>OY979694.1:67126557-68376557 GCA_963855945.1 Thereva nobilitata
TATTTGATTTTACAATGCTCAGCAACGGCCGATAAAGTTGCGGGCATTTTTTATTGAAAATATAAGTATTCAACGACTTATCTTAAAAGATGGCGCCACACGTTTTTTTCAAAAAAAAAATAATCTCGGCTCCAGAAGGTCGGAGAGCAAAATTTTTTTTTTCGTAAATTTGTAGAAAAATGTCAGCTATCGATTGGCAATGATGGCATTTCAATGTAGTTAAAAATCACAAATATATTCATGGTTTTTTGGGGTTTAAAAAAATCGATCTTTTGACTGATTTTGCGCATATCAGGGATCGTTTTGTGATGTGCGCATTAATTGCACATGTAAGCGCAACTGTTAAAGAAAATTTTGGTACCGGTCGGGTATAAAAATATGATGGCCTGTATGAGCTATTGAACATTGAAAAACGAGCGTTTTTTTCGATAAAATCGATTTTTGCAAAAATCTTGCAATATTTTGCAAATCTGTAAAAACCCTCTTATTCGACTAATCTTGGACTACGCTTTCACCGGGGTTCGTTAAAAAATATCGTCTTTTCAAGGAGCTACAGGTATTTAAAAAAATGCGATTTTGAACGGTTTTTTTGCAATTGCTAATTGGGTTTGTAATTTTTGAGACCGGACCAGGGCCGCTCGACCCGTATTAAAGAGTAACACAAATTTGCCATATAACTCTCTTTTGTACAAAGCCAAGTTTCTTTTTTAAATGTAAAAAACAGTTTTTCGCCAACTTTGGGCGCCATTTTGAAAAGGACCCAAGCGCGTCATTTGTTTTAAAAATAGTTCATTGAATTCTACGGAAAATTTCCAATTTTTTACTACTAGACCAGTGCAAATAATTTTTGGAAACAAAAAAATTATTAACAGCATGACAAATGTTGGAAAGTGAAGGAAATATAGCGATCCAACCAGAAAAATAAATTCAAGTCGATCTGAGTTACGTGGGTGAAATAGGGGTAACTTTAAGGGGTGAAAAAGGTTTTTCACGATTTCCAACGAAACTAGACCTCCTATCAAAAAAAGTTGAATATAGGAGTTGTAGGTAACAAAAAGAACTACAACTTTTGTACAGACCATTTTTTCACATAACCTCAAATTTCCGAGAAAAATCGAAAAAACTAGTGTTTTTGTTTTTGATTTTTAACTCCATTAAAAAAAATTTTTTTTCACGAAATTTTATGGAAACTTACCTTTTTATGTCCCAAACAAGCTGTAATTGTTTTGAATTAAAATGTTTATTTTTACGTTTTATTTTGAATTTAAACCTAAAAAGAGACCTCATTTTCAGCCGAAAATGCCCATGTTCTAAAATTATTTTTTTCAAAAAATCTAAGGGTTTTTTATTTTGTTGAAAGGTCTAGTTTCAGATGGTGTAGAAAAAATTAACATGACTATAGAAAACTTTGCCAGGAAATGCGAAAAATTGAAAACTTGATTTCAAAAAGTTATTTTTCAATCATTGTTTTAAATTGTTTTTGAACCTGTTTAACGTCTCCAAAAGCTGCTTAAAAAATTCGTGGAACACTCCAAGACTCCAGCTGCCTTGTATTTTTTGCTATTTACGATTCAAAAGTAAGTGTCACTCACTGATCTGCTTTTAGTATTTTGAAACACTGAAAACAGTAAAAACAGATCAGTGAGTTGCACTCATTTTTGAATCGTAAATAGCAAAAAAAACAAGGCAGCTGGAGTCTTGGAGTGTTCCACGAATTTTTTAAGCAGCTTTAGGAGATGTTAAACAAGTTCAGAAAAAAGGACCTTAACGACCTAATTTTTGAATTAGAGTGAAAAAAGGGGGAAAAATCGTTGAAATAAAGGGTTGATACCTATTTTTGAATGGCAGATATCAAAAAACCAAACCAGCTGGAGACTTGACGTGTTCCAAGAAATATTCAGGTAACTTTTGAGGATGCTAAAAAAGTTCAGAACAAAGGACCTTAACGATATACTTTTTGAGTTACAGTGAAATATGTGGCAAATAATTGTTTTTTTTCATATTTTCTTTTTACAAATAAACCCATTTATTTCTGTGTTTGCCATGGTACACTATTGGTTTTATTAATTCAAGTTCCTAACGATTACAAAGATGCCCTATTTGTGAAAATCGACCGTTGTCTCATTACCTTTTTATTCTAAATCATAAACTACATTTTTTCCCCATAACCAAAATTCAAAACGCCCTATCTCGAAAACGGGAAAGTCTCGATTGAAAAAAAAAACAAAAAACACGTGTTCATTATTTTTTGAAAATCTTTCTGACCATACAGTAATTGACCCCCGCCCCACCCCCACTTTGAGGGGCGGGAGAATCAGAATCCGTGAAAAAAAGGGGGGTTTCAATCGAGAATTTGTCAGAAAATTGGGTGGCACGGGTGGTTTTAAACACCCTGTATATATATATATCCATATATATAACATGTATATATACATATATGTATATAACAGGTATATATGTATGTATTATAACATGGCCCGATACATGCGCGCAAAGGCTGCAGGCAGCGAAAAAAAACTAACTTCGGACGATCATTTCTTGTGATCTGGAGTTTTTTCAGCTCTGAGCCCATGGGCACTTTTTATCTACTCGCCGAATACTATAAGTGAGTAAACTTTGGGCCAATTTGACCGGGACCCATTTCCCATACAGATTCTGCGGGGTCCTTTATTTGAATTGAGCAAAGTAAATTTTTTTCTAGGAAGTATTCAAAGAAAACTAATTATTTTCTATCTTACATTATTCAAGGATTTCAATTGTAAGTCGTTTTATTACCTACAACTCCTATATTTAACTTTTTTTGATAGAAGGTCTAGTTTCGCTGAAAATCGTGAAAAACCTTTTTCACCCCTAAAAGTTACCCCTATTTCACCCACGTAACTCCGATCGACTTGAATTTATTTTTTTGGTTGGCTCGCTATATTTCCTTCACTTTCCAACATGTTTCATGCTGTTAATAATTTTTATCATTTTTGCCTTTTTAAAAGGTATCTGCACTGGCCTATACCTTTGTAGCCTGTTAATAGTTTTAGTTTTTATAGGTAAAAACCCTCACTTACTGGACTACATCTAATTTGACAGTGTATGGAGGCCTTTAGACTGCGGCGCGTGGATTTCTATTATGTTTGTTTTTGTTTTTTTCTATTTCACTTACTTATGTGGAATTTGTGGTTTATTTGGAATTTTAATTTTTTGTGTTGTTTTTTTCACTGTTCACTGTTTTGTTGTTTTTGTGGAATTTTAATTTTATGTTCTTTTTTTACTCTGTGAGTGATTGTCGGAGAAAGCCAATCTAATGGGCTATAAACATGTCCAATATCTAATAAGACTGTCCGTTTTGTTATTTATATACCTACCCCTTCAAGAATATGACACTGAAAATAAAAATTATCAGATAATGGGTTCCATCCTACTCCCAAGGCTTTAAAGTCTGCAACTTTAATTCTTCAGTGTTTCTAAGCCATTTGCGTAAGTTGAACCCAAGCAGCTTCAAAAGAAAGTCGTAGTTTATTGTGCGTCTGAAGTGCAATAGTTATATCATAAGCTAAAAAAGTGAGTTTTCTTTCAACACTTTGAATGCATTAGACCAGCTCTATACGTTCAACTTTTCATCTTACCCCTTTCACAAGCGCATGCGAGCGAAAGAGAAGAAAGTGTTGAAGTTGAACGAAAAGTTGAACGTGTAGAACCGGTCTTAGGAAACGCATTCTCGTAATCGTCTGCTTTTTGATTTTGTGTTCTGCACGTCAAATAAGGTCCACTACCTGTGGGCTTGGGCTTTGCTTTACACCACCCATTAAAATCACGGAGTGAACTTCAGCTCGTAAAATCATATCACTTCACTTCACTTATCATAGATGATCGGCAGCCTAAGGGCGGGGTCAATTTTTGACTACCAGCTGCTGCTAGCTGGCGGAAGTGGAAAGCACTGGGGACCTGCACTATCTCTAGAGGGACTTGGTTCAGTTACAACAATTAAAAAACAATGGGCCTCCAGACCCCGACGATATATTGCCAGAATCACGGCAATCATCAGGTACATCTGCTATAGAAGACCGCGCTGCCAAGCTGGGCATCCCGTATAACGTCTGTTGCTGTAGCTGCTGGAATCGAATAAGAGGGAAACACTTGTTCCCCTGGCTTTGGAAGACTTAAAAGAGCTCGCTCTCTCTCAGTGATCAGCTTCTTAAATTAATCAGGGTAGCTTTAGATATCCGTCACACCCGACCCAACAATCACTGAACCCAGGTCCAAGAGTTGTCGCACTGGAGGCAGCACTACACCTACCTACCTTGAATATTGGTTAATTTGGTTAATAAAACTATTCTATTTTATAGTAATAAGTCTTCATATTTTACCATTCGTAGTGTGATTATGGTGTATATACAATACATATATGGTTTTCGGTTATAGGCCCCCTTGTGAATTCAAAGCATCTTTAGTATGACGACAGTGATCTACTCGTCTTGCTCATGAGACTATTTGTGCCTTCGTTTCAATGTAATTTGGCATCTAGCGTCATAATATGTTGCAATATACAAAGCTCTGCTTGCAAAGATCAGTTCTATCATCTTTGGCAACGCTCGTTAGCTTGGTGCCAGATTCATTTAGCGGGGCTTGATACTTAGTCCTAAACTAGTGCAACGACCAAATTAAGTGTGTACTGCCGAAGCCCCTGTGGTGCTCATGCTCCCCGGTTACCTCGATGAGAACATCGACTGTGTTCCTTTGAGCGAATTGAAGGGTTTTTTTTATTTTTTATGTGTAATACTAGAGCTGTGGGAAAGCCCTTTGTACTATGGACAATCTTTTTTCTTCGTATAGAGTGCAATGTCGAACAGCAAGCTCTAGTCGATAGATAGTGAAGGGTAAGAGAGAAGTAGGAAGGAACTGCCACAACCACCTAACCCCGACCATTTCCATCGCGACTCTGGCATGGGGCAACGAGAAACAACTCGCTGGAGTGTTACGCCTCCTGAAACGAGTTGAATCGTTGGTGGAGCGGGCAGTGCTAGCTGAAGGCTATGACAGGAGGAATGTAAAGAGGGACGAAGAAAGAAGGTGGGAAAGGCAAAGGACCGTGGGGCTCTGCCGGGATTCGAACCCGGGACCTCTGGGATGGTAGCCAGGCGCCTTACTCCCTAGACTACCGAGGCCCCTAGAAGTTCAGCTATATCTCATAAAATGCCTCCCTCGAGGGCTTTTTGGAGTTTTTCCCAGCCTCGAATATCTTCAATGCTCTGCCAAAACTACAGCAACAACTAATTGTCCTACAAAAGTTGTTTACTGAATATCTGAACATCAAATAATCGCACTGACATCAAACGATCGCATTGACATGGTTCGGGGTTCGAGAACGGTGAACTACAGCTCTATAAAAAATACTTCAGCCGGCCATCAGGAAGTGCAGCATAGTATGCCCGAGATACACGAGGCTAGTTTTTCAAAGCTAGGATAGCAAGCCAGTTATCCTATTCTGTCCCGTATCCTATCCCGACTTGCTGTCCTGGCTTGGCATAAGCTAGAGTTGTTTACATGATGCTAGGAAAGTTGAAGCCAGTATCTTTGCGGTGATTAAGATAACAACACGTCCAATCTGAAAAGGGATCGTCATTTGTATTCCGATTGTCAATTAGTTGCCGCATATGTTTTGTAGTGCTAAACTACGCATAGATTTGTCATTGTAAGTTAGACTGGTGGCGTTCCATACACATTCCTGCACAAATTTTAAGTTAACCTCGGTATAAGGTTTTGGCACGTGGTTAGCGGTCAGAACAACACAACGTGTCGTCTCTGTACACTAGTTAATCGGTTACTAGCTTAACTACTAGCTCAAAAAATAGAACCCCATCCTATTAAACTTTCCTAATTTGAAACGCTAGCGTTAGCCTAGAAATGATTCTAGTTTTGTTTACACTAAGCCAGACCTGCTAGCTTGCTAGATTAATAGCACTAGCTTGCTATCCTAGCTTGAATAACTAGTCTCATATATCCCGGGCATTACCGATAGTTTACACCAGCAGCTTAGGGGGCCAGCTCAGCATCCTTTATGTCTGTCTAGGTGGCGCTATTCTGTTGCAGGATGTGCTCTGCATCTTTGAGTGCTTCCTGGTGGTGTGGCCTAGTAAGAACTTCCCTTTTTAAGCCGATTTCTTTCACCCACATCCAGCCGAAGCTGTAGAATAGGTACATGCTTTACCGTGCTATATTAGCTCTTGCCAATGCTCATAGTATAGAGTTTGGCGAATTTCATCCAGTATCCTTCACATCACATTCAGAGGTCTTTTTGATCGGCTGGTTTTGGATCAGCATTCCTGAGAGAACCATTTCTAGTTTACTAAATAGTTATGAATCCAGAAACTGATTGGCTTAAATTTTGGAATGTTCACCCACTATTTTGATACATGCCCATCAGCCACATTGGCTGATCAATTTGCTAGGGCCTTAGGCATTTCAGACGGGCTTCCCTATGATTGTACTGATTGAACATAATTACCATTTCTTTCTATTCCCTCTGAGATTTTCTTCGATAAGTTAATTGAACAGGTGATGATTTATTTTCATAGTAACGGAGTTCAGACATTTTTTAAAAAGTTGCCCGGAAATACTTTCGAGTTGATATAAAGTCAGACGATTAAGGCAGGGAAAAACTTTGATAAAAAAATTGATAAAAATCTGGGATAGTTTTTAAATAACGCAATACTCCTCGATCACAGAAGTATCTTATACTCGTATATTAATTTATTTGCAATTCTCATAAAAAAACACCCAAATACGTGCTATCACCTGAGTAGCGCAAATCGATAAAAAGTAATTATAAAAAACTTTAATTGACATTAATTTTGTGATAAGCACAGAAGACGCACATCAGACTCTTTTCGGGTCTTTTTCAGGTGTTCACGTGTATAAAATCTGATAATCGAAAAGTGTTTGATGGATACTTGCTTATCATTAATATAATTTTGATCGTTGAACATCATCGTCCGTTGTGATTTTTTATTGATTGCGGATTATATAAAAGCAGTTTCGTATTCTTCTGAAAGTCAGTTGTTCCTGAAATACGCAATTAGATATAATGAAGTCCACAACAACGATTGCAGTTTTATTAGGAATTGTCTTGTGCTTGGTGCAAGTCAATTCTGAATCTGATGCCTTAAAGCAGGATTTAAAAGAATTCCGCGCATTGTTGCCAAAGGCCAAATTCACACTGATTGCTGGGAAACATTTCATTTTCGATTCGCAATTCCGTACTGCTGCAAATTTCGTACAGAGCAAGGAAATTGTACCAATTTTGAAGGAGATCGCCAATAACAAGGAATTCAAGGATGTTCTTCAGTACTTGAATGACGCTGGACTAGACACAGCTGCTCTTTTAAGTAAAATTGGTGGTCGTCTGAATATTCCACAAGATTCTAGTAACTATAACAAAAGGAATCGCAGGATCCGAGATTAAATTTATTTTGTGATTTTACAGAACTGGTCCCAATGCCGAGATCGGTATCGAGCTTGGTTGATGAGGTCTTGTCTGCTCTTCCTAAAAAGGAAATTAATGCATTGATGAAGAAGAAGTTGGAAACTAGCCCGGACTTCAAGAAACTCTACGAGGCTTTAATCAGTCCTGATTTTGATAAGTTGATGAGCATTTTCTATGTAACTTTTTTTATTGATTTCTTAGTGAATTGATTTATAGATTTTATTTAATTTACAGAAATCCCCTGAACTAGCACCAACATTTAAGAAACTGGAGTCAAAGCATATTGAACTTGTTAAGTTTTATCAAGCATTTAAGACGGTTTTGGGATGGGCGAAATAAAGTCTTACATTTGAGTTTTATCATTTTGTGAAAATTATGTAGAAATAAATTGTTTTGTTTTTTTATATTATTTAATTGTACTTTCATTATGCAATCTGCGCCATCATTAAGGAGTGTTCGACCGAGATAATTTTGAATATAAAAGAAAGTTTTCGTTGTGGATCTACCGTTCAAAATATGCGAATTCCAGAAGTTAGATCATCGATATTCGGTTCGGTCAACCTAAATGCGGAACTATGTGGTGTTGAGGTTACAACTACTCTATACGATGTCATCACTAAGAAGTGCGTGTCTTGGTCTAAGGAATGCTTCCACCGGAGATTTGGTCTGCCTCTCAGTGGCACCCTATTAACCCTGCGAAAAGGACTTTCCGAACAGGTTCTTCTTCGCATACATACTCTGTTCTGACATCCAATTAGCCAGATTTGCGTCGTTTTGATACCACTCATTCCCATATGACCACTACGTTTTGCACCGAACTAAGAAATCTTCACATATAATGATGTTATGAAGAAGACAAATAGTTTTAACTTTTTTAATTCTACGTCAATCGCGATTAGTTTTTCTAAAATATGCGATTTATTTGCTATAATGCCAAAGGCGCATTCTACCGTTCTTCTTGAAATATTGGCCCTAGTAAAAAAAAACAGAAAGTTGAGAAACTAAGCGAAAAAGAAACTGACAACGATATTTCATTTTTCAATAGCTTCTCGCGCATGTCAGGTCTTCGAATAGAAGTGACGCAATTGAAGAAAGTTTTCAAGCCTATTATACTTATCGTAATTCAATGTCAGTCATTACTTCCCGGACTAGCAGAGCACAGCTATGACGAAAAGAATCTGACACAGGATCACATTCAGAATATTGAAACTTTTCAAACTACATAAACATTTTTTGTTCATTGTTTTTTTTATCAGTCAATACAAAACGTTATTGCCTACAAAAAAGGACCTCTTGTCATTTTTTTCGAAAACCTAACCCTTTCGAAGTTATTCAAGTTCAAAGTTTCCAAAAATCACTTTTCGGCCAAAAAATACCTTGAATAATTCGGAAAGGTCAAGGTTTTCGAAAAAATTATAAGAGGGCTTTTTTGTAGGCAATAACGTTTCGTATTGACTGATCCAAAAAAAAATTCGAAAAAACCAGTTTTTGAGTGATTTTTCGGCCAAAAAGTGATATCTCCGGCGGGCATGTTTTTTTTGTGATTCCGAAATTGTTTTCTTAAAAAGTCCTCTGCTCTGTGGACCAATTTTCAGCCATTTTGGGATTTTGTCTCTTTCCGTGCATTTTTTTTTGCTAATTTCCCTGGACTACTACTGGTAAATTAAGCCGAAAAAAGCGAAATAGCGGCTGAGGCTGAAATTTGGCAGAGAGGTTCCTTTTAGGGTTATTAATAAGGGGTTGTAAAGTCTATCCATTTTCTACCCCGGAAACCCCACTTTTTAGTGGGTTTTAGGGTCAAAATATCAGTTTTTGCAAATACATCTTAAACGGTAAAGGTGCGTTTGAACTATACGAGTTTTTTTTGCCAGTTATTGCACTGGCTATTGCCAGTGATGCAGTCAGTGCAATGTAAACATCATGTCAGTGCACTGGTTGGGGCACTGGAAAAGCACTGGCATAAACACGGACACGATTTTTCTCGTGCAATGACGTGCACTGACACACTTGTTAGTAAAGTTGTACGAGTTTTTTATTCAGAATCGTTGACGAAAAACGGTTTTAAATTGGAAAACTAACTAACTAACTAACTAACTAACTAAGAGCCACAGACGGTTATTGGACAAAAGAAGACATTTAATTTTAATATCTTTGTACGAGAATTGTCCAGAACTGTGGATGTTTCAATTGGGACATATCGAAGAAGAGATTTGAAAACAAACTCTCTACAAGAAATAATGTGTATATCTCTAAACAAAGATAAAACAGTTGTTGTCAATAAGTGGCAAAATATAAGATCACAAAAGCCTTCTTTTTGGTTTCTTTTCTTCTACATCATGAAATAACTAGTGTGCAACAATTGCTGCAGCAATATTTGCTTTTTCTGTTGCCATTTAACCGAAAAATTCACTTGTAAATAGTTAATGCGATGGACAGGGAATGGTGTTTTGCAAAAACCTGATTATGACGTATATTACAGCTGTCATACGAAACACCATGTGCTCGGGGTAGGTTTTATGGTCAGCCTACCATTATCGGCTTTAAAGCAATAAATGAAAGGCTATGTACCCTTCGTGTGCGAGGCAAATTTAAGAACATCAGCCTCATAAACGTTCACGCACCTACAGAAGAGTCCCCGGACGATGAAAAAGAAGAATTCTTCGAAGTAGTTGAACGGGAACTTAATGCCTGCCCCAGATATGATGTAAAAATCATATTGGGAGACCTGAACGCCAAAGTAGGCCGGGAGCCCGTATACAGGCAATATGTCGGCATCCACAGCTTGCATGAGAACACTAATGACAATGGGCAGCGAGTTATAGAGATGGCAGCAAGTAAGAACTTGGTCGTTGCAAGTACCAGATTTGCGCGTAAAGATATCCATAAATCCACCTGGATATCTCCTGATGGGGCAACTCGCAATCAAATAGACCATGTGTTGATAGACCGCCGCCACCTTTCGGGTCTGATGACGGTACGAACGTACCGAGGTGCCAACTTCGACTCAGATCACTATCTTGTTGGTATGGTGCTCCGAGAGCGCATTACAACGCTGAAAAGCTTTGTATCCGCTGATCAGGCTCAAATCAACACAGCTGCACTCCCCAACGAAATGGCCAGAAACAGCTACGGTCAGGCGTTAGAACTCGCGCTCAGAAGAGCAAGTCCTGGGAATGAGATGCCGGGCGTCGACGAGAGCTGGACCCGCCTTAAAAATACTGTCATTAGTACTGCTGATTCCATCTTAGGCAGAAGTCGTAGAGATCGGAACGACTGGTTCGATAATTAATGCAAGCTGGCAACTGAACGTAAGAATGCTGCGTATCGAGCAATGCAGCAGTCTCAGAGAACACGAGCACGCGAAGAGAAATATAAAGAGCTCAGAAAAGAAGAAAAGAGAATTCACAAACGGAAAAAGGAAGCCTGGGAGAAAAATCTCTTTGTGAACTAGAACGGTACAGAGAGCGACGGCCGCACCAGGCGCGGGAGTTCTACCGAAGAGTACGCGGTATGACGCAATTCACACCTCGTTGCACATACTGCAACGACAAAGAAGGGAATCTGATCACCGATCCTCAAGGCATCTTGGAGCGATGGGAAGAGCACTTTCATGAATTGCTAAATGGCGAGCTAACTGAGGATTTGGGGGCTCCACCAATATCTGACGATAATGCTATGCTGTCACCACCAAGCTTAGCAGAAGTTAGCAGTGCCATCACCCGGCTCAAAAACAACAAGGCCTCGGGTGCAGACGGCATCCCTGCGGAGCTGGTTAAATATGGAGGGCCTACATTACACCAAGCTAGAATTATCGTAGGCCAATACCAATGTGGCTTCAGCCCAGGCAAATCAACAACCGATCAGATTTTCACTTTGAGGCAGGCTATGGAAAAATGTCTAGAGTTTCAAAACTCAATCCAACACCTCTTCATAGACTTTAAAGCCGCCTATGATAGCATAGTCAGAGGAGAACTCTACAAAGCCATGAGAGAATTCGGCATTCCCAATAAGCTGACAAGACTATGTAGGTTGACCATGACCAATGTGACAAGCCAAGTAAAGGTATCCGGAATACTGTCCAGACCAATCAACATCTATAATGAACTCCGACAAGGGGACGGTCTGGCCTGCCTCCTTTTCAACCTGGCGTTGGAGAAAGTGATCCGAGATTCGGGCGTGACATCAAGGGGCACAATCCTCTACAAGTCCACCCAATGACATCATTGGAAGAACATCAACAGCTGTACAAGAAGCTTTCATCCAGATTGAGCGGGCGGCAGGAAATCTAGGACTGCACATCAACGAAAGCAAAACAAAGTACATGGTGGCCTCGTCTGCAAGTACACCTAACATTGGTCCCACAATCAAGGTAGAGGAACACGAGTTTGATGTGGTAAAATCATTTACCTACCTTGGGTCAATAGTAGCAGCCGACACTAGCATGGAACCTGAAATACGCGCACGACTGCTAAAAGCCAACAAAGCCTACTATAGCCGGTCAAGGCTCTTCAAATCCAAGCATCTAACCATAACGTCTAAACTTTTACTATATAAGACGATGGTCTTGCCGGTCCTCACATATGCATCCGAAACGTGGGTGCTTAGCAAAAAGCACTCTAACCTCTTGGCGGTGTTCGAGAGAAAAATACTTCGGAGAATTGTTGGCCCCGTATGTGAGGAAGGACGATTCCGGAGACTCTACAATGACGAGATCTACGAGCGCTATCGCGACATAGATGTTGTGAGGAAAATAAAGGTCGGTAGACTCCGGTGGGCAGGACATCTAGCTCGTATGAGTGAAGATGAGCCTGCTCGGAAAGTTCTCTGCGGTAAGACTTATGGGGTGCGACAGCGAGGGAGACCCAACCTCCGCTGGAAGGATGGCGTAGACCAGGACGCTCAGAGCATAGGGATGCCAAACTGGATGACATCGGCTCAGAATCGGGACAGGTGGAGAGAACAGTTGCGAGAGGCCAGGACCGGATCCCGGTTGTAGAGCCGTTAAAGAAGAAGAAGAAATAGTTACTACTGGGTCGCCACATCAAATCAATCAATTCTCTGGATCTCTCCACCTCGGGGGGGGGGGGGGGGGGTTATAATTATTTTTTATTTGTTCTTCTGGTGAAAACTAAGAAAAATATAAATTTTGAGATTTTTTCGGCTTCTAATTTTTGAGTTATTAATTTTAAAAAAATCGAGCATTGCATAATTTTGACAATTTTTGTAATATTTAAATTGCTTTAGTTTAAAAGCAATTTCACATAGAAAGCTGAAAGTTGCACTAGTTTGTTCTGCTTTAATACTGCTTTAATTTGATATACAATTGATATTAGTAGGAATAAAACTTTTTCCAGTATTTTCAAAAAAAATTTTTTTGAGAATACTCAAAAACAGATTTTTTTATTGTTTTGAAAAAAATATATCTTGTGCATACACTCTTAAGGTACATATTTGCCAAAATTTAAGATGAGACGACATTGGGATCATATTGAAATAAAATATTTTGTACATTGTGATTTTGTCCAGTTTGAAATTGCTCTTTTCTGCGATTCCGCACGAGATATCTTTTCCAGTGAACTGGATTCGCAATGTAAGCACCATCAATTTCTATCACCAGTGCTCTGGAAAAAAGTGTCAGTGAAGCACTGGCAATCCCACTGTCAGAGAAATATTTGCCAGTATTCTCTGCTAATGTAAACAGTGTGCCAGTACACTGGCTTCAAATGCCAGCGAAAATCGTATAATTTAAACGCACCTTATGGTGGGACCACACTACGCGGTCTTGGGTCGTACGCGCTTTTGCCTTTTTTTTCATATAGAGTTTTATGACTTTTTTACGCTTTTTTTACGACTTTGTCCATGGTAAAGGCCGTGCGGCCAAACAACGCGGACAAAAGGCTGTGGTTAAAAAGGTACATTGTGCGTCCACACACACTATGAGCTTTTCAAAAGCGCGTACGCCGTTTCAAATGAGAATTGATTTTTTCTCACTCATGACCTGGGATGGCAAATTTACATGATTTTCGAGTTTTGGACGTAATTTACGTAAAAAACTGTAAATTACGTAATTTCCATGTAAATAACTATGTTTTTGTAAAAAACTCCCAAACCTCCAAAAAATACATAGCACGACTGTGCTAAACAGTGTATTTATGGTATTGATCACGTTGGTCAATTTACATTGTTAGTGCACAGACGAACTGTGTAAAGCAAAGAATATAGAAGTAAAAATGACCGTAAGAGCGTTTTGCATGCTAGCGGTTCATGTAACATGCTATCTGCCCCCCTCCGTACCATAATGATTGCCATCCATACATTGGGCCTTATTGTTGAATCCTCCGGCTTGAAAGTGAATGCGAATTTGACAGAGTCTGATTGTTGAAAGTGGGAAGTGTGCGAAAGTGAATGAGAATATGACAATTTATGATTTTCGAAAATGAATGTTGACCTAAAAAACTACTTGTTTGGAGTTGTGTATCCATTGCGAACTGTCATTCGATTGCCATTTGAATTTCAAAAATGAAATATGTCACTTCATATGGCAATTCTGGCCGTCGGATTGAACAATCGCAGCGACAAGTGACCAATCAAGCCCACTATGCTGCTCAACAAGGTCACGAGGAACTGTCTAAATTTGCGATAAAGTTTTTGAAAATTCCGGCATCAACAGCGCAGCTCGAGCGGCTTTTTTCCAATACGGTAATACATTCAGTCAGAATAACATCCGAAACAAACTTTCGGTGGAAACATCAAAGAAACTCGTGGGCATTTATTTTACTTTGCCTTTGACATTTGTCTTTTACATTTTTTACAAAATCCATGTAGAGAACTCCAATTTTTTCATGTAATTTACGTCATGTAATTTACGTAAATGAAATGTAGATTACATGGCTGAGTTTTTTACGTGCCATCCCAGCTCATGACTCAGAAAATTAAAAGATCACGCGCGCTTTTGGCTGGCCGTACGACCAAAAGCGCGTGGATTCTAAGTCCGCGTAGTGAGGACGGGCCTTTAAGGGCTAGCGCGCACGAGCGACATTTGTCTCCGTGACTTTTTCGTCACTTTCGAATTATGTATGGAAATGCGCCAGTTGTCACGTCGTACCATGCGCGCATCCCATACATATACACGGACTTGATAAAAGCGACGAAACAGTCACGGAGACAAAAGTCACCCGTGCGCGCTGGCCTTAAGTCTTATCATAAAATAGTGTTCACAAAGTTTAAAGATTATGCGATTATATTACATAATTAGCAATTATCTAATAAATCGATGTAGAGTATTTAAATTTTACGCACGTGCCGATCTCGGACTGGTGGAAGTGCGATCATAACCTCCTCGTGGTGGTCCTGAAAGGGATGGGCTAATATGATTATTATTTATTCGTGAGCATATTCGATAGAAAGATAAAGATCACCGGGAGGACCAGCTTTTACTGAATTTGTGATACTGATATGTATTTGATTACTTAATTGAAACAAAATTAAAAAAATACTAAATATAACAATTTGACTACATTGAATGAAAGAAAATATCGAGACTAAAAAAGAATATATAAAATTAATTTTGGATATTGTTATTAAAGATGGTAGTTTAATATATTTCAAAAATTCTTTTTGTAAACAATTAAAAAAGTTTGTGTGTAGAAAAAATGTGTATCAAGAAAATATAGATCCAAATTATTTGTGTTATACGCAAGTGGTCAGATCTCTAGGTGTTTAAAATGTGAATATAAACTTTATTTTTTGAAGTAATCTGTATTTACCTATTTGGTCGTGACTTCTTGATTTCACTAAATTGAGAAGTTATAAGATCCAAATTTAAAATTAGTTATTTCAATTTCATAAATTTCATTGCAGATAATATACGCATTTCCCAGATCCTGATGAAAACAATGAGTTTAAAATTATATATAAGATATTTGGTAGTAGCCTAATTGATTTCAGTTACTTAAGAAGTTCAAATATGTAATTTAAAAATCAATAAAATCAATAGTTTCAATTCCTTTAATTTTTTTATTATTTATTTGTTAATATAAAGCTTTTTAACTTTAAGAATAATAATCATGCCTGGTCGTGGAATTTTTTACTTTTTTAAAAGTATTTTTGGGGAGTTTTTATATACAAACAACTGGGGAATAAATATTATTTTGTCTAAATGAGTTTTTCGCTTTCTACATATATATATATGTAGGTATGTACAAGAATTCTTGATCATTAATCGGAAATTTTTCCTACATTCTCTATCTTGTTCTAATTTTATAGATTTTCTGCTCTAACAACTTTTTTTTATTCACTCTTGTAGTGTGGCAAAAATATAAAAAAAGTAGTAAATAACAAAACATTTTTTTCGTTTCTTTTTTTAAGAAAAGCGTACACCACCCGTCGGCGTGTGTGTGTGTGGTGTACGGCCGTACAGTCCTGCAAATAATCTTCTGATGCCCGGCACATAGCCGAGGACTATGTTTCAATCACGGTCGGCGTTCGCCAGTTGTAAGGCCATCTTTTATTTTTGCTCGGGCTACTAGCCAATACTATTCTATGTAGCAATATCAGGCTAACACGATTGCTTCATCCATCTACTCAGTGCCTTTTTTTCCCGGCATACTTTACTCAAGAGAATTAATTGTTCATTAATAGAACAGCCGTTCACAGTCAATATTTCTATACTAAACTCAAAAAGGTATAGAGGAAAATGTTTGAACCACAATTTTTGACTTCGTAACTTTGTTTGGACTAGTTAGGAGGTGAAAATATCAAAAGTCCCTGCCCGTAGCCCTTGAGACGCCGGGAAAGGGGGGGGTTTGAAGGTCCCATTTTTCGGGTTTTCGCGTATATCTCGGAAACTATGCATCCTAGCGACATGACCAGACCATACAAAATGAAAGCTGATTAAATTTGCTACAAGTTTTACTCAGTCAAGTTTTTCGATATCTAGTATAGTTTTCGAGATATCTGCTCTTGAAAGTCTGTAATTTTGGAAAAAAACATTTTTGCCTCACTTTTTTTGCTCTTTTTGACCGGATAACTCCTCAACGATGCACCCTAAAAATAAATGTCGGCAAAAGCAGTGGCGGATTTAACCTCGGCTGCGCTCTAGGCCCCGTCCGATAAGGCGCCTTTTTTGCTTTGTAGTGATACTTATCGCCTTCACTTTTACAGTTTTAGATAGGTGGGAGTATTCTGCGTACACTGACAGGGCCGCCCTAAGATATTCGGCGCCCGTGGGCTACTAAAAATAAAGCGCCCCTCTTCATAAGAAAATACACGGGATGTCTAGCGGGTGCGACGACCATCAGAGAAGAGGACAAAAGTAGTAACTGAGTTTCCTATACCAAATGATAGGAAAACTTGACAAAGGTTTCTGGGACTAACGTCCTACTTCAGAAGATTTATAGCAGACTATGCAGTCGTAGCAAAGCCGTTCAGCAAATTGCTAAAAAAGAACGCCATATTTAAAATAGAAACCGAATAGTAAAATGCATTTAAAGCATTAAGAGAAATATTGCCAAAAGCACCAGTGTTGAAGATATTTGACCAGAGGCGCATACGGAGATTTATGCCGATGCTAGTAATGACGAATTCGGAGCTATTGTCTTGCATCCAGTGCAATAGATGAGTGGTAAGACAAACCCAGAGGAACAATGCTTTTACGCTTACGACCTAGAAGACCTCGCCATAATACACGCCCTAAAGAAGTGGAGAGTTTACGTTCTGGGAAGGAGGATTAAGATTTTCACCGACTGCAATGCCTTCGCCAAGACAATGAAAAAAGAAGATGTCCCACTGAGAGTGGCTAAATGGGCCATAATATTATTTCTAAAAGACTTTAATCACCAGATTAAAATCGTTCAGGTACTAAAATGAGGCACGTAGATGTCGTTGAGCAGAACTGCATTACCAATTGTCGATACATTAAACTACCGAATTAAACAAGCGCGGAAGGAAAACCAATATTTAAGAGCTATAAGAGAGATACTAAAGATCACCGCTCATGAAGTTTTTTACCTTAAACATGACTTTTTATTTAAGAATCCAGGGAAAGAGTTAATTGTCATTCCCACATAAATCTGCTAACAGGCAAGGACATTTTTCAGCTGCTAAGAACGAAGCCTTAATCAGGAAAACCTACTTTATTCCTGAAGTGAAGACTCCATCCATCCAACAGTGCTACAGCCTAAATCGAGCTTTGGCTGCCTCTAGTTAGGGCATTTCTGCAAGTTTGATGGTCCTTTGCAGAATATCTCCAGTTCTCCTCGGTCTACCTACTGGTCTATTTCCCGAAATTTCTGATACCATAGGCCGTTTTGGGGTGCGATTGTTCTCCATCCTCATCCATCCGTAAATTTTTATTAAAGTGAAGTGAAGACTAAGGTATTCCACTTAGTTAAAAGATGCATAGAATGCATAATGGCGGAAGGTAAGACCGGGAAGCAGGAAGGCCTACTATCACCCATTGTTTGGTTGTACCCCACTAAGAGTATGTCAAGCATGGAGGTTGTCGACTGGTAGAGGATGTTGACAGGTATTTTTGATAACCCAAGAAGGATAATATCGGACCGAGAAACAGCTTTTCAATCTGTTTGAAAATGACTGCATAGAAAATGCATACCACATTCGTTAATCACTACTGGCGTCCCGAGGGGAAACGGTCATGTAGAAAGGATAAATCGCAACCTAATACCTATCCTAACCAAATTAACAAATCGCGGAGCCAAACGAGTGGTACAAGCACCTTGATCGAGTTCAACAAATGATAAATAATAACCCAACAAGAAGTATGAAGTTCTCGCCCTTTCGTATCTTAACTGGCATGAAAATGGAAGGTAGAAGCATTACCAGACTTCCAAGCCTTTATAAGAGACGATAATTTAAATGAACTACAGAGCCCACAGGAAATGGTACGACGAGAAGCCAAACAAATATTATTAAGATTCAACAGGAAAATAGGAGAGAAAGCAATAAGAAGCGCAAGGCTGCAAGTGTCTATAAGTAGGGCGTCTTGGTTGCTGTGAAAAGAGCACAATTTATCCCATGGTTGAAATTAAAACCTAAGTTTTTGAGACCTTACCATGTAGTGAAACGGCAAAATTACGACCGTTATGAATTGCTAAACATAGGTGACCACGAGGGGCCCAGGATAACTACAGCCGCGGCGCGGATGGCCTTAAAGAATGGGGCTAACCGGGGGCTAAATAAAGTCTTGTAAGGAACTGGGGCAGGCGAGCACTGAAGTCCCAGAAGCCCAAATCTTAAAATAACTTTGAGGATCGGTTCACCAAAACAGATCCGCACATACATATAATGTTTTCTATTTCATTAGAACAGGTAATTTGGTTATTTTTGTCATGAAAAGATTTTAAATAAAAACAAATAACAACTAATAATAACAAAAAAATATAACACCAACAAAAATTGCCGCCCCGAAAAGGCTTGCGCCCCAGGGCTATAGCCCATTTAGCCCTGTGGTTAGGGTGGCCCTGTACACTGATAACTTATTCATGAAAATAGGTCATAGGGTTACAAAAATACAGAGTGATCAAAACTCTAAAAAAAACTTCAAAACGCCCTAGCGGCTAAATCCTTACGATTTCCCCCTCCCATAAGATTTTTTGTTCGTCTATCTAAAAAGCCTATCCACAGCCGGCCGCTTTTTAAAGTTAACGGATACACCCTCCATATATACTAAACAGTATAGGGCCAAAGATAGATCCTTGGGGAACCTCAGCAAAAAGCATGACAGGAGAGGAAATTAAATCGGAAATCTTCACCTGTTGTGAACGAGCAGCTAAAAAGCTATATATGAGCGTAAGGAAAACGAAATTGTGTACAGAGTTTGCGTAAAAGGACGGAGTGATTGACGTTGTCAAAAGCTTTGGAGTAGTCTAGTAAGAGTAGACAACAAACCTTGCTAGCATCTAAATATTATTAGGCAAAGCCACACTTTGTGATCCCTTTTTAACCTATTTCCAAAAATTGTGATCCCTTTTTAACCTATTTCGGGTGCACGTATCTTAATGAAACATATATCAAAAGAAAGGTATTTTTTCATAGATGGTCAGAATATATATTTTATTCAGGTACGTCCATAAGGAAAGGTTTGAAAGCCAGGTAGAGTTTTACCTATACTGAACATTTTTCTATTCACATATATACTGGTACACTGTGCACGGGCTATCTATCAAATTAACGAAGAATACATATTTGAAGAGAATGCATACATTTTGTTTCAATTTTCTCTTTGCACTCACTGTTCATACACATATTCTCTCTGCACTCACATTTCCCCACTCAAATGCAAAATAAAGTCTTATTAAATTTCCTGCAGCGACAGGATGTTCAATATCGTTCACAAAAGATAGTAGAGGAAAATTGTCATAAGTGATGTAGTTGCGAATTTGGATTTTTTTATTTTTTTTCTTTACATATGTTAAGATAAAGCGAAAAAAAATTTTTGTAAAATCGGGCCGGTACTGCACGAGAAAATTACATAAATGTGCATTTTTGATTGCTACAGAATTTTATTAATTTCTCCAGTTCTGTTGGTCGTAGAAAAATATTGAAAATTGACGTATCACATATCAAATAAACTTTTTTCTTGCTTAAGCTTGGGCGAAACATCACAATTTTTTGCACCAATTTTGCTCCAATAGACAATAATGCAAGTTGAGATTGTCTTGGCCCATACTTGCACGCAAATCACTTTTCACTCTTTTTGGAGTAGAAAATGATTTCTCTCCAGAACAGCAAACAAGTTAAATCGATTTTTAAAATTTCAATGGTTCTTTAAATTTTGCAGCTTCTAAAATTTTGCCGCCCCTAATTTTTTGCCGCCCTAGGCCCGGGCTTCGCAGGCCTAAGCGTAAATCCATCACTGGGCAAAAGGATTGTAGAGCATTAAATTCTCTTCAATAATATTTATTACATTACTATTTTATCAATTTTCCTTCAAATGTTAAAGCAATTTCAGTGTTGAGCGTGAAATCTGAAGTCGACAACTGTCGACTAATGAATTTTTCAATTTCTCACCATTCCCAGTCCACGTATTGGCCGAAATATGAATCATTATGTACACATAGTGAGTACTGGACGTCTTAAATAGCACAGGTACTCATTGTAGAATATATACTTGTAGGCCCGCTGACCAGGTTCCTCACACTTAATTAAAGAAGATCTAGACCATTTTAATGGGAAAATATGTTGCTATGACCATGTTTGTTCATATATGAGTGTCTATAAGGTATTGGGATAGTTTTATAAATCACAACCATTAATTGAAAACGAAGTTTATTGACATAGAAAAGTAAATTAACATAAAACATTACAACAGTAGGCACCATTGAGTAAATTTCTAGCTCTCTTGGGGTGGGAAGGACCTCGTCTTCGTTTTCATCTTCTTTTTCTCCAATATCTTCTCCATCGGACCCCTGTAGGGAAACGGTCATAGGATCCTCCTGTTCTTCTTCATCTTCTGAGTTAAATTGAGGGACCCCATTCAGGCAGTTCCTCTGGCAATTTTGGCATGCGGGGGAACATTTGAGGCTTGCTTTTTTGCAGCCACACTTCGCGCTGGCACAGTCTTTCTTGCATCGGCATAAAATCATTTTCAGGATATCCTCCGGTGCAGCTGCTAACTCACTGTGCACTGGGACCAGGAAATTGTTCTCATTCTTCCACCCATACATCTGAGGAGGCTGGTCATTTCCCAGCCACAGCTGAACTTGGTGAAGTGTTCCGAGGGAATGCTGTTTTATTGCTCCCTCGGTGGGAGGAAGACAAGAGAGACCAGGTTTGATGGTGGCCACCGATTTCAAGAATGACTTGTACCTGTCGGCATTGAGGAAGACCTCTATCGCCGGAGCCCCATACCACCTTAAGATACAGGTTTCACCTGCCTTTTGTACTTGGGCGGTGGTGGAGGAAGGGTCTGAAAAAACCGCTGCTGCTTTCCGGACCTCTGGCGACTTCAGATACAACTTCGGAAATGCGACCTTGCTTTTTTGAAATACGGAAGATGTTGTGTCGCATTCAGTAAAGGCGTGCAAAAACAGCACGTTCTTGAAACCTTCTTGCTCAAGCTCTTGGGACGAGAAGAAGGAATCCCACGTCGAGGCTTGATGAAAATAATGTCCTTATGTGCATCAGCTTTAGCCATCAAGAGGACTATGAGGTCGACATCTTCACCCACAATGCCGACAGCTGTTGTTTCCGACATTTCCACAGCCATATCCACGATCAGAACCTCCGCATCACTTTCTGCTTGAAGGGTCCTGATCGCATTCTCCTCAAGCTTCACCTTAAGCATGTTGATGAGCCTGCTTTTATTGTTGCTATGTTTTATTATGCTTTAGTTAAGGTAATGGTGAGTTTACACGAATGACACACTTGTCATTTTTTCGGTCATAATTTGCCATTATCGATTACACGGTCATAATTTGTGTCATTATTTCTGTCATAAAAAATGACAAAAATTCGTGTCATAAAAGTTGTCAGAAATAATGACACAAATTATGACCGTGTAAACGATAATGGCAAATTATGACAAGTCGTCATAAAAGAATGAACTTGGTCATTCTTTTATGACAAAGTGTCATAATTCAAATCCTCTTGTGTTCTGTTTTTCGTAATAATTTCAATAATAATCAAAAATAATGGAATGAAATACACTTTTTTCAATATTTATTTACGAAGGTGGTTGATTTATACCAAATTAAGCCAAATTTTATGATAACGGATAATCCTACTACATACTAGGCTTTAAGGGATAAACTACCCCTAGATTAAACGGGCGGACCACGTAATCAGGGACCCAAAAAACATACATATACTTGCCATTATTTGTCATTCGTATAAATTCAACTCTTGCCATTATTTATGGCAACTGGTCATAATTTAATGACAAGTTATGACAAAGCTCCACACATGTCATTATTTGTCATAATTTCCGTCGTATAAACAGCAATATCATTAATTATGACCAGAGATTATGACCATTGTCATTTTTTGTCATTCGTGTAACCGGGGCATAACGTTTATAGTGCCGTAAAGCCCAGAGAACTGTCATAACAGTCATAAAAAAATGTTTTTAGAAGGACGGTAAGAAGTAAAAAATAAATAACTGTAGATTCTTGATTTATAGACTAAAGACTATCAGAAAAAAATATAATATACAGATCTTAAAAAACCTTACTTACCCAATTGCTTTAACATTTTAAGGAAAATATATAAAATAATAATTTAATGCTCTACAACCCTTTTGCCGGCATTTTTTTTTGGGTGCATCGTTGAAGAGTTATCCGGTCAAAAAGAGCAAAAAATGTGAGGCAAAAATGTTTTTTTCCAAAATTACTGACTTTCAAGAGCAGATATCTCGAAAACTATACAACATATCGAAAAACTTGACTGAGTAAAACTTGCAGCAAATTTAATCAGCTTTCGTTTTGTTGTACTAGACATTTCAAAATGAAAACACCTGTAGCAAGCGACTAGACACCTTACTTAAATTTTTTTTGGGTTTCTTGACTCCCTAATTTATGGTAGTAAAATGTGAAACTTAAAAACATAAGACTGAATTAAAATCGAAAGGAAGCTCTCTTCCCATTAAGGTACGAATTCACAAAGACGTTGTCTGAAGAGGCATCGTGCCCGTAAAGCACCTTTGGAATTATGAATGAAGCGATTACAATACGACTAACGCGAAAATCCACTTTCAAGTTAAAATTTCACGCGCATAAAAACCGCGATTACCTTTTGTAAAAATGTAATGTAATTTCTCTTTGTATTATTAAAGTCTTTGTAATCCGATAATAAAATAGTCGCAAACTTTGCTTCAGTTTAAAGGTGTTTCAAAAAATTATTAAAATACCTTAAAACTAGTTTAAAAGTAAAACGAAAGATGTTCAAGATCCAAAGAAAACTAAAACTTGCTCCTAGTATCGTCGACCAAAAAAAAACAGGGTGTCCTTTTATTTTCTGTTACCATGTAATAAGGACAACGTTCGTTCAGGATACTTTCAGCATTCCAGCATGGGTGCACGTTTATGCAGCAAAGTGGCTGTAAGTACGGCGACGGGTGATAACCTTTTTATTCAGTACCCTTGCACTTTGGCTCTATTTTGTAAGATTCAGAAAAGATTGAAAGTTCTAATAAAAGAGTTTTTAACTGCTTTGAATATTCATTAAAATAGGGAAAAACTTTACAAAAAGGCTTCACCACTGAATATCCCAAGGATGCTGGCTGTAGAAGTTGAAAGGGAGTCTGAGTTTACGAAAAAAAAACTGCTCTCGAGTTCCTGCAAACACATAGCATAAAGCTTGGGGACCCGAACTTTTCTATTTAAGTTTTACAAAGGGATGCTTTTGGGGTTTTTTTTATTCCTTTTTATAAAAGTCCAAAGAAACACGACAAGAACAATGAAACTTTGGGGAAGGAGTTTCGCAAAAAAAAATTGTTTTATATACGTGTATATTATGTACGAAATGAAAGAAAAAAAATTTGTACTTTCAGTGCCGTTTTGGCATGTACACCAGGGTAGACCCGATTAACGTCACATGAAGGATTTTAAGGGGTGCCAAGCCAGGATAAACCTGGAAGACTCACATCTGGGGGAAACATCCTGGGGTTCTCGTCTTTTTTTTAAGTATTTTGCGCCTTCAAAGAAGTTTCATTGATGGGGCCTGTCCAGGGAATTCCCATAATCCCTGATGTAATTTTTTGTATCGCTTTATGTATCATAATGTTTGGCGATTTTGAAGAAGGAATTTCGATGTCTGCAGAACGAGACCAAGATATGTCAAAATTATTGTATCAAAATGGATGATAATAACATGAGTCGTTGGAGCCGATTTATAACATGTCATGGTACCAATCTCATTCCTTGTGGTTTGTAGTGATTGTAATGGCCACTGAAATGATATTGGACTCTGATAGAGGACAGTCTACACTGATAACTGAAGACACAATAATAAAGGACATCACAATTGTCAGGTTAGAAGTTGTTAGATGTGATTTATTATAAGCATCACTTTCAGTATTTTCGTTTGATTGATATTTTATTGCTTGTAAGGCTTTTGTTGCCCAAACTTTGTCGATGGCCAGAATTACTTTTGGTAAAAGAATGTCCTTTTTTCTTTTACATTTAGTCTGCTTTATTGTATTAAATGGATTTCGTTGAGTGTCTTCTAAGATAATAATCGTCCTTAAGCGATTACATTAAATCAGTGCAGACAAAAGATTGGCGATTGTTGTTCGGGAAAGATATATTTCATAATGCTTGTTTACTTATTGTTTATTGTATCGTAAAGATGGATTTCACTAGAAGACACTCAGCTGTTGAATAAAGGAATCAGGTTTAACAGTTTTGGTACAAAAATTAGATCTTACTATTTTCTTAAATATTGTTACAATCCTTGTTGGACGCGGGCCTCTTGAAATCTTTTCATCGCGCTCCTTCGTTACTTTACTTTACGAAGTTTTTGTAAATCGTCTTGCTTGTCTTCTTCTTCGATGGCTCTACAGGCCAATTTGATCCTTGGAGCCGGTTTAGACGGTGCGCTCCAGCGCATGTGCCTCACGAACTTTGTGGATAAAGGGAGAAGTGGTACCTCTCTTCATTCCCACTCCTCCCTTCATCACCAAACGTTCGTGAGGCACATGCGCTGAAGCGCACCGTCTAAAACAGCTCTTGGTCTCCGTCAGCTTCTTCCTCCAGACGTCTCTCTGTTCCGCAGCCTGCTTCCAGTTTCTTGTGTAGAAGAATTTTGCTGCATCAGCATTAATACCGTCTTCCCACCTTGACCGTGGTTTCCCAACTGGTCTTCTCCTCTCCCTTCTGGTAGTAGATGCAGAGCTTTTCCCGGAATCGTTGAGTCATCCATTCTTTGAACATGACCGGCCCAAAGTAAACGCAGTAGTTTGGCATGTGTTGATAGTTTACACTCTTTGAATAGTTCATACAATTCGTGATTATAGCATAATCTCCATGCATTGGCTTCATTGACTGGGCAATATATCCTTCGCAGAATGTTCCTCTCAAATTTTATCCATCTTATTTGCGAATTTTTGGGAGATACTGCATGCTTTTTGTCCATACGTAACTACTGAGCGTATGATCGTTTTGCAGATTCTTATTTTCGTTTTTCTATGGATGTCTCTAGATTTCTTTACTGGCAGTAGTGAGAGGTTCTATTTGCAGCCTTTATTCTTTTTTGCAGGTCTATCGTTTCATCGTTCTCTTTGCTGACTGTAGACCCCAGGTATACCTATAGTAATAGTTAATTTTGTTTATCCGTTCGAGGTTACACCCCCCCCCCTGGTGTTGTGGTTTCTCTTTCTTCTTTCCACCTTCGACTGCATTAACATCGTGCTCTTGTCTGCATTTATTTGTAGCCTGATATGTATAGGCCCATCTTCTAACTTCGTGAAGTAATGACAGGAATAAGAAACTGGAAAAGACGGGCTAGAGATCAAAAATCATGCAGGCGCTACAACCGGGTACGTCCTGGTCTCCGCCAACTTTTCCTTTCCACCAGTCACGTTTCTGAGCCTATGTCATCCAGTTTGGCATCTCTATGCTCTGGGCGTTCTGGTCTGCGACATCCTTCCAGCGAAGGATCCTTCCCTCGCTGTCGCACCCCATTTCACAAGGCTCTTTAAATCCAAGTAACTCACGATAACGTCCAAACTTCTACTTTATAAGGTGAAGGTCATACCGGTATTCACATCCGCAACCTCTTAGCAGAGTTCGAGAGGAAAATCCTTCGGAGAATTGTTGGCCCTTATGTGAGGAAGGACTATTCCGGAGAATCTACTCCCGGTGGCTTTGGTTTCTATCTTCAATTGCGGATCTACAGTCTCGATCGAACCAATCAATTTTAGTTTGTCTGTCGGCCCAGCCTAGTGTCTCTTCTGCTTCCCCCTTTTTGCTGGCTCTTCATTTTTTCCCATTTGTCCTTAAGGCTGTTGTTCTTCTACTTCTCTCAGGTGTTGTACGACAGCATTTTGGAAGGCATCTCTTGTGGACCAAGGCACAGCACGCACCTCTCATTGGTCTTACATCCAGTATACCTACTCGTGCCCCCCTTCTCTGAATTAGGAAGTGGTCGATTTGATTATTTGTTACCCCGTCTGGTGACTGCCGCGTCATCTAATGAATTAAAATACACAAAACAAGAATTTAATAAAAAATAGTTTTCATTATTGTTCTAATAAGGTGTACTGGCGTCCTGCTTTTGTTTCTAACAGCTTTTGATAGAGTACGGTACCTTTCCCTGTTAACTATACTCCAAGATATTGTTATTGACTCAGTTCTCAAGAACGGGATTGACATTTTATTTCGGACTTATCAATCAGGGTTTCTTTTATATTAAAGTATAAGCTCAGGTGTAGCCCTTTATATAGCAGTTTTTCATGTCATTGTCGTCGTCATGGTGCAATGTATAGCAGTAAGCTTAGCACGAAGGATATAAAAAGGATAGGATATGTTAAGGGAAGTTAGGTATGCATTAGGAAAAGGCGGTGATCGCGTTTGAACGCTTGGATGTTGTTCGACCCAGAAATGATCAGTCGGGGTAAGCGGTAGATAGCATCGTCGGAGTGCTATGCCTCCTGAAACAAGTGAATCCCGCTAACCAACGGACAAAGGTTATAACGCAGACTATACCAGATTATCAAGTGAACAAGGTAGTGAAGCGCTCACTAGGTGAAGGCCCGACCTGTGCGGAATTTTGGTACCCTATTATTAACAGGTTCAGCCGACAAGATGCCTTATAAGGGCTAGCTAATGGTAGCATTGGGTTAAGTAGAATCTATAGTCCACAACATATCCGCTACTCTTAGGTCTTCGACAATACAAGACAGCATCGGCAGAAATGTGAACTCGTGCTCAACTGTATCTACAGTAACATCAATCTGACCTCGATTGTGATATGAGAGTCGATTTTGAATAGACTTAAAGTCGAAATAGAAATTTGGTATTGTGAATCTCTTGACATTAACATTTATCTATTCTGTAGACTTTTAAAGCCGATGTCATTTTCCAGACCGACTTGTGTTTGTTGAGTTGTTGAAGATGAAAAGTTCCGAAAAAAAAGTAAGTAAATAAAAAATATTGTATTTAAAAATGTCAATATGAAATAAACGCAATTGACAGATTGAAATTGACATTAGAGCCTTTTATCATCTGGCAGCCCTATAATGTAGATTCTATTGACTAACATAATGCCGTGACTTTTTTAAACAGAGTTCTATTACAGATATTATAGACTCTCGCAATCGAGGCCTGCGTACTGTCTCATCTCTAACAAAGGCTGTACCCTTCATTCTGCATCACTGCACCGTGTGAATCTAAGGGTTGACTCATTTCTTAACATCCTTGGCATAACTTTAACCGAGGATCTACAGGATGATGGACTTATCATATATTCCAAATCGCCAAACTAGCATCCGAATGCCTAGCATGGCATTTATTAGAGGGTATGCGTTTCTTTGACAACCAGTAGACGAAACTTCTTTAGGCGTTAGTTGTGTTTTTCTCCAATCTCTTAATTATAATTTATGCTCTCCAAACTTGTCTGACTATTAACTTCTTGACAATTTTGGTATCAGTAAAAAATGTTTGGGACCAGTAAAAAATGACTGTAGCATGAAAGATGATCTGAAGAAGTACATTTAATTCTACAAAATCCACCTTGTCTCACTTCCGGGTCGTCTAGGGATTATGATTAATGTTGATGGTGATTTCAAGTAAGCCCCGTCATTTCTCTTCCCCTGAATTTACTCCGAATTCATGCAGTTAATGTTTAAAAAAAAAAAATGTATATTTATTTATTTTACTTTTTCGTCCCGTGTGGTTTGTTATAATTTCGTGTAGCCAGAAAAGCATTCGTATATATCTTTTAAATTTTCCACAAGCAATAGAGCAGCACTCTGTATTTTAAACTCGAACTCTTTGCGGTATAATTAACGACTATCTCATCTTGAAATTTTTCTTTAAAACACCTGCTTATACTGTGGGGTGCTTTTATCCTCCTCTTATAAATTATCCATGAGTTTTGAAAAGCAGATTTAGGATTATCAACGATTAACCAAGTCATAATTAAAAAAGATATATTAACCTACAAAGCTAAACTAGTTTTAATTATAACAAAAAAGAATAATTTGTGATTTTAATGAATGAAAACTCCTTTCCTCCAAATGAATTAATACTGAAGTTTCTAATTTTAGAAGTAAAAATTAAAAGCCAACCATATTTCAAGAAGAAAAAATTAAATAATTTCAAAATAAAACAATTACTCACTTTCAAAACTCTTTAATTGCAGATAAATTTTACGCTTAAAAGAAGAGTCAACTTTCCAAAAGGATAAATTCAGTGAAAAAAACCCGAAAAAAGAAGGGCAAACAACCCTCATCATCACCAGGTAACCTTTTAGGACGTTACTCTGATATATTACAAACCATTATTTCAGAACGCCACAATATGCCACAGTACAAAATAAACCACTTAAGAGAGGGGGAAATTAATATTCTCCCCATCATAATTCATGGTCTAACTCTTTGCCCAGAAAAGATAATTCATAAATATTAAGTGGCCTATCCACCATCATCCTGCTGTAATATGTTAAACCTAAGCAGGAGGACCGCCAGTCCTGGGGGTGGGAGGCGAGAGCGATCCTTAAGACTAAGATTTTTTTTGTGCTTTC
Source organism: Thereva nobilitata (assembly GCA_963855945.1). Taxonomy (NCBI): domain Eukaryota; kingdom Metazoa; phylum Arthropoda; class Insecta; order Diptera; family Therevidae; genus Thereva; species Thereva nobilitata. The sequence goes on from OY979694.1 coordinate 67,155,731, forward strand.
AGCTTCCCCTCTTGCTCCTTTCTTAGTCTTCTGAAAACACCAATTAACAAAGTTTCATCAGAAATAACAACAGCTGAAGGGATAAAAACCCTTGGAAGAAGAAAAAATGAAAGAAAGGCATCCACAAGAAAAAAAGGAGGACCTAAAGTAGCACCGTAAGTAGATAGGCGAGAGAAACTTTTTAATTCCCACCTTAAATTCGAACTTAAAGCTAAAAAGGACCTGAACGGGAAGAGTCCGCAGGGATGCTGGCGTGGAACCAGCATCACTAGGAAGAGAAAGAAGAGAGAGAGACTGTAAGGAAAACAAAACAGCACTTTGTGGGGTAATCTCGTTTCTCTGAAAAAAGAAGATAAGGGTATCCTTTAGCAAGTAGCATCTAAGGGTTGGCTTTGGAACCAGGACAAAGGCCAGATCCTTGTTCTCTGTTTGTCTGGAGCTCCTCTGATTGCCTACGGTAATAGCTGTAAATATGTTGGTTTTACAATGTCGGCCTGTCTTAAGAGAATTAGAATACGCGCGGGGATAGAGCTGGCTGGTTTCCTTTACCAAATAGACGACACTCGAGCTGATCCTGACACAACGGGAATACCTACCCTTATCCCGGGCCTGCATAGGCAAACGAATTGAAAAATTTCCATATTTTCATATTTTTTACATGTTGGATTGTACGAATTCGTTGCAGAGCATATTATGCTGGAAGGGTTTTCAGTGCTAGATCCTGGCTGTCCCTCGGTGCCATCTCATGTGGAGGATTCGTGTTCTTGTTCTTGTTCCTTTTCTATTCTATTCCCTTGGCTAAGCCAGCTGAATTATTTGGAAGCATCAAGTCTATAGGTGAATTTTTTCTACTGTTATCCAGAAACTGTATATCACGGTGTAGGTGCAGGAGCGCAAATGGAAGCCGCTTCTGCACGATGTATATGTATATATCCTGAGCAGAGGAATGCGATGAAAATGAAGATTTATAGCCTAACAGGTAGTCTGAAAATGGCAAGCGGAATAAATGACACTCGGCAGGATTCCCAAATGGTTCCGTCTTATGGTTATGTGTCTGTTAATGGCACAATTAATAATTAAAAGGTCTATGGTATTCTGTGATTACTCCCGTTCTAATGAGCCTTTTGGCGAGCTTTGATGATGGCACGAAACGAGTAACATGTAACTGCTTTTACATCACCTTCATACTTTTGCCAGGTTTTTGGTATACATTCACAAAATCCCAAAATGCCCGTTGGTATATGCACTTTAGAAGCGTTATTTTTAACTAAGAGCTCCCTCTAAAAATGAAGGTGGTATAAACTGGTGTTTGTTTTTAATATCTGCAATAAAGGAGCCATGTAAATGGTGCTTTGTTGGCTAAACTTTCACTTAAGTGAAAGTAAAAGCGAACATAAAAGTTTTTTTTTCGAGTGTTTTTTTTTGTTATATTAACAAAAATGTTGGTAAGGTTTTTGTGGATAGCATTCAGGCGCAGTACTCAGGAAACGGTGCTAGAGCAATAAACTGATGTAAAGGAGATTTGAATGCTGAGTCATAAAAGTAATTAGAACACTCAGGTAAATTCGTGGAAAATTTTAATCGTTTTTGTCTGGCTAAAGCACGCTTTTATCTGGGGAGCAATAAGCTTACATTCTTGATTAAGTTCTCTTCGGCATTTATATTACAGAACGCTTGTGTTCTGCTTTTCCTTAAACTCCTTCATTTGTGAAATTTTTATAATTGCATATGGCGGTTTTAGCTAGTGTGACGGTATAATAATAGAGAAAGTGTTTGGGGGTGGTTTAGGTACACCGGAATGTATCTACAGTCGGCGCAAAAACATTCGTACAACCACTATTTGTGGAAATTATATTTTCGCTGTATATAGAAATATTAGGTGTAATGGTGGGTACCCACGACAAATATTTTTGTCTTTTGCTTTCTGTGCGACTTCTTAAGAGACTATGAAACGGCAGATGGAATATCTGTGCTGACATGTCGAAGGAATGTCTCTGGAGACTTTTCCAGCGACTGGAATCTGTTTCACAAATAATATATTATAGACATAAGTCTCTGCGACCAAAAGTGTCTAACGTGAAGCCGGACAAAGCTAGGTTTAAACCCTCTTCTAGCCACTTCGCCAGTCGTTCAGCGAGTTCCACCATAGTACATCTGCATAAACATTACCTTCAACATTGTCAGAGGAAGAACGAAATCCAGGAAAGCGGAGGTCAGGTGGTATTCGCATGCAGAACTAGTACCGGAGAGCCCTTTTTATTCTTGGCAATATTGTCAGAAATGCTGGTACTGTGCATGAGAGAGACCGAACAGACAAAATTTAAGCTCCAGACGATTGTGGAGGAGTACAACAAACGGCTGGCCTTCCCTAGAGAAGATCGAGCAAAAAGCGAAAAACGCCAAAGTCTCCCAGGGTCCCCTCAGAAAAAGCCTGCCTGCAGCAAGTACAGCAGCGGCAGCTGGATCATAGCCGAGACCAGAAAGGTTTGAGTTTGGAAGAGGGCGCCGAGGGCTGAGGCTTGTGATCGTGCTGATCAACCTCCAACACTCCTAGAAAACCACAGACAACGTTCAGATTTTCCTATAGGAGAAAAACTGGATGTCGCCTTAATACAAGAGCCCCGGGTACTAGGAAGAATATAAAAAGGGCTCTTGGGCAGGCAATGCAGCACCGCTCGGATCAAGAACCTCTGCCCTGACTTGGTGTTTGTTCCGTACGTTTAGGGTCGTATAAACCAGGGGTGGCCAACTTATGTGTACGTAAGATCTACTTTTTATCACAAAAAAGTGTTGCGATCGACTTTTTGTCATACCAGCAGTCTAAGTAGGGGAAGAGGTCCAAAATACATATGGGTGATTGTCACGAAATGGTAGCTTTCGATGGCTATAGGATTTTATTTTGCTATGATTGCGGAATGGAATTTTTCGGGCCCTTTTCACTTTTATATAATAATCATACAATTCCCTCATCCTGAATTTCCCTCTTACATACTCGTGAATGAAAATGGCAGCCCTAAAACCACCAAAAGTGTCGTCTCCGTAACCTTTCCTTTTCCCGGTTTTACGTCACGGACCTGTCATGACGGAAAAATAATACGCCATTGGTGCTCGCTGGGTATGTCAAATTGTTCCAGAGGTCATTCACCACCGATCACAGCAATTTTGAGTTCCCTCCAAAGTGCGCCAGGTTGAAAGTTCTTGGCTGAAATTTTGTCCGTTGTTTTTTAATAATTATTATAGAATTTTCAAATCTGGAGTTTAGAAAGCAGATATTAGTTGTGAAGGGGATGACACATAATGGAAATGAAAATTCACACGTTATAGAATCACAGTGTTGGTCGGTCGAAGGTGCGAGCAGCGATCATTGTGTTAAATAAACATCAACACTCGGAAAAAATACTGAAACAACCAAAACCAGTCGACTCCATAACGCGTGTGTTTGTTAAGAAATCCAATTGAATCCTTCTCGGACTTCATTCACTGAGTTTCTTCACTTTTGAGTAGTGAGCAAATTTTCGGAAAAAATGTTTACTTCTAATGGTGGACTAAGAAACCTGTTTTTCTATCCAATGTCGCCTCCGTAATCGTCGCCGTACTTCAATTTACATGTAATGTACTGGTGATTTTATTGTTATTAAGCTTCAATTCGATTTTTTTGGTTCTGGTCATTTTGTATTTGGATTAAAGTTTTTTCAACTTTCAGATCATATAATGTTCTCTATTCAATTTGATTTCAAGAGTGAACCCGGCTATAAAATGAAGAAAAAAATTCGGATTTTCTTGTCGCCTCCGAAGCTCTGTAATTTTGAAATTTTCAAATAAACATATTACTGGTGACTAGGGAATCCAATCCCGCACCATTTTTGCGGGATTAGAAATGCGGGACTAGACATGCGGGATCCGCGGGATTCGCGGGATTTGAGCAGTAGAATGACATGTTAAAGAAACCGGGACTAAGAGAAATACATACTAACAATATTGCAAAGTATTAACAATTTATATGCTGTTCGTGAATATGAACGTGATCAATGTCAAGTAACACTACGACTACGACAGGGGATGCTTCACGTGAATTGAGCGTACCTTTGCGGCTAATTGTATCGTTTGTCAAACAAAGTACTGAATCAGTCAAACAAAGTATTCAGGCCAATTCTGAACTACGCTGGAATTGAGTAGGCTGGAATTTTCTTACATCGGTAGCATAAACTCTGTTGGGACCGTATTTGGTTTCTCGAAATAAAAATTGGCATTTGGCAACACGATATCGACGTGTGGATCAAGTCGTTTGAGGTTTATTAAGGCCCGAATTCATCGGCATGGATATATTCTCGGTTATTCACGGAAAGAAAATACACTAATTTAAACTTTTTACAGAATTACAAATTCATTCATATTGAAAATCATACATTGTTGAAGTATTAAATATGGGATTTCAAAGCAATTTTTCTTATGAAATTTTTATTAAATATGTTAAAAAAACATAGTAAAAAGGTTTTATTCCAATATTTCTTCAAGTAATGCCATTTATATTATATTAATTACAATGTTATATTAATATGTTCCATTTTCAATTTTTTCATTATGAGAAAGTAGCGAAGATCTCCAATATATCTTAATAGGTAATAGATCCATTATATCGTTGAATTTTTGGGATGCGATGTATGGATAGTGGTAGTATTATATTTTAAAATGTTCGTGGTCTTCCAAGTCGGGGGGATAAATCTAATGTTTTAAACTCCCCATTTTCATCAAATGAAGTTTTATACAGCATTGTATATGGTTTGTTTTTTAAAAACCTTATCCAACATATCTTTAGCCAAGTTACCTCTTCACCATAACTATTTTTCCGTCTTTTTAGAACAAACTACTAAACTAGTAGTTTCGTCGAAACAAAATCATATCGTTTCATTTCATGTAAAATAAACTTTTTACGTTTTCGGCATTGTTGTGTGATGGTATAATAATCTGTCGGAGTATACAATAATTTTTTTCTTATGGACGTCTCGATAGTTTCAAACTCGGCATATTTTGAAAGTTAAGAATGTCCAGAAATGTATGTCTTTGCGGAAGGAAAGTGGACTTACACCCCTTTCAAAGTAATTATATTTGTAATTTCATTAACTAGCAGAATTTATATTGACAAAATGATGCAAATTTTGAAGGATTTTTTTGGGAACTGTTTATAGCTAAAAAGTTCATAGCAAATAGCATTGAATGTTATAATTAACTAACTTTTTTCAAAAATGGACTTACACCACTTTCAAAGAAAACGGCTTGATACTTTATTTCTTTTTTTTAATTTTCACTCACTGCTTTGTTCAATTTTGAAATTTCGAAACTGCAGAGGTTAGAAATTGGCGGATAAACTTATTACCAGGTCGAACTGGTATTAACTTTACCCAAGCTCCGAAAATCGCGGTCGGTGAATACGAAATATTCATGATATTTATATACGTGGATATGTCCAGGCCGGTGAATACGGGCCTAAAATGCCCAATTTAGGCATACAAAAAGTTTCTATTTTAATTAAATATAAGTGGTTTGCTGAACTTGGAGTATTATCACACAATTTGATGATTTTGTATGGCCGCACTTATCTGTCGATTCGGTCGTAATGCCTAATATAAAACTTAGAGAAAATCTACAAGGTTTTTTTGTCGAGTCGATTCATCGACTCGAGAAACCAAATACGGCCCCTGTAACGGAGAGTAATTGCGAAATTAGAATTCATGCTACTATGTAAGAAAATTCCAGCCGATCAATTCCAGCATAGTTCAGACTTGGCCTGAATATTTTGTTTGACTGACTGAAGTATAGTTTGTTTGACATACAATACACTTTTCTTTCATATAATACTTCATAAATTCATGAATATTACTACTTAGAACAAAATCTATGATTTTTTTTGCAATCGCGCAAATCCCGCCGATCCGCGGGATTTATGACCTCGATCCCGCGGGCTTGCGGGATTGAGATTTTGATGCGGGATTGGATTCCCTACTGGTGACTCCCGGTGTAACCCGGTGGTAACCATATATTATGTAGATACTTGAATGATATTTAAAACCTGAGAATATTGCTCTTTAAATAGTTTTTTATCCATTCCTCAATACATTCGAAAAACTACCATTTCGTGACAATCACCCATATATGGCGACAGGCAAGGTCAACACAATCTATTCACGTCGTCGGATCAGATAACGCCAAAGGTGCAACAATACATCAAGTTGTGGCTAGATTTGCAACACCTTTAGGGTTTTCTCTCGGAAGCTCATAACCACTGAAAAGTTTTAATATAGCTATGACATAGAACTTCAGGCGATGCATCAAACAGTGAAACACTTCAGTGTCAGTCATCTTTTGGAAGGACGAGAAACCAAATCGCTTACCTTCGAATCCGAAAAAGAATCACAACGTCAACTTCGACAGCTCGACTTCATCGGCCAGTTCTCAAAGAACATACATATATACATTGAAGAAAAGCCCAGCAACGTTAGTAGTTCTATTATCCAGAATTGAGGAAATAAATGACAATGACAGAGACAATAGATTTCAAGGAATTACAACAAATTAGGGGATCTGCTACGACACCAAAAATGATGCTCGTTCTTGCTGCTCAATGTATTTGCTGTTCCCAATGTGGAAAGTCTAGTGCGACATTAGTAAAGACAAAACTCGACCTTACGCTCCTTAACCACGCCGACAATTAGTGATAAGAAACTGCACTCTCTGGCTCATCCTGGGATAAAGACAACGACCAGGTGAGTAAGCGACTGAATATTCGAAAGAGTCCACAGAACTCTGAAGGCAGCAAAAGACTGGTACGCAGTTACGGCGCAGCAAAAGACTGGTACGGCTGTTTCATTTTCTTTATTAGGATAGTACGAACTATCATTACTGAAAATTTGAGCTTTATTCAAATGAGTAAAAATTTTCATCTTTACGCCATTTTTAAAAACTTGAGGGCGCTCACCCCACCGCCCCCGTTTAGCCATACCGGTCATTTCTTCCTTGGGAGGACCTAAACTAACATTTTGCAAATTTCCAGCTTTATTCAAATGGGAATGTTGTCGAGGCCACTAGCTCTTAGACTATTATGTTCGTGTGCCGCAGATCGATGCCGTGGAGTTTAAGTTTCAGCTCCTGGCTTTGTAATCCATACTCTCTATGCCGGTGGATTAAATGAAAATTGTTTGGGTGAAAATATTACCACATTCGTACAACAGCAACAGGTAATACTTCTATTATTGTAGTAGCACTGGCCGAAATCTTATCTTCGAATTCTAAATCCACACACTTGGTTATCTTTTGACACAAATTTTAAAATCGTATTATATTTAGGTGATTCCTGTCAAGGCCACGATTCCTCATAATGACGTAAAACTACAACAGATCGTCACTTTCCATTAATGCCACTTCCAATTTGCATTCGATCCATGCATAAGAAACTTCAAAATTACCTTATTCTTTTTTTATATCATCAAGGAAAGACACGGAAATCGCATTTAATCGGAGTCCAGCGAAAATGTTGAAATGTTGCTATTTCTGCTCCATTATTAATGGCCACGAATGGTTCGGATTCCTCACATTAAAAAATCGATTCTCTACGTTTTTTCATAAATATTTAATTTGGAAGTTTTTTCTGCTGCAACGGAACTAAGTTATCTGAAAAATTAATTCAACTTCGGTTTCATTGCAAGTAATTACAGGTAAGTAGTTCCGTTTTTCCTAAGTTTAGATTTTTTATTCGTGTTAGATGACGGCAGCTAAAATAAAATATTCAATGGGAAATTGGTTCTTTAAATACGTGCGAATCCGTTTGGGATTTTTATTTAATTATTCTAAGAATTCCTTTTAATGGCGTGACAAAATGTATGGATACCATTTTCCACAATGGAAAGATTTGTACTTCTGAAAGCACAAATGAATATGAAATGCTTTTTACTTTAAGGTCCTGGGGATCAGAATGGGGACTTAATTCTTTATCTCGCATACCTTATGTATGTTCATATTTTCTTTTACTCTTGTTCTCAATGTTTAAGTTAATTTTATATTGTTCTTTATACAAAGGGCTAATTTTCGAACAAAGCTGAAAATTAGCTCATGTTCAGCCCACACCAAAAAAAGGTGAGTTTAACAACCCCTATAACTACCGCCCAATAGCAATTATTTATACTTTCTCCAAAATAATGGAATCATTAATTAATAAACATCATATAGAATATCTCGAATCTAACCAGTGTAAACTGAAGTGTTTAGTTTCTAAACACTTAAAGATTTTAAATCGTTGTAGACGAATTTTAAACACTTAGCGACGTTTAATGAGTAAACACATAAGTGTTTAATTAGTAAACGTTTGTAGCGTGTTTTTGGTTATGAATAATAAAAATTATGTTGATAGAACTATTAATCAATATTATATTAAAACATAATACTATCATTGCAAAAAGGGAAAAAAACAAAAAAAAATCCAACCTCGAGCGCCGTTTTTGCAAGCATCCGACTAAGTACAAACCACTTCCAATATTGCTTGACTTGTGAAATATGGGTCACTCATATTTTTTCTCGTCTTGAGCCTAGTGTACACTATAGAGGTTTTTGCGTAGAGCTAGAGAATACTCTCGCGTAGAGAAGTGTATACACCCTCTAGAGCTCTACACATACGCTCTACACCCACTCTACGCGAAAGTTTTCTCTACTAAAAAACTTTATAGTGTATACGCTTATTTTCTATTTGGTACAGCTATACATCTGCTCTACGCTCTATCAAACATGTTGGATAGAGTTTTTCTCTCCAGTATTCATTCTCACTTGCGTTTCGACTGCGCTTCGAATTATTGTACATCGGCGTGTTAAATAACAAATAACAGCGACAAAGGTACATCAGTGAATGATAACTGTCACCTACAAAGTAAATACAATGCATTCAATTCAAAATTCATTAAATTCAGCTCAAAAATATTTACGTACCTCTAGCAAGAAATCGCAAAGTGACTGCCAATCTTTCTCCAGCTGGAATCGATTTTCGCAAGTGCGTGTCTTTCTTTTCAACTATCAGTGCAATGCAACCATTTGCAGTAACGCCTCGAAATTCGAATACGACATACGCAGAAAATTTGGGCTTCTTCCGTGAGATTATTCAATAATTTTCGATATATTCCATTGTTTTCTTTTCGCAATCTAATCTCGCTCCCAATATTTCCTTTTTTTTCTCTTTTTCGAGCAAAAATAAAACGGCACCAGCTAGTTTTTGGCGAAAACTAATTTTATTATTTTCTTTTATTTCTATTAATTTCCTTTAAATTTTTTACACGATAAGCCTGAACCCAATATGCCGTGCCGCATCGTAACCGTACGTACCCTAACGAACGAACATATGCAAGTTCATTAATTCAATTTAGGTCGGTGCCTTATGAACACTCATGTTCGTACGTTAGGGTACGTACGGTACGGCACTTCATATTTGGTTCAGGCTATATGTGTACGCACGCACCTCTGAATAACTGAGAAATTAACTGACATGCAAAAGTTGAGCTCTGTGAAGTTAGCCCACAAATTTAAGTAAAAAATTTGAAAAAAATAGTCGGTTGCCCATCGTTTGCCCATGATTGCCCAACCAAAACTTTCGTTTACCCACACAATGATAAAAAAATAGAGCGAAAAATAACTTTTTGGGCTAACTTCACGTTAGAACCACAAAATTGAAATATTTTGACTTTTTTCATCTATATCGTTTGCCCATCGTCTGCCAATGTTTGCCCACCTCTAAAAAAATAGCACAACTATAAAAGCCTGACGCCTTTGGAGAACGGCTGACCCCTGGGCGGGCGTTTTTGGTTTGTCCGAATGGGGGATGCTACACAGGAGACTAATTCGGACGGGTGAAACCGCTTTTATGGGAGAGAAACGAAGTGAAGAAAGGGGAAAATAGCCCATTTCCCCTTTCTTCACTTCGTTTCTCTCCCATAAAAGCGGTTTCACCCGTCCGAATTAGTCTCGTGTGTAGCACCACCCAATGAGATGTTAAAACATTAGCGGAGTCCTCATCATATTCTTCATTTTTCATCCAAGTTTCTGATAAAAGTAACACATTCAGCCTTAAGCCGGAATTACACTATTGTGTTGTGGTGCGTCGTGGCGCAATCAGAAAGGCCAGATCGGGAACACGCCACACCACAACACACCATAATAATGTTATCAGCCCCATATAAAATATATGAATTAGATCACGCCACAGAGCGCCACGACACACCACAGCACAATAGTGTAATTCTTAATTTTTTTACAACTTCGTCATCTCAATTTTGTACGTTCGCACGTATACTTTGACAATTTAGCGAAAGTATTTATAATGCTGGTCTATTCAAACCCGAGTAAAAATAATTTAGTTGGTTAATTTTCTTAAAAGCATGGTTTTTCGTTAATGGTTATAAATATTTGTTGAAGAGTTGAATTTTGAAGATTTGGATTAATTTTAAATGTCTTAAGGTTGGGTGCAGCGAGTCGGAAAGGCATCATCTTTGTTTATTTACGCGCCGGAAAACAAAACCAAAAACATAGTTTACCAGCAAGTTTTGTAAAAGAATACATACATAGGTAATTTTGGTCACACTTAATAGGTTTGTTTATTAGTCAGTCTTAGAACTATCTAAATCATCCAAGAACAGAAAAGTACAGGCTTTGGCGTTCATTAGTTTTAAAACTTTTTATTTTTTGTCCGAGAGTGTTCTAGTTTGGTGTTCATTAAGTTGTTCTAAAGTGTTCTAAGTTTTACTTTTTGGTCCTAGATTTTTTTCAGGACAGTTTTGGACAAGAGTTTTTTGTTGTTGTTTTTTCTTAGTTTTGACAGATGTGTATATGAAATTATGAGAACAGAAAACGTAGAACAAAAAAGTACAAAAAAGCGTTCATTAGACTTTCTGTTCTAAGTTGTTCTAAAGGATTTGACGTTGAATTGCTTGCTGTTCTATTCTATTCTGCTCTGTCCTGTTCTGAAAACTAATAAACAAACATAATATGAAAGCATATTGAATCTAATGTCTCCAAATTTTACAGCAATAAGTATTGGTTCTTTCCTTAGATATTGCGAATAGTTTGATTTTCAATATTTGCATTAATTTCACATGTTTTGAGGAACACAATTTCGAAATATAAGAGAAAATAAAAGTTGGTTTTTTGGCATTGCTTTTTCCAACTATAAAATATTTGTTTCATTTTGTGATTTCATTTTATTATTGTTCTCAAAAAATTTTGTTATTGAAGACTTCTAGATTTAAATTAAAAAAAGCTGTAGAAAATGGCCCTCGATTTTCGAGTGCTGGATGCTGCTATTTGCATTAATTTTAAATCTTTTAACGTTCGTGGTTTTAACAGAATACACAGGCAATTTTGGTCATAGTTCAAATAAATGTATTTTGAATCTAATGACTCCATAGTTGTTTTTTCGTTAATGGTTAAGGAAAGTTGAATTATGAAGGTTTGCATTGATTTTAAATGTTTAAACGTTGGGTGCACCGAAGCGGATCCCAGCTTTCCAAAGTACAGAAAATAAGCGGTTCATTGAGACACTTCATCTGTGCATGAAAATTCATATCTCGAAAAATGCCAACTTTAATTCGTCAGGCTTTTATAGCTGTGCCCTTTTTTGTAGAGGTGGGCAAACCAAATTAAAGGTTGGGCAAACATGGGCAGACGATGGGCAAACGATAGGTATAAATGAAAAAAGCCAAAATATTTCAACTTTGTGGTTCTAACATGAAGTTAGCCCGAAAACTTATTTCTCGCTCTATTTTTTTATCATTGTGTGGGCAGAAAATTTTGGTTGGGCAATCACGGGCAAACGACTATATTTTTTTCAAATTGTTTACTCAAATTTGTGGGGTAACTTCACAGAGCTCAAAAGTTGATGGCCGCAAGTGTGCGCTCTACCATACGACTCTACCGTAGATAAAAACGCGTGTACACAGTCCGTAGAGCGCGTGACAGAGCTCTACTCATAATTTTTCTAGAGCAGCTCTACAGTGGAGTGGTAGAGAAGCGCTGTAGTGTACACACTACAGGTAGAGTTCTACACTCTACGCTCTACACTCTACCAAAACAAACTCTATAGTAGACACATGGCTTTATACTGATAATTTTAAATTCGTAATATTTAAGCAGGTTTATGTTTTTATTTTCATATTAAAAAAATACCTCTCAACAGAGGCGTAAAAATTTCAGGAAAAACTAAGTTAAATAAATGAAAACAACAAATGAAGTAAAAAAGGGCAAAAAATGAAGAATAGGTATAGCCTGTATACAGCAAGTTATGATTATATCCTGTTTGGGATATCACCAGGAGTATATTTCTTAGTTTTGAACCTCGAAAACCTTGTGCTACTTTTTTTTATAAACTATTAAATTTTTTTACCGCGTCTTTCGAGCTTAAAATGTGAATAACTCCTGTTCTAAGTCGGATTGGGGCAAACTTAAAACCAGTCTCTTCGTAATAAAATTGCCAATAAATCCTAGTTGGTTTAAGTCTCAGAAGTTCGTACATAACCTACAAAACTGAAAGAACGAGAAAAAACAGTATTTTTTTCATTTTAGTGCCCAAGACCGTAAACTAGACCAATTTGCAGGAAACTTTCAGAAAATACACTTTTTAATGTTATAAAAAGCCCCTGAAAAGTAGGTTGCAAAATATTGAACGCATTAACAAAACTTGCATTTGTTATCGAAACTTTGAAATTCCCACCATTTTATGTCATTAAGTTCAAAATAAAAAAGTTTTTTTCAAAATGTAGATCTCGACGCCAGCTTTGGAGTGCAATATACGTAGTGTGATACGCAGTTAAGGACGTATGAATACTCGCTAGCCCGGAGAATGGGCCTTTTTGTAGATCGAGGGGTTAGGGTGTAAAAATGGGGTTAAAATTGAAAAAAATTTCTGTTGTTGCGTATGTAGGCTCTATTAAGGATAAATAACCGTTAAATACTAGTGGCAGAAATTTTTCACCGAGAATTAAAACCGAGAAGAAAAACATTCAATTTTTTGAGAAATTAAATGACATGCAAAAGTTGATGGTCGCTGTTGCGCGCTCTACCATACGACTCTACAGTAGAGAAAAACGCATCTGCAGTGTACACAGTCTACGCTCTACACTCTTCTCTATAGTGGACACTTGGCTTAACGGAAGAAATACAAAAAATGGTACCAAAGCTTGCGTTTAGTTCTCTTTCAAGGCCCATTTACAAGTAATGCGAGACTTGCATACTAGTCTCGCATCAGTAAAATCTTGCAATACAACTTGCAATCTCGCATCTCGAAAGGTTGTCAAATTTTATTTTAAAACATTATTAACATTATGCCGGTTCACATATTCCAGTAGCAATCCAGTCCAGCCATCGAAACCAGCGCTGGAATGCAACCGGAATAATGTGAACCGGCACTGGAATTTGCCCATCTATTCAATGACTTGATTGGCAGTCTACTTTTTCATTCCAGCTCGTCCATTTCAGCGCCACTGGAATTGTGTAGACGACCAATCCAGTGCTGGATTAAACGTTCAATAGTGAACTCGCATTGTTGTTTTTTATAAACACGCATTGTTTTAGTTCGATAAATCCTAACAATGATAAAGTTAACTGAAAACCAATAAATTTTGAATGACTGCAATAATAGTAAGTCCAGCATTGGACGGGATTGACTCGCTGGATTACTGGACTGGAATAATGTGAAACGGGCATAGGATTCTGACATTTGATTTTTTTAAGCTCACGCATCGTGCTTGCGAGAAACATTCATTTTTCCGACAATTTGTCGCAACGCATTCCCACCACACATCCCATTGTAGAATACCAGGTTTAATTCTATGCGTTGAATCTACTTTTGACAGCTATGCGATACTCTGATGCTCTTGCATGCGCGCCTCGCACTCCAAGGTTTATAATTTTCGAAAAAAAGTGTAGGTTAACTACGTATTTTTTGGAGAAAAGGGTCGTTAAAGGTGAACTTTTAGTTAAAAAACTAACAAACAAAAAAATTCACTGAAAGTGCTTTATTGTTATTCATGGACACATAATTTTATGCTGCAAATATAATTCTGCAATCGTCTTATTTATCGTATAATGAGTACTGAAAATTTATAACAATGCCACCCAAGAAAAATTCAATTGGTAAGTCAGCCAGACAGGCGAGACAAATGAGCAGGACGACGCACGCTTACAAGACAAAAGTACCAGAGCTTCTACTTTGAGAATGAGAACCGATTTTAAGATGGAAGCATTCAATTCTAATAAAGATCACGATTACACCATGCATCCCAATGTTATGATTGGTCGATTGGATAAATTGTGCCAATATTGCCATGCTTTAAAATTTCAAAAAGAAGCACCTGGGATGGCTGTTCCAATGGCAAAGTTGATTTGCCACAACTGAAAGATCCACCTGAGTCACTTGGAGCTTACGTGGATGGGTGCAGCCAGGCGCACCGGGTTCCAGCTGGTATTTAAATAAAAGCTGAAATGTCTCGATAAGGGAATAAAACAAAGCATCATAACCATCTGCTTTGCAGGCACGTTAGAAGGTTGACTTTGTGTTGAATGGTCTTCTTGTTTCATTTTTGCAATTAATTACAAATGTCAAATGTCCCGCGGACGACGCCACCCAAGTTAGCAGTGCTGTTCCACATTTCACTCGATAGGAAAAATAGTACAGTCGACAGAACAAAGGGCTTTCCCTGAGCTCTCTAGTCTTTCACATAAAAAATATATAATACATCTCTATATCTCACATTCGGCCTCTCCTCGAACACAACTCTTTTTTTTAGGTCAAGGATTCCGAAAAGTACCCTAACACGGCTAGATAAAATACAAAAAAGCACCCATATTCATCTGTGTTCTTTCCTAAATGGAAAACTCAACCGAACACACTTATGAAGTAAGATTGTTTCCTTGGTGTTTTTAAACATTCTGAACAAATAAAATTTTATTTTTTAACACTTTTTGTCACGAATTCGTTATTATTAAAAAATCGCGCCCACTTCTTTTTCTTCTAATTAGTCCCGGGCAATATTGGGAAAGTCCAGCTTCTCATTAAAAAAATCGACTTTTCAATAAAAGCTTCTGGGTCTTCCGCAAATAATTAGGGGGAAATTCGCGAAGAAAAAAAAATAATATAAAATTAGTATAATTTTCATTATGCCCAAACTTTATCCATTATCATGAAGACAATTAATCAGGGAGAACAAGTTTTGAAATTTGTTTTTTCCATCAGCGTAAATCTCCTTTTCTCATAAATCGTTTGTCTGAGAAATAAACTTTTACCAGTTGAATAGAAACCAGAGCAGAGGGCGGTCATAAAAATCATTCCTGGTTCATTAAATTCAAACATAAGCTGCTCACTTAGCCAAAATGAGGGAAAATTGAGGCGGAACCAGAAGATGAACCCATCGCCCCACCATAAAAATGGTTCCAAGTTTTTATGCCCTTTTTGCTTCCGGATAGCCTCCCACTACCATACTAAGGGATGGAAAACCAAGAAGGACCCATCCAGCCACAACTAATAATGTTGCCTCCCTTTTAGTCCTCTTCGTCCTCTTGGCCACTCTTTGTCCTCCTACTTCACTTTTGTTATGAAATATGTTGCTCCTTTTGTTTGTAATCTTCTCCTGGGTCACCACTCTATGACCGAGTCAAGCGGAGTTCTGGACAGGCTTTTGCAAATTTTGTAACCAAAGTGCTAATTGCTTTCAACAGCATCTACTTAAGATGTCTCACTGCTGTGGTTTCTGGCAGACAGCCATTTCATTTCGTTACATAAAATGTCTGGTGGATTTTGTTCTTAAGCATTTCTGTAAATTTTAAAACTCTGACAAATCTGGATGTTGGGACTTATTCAGAATTTACAGATTTTGTTTTTTTTATAAAAAATAATTCTTTGTTTTTTAGCTTCGCTTCTTAAATGAAACGAACAATACCATGATTTAACCACATTGCACGTTGTGTTAACAAGAAATTTCCTTTTAACAAGAGTCACAAATAAATCTTTAGGAATTAAAGAGTTGGCGCTAATAGTAATAAAAAATTCATTAATGTTAACTCTAAGTTTCACAGAATCCAACTTTTGGGTTGATATTGAAACAAAAATATGAAGCCTGGTTATGAAATATGTGATGGGGGGAAAACATATGTGGGCCGTTGCCTTTGTTCGACTCGTACGCCACTAGTGTTAACTAATGACAACTACTAAAAAAACTACCATCATAATAAGCTTCACTATGGCTCAAGCCACGGCAAGATGAATGTGTTCAGATCAACAAGCCGTGGGGCAATAGTTAAAAGACAAAATGTCCAAGCGCTTGCAAATATTAGGCTGCGGTCAAGTCTCGCGCTTGTAAGAGTGTAAGCTTGTTCGCACGTGTATTATTGTAAATCAAAAACACGAAAAGTCAATAGAACGGTCATGTTTGACGATTGAAGCGTTTAGGCGTGCACGCTTGTTTAAGCGTGTGAGCTGATAGATCAAATTCATTTGATTTACAAGCGCACTCGTCAGAACAAGTGGCACGCTTACTGACTGATTAAAGAATAATATTGGTAATAATAAACAATGACCCTGAAAATTATGATAACTAAAGTGAGGAAAAGTAAATTTTGTGGGATGTGAAAAACAAGGATTATAAAAATATAGTAGCTTTAAAAAAAAGATGGAACGAATATAGAATATACATGTACTCCTACTCCGTCAACATCTGGGGGTGATTTAGACCATAATATTGTATCTTTTGATGATTTTTAAAATATACATAGTTTTATTTCATAACTTGCTTAGTTTTACTTACCTTAGTGGCCGAAAACCTTTCCATAGCAGTGATTGGATTTTCAGTTGCCGTGCGGATAACCTGCAGGTATCTCTCCGTGAGAAAGACTTCGGCATAGTACCTACTTGTGCAGTAGCCCTAAGTTGCGCAAACAATGTTTTCCGGACGAAACTGCTGGTAATATTCAAAGCCTGCCTAGTAATACAGTAATTCTAGGCCAGGAGGCATAGGCGTACCGGAATTTTTTTTCGAAGGGGGTCGGTCCAAAATATTAAGAAAAAGTCATTAGACATCAAAAATTAATTTTTATTACTAATAATGTTTTTTAATTCATAACATAAACCGAGGGTATGCGATGAAAGTAGCATAGCTACATAAATCACTCCGAGCGCAGTGACGTTATCGGTTGTGTTTTCGGTAGGTGAGCTTTTGAGAATTTCGAGGTGTCTTGGATATGAGCTTCGCGTTGAGGAATTTGGTTGAACTTCGCAGTGTCCGGGATAGGCTGTTGCGCCAATTCAGCTGCCGAGCTGGGGGTCGAATCTTTAGTTGAACTTCGCTGTGCCTTCGGTGGGATTTTGTTGGAAATTTGATCCGGGTCCCAATTCTTGATGGTTTGCGTCTCCGTTAAGCTTATATGCAATATACTTAAGCTAACGATATCCATATTATTTTAGTACCCATGGATTCTAGAAGGTGTTGGAGGGAAATATAAAGGTTGAAGGGAGCAAAAATCACGAAAAATCGCGTACTGGCAACGGTTTCCGAGATATAAGCAATTCTATGTTTTTAAGCAATATTAACAATATTATTAAGTTAAGTTTTCAGCGGCCACGGATCCCTCCTCGTGTGGAATATGGGTATGAACAATTTCAGTAAAAATCGACCTACGAAAAACGAGCAGTTAGATGGCTTATTTGATGATCTACAAATGGGATAAAGCAGTTGATTTTGTAGTGGCTTTGAACATGGAAGGCATCTGCATGATATCTCCATTTCGTAACAAAGCATCAGAAGCTTCTTCGGATGCAGTTTTGAACTCGTCATCGCCGTTATTTCTAATGCGATTCAGGGTAGCCAATACAACGTTAATGCAACTAAACGCTTTTATCACAGTCGACTGTCTGAAACTATGGTATAGCTATAGCTCATGATTTTCCCCAAGATAAACGAGGCTATTATGAAGTTGGTCGATCGCAATATTCTCAACATTTGACATGCCTTCTGCGTTGTATCAATGTTGCGGCTTTCTTACAACTCTTCCAACGCTGGCACAATGGCACCGCGAATTACTGTATCAACTTTGTTCAGCCACCGAGTTTCAAGCATTGTCAGAACTGTTGGTTGGAAGAAATTCTAGTATTTGTCTTTTCAGGACATCTGTACGCTGAGCTGACGTGTGAAAGAAACTACCGATAGACTGCACTACACAAACTCAATTGCGGATGTCAGCTTAAGAGTGAGTGTGCACTGCACTGCATATAGAGGGCATTCTTCATTGCTGCTGCCGTCGTATCCTTGACAGACTACATAGCTGTAGTCTATTCCGTTCTTCTTTTAACATCTTACAATTAGGCTTAGCCAGCAAAAGGAAGAGCGAAAGTTTTTGTAACGTTTAAAACGTGGAGTGAAAACTAACACATACACAAACGCTTCTGCTTATTATACCGTGAAAGGATAATAAAGCTACTCTCGGTGAAGGAATACCCATGTACGCCAAGGACATCATAGAAAAACGGTTTTTTTAGTGTTGACGTGATGATCCCTGTACGCCAGCGCAATGAGCTTCCAATGACATAAGTGTTCACAATTTTCTTACCTATATTTCGGGGGTGTTTGAACCCCGAGAACACCCCCTGGGTACGCCTAAGCCAGGAGCCGTAGTAAAATACTGTTATCGGATAGCCAAGAGGTTATTAAAGCACTACGCACGGCCTTTCCAAGCATACTAACATATAATTATGTAAAAATATTTTTAAAATAGCGTTTACAAAGCGTCAGTTTTATCCCCTGTCATATCGGCAATTGCTGCTGGCTATGTTAAGTTCCCGGATCTGGGAACCGAGATAGTAATCAAATACTCCAATAGAGGTACACCAACAAAGGTACGCCAACAGAGGAAGGAACATCTCCATTTCAGTGATTAATAATGATAAACAGCGTACAACATAAGCTAGATAGAAGTAGAGCCAAGGTAGAAGTATATAGGCAGGCGACTACGAATATCAAGAATGTTTCCAACCGTGATCAGTGAAATCCTGGAAGGATGTCTGAAAAGAGTTAACTGCTGAGCAGTCTTGCTGCTTTTAAATCAACCTATGCAAAACTTAGCTAATCCTATTCACTGATTTTTTTTATTTTTTCGCTTTCAACCTCTCAAATTTCTGGATCTAGCCTTGGGGGCAAAACTCAGCTGGAAGTCAAGTAAAGAGTAAAGAACGCCTGCATAGCTTTCTTTGCCTGAAATATGACCCTCCGCAAAGCAGGGGCGTTTCCAGCCAACTGTCTTAGGGGGGTGATTTTAAAAAAAGAAAAACTTAAATATTTTTTTTATTCCATAAATTCCATTTGCACCCTCCCCAAGCCACCGCGAGCTGAAGTTGCCATTTCACCCCCCCCCCCCCCAATGGTCAAAAATGTCTGCCACTAGTATTAAACGGTTATTTAGCCCTAATAGAACCTACATAAGCAGCAGCAGAATTTTTTTTCAATTTTAGCCCCTTTTTTAACCCCCCCCCCCCCGAAACGAGGTGGGTCTACTTCCCGTAAAAATGTCATATTATAAAAAATGCTTGAAATTACTTGAAAAGCTTATATACCAAACGGCAGAAGCTTGGGATCACGGTATACAGAAACAAGGTAATGTAAAAAAAAGAGACTGACCGATTCGAATATAGTAGAAAAAGGTCTCCGAGTGACGTCAGCACTAATGCAGAAACAACAACAATAACTTCGATTTTATATGGGAAGAGGTCGCCGAATGACGTTGCCGTCTTACGATATACAGTCTTTTACATTACCTTGTTTCTGTATACCGTGGTTGGGACGACACGATTTTTCAAGTGCCAGCTCCCCTACTAAAAGGAAGAAAGTCATAACTTCGCTTACGGCGCTTGAGCAGTTAACTTAATTTTGTTTACATAGTCTGTTTCCACACGAGCGTACACACGACAGACAGAGTCGTCTGCAATCGTCAATTCTCTTTGTCTTCGGTGAAAAATCGTATGAGCTTCTACATGAGGGAACAACTTGCAGGCAACAAATCATACTGTCTTTGTTGTTGTTTAAGACATTCTCTTTGCGAGCAAAAGGGAATTTCAAAAAAAAAACAACAATGCAAGAGCTGTCAAAGTGTTCGATCTAAAATCGGCTCGGGTCGGTCCCTTCCAGCAGTTTTGGAAAAATTCATAGATCGCCGACTAGATTCACCATAACTTAACTTGTTTGTTTGAAATATTGGTAATTTTTAAGAATAAAAATAAATAAGCGAACGAAAATTCTTAGGGGGGGTAATTACCCAATTACCCTCCTCTGAAACCGCCCCTGCCGCAAATGGGGCATCCATAAATTACGTGAGGCGTTTTTGGCGATTTTTCGACCCCCCTCCCCCCTTGGTGAAATGTCGTGAGATTTGGCTCGACCACCTCCCCCCCATAATCTCACTTGAGATTTTTCAAATTTTAAAAAATTTCTATTATTTACACTATTATGCGTATTTGTAGTGTAAATACGTTAATCTGTGCTTGATTTCGTTAGATTGATTTAAAAAAACATAATTTGTGTTGAGGAACAGTACCACAAAATCATCCCAGCACCAACTCGGCATGCACCCAATATTAAACTACAATACCTGTCGATTACCATTTAGCAGGTGATTCTGTCTATTCAAGCAGAAATATTACTAAATGAGAAACATGCATGGCAAAAATTAACAGCAACAGTTCACAAAGTTTTAAGGCATGGAAAAAATATAATACTTCACTGTCTTTTGCCAATTGGCGAACTTGCGGAAGAAGCCTAGGAAGCCAAAAAATAAAGAATACAAGCGCTACAGATACCACAACACCAGAAAAACTTCAAGGCAAGAGCAGCACGTTGATCTCATGAATATGCTGCATATAACATCAGATCCCTAGATCTCATCATTTCGGAGAATATGGGACAAACGTTTTAGAAACAGGGAATATCTAGAGGAAATGGCCTATTTACTAGACACAGATGAAAATATAGATAATATGTTTGAAAATGTGCCAACTGATTAGTATTTGAGTATAATATATTTGTAAAAAATTTTTTTATTTAAAAATTGTTATGGAGATAATAAAATAATTAAAGATTAAGTTAAAAATGTCGTTAAAACTTCTAAATTTATTTTGAGGAACCCTGTAAACCATTTGAACTTTTTTTTATCAATTAAAAGGTAATAATGTCAATATTTATTTCCCAAAGTTTCATTATGATATCTTTAACACAACAAAAGTTACAGATTTTTGATAGCCAACAAGTCGTTTTGGCCCACTGTGCGGCCGCCAAAGCGATATTTTGATCTCCTACTGAAAGCAGCCCGACAAATAATCTCTTTTGTAAGCTTGATTAGAAGGTAACAGATAAATTGAAGAATTTCCAGATGTGGCAGAGCAACTATAATTTTGCTGCTAGTCTACTACAAGGAAGTAAAACGCCAACATAAATTGCCTAATTTAACGTGACTAGGAGCTACTTAGTTTCCCAAAGAATGGTGTGGTAACCAGACCACGTTACAAATGAATTTGCACGCTACATTGACGGCAAATTCATTTCGATAACTTTTGGTAAATAACTGAAGCGCCTGTCAAATGCTGTAAGGGCTAGAACTTAAAGCCCAAATTAATCTGGCTTTGACTGGAAGTGCGGAAACCCACACATTCCGTAGGCATCGACCAGAAATTGCAATCGTGTGAGCGCGCCAGCCCCGTTCAGCATATCGCACCCACAGCCGTACGAACCCCATTAAAAATATTGAATTATCGCGATTTAATCCAATTCCTGATATGCCAGTTTTCGGGATATGAACAAAGGATTATTGATTTAGTCCTTTAATTTCCTGACGTTAAAACCTATTAAAGTTTCAGCGAGGCCAAAATGGGGAAATATTTTCGTTTACGTCGCTTTCGACGTGAAAGTTGCCATCCGCCGAAAAGGACTAACGATCCTTCCTCTCCTGAACGGTGCTAGGGGGAACAGAACGGAACTCATATATTCAGTAGGCGAAAGTATTCCTGGTCCTTTCGTCTTTGATTCTGGATAAGTGAATTGAAAAGACAGCCTTCAGCTATGGTGAGTCTCGCTGGGATAATGGCGGGTCTCTCTAATTACAGTGGATTTTATTTTCATGTTATTATTAAATTTTAAAAAGCTTTTAGATGTTGGTTAAAATTCTGTCAAAAATCGTTTTGAATATTTTCCAGTCTGCGGAGAATTTTATTAAATGGAAATTTCGTTTTGGCTGAAGAGGTCCTTAAAACATCTTGTGGCACCCACCGGAGTGCCATTGTGTCCTTTGGTGTTTTCTTCAAAGGTAAAAGACATTTTTGACATGGTAGGGTGGGATTGATTCGGACTAAACGCTTCTGTAGAGATATTTGGGGCCACCCACCTTTTTCGTAGAATAAATTGTGTTTTGTTATTGCGGAAAATATTCAATATTCGTGGTTTTTCAAATTAAATTTTTGGGGGGTAATAATTAAATCTTAAATGTTGTTCTCAGGTACAACAAATTATTGGATGGTTGGCCACGTAGCAATTTTTTCATTTAAAACATTTAAGATCATTTCGTGAATACAATATCTGCCCGCAAGTTAGTGCCAAAAGAACGCAACGAAAATAAAAGGAACTTTGCTGATCGTTTTGGTTCTGCTTTGTCACCACATTAGGATTGTTAGTTATTCTAACAATAAGTGCCTGATTACATCGAATTAGCTGGTCCAAAATACGATAGACAAATTCTGTTCAAGTGCATTGCAAATAAGTTCTGACTGTCGTATGAATGCCTAAAAGGGTGTAAGCTAATTCTTCACTCTAGTGAATAGTCCCTTGTCATTATGGCGACTTACAACTACTTTCATCTTTTTGAATCTATGATTCCGTAAGTAGATCGTGGGTTTGCATTCCTTAGGAGACAGATTTTTCGAATGCAAAACGACTAATGAAAATCCAATTATTTCAGAACTCGGGCATCAGCCTTGAGACTTTATTTAGCTTTCCCCGGGAGGTCCAAGCGGAGAGAGGGAAGACGGCTTGCCGGAAAGGCAATTCGGTTTCAGAAAAGCTAGATCGACAACGGGTTTCTGTCAATGTGATGACTAGCCTAGCAATTGCAGCAATAGAAGTGAATAAGAGTTACTCATTGATGACCCTTGACGTGAAAAATGCTTTCAACACCGCGAGGAGGAGCAAAATCCCCAATGCCCTGATAAAGCCGGATACACCAACAGTGATGGATTTACGCTTAGGCCCACGAGGCCCGGGCCTAGGGCGGCAAAATTTTATGCGCGGCAAATTTTAGAGGCTGCAAAATGGGGTGCCCACATATAAAAGTATTAGGAAACGATTAGCCATTTTTGGCTAAAGGACAAATTAATGCAATGCAAATGATTGCTTACTGTGGGCACCGTATGCTTGTAAATCCATGTCAATCTGGCTTTCGGAAACACCATAGCTGTGACACTGCTCTCCTAAAAATCACGACAGACACACGGTATTCTTTAGATCAGCGATTCTCAACCCGTGGTATGCGTACCCCTAGGGGTACGCGTTTGATGGCTTTGGGTATGCGAAAAAAAATAGTTATGGCGGATGTTAAAAATACTCTATTCTCCTCTCGTCTGGATCCAGTTTCAGAGGGGTGGCAAACAGTGGACAAAAAATATCCAAAACCTATCCACAGCTGGCCGCTTTGTAACTTTAGTAAATACAGGTATGCCTGAAATTAATTCTTAGAAACTGAGAAAGGCACGCACACTTCCTTGGTTCGAAATTATATCCGGTAGATTCATTCGCAGGGCAGTGAATTAGTTGATAAGCGAATTAAAGAAAAAGAAAAATTCCCAGGAAATGTTACGGTTGGGCGAGATCAATTTTACGCCCGGGATCCCGCGGCCTGTGTATTTATATGGGCTTTTAGTTATAGTCAGATACCGTCCACACAATTCTTGCATCATTCGGTGGAAGATTTCTATTGACGCATAGCAATGGTTTTTGTTGCGATCCTCGGAATCACAACATCGCATCACAAAAGTTAGGGTTAGAATTCCAATGGTACGTAGCGTGTCTCTGGTAGTGTACTCTTAAAAACATTATTGCTATTTATTTAGTGTTAGAACAAATTTCAAATAATAAGAATTACGAGTATTTAAACTATAAACATTTTTCTAATGTAAGGGGTACAATTTAGGATAATGAACTGCGAAGGGGTACGCAAGACGAAAAAGGTTGATAACCGCTGCTTTAGATGCTAACAAAGTGTGTTGTCTACTTTTGCTAGACTTTTCCAAAACTTTTGATAACGTCAATCACTCCGTCCTTTTACGCAAACTGTGTACACAATTTCGTTTTTCTTCTTCTGCTCTTACGCTCATGTATAGATTTTTAGCTGCTCGTTCACAACAGGTGATGATTTCCCATTTAGTTTCCTCCCCTGCCATGCTTTTTGCTGGCTTTGCCCAAGGATCTTTCTGAGGCCCTCTACTGTTTAGTATATACAGTGTCTCTCAAAATTATTGGCACACCCAAGAAATTTTAAAACGGAGGAAGACGGACTGGCAACGGAGAGCAAGACATTGTACGACCCAGAATATGCAATGGGGAGCCGAAGGCAGTTTAACGATATCTGGCGTTTGGCCGATGTATGTATGAGGGAGAGGAGGTTACATGGCATAGCTTCATGGCTTCAGGTTGGACGATTTACCGTTATAGCCAGAATGTCCAGACAATAAAGAAGACGCGGAGTGTGTCCTTTTTAAATGCCCGAGGTTTGCGATGCACAGGGCTGTGCTGGAAACAGCGTCCAGCTAATACCGGATAACATGCTGGATCCGATGGTGTGGTTGGGGGACTTGCGGAGAAAAATGAAAGTGGCTCTAAAGACCATCCCCCAGAACCTTAAGCAGTTTGGGATTTAATAAGCCAGAGAAAGGCAAAGAAACCCCAGGAGAGGTAGCAACTGGATAATTGAGCCAGCCCGGAAGCCAGTGAATTAGGTATCTAGCTTGCTCGGTGCCAATTTTCTCAGAAAGGTAACAGAGACCCTAATCCGTATTCCCCATTGCTCCGGCTGTGAAGAGTACCCTTCTTGAGACCTCTTTTAAGGGCCACGTTGATGACGCCAGACCGAACTAATGCCTTTACGCCCTGTGCCGGTCTGGACTCAACATTCGTCGAAAAAAGAGTTGATTAGTTAAATCTGATACACCATCTGAGTGTGGTTGTCTCCTGTGTTGGACCTGGACCCTACAGGCTGCCCCCCTACTGCTCGACTGAGGAATACTCCCACCACTCCCTCTTAAAAAAAGCTTTCACCGGGTGGATGGTTCAGAATGGTAGCTTCTAACAATGGTAGCTCGTAACTGTGACACTTTGTTAAATCCAGAGGTACACCGGAAAAGCACTTTTTAAGCTTGGTTATCTATTCTAAGCTAGGCATTCACAGAGTTCTTGAAAGTGACCCCTATCTTTCAAATTCAAATAATTCTGTAAACTGTAAGGGCTTGATGAACATTGAAAGGCTTGGACTGCGTTTATAAACCTAATAACATATAGATAAATCGAAAGACTAGTCTGGTAAAGGTTCTAGGGTGCAATAGATATATGATTGTACGCCTGTACTAAGTCGATTTTCGAAAAGATCGAGCAGGCGTCCAAGTTTAGTATGCCAAGGCAATAACCGGAGATTGGACAGTTTTATTGCTTGACTGAGACTTCCTTAGTAACCAAACCCACGAAGAGTGTAACTCTCTAGCAGAGAATTTGCGTTATCTACATGACCGTGTAAAAAACATCAGAGAAAACTGTCTATAGTTATTGCCATTTGATCGAAATAAATGCTTCTAGGAAGAAGCGAAGTTTGTAGTGAACTGCAGCAGATAAATCACTACTAGATGACGTGATGGAAAATCGGAATTCTTGAAGTAGGTACAAGAGATTTGGTGGGTAAGAGAAGGAGCACTAGATCTGGGTAACTGTAGGGTAGTATCATTCAATGCAGGATGAGCCTATAATTTGGGAGTAGGGTTAGGTCGATTACGCAGTATATTAGTTTTAGTTCAGATCGCCATGGATACTTTGTTTATTTTGGAACTGACTTCTTCTTCTGCCCTGCGCAATTAGTTATAGATATTTTATGCTGATTTTAAGGCACAAACGGAGGCAGAGGTGCCGCGAAGCAATTAAATGTATGGGAAACTCTCTGGCGGGCGGGCGGCGCAGCTCGACGCGCCAATCTGTTTGGGCCTTTACTACCACTGCTTTTTTAATTAGGAAAGGAGAGTCTTCGGTTTTTCTCACTGGGAGTAAAGGCTGAATCACATAGCTTCGTTCTCTTTCGTTCGTTCTTTTCGTTCTTTCAGTCTGCGAGTTCAATGCCGTACATTTCTTATGGAAGTGTCCACATCAGGAAGCACGGAGAGGAATGAAGACGAACGAAAGCAAGAGCTTTTGGGAAATTTTAAAAAAGACGAACGAACGCAAAGGAACGAACAACATAACCAAACTTTTGGAGTGTTTATTTGATGACGGTTATGTTAATTTTGAATTTTGTGGCAGGGTTCAAGAGAAAACAAATCGTGTATAGTGATAAATAATAAACAAAAAATTAACACAACTTCAACTGCGATATAAACGAACAAATGTCAAATCCGCGAAGACAAAGCTTTCTATGTGGACAGTGCTTTCTTTTTTTCTTCGTTAAAAGAACGGAAGGAAGGAACGAACGAAGCTATCTGTTTCAGCCTTAAGTCATCGTATGCTCATTCAATGAGGTAAAGTCATTTACATCATTGCTATACCAGAATAATTTCCACCTGCCTTATGCATTATTTCAAGTGGGTTATTAAGATGTTATGATTCTTGAAGTTGCCAGTCCATTTGACCCGTCTTACCCCTTGTCATCCACAACATGGTTGATATGAGGCACAATAACAATGACATAAGGGGTTGGCTCACCGCCATGTTTACAGTCAAATAGTTGAATAGCGTGAAAGCGACTTCCTCCTTTGTCCCGTAACGCATTGAAGTGCATATAAGTTAGTGGTTAAGAGATAATCAAACAAGTATTCACCCCTTTCGTTAGTTCTACTAGTTTCTTGTTCGTGTTAGCGTCACCCTCAACTGTTTTTTTACCAATTAAATATTTTGAGTAAGTACAACATAATTTTTCACTATTGGAAATAATTACACCTGTCAGGTAAATCATAAGACAGTGTATCTTACATTATTAGATCACGCTATAGTTGATTTAGTAATGTTAATTTGGAACCATAAATACAGGTATGGTGTACATAGATTGTTTTGAATGTGTTAATTTCGTTAAATGAAAAATAAGTAAATTAGAGCAAGAATGATTTAATTTTGGTTTTAACACTAGAACTACAAAGACCGTTATTTTCAATCAGATTTTTTTCTTTAAAAATATTAATATTTTAATTCTAGGAATTTATGACAAATTTTAATAAAATATAAGAGAAGTTACAAATTCAATTTCCAATTTTCCAATCAGCCGTATTATTTAAACTAGGTATATATGTACCTAACTATACCAAATTAAGTTTATAATAATTTATGGAACATTCATGACAGAATAGAATTCAGCTGAAGATGAAATTGGCTTTCCAGATATTGAACAAATTTTTTTTTATGTAGCAGCTCTAAGCTCACGAATCACTTTAGGTACTAAGTCCGCCATATCGTTGAACACGTCGTGGTGCAATGTCTGCACTGTAAAAAGAAATATATAAATTCGCTTACAGTACCTACTGTTTTGGAATTTTTTTACGGTGTATAGTATAGGAGCATAGCCAGAAATTGAGACAGGGTTTGAGACACCTTTCTTTTTCCTGGTTTCAAAAAGAAGACGCGCAATGCAATCTGACCATTTTGTAAAAAAATCAAGATGGCGGCCGAATTTTGCAAGTGTGTTCCTTGACCCCCCGACATCTCATGAAAGGGTATGACCACTGACATATAGATATGGACTGCTAAATAAGCAAAATCCTATACAAAAAAGTGGCTCCAAAAACTATCGTTGTCTCGTTCCCCAGTGGCGTAGCGTGGGTGACAGCCGCCCGTGGCGGAAGAAAATTTTGCCGCCCTCTCATTAACTTCCCAGTTTATAGGGAAGTTATTGTAATCAGTCCGAAAATCGAAATCGTAATTTTCAACGTAATTTTCAAGGTCCCAATAGCATTTTAAGCAAAAATTTGAGAAGAAGTATGCGTGTGTGTGCGTACGTATTTGGTCATTTTCTCCTGCACGATCTCGGGCGAACCAAAAAAGATATCGACTGGTCCCGGTCGTAGCGTATTACCGAAGTTATAATCTGAAAATATTTTCATAAAAATCGGTCGAGCCGTTTTATTGTTTGAACGAAGTTCGTGATTTTTGTACCTGCCCAATATCACGTACCAAATATGATACCGACTTCGTTGAGGTGCCGATCGGCGCGTATTAACCAAAACATGCTCTAAAAAAAATTCATAACATTCGCTCAAGCCTTTTTTTTTGTTTAAATGGAAAGACGGGCTGAGGGTCACAAGCACCTTAAATTCATTAGTTTTTCTAATATCTAATAAACTCGTTCCAAATGAAGTTTTTTTCTGGATTCAGCAGAGCGATAGGACGGTTTTTTGCCAACTTCCTCTCTTTTTGTTTTGGATCGCCTTTCTGAGTTTTTGCAACACCCCACTAAAGCGTGCAGCTGTGATCGTGGTCCCATGGGGCAGGTAATTGATCAACAACACCCCTTTGGAATCTCAAAAGAACGTTTGCCATTTTCCCGCGGATTCTACAACTTTCGCTTTATTTGGTGTTTTGGCGGTAGGAGCGAGTGTAGTCTCCATAGTGGCTGAAGCCTGACTGTCGAATCGATCGACGCACAGGCATAGAAATTTTACAGTGCTGCCACTACACGCGAATTCCCTGAGACTCCCATACTTTTCCCGCCAACGACACGGATTTGAAAAAATAGTGGAACTTCCTTTTGAGACGACCCTCATACAATATTGAACACTATTTTTTATATGATAGAAGTCATTCTTGTTGAATATTAGTCATAAACAATCCAAGCACAGGGGAATCCGTGCAAGTCAGTACAGACGGTGCTGCCAGTCGCTACAATGAGCAAGACGTCATTATTATACATTCATTTAAAGAAAGGGGATTCCCCGGTTTCGCACAGTATAAGTAATGAAAAATTCCGTGCTCATTTTGATCGGTCCGAATCGTTGGTGCGACAAAAATAATATTTACAAGATATTATTATTATTTATTGTGAAATTTTGCCGCCCTCTAAAGGTGCCGCCCGGGGCGAGCCGCCCCTGCCGCCCCTACTACGCTACGCCACTGTCGTTCCCCCTTCAAAATCCTATGAACTTTAATCGGTTTTAAAATAAAAAAAAGTTCAGTGCATGTCAGCGATATAAACATAATTAGAAAAAACCAGACAGCTATAGAGTTTTTTCTTCTTTCTCTATTTTCTTTATTTTTAAAAGTTCGTTAAACAGAGGGAAAAAACCCTCACATATTTAAAAAAAATACATTTATTTAAAGTAAAAACTGCTACTAAATAAAAAATAATTATTTAATTATTTCTATCAATTATAACATACATCTTATTACTTATTTTCCTCTAAATTCGGAAAAAAATTGTTGTTTACATAGAAAAGGTCTTCTTCTTCTGGAGAAAAATGGTGCCATTGAAAGTTGTCAATTAGCAGTCCATATCTATATGTCAGTGTCAATTAGCCGTGTGACTAGGGTTGCCAGATGCCCGGGTTTAGCCGGACATATCCGGCTTTTTACAGACCAGGTAACCTGCAACGCTGCATCCCAGATTAATAAGTAGTCTCGGAGTGAGCGTTGCGTTGTGACCTGGTCATTTCGCGCCAATTGATTCACTTTGGAAATTATTCCTTTCGGGTAGTAAGTCAAGGCCCTCTCAACTAGAGGCCATGCTGTAAATTTTTGCATATGTGTGACAGTCTGAAAGTTGGCTAAAGAACTGTCAAATTTATATGAAAAGTGCGCGAATCGGAGCAGTTTTTATGTTTCGTAAAAGAAATTAAACGATATTTTCCGATTAATAAAATAAAATAAAGGTGAAATAATAAAGATAAATAGTGGTAAGTTCTTAATTAAATAGTGAAAGTGTTAGGAAAATTCCTGTTTTTATGTGAAAATTTAAAATTGTTGTACAGTTTAGTGAAAATGGTTTTTAAAATAATTTTTTGATTTCTAATAAGAATATTAGTAGAGAACCGTTAGGCAAAACAAGCGCATTATCTCGGAACCCGTCAAAACTACTCCGATATTGATGATTTTTTTTAAATGTCGGTAATTAAAAATACTTCAATCTCTACAATTCAAAAATTTACGCTCTTGGTAAATTTGTAAATTTTATAAAATATCAAAATTTTTATAAATCAAAATTTTTTTTGAGTCGATTCGTTATGATATTGGCTCTCAGAGGTTACAATATGAAATTTTTATATGCACACATAACCTCAAAAAAAACTCAAAAAACTGCCAAATTTTGGTTTTTTGGTTATTACTTCGGATGTTTTCAGTGAAATTTGATGAAATTTTTAGAAGTTATACTTTATAACGTGAACAATGCCTGCCTAAAATTTCAAGTCAAAATATTTAATACAAGTCTCAAAAATTGACCTCAAATTTGAAAATTGATTGGCCAGTAACTTTTGTGCATCACTTCGAATGAGGCTTCTTTTTATTTTAAATGTAGGTTTTTTTATGCAGTTTATGATGGTGAGCAAGAAATTTTAAACTTGAAAAACGATGTAATAGCATACCACCATCGATAATATACGTATAGGTATTAATATCATTGACATTCTTCCAAGATTCTTCGAACAATTTATAAAAAGTAGACTTCTGCGTTTTTCTCATGCCTCCATCATACAAAGATAGTGGGTAAGGAGCCAATTCTTATTTCATATATTCCTGCAATTCATAGTCTGTTTTTTTTAAAACGCTTATACGTTGAAAAAGTAGGAGAGGATCAATTGGAACATATTTATTATTTATTTTAATTTTACTGAAAGCAGCAAACAATGATATAACTTTGTTTGAGGTTTTAAACTTAATTTCTTTAAAACATTAGTCTTTTATTAGTTACATACGTCTAGCTGAAAAATACATGCCGCGGGTGAATTTCTTGTATTCTACTGGATCTATTGTTATTTCTAACTCTTGCATGTCTTACAAATAAATTTGTGAGGGTTTGGCTGAGTATTTATTTGGTCTTTAAAAAGAGCAGATGTTGCTTCGTTATAAGACGCACTAAATCCCAAACTATTAAATATATCTATTAATGTTATTTTATTACGTAATTTTACTTGACAAGCGAAACTATTAATTAAACGAAAATAATAATAATATATTTAGCTCTTAGTACACTGTATTATTTACTGTATTGAAAAAAGTAAAATAATAATTGAATAAAAAGTAAAGAGCGTCAATTTTATTGTCTGTAGGATTGTAGAGGTTTAAGTGTACATATTTCATTACCTACATTTAAAAAAAAATCATCAAAATCGGAGTAGTTTGGTTCCGAGATAAAAGTGTAACGCTCCTCCACAATATTCTTATTAAAAAAATTAAATAGACAAGGCAAGTGGTTAAATTGTGCGTTTACAGTAAAACGTCTTTACCATAAGTCAGTATTTTTTTTTACAAAATGTGTTCAGGATCACAATAAAAGCAATGGTTTTGTGTCAAAACTGTATGTATAAAAATTCCATATGTCTTCGAATCTTACCAATCACAAAAGGGTGCTGTTTTTGGACCACTTGACGACTGGGAGATGGTAAAGAGGGTAATATTATCATGTCATGTGTTTGGTCAAGTCACGGAAGATAGAATAGGTATGGGAAGAACGAGGAACAAGAAGGATGTTGAACGAAATGGCGATGGGCCCTTTTAAGAGTTCGGAAATACTGACTACGAAAGATTGTACCACAGCAAAGTTGTTCTATTTATGGACGAA
The DNA here is from genome assembly GCA_963855945.1 of Thereva nobilitata. Lineage (NCBI taxonomy): Eukaryota > Metazoa > Arthropoda > Insecta > Diptera > Therevidae > Thereva > Thereva nobilitata. Next base: position 67,187,786 of record OY979694.1, read on the forward strand.
ATATTTATTTGTATCGTACGCAAAACAGAAGATTCGTGATCGAACAGAAGATCGAGAAATATTCAGATTCCGTTCTAAACTATCATATTTTCTTCTATCCTTCAAACTAAGCTTACTACTAAACATTGGACCATGACCCAAACGGCATAATAGACCTGTAGTACAAAGGCTGTTTCTCAAGCTTGGTTTTTCCACATAAAAAAAATTTAGAAAATTATGAAGATATCAACAGATTTTTTTATTTCAATTGTCTGAAAAACTCATCACTCAATACTTGTGCAATAGCTGCAGTCGAGCCACACGAACGAAAGGCATTGAATTACTTAGTACATATAAGTATGTATATTGTATATAATTTTATATACTAGGGGAAAACAGCAAAAACATTTCTCGTAAATCGTGCAAAATTCCATTATGCAACATAAACAAAGCCAATTAATTCTACTATTCTTTATATTTCAATACCAAACTTTAGTTCTTAAAATACAAAACTGCTTTTGTTCGATTTTTTTTGTAAGGAATTATAGCACAAGATAAACCATAAGTCAAAAGGTGCAATGGCTGCCACGATCAAAAATCTGTTAAATCTGTGGTAAACTTGGTATAGTATATTAAAGTTCGTTACTTCTATTGTCATATATTATAAATCAAATTCCCAATACATTTTACGTCATATTGTTTATCTTTATTTCGTTTCAATGTAGACAAAAAAGAAATTCATTTCGGCATCAAGACGTTTTTCTTATGTTCAAAAAAAAAATTGTTAGAAATCAATAAGCACGTTTCAACGTCCTGCAAAATCAGCAAAAATCCAGCAAATCAGACCCAGCCAATGGTGCATGAAATAAAGAAAAGAAGCGATTTAACGCACATAAAACGAAAACTCTATCGAACTTTAATGAAGCACGTCCATGCGAAGAAATTGATACCAGGACTTTCCCCCTTTGACAAAAGCACGCAAAGATCTTAACAGGCCCCCGGATAAGGATAAGAAAGTCTGGTCATTCTGTAGACACAAGATTTGTACAGTCCTATAAGATTAAGGGTGGACATGAATTGACTGAGTTAAATAATTAATACGCTTGAATCTATTAACACCAATGTTAAGGGGGAGCACAGCCACCCCCAAAACCTTAAGGGTTTGTACCGAAACAAAGGCGTCTGAGGACCCGGGGTCGGCTTGTCAGCCTGTGTTCAACAAGGATTACCTAGGCTGCAATCGTCTCGCAATGGAATCCTTAATGTCCCAGTAGGGACTGAATCACTGGCAACAGCCAGAGACAACTTTTATAATGGAGGTTTTTGTTACTCGCATACACTAAAGTATCTGTCCCCATGTAGACATTATCCAACCCTAAATGGCTCCTTGAAAAGTGCGACATTTCCAGGTTAAATGGGAAAAATTGGGTTTAATGTGCTTTCCAGATGTTATTAAACTCCGACATGACTATCCTTATTATAGCGGTAAATAATTCTGGTGCACGTCCTAGAGCTCGCCTAATGTGCTTGTCTTTCGCTCATTTGTGTTTTATGACACGTGTAATTATGTAAAACACCCCGGAGGTTGTGTCACTCCCTTCGCGCTAAAAACGCTTTACGAAAAAGGGTGAAATGCTGTGATATAGCAGAATTAGAATTGCGACTTAGGTGAAAAGGTGTGCCGAGCTCTGACAGCACTAATTTCAGTTTTATTAGAGTTTCTTTTTATATGTAACGATTTCTTAAAGCAAATGGGAAAATCCACACGGGGGAAGGAGCACCCTTAAGGAAATTTCACAGGGATGAAAGTTGAAGCTGCTACATAGATTTTAGACAGCGGCTCCAATTTTTCTACTTAGACATTTTTCTTACGAATAAACACAAAATCCCCTCAGACAATGACAAAGAAACTGTTTGTGTAAGAAAAGGTATTAAGAAACTCTCTTTATGTTATAAACTACGGAATCATACTCGCACTACTAGTCTGCCCTGTCATTCAGGTCATGGTGCAATGTCTAGTATTAAGCTTAGTTAGAACAATGGAAGAGGATGGAGTAAGTTAAGGAGGGCTCTTTGTGGATGCGGGTATCACAACATTTTTTACTCACATATTCGATTTAAGCCATTTAAAAGGAACTAAGCCATGTAGTTTAAAAATTTTATATCTGAACCTAATAAATGAAAAGGAAAACCGTTGCCGTCCGCCAACTGCTAAGTTAGTGCTTACATATCGATCTTTCACCCCCAACGAAACAGCTCCCAGTAGAACTAAGAACGTCCAATAGCGAAGGAATATTATTTGATTCATATAATTCAAACCACTGGATAGGATCTACGTTTCCACAGTAATCACGTCGATTTCTGCAATTCTTTGTGTTCCCAGAACTATACAGGCAGATATGCGATTTTTTATGTCACTAAGTTTTTCCTAAGCCGAAAGAATAGTTTAATGATGAGTTTATGAACATATAAGCGTTCACAAAATAAGGCATTTCGTTGTGATTAAATTATCTTAGAAAATTAATGTACATCTGTCACCATGCAAGTCAAATCATCATTTGACGATAAAAATATTACTACTGGCAGTAAAACATATATTCTTGTTAATCTCCTTCAAGAAGAATTACATTGGCGCTTATTCTGGTTGTCACTTCACCATAGTGAATATTAAATGAGTGAATATTAAATGAGAAAAATCTCACTTACAAGTGAGAACAGTTGTCACTGAATTCGCCGTTTCTCGATATCAGTGACAACTGTAATTCGTCTTATCTCACTGAAAAGTTACTTTTTTAGAGAACCATAATAACATTTTTGTCTCACTTCGCCATTTGTCACCATAAGCGGCAACCAGAATAAGCGCGATTACATTTACAAATCATTATATAACTTACTATTCCTTCTTTCTTCTACACCTTTATTTCAGCTAGGTCTAGCGCCCTTGTAACTATAGGTATCATTGATTAACGTAATTGTTAAAATTAACTTTAACAATAACAAGGTTGTTAAAATTCCGGTTTGTAAAATTGAGTTGCACCACACGATCGTTTGTTAAAGTTATCGTTAAAAGCTTTGTCGTAAAATATCCCTAAATTTCCTCTGGGATTTTCTTCACACACAAATTTATAGCACTTACTTCACCTCAAAAATTTTAAAAACACAAAGTTTATGTATAAATAATATAAAACTACACAACACTTTGTTTTAAAAAGCAAATTAATTGCAAATTCTACATCACAAAATAAATTTGACAACTGTCCCCAGAACTATACTGTTAGCAATAACACTAACCAGCCGACTTTGCTTGGTTAAAGTTAACGCTAACATGTTACGTCATGTTAACAATAGTTAAACGGTGCAATTCTTTTTTTGTCTAACCGGAGATTTGACAGCGGATTCAGCTTTTGTTACCGTTAAAGTTAGTTGGCGCAACTCACCCTTTTAAGCTAGGTTTCCACTTACACACTTAAGTGGAGCAAAAGAAAAATGGAAGTCCACAAAAGTGTAGAAAACGTTTACATTTGTAAACTTGTGTAGCATTAGACTCGAAAAAAAGTGTAGAAGAACACTTTGTTTCTTCCACTTTTTTGAGTGTAAATACAAAAAATGGAAGTACTGTTTACACATAACAAAAATATTCCAGCGTCACTATTATATTTTTTCATTTTATTCTTAATTTCGTGATTTTTGATTTTATTGCCCCGGGTGGCATATTTAATTTTTGTCCAATTAGTCTTAATGCTTCATCTCTTTTTATTTTATTTTTGTATTCTTTACATGTAACATCCCAAAGGACAGTGGATTCTTCTAATGATTCTATTAGAGGCAATGTCATATCCCTTGTCCACACAATTTTACTCACTTCGGTTATTCTATTGAACAAATCTGTACCTCAGAACCAGTCGAACCTAAGTCCAAATATTATGATTTTCGTGTTATTACATCATTGTATGTAAAATTTGATTCTACATTAAGCCATAACAACTTAATTCCGTTGAAAAATCGCTTTTTGCCTTTTCTAAGGGTTGTAAGTTAGCTCTGTAGCCAGAGATAGAGTACATTTTTTTACAGTTTTTCTGCTCTCTTGAAAAGTTGGTCGCTTTACAATACTTTCATAAATAAATGCTTCATAGAAAGAACTAAACAGCTCCACTCAGAAATTATGAAAATACGTTTGTTAACTTATAAGTCGAGACAACTTTGAATACACTCGCTTCCATTAAGTGGTATGCCTTGTTTACATATATACACTTATGAGTGGAAGTAGAATATAAAAATGTAACGTTCCACTAAATGTAAACCTACATTTTGGTGTTTACACTCATAAACTTGCCTTCACTTAGTGGAATGTTACATTTCCACTCGAAAAGTGTACAAGTGGAAACCTAGCTTTAGACTTGTTTGGTAACACCAAACAACGAAACCCTGCTTCTCGCTTATCGCAGGACAGTGACGCAGCCCAAGAATAAACTTCTAGGAGTACACCAGACCAAGTGCAGAGCTTCAGTGTTCGATTATTTCATCAGAGCCCAATTGTATAAGGCCCAGAACTTACGTAATGGTGAGGATAGATACCTAGCTTAGCAGGGGTGCATTGGCAGCCAAAAACTAATTTGGACTAAAGCTGCTGACAGAAACAGGCGCAAACGCGGTGCGCGCAATGACAGATAGAATAGAAGTATGTGTATTCAACTGCGAACTAGCGAAATGTGGCTTTACTTTCTACTTTTTGCGCGTTGCCGCCGCCTAGTGTCAAAAGATGTTTGTCGAGTCGTGTTTTGGTGTTGGTGGGCATATGTTTGGAGTCGTGTGTTGGTGTTGGGTGGAATATCAAATTCGTTGAATTTTATATTTAATCTTTATTTTTCAAAATTGGGGTCATTACATTAGCACCTAAAACAAAGACAAGTCCTGGGATAGTCAAGGATAGAATAATTATATGTAAATCATTCAGGTTTTTTAATTTTTTTCTTATCACGTCCACTTGTCACTTTGATTTTTAAAGGCGTTTCAAAGTCTGAACGCGACGCCGACACCACAACATCATGTCAGTGAAAAGTCGCCACATACCGCGAAGCCAATTTCCGCACCGCGTTTGCGCCTTTTTCTGTCAGTGGCTGTAGTTCTACTTTATCGCTCTGATTGCCACTATAAGATAAAGATCTGGTTATTAGCATAGGCCCATTGTACAAATACTACAAGGTATGCTCTTACGGAGATCTTTTTCGCCAGATTTTCTTCATCTGACGTCGTAGCCAGCTTTTCTGCCGTTAACGTTTAGACCAGGGTTGTCCAACACGCGGCCCGCGGGCCGCATGCGGCCCCCGGCAACTATCAATGCGGCCCACAAGCAAATGAAAACGCAATGAATTTCAAATGTGTGAACTTTACGCAGTACTTTTGTTTATTTGTAAAAACATTAAGTTTTTAATTCTGAAATAAATCCGACATGAAAACACAATTTTTTGCAATGAACAGGAAGTTAATTATTTTTTGCAGCCTTAACAAAGTTTTTTAAACAATAACTGACGGTTTTTATTTTCAAAATAACAAGTAAACAGCAGCAAATCTGGCTACGGATGACGTCACATCCAGAAAGCATTGCGAAAAAGCTTTCTCCTATAGGTGTGTTCCCCTACTTTCTGCAGTCTGTCACTTCCTGCAAGTTGCTTATTGAGATCATGATGCACTCATACATATGTTTGACTAAAAGCAGCTTTTTTGTGTCCAAGCAAAGCCCTCGTAAGTACAGGCCTGGAAGCAGACTTTTTGGTTGTGTCTGTGCGGGGCCAAAATCGTCTGACAGTTGTGGAATTAACATGGCCGAAGCCGTACGAAGCAATTTTTTAACTTTGCTTTTGGAATAAAAAGTGGTAAAATAATGTATTTTATCACTTTTTAGTGCACACGGATTATCAGTGATAAGTTATTTAGTGATCTGAGTCCATAAATTAAAAAAAAATTAGTGGTTAAGTGTATTTTAAGAGTGTTAATTGATTAGGTGACCATTTTTGTTTACAATCGCGGTGGTTTTTTCGTGTTAATTTAGGGAAAAGGTGTTGAATTTGTGTAGTAATGGAATTAAAAGTGAATTTAAAGTAGTTAAAAATTATTATAGAAGAGTTATTAAAAACATAAGTGCAAGTACTATCACACAACATGAATAACAATAACTTGTTCACTTTTCCTTCACATTTTTCTGCACTTATGTTTTTAATAACTATCCTATAATAATCTTTAATCACTTAAAAAGCACTTTTTATTATGTTACTACACAAATTCAACATTTTTTTTCTAAATTAACACGAAAAAACCACCGCGAATGTAAACAAAAATGGTCACCTAATCAATTAACACTCTTAAAATACACTTAACCACTCACTTCATTTTAATTTTTTTTATTAAATCACTAAAGCACTAATCACTGATAATCCATGTGCACCAAAAAGTGAAAATATACATTATTTTACCACTTTTTAGTGCAAAAACAAACTTAAAAAATTGCTTTTTATGGCTTCGGCCATGTTAATTCCACAACTGTCAGAAATTTTTGGCCACTTTTCAGCTATGTTAGTATTAGTTGGCCTGTCTGCTTCCAGGCCTGTACTTACGAGGGTCTTGGTCCAAGATATCATAGCAGCTTCTCGCTGCTTTGGTGAGTTTGACGTTTGAAAATAGCTGCTACCAAAGCAGCTATAGCAGAAATCTGGAACAGACCCCAGGAAAGGTTTCTACAGTAAAGCACGGAAATGACAGCGTTTTGACGTTTTGATATATCAAAACCAAGAGCAGCAAGTTGCAGTAGGTCGAAGCTACTGTAAGTTTCTGCAAGTTACTTCAAGGTGGGGAAATGAAAATGGTACCTGCAGGAAAAGTACGAGAACAGTTTATTTCGGAAAACACGTAAGTGTATTTTAATTAATTCCTTCAAATTTTTGTTACGTATCCGGTCTATTACTCAAGAAATATTTTATTTTATATCGTCGCAATTTTTTTCATTTCTGTAGGATGACTTCGTCACAAAAGAAGCGAAAATTGATTGATGAAAAACGAATTTTTAACGAAAAATGGACAGAAGATTACTTTTTCATTGAACTGAACAATTCGGCGTTTTGTTTTATTTGCCGTGAATCTGTTAATGTTTTTAAAGAATATAATGTAAAACGACGTGAATTGTTTATAAAAAAATTAGTTTTTCGTTTTGATTCAATGTATTCCACTTGCCAGGACATTTTTACAATTGTCCAAATCGAGGAGTTGCAGGATGATGTCCTATAAAATTTAGCTGGATACATTATTAAACGGCTAAGTAAGTCAAATACGCTAGATAGTTGGTAGCTGGAAACCTTGGTCGTGACTAAACGACTTATCCGAAAGCGGTTTGGTAAAGCAAAGCCATCAAAGATTTTCGTAGATAAAATAAAACAATTGGAGAAAATTTAAAAAAAAATAATGGGGATAAAATAATAATGGCAGAAAATATTGAATTTTGTAAAATACAAGCAATTATTTTTCCGATCCGCATTTATCTATATATGTATACATATATATAGGAGAAAAACACTCACTCACTTGGTCATCACAATATCTCCGGAACTATTAGACCTAGAGGCTTGAAATTTGGCACGCATGTTTCTTTTGTTAAGAAGAGATCCTCTAAGAAAGGGTTTTGCAAAAATCTACTCCTGAGGGGGCCCTAAAAGATATAAAATAACAGTTTTTCAACTATATCTTTTACAGACCTGAAATTTTACATCTAAGTTAAATTAAGTAATTAAGGTCAAAACTATTTTTTCTAATAGTACAGGATCCGTAGAACAACGACCTTCACCCATCAAGAAACCGAATGAAATTTTTTTTCGTGATAAATAATATGCTAACAAAAGTAATGGTGATGGGTTGCCTAAGGAAATATGTTCAAGGCTACACTGTAAAAAAATATGTAAATTCACAGTGCAAATGTACAGTAAAATTACAAATCGCGATCTGAAATACTAATTTACTACACAATTATTGTAATTTTACTATAAATTTTGTAACTTTACAAAATGAAATTGGAAATCTCCAATACTCCATAACGTAAATGTTGATTACATGAATGTGACGTATATTTTACACAATGTTGTGTATTTTTCTAAATCGTTTATGTAGGAAAATTACAATATTTCTTATATATTTATCAATGTTATGTACTGAAAAAATCCTAACACTTTGTACTGTAATTTTACTACAAAGACGTAATTTTAGAACATAAATTTTAAGTAAAATTACAAATCGGTTATTCGAATGTAAGGTTTAAATTTTTCCTCTCGTGGATATAATTCACAGGTAACAATGGAATACTAAGCATATAAACCCAATTGCTTTTAAGTTAAGGCCAGACCTTTGACTTTGTCAGGGTCTGGGCACTTCTTGTAACAGCCAAGAAATTTTGATAGGCATTGCCTCACGTACATGCTTAACAAGGCATTGTGAGCAAAATGCTAATTTTTTATGTATATATAGGGAGTGGGCATTAACTAAGGATAAACTTTGGCGCTTGGAAATATTTCAGGCAGGGCCAAGCACATTGGCATAGGGCGGTAATCATTAGCTTTGGGTTTTTCCCGTTTTCGTCTTTCTCTGGTAAAAAGTTGCAACAAAAGTTTTGGAAATTTACAAAACTATGAAGAGAAAGCTCCAATACTGATTGTATTTTTACATCCCACAAATAATTTATATTTATTACACAGTTGGTAAAAATACGTAAAGTAGATTAGGAATATTCCTAATAATATATATTGCAAATTTACAAAACCGCTTGTGAATAAAACTTCCAGTATTTTTATTGTAAAATTACCACAGATATTTTTACAGTGTATATTTGGCGTTTTTTCGCCATTTTCGGCCTTTTTCTCTATTTTGATGAGAAACTATGCATTTTGGTGAAAATATCAAAAGAGCAAAGTTGTAGAGCATAAAATTTCTTACAAATTTTGTCGTCTCTCTTATTTCGAATTCCGCATAGTTTCGCCACTAGCGGTCGTTTTGCGCCTTTTTTCAGATTCTGTTGATAAATCAAAGCCTCTGAAGAAAAGCCGTTGAAAAACTGCAACTACTACTTTGATCTCATTTAATTTTTCATGCAAATCCATAATTTTAGCTCAAAATTTAGTTTTATTGTAATTTTGAAGGTTTGGATTGATTTTAAATGTTTAAACGTTGGTTACAGCGAGGCGCACCGGGTCCCAGCTATCCAAAATATAGAAAATAAGCGGTTCATTGAGACACTTCATCTGTGTATGAAAATTCATATCTCGAAAAATGCCATGTCAATGGATGGTTTTTATTGTCTCGAACAAAATGTCAGATCCCCAATAGTTTCACATTTTGTTATTTAAAATCAAAAATATCAAAAAAATGCCCTGTTAAAACTCTCCTACTGTATATTAATATTCATATCACCTGATTACTACTATTGGCTTATGGGAGCAGCATAGGCGCACCGGGTCCCTGCTAGTTTTAGAATAAAACATTTAAATGTTCTTGTAAATAAAGAAAAATATTCTAGAACCAATCATCACTCAGAGACTAGTGTCACTAATTGATCTGTTTTTACTACTAAAAACAGAGCAGTGAGTAATACCTGAATGGCAAATAGCAAAAAAACCAAGGCAGCTGGAGTCTTGGAGTGTTCTAGGAATCTTTTAAGAAACTTTTGAAGATGTTAAAAAAGTTCAGTAAAAAGGACCTTCACGATTTACTTTAAGAGTTAGTGTGGCAAAAAATTCCTTTTTTTCATATTTTTTTTTACAAATAAACTCCCTTCTTTCTATTTTTCCACCGTACACTATTGTTTTTATTAATTAAATGAAATCCGTATTCCTTACGACTACAAAGATACCCTATTCGTGGAAATAGACCGTTGTTTTATTAACTTTTTATTCGAAATCATTAAACTACATTTTTTCCCAAAAAACAAAATTTAAAACGCCCTATCTTGGAAACGGGCAGACATAGCCCCCCTTTTTGGTGTTTTTTGTCGATCATTTTTGTCTACTATCAGCCATGAACTGTTTGACAAGCTGTAACGGAACACACGAATTTGTTAACCTTGTCCGACTATTAAAGTAAAATAAAATTTGGGCAATTTTTGATTATTATTGAATAATTATTATAAATTTTAATTTCCCCGCGATCATTCCTCTGTAATGTGCCTTTGTCCGAATATTAAAGTGATTCACTGTAATTATCTGAATATTTTTATTTCCATCAATCATGACATGACTGATGGAATTGATTGACGCTTGCATGAACGTGTAATGGACGCCTTAAGCCCTTCGCATAAGAGTCGACTGATTTGCAATCCCAATTGCAAACTGGTTTCATAATAATCATGCGCACAACCAGTGTGCAATCAAAGTGAAACCTTTGACCACACACGAACGCAACTGATTTTGGATCAATCGCTGTTCTGTGCCAACAAAAGTTTTAGTCAAGAACATTTGGCAATATGTCAATAGTTCAGATGAAGTGCAACCACACAACTGAAATCGCTTTCGACCGGCAAGAACAGTCCCAACCGACCAGTTGCAAACTAGTTTTAAATCGGTCTCGTGTCTGTCGATCCACGTGCAGATTCCCACTTCCTTACACAGGCAAGGTCATGAAACAGTTGCGTATGCAACTGGGATTGCAAATCAGTCGACTTGTGTTTGCGGAGGGCCTTATAGAGTTGCATGCGTAAACGAGGCATTTGCTTCTCTCTAGACAACTCTTCTCACTCGACCTATGGCCCAATCTACACTAGTATTCCTTTAGCCACAGCATAACCAGTTTTTTACGAAAGAGGTATAGAAACGACAAGAGGGTAGTGTAGTAAAATGTTCACCAGAAAATTTTTGCGTGAGTACTTAACACAACACAATATGCTTCTGCTTACTCGTGGGTAGCAAGTATAATTATCGCCACGCATACAGATATCTCCATGTAAAGACAAGAAAGTTAATCACGATAAAAAAATACCAGTGCAGACCTAGATTAACTTGTATAACCGGTTTTGCTGCTGCTGAAATAATACTAGTGTAGATTGGGCCAATGAGGTGGGCTACAGGAAGACTCAAGAAGTCTGTCGCAAACCGACTTGCTTCTCGGCTAGTGATGTGCGATTTTCAAAAAATAAAATCGATTTTAGAAATCGATTTTTGTTTTAATGAAATCATTTTTCTATAAACTGGCCTTAAAAAATCGATTTTATAAAAATCTAGTACAATATTTTATTTGATAAAAATTACATTACATTTATTTGATAAAAATTTTATTAAATTTAACAAAGCAACAAAAACGAATTTCATTGGCAAATTGAAATAAATAATTCACTATATTATAAAAAATAAAGACATTTAAATAAATAATTCATTGTTTAAAAAATAATGGCACCCAGGCAGGTTTGGTGCTTGTTTGGTACTTTTCGACAAAGCTTAGGTTAAAAGGTACTAGAAAGGTACGAAATAGAGCCAATTTTAACATCAAAATTGCTTATAACTTCAAAAGTAAAGGCCATAGCATAACAGTTGTGTTAATATTTTTCATAGGAAATACTCCAAGCTTTCTAATTTTGGAAAGAAATTATAGGTTAACTACGTATTTTTTGGAGAAAAAAGTGGTTTTAGTTGAAATTTTAGTTAAAAAAAACAAAATTTTGACTTTGAACTAACATATGCGACTGAGGTTTATGATATTGATATCGTACATTAAAGAATGAACATTTCTCTAAAAAATGAGCCTAATTACGTTGCTCTACGATAAATAGTTGAGGAGTAATTTAAGTTTAAGTAAATTAAAAAATGCTTCAAACTCGCCCGCGGCTAGCATGCATCAGGTACGCACTAGCATGCCCGGCGCCACAGCTAGCACGCATAGCGAACAAATGCGCAGTGCACATTTTTACTAGGGGGTCTCAGTGGATAAGTCCGATAGCCCCATTCTGTAGAACAATTTTTTTTCTCCAAATATACCCAGGAATCCTCCCTCAACCTTTAACGTATTAGCATCTTAGTCGGGAACACCCTGTAAAGTGAGAAGTAATAGACCGGGAGCTCGCGCCAAAGTCATTGTATGATTTTACTCATCGCCATATTAATATAATTAGTTATTCCAATCAAGTAAGAAAGGTGTATAATAATGCCGAAGTCGGTCAGCGGGACATTGAGACAGAAAACAATTACGAATATGTAACTTTCAAAAGGGTCATTGTTACATCTTATTCACCTTGAAATCAATTTGTCAATTAGTTTTTAACAAATAATGTATGGAAACAAGTTTCTTACACCTGGCAAGCGGGACAAAATAGTTCTTACAACCTCGAAACAATGGAATATTTCACAAGGGTATTGTCAAATATTATTCTAGGTGAATAAAAATTGACAAAATCTCTGATTTACTTTGTTCCACCATCCAAGTGTCAGAAATGACTTTTTAATATCGTAAGGACGTACTTTACGGAATATACAAGGTTTTCCTATGAATAAAATTTGACACAAATTTTTGTCGCGAGCTCCCGGTCTATAAGGTGCAATTAATGATTACGATTCTCTAAAAAAGAATCGATTATCGAAAATCGGATCGGCTGGAAAAGAATCGGAAAAACCCGATTTTTTTACACGAAAAAATCGATTTTATTTTAAATCGATGCAGAATCGCACATTACTAGTCTCGGCATTTAATACTATACGAGGTGGTCGTCTTCTCAAAATAATTCTGTATCGTCCCAGTAGGACTTGTAAGCTTACAGAAGTACTGAAATGAGCCCTCACTAGTAAGGGGTAGGCCTTACCATACCCCTTACAGAAGAACTTATTTTTACACACGATGTCATAGGAGGTAAGGCCTTAATTTTTTGCTACATCGATGAGCCCTTATATAAGGCTTTACAACAGAAGGCAGATGGTAAAGGGTAATCCAGAATTCGGCCCAACGAAGTTAGAAATTTACCCGATGACTCATTTGTTTTCGTATTTTTGTAATGGTATTTGAGTCATCGGGCAAATTTCAAACTTCTTTGGGTCTAATTCTGGATTACCCCTTACCATCTGCCTTCTATTGTAATGCGTTATATAAGGGCTCTTCTAACGCCTAAGAAAATAGGAGTACCCCTTACCAGATGACTACTTATATCAGTGCTCCATCGGTAAGTGCTACCTAGAATTCCTACAGGGGTATACGAAACTTTGTATGCACGTTAGAACGTGGCCATTGTTTATACATCTGAGAAGAGAGCAGAGAAAGAAATGTGCACATGTGTTAGTTAGGGTGAAAATTCTTTGGTTAAAGTTTCGTCATGTGCGTTCTTCTTTCCCTTCTCTTCTCTTGTTTCTTTCCTATAAAATCGTTTTTTGCGTACTTCTTGAGTCTTCTTGTAGCAGCCCACAATAATGGGACTAATTGCAACAGGGCAGAAACAGCGCTTTATTTTGCATGGATTCTTGTACCTGGAAATGTTCTTTTAGTGGTATTATCAAGTTGTCCTCTTTATTTGTGTGAAACAGCCGTCGATTCTCTTTATAGATCCGAGATTTCCTGTCGTACCTTTTGCTACAGTTTTGTTGAATTTGGCAGTCTCGAACCACACCTTTTTCTTTTCTACTACCCTTATTATATGTAATTAATAATAATAATAATAATAATAATAATAATAATAATTTATTGTTAAAGTAGTACACAAGATTTACATCTTTTATAGTACCTATACTACATGCTATGAACATATTTTTATTTATGAGACTTAACTTATCATAATCTAGTATCTAAATATTCTAAACTTAAATAAAGAGAAAAAAAACACTAGAAAAAAGCAAGAACTTAATGTACATACTATTCTAAGGAAGCAGAAAGCGAAAGGACAAAGATAAAGGAAGTAAATGTGGGAAAGCTGGAGAGAGAGAGAGTGATTAGAAATACTAAATAGAGGAAGAGGAGGAAGATAGAAAGAGAGAAGCTTGCCTTCTGAAAGCCCTGGCTGTGCCTATTCTTTGAATATAGTTAGGAAGATTATTCCAAAGTCTGAGCGAGTGCACAAAGAAGGAACGACTACCAATTAGGGAATGATGTGCAGGAATGAGAAATTTAATTGAACGCAGGGATTGGAGAGGCATGAGGAAGTCAGAAAGGTAGGGAGGGCTCTTAGTGTAGAAAACTTTATGCAGGAGGACCAAAGCCATGATATCAATAAAGCGAAAGAGGCCACAACCTAACAAGGAATCTTGGACACCAGACACATGATCAGATCTTCTCATGTGGAATATGAACCTTAAACAGTCATTGAAAGCAACTTTGAGACGCTGACGACAGGATGAGTCGAAAGATACGTATATGAGAGAGCCGTAGAGGAAATGTGGCAGGATGAGGGACTTGACAAGCTTAAGCCGAATAGAAGAGGACAAAAGACTGGAGTAGAGCCAAAGTTTGCGTAATGTTCCATATATCTTCGAGAGCATAAGTGAAACATGTTTGCAACAAGAAAGTTTAGAGTTAATAACAATTCCAAGATTATTGACACAGTCAACAATAGGAAGGGAAATATTATTGAGTAGAAGAGACGAGACGTTACCAAGGGACAGAGAGCGACGACTAAGGAACATTACTTGGGATTTATTAGGATTAAGTTTAAGAAAATTTACAGAGCACCATTCATTAATTCGGGATAATGTGCTGTTGAATTCAGAAATACATTGTTCGATCTGGTTGGGATTACATGAAGAGTACAGTTGGAGATCGTCAGCATAGAGATGGTAGGAACAATTATGGATGACAGCGGGAAGGTCATTAACATACAGCGAAAAGAGAAGAGGACCAAGTATTGAGCCTTGCGGAACTCCAAGAGACACAGGTAGGAACGAGGATACCGCATTGTTAAGGCGAACACATTGAAGCCTATTAGAGAGAAGAGAGGCAAAGAGTCGAATGGCAGAAGAAGAAAAGTGATAGAGTTGGCTAAGTTTGGAGAGCAAAAGAGAGTGAACCACAGAATCAAATGCCTTAGAGAAATCTAAAAGAACCAGTAAGGCAATGTCACCATTGTCGAGCGCAGAACGCAAATCAGTCGTTACCTTTAATACTGCCGTTTCACAACTATGGGATCTACGGAAACCAGACTGGTATTTAGAGAGAAGGTTGTTAGACTCAAGATATCGTAGTACTTGTATATAAAGGATTTTTTCAAAGGCTTTGGCAAGAAAAGGAAGAATACTGATGGGACGAAAATCTGTTATGTCAACTGGAGGGGATTTTTTAGGTAAAGGAATCACTATGGCTTTTTTCCAAAGCAGCGGAACCTGAGAAGTTGTCAGGCAGTAATTGAAGATATGCGTGATAGTTTCAGCGATTAGCGGCGAGAGAAGCTTGAGAAAACGGGGAGATAGATCATCACAGCCAATGCTGTTGGAAGAGATGGAAGGCAGTATCTCAAGAACTTCAATTGTGTCAACACAACGGAAATTAAAACCATCAGAACTAAGTGTGTCAGGGGGAGGAGAAACAGAAAAGGAAGCAGGTTCAGGAGGAGATTGAATAAAAGACGCATTGAGGAGGTTTACATCAGCATCAAACGGGATGACCACAGGAGCATGGATGCCCAGCGAACGAAGATTAGAC
Organism: Thereva nobilitata; assembly: GCA_963855945.1. Lineage (NCBI taxonomy): Eukaryota > Metazoa > Arthropoda > Insecta > Diptera > Therevidae > Thereva > Thereva nobilitata. The sequence continues at coordinate 67,203,395 of OY979694.1, forward strand.
CAGAGTTTTTTAGAATTTAAAGTGGGATCAAGCTTGCGGGAATAATACTCACGTTTTGCAGACTTAACCTTACTGTTGATAAGGTTGCGGAGCCGTTTGTAGTCATTACGGTACCTAAGTAACTTAGTCCTACGGTAACGTTTGTACATGAATTCACGCTGAATTATCAAGTCGCGGATTTCACGCGAAAACCAAGGACAAGGTAAGGAGGGGCTGCGTCTTCTTGTGACAAGGGGTACACATTGGTTGTAAGCTGATTGAATGAATGAGGTCAGGATATCGACTTTTGTGTCGACAGAAGTTGTGTTATAGATATCACTCCACGGTATAGAGGAGGCGACTTCAGAAAGCAGGTCTAAATTGATGTTATTATAGTCGCGATATGAGAATGAAGAAGGCGCAGAAGAAGGGATGAAAGTAAAGCGAAGGGAGAGGAATAATATATCGTGGTCAAGAAAGCTGGGAGGGGAAATTTGATTGTATTTTAGTACGGAATCAGTGGAGGTAACACTTACAACATCAAGTAGGGAGGGGTTTTGGCAGTTCAGAAATGTTGGAAGATGATTTAAAATATGCAAATCCAGAGATTCAAGAAAGTATCTAAAGGAATTCGCACGTACGTTGTCCTTCAACAGATCGACATTAAAATCACCAGCAACAACTATAGTCTCATAGTGGCGAGAGAGGCTTGAAACAAGGTTGGAGAACTCAACAGCAATGTCAGGGTTAAACACATTTGGAGGACAGTATACATTGATCACAACACATTTGTCATAAGCGGACTTTACTTCAACGGCAATAAATTCAAATTGCGATCCGTTGGACTTGCCAACTACTCTAGATGAAAGCGCAGAGTTAATATAAATTGCAACACCACCACCATTGCGGCTAATACGATCATTGCGATGCAACGAGAAATGAGGAAGTGATACAAAGGAAGAAGGAATTTCTGGTTTCAACCAAGTTTCAGTAACAAGGAGAACATGAATTTTAGTATGTTCAAACATATACCTTAATTCGTCCATTTTATTTTTCAGACTCCTAGCATTCATAACGCACATGTTAAGCCCAGAGGAGGAGGAACAAATTATATTAAGCAGCGTTCCCTCACTGTGCACTCTATTGCCAGAATGAATTGTTCGAGTAACTAGCACGGCACATAACCACGAGCACAGAAGCAGCCATGAAGCGAAATTTTAAAGAGAGAGAAAAGTAAATTAAGGTGGAGAAGAGATAAAAGGAAGGATAAAGGGGAGCTGAAAACGATTGCTCCACTAAATGTAGTTTAAAAGTAAAAATAATAGAAATATACTTAAAAGGAATAAACACAAGAAGAAAGCTAGAACTATAGATAAAGTAAAAGATAGATATTATTAGTACTAATACATCACGCTGCATATCCAAAGCCTCATAGAGAAGAACCTTAGTCGCCAAGATTTGCTTCCAAAAAGTGGTCCAACGCATCAGCAGACGTTATTTTTAGAAAAGGTCCATCCTTAATTTTCCGAATATAAACAAATCCACGCCTTGATGATACGGAATGAATAATTTTCCGCACTTTTAATTTTACAGCAGCTCTAAATATATTTTGGTTATTTTTCGATAAGCTCTCAGTGGCAAAAACTTTGGCGGAACTTTTGAAGCAGGGACTAATCTGGTTTAGACTAACCCCACCCGCTTGATAAAATTTTCTCAAAAACTCAGTTTTCTCATTAGAACATGAGAATTTTACAATGAGTCGAGATTTATTCTTTCCTGTGTTGTTATCATCTTCGCCACTGTTGTTCGCACCAACGAAAAATCCCCTTGCGTAAGATGACAGTTCATGTCCTATATGGGATGAGATATTGCATAAAATCTCATTAGATTTTACTGAGGATATACGAGGGATGCCAGTAATAATGATGTCACTAAGCCTCTGCTCGCGATCGAGATCATCAGCCATCTGGAAGAGATGATAAACTTCCTCTTGCATTAGGCCTACCCTAAATGAAAAGTAACGCAGAAGTAAGGTAGAAGTGAAGTAGACGCAATTTATTTCAAAATTGATATATAAACCAAAATAAAAAGTTCATAAGAAGTGTAGCAAGTGAACAGCCTTAATTTCTTAACTTTTGTTTACTTCTTGTGCGGTTCTTACCGCACTGTTACTTCTCTAAATGACTTTTCGAAATTTTTCGAAATTAAACTTCCACTTCACTTCCATTTTGGTCACTCTCATACATTTATATGCCATGGTACCTAACTTCACTTCACTTCACTTTCCATTTAGGGTAGGCCTATTGCGTCAACACGTTCACTTAATTTGGTGATATTATCAGTGACTGCTTTCAAGCTGCTATCAATTTTTGCAGTAATGCTCGCCTCCAGTGCATCACAACGTTCTATCAACATTTTATTGAAGTGTGCCTCCAGTGCATCACTACGTTCCATCAAAATTTTATTGAAGTGACGTAGTAACCGTTTCTCCAAGAGATCAAACGGATCGTCGGAGGAGGAAGATGAGTCACCACGCACCACAGCAGCCGATGGAGTGAGATTCGACTGCTTCTGCTTGGCTTCACGACCGCGTGTAAGAGCTGGAGAGTTATTACGGGATACACCACCATGAGCTGGCTGCTTACCATCGGGATTTTGAGCACTTTTACCGGATTTATCCATATTTAGAATAATTATTGGATTATTAAATTAATATCGGAAAGCGCGAGTAAATAATAAAAATTCAGTAAGTAAGGAAAGGAAAAAAAAAAGAATAACTTAGTTAGGAAGTAAATACTCGCGACGCAAGCGGGCGTATTAACCAGACATTACTCTCTTAAGGTTTTACACTCCTCCTTACACTAATAAGATTCAGCAACTCTCGCAACTTCCACTCTTCTTGGCAGCGTTGAAAATCTAACTGGTTTTAAATCTTCGTCGCCGTCTCGACGTCTAAATTTTAAGTATTCTGCTACTCTGTTAGCGGCTCCAGCTCCTGAATAATTTCCAGCCAGTTCAGGTAATTCCGTTTTTGGCTTCAGCTCATGATTTAGACATGAGTCATGAGTTAGACACGGTTCTATGAATCGGCTGAACAAGAGCCTACCTGTGTTATTAACATTTAGGACTCAACTATTCAGACTAGAACTTTTATGAAACCATTCCTCGTTTTATATTTACCAAATATCTTCTTGGTGGTGTCAAACAAATAATTTTTCAAATGCATATACAAATCACGACCACAACTATAAAATAAAAATTTGAAAAGTTGTAATCCCTCTGAAATTCTGTCCAATTGTGAAACTTGTAAACTCATTCATCACTCTAGGGAAAATCACCCCTCAAAAAACTGACAATGGCTAACTGGAAAATCTGTAATGCTATTTTGATGTTCCCCGCTGACTTCGATTAGTTACGCTGTTGAAGGGACCTTTTTCAACATATAAAACTGGCCTGAAAACTTGAAAGAATTGATTTTAATCTGAATAAGTGCCCCTGATGTGACTTCATAAATAGCTGCTGTCCTAATGGTTTAATAACTTACCATAGTCACCTCCTGCCGGGAAACTTTCACTGCTTTTCACCAAAACTGACATCAGACTGAAACTTTGCTATTTGCCTAAAAACGAAACTTTTTTGCCAACGAAAAGGAAAAAGGACGTATTTTTTTCGGTCATCAGACGCCTTCCGGTTGACTCTCTCTCATATCAGTGTTGCTAGATGTTCACTGAGTGTTATTTTATAGACGGGAACCCTCCAACAAATTTTGAGAACCGAAATATGTCGCCCATAAATTTGAATTAAATTCTCGGCAAAGGAGACATAATCATAAATTTAAATATGAGCCCAGTGGTGTACACTTTTGGTGGCACTTCCCCTCATGCATGTCTGAAGGGTATCCTGGCGGGGATCCCGGCGAAGACATGACCACTCGAAACTTTCGCCGAACGAGTTAAGTCGAACAGACCCTATTACTACACCCGGCCACTTTGACAACCTAATCCACGTTGTAGAATGGCTGAAAGAAACTTTTGGGATTTCCCGGAGCATATGTAACCGGATTTCAATAAATGTTTGCACAACAATACGAAGCGCCCGCAGACGGCAGGCGGAGATATCTGTGTTCACGGAGTTGTACACCCTGTGAGGTATAGGGACAGCCGGGATGGCTCCAAGGACCCCATGGGAGAGATCCGTGTCTATTGCGTAGGAATGTTTTGAAAAAGGGATACGATTGTGAAAAGCGTATCATGGCAGTTGAAAAAAAATTTCATTTAATGCATACATGACTCAGCACTTCGGATGTATCAATGCGAAAGGAAAATATGCTAATGTCGCCATCTTCCGCCCGCCCCGAGCATTCCTTAACTGCACAGTTCCTTCGCTTTTCCGGCTGTTTGTAATTCCGAAGGGTTTCCGAATTACGCCGCTTGAATTCATGTGGGGAAATCGGTCTCTACAATTCCTTCTCGCCATTAAACTTCTACCTTGGAGCTTCCCTTGAATACTATCGGCCTGCGGGGAAGACGACAATTACTGTGAAATTTTGTTAACTTTTGCGATAAAGTTTTGCCAAAATATACAAAGAGAATTCTTTAAAATATATGTGATCTGGATTTAAATCAGAATTGGGAGGATTTCAATAATTTTTAACCGCACACGACAATCGACAAAGTTTCGCATGTGTTTTGCTTTAATTATTTAAGAGTCAGGACGTTGCGTTTGAAGCTAATTTCATTGATATGAAGCTTCAGTGAACTTCGGAAATGTTTATTTTTCTTTCTCATTAACAAAATCGAACCAATACATGAAACGCAATTAATAAGATTAGCATCCAAAGCTCTACACTAGTTAACAAAAGACCAGATTGGGTATTTTGGGATCATATTAGAAGAAAGAATTGAATTGGGAGTGCCATTATAAACCTGAAGATTAACCAGTCGTAGTAGTCATAGTCGAAGTAGAAAAACTAGTCAACAATATCCAATAACCAGCGTGGCCAAGCACCCCTGAAATAAAAAAAATTAATGCCTCGTTCATAATGTCAAAGTGAAATTATTTGGTAGTTCGTCTCGCTCACTCCTCTACCTAACGATGTATTTACATCACATTTTTCAATTAGAGCTCTTAAGTGAAAGTTGGTTCAACTTCAACTTTACGAGTTAAATTAAATATTATTATGCAAATTCGAAACTAACTGACATATACTTGTCGTACTTATGAATAAGCAGAATTGTTGTACCAAAGAAGGTAAATTATAATAATTCTTTTATATTGAAAAACATAAAAACTATTAAAAATAGGAAAATTGCTAATAACAAAAATCATTTGGGATCTTTACATTCAACAAGGAATAATGAAGTATTAAATGAAGTTTTTGGACAAGAAAGTGCCAAATATTCCATCTACCCCACAAGCTTAAGGGGCGCTGCTACATTGAAATTTCAAAAAAGATATAATTTTTATTATTTTTTCTGGGAAAACTATAATATATGGAAACCTTAAATTTTTTATACAAATAAAACACAAAATACAATATTCTAAAAAATTTGTAATTTTCCAAAATAATAAAATAAAGTTGCTTTTTCCGCTTAGTCACGATAACTTTGTTTCCAGATGTATGAAAAAAAAAAACAAAAAAAAACATGTTAAAGAGGACATTATTTTCTACAATCGGTACCAAAATATAACCATTTGGTCAAAAAATAAAAATTTGGCAGCATGTTTTTCAAAGAATGGTAAAACAGACTCCTTTAATCCCCCGCCAAGGGGAGGAGGAATAATAAAATTCAAAAATGTTGGTATGTTAAGTATATACATATATAATTTAGGAACAAAACAAGACAAACTACGACAAGATCGGTTAAGTATAACTCGAAATATCTTGACTAAGCGGCAAAAATAGTCACTTTGAGAAAAACGGGTTTAAAGAAAAAAAAATTTTCACTTATATTTTTAAAAATATTAAATTTAAAACAAAACGTCTGCAATTCGCCAAAAAATACAAAAAATTTGGTGTTATTTTGTAAATTTTTATAGGTCGACTCAATTGACGCTCACTGTATATAGCTATAACTCAAAAACCATATTTTTGTTTTAAATTTCGGATACGTATTATACACCTATGTATAAAGGAACATCTTTATGTAAAAAAGAAATCGACAAAAAAAATTCCAATGTAGCAGCTCCCCTTAAAGCAGTCCTAATAAGGCAACTCGCCCGCTTAACCGCTTAATAATAGGGTACCGTCCACCTGGGGCCTTATCCTCTATTACAACATTGTCACATTTTTTAACAAAACCGACGAAACTGTATTCTCTTATTGGCATGCATTTTACTTGAAAATTTAAAATCTAGTCAAATTTTTACTCCAAAGCTGTTTATGGGCTTTATAGACGAACCTCTAAAAAATGCCTACTGAAGATTTTGGAGTGAAACACTTTTTTTGTCGCGGTAGAGTAACTTTCTGTGTTTTGATATGGGACCGTCACGAAAAATGTAAAGAATTGAGGGGAATTAGCAGAAAAAGTAGGCTGAGGAGACGTACGCCCCACCCTAGGCTTCAAAACTCTCGGAAATAAGTCTGAGTAGACTGTTTGTCATTAATATTTTTTGTGTGTCATAAATTTTTTTTTGTTGTCATTAATATTTTTTGTAGCAATTAATATTTTTTGAAGTGCAAGTCCTTGTTATTATTATTAAAACGTAAATCAAGTTAGTCAAAATCAGAGGCCAACAATCTCCATAGTCTCCTTGTTAATAGGAACATAACTTGGTTAATCGGTCTAGGTAAAAATGCCGAAAACATCAAAGGAATACGTAAGGGCATTTCGTGAGAGACAGCCTTCAAAAATTCCCTTGAAAGAAGCTCCTAAAAGTGCAGCCCAGCATGCAAAACTATATAGAATAAAGGCAAGTACACATTGAGCGCTTAGCGTTGCGTTTACCGGGCGTTGGTAGTATACACACCAAGCGTTTAGCTCGGCGTTTAACGCAGTATCAAAATGTTCGCCTTCTATTTTTTCTTTATTTCGGGGTCACAAATAGTGTCCCAAAAGTCTATAAAGCCAACTGCAGCGCGTTCGAAAACCTTACTATGGTAAACCACGAGGTAAGCTGTGGTTATGCTGCATCACTTCACTTAACCACGAAAGTTTATGTTTAACCATGGAGGTTTTTGAACTCACCAACGAATTTACGAAGAACCAATAGTTTTCGAGATATAGGGTTGAGAAGATTTGGCATCGCGCTGCATTCGTTTCCGCACCACCTTTTAAGCTGGTGACATAATCCAAGCGTACATGCTTTGCATTCGGTAAAAGATAATATAGAAGTGTGTTTATTCAAATACGACCTGACGGAATATTCCGTGAATGGAATGCATGCCACGCAAATGTCGGTCTACTTTCAACTCCGCATTCGGCATACCACACTCAAGATACACAACAAACACATGCAACTCGTTACTTGAATTTTTTGGGTTATGTAAGAAAGCCGGGACGGAATGCAACCATGCAATTATGTGGCAGTGGAAAATAGCCGCATATCATGGAGCCGCTGAATGCAATGCATGTACGCTTATATATGTCATCAGCTCAAGGTAGAATGCAAGGGGCGTTTTTTACATGGTGTCCGCCGTAGGTCTAATCTATGGGTTTCAAGTTATGATAAAATTTTGTTGATTATCTCTCTATCTCTTCTATTTCCACTTCTTCCATATTATTATGTTAATCAACAATCATCTCGGAAGAAAATAATGAAATGTGGTCGGCGTCATCATCGTTGAACTCATATTCAACGGTTCATACGGAATATGGCAATCTAACTTGTCTGCACTCACTTGATACCTACATGTACCTCTAAAAAATGCCAACTGGAGATTTTCCAGCGGAATTATCTTTATTTTGGGGTCACAAATAATTTGTCAAAAGTCCAAAAAGCCAACGGAACCTGATTACCGGCAAGGTCTCTGTTTTATGTTTGGCTTCTACGGAAAAATCGGCGAGATCCGGACTTCTTCAAGGAAATCCTGTGGCCGCATGAGTCATCCTTTAATCGGACCGGGACTACGAATTTCCGTAATCTGCATACGTGGAGGAGGTGAATCCCCACCTTGCTAGCGATGCGTCATTTCAACATCAATTTCTTGCAGTGAATGTGTGAGCTGGAAATATTGACCGCCAATTGTTTGGCCCGTACATACTGCCAGATAGATTATTATTATTATATTCTTTTTTACTCCTCTTGGGAGCACAGGGGTTTCAGGGGCGTCCGTTTTAAGCTGTTCTCTTGGTTTAAAATCCAGGTTTTGTCAAAATCTGATTCCTTTTCCGTCTATGCTGGCTTTCTTCATTACTTCGTCAACAACATTAATAAAGAGTAATGGTGAAAGAGGACAGCCTTGTTCCACTCCAGTTGTCAGTGTTAATGGTTCACTTAATTACCCATTATGAAGGATTCTTAGTTCTGATTTATCGTATAGCATTATGATCATTGGCCTTTCGCACACTTGTCCATAACATCAAAACAAAAACCGGTTTTATAGGCAAGGGGTCGCAGGGAAGACAGTTTTTCTTCCATCATTTTCCATCATTTGTTCACCCAAACATTTTCTGGTTTCACCGTCCATTACACTAACACAAGCATGTTTTCGTTCTCGGCAAAGCTGCTTCGCTGTGCTTGCACCCCACACTACTCCATAGGCATTACAATCGTTACACGAAAATGATGGAGAAAAGTGAATTTCGAGTGTATTATTGAACTCATATTAAAACCGGTTTGAAATTATGGACAAGTCTGCGAAGGGCCATTTAGACTAGTTTTGTTAGTATCTACTTTCCCCTTTTTTAAAACTTTCCCATTATGTCGAGTGCTCGCTCGAAATGTACGATGGAAATATATAATGGTTGACTTCCACTGTATAGATAGTTCAACTATTAACCTTTCCTAAATCCTACTTGTGGTTCTGTTAGCTGGCATTTTATCTTATCTTCAATTCTACAAACAATTGTGGAGACCAGTAATTTTACTACCATATTTTGTATGAAGTTATACTAGTTTTTGGCGGTAGCGCAGGATTAATCATATATTAGTGGAGCCTCTAATTCCTCAGTTAGCTTCCGCCGTTTTGCAAATCATGAAAGTGATCTACCCATAGCTCAAAGATGCCTTTAAGATCGTTGTTAAAATTCACCTCTTTGTCTTTGCGGAATATTCAGTTTTGTGGATTGTGTCATACCACAGACTCTTCGGTAAAATTCCCGCGCCTGGTGTGGCCTTCGCTTTCTGCACTGTTCTAGTTCACAAACGAAATTTTTCTCAAGGATTTCTTTTTCGGTCTTCGAACTCTCTTTTTTGCTTTTCTGGGATCTTCTATTTCTCTCCGCGTTTTCTACAGAGCTTTTCTGCCTTGTAATGCGCTCTCGGAGCACCATACCAATAAGATAGTGGTCCGAGTCAAAGTAGGCACTTCGGTACGTTCTTATAGTCACCAAATTAGCTATCAGCAGTGAATTATAGAAAAAGTTAATATCCATTGCACGCATGGTATGCAAAAAGTATTTTCTTTTGTTTATGATTAGTGTCCGACCGAAGGTTCGGCTTCGGCTTCGGCTTCGGCCAACTTCGGCCAAAAAAAACACCTTCGGCCGCACATTCGGTTTCGGCCAAAGGAGCCGAAGGTTAGCCGAAGCCGAAGTTTTTATATCCAGCCAGGCCAGTCGCTGAAAACGAAAAGAATTGAGAGTGTGATGTGAATGTGACATTGAAACGTATGGTATTCCTCAAATAAAAATAAACAAATCTTAGTTTATTATTGTTGGAAAGCCGCAACTTAGTTATTTAAAATGCATATTGCAATCATTTTCGGCACTATGACTATAAAACAAAATAACAGTGAAGAATTTTCATTATTATGTATATTTTTCAGTCAGTATACCAAGATTTCTGTGTATGATTGAACCTTCGGCTTCGGCTTCGGTTTCGGCCGAAGGTTATGGCAAAAGCCGAACATTCGGCATCGGCTTCGGCTTCGGCCTAAAACTGACCTTCGGTCGGACACTATTTATGATTGAAAAGCTGTTTCTACTAAAAATATACGAGTATGACAAGAAAAATATGTCCTGTTATTGCATCATATTCTTTCTTCAGTTTAAAGAAAAATTTCATTTGTCAACACTAAGAACATTAATCATGCCATTATACATCATAAAAAAGGACATTCATGAAAATATCCTTGAAACTACTCCTCAATTATCATTAATCTAATTTCATCGAATATGGCGATAACAAATGCGAACTTGTTGCACATGATTTATGGATAGCAAACAATTGTTGGTAAGCAAACATAAAACTATACTTGGATATCTTTCAGGATAATACATAAAATGACTCATGACTTGTCCATAAAATCTACAACAACTTTAGATTGTGCCTTTTCATGGGTGATTGCTGCTTGTTATCCTGTCATGCGCCTGCATGATTAATTCAGGCCTAAATTTCCCTTTAGTCATTGCGATTAACTAACTTTACTGGAAGTCAGTCAGTAATGTATTGGCAAAAATTTTATGGGAGTGTTCGATAAAATACTCGAGGGATGAAAAGTTTCTTTTCTTTTTTTGTTTCTTTCTTTAAATAATTTATTTTTGGTTGAACCATAAAGTATGTCAAGAAGTTAGATGAAAAAGCGAATGATTGGTTAAATATTAACAGGCTATTATATTTAGTTTGTTGGAATATGCCGGAAGCACTACACGGCAAACATACATCATCGGGAATAGCGTTTCAATTGAAGTCCTTTTAGCTACAATCGAATCGATATCCATAAATTTATTATGCATGTCACTTAAACCGGAAGCAATAATTGCCACCGCCCATGGTAATCGGGCAAAATGCATTTCTACGTGAAAGCAATTATCCTGGCCAACAATTGCCAATGCCGTTGATTTTATTTAAGCCGGTAAAGTTTTTTAGCCCCCACCATTGTTCGGCCATCGAGTGCTCCACTTTTCCAAACGAAACGTTCTATAAAATTAATTTAACGTTTCAACAGCACACTCCGGTTTAAAAAAAGCGAAATAACGAAATTCACTCCCGCAAAGAATGAATTCCATATAAAATCCCGACTGACCATGAAAGAGTTTCACGGAATTTATTCAAAAATCATTATTTTGTTACCGGATGCTGGATCCTTTCACTTCATAGGACCGATCTAAAAAGTCCCTGGCCAAATTTAGGTCAATGGATTTTCTGATAATTTTTTTTGAATTATTTATGCTCAGCGACACGAGGATTTGCACAAATTACAACGTGATCCTAGTTTGCCTGCAGAAGGGAAACATTTTATCAAAGAGGCATGGGTGCAGCGTGGAAAATTTGAAAAAGACGAGGTATTTGTGCTCTATTTAAAATTCTAAGATAGCAATTGACTGGCTGGAGTTGAAAATAGCTGTTTGTTTGATTTTGTTTCCTTTTTTCTTTTTAGTAAGCTTAGTTCGAAGAATAGATGAAGGATAGGATATTAAGAAGTCTAGGAAGCATAAGAGTATGCGGCGGCGGTACAACTCTAAGATGTTTTATGAGTTCGGGAATATTGCTTGTGGAAGGTTGCTCCTCGTTTGGCTAGTTTTTCTGCTTATATAAATGAATTCCTAGACCGTAATGTGCGCGAAAAGGAGAGCTGCAGATATGCCATGGTAGCAGAAGCTTATTTATTTCGTCAGAGCAAATCTGCTACATTACTATGGTGGCTCAATGAGTCAACTGAGGAGCAAATCGTGCCATCGCCAATAATTTTTAGAGAATGGTTTTACGGTTTTTAGTGTGAACGTACCCTGCCTTGCTTGAGTGCCATGCAGGCGATTTAACACTGTACGGGCGTGCGTATTGCACGCTTGGTGCAGTCGAGTTTTTTTTTTACTCGGGGACTCCATCAAAATTTCCTTACCAAACTCTCCCAACTTTTGTGTGTGATCGGGCGTTGTATTGATAGAAGGCAATACTTTCCCCATTATTCTATTTGGACCGTTCAATAACCTTGATAATCGCTCTAGTTGTCCACAGTTCAGTTGAGAATCAATGGTCTGACCAATTGGAAGTACCTCATGGTGGAGAATTTCCTTCCAGTTGTTTTTCGAGATCAATCCTGTCTTAGCGAACTCTTGTTACGGCTCACCATCCCTTGTCCATTCTTCCTTGAGCTTTGTGTTAATGGCTCATAACAGTTTTGCGGTTTTGCGGATTGTCTACCTGGCCTAGGACTATCTTGCTGGACTTTTCCAAGAATTTCAGCTTTTTCGGTGTTTTGACAACCGGAGCCTAACCTATCTTCTGCAAATTACCAGAAAGCCACGCAGCAGATTTTGATTAAGTTGCTTCACCCTACACAGCACAATTTCTTTTACAAACCTGCACAGGGTTCCTTTGTATTTATATTCTTCTCCGCTTTCAAACGCGAACAACTTTCCAACCACTGGACTAATTTGCACTAACTCTCGAACTGTCACCTTTCAAACGAGCGTTAATTTAAGAAAGGAGATTGTTCAAGAAATGTGCTGCTAATATGTTAAATATAACCTATTTAATATATTGGGCTCTTCATTATGTCCTAAAAAACAGGGCAGTAAGGGACTAAGAAGTTCACGGGTTTTTATTGCAGGAATCGGTCAATGTGTCATTTAAAAATCAAAAAACCGCGGAGTTCTATTAATTTGGAGTGCTATAAAATTGGAGATAGGGGACAAAATGGACCCTTTTCAGTTTTTTCAGTATATCTCGTAAAAGAAGCAAAATTTCGATATACTTTATATGAAACTATGTAATATATTTTTGTATGAATAAATTAAGTGTCAGTATTTTGTAGTATAATAATAATACGCAACTAATTCAAGAACTTCGCTGGAATTAATTTCGCTGGAATTTTCTTACATTGTATGCAAGCGATGTAAGAAAATTCCAGTGAAGTTATCGGCGACTATAAAACTTACGGCCATTTTACATCCCAAACGCAAAATGTCTGTGGGATAAAAGAGCTCCAGAGCTGCTTTTCCACTTTGCGTTTGGGATGTAAAATGGCCTTTATTCTTACTGATTATTCAACTTAAAGAAAGATAAAGATCGCCAAAGATGTTTCACATCTTTCACGTGCACTGGGTACACGCGCTAGTTTTTTTTTCTTCTTTGGACACTTTTATGGTTGAACTCCTATCAGCACATCGGAGACTAAAAAAACTATTCGGTGAGATATTTCATGCAGGCTGTAAGAGTATTATCCTTTGAATTGACAAGCCATTTAACTGACTTTCGGAAAAGATTTATTTGCATATTTAGTCAACCGATTGCAACTGACAACTTTTTTTCAATCGACTTTATATTCTCACAATAATTATTTTTTCACCTCATTGGTGCGATTCTTTTCAAGTCTTCACAACCAATTTGCACTGTACCTTAATCAATAAACAAAGGTAAACTTGTTTCTTAATAATTCAACCTTTAGGTTGTGTAACTCATTCTTTTCAAAATATGACAAACAAACCCTATTTTAACAAGCCCACAATACTCTAGAAAGTGGGTCAGAATACCAGTAAGCTGACATCAGCATTTGGCACTTTCCAAAATAGAGTTATCAGGGCACCAGCGAAGCCAATTAAACCAGAATTATGCAGGAGAACAACCGTAAGCCCTACAATTCCATCGAAAATCAATAAAGGATGCTTTTGGCCCACAGATGTATACAGTAACCACAGACACTCAAGGGACGTACCACGACCACCTCTCCAGTGTCATCTGCGCCAGAAATGAGTCCCCTGATAATTTTCACCCGTTGTACTCTTCCCGTTTACCACCAATTTGCACCTTAATGTGGCAACAAATTTTATAATCTTCAATGGTATTACATTTTGCACTATCGTAGGACACCAAACGAAAATCCTGCGGAACAACAGCAGAACAGAGGATACTCCAGCAAATGGCCTTGTCCTAGCCTAGGTACATGCGAATAGAATTATCACTGAACTAGAATAAGGCAGCGTAAGGAAGGGACGGGATCCAGTACAGCCGGCCAGGAAGGTATGGCGTTAGGGCTTAAAGTGCAAAATGCTATGTTGGTCGGGCCTCAACCGCCATAACTTCATTTCGCCACTTTAAAGCAGTCGTGAGGCACTCAGAGGTCAATTAAGCTCCATATCGATTTTCCTGGAGAAAACTTGGGCGTCTAGTTTGAATTCATCCAACTGGGGGCCCACTCTCCCGATAACTTTTCCCAAGGAGTTCGACTTTTCGAATGGCAAGAAGAAAACTACAGCAAGCAAAGAATTCACAAAAGAATTAGTACAAGTGCTGCTAGCTGCAAACTTTTTGGGGGGAGAAACGTTCAAGAATTTTGTAGGGGAACTAGAACAGAACAAATTTTCACCCCAAACCTTATTAGGCGCAATTCAAAAGTTTGCGAATTTCATTTCATGTGTGATATTTTAAATTCTTACATTCTAATTTAATTGCCCCCGTTTTTAGTACATTTTCTTAGAAGGAAGTTAGGAAAATTTGGTTTAAAACTTAACTTTGTTTTTTCTATTCCAATTTTAATGGTATCTAGTTCAAATCGTGCCGCTGCTGTTATCGATTCAGGATAACAGTTAAGCAGCGTTCACATTGGCGTGTGCTAGTGGGCTAGTGGTTAGTCTCTGTTTAGTAGGTACTGGCAAGGCTGAGGTTAGTTATAAGTGAGTAGATGTTCAGACGCAGTTCAGTGTAGACAGGTTAGTGTACTAGTTGTGGGTATCAATCAAAACAAAATTTGCTTAACCAAAGTTTCCACTGCTGCCTGCCGCTTTTGAGTATTTCTGTAATCTACAGAATCATTGTCCCACAAACACTCAAAGCCCCTATATAATTCTAAAAACTTAATTGTTTCACTTTCTCCCCACTTCATTTTCAAGTAAAAAAAAACAAAACAATTTTCAAAAAATCAGAAATCACTTCACAGAAAATCGTAAATTACTTGTCAAATAATCGTTTACTAACCCACGTGTCATTGTTCGCACGAGGCGAGTTAAGTGGTTAGTTTAGAGAAGTGGAGGATAGTGGGCTAGTAAATAGCCCCCTGGGCTATCTACTAGCAAGGGCACTACTCACCAGGTTAGTGAACTAACCAAGACAGTACACTAGCATAAGTGTTCCAACGAGGCGTGTACTGGCATACCAGTCACTGGCAATAACCAGTAGCCAACACGTACTAACCCTTTGTACTCGCCAATGTGAACGAGGCTTAACAATAATGCCTCGTTTCTTCTGAAGCCAAAGTCATATAAAAGTTTCTTATAGTTTGCCATTGTCCAGGGTAACATTTTACATAAGAAATATTATTTAAAGACCTTAATCTTTCTTTTTAATAATAATAGTAATAATAGAGTACCCTTGTAACTCAGAAGGCGCACTTCTCAGCTGGGCCAAGAAAAATTTACCAACTCCGAACAAGCCAGCGCAGAGATGAGGCTCAACTAAAGCATGCAAATATAGGCAACAGTTAAAGAAATCACAAAGAAACACACAAAGAGGAGTGCAACAACAGGAGAACACATAGGCAAACACGTGAGATTAAAAAGACTCCGAGTGCAAGGGGTATCGCGGCCTCATAGTGGGCCTATTGTATTTTCAATAGCTCTATATCTCAGATTTGACTGCTTAAACGGGTTCACTAGTTATACCTAAAGATTTTTTTCTCTATGAAAATCCTCCATAGGTGATAATTTAGGGCGCTGTGTCCGGGAACCAAACCAACTGGTGTCCCAACATTATTTCTGGTGTGCCCTAGTAATTCTCTGGCAATGTTGCGAGACGACCCAAAAATAAGCCCCTTGGCGTTCCCTTAACCAGGTGTGGACTTACAGTGTTCGGTGTACTTCATCAGAATCAGATCATTTAGGACCCTTTTCACCAAGCTGAAGATCATCCCTCAGGGAGCCATTTGATGTCAGCCTCAGTTCAGAGTTTATAGTGGATTTCTTTACTTTAAGATAGATCAGTGCCACATTAAGCAGTAGGTATCCAGCTATGCTGTAAGCGATGTTCTTAATTTTGTAGCAAAGGTATTAAGCCTGATTCTATGCCACCACACTTATGCTCCGTTGCGCTATCATGATCGTGATGTACATACAATCAGCGTCAAAAGTGATGCAACACCTAAACATTTTAACTTTCGCATTGAATATCTTCATCATGTAAAAACGGAGAATAGTGCTTAATATCTTAAAATAATGCTATATTTATCAAGGGCATATTTTATAAAAAGTTTCATTACAACTATTAAAACAAAAAAAATTGTTAAATTTGAAACATAAAATTCCAAGTGTTACCTTACTTTTGACTGATAAATGTCTGGATTTTTTACTAAATGAAGTAGAGTTTTTTTTTTGTTTTAATAGTTGTAATGAAATTTTTTTTAAAATACGTTGTTGATAAATAAAGAAAGCATTGTTTTAAGATATTAAACACAATCTTCCGTTTTTACATGACGAAGATATTCAAGTTAAAAATTTTAGGTGTTGCGTCACTTTTGACGCTGACTGTATATGTAAATACATGGTTTTTGGTTTTAGATCTCACGTTGAGGTCTGCACCAGGCCCCGGAGATCTGCAAGACCTGTTCATCACGTTGCCTACATTCTGGTGCCAATGGATTTTAGCATCTAATGTCACTCCTTAGTATTTGGCTTGAACACATCAGGATCAGCCAATTCTGTCAATATCCGTTACCTGGTGAGAAGTATCAGAACCTTTTTGTCAGAATTGACACTGCGCCACTAGCCAACCAGCTGGAGACCAAGTCAAGTTCTTTTTCATTGTTGCATGCGCCTTCACATGGCGCTACCCGCTACCTATCTCAACTGTTAGGGGTCATCCATAAATTACGTGAGGCGTTTTTGGCGATTTTTCGACCCCCCTCGCCCCTTGGTGAGATGTCGTGAGATTTGGCTCGACCCCTTCCCCTCCCTCAAGCTCACGTGAGATTTTTCAAATTTATAAAAATGTCTAGCATTTACTCTATTATGCGTATTTGTAGTGTAAATACGTTAATCTGTGCTTGATTGCGTTACATTTATTTAAACAAACATAATTTGTGTTGAAGAACAGTACCACAAAATCATCCCAGCACCAACTCGGCATGCACCCAATATAAACTACAATACCTGTGGATTACAAGTGATTCTGCCTATCCTTTGGAAATCAATCTCATGATGCCTTATAGGGATAATGGTTTCTTAACAAGCGAACAGAAAAATTTCAATTCTAGTTTGAGCTCAACTCGTGTATTTGTAGAGCAAGCATATGGAATTTAAAAAAAAACAATTAAAATTTTACATTACAGTGGCATGCATAGTCATTCACAATATTATTGTAATGATGGAGATATACAAACTTTGGAGCATTCTCCTATAGATGGTACTTTAGGGTAAAAAACCTGTAACTGAATGACCCAGGCCTTAGGCGCTCATTACACGATAGGTTCTGCTGTCAATTTTGCCACAGTTTTGCCTATGCCTGACGGAAACCTAACGTCTAAGGTGTTTTCTGACGTAATTCTTCGTATATTTTGATTTCCATTAATCATGACTGGTGGAATTGATTGCCGCTTGCATGAACGTGTAATGGCCGCCTAATGGGCGCCTTAGAAAGGCGGAGTCTGAAGTCACAGCCGGCTTCTCAAATTTGCGTTTGAGCCGCCTGTACACCAGGATATAGGTTCACGAAGTGCGTATCTGTTAGACTTCTTCACAGCTCTCGATATTCATTACAAAAGGTTTTCAAAATCTATCTTGGCCTCTAGTATATCAGAGCAGATTGTTGTCGATTCAAAATTCGAATCCTGTAAGATACTTGAGTGACTAATTATGTCGCCTGGTGTAAATGTATGCTTTTTGTATAGTGACAATGCACCGCAGATAGCATGTGTTCTGATCTGACTGATGTGAAAAGAGCCGATTCCTAATATAAACTCTATGATTGCAATAGGATTAGCTACATTATGCACTTGAGATGCTTAGGAGGGCATTAGCTTCCAGGTTTTTCAATTGGGCTTTTTTTTTCCAGCTTAGGCCACCATACTATAGTTCAGCGTAGTGTAACGGTCGGTTATTTATCGATTACTTCTCCCTATCGATTATTGCCCCCATCTCGCGGAAATTTCCTAAATTATTAATGAGACCACTTCCCGAATAAGTTAATTCCAAAATTTGAAAT
Organism: Thereva nobilitata; assembly: GCA_963855945.1. Classification (NCBI taxonomy): domain Eukaryota; kingdom Metazoa; phylum Arthropoda; class Insecta; order Diptera; family Therevidae; genus Thereva; species Thereva nobilitata. The sequence continues at coordinate 67,221,608 of OY979694.1, forward strand.
GAAGTAGGAAAACAAAAAATTTTGCTGATAAGAGAAAAAATTAGAAAATTTTAGGAGTTCGTTTTTAGAATTTGAGCTAGCGAGGTTGAGATTCTGATGTAAGTGCAGAATGCACCTTTTCACCACGTCGTCGCATGGAAAAGGACCTTGTGTTATTCATTTTCCGTTGTACCCACCGTCCCTGTTAACCTATTCTGCGTGTACACGACATGATAAGCCGTCCTGCCGCGCGGTCACACTCTTTTAAAGAATTTTTTAAATATGACGCCGTTTGAGTTCCATTTTCAAATTTTCACTGTTTCTTTAGAATTGAAGTAGGAACACGATGATATTTTTTCCAAAACTTTAAGTTGGTTAGTTGATAATGAAAAATGCTAATGAAATTTTATAGACAAATAATAACAATTTATTAATATCAAACGCAAATTTTAAATATACCAATACATAGAGTGACTCAAGATCTTCAAAATCGACCTATATAATTTTTTTGTACGACTAATGGTTTCGAAGATACAGTAATTTGAATGGTCGGCCGCGCGACGTTTTTTGAAATATCTTGTAATTTACACCCATGCATTTCTTCTGAAAAAAAAAATCTGGCAAAATTTAAAAAAAAATCGGGATGATCAATTAATATTTAGTGTTCGGTTTGACATGGAATGAGCGATATGAGGCTATCAGCGCAAAAGTGGTGTAACCCACAATTTAATCTGGTTGCAGTTTTGGTGTAATATACATTCCTTACATTATGAACTTTCAATATAATAGTGGAGTAAGCTACTTTTTGCCTTCCAAAAACATAACTGTACATAACATAACTGTTGGACAGAACAAATATAGCGAAGTAATAGACCAAAAAGGGTGTAAGCTGACTACACCGCTGGTTTACATCGTCTGGGGTTACACCACTTTTGCACTGATAGTCTCATAGAGTAAACTGGGTGTAGTATTTATTCGAACTTAAAAATAATTAGCGAGAAAAATTGTAACATTGTGAAGTGGTGCAGCTTTGTACAAAAAAGTACAAATAAGTTGCGATTATTTTTATTGTGGAAGCGGTTTGGCAAGTGAGGCTCCTCAGGGCTACCAAACTAACAGCTACGTCGCAAACTGACAAGAGTAACACCGAACTCTCAGTCCACGGCAAATTTCTGATTGATAACTGTGCGTGTGAACGGATATTGAAGCGCTATCTTTATTGCTGATTGCTGAGGATAATTGAAGGAAAGTGGTGCCTTACGGAAAGAAAAACCAAGAAATATATATATATATATATATATATATATATATATATATATATATATATATATATATATATATATATATATATATATATATATATATATATATATATATATATATATATATATATATATATATATATATATATATATATATATATATATATATATATATATATATATATATATATATATATATATATATATATATATATATATATATATATATATATATATATATATATATATATATATATATATATATATATATATATATATATATATATATATATATATATATATATATATATATATATATATATATATATATATATATATATATATATATATATATATATATATATATATATATATATATATATATATATATATATATATATATATATATATATATATATATATATATATATATATATATATATATATATATATATATATATATATATATATATATATATATATATATATATATATATATATATATATATATATATATATATATATATATATATATATATATATATATATATATATATATATATATATATATATATATATATATATATATATATATATATATATATATATATATATATATATATATATATATATATATATATATATATATATATATATATATATATATATATATATATATATATATATATATATATATATATATATATATATATATATATATATATATATATATATATATATATATATATATATATATATATATATATATATATATATATATATATATATATATATATATATATATATATATATATATATATATATATATATATATATATATATATATATATATATATATATATATATATATATATATATATATATATATATATATATATATATATATATATATATATATATATATATATATATATATATATATATATATATATATATATATATATATATATATATATATATATATATATATATATATATATATATATATATATATATATATATATATATATATATATATATATATATATATATATATATATATATATATATATACATATATGTATATAACAGGTATATATGTATTATAACAGGGCCTGATACATGCGCGCAAAGGCCTATGGCAGCGAAAAAAAACTAACTTCGGACGATCATTTCTTGTGATCTGGAGTTTTTTCAGCTCTGAGCCCATGGGCACTTTTTATCTACTCGCCGAATACTATAAGTGAGTAAACTTTGGGCCAATTTGACCGGGACCCATTTCCTATACAGATTCTGCGGGGTCTTGATTTGAATTGAGCAAAGTAAATTTTTTTCTAGGAAGTATTCAAAGAAAACTAATTATTTTCTATCTTACATTATTCAAGGATTTCAATTGTAAATTTTATTAAATAATGTAAAATTTAAAACAATGATTGAAAAATAACTTTTTGAAATCAAGTTTTTTAAGTTTTTCGCGTTTCCTGGCAAATTTATCCATAGTCATGTTCATTTTTTCAACACCATCTGAAACTAGACCTTTCAACAAAAGAAAAAACCCTAAGATTTTTTGAAAAAAATGATTTTAGAACCTGGGCATTTTCGGCTGAAAATGAGGTCTCTTTTTAGGTTTAAATTCAAAATAAAACGTAAAAATAAATATTTTAATTCAAAAAAATTACAGCGTGTTTGGGACATAAGAAGGTAAGTTTCCATAAAATTTCGTGAAAAAAAATTTTTTTTTAATGGAGTTAAAAATCAAAAACAAAAACACTAGTTTTTTCAATTTTTCTCGGAAATTTGAGGTTATGTGAAAAAATGGTCTGTACAAAAGTTGTAGTTCTTTTTGTTACCTACAACTCCTATATTCAACTTTTTTTGAAACCTTTTTCACCCCTTAAAGTTACCCCTATTTCACCCACGTAACTCAGATCGACTTGAACTTATTTTTTTGGTTGGCTCGCTATATTTCCTTCACTTTCCAACATTTTTCATGCTGTTAATAATTTTTATCATTTTTGCCTTTTTAAAAGGTATCTGCACTGGCCTAATATGTTTAATTTGTAATTATATTGAGAACTTACCAATATTAACAAATGATTAATGAATACACCAAAACCAATATGGTTGACTCAAACTTTTACCTACTTTACATTAGCAAGTTTTGGGGGGGCAAACAGGTCCTCTGGGTTCTAATTGAACAAAGTGCACGTTAATATTCTTAGTTCTTGGCCGATTGCCGGGAGCGTCCTGGAATCGTGCCCGATTGAAAGTTGGTTGTTTAATAACAATAAGACAAAGGCGTATTGTCCTGTAACATCGTTTTGGCCAAATCGACGTTGACACTTCCCTTTTGGTTTTTTTTGGTTTTGCGGTTCAAGTTTAATATTGGCGCCGAGTTTTTTTGTACCCCTCTATACAACCTCACACAAAACACGAAATCATTGTTTTTGTCAAACTCTTATGTTCATTTAAGTGTTGTTGAATGTTTTAGATTTAATCCAAGTAATTAATATATGAATTTGGTTTGGAAATCTCGCTGTATATTTTATTGCCCCGCATGAAGTGCTAGGTTGGTTTAGAATTTTTCCAGGATGGTTGAAGGGAATTCCTCTCCGGCGTGCTCTCGCGGTTGGGTCGAATTACTTACAGGTTCTCAGTGTTGGTATAAGCCCGCGATGGAGGTCTGTGGTTAATAGGCGCCGCATCAGAACGACATGAAGAGTTTTTCACACAGACAAGTAGGTAAGTGGTGAACCATACAGGTATCGGTCCGGTCACACCCCCCACGACCCTTTCCATCGAGTTAGCGTTTACTGTGTGACCGGCATAACACCCCCCTAACGATTATTTCGGAGGATTAGGGAGGGTGAGTTTATTAGAATTTTTTTTATGTCTGCGATTGCTATCCGGATCAGTTCTTCGAAGCTGCTGATGAAGGAAGCATGACCGAGCATGATGGTAGCCAACCTTGCTGTTACCAGCATTGAGCTCCATTGTGCCGGTACAGTAGGGTCGCAATCTTTCTAATAATGCTCGTATAAATCAATGCATACGTTACATTCCCAGTTTTTCCCAGGCCATTGTATAATGATAAGAATTTTTCAACACGCGATACACTCTTCATTCCCAGATATTTAAAATATTTTCACTAATTTTTTTGGATGTGCCAGTTGGATGTTATTTGAAACAGTGGACAAATACAGTGTAAACTGCCCCCGTGTTCTTTTAATGAACTGGGTTTTGAGAGCTTTTGAGGAGCTTTTGAGTTCCCATACAAAATCGAAGAACCAGAAGACCCAGATAAAACCTGGGTTTTCGATTTTGTATGGGAACTCAAAAGCTCTCAAAACCCAGTTCATTAAAAGAACACGGGGTGCAGTAGCTAAATTTTTACACCCAATTGCTATCGAGTCGAAATATAGTACTTAATAATATCACGTATACTTTTTATGAAATGGATTCATTATTCCTTCTCTATGTGCAATATGTATTGATAAAGCCTTTCACCATGATCATCGTGAATGATATCTAAGTGCGGATCCAAAAAGAGATATTTTCAGATATTGTACTTAAAATTGAAGAAAACAAAAAGATATTAAGAAATATAGCCAAAAAAATCGAAAATACCCATTTGAGCGCTAAAATCCCCTAAAAGGTGGGCTTCCGGGGTAGAAAATCGGTAGACGTCAGAGCCCTAAAAAGAAGCTCTCTGCAAACTTTCAGCATGTACCTAATTATTTCCGCTATGTCGCTTTTTTCGGCTTAATTTACCTGTGCAATTAATTAACCTAGTTTTCTCGCAAGTTTACACTGTTTCTTGCGGAAAAAAATTACGTGAAATTTTCCGAGACCCCCTCCCTCCCCCACGTGAGATTTGGTGAGATTCTGCTCGACCCCCTCCCCCTAAATGCCTCACGTAATTTATGCATGACCCCTAATCATGACCACAGGAGAGGAGTTATTTTTCCCTGCGGCCATTCTTTTTATATAATGCCCACCCTGACCAGTGGCGTCTAGACCTCATCTTTGTCTTCAAAACAAAATACGAGAGAGACGAGACCTGAAGAATTCAGCCAGGTTGTAATCAGTACTCCCAGGCTTGGATATTAAATACGATATTGACGCTCCTCCACACAGATGGGATATAACCAAATACGAAGGAGGCCCTAAGAGTAAGAAAGTTATAAGATCGCAACCCTCCTGCAGTAGAACGAGGAAGCTGAAAGAACAGACCCCCTCCCTGATAGATTCATGCGTGAACGCGACATAGACCTTTTTCCGGGCAACTTTTGTCGCACTGCAAAGTGGAGTGGAGGAAGCCCGCAGAAACAGCGCTATATTTTTGATGAAAAGTTCCACCGAGGAAGTGTGATTGCAGTTTCCGTGTGTGTTTGTGTTAGTCATCAATTGTCTTCATAGGTCCGATTTATTATATCTAGCTTAGTAGAGATCGGCGTCACCGTGAGTGTTTTTTTATGTGGAAGTTCTAAGCTCAGAAATCACTCTTTTTATTACCAGTCCTTTATGTCGTTTGTTACGTCATGGCTCAGTTTCTATTTAACATTTGAAAAGTGTGTAAATTTAACACACTTAATGCGTGTATGTAAACAGCAAAGACTTCTCCCGACGCCCTTCTGTTACCAACTGACTGTAAAGAGAGGTCATGGAGCTCTCTGGTCATTGAGTATTTAAATACTGTCATAACTTTCATTTAAGTTATCCTCTCATGTGTGTTAATTTAGTGAAGTGTGTGAAATTACATATAATGTTTAATTTTCACACGTTTAGGACGTGAAACCTTAAAGCGTTACAATTTCTTTAGCGTGTAAAAAATATTAATCGCTGCACTCGTCTGATTTTTACACGTATGTTTTTTATCCGCATTATTTTAATACGGTTTATTCCTAAAACGAAATATTTTAACACGATTAGCCGAATTTACACGCTTACGAAGTGTGTTAAATTCACACCGAAAAAATATTCTGGGGTTTGCAGTGTAGTACATCCTTTACACTACGCACAAGGCGTTCCCAAAAGCCTCCCCACCATGGGGCACGCTGCACTCTAAATTGCCAACGGATGCGATGATTGCTCGCAAAGCCCTGAAGATCTTCGAATTCCACAAAATTTCTAAGTTCCATTAGTTCCAAAGATGCTCTTTTAAAAGTTTTAGCATTATCGGATATGATGAGATTTGGAGTTCCTCGACGTGATATAAAGCGCCTTAGGCCAGCAAGCAGCTTTCCGTAGTAAAATTTGGAACCAGCTCTAAATGTATAGCTCGAACTGCTGCGCAGGTCAGTAGCATGATGTACATCTTTCTCGTTCCCTCATTCGTTATGAGCAGCTTTGCATGTAATGGACCAGCAAAATCATTACCAGAAGTCTCGAAGGGTCTTGAAGCGCTGAGTCTACTTCGCGCCAACGTTGCGAACGGCTGCGATGCCGCATTTCCTGATAGCACTGGTGAGTGATACTCCTTACAAGCTGCCTAGCCTTAACAATCGAGAACTTCTCTCGGAGGCGCGTTATGACTAAATTAACACCACCATGCAATGCTCGATGACGAGCGTCTACTACAATCAGTTTGGTTAGATGTTCAGATTTCGGAAAGGCGGACACAAAGTCGTTATTGAGTTTAATTAATCGGCTCCTAACGCTCAAAATACCATAGTCATCGATCATAGGATTAAAGGTAGAAACAGAATGGCACGGCGACCGTGGCGGAGTCGGCCGCTCAGAGAGTTTCCCATACATTTAATTTCTCCCCAGGCGGCGCGGACAAATTAAATGTATGGGAAACTCTCTGAGCGGCGGACTCCGCCACGGTCGCCGTGCCATTCTGTTTCTACCTTTAATGTGTAAATTTTTGAAGAAATGGCAATTGATTTTCCTTTTTGAAGGGCTGTCAGTTCTTCTTTATAGTGAGGCTGACGCTCTAGAATCCTTTTCGCTCAGTAATATTCTGCTTGTAGCAATTCGTCTGATTTTAGGTGCTTATTGCTTAGCCGATGCTTATGAAGAGCTGCTACGAATCGTTACACATACGCCTTTACTCTCAGCAATCATCTATAATCACTGTAATCGTCAATCGTTAGTTAGTATAGTTTCATCATTAAGCTTAGAAGTAGCATTGTCAGCTACTACCTGAAAATTCTATTATTGAGAAACCTCATGTCTTTTGGATAGGACTCTAACAGGAAGCTTTTCAACACTAATTAAGCAATTTTTTTTTAAAAGTGTTCGTAATAGTCCGAATAAGGTTTTTAAGTTACGCCTAATATCGGAAATCGGAAAATTCGGGAAAACTGAAAGTGCTTTTCCTATGGGATTTTTGTATGAACTGGCGAATTGATGACATACAAATGGGAGGATTCCGTTACTAGCCAAAATGATGTCGTCAACTATCCAACCAAATTTTTAAACTAGCTGGAATTTCCCGCCTCACAGTCTCCAATTGAAATTCAAATCGGTAATCATAATGTTGCCGAATATCAACCAACCACATCTTTGTAATGGCATTCGGCTTGCTGTAAAGAAACTGATAAACAACGACATCGAAACGTCAATTCTAAGACCGGTTCTACACGTTCAGCTTTTCGTTAAACTTCAAAACTTTTTTCTATTTCGCTCGCATGCAATTGTGAAGGGGGTAAAATTATCGCTTTGCTTTCGCAAGTTGCATGAGAACGAAAGAGAAAAAAAGTGTTGAAGTTGAACGAAAAGTTGAACGTGTAGAACCGGTCTTAAAGTAAAGCACAAAGGAGAAGACGTTTTAATAACAGTAACCACGCATCCCAATATTTCCGACCGACATGCCATACGACTGATTTTAAACGCTGGCAGTTTCCGGTGCGGCTTGTATGTATTAGCAAAGGCGAAATAGTCAAAACTTAAATGAAACACCTTTCAAAATTTAATGGAAGATAAATAAATAATTTGGTTGACATGATATTCTGACTTAAATTTTGGAACAAAGCCGCATGTTTAAAATATGGGCAAAATGCTGAAAAACGAAGAAACATTGGGATTTTTCTCACATTTTGTACCTACATATATTCTAAACGGAGTCACTCAACTTTTTGATCTTTATACCAAATTGAAAAATACACATTTACCTTTAAGATGAGCCTAGTTTTGTTGCTTTACGATAATTAGTCTAGGAGTAATTAAAGTTTAAGTAAATTTAAAAAAAATTAATTTTTTTTTTCTTAAACACCCTGTATTTTAGTGGATAGTGGGGATAGACGGCCTCTCTAGAACAATTTTTTTCTCCAAACACATACAGAAATCACCCCTGAAAATATTAGCCGCGTAGGCCAACAAAGGATTTATTGAACGTCTGATGACCTTTGCAAGTCGCGAATGAGTACATATGAGTATATTAAATCTTTAAAACGGCGATATCTCATGAATGGCAATTCGTACGGGAAAATGTATAATATATTTTTTTGTAGATAATCGCTTAATCTACAAACTTTGTGAACACTGTTTTATGTTAAGACTTACCGTTTAAGAGAGATTTGCAAAAAACTGACATTTTGACCTTTTGACCTTGAATAAAAAAATTTCCTCCTGACCGATCGCGTGTCAGTCTCGACATTTTATGTATAATGATGTTTTTAAGGTGTGTACCAATTTTCAGCAACTTACCATTTATATATGTTTCAAATGTCTATTTTGACTGGACTATAAGAGACTTGATTTCAGTACAAAACTGCGGTTAAGATTTATCACTCAAGCTACTGACAGAAACAGGCGCAAACGCGGTGCGGACATTGGCTTCGCGGTATGTGGCGACTTTTCACTGACATGATGTTGCGGTGTCGGCGGCGCGCTCCGACTTTGAACACAACAACGAAATCAAAGTGACAAGTGCACGTGGTAGGAAAAAAATTTAAAAACCTGAATGATTTACATATAATTTTTCTAGCCTACAGGGTTTGTCTTTGTTGTAGGTGCTAATTTAATTACCAGAATTTGGAAAAATAAAGATTTTCATTAAATATAATACTCAACAAATTTGCTATCACAGCCAACACCAACACACGACTCCAAACATATACCCACCACCACGAAAACGCGACTCAAAACACAAACATCTCTTGACACTACGCGGTGGCAACGCGCAAAAAGTAGAAAGTAAAGCAACTTGCGCGGTGTGTGCGTAGCGTAAAACAGCATTTCGTTAGTGCGCATTTGAATACACTACTTCTATTCTCTCTGTCATTGCCCGCACGGCGTTTGCGCCTGTTTCTGTCAGCAGCTTCAGGCATTTAGTACGCAGGGGAGCAATTTTATCATCTATGTCTTCTCTGCCACAAAATAGAATCCCAGGGAAGCAATTGACAGGGTTCCAGGAGCCCATCGCGGTTAATATTTTTAAAATCACGAAACACTGTAGTTTTCATGGTAGTCAACGCGAAAATTGAAACTAACAAATAGGATGTCGTGGTCCAAATAACTTGGAGGAGAGATTTGATTTTGAAAGAGAATCATACTAGATTCGTAGCAAAGGAAGACATCAAATAAAAATGGGGTCGTCGCATTAAAGTACTTTGGCAAGGTATTCATTTGAACGAGGCCTAAAGTCTGCATTGTACGATTGAAAAAAATTTTCTGACTGGAAGACTTTAATAAGTTTACATTAAAATCCCCGGCAACAACTACATATATGTGCATACCTGGGAGAAAGTTGTTCCAGGGTCTCCTCCAGTTCAGCGGAATTATCAGGTTTAAATAGACCTGGGGGAGAGACACTGACAAGTAAAAGTTTTTCAGAACCATTTAAGACTTCAACACAAATAAACTCAATACCAAGGTTCATAGAGTGACCGATAATCCTACATTTTAGGCAGTCCCTAAGGATTATAGCAACACCACCCCAGGTCGACCTTGGCGATCGTTACGAAAAATTTGAAAACCAACAAGGGACGACAGGCACGACTTTGGATCTCTCCATTTTTCAGAGTGCTTCAGAGTATACAGCAAAACTAAGTTAAATTGATTTTTAAATTTTAATCGTTCTATAAATTTTGCAGCCTCCAAAATTTTCCGGCCCTAGGCCTGGGCCTCGCGGGCCTAATCGTAAATCCATCACTGAGGCCCATCACACATTTCCAGCATTTCAGCTTTGCCTTTTATACATGGTTTCCGTCATGGAACTGTCTCCCGCACAATGCATATTAGTCAGGCCTCAATTTAAAATTCCACTTAGTAATTAAGTCTGAAAATCATCTAGAAATCCTTGCGGATATTGTTTTTCAATATCGTGTAACAAACAAATCAGTAACGCAGATATATTTGGTATTCAACAGTTGAAGTAATAAAAATCCGAAATAAACTTTTAATAAAAATCCATTAACTATTCATTGAAGTTGATAGAAAGAAATCATAAAACTGAAATGAATTTTTCATAGTCCCTTGGAAACGCAGTATACACTTATAATTTCACTCATAAGCCAAAACGTATAAAATACTACAAAAATATGCAGATGAATTGTGCAGCCATCACCTATTTAGCATTAAACGTGCTTAAGTACAAACCTTTGCTACCGATAACAGCTCAGAAGGAGCGAATCCGTTGGTCATAAATATTTTTTTACGATTTCTACTCAATTTGAGGCAATTTTCCAATAAAAGTAACCATCGACGATTGATTTATGATTGATCCCTAGCAAGAAGTAGCTGCAGTGCGCTCGATGAAATGATTGTAGATAGGGTGGTCGGTAGAGCAGTAGAACCAGTACTTAAGGATTTGATTGAAAGCAGGAAACATATAACTTTCGCCCTGTTTGTTATTCGGATTGAAATTGTAGAAAGCACGCCCCCGAGATAGCAATCGGCGTCTTAAAATGCAACCCTCGTAAATGTACAACTCCCAGTTCTCTGCCGACAGCAGTAGAATCCACCAACAACTAGCAAAGAGCGGGTGGAGGGTAATAGGAAAAAAATGAAATAACCCCGCTAATAAAGGATTCCCTTTGACGGAAGGACACGACATCCCCATAAGAAGTGAAATCCAGTCGACTATTGCACAAGGCCACAGCATAACCCACCCCGCGAGGCTAATGGACAAGTCGACAAATGACAAATACAAATGTGGCCTTAAGTTTTTGATGTAGTCACCACTGGCAGTAGAGGGCGAGACTGTCGATCCTGGGCGAAGCCATGTCCTTGTCGTAGCTGCAAAAAAATCGTTTTTATGAATGTCACATACTTGTTCAGATTTGATAATTCGCTTATCTCCCCTCAAATGTCGATTACAGACAGGATCAAGACGTTTATTTGACCCTTCATATCTTTTTATAGTCCTCCACCCTTGTTCCTATCTGGAGCTGCCTGGCTGGCTGGGGGATGATTTTCGCCAAATCCATCATTGGGAGTGATTCAGCTGTTCTTGCTCTTAGGATGAAAAATTAAATTCGGATTACATGAAATATCATTGGAAGCAGCGTAGAGACGCCATTAGTGATTGATAAACGATACTTGAGTTCGCCGGTACCAGGTCAGACACATGACGTCGTGTTATGTTAACCCCTTCAATTTCTTACCATTTTTTTTATATTTTCCCACATCCTGTGTGTGGGAAGGAACGCCTTAAGTGATGAGTAATATTTCACGCGTATGAACTCATCAGATCCTTGCAGGCTGAAGTTTGTTCTGTACCATTTACTCTTCTACTTGACATGACTAATCTGGCTGGAACAGCATGGAGGCGAATAAAGTGGGTCAACGTTTCTGGCCTCTGCAGATGCTTTTGCCGCACATGATGTACGTTCTCAATCAGGTTATACTGACGTTTCGTTGCAAAAATATGTGTTTGAAGAATTATTTAAATGAACTTGTTTTTGTCCTTGTTGCTGCACACTTTTCACTCAACATCGATACCTAAAAAACAACATTTTTAAGTAGTGTGCCATCAAAATTATATTTGACTCAAGCGAAACTTGAGACTTTTGATCCATTTTACAAAACTAATCTTATTTTACAATTCGTATCTATTATATCTTTAAACTTTACTACTGATAACTAACTTTTTTAGCTTCTTTTTTATTCTTCGTTTATCTATCTGCTTTAATTTCATTCTTTTGTAGTATTGTGCATTTGAGAGGAGTGCGATGGGCGGGTATATTTTTTTATTTAAATATTTATTTGTGTTGGTCCTTGCATTTTAAGATGTGCGCCTTTATACCAACTGTTAATTGCCATATTCGTCATGCCTTTTGCCAACACTCCTTGATTCGCGAATTTGAATACCTGTGATGCATATGTATTCCAACTGCACTAACAAGGTAGGAACACTACTTAGAATTTTCAGTTCTAGGTATAGTGGCTTTAAAATTTGCTCCTTCAATGCTCGTAGCCTGAAGAGCAAAATTGATGAATTTGGGGAAATGTTTGTAAGACTTGGTTGAATGATTCAGTCCCATCCTCTCTCATACCCCTTGATGGTTATCGGGTGTTTCGCAACGATCGCCGGGATCGTATCGGCGGAGGGGTTGCTATGTATGTCAAAGATTTCCTAAACGCTAAAATTGTCTGCAATTCCAAAACTTCTGTGATTGAATTCTTGGGCGTTGAAGTGTCCTGCAACTCAGATAAAATTCTTCTTTTATCTTTTCAATAAAAACGACCACGAAAACAAGAAAAGTGTGGACAAGAACCCAATTCAGCGTTCAGCACTTGTTACACGCATGTCATTTTCCGTATCACACTTTTTTTTAATTCTCAGTTTGCCATGGAAAAAATGCAAAACGAAATAATTAAATTAAAATTTAATTAAATAGGCATAATACTGCGTTTACATCGCCTCGAAAACAAGTGTTTTCGTGAACTCGTTTTCGAAAAACGAGTGAGGTGGTTATTTATTTATTTATTTATTAAGCCAAACAAGGCACACTTAAATTAAAATACATAGTAGTACACAGTTCTTATTATAAATAATGAAACATTATTTAATGACTATTGAAAACTACTGAAAACTTAAGCTACTATTGTCAGGAAAGGTGGGGTTATGTTAGTAGGGATCTAAGTTTTTTCTTATAGGATGCCTTGTTGAGTGAAGGGGAGAAACAGGAGGAATCACTGTTGAATACCATACAACATCTGTTGACGGGCTCGTTCCTAGCGTAATCGGTACGATGTGGGTATTCTTTAAGTAATTTAGTGTGTCTGGTCTGTCGGACTTCATCATTGAATTTGATTTTGTCCGACAGAAACTGCACTTTAAGTTTTCCGCTAAGGACGTCAAAAGCAACGCAAGATATGAGCAATTTTCTCCTGCTTGATAACGGCATAAGGTCAAGCACTCTGAGCCTGTCCAGGTAGTGCGGTAGGGTTTGGTAGTTGCGAGGGTCATGTAGATTTCTCAGGGCGAAAAGGAGAAATCTCTTCTGAACTGATTCAATCCTGCTGCTACTAACTTGGAATATAGGATCCCAGATAGGACACGCATATTCCAGGATAGGGCGGACTAGAGAACAGAAGAGTGTTTTCGTGACCCATACATTGTCGAATTCCTAGGCCCTCCTCTTTATGAAACCTAAATGCTTGTTGGCTCTGGCAGTAATATTATCGTAGTGCAGATTGAAATTAAGTTTTTTGTCTAGGACTACACCCAGTTCTACGATATGATCAACCTGATTCAACATCATGTCGTTGAGATAATAGTACTGCTTATGTGTGTTTATTCTACGGGAGAAGGTAATTGCATATTTGATGGTGTTAAGTTGCAATTTATTCGTGTTGCACCAGTCTTGTAGGGCATTGAGCTTAGATTGCAAGTAGGAGACATCGGTTTGGGACTGAATGACATTATATATTTTGAGGTCATCCGCATAGAAGAGATGTGGGATATTAACTAATTTTTCTGATAGATCGGAGATGAAGATATTAAAAAGAAGAGGACCGAGATGACTACCCTGAGTAACGCCAGAGGTTACTTCGATTTCATCAGATAGAAATCCTTGGAATCTGATAACCTGTGTTCTTCCGTTCAGATATGATTTTAACCAATCAAGGGCAAAAACTGATATTCCAAATTTTAACAGTTTTCCAATTAGAATGTTATGGTCCACTCGATCAAAGGCCTTGCTGAAGTCAGTGTATACAGCATCGATTTGGTTGCCGATTTCCATACCACATAGCACTTCTGAGATTAGGACCATAAGGTTTGAGGTAGTTGAACGCCCTTTTCTGAAACCGTGTTGCTGCTCATTTAGGTATGGGTCGATTAGAGGGGCAATCTTGTCAAAAACAAGTTTTTCAAAAAGCTTCGGGATTGATGATAAAATGGCAATGCCCCTATAGTTGTCTACCGAGTGTTTATCACAGGATTTATAGATTGGCGTAAGGTAGGATTTTTTGCATAGCGTAGGAAACTTTCCTGAGGATAAAGATTTATCGAAGATAAAATGAAGAGGGAATAAGATATGTTTCAAACAACACTGCAAGAAAATAGGAGGGAGATTGTCAGGACCGTTACCTTTTTTGGTGTCGAGATTATTTAGACCAGTCATTACCTCGTCAACAGACAGGGTTATGTTATTTATAAGAAGGGAGGTGCCATTGTAAGTAACAGTTGGATCCGTGCCTGTTACACTGGATGTGGGGGTATAAATTTCGCCAAACCTATCAGCGAACATATTACAAAATTCTTGGGGGCACGAGGAGTGTACTCTACCGTTCGTCATTGTTGTTGGATAGCCCGAGGTTTTCCGTTTAATGTTGACGAAGTCGAAAACTTTTTTAGGATCTCTTATAATGCTATCTCCTACAGAATTGATGTATGCAGTGTAGGCCCCGCGAGACCTAACATTAAATTCTGAGGCTAGCCTAATGTATTTGGATATCAAACGCTCGTCTACATTTATGTTATTTTTAATCAAATTATATAATTTGTTTCTTTTATTACGTAGGAATCGAGTGTTTTTATCGAGCCAAGGTTCCGATACCTTATCCCTTTTTTTAATCTTGGGTACATATTTGTCGATGGTGTTGAAAATGATAGTATAGAAGCTTGAAACTATCTCGTCAAGATCACTACTTGATAGCCTATGTTCCCAGTCGACTAGGGATAATTCGAAGCCAATACTCTCCCAGTCCGCATTCTTAAAGTCATAAACAATTATATTGTTATATGATGTACGATGGTTGGGGATAGAGGAATTAATCTCGAGGATCCATGCGGAGTGGTGAATAGAATTATTAAATAGGTTATCCTCATCGGAAACGGGTAGAATATTCACCTCCTCGTATGAATTGGTAAAGATAAGGTCTAGCCATTTACCACAGGAGTTTGGTTGCCCAATAATTTGGCGTAGATCAATGCCGTAAAAAGTGTCGATAAGCTTTATATCGATGGCATTAATGGGAAGCAAGTTGTTGTCTTCCTCGTCGGGGATGAAAGATATATTCGGCCGGTTAAAATCACAAATAGGACAAATATAACGTCGTTACCGCAGAGTGATTCATTTACTTCCTCCACTATATGTAGTAAATCGTCATAATTAGATTCGTCCGAATTTGGGGAGATATAGAAGGTACCGATGAATATAAGCTTCTGATCAGATTTGACTCGTATAAAAACATGTTCGAAAGATGGTGAACGATTGGTCGTGATTAATTCACTATTTAAAGAGTCCTTGACAGCTATAAGTACTCCGCCTCCTCTTGTGAGACCGATGGAACTGTATTCTCTATCGCACCTGTAGATCGTCCAGCTGCTGTCCAAGATCTCTTCATTTAGGAATGAATCATTTAACCAAGTTTCAGTAAGTACAAGTACATTATAACGACACGATTTGGAGTCAATAAAGAGATTATTTAATTTGGTTCTTATACCACTACAGTTGTGATAAAAGATTCTTATCTGGGGTAGGATAGGTTTATGGAGAAGTAACGAGGTGGGATCTCATCACGGCTTTTTTTGGAGCTGAGACAGATGTAGCGATCTTACATGAGCAGCATAAGCGGAGAGATCCTTGTTTACTTGTTGGGGACTAATTTCAAAATGCTCGTGGTACCTAGTGAATAGTTCGAGCAACGCAGCACGATCCGTGGGAAGACCTTCCTGTTGGATCGCGATGATGAGGCTGGTCCTGGTTTTACCATGAATACAGGTAGAATCAGGTTTATTATGCATGTAGGCGAGGAAAAGCCTCACATTGTCAAAAACCTTCCTTTCTCTTAACCGAGATAGCAAACATCGACTCTCACTCGAATCCGCTGAGATCAGGGTGTTTTTTACAACCGGTGGTTATAACGGGTTCAAGAAAGGTGGTTTTGTAGACGGAATGTTGTTGGTCCGGCTTACAGAAATATCCACGGATTTCTGTGTGTCAATCGTAACCGAAGGAGGTTGTGTCGAAATCTCACTAACATCAGCGTAGGAACGACCAGCAACGATGACGTGGCTACGAGAGAAGTTTGAGTAGGGATTGTGAGTAGTGTTATTATTATGGCGTACTGTATTAGGTGTTAGTGGGTTCGATGTACCGGTTGGGACTGAGTTAGAAGCAGTTGGAATAGTGTTAATCGTATTAATGGGTTTCTTAGCTACAAGGTTATTTATAGAAGATCTTACATGCTGCATTAGTGAGTTACTATTGTGGTTTAAAACTGGGATAGGATTAACTTTATTGGGTCTACCTATTACTAGTTTGGATCTAGCAGTCTTAGATTTTTTACTTATAACTATTTTGGATTTAGGAATCTTAGATTTCCTACTTAACCTATTTATCCATCGGCTGAGAGTTAAGTTCCTCCATTTAAAGGTGTCTGCTGCATGGAAAAACAGCCACTCGTATCTTGTAGGAAAGACTACCTTGAGGCTCTTGAATTTCCTATTTTTCCGTGATGATATTTGTTTGCAGCTAAGTATTTTCACGCAGAAGTCTGTGAGAAATATGTTGCTTACCCAGGAAGAATCTGCCTTCGCTGGCACGCCCTTGAGGAAATACGTTGAAGTAGCCTCGTCGGATAATGAAGTGATTGAAGTATTGCCGGTGTTTTTTTTTTGTGACCCTTCGGGGTGTTTTTATTGTTTGTTGCTGTTTGGTGTTTTTTGCTAATGGTTTTTCTGCGAGCAACCTATTATTGGTGTCGATTTTTTCTAATCTCCTATGCCAATCTGCAAGAGACCATGTTGTTCCGAATTTGTTGACAGTTTCCGGAAGGTGCAGAGATGGTAAGTAATGAGATGAGCTAGAGGAGATCGACAGGGTTTGCTGGTGGAGGTTATTTAAATTAGGAGAGCGGAGGGTAAAATTATCCTTCCAGTTTAAACGGTGGTCATCAGTTCTTCGGAGAGTGAGATTGTCCGTTCGGTTACATCGTCTTCTGCTTGTTTTCGGATGACTGTTCGGATGACAGTTCGGATGGCATTTGAAGAGTTTATGGTGATACGTTTTATTAAAAACAAACTAATAGTGAGAAAATAGTATTTAATAAATTGTTAATAAAGAAGAGAAAATTGGCAAAAAAAGTTTTTATTAAATAATAAAAAAGACAAAATTAAAATAATAAATGTCAGTTAAATAGAAAATGACATGCGTATAACGAGTGCTGAACGCTGAATTTGGTTCTTGTCCACACTTTTCTTGTTTTCGTGGTCGTTTTTACTGAAAACAGGTTCCCAAGTTGTTTTCGATTTGTATGGGAAAACACTTGTTTTCGTTTGTGTTTTTGCCCAAAGCGCGATCTTTTGCGAAAACGTGCAATAGGCGATGTAACCACCTCACTCGTTTTCCGAAAACGAGTTCATGAAAACATTTGTTTTCGAGGCGATGTAAAACGCCGTATAAAATTAAAAACTGAAAACGCCAAAAACTCCTATAAACGCCTTCATAAAATCACCACGGCTAAAATTAAGGAAGCCAAGCGAAACTTTTACGCATGCCGACTCAAACCGTCAGTGCCACCGATCAAACTTTGGAATAACTTAAGGGAGTTGTGGGGTTCAATCAAGAAATTAGCCTATACCTAATGACTTTGATGCCGAAAGTCTGAATTCGTACTTTACTTCAAGTAATTCCATCCGTAATACTCATATTCCTCAATCGACGTCTAGTGCATTTAGTTTCCGCTGCGTAAACCTCTCTGAAGTTCTATGTGCCATACTATAAATCGCGTTCAATCTAATGCTACAGGTAGTGACAACATATCGCCAAGATTTCTTAAATTATTATTACCTTGCGTATTACCTGTTATAACTCATTTGATTAATTCATGCCTTACTACTTCCAAATTTCCTAATTCTTGGAAACATTGCTTTGTACTGCCTTTTGCTAAATGTTCCTCGCCTGTGCGCCTTGCTGACTTCCGTCCTATTAGTATCTTACGTTTTTAGCAAAAGTTCTTGAGAAACTGATTGCACTACAAATTGTCGAGCTCTGTGAACGTTATCAGCTTATAAATCCCTGCCAATCTGGTTTTCGAAAATCCCATAGTTGTGATACTGCACTTCATAATAACAACCGACATTAGGAATTACTAAAATGCTATATTGCACTGCTAGACTTCTCCAAGGCTTTTGATAATGTTGACCACTATCTACTTTTTGAAAAACTCCACACACAGTTTAGTTGCTCTTCGTCTGCTCTCAAGCTTATGCATAGTTTCATAAGTAACCGTTCGCAACAGGTAATGTTGCATAATCGTGCTTCAACCATCCTCTGCTGTGGGGTTCCGCAAGGTTCAATG
The DNA here is from genome assembly GCA_963855945.1 of Thereva nobilitata. NCBI lineage: Eukaryota > Metazoa > Arthropoda > Insecta > Diptera > Therevidae > Thereva > Thereva nobilitata. Next base: position 67,240,552 of record OY979694.1, read on the forward strand.
CTTGGTCCTCTTTTATTCAGTATATTCATTAATGACCTTCCCGCAGAAGTAAATAACTCCAAAATCCACATATACGCCGATGATGTACAGCTGTACCTCTCTATGCCTAAGGATCAAGTGGTGTCAGGAGTGCCGAAACGGTCCAAGGATAAAATGTTCTTCAATGGGCTTCGGTCAATCGCCTGTTACTCAATCCAGACAAGTCACAATATCTGGTTTATACTCACTCTGTAAACCCTAGTCTTGCTTTTCCCAAAGTCATATTAAATGGCAATCCTATTCAGCGTGTCGATCGTGCTAACAAGCTCGGAGTAATTCTAAGCCACGATATGTCCTGTTGTGACCACATACGTCATACAGTGAGTAAAACTTATTGTCTTCTCAGGTAACTCCGTCTGTATCGAAACTTGATGAGTTGTGCCTTTCGTTTGCGCTTAGCAAAAGCGCTACTCCTGCCCCATCTAATGCATGGCTACTTAGTCTTTCCCTCATTGGACGCATCTTGGGCTCGAAAAATTTAAGTGGCATACAATGATTGCATACGATTTATTTATAATCTACGTCGGTATGACCACACTACGCCTTTTGTGAACAGTGTCCTAGGATGTTCCTTAAAGACCTATAAAGACGAGGTTGCTGAGATTCTACCACGATATACTTAGACGGCGAAAGCCTTCCTAGCTCTCTGAATTCCTCCAGCTCTCGCGATCGCGTAGAAATAATAATGTAACTATTCCTCGGTTTCGTTCTTTGTTAGGCCAACGTTCATACTTTGTTTATGCAGCTCTGCTTTGGAATTCTCTCCCATATAATCTGCAATTTATTGAATCAAGCTGTGTTTTCAGAAGGCGTCTTTTTGAATACCTCAGGGGCAGAACGTCTTAGAAAGCGATTACCATCTTAACTTGCTTGCACTCTTATCATCCTCCTCAAATTTCAAATCTCACTTTTTTTTTCTTTTTCATCCTCTCTTTCAATAATAATTTTGTTAAATTTTTTTTTCTCTCTTTTTATTTTACTTTTATTTTCTTTCTTATCTTTTGTTTTTTACGAATTTTATGAGTTATATTATATATTTTAGTTTTAGCTCTGATGTTATCTCTATATTAAGTATTTCCTTAACACATTTAATTGTACTAATTTAAGAATTATTCTTTTGTGCAAATATTGGCTAATAAATAATAGTAATAATAATAATAACTAATCTTGTTCTTCTCCTCTAACCCCTTATGGGACATATTGCGGGAAAAGTTGCTTTCCAGCAGGCACTGTTTTGTGCCACTGCTCTCAGCTTCGTTCAGGATATCCCGGTTATTGTGGCCTCTGCTAATAAGGTTCGGCTCCACTAGGTCACCAACTTGGCGGGCTCCTTGCGGATTCCAGTCAAGGGCCTCTTTAGGTAGATTCTCGTTTTCGCATCGCAGCATTTTGCCAATACAATTCTATTTCCTTCGCCCGATTTCGTAGTCTATCCTTTCTTGGCCGGCATGACGCCATAGTTCTTCATTTATAATTCAATCTTCCTAGCGGATTTTTAAGATACGACTTAGGCGTCTCTTGATGAATACTTGAAGGATCCTTCTGATGTATTGGGTGACTTTCCATACCATACTGTTCTGCACGTGAACAAGGGTTTGACTCAGGTCGGAGAATCAGAATGTTCAGCATGTGTGAACCACGGTTTTATCCGGCTCGGTGGATCTGAATGTTCCTCTAATAATTTCTGAAAATAACTCATGAGTTTAAACCACGTTACAAACTTTATTGTAATTCTAACAGCAACGGTAACAATGCTTTACTAATGACAAAGCGAATTTCTATATTTATTTTATTTTGCTTCAAGGCTTGCCTGTGAGAAATATGTTGATATTTAATGAGCTGAACAACTGTGTTGATACTCAACCAGTGTTTAGCCTTTTCCAAACATGAGATCTTAACATATAACTACGTAATGCTGCGGTCCAAGGTTCCAAGATGGGACGGGAGTTCCATCGTGACTCGAACCAGACCATCTGAATCAGGATGACAGGATAGTATGCGCGATGATTACCAGTTCACCTTCCGCATAATTTTCTTCCGGTGTTCTCCACTTCATTCTCTGTTGTTGTAATCTGAGGTATTCTGACTTCCATCTGCGCCAAAAACTTTGAAGCATGCTTTGGATGTATCGCCAATTGGTCTAGATCAAAGTCTACATATTAACAAGTCTTTCATCTTCATAGGGTTAATGAGTGAAAGGCGAACAGCTATATGCACAAATTCTTCAAATGACGATGTGAGGCTATCAGAGAAGGAATGCAACGTTTTTATACACGCTCGCACACAACTAGCGGGCGGAAGATTTCATGATTTTATATGGAGTTAAACTTGATGTATTGGTGCGATTGAGTCGATTTATGAAAAAAACAGCTGATTCAATTTTCCTTCCTTTTCTGTTCTGCATACTTTATCGAAGAGAGAATCTGGCTTTGTCTCGTCAAGTTCATGATGTATCCGTTGAGTTGTGCTCAGCAGTGATGTTCGCACACAACTAACGGGGGGAAATTTTGTATGAAGATGAAAGATTTGTTATTTCTAGGCTTTGGTCTAGATTAGATAATGTGGTAGGCGGGGCTCCAATAAGGAAATAGCTGTATGGACCGGAATTTACGATAGGTAGTGTAAAAGAGACTGACAACTTGGGATATCGTAGAAAAAGATGACGTCACCCGGCAACTTAATGCAGAATGCTGAGAGTTGCCGAGTGACGTCGCACTAAAACGATATTCAGTCTTTTACATTACCTTCTTTCTGTATACCGTGAGTGTGTTCATCTCCTCGAAGCTCCGATTAGTTTCTATAAAGGCCCGTTCTCACTACGCGGACTTAGAATCCACGCGCTTTTGGTCGTACGGCCAGCCAAAAGCGCGCGTGATCTTTTAATTTTCTGAATCATGAGTGAGAAAAAATCAATCCTTGTTTGAAACGGCGTACGCGCTTTTGAAAAGCTCATTGTGTGTGGACGCACAATTACTACGTATACATGATGAGTTGAATAGTTGAGTTGAGGTTGAGTTGAATTTCCGACAATCGACAAAAATCGATAAAAATCACAAACAAAACACAGAGATGCTGCTGTCAACTAAATTCAACCACTGAACTACTGAACTTTCGTCTATATACATAATTTCAACTCAACCCAGGTAGCAGAGCTGAGTCGAGTTCAGTCGACCCTATCTCAACTCGACTCGCGTCTACATGCATTTGTACTTGGGTTCAACCTGGGTTGAACTCATCATGTATACGTAGTAAATGTACCTTTTTAAGCACAGCCTTTTGTCCGCGTTGTTGTGTCGCACGACCTTTACCATGGACAAAGTCGTAAAAAAGTCGTAAAAAAGTCATAAAACTCTATATGAAAAAAAAGGCAAAAGCGCGTACGACCCAAGACCGCGTAGTGTGGTCCCACCATAAGGGCCGTGTTACAATTGGGGCTTTGACTTTACTTTGACTTAACTTCAGGCTTTGATTACATGTAATGTCATTAAAGCTGATTAAATAAAAGCTTCGACTGAACTTTGTCTGTGACTGTGTTTCGACTGCAGTTCGGCTTTAAGAAAATTCAAAGTTTCGTCCGCCTGCAGCCAACTTAATTTCATATGTGAAAGAACTGTCAACCACTTGAGCTTGTCAACAACTTGTTTTGTATTCAAACGATAATGGAAGAAAAATTAATAGAGGCCGTCCGTGCCAATGAAATTATATGGAATATTAAAAGTAAAGGCTACCGTAACACGGAAGCCAAGGAAAAGTTGTGGCATAGCATATCCAAAAAAATTGGAATACCTAGTAAGTAAAAATTGCAGAAAATGCACGTACATATGTATGTTTATATTGCAATATAATAATTATATTAATTTGTAGCGGATAGAGCACGAAAAAGGTGGAAAAGTTTGAGGGACAGATTTAAAATAGAACAGAACGAGAAAAAAACATCCGGTCTGGAAGTGGATTGGGAGACGTCATTGAATGCAATTGGCGGTTTTACGACCAACTAACATTTTTATCAGATAGCTTGCAACCAAGAAGGTATATTAATATAACTTAATTGTATTCTAACCTATAAAGCGTTCACCTGTTGCTTTTAGGACTTACACAGTAAAAGCAGCTGATGAAAATGAAGTTCCCAATACCCAAGACGAATTTGAAGTATGTGACATGGTTGAAAGTGATATCATTGAAGACTGTTCCTCCCCGCTTATGGAAAACGATTCTAATAATCGGAATGATAAGAAAAGCGAAATTAATGTAAAAAACATTCGCAATTTACAAAAAGAGACTTTACAAAAGGCCAGTAATGAATTTTCAGAACTGGTCTCGGTGTTGAAAACCCGTATGAATCCATCCAACCCCGTTCAATCCTTTATGAATTTCCTTGCGAGTGAAATTACCGCAGCAAAGCTTAGCACGTCTTCGTGGTTGCAGTTGCAACAAACACTTTACAATGCAACCATTGAAGCAATAAGGGCATCTCAACCACGGGAGGGTTAAAAAAACCGACAGACTGACATTGTGTTCCGATAAACATGAAAAACAATTTTGTGATGTTATTTCTTAGTATTATTTCAATTCTTTTTATAAATCTAATGAAATGTTATTTATTTTGAAATATTTTATTTTTGTTTTTTAGTAAAATTTTAGTTTTTTTTAATCTAATGAAATGTTATTTATTTTGAAATATTTTATTTTTGTTTTTTTAGTAAAATTTTAGTTTTTTTTTAATCTAATGAAATGTTGTTTATTTTGAAATATTTTATTTTTGTTTTTTAGTAATATTTTAGTTTTTTTTTAATCTAATGAAATGTTATTTATGATGAAATATTTTGTTTTTGTTATATTATTTGTTAGTAATATTTTAATTTTTTTTTTTAAATCTAATGAAGTGTTATTTGTGTTGAAATATTTTATTTTTTAATTCTTTGATTTTTTAATTTGTGAAATATATTTTTCGAAATAAAAAATGAAGTATTTGGTCTTTGTAAATTCTTTTATTAAACATATAACTAAAATCAAATAAATTCATTCTTTTATACATACATACTAAACTAAAATCAAACCATACAACTAAACTCAAATAAAATATTCAATGTTCCATTAAATAATCTCTTAAAATATCCCTTACTTCAAAGGCACTTCTTGCTGCATTAAAGCCTATGTTTTCCCTTAAAGATACTAAAGGCCTTATTTCTTGACGCCATAGGCCCTCCACAACGCTTTCATTTTCAATGTGATCTATATAATTCACTGGACAATACGAGTTGTCATTCATTTTGCAAAAATTGTGTAGCAATACCACTGCTTTAACAATTTTATCAACATTTTTTGGTTCGCAGTTAATGGTTGTATGCAAAACCCTCCACTTCGAACTTGCTACACCAAAAGTGTTTTCTATGAGTCTTCGTGCTTTTGAAAGCCTTCTGTTGAAATAGTCTTTCGCAAGCGGTAAGTTTTTACCGGGATACGGCCTAAGTAAATTTGTCCGAAGTGGAAATGCTCGGTCGGCAATAAAGTAATAAGGCAAAGTAATGTCGGAGTTCAGAAGAAACTTATTCGGTGGAAGTGGAAGGGTTTTGTTGATTATACGTTTACCAAAGACACTATTTGCAAATATTCCACCATCGCTTTGGCTGCCGAAAGCCCCTATGTCAACCAACGTAAAACAAAGATTGGCATCACAAGCCGCCAGTAGAACGATGCTGTGGTGACCTTTATAGTTGAAGAATTCAGAACCGGCATTTGGCGGACACTTTATATTTATATGTTTCCCATCTATTGGGCCAACACAGTTGGGCATTGCAAAACCTGAATAAAAATCTTGGCTTATTCTCTTCCACTCATCTTCATTGGGCCACGCTACATAAATTTGGGACAATTCTTTCCATAATGCTTGGCAGGTTTCTAATATTATATTGCCTACTGTGCATACAGCAATCTTGAAAGCAAGATAAAATTTGCCTCGGAGCTCCGTGCGCTAAATAGCTGCAAGAAATTTAAATGATTACAAGAGTAACAGACATTTTATAATGTTTTTTACCAAAGCGTCACAACAAGCCTGCATTCCACACTTATCGCTTCTCTTCTGGAATATTTTCGCAATCTGTTTTGCATTAAAGTTAATAATAAATCGAATTGTGGTACACCTATACGCACAGCTTTGTGAAATTGTTCTTCGTCTCTACTTTTAATAACTGAAAAAGTTTTTGAGAAGAAACCATGAAGATCTCGTTCTCTTTTAGTTAATATTTCACGTGTCCATATAAGTCGCCTTTTTCCGCACAACTGTAACAAATTTATATAATTTTTATACACTGCGAGCAGCATTAAAAACACTTCCAATTCGTCTTCAGACATTTTAAAATATCTGCTTCTGTTTTGAAAGGAAACAGCTGATAGCAGTCGGAGTTGAAGTCGAAGCCAAAGTCCCAATTGTAACACGGCCCTAATAGTTTCTATCTGAGTTCTCGTTCTACCACCCGACGATACCCAAGTCTCCTTGTGCATCTTCCACGGAAGTCAACGAATACCTCACCGCTGCTGTTAGTGTTTTGGCCTATGCCTTGCTTTCCAATTGTGTGTTCAAGGCCGGTGTTGTTGAGGCCGATCTGTGCGTTGAAGCTATGGTTTAAGTCACCCATCAAAACAATAATGTTTCTCCTTGGAATAGAACGAAAAACCTGATTCAGTCGCAAATAAAACTCATCTTTGATGTCATCGTCATTCAGTTAAATTGTAGCATTGGACTACCGTAATGCTTCTTATTCTGGTTGGCAGCTATTGATGCTGCTGCTTGGGCAAATTTTTTTTTTAATTTGTCGGTTTCTTTATGTTATTTCTTTTGAGAATATGCAATACTTCGTAATACTCGGGATTTGAAAATTGAAATTTGTTATTTTTTTAAAATTCCTAAAATGGGCATTTTAAATAAAGTAACGAAGTATTGCGTATGTTCGCAAGGAAGTACATAAAAAAACGTACAATATGAAAAAAAAATTTTACCCTACGATGATTTAGCATAAAATGACAGCAATTTTAATGTTTTTCGAAAAGTGCCAATTGCTGCCGTAAAAATCAAATTTTGTTTTTGAAATTTCAACCAGGTATTTATAGCATCAAAATACACTTTTTCTTCAATTTTTATGAAAATCCGACTATTTTCCCGTTATTTATTGCATTTTTAGTAAAAAAAAGAACAAAATTTCATACATTTTGTTTTGTTTGAGGTTAGGATTCATTTTAAAAGTGTTTGTACCGAATAAGTTCGATAGTCTATTCCTTCACGAGTATTTTTCAATTTTTTTATTTTTCTACAACCAACATAACTGGAGAAATTAAAAAAATTGTGTAGCAATGTACTCGAAATGCATCAAAAATCCACATTTATGCAATTTTCTCGTGCAGCACAGGCCCGATTTTGTAGAAATTTTTTTTCGCTTTATCTTAACATATGTAAAGAAAACAAAGAAAAAATCCAACTTCCCAACTACATCACAACTTTATTTTTTTTTTGTTTAATTTTCCTCTACTAAAATTATTCTACAGACCAAAAAGTGTGTTGCATTTTCATAGCTCAAAAGTGTTTTGTTACTCCAAAAGTGTGTTAATAAATGTTAAGTGAGTGGTTTCAACACACTTAAGTTTGTTGTTTAGATTTCTGGTCATAATTCAAAAGTGTGTTATAATTTTAACACGGAAGAGCGTGTCAATTGCAAGATAAACTGTGTTAAAACAACACACTTTTTCTTGACAACACAATTAATTAGGTGTGTTGAATAATACACTTTGGTGCGTCAAACAACACATTTTGTGTGTTAAAAAACAAACTTCAGTGTGTTACACATTTTACAGTGAATGAACTTGTCGTTCGACCGGACTGTAAAATCGCAAAGATGTATTGTCAAAATCGAAGGGAAAAAGCGTATATGAGCCATTGAGCTCCTCCTGTATTCCTGCTCCCTAAACATTCTAATTTAGCGGCCTGATTGCGCCATCTAGACCTTCGGTATTTCAACTTTGAGTAACTCTGATATTTGTTAGCCCATTTCGACAAATGTACACCATTCTAAAATGACATTCAGTAAAAGCCTTATGACACTGGCTTTTTCGTAGGCTGAAAATGCTGCCTTGGATAGGCTGAAAATGACGAAATCTGTTATACTGTGTGTCAGAGATAGCATGTGAGAGTAAAACGATTGTCTGATTATTATAACAGATAGTTGTGAGTGGATCCAGAAAAAATCCGTTGGGAAATATTTGAACTATTGTAATTTATTAGCTCTGTTTCTTTACTTTTCATGCAAAAAATGTTCGTGAAAAAACTTGCTCGTGTGGTGGGAGAAATTTCAAGCAAAAAAGAAAAAGTAAAGAAACACATTCGTGCAAATTCTTTATAAAATGAAGAAGAATAAAATGTCATTTTATTTTTTGTTTATATCATTAGAAAAGATTTAATTCAGTGATATAAACTAAAAATAAAAGATTTAATTATTCAGAGATAAAAGCTAAAAAATGAACATTAGTGAAAGAAAAAGGAAGGTAGCATGCGTAGTTTTACGTTTTTCAAATTCACAACTGAAATGCCAGCCACATTTGACATTCGGTAAAACATCCAAGAAAAAATGGCCTACGTACACAAGCAAAATACTTCGTGAAAATTATTGCAATAGGGGAAGCGATGTTATGACGTAATTTCCCCTCATTTTGGCATTTCACGAAAGTAAAGAAACAAAAAACTGTACGTTCGTGCGAATTCTTGATCCCGAAGGATCCCAAACTTGCGTAAAGAAACAAAGCTATTGTGATTAAAATTAAATTAATTTAATTTTATTGTATTTAAAATTAAACATAGTCAACATCAGGTACATAAATTAAGATTCTTTGTTCTCTCCTTTCAATTTGCTACTTCCTCAATAAAAAATCATCTTCAGTTTTTTGTTATTCACTCACTTTTATAAAAAGTCTAAAGATGCAGCAAACTGTTATAAAAAGCATAGAAAAAAAATAACATGAATTTCATTCTTTTCCTATGCTTTTTATAACAGTTTTCTAGACTTTTTATAACCCTTAAAATCCAGCCAAAAAAAGTTTGAGTATATTCCTCTCACTCTTACATATGGAAAAATCTCCTTTGAATTTTTTCTTTCAAGTTTCAGCCTGGCCAAGGCAGCATTTTCAGCCTACGATAAAGCCAGTGTCTTGAAGTGGTCATTTAATCGACATTGTAATAAATGGTAGAGAATATCATAAATAGATCTTGCCCATTTGTCAAAATCGGAAATACCGAAGGTGTAGATGGCGCACCACATTATACAATTCCCCAATTTCATTTGTCATTCAAATGACTTACTATTGGAGAAGGTACTAGGCGAATGTATTGAAATTGAATTAGAAACCTTCTCTTTTTACTGTCAAGGTTACTGGTTTTTGGTGGTGGGGGCCCTGCACCATAGGTTCGGCCTAGGGTCCTCCAGATTTTTAGTCCGGCTCTGGAGCGACTAATGCCATAATATCAAGTCCAAATTAGTCTGACGCGCCTTTAATGAGCTTACTTACTTACGTTAGGACTGAAATGGAAGCCCCGTTATAAAAAGTTGTTGTTTTGATTTTTGATACATCTTGGTGCAAATTTCTTTTCTTTGGTGTGAACTCGAGTACAAAGGCAAAGTCCATCGCCTCCTGCTTCAGCAACGTTTAGCTAAGGCGCACATTGAGCTGTGTCACGCAGTAAACGCAGAGCAGGGCAGCACAGAAAAATAACCGCCTTACACAGTTGTCTAAGCACATTGGGGAGCAGTTATGTTAGACAGTTTGACGAAAGTAATTTTGAAATGGAGGAATATCTGAATTTATTTAGCTCTAAGTCAGATTCGGATGAGGAATTTGAAAATTAATTAAAATCGATTAATTTTTCTTTCATTTTTAAAAAAAAAGTCCGAACGCGGCACGTAGCACACAGTTTCTGTGCCCCATCCACAAGTGCCGTGAAGCCTGCCCCTCGCGCAGTATTCGTGTTATCTGCTCTGCGTTGCAATTCCCGGTTCTCCCTTAAAAAGCATGAAACACAGAAATTTTGCTGCTCTGCCTGTGTCGCCTGCGTCTCAATGTGCGCCCAGCCTTAGACTCCTATTAATCTATCGTGTCCTCTATTCCTTCCTTCGAACCAAGCTAACTACTACACATTGCAGCATGACGAGAATGGGATGACGTATTGGTAGTACAAAGGGTGGCTCCAAAGCTTCGACTTTCACATAAAAAATGGTACAATACGTCCAAGTTTCGACAGTAGCACTCTTGGACTCCATCCCTGCAAACATTTCGATTCGGAAACGATTCGAGAACGATTTGCCAAAAGCGAAAGTTTGCTTCGATCTCGGACTCGTTAACGACTCGTAAACGAATTCGAAGGCAATAAAAGCAGAGCAAGAGATCGAATCGCTTTCTCGTGCTGATAACGAATCGCATGTTCGTATCGATAGCAAATCGCTTCTGCGCCGAAAATCACTCCGCCGAGCAAAACAAGTCAAAAGCTCAAACTTTCGAAACAAATCGTTGAAGAGAAACCAAAGGGTCTCAAAATTTCCTCTCAATAGGACTTCAAATCGGTGAAATGACGTTATGTTGTTAGTGTAATTTGGAGATTTGAAGTTCCCTTCAGGGGAAATCGGCTCTCAATATTTTTCTACAGCATGAAGGCTTTGGGAGAAACAAATCAACCAGGAAAGCTTTCATTTTGCGTTTTGAATCTTTTTCTCCTACCCTTCGCAAGCATTTTTCGAATCGAGAATGGTCCGAGAAAGCGAGCCTCCGAGAAATTGTTTGCAGGGATACCGCACTAAAAGACAGAAAAAACGACCACAGATAAGATGTAGTACATGGATGGAGTAGTGTCTTTCTAAATATGGCTACATTTTTCACCATTCACCAACAGGAGCCGCTACATTTCGTTTTACCTACTCCTCAAACTTTGCACAGTACGAAAAAAATTTGCTTCATTTTCTTTATTGTTGCCGTTTACCGTAATTTCCGCCATTCGTTATACGTCCACCAAACAAGGATTTGAACTTAGCAAACAACCGAACTCCCATAATAGAATTCTAACGTTTGCAAATATATTTATCCCTGAATGTGGTTGTATTCCACTAACTAATGACCAAAGGACAAGAGTCGCCGGACAAAATATATCCATCCGTCAAGCTAACAATTACAAATTGGACAGGAAACGTATACGAGTTTTCTCACCTAAGCATTCTGGCATCCCTTATGCAACCTGGAAGGCTTCATTTTGCACCCCGGCTTTATTTTGATTTATTGACTCCCGTAATTTCATCGGCTTGTTTTCTACTTGCGGATGGTGGAAAAATTGCGAGATAAATAGACATCCTGGAAAATCATTAACCATTCATTTCATCTATTTATCTCAATTTGGATTCCAGCCCACGACTCCCAAACCAAGATATTTACTTTACACTTTGGGCTCGGTCGATTTGGTCAAATGAGGGTGTGATCTCTTCTTTTGCTCATTCGTCCTTGAGTATACCGAATGTTGGCGGGGATGAAGTTCTCAAGGAGACTCTGATGAAGGCAATTCGAACACAATCGATTATGTTCTGTCGAGCGCAATTATTTGAAATGTGAAAGTCCATTAAGACTCAAGTTTAGTGGAAATGGTGCTCAATCTTAATTTAATTGTTAACTATTTTTGGTGAATTCCTTTCGCATCAAGGTTGAATTATCTTAAATTAGTTAAGTTAGTTTTAACTAAATTATGGCCAAAGCAAGATTCATTGTAGAAATCTTTCTCACAAAACTTTTCTTGCTAAAAGAAAGCTCAAATTCTTGTAAATAAGTACCAACTTTTGGAAAGTAAATCTAGTTTAAGAAGAGCACCCAGTCCCAGTTGTCCTAGTAATGGAATAAATTTTAAGTAGGTAAAACACGTAGAAAAGCTTCAATAATTTCAAAAATAAATTACCAACATTAAAGCACGAGACAAATTTTCGAATCCATAAATTATCTAGATCTTACTGCAAAACCTGTGGGGTATGAATCCCCGAATGTAAATTCAATAAATGATCCAAAAACCTTAGAAATCGTAGCTCAGGAGGACAGTCTCTCACTCACCCAGAAATTATAAATGCAATAATGAGGCGGTGTGAAAACCTCTCCATAAAGAAATTAGCATAGTTTCAGATTACAACTCTGGGCTTCTAATTCGAAAAATGACTCCAACGGTAACAGTTTTCTGGCAAACACGGTTACTTAGCTTCATATAGAGTTCCCTTCTTTTGTCCATTTTCAATGTCCCACATAGTATTATAAACCAACGAATTTGACTCAACTGGGAGTCATTTGAATCAATGTCTGGTCAACTCTAACTTCATCTATCCATAAGCTAACCTAGCTAAAATCCAAGCTCTCAAAAATATTCACTGGAGCTATTGAAAGACCATGAGATTATGTTAATTCTTCCGATTGAGACCTGCACTTCTGGAGTTAAGACTCCCGTTGATTTCGCAATATCAAATCGTAGAGCGAAACCATTTATAAACGAACTTTTAGACCCCAGTAGGGGATGGGAAGCACTTACCTGGGCGAAACGATGATTATTTTATTAGCGAGATAATTTACTGAAGGCTATTGCATTCCAAGCAGCCGATAGTCGATAGTGAAGCAAATGATCAATAACAAATTTTGAACATACAGTTTTGCAAATAGTCTAGGCATACTAGAATGGTATTCTGGGCTGTTGGTACAAGGAGCGATTTGCAGCTCTTGAGAATTTCCATATACCACCCAAGTACAATGCAGGGAAACTTTTTAATAAATTTGTAATGCACGTCGATCTCTATTAAATCAGCCATCAAAACTGTAGAGTCTCTAGCGCGAAAAAGGAGGAGAGTTTAGTAGCCAAGTCATTAAGCCAAGTGTCCACTATAGAGTTTTTTTTTCGGTAGAGTTTAGAGCGTAGAGTGTAGAGCTTTACCTGTCGTGTGTACACTACAGCGCATCTCTACTACTCTACCGTAGAGCCGCTCTAGAGAAATTGTGAGTAGAGCTGTACCACGCGCTCTACAGACTGTGTACACTGCAGATGCGTTTTTCTCTACTGTAGAATCGTATGGTAGAGCGCGCAACTGCGGCCATCAACTTTTGCATGCCATTTCATTTCTCAGTTATTCAGAGGTACGTGCGTACACATATTGTTTAAAAAATTTAAAGGAAATTATTAAAAAAAAATGAAAAAAAACGAGTTGTCCTCAAAAACAAGCGAAATAGTACTGCATGACTGACCACCATTCGAAAGGAACTTCAAAGCGTTGAAAAATTCCCAACCGAACCACTTTTCTTTAATTTCAACTTCCTCAATTCGCCATTGTATTGACATCGCAGGTTGTGCAATTTCGCAGCAACTTCTGTTATATCACATTCAAGTTTTGAAGCGATTTCCGCCTGAAGCTTCTGCTTGTGGTTTCCACTCGATGAAACAATCAATCGAAACAAAAAAGTTAATAAATTAAGTCGCGAAAAAATAAATAATTACCTCCGCTATATTTTTCGTACAATTCAATTAATTGTAACATTTTTTCTCTTGTCCATAAACCGCTATCGGATTTCCCACGTGTTTTTTTGGCGCCGACTCCATTTTCCGAAAATTTTTCGGTTTTATTTATTATTTAACACGTCGATGTACAACAATCCGAAACGCAGTCGAAATGTAAATGAAAATGAACACTGTAGAAAGAAAAACTCTATCAAACAGGTTTGATAGAGCGTAGAGCAGATGTAGAGCTCTACCAAACACCAAAAATTGCGTATACACTATAGAGTTTTTTAGTAGAGAGTAGCTCTACTCAAAAATCTCTATAGTGGACACTAGGCTTTAGTGCAAAAAAGGCCAAAAAGTGGTGATTTTTTGTGCTAGCGCCAAAATATATTTCTCCCCGTTTTCGAGGATTCCGAGCACGGTGGTGGTGCATAAATTATTTTAAATCCCTCCAATCCCTTCCCGTAAATGAAACAAAAAGGAGACGAAATGATTATTGGGCATTACAGGGATTGGACGGTTTTAAAAAAATGTTCCACCACCGTGCTCAGCTGATTTACAAAAAAAATCCACCCCTTTTTGCCGGTGGAGGAGTTGGTGGGGGTCCGAAGCGATATCCAACACCACCATCATGCTCAGTACCCTCGAAAACGGGGAGAAAGTATTTTTTTACAGGGAAACCGTGTAACGCGCGTTTAACCCCTCTTAGAGGTGGTTTTTGGCGATTTTGGGGAGTTGCGCAACTCCAAAGAAAAATTCTAACAACGCCATCGTGTTCAGCACCCTCGAAAACGAGTGGGGGAGGTACACTTGGTCCGGCTCAAAATATTTACGTGTTCGTCAGATTCACACACGCCACTACGTTTGACAGGGTATGCTTTAAAAAATGCTCCTTCCCAAGCGGTCTTCGATCCCACCATGGGACTCAGGTAACTTATCTTTAGTGTTGCCAGTCAAAACATAAAAACTTGGAGAAAACCCTCATTGGCTTTTTGAGATCCCCAAGGATAAAGGCTACTTAACATGTCCTTTGAATCCTTTTTTCGTCGAATGTCCTTTTTGGCCCTTTTATTTAATAGCGTGAGGGCTTTTCTTCAAAATGATGTATATATCACCTCGCTAAGATAATATTTGCACTTCGTACGATTTGTTAAAGGGACTTGTATTATGAAAATTTCGAAATGTTTAAGTACCGTTATTTATAAAACTACCCAACATTTTGGCAAAATATTGCACCTACGTAATACTAGTCACTAGGCCCCCATCCACGGTCAAACAAATCATCAAACCAATTTTCGACAAACAACGCACACATTTATGCTTTGACTTTTGTTGGCCATCAACGAGGGAAACTTTCTTCAAACATCCCGAGCGACAATTCATGTAAAGTAAACGAACTTTCATATGCTTTACATGGCACACATAAAAAACCCACACACACATTTAAGCTGTTTGAAGGAAATATTAAACCAGACGAATATTTTCTTCAAACAGCGGCCAACTTCGAAAACTTGTATTTTATACACGCACACTTAGAATTTTTTCGATGTTGGCCACAAATTTGATGGTTTGTTTGACCGTGGATGGGGGCCTACTAGTACTCCAAATGTACCCCCTCCATCTATGCGCGTACTCCTCAGGGCTCAATTCTATCACCAGCTCTCTTTCTAGTTTTTGATGTTTTTGATTTGAGCGGATTGGAATGTCAAAAAAATAGGTAAAAAAACTTTTAAGTTAAATGGTTTTATTTTAAATCAAAAGCTGTACCATAACTAGAAAATAATTAGAACACAAACATGGACCTTCTTGAGATTCTGACGTCTGGTAAGAAATCGTGCAATAGTAGCAGTGCTGTCTTCTCATGTCGTATACCAAGGGGCACTTTATGTCGCTGCGTCAGCGGATTAAGCAATACTCTGGGACTTTTAACAGGCTAAAATAAAAAAATGGGGCCCATTTCTAGACAAGTCGTTCTTATTTAATTATTACAGTCGTTATAACAGGTTTTTATGGGCCGCATGTTTTTATTTTAGTCTGTTAAAAGTCCCAGAATATTACTTAACCCGCTTAGATTTTAAATATTTTTTTTTATAATTTAATTTCAAACTTCTTTTTGATGTGTTTATAGCCACTTTTGGCTTTATTATAAATAAATTCATAATTTTTAACGTTTAACTTCGTTGATGAGTTATTCGGCGTTAAAAATTTTTGCACTTATACTTTTAAAGTTATATTTATCTAATTTTTGACAGTTCAATGCGGCAATTTCTAATCTTTTAAAAACGAATACGCTCAAATCCGGCCGAAGCCGCTTGAATGCGTTCATTATAATAGGTAAGGCCTAAAATTTATGCTGGGACACCCGACTTGACAGTTCAATCCGTTTTGTTGCGCTCAAATCCGTTCCTTATAATTGGGCCTTAAAGCCCCAAGCTTGCAAGAGGATTTGTTTTCTCTCTTTGAAGCTGAAAGCTTCCTACCTCCTTCCTACTGTCTCTTCCGAACCTTGTCGTGGGAGAACCCGACAGCCTTTTCCGAACTTTGTCGAGGTGAAGATCCGACAGTCTTTCCCGAACCTGTACCATGTTTATAAGCGGAGTTTTCCTCCGGATGGAAGTTTCGATCCGGAGTGAAACACCGCTTATAAACGGGGAGTGAAAATCCAGAACTTGGACTTTCGCTCCCCAAGAAAAAGCGGGAGTGAAACTTCGCTCCCGGTTTATGGTTGCTTATAAACACCGGAGCATAATTTTTAATTTTTTTCAGAAGGGAAAAAACTTAGTGAAGAAACTACATTTTGCTAAATAAGTTTTTTTTCTTTACTTATAGATTTTTTTAAACACATTAAATTAAACATTAGGTTTAATTTGTGTTTGTTGCCATGTTAAATTTGAGCTCCGAGCTGTCATCTCAAAGCAGAAAGTATTTTGGATTTTCACTCCCATTGCTCATAAACCCATCGGGAGTTTCACTTCAGATTGAAGATACGGAAGTGGAAGGATCTCGCGTGAACTGAAATTCGTTCTCATACACATGTAAATAAACACAAGAATACGTTCTTGTTCTCATGGAAGTATTCTCAAGAATTGTTATGAGAATCGTTTTCTCATATGTGTAAATAGGTGGCGTGAGGACATTCCAATTAAAAAGCGTGAGAATTCATTCTTTCCAACATGTTGGAAAGAACGAATGTTCTCATGCGATCTCATTTGCGATTTTCAATTGCTTTGTTTTTGTTGTGCTAAAATTTGCTATGGCGGAAAAAAATAAAGGAAAAAGTGCAGTTGAAATAAAAAAGAAAACAATATTAAAATGAAAATATCTTTCGGTGAATTTTCTTGAAATTTTGCAAGTTGATAGCTATCAACATGTAGATCAAAAGTCTCAATGGGCACAAAGCCCATCACCCCTCCTTCCGCCCCAAAAGCCACTTCCAAGGAGCTTGGGGATATAACTGATTTCTGAATGTAAAACAATTTATTCTTGTAGTCCACCATATGGCTACCCCAAACAACCACCCACCGAACACCGAGCATGTAACCCCTCCCCTCTCTCGTCTCCTCACCCCCACCACGACTCATCCTACGGATTTTTCTGATTACTGAATTACCACGTAAGCAACCAATGACACTTCAACCTCTGACCATCTAACTCTCATGTAGATCAAAAGTCTCCCCTCTCTCCCCACTCGTCCATCGAGGAATCTTTGGGCTGCTCGGTTGCTGAAATGAAGGCAAAGTGCACTTCGATGCGCCAAACCTTTATAAAAATTTTAAAAAAGGCGAAGGGAACTGGAAAAAGCGGCGCGGGGTTTTCAATATTTAGGAGATACAATGGAGATATTTGGATCGTTTGCGGTTCCTTGGACCAAACGTTTCTAATTCTTTTTCGTTTCCTTTCAGCCTTCTCAGCCTTTTCTGCTTTGACCAGCAACCCGAAACTCACACAAAATCCCAATATTAATTTTAGTCATTTTCACATGTAGACTAGTAAAATTAGGGAAAATTCAACAGTAGTAAGGAACAATTGTGGGGGATGGGCTCGAAGGACCAAATGTGGGGGATCCGGCTCGAAGGACCAAATGTGGGGATGGGCTCGAAGGACCAAATAATAAATTGTGATGGGATGTGTTCGAATGATTTATTGAATTGAAAACTATATAATTATGAGAACGAGTAATGATGACTGATTCCTTTAAATTACAATTGAAAACTTAAACTTTTATTTTACAACAATGTCAGACGTATTGTTCATACGCCGACTCAACTCAATTACATTTATTTAATTTTATAAAATTCAAAGTGACCTTGCCCAGTGGGTTTTGGCCAAGTGTTTTGGGGCTCGAACATCCTCCGCCGCCTTGATATATTGCTGATATATCGAAATTTCTGGGGTTGATTCTTGGTTGCGTTGAGTACATACATGTGAGCGCATGGAGCTAAGAAATTTGCAATTAATAGTTAGTTTTTATTATAAAAATATTATTATTATTTTTTTGTTATACACTTCCATTTAGTTCATGTCAACTCAATTTTATATTAATTTTGCGAGTTATTATTTTCCGGGATTGGTAACAATGCGATCTTTGTGATGGTTCTTTTTAAAGTTCCAGATTTAGTTCTTATTACCACCACCCTAACCATTCCATCATCTCCGGGAAACACCTCTTCTATTCTGCCAAGCAACCATTGTGTGGGTGGAAGTCTTTCATCCTTAATTAATACAAGGTTCCCAATTTGTACATTCTTCTGAGGTTTTGTCCATTTCGGTCGTTCCTGTAGTCGTGACAAATATTCTCGGGACCATCGGGACTGTTGCACTATTTGCTGCAAATATTGCCATCGAGTTAATGTGTGTTGGTTGAGATCTAGATAATTAGGTTCCGGAGGCGCTAGAATACATTCTCCTATTAAAAAATGTCCTGGGGTCAACACAGAAAGGTCAGCAGCGTTATTCGACATTGGACATAACGGCCTAGAATTCAGACAGGCTTCAATCTGAGTTAGCACTGTCATGAGCTCCTCGAAGGTTAGTGACGTTTCGCCTATTACGCGTCGCAAATGATGCTTCAAAGACTTAACGCCGGCCTCCCATAATTCCCCAAAATGGGGCGAGGCTGGTGGGATGCAGTGCCACTTAATGCCCCTCATTGACACGAAGGTAGCTGCTTCTTCTTGCGCCTTTTGAATTACATGTTTCAGTTCGTTCTTCATGATTCGATTTGCCCCTATGAAGTTGCTGCCGCAATCTGAATATATATCTGAACAAAGTCCTCTTCTTGAGGTAAACCTTTTTAACGCAGCTAAGAATGCTTGAGTGCTTTGATCGCTGACTAATTCCAAACGTATTGCTTTGGTACACCAACATATGAAAACAGCTATGTATCCTTTGAAGAATTTAGCTCTTCGCCCTTTTGACATTCGAACATTGATGGGACCTGCATAATCAACTCCAGTATGTGTGAACGCCCGAGATGGTTTGAGTCGTGGTTCGGGCAAGTTTCCCATTAGTTGAAAGGACCTTGTCTTGTTGTACTTGAAGCATGTTATGCACTTATGAATAATTTGTCTGATAATGTTCCTGGATTGGGGTATCCAATATGTGCATCTCAAATACGCTGCCGTCAATTGCGGCCCTCCATGTAAGGTTAACAGATGCGCTTGTCTTATAATGAGATGTGTCAGATGATGATTCGTAGGCAAAATGATCGGATGTATCGCGTTGTAATTTAGATTAGCATGTTGAAGACGACCTCCAACTCGTAACAGCCCTTTATCGCATATGAATGGGTTGAGTGACATCACCTTACTTTTTGGGGATATGGGTTGTTGAGCGTTTAGAGATGCTAACTCTACTGAGAATGTGTCCTTTTGAGCAGCCTTGATGAGGAAATTCAGTGCCAAACGAATTCCGTTCGCACGTGCCATTTGGGTTACCGAGTGCCTTCGTTGTCGACAAATACGTATGAACCGTAAACATAACGATGTAACTCTTAAAAGTCGTGAAATCGTTGAATATTCTTGAATCGCTATGACCGGGTTGGTTTCTGCATAATGAGTGGTAATTCGTTTCTCGTGTTCCGTGTCAATTGATGATGTACTAGCGAATTTAATTGGCCAATCCGCTTCAGGGAGGGTTAACCAGGTCGGTCCATTCCACCTAAGTGAAGATTTTAATAACGTTGTCGGTTGACAACCTCGAGATCCTAAATCAGCTGGGTTATCGTGAGTATTAACATACCTCCACGCCTGACAGTCGAGTTGTTCTTGTATTGCTGCCACTCGGTTACACACAAATGGTTTCCATTGTGTCGGTCGCCCTCGAATCCATGAAAGTGTGATCATTGAATCCGACCATGCAAACACCTCCGGTTTGTCCACCGTTAATGTGTTCCGTACCTTTTGCATCAAGTTCGCTAACAATACGGCTCCACATAATTCAAGCCGCGGTAAAGTGACCGGTTTGAGTGGTGCTACCTTTGATTTTGACGTTAACAGCGCCACCTTGACGTCCCCATCCTGACATGTAACTCTGGTATACACGGCAGCACAATACGCAACCATTGACGCGTCACAAAATCCATGAAGCTGTATCGATGTACAACCTTTACGAAGATCCAACCATCGAGGAATGTTCAAACATTCGAGTCCTTTAAGATCCCTTTTCATTTGATTCCATTGCAACGTGAGGGGCCCTGGAACGGGATCGTCCCAATCGATGCCAACCAACCACAATTGCTGGATCATAATTTTAGCTGTTATTATAATCGGTGTTAACCATCCTATTGGGTCAAACAATTGCGCAATTTGCGACAGGAGACTCCGTTTTGTGCGCTGCGAATTTTTATCTTTGATATGTACCTTGAATGAAAAACAATCCTGTGTCGGGTTCCAATATAAACCAAGCGCCTTAATTAAACCATCATCATCTAAAGTACATAACGTAGGTGTCTCCCTTTCATCTATTGGGATGTTCTCTAATACTTGTTTACTATTACTAGCCCATTTCCGCAGCACGAATCCCCCCTTGGCTAACATGCCTTGGAGTTGTTGTTGAGTCTGTATTGCTTCATCCTCCGTATCTGCCCCTGACATCACGTCGTCTACATAGAAATCCCGAAGAACTATCGGATGCGCCAGAGGAAAATTATTCTTTTCGTCAACTGCTAATTGTCTGAGTGTTCTTATAGCTAAATACGGTGCACATGACGTACCAAACGTCACGGTTTGTAATTCGAATGGACGGACAGGTTCTAGAGGCGTGTTTCTCCACAAAATACGTTGATACGGAACATCTTCCTCCGCTACACGTATTTGCCTATAGATTTTGCTGATATCAGCCATGAACACCACCGGATATTGTCTCGAGCGTAAAATTATTGAAATTAAATCATCCTGTAACCTTGGACCTGCTATTAGCTTATCATTTAATGAAATACCGTTCGTCGTTTTATTAGACGCATCAAAAACTACTCGTAAACTGGTGGTGCTGCTTTCCTTAAATACTGCGTGATGTGGTAAATAGTGAACTCCATAACATTCTGCTCCTTCTTTGGTTCTAAATACATGTTCAGTGTTAGCTGCTGGTCTCATGTGTGACAACTCTGAATATTCGTTGATACATTGCGCATACTGTTTAAACACTTCTGGACGTTTTCCAATCGTTCTTTCCAATCCATAAAGTCTCGACAATGCTGCCCTTCGAGATTCACCAAGTTCCGGTCGTTGGAATTTTACGAAGGGCAACTTCACTTCATATCTGCCGTCCGATAATCTGCGATTTGTACGTTCGAAGAACTCTTCACAATCTCGTTCTTCCTGGGTCAGTGTTCGGTTGTCCTCAATGGTTTCGAGTTCCAAAATCGTCGAAGTAATTCATCCGTTTGTAACGAACTGTGTCACACGGTAATTTTGAGTTCTGGTTGGGATTTCCTATAGTCTGCACTGTCTACCTCTCCAAACAAGATCCACCCCAACTGGGTGTTTTGTGCTATGGGTGATTCTTTGATTCCTCTTTTAAGCCCATTCATTAAAATCTGAGTATATGCGTCAATTCCAAGCAAAATATCAATCTTGCCGGGAATATTATAGGTTGGGTCAGCTAACAGTATTCCATTGAGATGGGACCATGATGATGAGCTCCGAAAAGTTCTTGTGGGTTGGAGACTGGTAAGTGACTTTAAAACATAAGCTGTGATGGGACAGGGAAATTGGTTAACGAGTGATTTTACTGGTACCACAACTTGAGCGGAACAAACCCCTGAGACGGATGTTCCAATGCCAGATATTTTTATTGCGGTTTTACTTTTCTGTAATTGACACCTTTGGACACTTTCCTCAGTTATAAATGAACCTTGGGAGCCTGAGTCTATGAGAGCGCGTAATATGTGAACTCCAGTTTCAGTCTCTAACTTAACTAAAGCAGTAGCTAACAACAAATCCGAAGGTGTCGGCGATGGATAATGATGTAAAGATGTGAGACGATGTTCTGCTTGGGGTTCGAGTACTTGTTGTCTAGTATTAACTCTTTGTTGAGATGATTGTGCTGGAGATCCTTGGAAGGCCCCATGAAGTAATGAATGATGTCGTTGTCCACAATGAAAGCACGATCTTGGATTGCTGCATCCTGGCGTGGGATGACTGAGTGCTAAACAATTTTTACAAATTGGCTTGGATAACACAAGGTTCATCCTGGCCTGCGAGTGCATATTCATAAACTTCTCGCACTGACGCAATGAATGTCCTTTGCTACACAAGGGGCATGAAAACGACTGCCTGACATGCGAAGATCTGCTTTCTCTTCTAAATCCTGATCCATCATAACGATTCTGACTGAACTCACTCCTTACCATCTCCAAATTGTGAAAACGAGTATCCAAAAACGTTAACAATTCGTCTATAGTTGGTATATCTTTCGCATTCGTCAATGAACGTTCCCATAAATCACGACTCTCCATCGGAAGCTTCTGTGTGAGGATATAAATCATCATTGCATTCCATTTGTCTACTTCGATATCTAAATTTCGTAATGAATGTAAGCATTCATTCGTTGTGTCTAACATCTTTTTGAGAGCTTCTGAAGATTCATGATGAATCACAGGTTGTGTTGTTAAAATCTGCAAATAATTATTTACTATTACACGTTTGTTATCATATCGTTGCTCTAATAAATGCCAAGCTGTTTCATAATTTCGCTCACACACATCCAGATGTTTAATTAATCTGGCGGCGTCACCAATTACATTTGTTTTTAAAAAATATAATTTCTGCACTCGAGGGATATTCACATTGTCATGAATGAGTGTCAAAAATAAATCTGAAAACGATTGCCATTCTGTGTAACAACCACTAAACTTCGGTATTTCAACACGCGGTAACTTCAACGCTGAGAGCTGTGTAGATCTGGGTACAGGAACAGATGATGGATTATCTAATTCAGATGTGGAGGGTTGGGTGGTGGCGGTATTAAAATTTGGACAATCGTCATTCACGGTCGACCTGAACTTATCCAAAGCGTCGTTGAGTTCCCCGAAAAAATTTGAATACAACGCTTCCACTGTTGCAAAAACGTTCTCCGCGAAATAACGTCTCTGTCTGTCTTCATCGGTTGCATTAATTTCGACGACTCTGTTATTTTTACAAAAACTATTCCACGCTGTTTTTATCTCTTTTATTTTACCGACTATTACACCTTTGGTACGCCTATCTCTGGCCAATTTGATATAATTGGCGCGACATGTTTCTATTTCTTTTTTGAAGCAAGCTTGTTCTGCTATTATTTGGATAATCGAAGGGGCATTCGTGGCTTCCTCGTCGCCGTTACTACCGCACCACTAATCATTTTTTTTATGTTAAATTACTTCGCGCACTTCTCACTTATTTTCGTATATTTAATTAATAGAGATTATGTAAGTGTAAGGTATATATTAAATTTAGTTCAATATATTAAAAAACATTTGATTAATTAAAACACCAAAGTTTTTTTTATTTTTTATTAAAAATATTAAATACTACTATTGAACTAACCTTAGCTCCACGAGTATGTACTCAACTTAACCTTTCCTTTCTTCACTTCCTTTTCCTTTCTTCCTTCTTCTAATTCTTTCTTCTTTCTTCTAATTCTTTCTTCTTTGTTCACGATCTTCTTTTCTTGCTTCAATTTTTTTAAATTCCTTTTCGACCGCTGGATCCGGCTCGAAGGACCAAATGTGGGGGATGGGCTCGAAGGACCAAATGTGGGGGATCCGGCTCGAAGGACCAAATGTGGGGATGGGCTCGAAGGACCAAATAATAAATTGTGATGGGATGTGTTCGAATGATTTATTGAATTGAAAACTATATAATTATGAGAACGAGTAATGATGACTGATTCCTTTAAATTACAATTGAAAACTTAAACTTTTATTTTACAACAATGTCAGACGTATTGTTCATACGCCGACTCAACTCAATTACATTTATTTAATTTTATAAAATTCAAAGTGACCTTGCCCAGTGGGTTTTGGCCAAGTGTTTTGGGGCTCGAACAACAATTGCGTTAAAGAGTTTTTATTATTTAATATGTTAGCTGAGCACCTAAATATGATAAAAACACAAAGTGCCCCCTTTTTGAGGGGTGCATTTTTGAGCGCCGACTCGAAGTACCCTTTTTTCAGGTTTTTCAAAATAACTCGAAAACAAAGCGAAATTCAAGATTTTTACTAAAATACTTTTTTGTAGAAAATTAAATTTCCCATCGAAATGCGTTTTTTAAATTGTTTTTTACCATTTGGAATTCCAAAAATAATGGAGAAACAAAAACTAATTTTTTTTGAAAAATCACGTTTTTTACTTTTTCTTTATTAATACGGTTATAACTTTTTTTATCATATTTGGGTGCTCAACTAACATATAACAAATAATTGTTCCTCACTAAAACTTAATTTGATTAGCCTAATGGCGATGAAAATACCAATGAAAATAACAAACACCTGGCAGTGCGAGAAGAAAAAATATTCTCAAGCCATAGTGTTTATTCTCATCGTGTAAACTCACATGAGAATTCATGAGAATATTCTCATGAGGACTGCCACCATGAGAACGATATTTATTCTCGCGGGAACAAATACCATGCCTAGTGTAAACACCCATGAGAATATTCTCATGGGAATACCAAAATTTACGTTGAGAATATTCTCATCGTCTATCAGCACCTTTACAGCTCAACCGTAAGGACATTTCCTCGAACACCCCCCAAACCCCCTCAAACCTTTCCTATCCTTTTTCTATCCTTCAAACCAAGCTTACTACTAGACATGGCGCCATGACATGAACGACATGACGGCCTGGTAGTGCAAAGAGTGACTCCTAAGCTTGTTTTTTCACATAAAAATACTCCAAGTGAAGGTTTCTTTATTTTGGTATCAGAAATACTTTGCCAAAAGTCCATTGCGAAATCGTGTGCGCAAAAAAAGTTATACAAGATCAAAGGTCGCGAAAATTAACAATATCAAATATCTCGTAAACGGTAAATGTGATCGCAAAACTGTTAATGCAAGGATTGTAGGATTACAAAAAAGGTCTTTACAGCTGTGACCGTTCGAGAAAAACCGCGATTTCAAAAAATTTTCCATACAAAAAAATTATACAGGGTGTATTGCATAAAGTTACACAATGACTGTGGGTAGGTTTTGAATAGACGAACAAAAAATCGTTTTGGGGGGAGGGGGCAGTTTAGCCGCTAGGGCGCTTTGAAGTTTTTTTTAGTGTTTTATATATCACCCTGTATTTTTGTAACCCTATGACCTATTTTCATGAATAAAGTATCAGTGTACGCAGAATACCCTCACCTATCTAAAACTGCAAAACTCAAGGTTCGACCCTATCAACTTCCAGAACCATCAAAGTCAAAATTTCGTTTTTTTAACTAAAATTTCAACTAAAACCAGTGTCTCCATGTACACGGTAATTACCGTAGATGCACCGTAATCTGGTCTTTATCTTTAAATTACGTTATCTGTGCTAAAAGTCTATCTCCACTCACACATAAATAAAACTACCAACAAGCCTTGGCAATCTATTCTCGTCCGTATTTAAATATCGGAAGGAGTGAAATTTGTAACTGTAATGGATGAATGAAGTAAAATTACGTTGTGTTTTCTTCTAGTTACGAAGCGTTATAAATACGTAGTAAACATTTAAATCTAAGAACTGTTTCAAGTTCCAGCGTTTATCTTAGAATAATCGTAATTCTAAAGTTATATTTTGAGATATTTGGTTCATAATATAGGCCTTCACATAGTTTAAGCAGAGAAAAAGTAATCGAAATATTAAAACACACAGAGAACTGTTCCGATCGACGGCTTCATTTGATCTGATTTCTTTATCACAAAAATGGTAACCGTAACTTGAGATAAGAATGATAACGTTAAACAAGAACGGTGTTGTCATAGCTAAATTTTAATTATCTTCGATAACTTTTAATATATTGAATGCCTACAATAATGTTGTTTTTTCCTTTGAAAAATTACACGGATTCGCCGTAATTTTGTCTAGAAACACCGTATTTTTACCCTTGCAACACGGTAACTCTCCATTTACATATGACATATGACTGACTAAAACCACCTTTTTCTCCATAAAATACCTTAACTAATATTTTTTTTTTGCAAAATTGGAAGGCTTGGACATATTCCCATCAATAATGTCGGGACAATTTTTATGCTACGGCCTTTACTTTTGAAGTTATTAGCAAGTTTGATGTTAAAATTGGCCTTATTTGGTGCTTATTTGGTACTTTTTGGCAAAACAAAGTAGCCTACGATTGACAAAAAACTCCGTTTCAGTGAAGCGAATGAGAAAGAGAGAAAATATAAAATTGTCTGAACATTAGGCCGCGTTCCCATGGGCTGCATGCCGCACGGCAAAGTTCGACTTCGGCTTGCCTTCGCGTGGTATTCGGATATTTTCGTGAGAGGCTGCAAAAAGCTTGCCGCATGCCTGCATCTCCTCGTTCACATGGGTGCATCTGCTGGTTGTCAAAAATCAGCTGTTTTGTGATTTTGGAAAAGTGTAAAAGTGAAATGGATTGCTTTAAAAATAAAAAAAATGTTTGTAAACGAGTGTAATAGTACAAATAACTAAATATAAAGAAAGACAAAGTGACAAAAAAAGAAAATTAAGAAAAAGACGGTTTTGAAATTGTCAACTTGAAAGTTCCGTGATTTTGCAGCAGGTTCACATGGGCTGCATGCAGCACGGCAAAAGCTCGAACTTGACAGTTCCGTGATTTTGCCGCATGGATAAGAGATTTCCTCTTTGCATGATTTTTGCAGCAATGCTGTGCAAGAGAGAGAACATGTGCCGAGACAGATATTTTTTCCTGGCCAATCAGAGAACATTAAGAGCTTTTGCCGTGCGGCATGCAGCCCATGTGAACGTGGCCTTATTCATAGGAAATACTCCAAGCTTTCTAATTTTGGAAAAAAAGTATAGGTTAACTAAGTATTTTTTGGAAGAAAGGGTTGTTGAAGGTGAAATTTTAGTTAAAAAAACCAAAATTTTGACTTTGACGACTCATAACTCTGGAAGCTGGTAGGGTGGAACCGTTGCTTTTATAGGTGGGAGTATTCTGTGTACACTGATACCTTATTCATGAAAATAGGTTAAAGCGTTACAAAAATACTCGGTGATATATATTAGGTATATCGTCTGAATAAAAATAAATAGCAATATTGGCCTCGATTCTCGAAAACTGCGGATCGGGCACTCCTTCCGCACTGCCGACTCCCTTTACTGTTGTTAAGCGATCATTCAATCCGCAGGGAGCAGTGCCATATTAAACTGCGGATTTAAGACTCCGAAAATAATCAGCTGATTCTTTGACAAATGAGAAATGTCAAATTAGGCATTCGAAGTTTAAGGCCGGCCGCGGACTATAAACTTTTTAAATAGTTTAATCAAATGAAACATTTACTCTCCGTTAAAAGTGTAAGATTATTTTTGGTTGCCGAAACTTAAAAATCGCTTGTGCACGGACTTACATACGTTTACTTTAGTGCTTTCTTAAAATGTTGTTTCAAATTAGTTGGTAGTGCGCGGCCGGCCTAACATAAGTTCATTTAAAGTTTCCTGTGATTTAGTTAACAATACGACGAAATCAAATATCCGCTGAAATCATTAAATGCTGTCGTAAACTCTACACAAACAAACGATATGTGTTGCTGATATCTCCAACTTCTGCCGATTTGTAGCATATCTGGGCATATTCTGTAGTGGCTCCGAAAGTTATAATAGCAAATAGTTATAAGTTATAATAGTAAAAAGTTGTAATAGCAAATGGATCACATGTCGAAATAGTTTGCCGGTTTGATTCCAAAGCCTCATGTACCTAAAATTAAATGTTTGTTTGATCGACTGTGCCCGCATGTTTAAAGCCATTCTGTGTAGTTAAGGAACCTTATCAGTACTTTGACTGCTAATTTGGAGGTCTCTTAAGTCTTCCAGCAAGCAAGTGCTTAGTGAAATAATTAAAAAATTCATCCGATTAGTTCAATCATTTATTTTTCGATTAAAATTCGTTTACTATAAATGATATATATACATATATATATTTATATAACTATAAATGATATTTGTTTAAAAATTTGTTTTATTTTAACTTATAGCGTAAAAGTACATAAAAGTGACATTCAATCAAACAATTAAACTTCAATTGCCTACTTTGACATTTTCCGCACTCTAAAAGTGTAATCCGCAACAATTTTTCCACGGATCTCAAACCCCAAATTTGCCTTAGCAAATCCGATATCGCGGATTGCATAATCACGGGAGTCTTCACTCCGAATTTTTTCTGGAATCAAATCCGCATTCAATCCGCGACTGCGGATTAGAGAATCGCAAAGTGTCAAATCCGCACTCACTTCAGATCCTGCGTTTTCGAGAATCGAGGCCATTAACACCTTCGCCACAGTTACGGGATATAGAAAGTATACAGAATTTCAATATTCATTATAACCGATAATCTGAGATCCTTTTCGACCCACCTCCTTTAATTTAATATTTTTTATTAAGAATAATAGATGTTAAACCAGCATAGTCAAAGAAGAAGTGATGGAAGAGATTAAAAAGTCCTGGGAGACGCTCTGAAACGACAATGGAAATGTTTCAAAGTAATTAAAAATCGCCATTGGGAATAAAAAATTTTATTTTATTTTTTTTTTTGAATAAAAAAATTTAAATTGAATATAAATTCGAACAAATCGTGAATTTTATTTAGTTTTTTTTGGTGACCGAATTTCGGTAACAGGCTTTCCTACTATAGTACAAAAAAAATCCAACTGGAGATTTTACAGCGAAGTTCTCTTTATTTTGGTGTCACAAATAATATCCCAAAAGTCCATAAAGCCAACTAACCAGCCACTCAAGTTACAGAGAGTCAAAGGTCACGAAAATTAGTTTCTCTCAAATATCTCGTAAATTATCAGTTTTACGTAGCTAAGTAAAATTTGTTCGTGAGATAAATCTGCATAAAAATGTCCTATGCAAAATTTACGTAGAATCAATAGTTTTCGAGATATCTGGGTGACAAGCTGTGGAGCAACGCATACCCCATTATCCTATACGAGTGCATGTGTTTGTTGTGTATTCTTGTGGCAGCGTTATGAATGAGATCCCAGACACTATTAGATTACAAGTCTATGAAGATTTTCACAGTTTAAGCCTTCTTCGGTGCATATAAAAGGTTGGCCATCTGTTAGTTTCTTTTTGAAATTGTTATTTAATACCGCATAAACGCGTTTGAAAACAGGCACTTTTCTTGATTTTCAGAAAAAAACACGGCGAAGGGGAAGTGAAATACGATTGAGATTTACGCGAAAAGTTATAATTATTTTTGCAATAAATTTTTATTGTAGGTAGGCACTAACAGAAGCCACAATTTAAGCCCTGAACCAAGGTTCTACGATAATTACAGTCGCTGTAATTAAATGTCAAAAAATGGCCATATTTCGCGGTTTTTATTTTTTTGCAAAAACCTGTTGACCGATTTCAATTGTCCAAAACTCAGATTTTTTGCATTTTTAAGTGCTACTACGTACTATTTTTTGTTTTCCAAAAACAAAATTTTTTCGCACCTAAAACGTTGAAAAACGTATTTTCGCTACTATTATTAACTTTTTTCCACCTGTTCTCCTGGACCGATTTTATCCAAAACACATTCATTGAATTCCTACGATTTTTCTCTTAGTTATAGCGTCCAAAAATCGCAGGGTAGATTTATTTACTTCTCCTGGATTATAATCTGAATAGCCTTCGAAAATATCCCGTTTTTTACACGACTGCCCCAAAAAAAGAAGTAGAGGGCATTTTCGAGAATTCACCATGGTAGCTACCGGTGGTACCAGAAGTTAATCCACCACCCTGTAGTGAGACTCTGAGGCTCTGGTTACCTTATCGGTGAATATTCCAACATGGTGAGTGGTAACTTATGGTAAGTAATCAACTCTCGAACATGGTAGATTAATTTCTGGTTCGACCGGTAGCTACCATGGTAAATTCTCGAAAATGCCCAGAATGTGTTTAGGTTTCATTTATTAATTTTTCTCTAAATAAACTCAGTATGAATTCGTCTAATCTAATTGCAAATAACTGGTCTTCATTGTTGCGTGACTGGGATAGAATACATTACGACTAGATTTAAACCGCTTAACAGCCTGTCTTGAATTCTCAGAATACCTCTTTTTTTACAAATTGCGTTCCAATGAATTCATAAAAGTGCATTGCTCTGTTTTTTTTATAGTTTGAAATATTAAAATTAAAAAAAATATTCGAAAAAAAACAAAATGAAAATGACTGCAGTAAATAGTTTCCTGGAATAGCATCGTATGCAACAGCAATATGAAATTCAGTCTGTTATTTGAGGACATGTCACAATTTAAACTGCAGAAAAATGTTCTTGGAAATCTAACGCGGAATATCAACACACTGCACTCCTGTATGGGAGCATAAAAGCCTGCGGTTTTATTATCCTTAATCAAACCATGGCTAGTGGCTAGCTGCACGGAATTTCCGCGAAATGCAACATATCATTTGGACTTTTGGGCACCTCCTACTGCTTTCAATTAGAGGAGTGGGAATGAAAGGCTAGCAATTGTTGCGCTATCAAATTCATCCTTTCACGATATCGTGCTGCTCTTTTCTCAATTTAACAACCATTCAAGAATCCTTAATACCCAGTTCTCGCCCTTTACCAAGAAGACGCCTGTTCTACTTTTTTTGTAAAAAAAAAATTAGAAAATGTCCGGTGGGTGATGGCCTAAATTTGCTAGCTGATACAAAATTACATTTATGCCTCTAATGAGAACTGGAAATTTAGTTTAGTCCTTTGAGGACTAAGAGTCCTGAATAATAGAGCATTTATAACTCAATTCCGGACAGTTGAATTAACTCCTGTTGCCCTAGAAATCAAATGATGAATTGCAAGTCGTTTCTACAGTACTTCTGTTGGTTAGTTGTAACTATGCTGTCTTCCAATTCTAGGGCAATTTAAACTGAATGAAATGCAATCAAAAGAACCCTTTCGTGACGATAATTGAATAATCGCAATCCTTTTCCGGGGCTAAATTGAATGAATGGCATTTTATTGCTGTTGTAATTCATGATGCACTTTATGCTTTTTTTCATTTGTGTGTTGTTTAAACAAACAATTTCATATGTCATAATTAAAATTTTCTGTTGGTTTATGACAAGTAATTGGATACTAAATGACTAAGTCTGTTTCTGGAAAAGTAATAAAGACAAATTTAACTAGGGCAACTGAAGTGCACGGATATTAACTATTTTATATTTTCAGGAACGCAATGTTTCATTTCCAAGAAATAATTTTTTATTTTTTTCTAGATTTTTTTGATAAATTCAAAATTTTATCATTTTTTAAGCACGATTTTGAGAATAATTTTTCCAATTTGTGTTCTTATTTATCTGACAGAATTAAGCTTAGGCGACACCCTTTGTACCACCAGTCCATCATTTTATACAAGTCGTGGTGTAAAGTTTAGTAGTAAGATTAACTCTCTGGTATCACCCCACCTTAAGGTAGTATAATCTGCCATAACCAAGGAGTTGCGAATGAAAGCGAATGGCTAGCGAATGGTGGAAGTATTATGCGTACACTGATACATTATTCATGAAAATAGGTTATAGCGTGACAAAAATACAGGGTGATATGTAAAACTCTATTAAAAAAAATTCAAAACGCCCTAGCGGCTAAAGCGTTACGATTTCCCCTCCTACCCCATACAATTTTTTGTTCGTCTATCCAAAATCTATCAACATTTTTTAACCCTTTACTATTTAAAATATAATATCACAAAAGAAATTAATTTATGTATGAATTGTGTTTATACTGTTTAAACAATATAAATATTTAATTGCGCACATTGAAATGTTTCTGATTTCAAATAATAGATAAAAACAAACAATTTAAAAAAAAATCATCAAAATCGGAGTTGTCCCTGAGGACTAAGAAGTAAAAACCTTTATTGACTCGACTATTAAACAAATTGTTACAGTATTTTAGTTAATTTAATATTTTAACACCAACTCTTGTGCTCTCGCGGTTACTATTTAAAACCAATGATTTCTGTTTCTTTATGTTTATTTTGATACGTTTTTACAGACCACTTAAACTCTTATTATTTATATTAATTAATTATTATTGGTCATTCTTCAAAATCGTTGCCACGGTTGAATAAAAAGGGCCCGTAAATGAAACTAAATGGAGACGAGGGGTTTAAAAAAAAGCTATCCACTACCACCGTGCTCGAAAATATATTTTGGCGCTGATATTACAAAAAAAAATTTACCCATTTCAGGGAAGAGTATTGGCCGGTGGAGGGGTTGGTGGGGGTCAGAACCGATATCCAACACCACCAGCGTGCTCAGCACCCTCGAAAAGGGAGGGGCAGCGTTTTTTTACAAGGAAACCGTGTAAAGCGCGTTTAACCCCTCTTGCGGGTGGTTTTTGGCCGTTTTGAGGGGTTGCGCAACCGAATACGAAGAAATTCTAACAACGCCATCGTGTTCAGCATCCTCGAAAACGGAGGGAAGAGGTAGTCTTGTTAAAATTTCTTAGTATTAGTAAAAAATACTCACCTTTAACAACCAAACCAAAAAACCAAAACAAACCCACAAATGTCACTGTCCGCTGTGTAAACACTCGCATTTTCTTCGATCAGTTCGATCGGTCCATCAATTCATGCAAGA
The DNA here is from genome assembly GCA_963855945.1 of Thereva nobilitata. Lineage (NCBI taxonomy): Eukaryota > Metazoa > Arthropoda > Insecta > Diptera > Therevidae > Thereva > Thereva nobilitata. The sequence goes on from OY979694.1 coordinate 67,273,372, forward strand.
GAATTGCCCCTCTCGGCGTAAACAGCTGGTATATCCTGTGCATTATCATATTTTTTATACTGATCGGAATGTGGAAAACGGTAAAAATATATAAAATTTTGGGACTGAGAATTTCGGAATACATTTCACTTGGCATAAAATTAGTTAAAATTCTTTTTTAGTAAAATTTTTGTTTGTATAGCTGAGGATGGTATATAAAATATACTGAAAAGCTTCCTTAACAACAACTGGTATTTGTTTTTATTTACACATTTTCAATTTCTGTGGAATCTATCAGGAGAAAAAGAATTCTTCAACAAAAAAGGAGTTAAAAAGACTTCACGTGTTCAGCAACATTTCCAAGAGATACGGATTTTATTCGTAGACCGGTTCTACACATTCAACTTTGCATTCTACTTTTTGACGTTCAATTCATTCAACATTTCCAAGAGATACGGATTTTATTCGTAGACCGGTTCTACACATTCAACTTTGCATTCTACTTTTTGACGTTCAATTCATTCATATTTCTTGGCTCGTGTCTACACATGTTCAACTTTTTTCTTTCAACTTTTAAGTTTAGTTAAAAAATTGAGTTCTTTCGAGTCGAAGGAGGAAGTTCTGATGGCTGTCGCCGCTGCGAGCTGCGCCGTTATTTTTCAAAATAAAAAAACTGTGAAAAAAAACGAAAATGGATAAAGGAGTGGAGAAAAAGTAAAGAAAATCAAAGTTCTTTCCACTTCTTACAACACGAGTTAAGATTCAAGGATACAAAATCAAACAAGACCTTTTTACCATGAATGAAGACACGTTCGAAGTATTAATCAGCAGGATTGAGAGTTGTCTTTCGAAACAAGATACATGGTGCTTTATACATTCTCCCGAGTATAACTATGAACACAATTTTGCACTCATAATTCATACGCCTACTTAAAAAAGTTGAACGAAAACTCAAAAGTTGAACGGAAATTTTCTTTCCACTCCGAGTTGCTTTCCATTCTCCTTTCAACTCTAGTCTGTTTCAAACTTTGCATTGGAGTGAAAGAGAAAAAAAAGTTGAATGTCAAAAAGTGGAATGCAAAGTTGAATGTGTAGAACCGGTCTAAACGTTTAATTGAACACAACGAAACTCGCATTATTGCAACCGTGAAAGTGAAATCTCGTTTGAATTGTTGTACAAAAGTAATTACATTAGAAATCAGTTGAACGCGATAACATATTAAGTGAAATCTAAGAAAAAAGAAAGTTTTTTTGAGTGAATTACGTGAAATTCAAAGGATGAGTTTGTACTGAAAATCCCTTTGTGAAATCCCTTTAAAGTTAAAAATCTGTGAACAAAAAATTTGAAATCAATGTTGTTTAGTGATTTGAAGAATCCCATGTTTGAAATGCCTAGTAATAAAATAATTATAACATGAAAAGCTGAATCTTTGTTTTTATGATCCCTGTTTAAAGAGAATAGAAACACTTCTTAATATTTGCAACAAGTTGTCTGAAATTATATGTGAATTGCTGACAGTTCTTTCGCGTGCGCCTTTGCCTTTCTTTTATGGACCTTAATTTCTCAATTAGAGAGGAAGAAAAATTACCTCAAACTTTTAATCATTTTTAAGAGCTTTTTACCCAAGCCTGCGCCAAATGTCACGGAGTTTGGAAAGACCTATACTAACTCATTCTTCAGAAGGTCGCAAGAATCGAATTCAAAGCTCCCAAACCAGATACTCTCTTGTCTATAATAGAATTTGCACCAAATTCTCCAAGTAAGGATCCCAAAAGCCATGATGAGAATCAAGATCAATTGACCAAGAAACTAGGTGTAACTCACTGCCCTGTTTTTAATATTTCAAAGTACTAAAACAAATCAGTGAGTAACATCTATTTTTGAATGGTAAATAGCAAGATGCGGTAAGATCTATGCGGTGAAAAAGCGAGGGAGACCCAATCTTCGCTGGAAGAATGGCGTAGACCAGGACGCCCAGAGCTTAAGGATGCCAACCAAACTAGATGACATAGGAGAAAACAGTTGCGAGAGGCCAGGACTGGATGCCGCTTGTACGTTGTAGAGCCGTCAAAGAAGAAGAAGAATAAATAGCAAAAAAATCAAGCTAGCTGTAGGCTTAGGGTGTTCCACCAATTTTTTAAGCAACTTTTGAAGATGTTGAACAAGTTCAGAAAAAATGACCGTTAACAGCCTACTTTTTGAATTGCAGAGAAATATGCGAGAAAAATGCATTGTTTTTATTAATGAAATGAAAGCCGCATTCCTTACAAAGATCCCCCATTCGTGGAAATAGACCGCTGTTTCATTAACTTTTCATTCTAACTCATTAGAACATTTTGTTTCCCAACAACAAAATTCAAAATGCCCAATCATTTTTTGTGTACTATCTACCATCAACCGTTGCACAACCTATGGCTGGACACCTTATATTTAATATTTACCATTAAAACTAGCCCAAATAGACTGTGTATTGTTGTATTGTGTTGTGGTGAAACCAAAACATTAAAATTTAAGAATCGTTTAAAATATGTTTTTAAATAAGAAGCGCAAAAATTATTTATGGACTCCAATGTACAAGGTCGACAAAGCTTTCTAAAGCAAAATTAAAAGGATTGCGACTTAGAAAAGCAAAAAGCTCTGAATCAGGAGATGCTATCAAGCTTCGTCTTTGTGGACAGGGTGAAAAAAATTATATTTTTAAAATTTATAAATTTATTTTAATTGGACGGATTTGTACTTATAAATTTGTGAAATTTTTCATCAGCTATAAGCTTATTAAAGGATTTTCTGACATAGTCACTTTAATCAAAAAATGCATCATTTCGGCGAATCTGCTCTGGTTATTAAGTTTTTAAAGAAACGCCATAACCGCTGCATACTAGTTTTCTAACGATAACCGGCTGATTATGTTAATGTGGCTACTCTCTTATTAAATGAAAAACTTACCATTAATTTGTGATAATCCTTGGCAAGAGTATGAAAGGATACTATAGAGTATGAAAGGATACGAAGAGATAACAGGGTATTTGTAAATGGAAACTGATTTGAGTTAGGATGAGAACTAGACAAAACTTAAAAACCGAAAGCTTTCACAATGAAAGCTTCAAGCTTCATGAAGCTGGCAGCTGACTTTTGAAGCTAGTTAAATCAAAAATAAAGTGAGTGATTTATACCTCAATTTTTTAGAACAAACGTATCTGCAACCGACAAAATTACAATGATTACAAAGAAATTTTAATATTTTATTGCTCTTATAAATTGCTGAAAATATTCTCGATAAGAAAAACAAAATAAGGAAAAGAGGTATCAACATATTTTAAAATGTCCATGCAGTGGCGTAGCAAGAAATATTTTCAGGGGGGGTTAAGTAGTTATAAGTCGAGTACTGAACTTTAGACATTAGGGGTATTCATGATCTGTGTTAAACGTCGAGAAATCGTAATATGTTATCTTCGAAATAGACTAGTTCGTGAGCGACCCCTTTAAATTTCCATGTTAAAGTGCTATTTTTATATTAATTTGCACCTTTAAAATACAGATACCAGTCAAAATAAATTCTAAACAGCTAAAAGTAAAAGAAAAAAAGACGTGCCATTTTTGATCTCGATCTCGAGTTATTGAAATAACACGCCTTTTCAGATTTTATTTGTTAAAATCGAAACCAATGTCATTTACTATGGAAAGTTTCTAGATTTGTTAAACTTTTTTCTCGATTTAACACAAATAACACAGATCATGATATCATAGATATCTTTCAAAATTTATATAACTTTTACCTATGTTTTAATACAAATAAGACCAGAAGAAGTGTTTTGGAGGAATTCAGTTTATTAATATTTACATATGTACATTATCAATGCTTGTGGAAAGTCACAGATCTATTTTTCTACGTTTTTCAGCGAATTTACTGATTACTTCTTCAGCCGTTAAGTCGATTTCCCTATGAATACTTAAAAGAGCAAGACCGTTCAACCGCTGTTCTCCAGTTGCACTTCTTTGCCAATCCTTTAAACGTCTTAAAGTTGAAAAACTTCTCATTGCTAGCAATGGTCACAGCTAAGGTAGCTCCAATCTTCAAAAAGGTAGCGACGTTCGGAAAAAGTGTCTCCTCACAAAAATTTAAAGCGTCGATGAATGTTTGTGGGCGTTCTTCTGCTGCAACCCAGCGTTGCCTCCATAATATAACCTCTTTTTCGAAGATGGATTTAGTTGACACTGTAAAACTTGGCCATTGTTGTAAAAGTGCTTCAACAGTTGCAGAAATAGTATCTAAAGTTTGTTCGTATACCACCTTGTCATTTCCGTTGCAATTTTTGGAACCAAGTTTTACCAATTTATTGGGAATGATAATCTGTATCATTGACAACTTTTTTTTGTGTTTAATGAATTTGTCGCTCAAAGCACCGATAAAGTGATCGACAAATGGTATGAATACAGACTTGCGAAAGTATTCTTCCGCTGAATTACAATCGTAATTTTCTCGGTTCCTTTGAAGCCCCACGACCCTGGGCCTTTCAATTTTTACTCCGATACTATCAGCTATTTCTGTCGCAGCAGCGAAAAGTTTTTTGAATTCTGATGAAGCGTTTTCTCTTATAGTTTTCAGCAATACCAACAGGTCATCAGCCATTGAGACAGCGCAAGCAAGATCAACACTTTTACCTTGTAGATAGATAGTCAACGGATGAGTAAGAGAAAAAATTTCGTCGATTATAACCATGGATACAATAAATGCAGCACTTTTATTTAATTTTGAGAGTTTGGTGATAGCTGAAAGCTTTTTTGGAAGTTTCACTATTTCCGTATTCCTGAATTTTTTCCAAACTATAACAAATTGGGACGAACATTTCCTTGAAGGTTATAACAGCGTCGAGTCTTTCAGTCCATCTGGTTTCACAGAGTTTTTTCAAGCGTTCTCTCTTTGTTGCACAATCTGAAGATTCGATGAAATCTGCTAAAACAGCTTCGCGTTTTGCAGAAGGTCTAAAGAAAAAAATAATTGTTTTTATCGACCCAATGCAGTTTCTTATCAGAGGGACTGAACACGCCTCACCAACAGCCAAATTCAAAGAATGACTTGCGCAATGAACGTACAATGCACAAGGATACTGTTCCATAACTACCTTAGCACAACCATTCCATTCTCCGCTCATCACAGCTGCTCCATCGTAGCCCTGAGAGACCAGAAACTTTAAAGAAATCTTCAATTGCTCACAAACTTTTAATAAAGACGATGCAAGCCCTCTCCCTCTAGTATCTTCCATGGGAATAAATTTTAGAAAATCTTCTCGAATAATGACTCCTTCATCAGTTTTTTCTATGTATCGAAAGCATAATGAGTATTGCTCTATGCCGCTTACATCAGTTGTTCCATCTGCTAGTATTGTGCAGCATTTGCTCTCGTTAATTTTTGATACAAACTTTTCAAGAATTCTGTTTCCGCAAATCTCGATTAATTCATTTTGAATTTGTGGACTTGTGTAACTTGATACACGGTTTTTCAATGTTTCTGATTGAAGTAAATGTTGCATTAAGGTATTGTCTCCAGAGGCCATCCGAAATCGTAGCAAAGATCTAAAGTTTCCATCGTTATGATAAGGAGTTTGTAATGTAATCGGACCAGCATCACGATGGCCTCTCAAAGCTATTTCTTGTCTGCCGATAAAGATGATTGTCTCCACGATTGATTTTAAAATTTCTCGATTCCGTTGAATTTCAGCTCTTTTTACGGTGTCTAGCTGTAAACTTATGTCGACAATTTTTTTTCCTTTACATCAATAAAATTTTGGGCTGAGACTATTGCGTCCTTATGATACTCCAAATTTTCATGAATTCGAAATTGTTCTTTGGCGTCTTTCCACCGGCGAAATGCACAAGTCACAAGAGATCTGGCAAGGGAGTGACTTCCTTTTCCAACTCCTTTTGGAGTAAAAAAAATGCAGAATTGACAAAACGCACCATCAAGTTTTTCAGAATATACAAGCCAAATAAATCCGTGAAGCCATTTTCTCTGGAACTTTAAGTTTCTCGGACCACTAGCTGGAAACGCATACAGTTCTTCTGGAATCCAACGATTTTTCAAGATGTGATACTTTTCTTCATCTGTGAGTCTTCTTTCCAAAAAAATACTGATGTCGCGTAAGTCCAAATCTACCTCCATCTGTAGGCTTCCATATGACTGCGTTAATCAAAAGGAAAAAAAGTACAAAAAAGCTTGAATAGTGAAATTAACACTCAAAATTCGAATTTAAGTATTAAAAATTGTATTATGTATATCTTTGCTAGAATGGTTTAAGTTGAACATCATTGAAACGCATGCGCCTTGGCGCGCTTTCACAACAGTTTTATGATAGAAACGACTACTTTTGTGATATAAGTTTTCAGGAAACCTGTTAACTTACTGTGAACTCACTAATTAGCATTAATTATTTAAATTTTCTATCTTGAAAATGTTTACTCTATCCTCAGACGAACACCACATTCACATACGCATCAATCCTGCACTCAGTTGTTTATTTTGTAGTCATAAAAAGTCCCTAAAACAACGGGGCAGGCAAAACAGGACGCATAGGCACAGCCAATACAAGATTTGGAAGGTGGTCAAATATGGCAACTTACGTTTGAAATTTTCGATAATATTTTCAGTGTCGCTGATTTGGAAAAAAAGCAGATCTAAAATTTTAGTGAGAATTTAAAAAAATATTATAAAATTTCTCGCAATCAATTTGAACATCTTTGGCAATAATTCTGCCAGAAATAATTTCCAAGAAAAATTATAAAAAAAGTTTTGACGTCGTCTTTATACAAAAAGCAAATCCAAACTTAAGACTTTTTCACAATAAAATGAAAAAAGGAATACTTACTTTCATTTGGAACATCACTCCTTATATGTAGCAAATGATTGCCATCATTGTTGTTGATGCTACTTCCAGAATGTTCTCCAACGACGTTTATTTCCTCATGATTTTCATTTGTTGTAATTTTTGGCCGCTTTATAAGCCATTTGTCCATTTCAACGAACGGGATGCGATGATGGACTGATGTCCACAGATACTTGATCGACTATAGACTGACTGTTGCTAAATGCACAGTTGAATAAATCGTACGAATAGATTTATGAAGCGGCAGATTTTTTATATAAGGAATATCAGCAGTAGGCTTGTTTCCTGACGAAACGTGCCTACTACGCCAAAATTTCGAATTAATACCTTAAACGGGTATTTAAATACGCAATCGAATTAAATTCACATTCTTATAACTATTTCGGTTTAAGCCATAATTCGAATTACCCCGTTTATACAACAAAAAATTTTGTATGATCCGTATTTCGAATTATTTTTGGATTAGCTATAAACTAGGTATACGTTAATTAGTCAAAATTACAAAATGATATTATAAATGTTCAAGTTGAAAGCTTGCGACTTGAAACTGTGAATGTGAATCATTGTACACTGTAAAAAATATGTAAATTCACAGTGCAAATGTACAGTAAAATTACAAATCGCGATATGAAATACTAATTTACTACACAATTATTGTAATTTTACTATAAATTTTGTAATTTCACATAAAGAAATTGAGAATCTCCAATAGTGCATAACGTAAATGTTGATTACATGAATGTGACCTATATTTTACACAATGTTGTGTATTTTTCTAAATCGTTGTACCGGTACAATGGAGCTCCTTGCTGGTGACCGCAAGGCTACTGCCATCATACTTGGGTATACATAAAAATTTTGCAAAAGAACCATCCTCCCTAGTCGTCCGAAATATCTATAGGGGGTGTTATGCCGGTCACCCGGTATACGCTAGCTCGCCGGAAGGGATCGTGGGGTGTGTGACCGGACCGACACCTATTTGGTTTATGGTTCACCACTTACCTATTTGTCTCTGTGAAAAAGACTTTTCATATCATTCTTTGTTTTCGAGCCTCCTCGCAGAGGGCCCTGTTCCACCACTACGGCATCGTGGGACCTATCACAAAGTTAACTCAGCAACGTGCGAACCCTAGAGAAAGATCTCCCTTCACAACCATCCTGGAAACTCAAAGAGAGAACCTAATACTGCATGTTAAATAAAGACGTACACAGTGTAATTAAACTTCAAAATACATATATTATTTAAACAAAACTCTCAACGGTATACAAGTATTTTAAAGCCGTAGCAACAACAATGAATTAACAATGAATTAACAACCTGTAACAAGGGAGACGGTGTATGTTGCGTGTAGGGGGGGTTACCCACTGGACGCCGTAATAAGCAGAAGGGGAGGAACAACGTCGCTTTGGCCAAATCGAAGCTGTAACACACAAACCCTTCGCAGCTTATATCCCGATCAAAAGTTCAACAGGCAAATACGCCTGTTGATCTGTAAAACCACAACCGTATATCGACAAAGCGGAAACGTCAAATAGGTGTTCACACCCCAACAGAGTGGACCGTGAAATATTAAAAAAAGTATTATCTATATATGTCAATGAACTAGTGTAATATATTAGTATCAATATCATCAATATAGGGTATTATAATTTATATCAATACCTATATGGTGTAATATATATATATTTTTAAACAATATATGATACTATAATTTTATAATCATTATAATGTGCAATATTCTCAGTTGGATGTATATTTAATTTGATTAATGCGCAAATATGATAACATTAAACAAGACAACCATTGTGTAATTATATGTAGTTCGAAAAAAAACTCTATACGTGGAAATATTATGTAATTATATGGTTAACCCACGAAAAATATTACTTAATAATAAAAACAATCAATCGTACATCCATCTATGACATCCTGTAGTTCCCCAAGCAACTCAAAACCAGTTACCACAAAAATTCTGAATAAACGCATCTCACCATAACATCAGGATAGGCAAGCTTCATTAACGATTATTAATTCTATGTTGTTATTGTATATTCTTAAAACACGTTTTCCCTGTATTTAATTCTGACGGGGACACCAACAAAAATCCTAGTATTTTCGTCGTTATTGGAAACGGAACAATATTTGGAAAATTAAGGTTCCAGGGTATATGGAAATAACTTTAGAACGTGCGTAATAATGTTTTTTTTTGGTTTTATGTTTTTATAAAGGAAATGAATTCAAGTCTTTTTAAATCAAATCAAACCTCACAGTCTGGTGTTAAATTCTTCTAGACTGCAAGAAGTTGCCGACCTTCCGCAGTCCATCAATTACCTCTCGTTCAACGAGACAGATATCTAGATTGGTATATTCTTTCCCTATGGCTTCCTTTCTTCTTTTTCCAGAGTACACGTCTCTATATTTTCCAACAACAAAAATTAACACGAACCACACCACTTGAAATACCTTCTATTCTCTCAGCTGCAACTTTCGACGTCCCATATATTTTGATGGATGCGCTGCTTTTCATCGCCTTCCCTTCGGCCTTCTCGTCGACTTCTTTCTTTTTTTCTTATGTTTATTTATTTAGTCCGTTCGCGTTTATTGTTTATCGATACTATCTTTATTATTCGATTTTTTGGTTCCTTGATTACTTAGGAAACTATATCGCCACGAACCGAATGAAACTTTCAACAAAAACTCCGCATAAAACTCTGACTCTATTTGGTCACGAATCAATCCAGACTGACTAAAATTGATATTTATTTCCCTTCCAAGAAAAAAATTTTTTTTTTGCCTACTTCCTTCGAAAATTTTTGAATTAAAATTTTGGTAAGTGACTTGATTAATCATTACGGAAATTTCCGCGAGATGGGGGAATAATTTATAAGGAGAAATTATCGGTAAATAATCGACCGATACATCGTTTATGTAGGAAAATTACAATATTTCTTAGTATTATTTATCAATGTTATGTACTGAACTTTGTACTGTAAATTTACAGTAAGAGGCCTAATTTTAGAACTTATATTTTCAGTAAAATTACAAATTGTTTATTGAAATATAAGGTTTAAATTTTCCCTCTCATGGATATAATAATATATAATAATTTCCCTCTCATGGATATGAATAACAATGGAATACTAAGCATATATACCGAACTGTTTTAAGTTAAGGCCAGACCTTTGACTTTGATCAGGGTCTCGGCAGTTACATATTGGAACAGCCAACAAATTTTGATAGACTTTGCCTCACGTACATGCTTAACAAAGCATGGTGAACAAAATGCTATTTTTTTATAGGGACTGGGCATAAGCTAAGAATAAAATTTGGCGCTTGGAAATATTTCAGGCAAGGCCAAGCACATTGGGGCAGGGCGGGAATCTTCAGCTTTAGGTTTTTCCCTGTTCCTCTCTATGGTAAAAAGTTACAATAAGAATTTGGAAATTTACAAAACTATGAAGTAAAGCGCCAATACTCATTGTATTTTTACATTTCACAAATAATTTATATTTACCGCACAGTTGGTAAAAATGCGTAAAGTAGATTAGGAATATTCCTAATAATATATATTGGAAATTTACAAAACTGCTTGTGAATAAAACTTCCAGTATTTTTTTTTGTAAAATTAACACAGAAATTTTTTAAGTTATACATACATAAATCCCATAATCCTAAATTTTGAAGCTTGAAGCTCTCATTGTGAATCGGGCGTCAAATTTACAAAAACGATATATGTATAGTGGCTCTTAAAATTATTGGCTCACCCAAAACAATTTACAACGGAGGAAGATATTTCAAAACTCAACTATTTTACAAATTTTATTGATTAAAATTTCACTTTTTAAATTATAAATAATAAATTTTAAAAAAAATAATTAATATTCATTTAATAATATTGATTTAACAGAAAAAAAATATTCATCAATTCAAAATTTCTTGGGTGTGCCTATAATTTTGAGAGCCACTGCTAATTAACAAAATTGCAATTATAAAATGCAACGTATTTCTATAAAGAAGTTAATATAGAATTATAGATTGGGATACGGAATCGGTGAAGAGTGCTCGATTAAATACTCATGAGCAGAATCGAAAAAAAATTACTCAATTCGTACTTTTTACTCGATCAAAAGTACTCGATTCCTTGAGAATCGATGAGTACTTTTTTGACATTTCCGCGAACTGCCTTAAGGTAGAAACAGAATGGTACGGCGACCGTGGCGGCGGTGGTGTCCGTGACGGCCAAAACGTTTAAAATACACGCCATATATGCTAACATAATGACACGGAGGCGGTGGCCGGCACGGTGAAATTAGAGCAAATCCGAATTCTGCCGCCGCGGCCAAGTGATACCAACCATTGAAAACTGATTTAGTACACATTTAGCACACATTTTTTGTTTTCAACTGCTGTCTGCCTGCAATTTGACAATTTGGTCGTGGCGCTGCACAGTGGTCTGAAATCCCCAAAACCTGGACAAAATTAATTTACTACCGTAAGAAAAATTATTTTTTTATGAAAATCGGTATATGGGGGTTTTCGGGGTCGCTGAGTAAGAATCCGTTATCAGATTTTCAAAAAGCAAAATGGCGAATCCAATATGGCGACCAACTTTATGAAAAATTAAGCAAATTTTATGAAAATCGGTATATGGGGGTTTTCGGGGTCCCTGAGTAAGATTCCGTTATCAAATTTTCAAAAAACAAAATGGCGGATCCAATATGGCGATCAAATTTATGAAAAATTAAACAAATTTTATGAAAATCGGTATATGGGCTTCAGTCGTGATTGCTGACGATGATTTGTAAATCAAATCGAAATGCATTCGGGTTTTATTATTGAGAATATAAAATATTTTTAGATTCCAATAAATTGCGAGTAGAATCATTAAGGTGTTTTTGTTTAATTCTATTTGATATTATATCGATTCTACGTAGTTCAGTGTTTAAAAATGTCTTTATCTGATCACACATTCGTTATTTGCTACCTTAAAGAACCCCAGATACCGATTTTCATTGGAATCGGAATACAATTGGCAAATCCGTCGGCCATATTGGCACGGGCATTTTGAATTTTTTAAGTTTTGACCAGAAATTCGTTATTAGCGACCTTAAAAACCCTAGATACCCACTTTCATTGAAATCGGAACACAATTTACGAATTCATATTTGGGTGGCCATTTCGGTAATTTTTCAGAGGCCATTTTGAATTTCGAGAATCGGACTTCGAGGTGTTTCATGGGACTGGTGCGCCCGCTATAGCGCACACATACAGAATCTTTCTTTTATTAATATAAGATGACATAGATGAAAGAAAAGTTAATACATAGCCCCTGAATAGGACGTTCAAAACTATACATTGAGTAAATTATGTAGTATATCGTGGATAGAATGACATGGAGCAAGCAGGAGCAGCTGATTTTTTTATATGTTTTGCAGAGATGATTAATAAACAATTACATGCGTATTTCGTAGTGGAAGTCGGTGGAAGTTTGTACTTAGCCATCAATTCATAAGCCGAATCGTTCTTAAAATACCACAATTTACTACATATTTGATCATAAATAAACAATACAATTATTTATTTATGTTCATTTCAATAACACAGTATAATTGTACTTACTCTCTGGAGAAGAATCCATTTTACAGAAAAGAAAACGGGTAAACGTACTGCAATATACACGCAAAAACGTAACACGTGTTTTTGCTCGGAGAGAATGCGCTGCGTGCAGCGTGTTTGACGCTCACTTTCCAATTGGAATACAAAACAAATTTCGAACATCTGCCTCTTGCCAAGGGCCTTGAAATACTCCAGGGGGGCCACTATACCTAACCCACGTGAAAAAGTCGCGAAATATAAACTTTCGTTTTGGTACTTTTGTCCAGGTTTTGGGGATTTCAGACCACTGTGCGCTGTTTGGCCGTTATTTTCAATTTAATTCGTGAGTTTTTTAGTATTTTAAATAAATTAATGCATTTTATTATATAATGGCAAAAAGGAGTTATTTATAAATTATGGGGCATCAGAAAGACTGTGTTGCAGGTAATTAAAACTAATTTTTATAATAAAATCAAACCAAAACAGTCAACGATAAAAAAATTTCTTGTCTTTATTTAGCAACTCAAGATGAATTAAATGGAACTTTATTAATTTAAACTTTTGGAGATACTTCAGGGTACTGTGATGTTATTCATTTTCTAATAAATACTAATAACTTATAACTTTAATTATTAGTGAAAAACAATGAATGTTGAAATGTTTGTATTTTTCCTAGAGGAAAAACTATAAAATTCCGGAACCAGAGCTTGTAGTTGTGATAGCTGAGGAAAAACAGGAGCCAAAGTAAGTTATTACATTTATTTCTGGGAAAGTTTTGTAGTTAAAGTTTTTTGTCAGATAAAAGTTGAAATAAAACATGCTGAGGATTCAAGCTGGAGATAGTGATGCTAGATATTTTGGGCGGAAACCCGGAAAGGTGAGAAGTATTTTTTATTGCTTTCTGATGATGTAGTATACATTTTTTGTACTTTCAGGCTTTGAAAGTTATAAGATCATCCAAGAGAGAAGGGGAATATATGTCTGGTCATGAAACCACCCTCTTGCAAAACAAACCCTTTAATTTTTAAGTTTCGGGTAATCTTCGGTAAATGGCTAAATATTATATAGCAGCCAACATATGCCCACCCACACGACTCAAAACATATGCCCACCACCACCAAAAAACGACTCAAAACACAAACATCTCTTGACACTACGCGGCGGCAACGCGCAAAAAGTAGAAAGTAAAGCAACTTGCGCGGTGTGTGCGTAGCGTAAATCAGCATTTCGTTAGTGCGCATTTGAATACACTACTTCTATTCTCTCTGTCATTGCCCGCACGGCGTTTGCGCCTGTTTCTGTCAGCAGCTTTGGCGTATACATTACTGAATTTTCGGCTGCGAGAGATAACAAATGCCAATGTAGCTTACATCCCGAGTAAAAGCACGCATAGTGAACAGATGCGCCTGCCACACGGGTATACACACTTCCGCTACAGGCATGGAAATCTAAAAATGCGCCCGCCAGAGGTATGCACGCCTCTGTTACAGATATGAATTTAGTGGTAATCGACCATTCCAAACGAGGGTGAGGTTTTACCAAGTGCTCCCCAAACTACTAACCATGTCCAATGATGATTGACCTGCGCAATCGAACGAGAACCGGTCTACTGGGTATGCTTAATGGCTTCCTTTATTTTTTAAAGTCCCAATTTTCTCCCTTTAGTATAAAAAGACGTGAGCATACCGTGCTTCGTTTGGACTGTTCCGTTCGTGCCTGTAGAGGGCTGCATTTGGAAAAGTAGACTCAGGCGTGCAGTACTTGTTGCGGGAGCCGGCGTTTCGATGCTGTCCATGCCTGTGACAGGCTAAGAACGAGCGAGTCTTGAGATGGGGTATAAATTGATACCTATAAAAGCCCGTTTACATCCCAAAACGCAAAGGGGAATGCGCATTTCTGGCCCTGGGTGCCCACATATAAAACTATAAGGAAACGATAGTATGCAATTAAAGGAATGAAATGGTTAAGGAATTGGTTTAAAAAAAAGCCCGGATTTTTAAGAAATACAGGGTGCGCCAAAAGTCCGGCAACGATCCGATATTTCCTGAAGGGTAGGTGATCATGAAAAAAGTTTCGAGCGAAAGTTGCTCAACTTGGAGGGTGGAATCGTTTGCACACAAATCTCACCCCCACCCACTCACCCCCTAGCGGGGGTGGGGGTGAATCTAACATTTCTTTTTTTTCACAGATTCTAATTCTCCGCAGGGAAGTATGAAACTTTTGCCTGAACAATTTTTTTATCCGAAGCCCCCCTGCACCCCCAAAAATCATCAAAATTATCCCCAAAAATCATTCATTTGGGGGTCCGGGAAGCTTCGGATAAAAAAATGTTTCTAACAAAAGTTGGATATTTCTCTTCGGAGTATCAGAATCCGTGAAAAAATGGGGGTTGCCATTATTCACCCCCATAAATCCTAGGGATCCTATATTCCAAGTAAGCAGCAGCAGGATCGAATCAGTTCAGAAGAGATTTCTTCTTTTTGCCCTGAGAAATCTACACGACCCGCATGACTACCATACCCTACCGCACTACTTGGACAGGTTGAAAGTGCTGGATCTCATGCCGTTATCTAGCAGGAGAAAACTGCTCATATCTTGCGTTGCCTTTGACGTCCCAAGTGGAAAACTTAATGTGCAGTTTCTGTCGGACAAGATCAAACTCAATGATGAAGTCCGACATACACGACACACTAAATTACTTAGGGAATACCCACACCGTACCGATTACGCTAGGAACGAGCCCGTCAGCAGATGCTGTATGGTTTTTAATAGTCATAGCTCCTGTTTCTCCCCTTCACTCAACAAGGCATCCTATAAGAAAATACTCAGATCCCTACTAACATCCCACTAATAGTAGCTATGTTTAAGTTGCCAATAGTTATTAATGAAAATTATAATAAGGACTATTGTACATAAAAATAAATAGCCTACATATATACTACCCCAATTACACTGTACCTGACGATAATAATTTAAGTTGGTAAATTGAACTTAAATTTAAGTGTGCCTTGTTTGGCAATAAATAAATAAATAAATAAATAAATAAAAGTATAAGGAAATGATACTATGCAATTTAAAGAATGAAATGGTTAAGGAATTGGTTTAAAAAAAGTCCGGATTTTTATGTAAAATGGTTTTTATTTTCACAAATGCAGTTTTTTACAAACTAGTTGGACCCAGGACTCGAAATTCGAGGGTCATTTTCTATACCTTTTTCGAATTTAAATCTAGAAGTCTTTCGATAACAATAAAACAAAATTGAAAAATGAAACACATTTTTTGTAGTTGGAAAAAGCAATGCCAAAAAACCAACTTTTATTATCCCTTAATGTCACATATTACATTTTATTGTACATATTACATTTAAAAGATCTTAATTTAAGAATCAAGTACTTCTCTGTATACACTTAAAAATACCGCCCAGATGCCGTTCGTTTCATTTGCAAAATTATTTTCTAATTTTTAGCGTTGTATTGTGCCGTGTATAAATAAAATTGTGATGCTGCACTTCTTTGAACTCAGGGTTACACGGTGAAAAGTGTTCAATAAAGTTGGACTGTTTTAAACTCTGTAAAATGGTGCCACAAAGTAAATGCTTGCCGTTTAATTATGTGATTATTTTACTGTACATACATTATTAAGTTTTGATTAGATCTGAAAGGTATTTTATGACCTTATACATCATTTGCATCATACACAATCAGTACATCATCCAGGAATTGAGCAGGAGGGAAAATATTAGTCTGATGGCGTGCCCAACCCAAATACCATATTACTGTCATAACATGGGCACAGCATCCTAGCGTTCGACGGCCGACAATACAATTGCAACAATACTTTTTAATAGCACCATTTTACATAAAAATCCGGACTTTTTTTAAACCAATTCCTTAACCATTTCATTCTTTAAATTGCATATTATCATTTCCTTATACTTTTATGGGGGTGAATAATGGCAACCCCCATTTTTTCACGGATTCTGATACTCCGAAGAGAAATATCCAACTTTTGTTAGAAACATTTTTTTATCCGAAGCTTCCCGGAGCCCCAAATGAATGATTTTTGGGGATAATTTTGATGATTTTTGGGGGTGCAGGGGGGCTTCGGATAAAAAAATTGTTCAGGCAAAAGTTTCATACTTCCCTGCGGAGAATTAGAATCTGTGAAAAAAATGGGGTTGCCATTTTAAATGTTAGATTCACCCCCACCCCCGCTAGGGGGTGAGTGGGTGGGGGTGAGATTTGTGTGCAAACTATTCCACCCTCCAAGTTGAGCAACTTTCGCTCGAAACTTTTTTCATGATCACCTACCCTTCAGGAAATATCGGATCGTTGCCGGACTTTTGGCGCACCCTGTATTTCTTAAAAATCCGGGCTTTTTTTAAACCAATTCCTTAACCATTTCATTCCTTTAATTGCATACTATCGTTTCCTTATAGTTTTATATGTGGGCACCCAGGGCCGAAATGCCTATGGTCGGTGGGCATTCCCCTTTGAGTTCTTTAGTCGCACAGAAATTTGTATGTATCTCTCTGTGTGGAATCCACGTTCGTGCAGCAGAGAGAAAAGCATACCAAATTTCTGTGCTGTAAAAGAAGGGTGATATTTGCGTTTGGGATGTATTTTTCTGCTTTAATTGAAAAGAGTCTCCTTAATTGAGGCATAAAAATACATATTATGTAAAAAGCGCTTACGACTGAGATCAATTTTCATTAAGCTTGAATTCGCCCTTAAATGCAAATTGCACTCACTATTCGATTCCACCCTAAAAGTAATGATATGAGTAAAAGTACTCGGTCAAAAGTATCGAGTACTAATATGAGTAGAATCGAAAGCCAAATACTCACATGCGTAACGAATCGAGTACCGATTCCGTATCGGTAATTATAGATACTTTTTAACACAGCTAACACATTACCATCACATCTCTTATTAAGTACTAAAGAATGAAATCATATATCATGGTATCTTATGTGTGATGGCGGACCTTCGTATATGATGGGTCTACGCTTTCCCACCACTCATGGAACTTCTATAAACCAATTACTTTGATTTCATAAGTTCGGAAGCGGATATTAGGGCACTCACTCTTTGGTGAAGATGACTCTTGGGGGGCGTCCATAAATTACGTGAGGTGTTTAGGGGGGGAGGGGGTCGAGCCGAATCTCACCAAATCTCACGTGGGGGAGGGGAGGGTCTCCGCAAATATCACGTAATTTTTTTCCCGCAAGAAACAGTGTAAAATCGCGAGATACCTGGGTTAAATTAAAGTTACAGGTAAATTAAGCCGAAAAAAGCGATATAGCGGAAATAATTAGGTACAGGCTGAAAATTGGCAGAGAGCTTCTTTTTAGGCTTCTTAATAAGGGGTTATAAAGTCTACCGATTTTCTACCCCGAGAAGCCCACTTTTTCGATTTTTCTGTAATTTTTTTTGCAATATTTCTTTATATCTTTTTGTTTTTTTCAATTGTAAGTACAATATCTGTAAATGAGAAAATCTTTAAAATCGTGTTTTTGGACCCGCACTTAGATTTCATTCACGAAAATCTTGGTGCAGTATCAGATGAACATGGTGAAAGGTTTTATCAATACATATTGCAAATAGAGAAGGAATAATGAATCCATTACATAAAAAGTATACGTGATATATTACTATATTTCGACTCAATAGCAATTGGGTATAAAAATTTTGCACTGTCGTTTACACTGTATTTGTTCACTGTTTTCCCGAGTAAAAATAAATGATGGCCTTAGAACGGGCAAATGCCGAATGTGATTGAATCATAGTCCTCGGCCATCTGGCGGTTAACAGAAGGCTCGTTGCAAGACAGTACGGCCGTACAGGGGGCGATTGACGGTGAAACAACGGCCTTACAGTTCCAATAACGGCCATACGACGGTGGTACGGCGGCCGTATGGTTGCTATTACGGGTATACGACGGTGGTACAGTGGCATCAACGTGGATATTCGCCCTCCTATATGAAAATATATTTCACTGCAATTAAATGTTTGATTTTTTTCGGTTGTGTTTTTTTTTCAAGCCGTTAAATAACAAAATTTCCCACTAAGATATAAATCAACACGCACCACACACTTCGCGTACAACAAACCGACGACTGGCGAGCTCGTTTCTCTTGTGCATCGATATCTTTAAGTAGGATAAATCGAAAGAACCATTGTACATAACGAAAATGATGAAGTTCCCATAAAACACATTCAACAATACATTTGGTGCAGATTCTTTGTTTGGCTCAAATTTCCCGTCGAATGCCCGTTTCTACAGCTCAGTACTTGGCCTTTTAAATCTGTTGGTCAAATTTGGCCGTCGTAAGGCCGTATGTGCTCCCATTAAAAATGGTTAAAAACTCTACGGCCATCATATGCCCCTTAAAAAGCCAAGCGGCCGATGTTCGCCCTTTATAAGGCCGTTTTTTATTTTTACCCGGGAAATACCATCCGACTGGAACATTCAAAAAAAAGTAAAGAAAATAATTTAAATATCTGGGAATGAAGAGTGTATGACGTGATGAAAAATTCTTATCATTGTATACAATGGTCTGGGAAAAACTGCGAAAGTAATGTATGCATTGACTTATACGACCATTTTTGGACAGATTGCGACCCTACGATGAACTAGT
Source organism: Thereva nobilitata (assembly GCA_963855945.1). Lineage (NCBI taxonomy): Eukaryota > Metazoa > Arthropoda > Insecta > Diptera > Therevidae > Thereva > Thereva nobilitata. The sequence goes on from OY979694.1 coordinate 67,292,469, forward strand.
GTGGGGGTCTAAACTTAAACAAAACAAAAAGGCCTAGAAGCCCAATTGATAAACCTGGAACCTAATGCCCTCCTAATGCCCAAGTGCATAATGTACCCAATCCTACTGCAATCATAGAGATTATATTAAGAATCGGCTCCTTTCACATCAGTCAGAAGACATCGTCGGTTTAAAAGCAGAAATCACTAAGTCAAAAAACATAGTTCTTAGAAAATCGATATTTAAGAAGTGTGTGGCTCTAAAAATTTGGGAATTGTATTGATATTAATCGGCTCAGTATACATTGTTTTTTAGACTTCTTAGTTTAGTTTACAAAAGAATTGAAATAATTATTTAATTCCAATACTGGATTTTTAGATTAAAAAGTCGAACTTTTTTTAGATTAAAAGCCAACTTCGGGATTTCTGATTGAATATTATAATAGCACGATTGACTTAGTGCAATAAAAGTGCGCCTAAAAACCTTACTAATATCAGTTTCCGACTTATAAGGTTTTGCCAGCATAAAGTTGGCATTTGTAAGGCTTACTTTAGTATAAAAAACCAAAAACTGGGAAAATTGTACTTAGTGAATTTTGCTTGTAAACCAACGACATGCTATCTGCGGTGCATTGCCACTATACAAAAAGCAGACATTTACACCAGGCGATTACATTAGTCATCTAAGCAACTTACAGGATTCGAATTTTGAATCGACAACCATCTGCTCTGATATACTAGAGGCCAAGATAGATTTTGAAAACCTTTTGTTATCATTATCGAGAGTTGTGAAGAATGGAAGTCTAACAGGTCCGCACTTCTTGAATCTGTATCCTGATGTACAGGCGGCTCAAACGTCAATTTTAGAAGCTGACTGTGACTTCAGACTCCGCTTTTCTAAGGCGATAGGAAAGTAGGAAGCAAACGGAAGCTAGTAGCGATGCCTGATAAATCTTCGAAAAGAAATTATTAGCCAACCAACTTCATTTATTAACTTAATTTGACATTTTGATGCGAACAATAAATTTCAAGAGTTTTTAGAATATTTTAAAACAAACAACTTAATGCAGCGCATGCGGCAATGGCTTTACTCGCGGACTGAAATCCGATAACAGGCGGACAAATTTAATTCGAATTCGCATTGGAGGAAACCATTTTCTTATTTCCGAATATCATGACTTTCGAATCGCATTCCAGGATAACCCCCTGGGTCATTCAGTCACAGGTTTTTTACCCAAAGATAACATCTATAGAAGAATGCTCCGGAGTTTGTATATCTCCAGAGTCATAAATGGCTCTACCATTACTATTCAAAAACTCAAACAGTCAAGTCGTTACTCTCTAAAAACGAATTAGTGGATGCCAAAGTCAACCTTCGTATGTCAATATGCTAAATGGTTATCCACAGGTATTGTAGTTTATATTGGGTGTGTCACGGCAAATTCTGAGTAGATACGTTCAGTTCCGTTTTTATAATAAATTTATTGTTATATTAATAATTACATAAATTGGTTAAATTAACGAGGTTGAATTTTAGAATAAAATAAAAAAACTCAAAAACTTTGTCGCACGTCTGGTCTCGTCGAAAGTTGCAGCGAAATAGGAGGTCACCTTTTCTCTTCTGTCCAAACGTGTTGAAAATAATGTGGTGAAAATTTGTGTGGTGAAATGGGATTGGTGACGAAGTAGGCTGGCAGTCAAAGGTTTTAACATTCTCCCCCCAGTAAACTACTAAACTTGTTATGGTAGCTTTACTCTGTGCTTCTGGCTGCATCGCCAACATCCAAGATGGCCAGCTTTGCTACTGCACGCTCATATACGCCTTCTCTGGTTCTGACTATGGCTTTGCCCACCTGGCTATCTTTACGAGGATAGATCTGTTCAACTATCCCTTTTTTCCATTCATTTCGTGGTGCCTTCTCGTCGACGATTATTACGACATCTGCCACCTTGATGGGTTTTACAGGATGAAACCATTTAGTGCGTCTAGTTAAGGTTGACAAGTATTCAGCTACCCAACGCTGCCAAAAATAGTCAGCTATTCTTTGCGATATCCGCCAGTCTCTTCTCAATAACAAATCCTTGTCACAGAATACTCCGGGGGGTTTGGTGCCATTGGATGAACCTAACAGTAAATGGTTGGGAGTTAACGCTTCTTCCTCCTGGTCGTCCAAAAGCACGTACGTTAAAGGTCGAGAATTAATAATATTTTCAATTTCCATTAAGGCAGCTCGAAGTATTTCGTCGGAGAACCTTTGACCTGGAAGAATTCTATATAAGGTCCGTTTTACGGATCCACCATCCACCGGTGTGCGGCGCCAAGGGTGTGTTAAAGTTCCACCTGAAAATGTTTGCAAATTTGTTAGTAATTAGTTGTTGGGGTAGCTGCTTTATAGATTCGCGCAGTTCGCGGTCAGCTCCTATAAAATTCGTGCCGTTGTCACTGAATAGCTCTACTGGTGTTCCTCTCCGAGATATAAAACTCCTTATCGCTATAATACAAGAATCTGCTGTGAGACTATTTGCGATTTCAATGTGTACTGCACGGATGGTCAAGCAAGTAAATAAAACGCCCCATCTCTTTTCCTTGTGTCTTCCTACTGTCACGTAAAAAGGCCCGAAGTAATCTATGCCAGTATACGAGAACGGCCTAGTAAATGCGGCTAATCTGGCCTTTGGGAGTTCAGCCATCTCTGGAGGCCGTGGCACTGCATTATCGATTTTGCATCGTGCACAGTCTTTCCTCACTTTCCTGAGAGCTGCTCTTAATCTAGGGATATAAAACTCCTGGCGAAGCTCGTTGATGACCGTTTCATGGTTAACGTGATGGTACTTCTGGTGAAACGACTTTATAAGAAGATACGTTATATGATGCTGTTGCGGTAAAATAATTGGACGCTTATGTTCATAAGATGCGTCTGGTGACCTGTCTATGCGGCCTCGGACTCTTAAGATGCCATTTTCATCCATATATGGTGAACATTTATACAAAGGGCTAGTTTTGTCTATGTAGGAAGCTTGCTGATTGTTACATGATAATATTTTAATCTCTTTGGTGTAACAATCCCGTTGAGCGGTTCGAAAAAGTGACTGTTGAGCTATCTGGATCTCGTCGTATGTTAACGCGCCTATTGATGTCGACTGTTGATTACTTTTCTTTCTTAAGTTATTGATGAATCTAATAAGGTATCCCATTATGCGGCTAATTTTCATCCAACATGAGAACTTTGTAAATTCGATTGACTTTGAACTCTCAACAAGATGCACCATTGCGACAGCTGTATCATCTTTTAATTGCTCCGTACACCGATAGTTTGGCCACTCATTACTTGGCCTTTTAAGAAATTCTGGTCCTGTGTACCATCTTGAATTTATTGAAATTTCAGGTATTTTTCCTCCTCTGGTAGCGTCATCAGCTACGTTGTGCTTAGATGGTGTCCATTTCCAATCTTCAGGTCGTGTTGATTCTTGAATTTCTCCAATTCGAAAACGTACGAAAGGTTTGAGCCTTTTAGGGTCTGTACGTAGCCAAGACAATATTGTAGTGGAATCTGTCCAGAAGAATCGTTCACTTACAGAAATTTGGTGACCTTTGGTAATGTTGATGGCCAACCTGGCGCCTATGACTGCTGCTTGAAGTTCCAAACGAGGAATTGTTTCCGATTTCAGTGGTGCTACTTTAGCTTTAGCGGTTATAATTGAACAGTGTACTATGTCATTATGTTGAAATCTGAAATACGCTACTGCAGCGTAAGCGTCTTCACTTGCGTCTAGAACACGTGTAGTTGTAAATTACTTATTACCTGATCGTTGAAATAGTGTCTTGGTATGCGGATTGACTGAATTTGAGGTAAATATTTAATCCACGATTTCCATCTTTGAAATAAATGTTCAGGAAGCGGATCATCCCATTGAATTCCAGCTCTGCAAACATCTTGTAGAATAATCTTGGCATATATTGTAAAGAAGGCTAGAAACCCAAGTGGGTCGAAAATCGACATTATTACTTGAAGCATCATACGCTTAGTAGGATTGACTTCGCCACATAAAACTTCAGCCTTTACTCTCTGATACTGCAAGGTAAACGTGAAAACAGGTAATTTTCTTGCGTAGCCTTTAGTTAATAGATTTTGGATTTGTTCGTTAATAGCCGACATAGTAGCAGGCTCTTTTAGTGCTTTCCTTTCTAAACACTCTAAACGTTTTCGTGCCATTGGGTAGCTGTCAGGCAGCTTAATATTGTCACATTTCCACAACAATCCAGCTTCATATCTGCCATCTCGTTTCACTATAACACTTTCCATCATGGCTTCAGCACGTAGATCTTCAGCTGACAATGATGTTTTTGTGACAATAATTCCTATATTGTCAAAGGAAAATGACCCTTTAACTAAATCGTCTAACTTTTCACATTCACACATGTGAAAGCTAAAATGTTTCCCTTGGCTCTTTGTGTTATCAACGTCCTTTTCACATTTTCCATAGATAGTCCAACCAAGCTTCGTTTTTGTGGCTATAGGTTGATCCCACTTGCCTTCTTTGATTTTACTGGGCACGCCTAGCTTAAAATAATCAATCCCTAGAAGAATTTGCGGTCTTGCTTTATAATACGATTGCACTTGGATACCTCTCAAATGCGCGTATTCCTTCGTCAATTTTTCCATATTTAAGGTCTGCTCTGGAAGGCTCAAGTTTTTTATTGTTCGTACGTTCTCGAGTTTAAACTTTTGTGCTTGATGGCGGGCTTCTGAAATCCTCAAGTTGACTTTCTGGGATTCTGGCTCCAGTCTTGTTGTTTCGGCAGTCCATTTTAGGCAAAGACTCTGCGGCTCCCCATCTAATTTTAGTTCTTTTGCTAAGGTGTTTTCCATCAGAGTTACGGACGAACCTTCGTCGAACAGTGCGTAAGTGTCGACAGCTTTTTTGTCACCATACAAGGTTACAGGCACTATTCTTAATAATGTGTTTAAAGAATAATCTTTTTGCTGGTGGTTGTTGCAGTTGACCTTTACTGGTGGTTCGTATACTACTTTACTGTGTAGTAACGGGTGATACTTAGCGAGACAGCCATCGGTATTACAAATTTTAACGTTCAGGCATCTTCTATAAAGATGTTTAGTTAAACAGTAATGACAAAGTTTATACCTTTTAATAACTTGCCATTTTTCATTCCTTGGCATTTTTTGGAACTGCTGACAAGAGTCAATGGAATGATCTGAATGGCATAAAACGCAATAGCGTACGTTTCTTGGTGCGTCCGATGATTCTTGCGTATGAACAAAATGAGTTAATTTGACGTTTCTTTTGTTTTCAGAGTTTGGTACTGTTGACGTTAAGGTATTTGCTGCTATAGCCACTTCATATAACCAATCTGAGAATTTAGTTATATTTCTATCCTTCTTAGAAACATGCAGGGCCCAATTCAACTTAATGGTTGGTGGCAGCTTATCCACTAACTCTTCTAACAGCAATGGATTAGTAAGATGTGCTTCCAGTTTTGATGCTTGCATTGTGTAACACAGATTTCTAACAATCATTGCGTAGCTAACAAGGGCATCGAATCTGTCCGCTTTTAAGTTGGGTTCTTTTCGAAGTTGCTTGACTAGATTTCCTATTATCTTCTCCGGACAGCCATATAAAATACGGAGGGTATTTATTATTTCCGGTACAGCTAATGGTAAAAGCAAATGAGCGCGTACAGCTTCCAAAGCAGGACCACGTAAACTCTTTTGTAATCTAATTAAATTTTCACAATTAGTATATCCGCACGCGTTTGTGCTAATCTCAAATTGACTTATGAAAACTGGCCACTCTTCTGGCCTGCCGCTAAAAATGGGCAATTCTCTTGACAATGCGCTTCTTGCCGCCAGTTGATTTCGTGTCGGAGGCAATGTTGTCAAAACTTTATCAGTTTTCAACGACGGTTTTACGTCATCGAAAGGAACTTCGAATATTTCTTTGTCACATAACTTTAACTTTGCTTGTCCTTCTACCCAATTTTTTATTCTCGCGGTCGCGGCTCTTTGTACACTATTTCCACTGCATACTGACCTTTGCTCATCCCTTTGGAATAGAAGTTGGTACTTTTGGTCAAGATATTCCATCTCTATCTTTTCTAGCTGGTTAATTCGCTTCAGCTTTAGCTCTCTTTCTTCTTTTGCGCGCTTAAGTTGGAGGTCTATTGCTGTTGATGACGAAGTTACAGTATTACATTTTGATGTAACGATATGGTCTCGGTATTGCTTAGCACGTTGAGCTGCTGCTAAGGATACTAACTGGCTCTTGATGGGACATTGGATTTTCAGACTGTATAGATGGCACAACTTCGTTGATGGTTTGCACATTGCGTGTATTGGTAGTAGCATCTGATTGAGGGGTAGGTTCGGTTGCGTTTATTTGTGCGGCTGCAGCATCTTCACGCCTTTTGCACTGTTCACACATCCAGTCCTGATTCTCGATTTCCTTGCCTACCTTTACACATGCAAAGTGAAACCAATCATCGCATTCGTCGCATTGCACCATTTCTAAATTGTCTTCATCGTTGCAATGGCCACAATTTTTATTTTTCTTGCTGCCTTTCGGTGGCATTGTGAGAAGTCTCCGTATATCTGATTTAAATCACGTTAAACTGAATGTTCTTGTAAATTCAATATATATATCAGCTCCCGCACTAACACAAGTTTCTTCAAAGACCTTTCAAATTGTTTTTCAATTTATTTTCTTTACCTTCCAAATATTTTTTTCCGCTATCAAATCTTTTGTTTTCTCCAGGCCTTCTTTGATGCCATAGTTTTTTTTACATATATAAAAAGTTTTTGAGGATGTCACGGCAAATTCTGAGTAGATACGTTCAGTTCCGTTTTTATAATAAATTTATTTGTTATATTAATAATTACATAAATTGGTTAAATTAACGAGGTTGAATTTTAGAATAAAATAAAAAACTCAAAAACTTTGTCGCACGTCTAGTCTCGTCGAAAGTTGCAGCGAAATAGGAGGTCACCTTTTCTCTTCTGTCCAAACGTGTTGAAAATAATGTGGTGAAAATTTGTGTGGTGAAATGGGATTGGTGACGAAGTAGGCTGGCAGTCAAAGGTTTTAACAGGGTGCATGCCGAGTGGTGCTGTTATGATTTTGTGGTACTGTTCTTCAACACAAATTATGTTTTTTTAAATAAATCCAACGCAATGAAGCACAGATTAAGGTATTTACACTAAAAGTACGCATAATAGTGTAAATCCTACAAATTTTTTAAAATTTTAAAAATCTCACGTGAGATTGAGGGGGGAGGGGGTCGAGCTAAATCTCACGACATCTCACCAAGGGGGAAGGGGGGTCGAAAAATCGCCAAAATCACCTCACGTAATTTATGGATGCCCCCTTGCCTATCGGACTTGGGCAACTTTAACCGATTCCACTTGTTGGTTTGATGTCAGGGCACTTGTGGTCTTGATCTTCGCCTCTTCACGCGGCTAGGATTGAGAGGCCCGGTAGAAAAGATATGAGGAAGGATATTGTGAAAATTTTGATCGATTTGGAATGCTTTCGTTTTTTAAATGAGTTTCGTTTTTTTCTCCTTTAAAACTTGATTACTTTTAATCCAAGGACATATATCAAATTAATATATGGACAGTTTACAAATAAGGGAATTTTGTTGGGCTTGGGTCGTAGATTCATGATTTTTCAAGCAGTTACCAAGTATACATGACCAAATTGAACGATCCAGAGATCGAAAGATTGAAAGAGAAAATCTGCGTATTTGACATCGTCAGATCGAGTAATTAAAGTTTAAATGGATTCAAACGTAATCGAAAAGCAATGAACATAACCTACAATTTGTAGTTTTCGTATCGTTTTACTGTTGTTTCGCTTTTCCAACGAATTCCGCTCGATCCTATTTGAATTCGATCTGCGTATACATGGATTTTTCTAAGATCCAAGCTGGCTTGAATCCGGCTTCAATTTCGCATGTATACGTACTATATGTCCTTAAAGTTAAATTCAAATAAAGGTTTACATCGGTTTCTAATTGGGCATTCAAAATCTGTTATTTCAAACGCGTGTTTATAGTATAGCTCAGAATTACCTCCAAATAGTCAAAATTAGTCAAAATTATCACTTCCCAGTGGGGCCACTTTACAAAATCTAAAGTTTAAGACCAAATACTGCGTTTGACAAGCAGTTTACTTAAAGAACTTTAAGTTAAAAACCTCAATCATAAGTTTTTGTTTGCCAGAAAAGCTGTAAAGTTTATACAGTTTCATTTTGTCGCTAAGATTTTCTTCAATTACCGTCCAGAGGCGACACCAATTTTTATCACTTAATTTTAATAGATGTTCTTACTATAAAGTTTACCGAAAAATCTATCAACACTTCGCAAAAACTTAAAAATACTATAACTTATAAAAATCAATTATTTTGGCTGACCCCCTGAGTGAATGTTTTAGTTTAAATTAAAGTTGCAAGTCCATGCGGTAAACCAATTAGAGGACCGGGCCTAAAAGGTCTGCAATGTGTTGATGAGCTATAATAAAAAAAACTCAGTAAGTAAACTGATTGGAAATATTTTAGCAAGTTGGGGCTAACGACCTTGGTAGAATTACGATAAGCAAATAAAAACGACAATCACAGTGCTGCATCATATAAATACATAATGCACTTCATTCTGGTATTTTGTATTTCAAAAAAACACTCGGCAAATCTGCTAATACAGCGGGAATTACAACAAATATCTAGTCTAGTCTAAAACACATTAAAATATTAATAAATATTTTTAAACTTTCAAACTTGATAAGGACATTTAAAAAAAAATAATTACTCTTAAAATAACTTTTAGCGAAGAGTTCACGTTTTTTGAAGGCCATTATCGCCCGGTTGTGTATCGGTCAATTACGATTGATAATTTTCTTGCTTGATACAAAAATATATATTAAAAGTCGATTAGCAATGGCAGACCTTACATGCATTTCATTACTTTACAAGTGTAGTTCTGAGTGAGATTTATCCGGAAACGCCTTACTGAATTTGTTTACATAAGTATTTCTAAGTATATTATAAGGGATCGAATTTGCTTCTACTTGAAAAATAGAAGTTGTGCACTTTTTAAAATGTTACAATTATTGTTAGTGTCAGTGGTTTTGTTGTGCCTATTCCTACTTGCATGCCGTCGACAAATTTATAGAAAAGTGACTACAGTTGATGGACAAAGGCTAGAGGATGTTATTCCTTCTGTGCCAGGGTATCCAATGTTTGGAAATTATTTTGATGTGGTGTCTTCTAGCTTCAGTAAGTGGACGAAGTGCATTTTTATATTAATCACATTTCAGTTTTATTGCAAGAATGTACTCCTATTTACTTATCTAACAAATTTTTCATCAAAGCAAAACAAAATCAATAGATAAATAGTGTAGATAACCGGCGGGTCACAGGTTTAAATATTTTTAATTTATTCTACATTTTTTAAGTGGACTCCGCTGCAGAACAAGCTATTTAGCTAAAATCTCTTTTCCGTTCTTTAGTTTAGCTTATATTACCGACAATTATATTTCCACTGGACTGTTACATAATAGCAAACAATGTCATTTAACTACCACAGATCGTTATCTGTTTTCAGTATTAAAACTCTCATAATTTCAAAAAATATACATTTCATATTGTAGCAGTTGTGATGTCACATAAATAACTTTTTTTCTTTGCATTTAATTTTTTTTTAACAATTAAATTTGTGTTCTCTTATTTTTGGAACGCCTCATTTTACACGACGAAACACGTGTTCCCTCAAGCCCTCTCTCACCTCTCTCCTTCAAACCGAGCAAGCTTACAGGAAGCTTTTTGTTTCGTGGTTCATCGTGTAAAATTGGCCAAACTATACTAATTCTCTATGTGAAAAGGGAATGATTTATTAGTCGGAGGCGGAAGCTGCAGGCCGGTATTCATTGATCCTTTAGATTAAAGGAGTATCCACACATATCAAGGCCGTGCCCGGGACGTCACAGGGCCGTGTTCTGTCATGTGTGAACGAGCCCGTGCCCGGACACGGACATGTGTGAACAAGTAAATGAGTATCCACACATATCAGTGTTCCGTCAGGGGTTCAAAAAAATATCGGTGCGTACATTTTATATGAATCGTTCAAATCCTTAAAGGAGTATCCACACACATCAGGGACGTGCCCGGGACGTGAGATTTTTACTCCTTTACGAGTTCATATAAAAAGTACGCACCGATTTTTTTTGAACCCCTGACGGAACAACAATATGTGTGGATACTACTCCTTTACTCGTTCACACATGTCCGTGTCCAGGCATGGGTTCGTTCACACATGACAGAACACGGCCCTGTCACATCCCGGGCAAGGCTCTGATGTGTGTGGATACTCCTTAAGACGTTCAATACTTTTGGGCAGTACTTAGGCCGTGTTTTTTAATTAACTGGGTTTTGAGAGCTTTTGAGTTCATTAAGAGAACGGCAAGGGAAATTTTAATATGCGCCATCTTCAGTACTTTAACCCTAGAATGATAATCATATTGTAATGTACGTAAAAGATAATCATACGTAAAATTGACGCATAACCTTTTTCTCCAAAAAATACGTAGTTAACCTATATACTTTTTTCCAAAATTAGAAAGCTTGGAGTATTTCCTATGAATAATGTCCGGAAAATTTTTACGGTACGGCATTTACTTTTGAAATTATAAGCAATTTTAAAGCTAAAGTTGGCTCTATTTCGTACTTTTTTAGTACTTTTTCACCTGAGCTTATGTCGAAAATTACCAAATAAGGTCTGTCGGTAACACTTACCTCAGTAACGAGTGCGCCTCACGGTAGCACTAAGCGACAACTGAGATGTCCTAAGCGCATAGCGACGGATTCGCACTATGTAGAAAGAGAGAGCAATATTTCGAATACGCATGCGTCAATTTTACGCAGATTATCTGTCTAGGGTTAAATATGTATATTAAAATGAAACCGAAGTTGCGTGTCACACGGTGAGCTTGAAGTAAGTTTTTATGAGATCGGAAAGTAACTCGGATTGTTCTGTTGGACTATGTTCTTTTACTTAAAAGAAGACATTTTGAGTCAAAACTAAAATCATTTAAGCGTCCCTTTTCGAGAAAATCGATTTTTGGCCCCCAAAAAAACCACCCCATAACAAAAAAATTCCGATTTTGACTAATACCTCTTAAACAGCAAGTGTTATCATAAAATAGTATTTACAAAGTTTGTAGATTATGCGATTATCTACAAAAAAAGATATTATACATTTTCCTGTACGATTTTCCATTCATGAGATATCGCCGTTTTAAAGATTTAAAATACTCATATGCACTCATTCGCGACGTGTATCAGGTCATCAGACCCTCAATAAATCTTTTGTTAGCTATGTGGCTAATACTTTCAGGGGTGATTCCCGGATGTATTTGGAGAAAAAAATTGCTCTAGAGAGGGGGGCTATCGCCACTAACCACTAAAATACAGGGTATTCACGGAAAAAAAAATTAACCGTTTTTAAAATTTACTTAAACCTCAATTACTCCTAGACTAATTATCGTAAAGCAACAAAATTAGGCTCATCGTTTAGGTAAATATGTATTCTTTAATTTGGCATAAAGATCAAAAAGTTGAGTGACTCCGTTTAGAAGATATGTAGGTTTAAAGTATGAGCAAAATCCCAATATTCTTCGTTTTTCAGCATTTTGCCCATCCTTTAAACCTACATACTTCCACAGTTTTCCACGGTTTCAACCTACCAACTTCCACAGTTATGAGTCGTCAAAGTTAAAATTTTGGTTTTTTTTAACAAAGATTTCACCTTCAACAACCTTTTTCTCCAAAAAATACGTAGTTAACCTATACTTTTTTTCCGAAATAAGAAAGCCTGGAGTAATTCCTATGAATAATGTCAAAAAATGTTGTGCTACGACCTTGACTTTTGAAGTTACTAGGTGGGGTGAAAAGTAACCTCCTTGACCGCCAGAATGCGCTGCTACTGCAAAAAAGGTTATGGTGCCTTGAAGTCCGTTCATATTTAGGCAGACATGCCAAATTTCAGTGCGAGACTGTCTTTAGTTTTGTTTTGACAGCTGATTGTTGTTGACGTGTTTGGCATCATGTATGGACAAAAACGACCTTATTTTTTGAGAGGCAAAACGGAGAAGGAAACAAAAAAAAAGTTGGATAAATATTATGGTGGTAATGCTCCGTCCGATTACACCGTCAAATATTGGTTTCGAGAGTTTCGTGGTGGCCACAACTCCACTACCGATCAAGTCCGCAGCGGCAGGCCCTCCGATGCGGTTACAGAGGATTATCATGGCATACTCCTCGTGGACTTGAAAAAGGAAAAACCATCAACAGCGAGTATTACTGTACATTATTGGAGCGATTAAAGGCCGAAATCGCTGCAAAACGGCCTCACATGAAGCGAAAAAAAATTTTGTTTTTGCAAGACAATGCGCCGGCGCACAAGAGCATTGCAACCACGGCTAAAATCAATGACTTACGGCTCCAATTGCTGTCGCATCCACCGTATTCGCCCGATTTGGCTCCGTCGGACTATTATCTCTTCCCAAACCTCAAAAGATGGCTCATCAATAAAAAATTCAGCTCACGCGAGGAAATCATCGACGCCGCGGAGGAGTATTTTGCAGACCTTCCGGAAAATTACTTTTCGGACGGGATCAAGAAGTTGGAAAATCACTGGAAAAAGTATATCGAGCTAAAAGGGGACTATATTGAATAAAATAAAAAAACATTTAAAAAAAATTTTTTTTCATTCACAAGGAGGTTACTTTTACCCCACCTAGTATAAGCAATTTTGATGTTAAAATTGGCCTTATTTGGTACTTTTCGACATAAGCTTAGGTGAAAAAGTACTGAAAATGTAATATGCGGGCTACAATCTACAAGTCCTACACCCGGCCCCGCCTCTAGTACAACTCATTTATCTGGGCTTGTACAAAGCACAAAACCGCACCGTAAAGCTCATTGGCGATAGCACCGTTAAGCCACAATAGGAATGAAGCAGCCTTGACTAAATTTTCCAGCAATTATTAAAGTGGCTGTGACTACTGACTACCGAAATTACCGACCTCCTGCCTGTACAGCAATATTTTCCTGCAACACAAGGCTAGCCCGCTTTCTTCATCCCAATATGCTGGAGTCCCCTTTTCGCGTACACTACGGTCTAGAAATTCATCGACACTCGAACATTCCCTAGACCCCTTCTAACCTGTCCTATTCTCTTCAAGGATTGAACTAAGCTTACTACTAAACCCATAGGAAGAACTAGAAAAAAGTAGACGGATGCGGTTGCAGCAGGCTCGGCATCACTACTCCATTCGTCTAAAGCCTGAACCTAATATGACGTACCGTAACGTAAAAGCACGCAACCTAACGTACGAACATGAGTGCTCATATGGCACCGACCTAAATTGACTTAATAAACTTGACGAATGTTCGTTAAATTCTCGAACGTCGGCACAAAAGGTTAGCATCCGCAAGCGGCATCAGACTCCAAGCAATTTTTCGGTTAAATTTTTTCCTTTTATTTTGCTGAGCAGTTATGAGCTTTTTAATTTCTTCCACGACTTAAATAAATCAAATAAATTGCTCAAATCTGCATTTACGGAATCCATTTTACACTTATCACTTTACATTTTCATTAAGGGCTATCTGTCAACATGCTGTAACTAAGCTCAAATTCGTCCAGTTTTCTTACGGTACGGCACGTCATACGGGGCCGGATTTACGTTTGAGAGGTCCCTGGGCATTTTTCATGTGGGGGCCCTTGTAAGGCTGCCAATTTCAACAGAATTGAATTACAAATGTGTTGCTTTACAGCAATCATATTTTCAAACTTTTTCCTGTAGGCTGTGAAAGCTTTTTGTTTCATATTGCTGCGAATGCTGTTGTTTCCAATGCTGGGGCATGCTGGTCCGGCTGCGAATGCTTCACATACACAAAACAAATAGTTTTCTCCCTCTAAACAAAGTACCATTTTACTATATAAAGTTGGACCATGAAAAAAAAATGCTGAAGGAAAGCAAAGTTCTTCACAGCCTTGGAGAGCAAAGCTTTGAAAAACTCTAAGCAAACAAAAAGCATTTCACAGCAAAGTATTTTAAAGCCGAAGCATTTGCAGCCGGACCAGTATGCTCCTGAAAGCTTTTAAGTACTTTGAAAGCAACAGCATTCGCAGCGATATGAAACAAACAGCTTTTACAGTCTACAGCAAAGTAAGTTTAAAAATATGTGCTTTGCTTTAAAGCTACTGACAGATACCGGCGCAAATGCGGTTCCAGCAATTACAGATAGAATAGAAGTATGTGTATTCAAAGGCGAGCTAACGAAATGTGGCTTGAGCGCTACGCACACACCGCTTAAGTTGATTTATGTGAAATAATTGTTTGCGTTTTGAGTCGTGTGTGGGTGTTGATGGGGATAGTAAATTTGTTGAATTTCGTAGTTAATGCAAATCTTTCTTTAATGAAATTAGCACCTAAAACAAAGACAAGTCCCGTACGATAGAAAAATAATACCCAAATCTTACAGCTTTATCAATTTATTTCATATCACGACCACTTGACACTTTGATTTTTAGGTTGCATCAAAGTCGGAACGCGCCGCCGACACCGCATCAATATGTCGATGAAAAGTCCGCACATACCGCGAAGCCAATGTCGGCACCGCCTTGCGCTTGTATCAGTCAGTAGTTTAAGTTTACCTTGCTTTCAAACCCTGCAATACGGAATAAAGCTTTTACTACTTCTAAGCCCTGTACAGACTCAAGTGACACAAACGCAAACGTTACTGCACGTAGAGAAGAAATGCAGATATATACCTATAGGTCGAATGAAAATGCTACAGTCACAAGAATCTGCAGAATCAGCCCTGCAGATGGCGTTCGCTCATACCAAGCGAAGGTGCCTGCACTATGCTATTCGCTATGACAGCACCTTCGTGCGAGTCCACACCGCGCTGCACGCTTGTGACTATATATCACTTTTTTCACAATTTCGGTGGCCCCAATATGTGGGAGCCCTGAGCACGTGCCCCAAATGCCCTTATGTGAATCCGGCACTGACGTCATATAAGATTCCGGCTTAACTGGAAAACCTCAGCTGGAGATCGAGACGACTGGAGGAGAAGAATAGAGAAGGCCCGAGATGGGCTGTTGTGCCATTGGAAGAAGAAGAGGGTTTCAAATACTCCTTAAAACTAGTTGATTAACAAATGGTAGCAATCTTACAATCTATCTAAATAGTTATTCGAAATTCGCGAAAGAAATACAAAAAGAAATTCTTAAATCACTATTGTTTCAGGTGATATATTTAAGTACTTTCGACAACAGGCGGCTGCTTACAAAAAATCGTACTTCCTCAACTTTTTTTCCGTACTCGTGTACAATGTAATTAAGGCTGAAGATGCTGAATATATCTTAACAAGTCCAAATTTGTTATCGAAAGAAATAAGCTATGACATTCTTCTGGACTTTCTTGGAACAGGCCTTCTGACGAGCACTGGTATAAAATTTCGTTACACAAATCAAAAAGTATCTAACAATTTTCACTTTAGGAAAGAAGTGGCATTCTAGAAGAAAGTTATTGACACCAGCCTTTCACTTCAGCATATTACAAAAATTTCTGGATATTTTCAAGTAAGTAAATTTTTGTCTTTATAAAAAGGTTGAATAAAGTTTGTTTATATATATTTAGACAAGAGAGTTTGAAATTTGTGAATTTTTTAAATACTCAAGCAAGTGGCAGTGTTATTTGTCTATCAGATATCATACCAAGATTTACCTTAAACAATGTTTGTGGTAAGTTTAATCTATTATAAAAAAAAAATTTTATAGAACCTAAATTCATATTTTGTCAGAGGCAGCCCTTGGTGTAAATTTAGATGAGTTAAAAGTTGAAGGTGACAACTATCGAAAAAACATGAGTCATCTAGATGCTGTTCTTACCAAACGAATTTCCAACCCACTTCTTTACACCAAACTCGCTTTGAGGTTATTTGGCAACGCGAAGGAGTACTATGCTGCCCATGAAAAGGTTCATTCGTTTTCGAGCGACATTATCAAAAGGCGAAGGTCACTTTTTGAAATTACCCATGATGTTGTCGGAAATGAGTTAATATACTTACAATTTGCTAAATATTTTAAATTAACAAAATTATTTGCAGTGAATATCTCAAGCCGCGACATGCCATGCTAGATACTTTACTGGAAGCGGAGAAGGAGGGGTTAATCGATCATTCGGGCATTTGCGAAGAAGTAGACACTTTCATGTTTGAGGGTTATGATACCACATCAAATGGGCTCACATACACATTTTTATTATTAGCTTTAAATCCTGATGTCCAACAAAAGGTGTTTGAAGAAATTGTTACATATGAAGGTATGTGTAGACCTTTCTAGAATAAGGCAATAATATATCAAATATTGAAGATATTAGCGCATAGCCAAGCCGAGGTAGTCTTTACCTTGACTGAACCTGATCATGATAAGTTGACATCTGATGTCACACGTTCATTTCTCACTAGATTTAATGTAACAGTAAAATGAAAATTGCCTTTTTTATTTAATTCTTCTGGCAAGTCGTGACCCAGTGACAATTGTCATCAGCTACCGTTTTGATTGGCCATGCCATAAGAAACTAGTCTCTAAGCACGAACATAAAAGGAAATAGAAATTAAACCTAGTTCATGGATTGCTTACATTCAGCAAATAGTGTTGATGGAGCAGCAAAGTTTACTGTATTCGAGAATGATGGTAGGTAGGTTTAGTAGGAGGAGCAGTGTCCCGTAACTATCGACAAGATTCCAGCGATATACTTGCGTGGCTTCATAAAGAGGTCTCGCAATCTCTGGTTGTTTTAAAAAGACCAAGTCTTCCTAGCTTTGAGGTATGATGATAGGCTCCCCCTTTTGGAGCCAGCTACTGAGAGAAAGTACATGGGCAGAAAACAAAGTGGCTTCTGTACATTCTCGACCGGTGTGCCTGTCATAGTTCCCCGAGTCTGACAAATTCATCTGCCTTCTCATCGCCCTCCATGACCCGATACCGGCTGAAGAGTGACCCTGTACAAACTGGCCAGAGAAAAAAGCTCCTTCTGGCAGTTTTCGATCAGCTTGGAAGTTATACGGGCCGATACTAATGCCTTGATGGCCTGCCGCTTGGGTATCTGATAACAAAATTACTCTAACTCCGGTCTTGGGAATGACTGTATTACTAGCGAGGCTTGAAAAATTGCAAAAATTTCTCCCTAAAAAACGCTGGCGAAGTTGGGCAGGCGGTAAGATTCTTGCAAATTTAGCGATGGGGAAAAAACTGCAGCTCCTACACCCGACTCTGATTGGGATCCGTCTTGGTTCAGGGCAAAGTCATGGCCCTTGTCGGGTTGGAAATCTTCCCATACCTCTCTTGTAAGGATCCGAATTTTGAGGTCTCTGCCGAAATTATTTTGCGACCAACTAGTAGGCCGTACTAACATCTCCTGTGGTAGAGAGCCCAGTATATTTCTATGCCCGTAGATCTCCTCGACCCAGCAACCCGCTTCAAGAAGCCCGAGGGCCGTGTGCTGCCTGATGTTATAAATCAGGTGGCAGCAGATCGTTATGCCATTGCCATTCTTTGGACTTGACCCAGTATTGATCTGTTGTATTCTTTGGCATGACCGCGCCACCATACGTCGGAGCCATCTCCCAGCACTGGTCTTATCAATACCGTTTATAGCCATGTGCCGTTTCAAACCCCACCTCTTGCCGAAAGTCTGCTTACAGGCATAGAAAGCTATACCCTTTCTTCGAGATTCAACCTGATATTTTAGTCTTCTTGTTGAAAAGCATCAGTACTATATTTCTGGGTTGACGGATAGCCCATATCGGTTGGACCATGAGCAACCCTTCCAAGAGCCACATCAATAATTTCGGCCTTTATTTTGTGATTCTCTATTATCTTTAGGAACTTATCCATTGCCATGAGCCATAGCAGAGGCGAGAGGACTTCGCCCTGAGGTGTGCCTCGGTACGTTTCCTTTATCACTCCGCTATTGCCCCAGCTGCTGTGGATGATTTTAGTTTCCAGCATGCTGAGGATCCATTGACTCTTTACCTATATTCTTATTTTTTTAACACTGGAACTTTTCATTTGCGCTCCACGCTTTTTTACATTTCGAAAGGTAGGTTATTCCCATATAGAGGCTGGAGCAATAAAAACTTTACATTCAAAATTATTTTTTACTTTTTAGTTCATTTTCTACTTTTTAGTCTATTTAGGTTTAAAATAACGTCACATAGCTTACTGTACTATACTCGTCATGCCACCTTCATTTGATGCCCATACCGAGTGGGTTGGAAAGAAAAAAGTAATTCGCCATTTTGTGTTGGCCACCATTTTGAATTTATAATCACGCCACGCACCTAATTGTATTCCATTTGTCATGCCCTTTCATTTGATACCCATGTCGAGGGGTCGGGGAACACAATTGCAAAACTCGGACGCAATTGAACCGCCAAGTGGGTCAAATTTAACTTCCAAGATTTTTTTACATAGTTTTACAGGCGAGGTATATTGGAGATGATCCGTTGGACTTGAAGCCACTAACTCTTTCTCTCTTCTTAACTGAGACCAATTCGACATTTTCTACTTCCACACTGTGCGCAGATACTCAACTCCGGAAAATTTTGAAACGGCGCCTGAGGATTGCTCGAAGTTTCGTTAAACGATTCAATAACGAATATGTCAATGAGCTACGATCAGTGCATCCCACAATGACACAACCTCTCGACTCTCAGAAAAGCCCAATGTAGGAAACATTGTAATCTTGTATGATCTAGCTTCGAAACGACACCTGTGGAAGCGGTATTTCCAGGCCGTGATGGAAGAATACGAGCGTGTCAGATTCGACTAGCCAAGGAGCGGTAAATTTCGAAGAGCCGTTCAACATTTGTGTCTCTTGGAGATAAATTCATCTGGCCCGCGAAAGGATGTTGAAAACCTGCACCACACCAACTAGGCAGAATCAATTTCATATCCATAACATTGCCTTATATTTCTCTCTTAGCCTAAAATAATATGAATTCTTTATTGTACGAAAAGTATTGAATACTGTTTAGTCCGGGGAAATTAGCAAAAAAAACGCACGAAAGGAGACAAAATTCGGAAATGGCTGAAAATTGGTCCACAGCTTCCTTGTGACTTTTTAAGAAAACAATTTCGGAATCACCCAAAAACTGGTTTTTTCGAAAAAATTTTTTGATCGGTCAATACGAAACGTTATTGCCCAAAAAACCCTTTTGTCATTTTTTCGAAAACTTAACCCTTTCGAAGTTATTCAAGGTCAAAGTTTCCAAAAATCACTTTTCGCCCAAAAAATCACTAATTGATTTTTGCAAAATTTTTCGAAAAGTTTTCGAAAAAATGACAAGGGTGTCATTAGGGTAGGCAATAATCTTTTGTATAAATAGAACAAAAAAAATTTCTCAAAAATCAGTTTCTGAGTTATTTTTTGACCAAAAACTGATTTTTTGAAACTTTGACCTTGAATAGCTTCGAAAGGGTTAAGTTTAAATGGCAAGATGGTTTTTTGTAGGCAATAAGGTTTCGTATTGACTGATAAAAATTTTTTTTCGAAAAAACCAGATTTGAGGGAATTTTTGGCCAAAAAGTGATTTTTGATAACTTTGACCTTGTATAACTTTGAAAGGGTTAATCGGGTCAACATCTTTTGTAAGAACTAAAGTTGTAGAGAATTTCATTGTCAATATTTAGGGCCTTTTTACGGGGTTGTACGACCTATAGAAACCGAGATACAATAAAAACACCGGAAAACCGCTATATTTCCGGCGGCCATTTTGTTTTTTTTGTGATTTCGAAATTGTTTAATTAAAAAGTCCCAAGGAAGCTGTGGACCAATTTTCAGCCATTTCCGAATTTTGTCTCCTTTAAATGCTAATTTCCCCAGACTATAGTTAAACTGAAAGGCTATTAAAATAAATATTCAGTTTAATTGCATTCCCGGATTTATTATTATTAAAAGACATACTTCAAGGGACCATCAAACTTGGCTGTAGCGCCATTGGAATTTATACAATACTATTGTTATCATTTGGACCATATTTTTTGGAAATAATACGGTCCCATCCATATTGTCAATCTATAATTTTTAAATTATTAAAAATAAATAATGTATAAAAATTCTCCCAAAACCATATTGAGTATGATGCTGTAAAAATTTTATTACGAAACTGGAAACATTTACCTAGTCACGGCGTAATTCAATTCGGTTCTGCCACCTTTTATGTAATTAAATTTATTTAAGTTTTGTCATTAAAATTTAATCCCTTATTAACAGAAAAAATTAAAAAATTTGGAAAAAAAATTGAAAAAATCGAGAAATATGTACTTGATTCCAAAAATCAGGTGTTCGGTTTTTCTTAATTTTAAGCGGTTTAATGAAAATAAAGTTTCGAAAAGGTATAGACCATTTCAAACTAGACGTTTCAATGGTTAAATGAGCACTCATTGAATATCAAAATTCGAAAAAAACATCAATCAAGTTGTCCATGCAAGATAAGGGTATTTTTTTCGAAAAATGTTATTTTCTGGGAAACTATCCGTTTTCCAAACAAAAAAAAAATCATGCTTATTTAACGCAACACAAGGTATACTCTTAAAAATTTTCATGTAAATTGAATTATTTTTACGGGAGAAAAAAATTAAAAACTGAAAAATCGATTTTCCGCCATTTTCTTGGAAAATTTGAGGTTATGTCAAAATATGTTAAATACAAAAGTTTTAGATCTTTTTATTATCTACAACTTTTGTATTAAACATTTTCCACTAGGAGGTCATATTTCACCACAAATCGCAAAAAATCGTTTTTTACCCCTAAATAGCATCCCCATTTTACCATTTCCCTTTTTTTCGAGTTTAAAAATTATTTTTTTCTTTTAATTATAACCTTAACGACATTTCATTGTTGGTCCATCCCTGCTATTAATTTATTTTTTTCTCCTTATTTAAATCCGCTTTGGCACTAGCCTAAGGGTGGGATGTGGTCAAAACGGAGTAAATAAACAAAACGTACACAATCGTTAAACGGTACTTCAAGTTTATGGGAGCAAAAAGAATCGACAGAGGGTTAGATGGACAGCCCTTTTCAGCAAGCCACAATGGTAACGAAGTTTAGACATGAGTGTAGTTTTTACTTACAATGAAACTAATATGATCGCAGCAGGTCATGCTGCTATTCAGTACCACCCCAAGATTTCGTGCTTTATTAACACAAACAAGAAGAACCGAGTTTAACGCGATAGCAGAAAAGCCAGAACCACGGTATACAGAAACAAGGTAATGTAACAGAGACTGACAGCTTCGAATATCGCACGGTATACAGAAACAAGGTAATGTAAAAGAGAAATGTCATTTGAATGCTGACGTCACTCGGCAAGTCTTCCCCATACAAAATCGAAATTGTTGTTGTTGTTTTCTGTATTAACTTGCCGGGTGACGTCGGCTTTTTCTACGATATTCGTACGATATTCGAGCTGTCAGTCTCTTTTACACTACCTTGTTTCTCTATACCGTGCGAATATCGTAGAAATTTCGTGCCGAGTGACGTCAGCACTAATGTAGAAACAACAACACAACTCCGATTTTATATGGGAAGAGCGTGCCAAGTGACGTCAGCACTCAAATGACATTTCTCCATTACATTACCTTGTTTCTGTATACCGTGAGCCAGAACGAACAGAAGCAGAGTGAGAGAGATAAAAATACAATGGGATTTCGAAGAACCTGTAGTAAATTTAATATTGACCATAAGGATACATGCCGAAAGTCAACAGCAAGCTTTTCCACACATCGCATCGTCAGCATACATATGAATCTTACAATATCGTTAATAAAAATACTGAATAAAAGTGGCCCATGAATAGAGCCTTGGGGACCCCAGAGCGTGGAGTAGGGCAATTTAACGTTTTGAGAACGGTTATATAAGAAACTTTGCAAAAGTTTAAGAGCAGACAGAAAAGAATACTGATAGGACTGAGAAGGGCACTTAGGAATAGGTATGATTAAAGCATGCTTCCAAGTCGAGGGAAACTTGCATACCGTGAGGCAGAAGTTAAGAATATGAGTTAAAATAGGCAATAGACGAGGTATGAGCATTTTTAGGAAACTGTTTTGCGTAAATTCCATTTTCGAAAAGAAACGATTCGCAGTTGAGAATTGAACCAAGTTTCACAACTTTTTGCACCAGACATCTCAATTTACAAATTTTTTCAGTCAAGTTTTAAATCTGATGCCTGAAAAAGGGTTTTTCGCATTCAGAACCTCAAAAATATGTATGTTAAAAAATCTAGCAGCAGACAGTAGTTCGACAGGCCTTAGGTTAAATCCCATTAAAATTAAAGAAATGCGGATAAATGCCAACATCATTGAACACACAGCGCTGACGTGGAATTGGTAGATTAATTATGTTACCTCATTAGCATTATTACGGAAAATGGTGAAGCAGAAGTAGACGTCACCACCAGAATATATAAATCATATGGAGATCGCCGGAGATCTCAACTAACGCCAAATTGCGGCTGTTCAATTCCAATGTTAAGGCAATTCTGTTGTATGTTTGCGAACCATGGAAAGTTGCCCAATCTATCACAAGGCGCCATCAAGTTTTCATCCTAAATATCCTCTGGCAAGGTAGAATTACAAATGAAAACTACTGCGCCGTGCCGGCCAAGAAAGAATAGATGACGAAATCATGCAAAGGAAATGGAATTGGAATGGCCACACCTTGCGAGGTGCAAACGAAAATCTAGCCAAACAGGCCTCTGACTGGAATCCGCAAGGACCCGTAGAGTTGGAGGACCTAGAAAAACGTGGAGAAGAATCCTACCAAAAGACGCCACAACAAGGAGGGCAACTGTTTCCGCCCTATGTCCCATGCGGGATTAAAGGACCAGAAAGAATCCTGCACTCATAACGCACTAGCTCGATGTTGACCAAAGTGGGCTTACTTATGCTTGTTTTCTCTGCTAGCTCCATGTCACTAAATTTTTGTTGCGGATGCGGTATTTATATTGAATTGTTACCGGGAAAAGTAAATACTAACTTAATCTTCTACCACAAAATATTTTGTTAAATTTTGTTGAATCTCGTGGGCCGCACAATTTCCTACGAAGGGCAGCATGCGGGTTGGCCACCCCTGGTCTAGCACTTCTCTACTTAAGCGAATATATCCTCATCGGTTAAGGTTGCATTCCTTGAAAGGCTTTATACATTCAAAAACTTTCGTATGGCTTATCGACTGATCCGAGTAAGATTTCTTCAATGCGTCAATGATCGTTTTTCGTTAATTCAATATTCCTCCAAATTTTGAAATGCTTAATGACTATCCTGAAAAAAAATAATTTTGAAATGAACTACGCAAACAATTCACCTGAAAATTTTTAAATTACGCGCAAACAAGCTATATTTTCAAAAAATTATCCGCTTTCACTAATACATTGTTAAAGCATTAATGCCGGTCGCAGTACGGTTCCTTTTTGATACACATCGTAGTTTATTGGCTCTCTCTTAGGTGTCTTAAGAGTTCATTTGAATGTGATTAATGTTAGATCATGATATTGAACTTATTCGTAAACTAGATGTTGTTAATAGCGAGTAAATAATTCTAATTCTTGTAACAACGTTCCGAACTTGCTGAAATGTGAAATCCGTCTAACCAATTGCATTCATGATCACAATTACTAAATTTGTGTCCGTTTTAATGTTCTTTTAAGAGCATATTTCAACACCTAACATTCAAAGAATTGCTGACTTCAAATATTTAGACTGTGTCATAAAGGAAAGCTTAAGAATGTTTCCTCCCGTTCCAGTAATTGGCCGCCAACTTACAGAAGATATGACATTTGGTAATTCCTACACTTTCAACCACCTAGACTAATTACTAAAATCATTAACAAATCTTTTCAGGTAATCTACGTCTACCATCTGGAGCGCAAGTTTTGGTTCATGTCTTTGATATGCATTATGATCCAAAGTGGTTCCCAAATCCACATGAATTCAATCCGGATCGTTTCTTACCAGAAAATACAGTCAATCGTCATCCATTTGCTTACGTTCCATTTAGTGCTGGCCCAAGAAACTGTATTGGTAAATAGACTTAAATAAATAATGTATCATTTTCAAAAACTCTTTCCTTTTAGGTCAAAAGTTTGCTATGCTTGAGATGAAAATGCTTATCATGCATGTCATAAGAGACTTTATACTGTCGCCTATAACACAAATAGATGAGATCGAAAATCAGGTGGGCTTAGTGCTGAGAAATACAACGCCAATTAAAATTAAAATTAATAAGAGACAGAGGAACAACTGATGCATTTATGAGAATGTAAATAAAACTGTTTAATATCGTTAGATCGTTGTAGCTTACTTAATAAAACAGATACTGTAGAATGTACTAACTAAGTGATTCATTTTACGTAGGAGTTCGGAGACACTCCCTGTGGAATATTGTTTGAATAGTTCCTAGTCTGTAGTGTGTGCGTAAAGAACGGCTCAAGGTGCTCGATTGCCTAGGATGTTTATAGATGAACCAGACGTGAGATCCAAACCGTCCAATGAGATGAAAGAAAGATTGATGCAGGGTTTGTAAGATTTTTGACACAACTTCATAATAGTTGAGAAATATTGTAGAGATAAGAGTGATAGAACGGACAACCCCAACAAGCTGCTTTATTCCACCGATTCCCATCCAATGCTAACGCTGACTAACGCTGAAATCAAGGTCCTATCAACTTTCCGAGTTCAAAATTTCTTTTTTTAACTAAAATTTCAACTAAAACCACCTTTTTCTCCATAAAATACCTAGTCAACTAATGATTTTTTTTTGCAAAATTAGAAAGCTTGGAAAATTTCCTATCACGAATGTCTGGACAATTTTAATCCTACGGTTTTTATTTTTGGGGTTATAAGCAATTTTAATGCTAAAATTGGCTCTATTTCGTACTTTTTTAGTACTTTTTCACCTAAATTTTGCCAAAAAGTACCAAATAAGCACCAAATAACGCCAATTTTAACATGAAACTCTGTAAGCCTGCCGTTGAATGTAGCAGCCTCTCCAAACGGTTAAAATTAAGAACCTCCAACCATCACGGCATCTTTTTCCAGCAACACAAGACTAGCCAACTCGGCTCACCCCCACACACTGTCGCGTACATTACGGTTTAGAGAGCTTCGTTTTTAAATAAAACAATTCGATTGTAGAGGAAAAACCATAAAAGAAGACAACGAGCTTTCTATTAGCTCTGGTTGTTTGAGTGAAAAAGATGCTCTTTCAAACAACCGGAGCGAATGGGACACTCGTTGTCTTCTTTTATTGTTTTTACTCTAGAACAACTCTCTTCCGCAGTCGGTGTTTCCGAAACATCTCAGAGCTCAGCACCCTCCAAACCTCTCTTCTAAATCAGGCTTACTATTTAACATTGCACTATGACTTGAACGATATGGCGGACTAGGAAGTAGTACAAAGGATGATTCCTGAGTTATCACAAAAAAATAGGAAGTAGCCAAACATATTTGGATTAAGTTTACCTTTCAGCTTATGGAAGACACTGCTCTACTGTTCCCACCGAAGTATTGGGTTGCAATTGCCGCCGAAAACGCTGTACACTTCGTTATAAGATTAGGCTCAAGTTGTTTTATAGGCTAATTCTTAGTTGTGACGGGTCATAAGCAAATATGAAAAAATCTTGAGACGAGTCTTAGAATAGAGAACTACAGGAAAGGCCCTCGCGTGTAAAATCCCTGTACGTGAGCGTAGTGAAATCCGGGTATCAGACAACTGTCAAACTGGGCTATTTGTTTGTTAGTTGACTGTCAAATTATAAATTGTTTTCTCGCGTTCGGTAGTGCATTTTCTTTGAAACGAGTGTTTTTTATCAAATTTACTTCGTTTTTTTTTCAAAACTAAATTAAAAGAAAAAAGAAAGTTCAAAGAATTTGTTTTCAGTGCGATTAAAGTTGTTACAAGTGAATTTTAAGTGAAATAAGAACAATGAAGTGTGCAGTTTTTGGATGTACGAAAAATTCGCTAATTCCGCGAGGAAAATCCTTTTTCAGGCAAGTGGGTAAACTCAAATACTTCCTAAACATATATATTACATATTTCCTTTAATAATTGTGGAAATCACTGAGCTAAATACTCGAAATAATGTAAATTTTGTGTGCTTGGATTTCTTTGTTTACATTAACTAATGCCACCCAAAATTCAAGGGGATCAGCTGATTAGAATGCGTAGTGACGGCGTGTAAAAAGTTCATTTGTAGGGGCAAGATTTTATTTTAGTTAACTGATTATTTCAACTCGCTCTTGCCCCTCCTCTATTCCATTCGCTTTATCCGCTTGTAATGGACAAGCAACTACTAAAACGTGAGCACTCACACAAAAAGGATTTCACTACGCTAAAATTCGGCGAGGGCCCTTCCTGTAGTTCTATATTCTAAGAGACGAGTCTTGTTACATATCAGCTGTTTCCGATTCTCAGTGAAAAATCACAACATTCATCACTAGAATTCCACCACAGTTGTGGTGCAAATGTGAAATGTCAAATGTTGTGAAATTCTAATGTGAAATGTCAATCATAAAACGCGCGCCAAAATGGAAAGAGGTAAATTTTTCTGTAAATAATATGAAATTTGACTGTTTATTATTTTTAGGTCTTTACAGAAGGAAAAAAGTCGTACCAAAGAACCTCTCCAGAGCAGCTTGAATTTTGCCGGAATCATCCAGAAATTGGACAAAATAAAAATGACCGAAGCGGATACAAAATCTTTGGGCTGACTTGGCTAGAAATTTAAATGCCCTTAAAGGCCCGTCCTCACTACGCGGACTTAGATCCCATACGCTTTTGGCGGAAAGGCCCTTAAATTTTCTGAATCGTGAGTTTTGGATCCTAAAATAAGAACTAATCTGAAAGAAAATAATTATTTAATGAATATTGATTAATCTACATTGAGAAAAATATCAATTTTCATTTAAAAATCCCGTATTGTGTGGAAGTACAATGTACCTTTTTAAGCCCGGCCTTTCCTCCGCGCAGTTTGGCCGTACTGCCTTTGCTATTAAAAACTCTATAAGAAAAAAAGGCAAAAGCGGGTATGAGCTCAAGTCCGTGTAGTGTGGATTCACCATTAAGGGCCAACTCGGACGCCCGTGTGAAAAAACCATGTTTCGTTAGTTTCCTGTGAAAGTATATTTTATTTTGAATTTAGTATAAACTACTTGGGACCCGGTGCCACTGCAACCAACGTCAAAACATTAAAAATCAATCCAAACCTTCAAAATTAAAGTCTTCTTAACCATTAACAAAAAACCAACTATTCCTATAAAAGCTAGAGACATTAGATTCAAACAGCATTTATTTGAAGTATGACCAAAATTACCTGTGTATTCCGTTAAAACCATGAACGTTAAATCATTTAAAATTATTGCAAATAGCAGGACCCAACCCAACACTCGAAATTCGAGGGCCACTTTCTATACCTTTTTTGAATTTATATCTAGAAGTCTTCAACAACAAAATTTTTGAGAACAATAAAACAAAATCGAAAATTGAAACAAATATTTTATAGTTGGAAAAAGTAATGCCAAAAAACCAACTTTTATTTTCTCTTAATGTCACATATTGCAAAATTGTGTTCATATATTCGGATTAAATGTAACAGATGCCATACGTTAAAACATGTAAAATTAATGCAAATCTTGAAAATCTAACTATTTACAACCTCTAACGAAAGAACCAATAATTATTTCTGTAAAATTTGGAAACATTAGATTCAATATGCTTTCATATTTTAAGTGTGACCAAAATTACCTACGTATTATGTTAAAACCGCTAATGTTAAAAACTGTAAAATTAATGCGTTGTGTATGATCACGGTATACAGAAACAAGGTAATGGCCTGTTTCACACGGGACGACGGCCAACCAACAGAAATCGTACGATATTCATGTTTTTAGAGAAGAGGGTGAGAGAGAAAGATGGGGAGGGACGATTTTCCCATCCAACTTTCTCACACGATTTTCGATACGACTTTTTGACAGCGGTGTGGTTGTTGTTGCTTTTGCTGGGAGAAGAAAAGAAATAGAAATGACTTTTATTTCACTCGGAAAGTACGCAAAAGAGAATTGAAATAAAAGCAACAACAATAAGCTAAAGCTTTTTGACGTACAGTTGGTTGGAAAAATTGGCCTGTGTGAAAGCCCGTACGACTTTTCGTCAAATTTCAAAAGGGAATGGACGATGACAGCAGATTTTGTTGGTTGGCCGTCGTCTCGTGTGAAACAGCCCATTGTAAAAGACTGAATATCGTAGAATATCGTATTAGTGCGACGTCACTCGGCAAGTCTTCCCCATACAAAATCGAAATTGTTGTTGTTGTTTTCTGTATTAAACTTGCCGGGTGACGTCGCCTTTTTCTACGATATTAGCACTTACGATACAATATTTCGTCTTTTACATTACCTTGTTTCTGTATACCGTGGTGTATGATGTGCACGAACTTGTTGCATTCTCAATCTATTCACTTGTCATTCATTTTCAGTCGCTCTCAAACTAATTGGGACATGCCGACGACTATTTTCATTAGCTGTCGCTCGCTGGTCATCAGTGCGGTTTGCACGTGAAGTAGCTCGGCGCGCATTTGACTGACTTCGAGGACCTATGTAATCTCGTGTTCTCCTCGGCATTAGGTGCGTTTCATTTTCCTTGGAGTACGTACTCCGGAGTAGTTGGGCGCACATCGGCGTAATTGCAGCTACCCCAGCCCATATGTATTGTGGTGTAGCAGTAGTTAAACATAAATATCAATGAAGTCGCTTTAAATTTTATTAAAAAAAATTTAAAAAAACTGTTTAGACCATAAATGGAGCGTTTCATTTTCCTTGGAGTACCTACGCCGGCGTAGTTGGGCGCACATCAGCGTAGATGCTGCTACACCAGCCTATTCTGTGGGGTACCAGCATCTACTTCGATGTGCGCCCAACTACGCCGGTGTAGGTACTCCAGGGAAAATGAAACGCTCCATTTATTGTCTATATGGGCTGGGGTAGCTGCAATTACGCCGATGTGCGCCCAACTACTCCGGAGTACGTACTCCAAGGAAAATGAAACGCACCTATTGTAATGAGCAATGTAAAATAACACGGAATTGTTTTCACAGTCACTGAAATCTGTCGAACTATCCTTCATCCTATCAGAACATATTTATGGCCAATTGCAAATGCTGAAGCTAATCCATGATGGATGATGGATAATATGAATTAGGAAAAATCCAAAGTAACAACTGAAAAATCTATAAAATTTGTCATTTTGGGAATTTTCACTGCAGATTAGTTTCAATAGCTTCATGACCTACCTAAAATTGTCATTAAATTGAGGTTTTTGAGAAATGACACCGATTCAATTTAATGACAATTTCACATTTACGCAGCTGTAAAACAATAGGTAGGCCATGAGGCTATTGAAGGTAATATGAAGTGAAAAATCCCAAAATAACCAATTTTTTTAGATTCTTCAGCTGTTCCTTTTTTGGTTTCCTAATGTTTTAAGCCTGCGATTGTCATAACTTGAGACTGGCGCACGAGAATACAAAAAAGTCACAAGTGCGACTCACCACGCCTTTATGACTTTGTTGTGATTTGTGATATGTCACTGATGATTTGAGAATATTGGCCTATTAGAATAATCTCAACAACTGTGTCAGGTATATTCGATTTCAGGGAACTTTTATGTGATTTTGTTTTTTGTTTATCAAAATACTGAATGATGATGGGGAATAATTTTGTGCTTCCGTGATTTCTAGCATCGATGGATACACTTAGGAATGCAACATCTATTAGGTTACGTTTCAGTTCGGCAATCGTTAAATGATTCAACACACTTTCTACATAACTGTAGCTTTTGTACGATAACGTGTCATGATTTTTGTCGTATTTGACTCCAAAAACATTCTTCGTTAAGGTAATTACTACAAATACAGAGAATTGAATGAGATGTGGTGATTAACTGTATGGTAAGACATTGCACCTTCGGCTGCTCGAATAAGATTTTCTTCTGAGCTAGGTCCAGTTTTGTACTACTCGGCTTGTCCTGTCGTATTAATTGTGTGTATTATTTGCAATGGAAATGTTTATAGAACAAATTGCTCATAGAACTTCCCAATCATTTTAATCGTGCCGATTTAGATAATTCAAAAAAAAATTACTTAAGTTTATTTTCGTCAATATATTTAATCTTTCCAATAGTACTGGGTATTTTCCAATTTGCTGGATATTCCGAAATAGTATGTTCCAACGGATATTTTGTTTAAAAAATAATTTGAATAAAATTTACTCACTTCATTTACTTCTTCGTTCTTTTACGTGTTAAATAAGATTAAATAAATTCACTATTTAACTTCATTTATTTCTTTTTTCAATCTTAATATTAATTAGCGTATTTGTACGTAACACAATACCTAACTCAAGTACAATCTCCTCTCTTTCAGTTACTGGTAACAATTTAAAATTTTTCAAAACATGAGCCAGCAGCATTTTCATTTCCAGCATAGCAAATCGTTGTCCTAAAAAAAAAGAAAATTAAACAACTAGAAGCTTTCCACAATTTCTATTTATTGTACCTATGCAATTCCTTTGTCCTGCACTAAAAGGAATATACGCAAAAGGATGACGATTAACAGAGTTTTCTGGTAAGAAACGATCTGGATCGAATTTCTCAGGATCAGGAAAATATTTTGGATCGCGATGTATATCGAAAATATGCAGGACCAGCTGCGATCCTTCCGGAAAATTTATATTTCCTGATTTAAAAAATAAACAAGATTAAAAATTGGGCATATTCATAAATTATAGACCTACCAATTGTGACATCTTCTGGACATTGGCGACCAGCTAAATGTACAGGAGGATAGAGTCGTAAGCTTTCTTTTATAACACATTCTAGATATTTTAAGTCTCCTAATTCATTGAGTGTCAAAGTTGATGGGTTATCTGTAAAAGATCTTGTGTATTTAGCAAAAAAAAATAACTTTTAATATACAATCTTTCTATAAAGGAATGTATAAACTTTTAATCCAAATTTTCAAAGAACCCTAACCAAGCTTTATCCAAAAAGCATGGAAAGAAGCAGAAGCCGACCTTGGCAGCCAGGAATTAAGGCACCCGGCAACCATCCCACAAATCCGTGGTCCTCCCACCTAGACAACTTTCTTTCTTTTTGGCCTTCGCTCTTTACAAAAAAAATCCCCTGCCCTTTCTCCTGTCTTTGTCTGTAAGCATAATAAGTGAAGAACCTTTGTGTCGAACTTTAGAGCCCACAGATTATGACCGTTCTGTTCTCCGGCCAAATCAACGAAACTTTCTCTCCTGAATTATATGAAGCAAATATTTGACTTCCTATACGAAGAGAAATGTCGAAATATCATAGATATTGATGGTTTTTGTTAGTAGTAGGCTTTTGATAGGTCCCTTTTAAATTTCCACCAGTAATAAGCTAACGACTCCATTTCCCTTGATAAGCTTCCCTGTTACGGAAATGTCCTGATGAAATCAGTCGCCTTGTTTCTTCACTTGCACTGCCTAGGCTTGCAGGAAAGAAATTCAAATGTGAGTCCAGGCAGGGACGGCGCTTTCATAGGTGCAAATACTGCACTTGCACCGGGTGCAATTAGACAGGGGCGCAATTTCAAAAATTAAAAACAAAATTTGAAACTTTGAAAACTGCTGGTGGGGCCCGCGCGCAAAAAAACCAAGCGCCGGCCCTGCCTACTACGCCAGTAGAGAATCACGATCTAGTAGAGCATGGAACTGGAGTAGCGGCAGAAGGCGATTAGAAGGGTCCTAATTTGGGTAATGAGGGACGACGACTCATCTGCTTGGCCAGAAAAAAAATAACTGAAGAAAACTCTACGACGACGAAGAAGAGTGTCGTGGTCGAGGAAATTCTGAGAACATATCGGAAAGTCTCAAAGTTAATGAAACAATGAGGAGGATGGCAGAGAAGCAGGAGGAAACTAGTAAAATCATGATGGAAGTTCACTCTCTAGGAAGCTACTTCTTGGGAAAGTCTTACGATTATTTGAAATCAAATGGATACGAGGCTGAACCGAGGTTGGGTTGACAGGATCGTGACAGAAGAGGGATTGAAACGTGCTATAGATTCATTTTTCCCGTTCAAGATATCGCGGCGTGGCGAAATATTCTCCGCTTTGCTCCAATGCGACAAGAAGGTCATTGGACTTAAGCTGGGGTGGCGCTTTCATAGGTGCAAATGGTGCACTTGCACCGGGCCCTATGGAGGGGGGCGCAATTTTCCTATTGTCCTTCATTGCGATCAAAAAATGAGGAGCTGATGTGGCGCAATATGGCATACTGCACCGGGCGCAAAAAACCCGTCTTAGTCTATGTTCTCTGATCCTTCATTAGTTTCCGTATTTGGGGACCATGTAAATAAAACAGTTATGTATCATGTAACAAAACTGCAGTCCAAGCAGATGATTTTAAGGATTTTAAAATCACCACAAATTTCATATTTTCTAGATCTCTTTCGTATTGGAACCATGAGCTACAGGTACTGAAGGAGGAAAGTTTGTTTCCATTATATAGTTTTTGAGGAGTCAATGAACAATCGCCAGTGACTTGAATCATGTTCAAAATTTAATAGGTTCATCACTGCGGAAATGTTATTACATTACACCAAATCATCTCAGATTTCAATTCGTCGCGAAAATTAGAAAGTTTTGTCCAGCCCGTTTAATCTATACCCTAAAAGCTTAGCCTGTTTTTTTTAGATAAATTTCAATTGGTTCTAGAACAGGGGTGGCCAACCCAAATGGTATCGCGGGCCACTTTGAAAATGCCTTATGATCCCGCGGGCCGGGGTCATATATTGGTGATTCAAATTTAATTTTATATAATTTAGGGAGAGAGTTCCAAAGCTGTTCTGCGAAGACAAAGAAAGAATGCTGACCAATCAACGTGCGGAAACGCGGAATTGTAAATTATCTGTGAGGTATTGCAAAAGCTGCACAAACTGTTGAGATATGCAGGTAAGTACACAATCGTTAAACGCTACTTCAAATTTATGGACGCAAAAAGAATCAAGAGGACAGATGGACAGCCCTTTTCAGCAAGCCACAATGGTAACGAAGTTTAGACAGGAGTCCGTAGGTTTTACTAACAATGAAACTAATGTGATCGCAGGAGGTCATGCTACTATTCAGTACTAGCCCAAGATTTCTTGCTTTATTAACGCAAATAAGAAGAACCGAGCTTAATGCGATATCAGAAAAGTCAGGACGAACAGTATCAGAGTGAGAGAGATAAAAATGAAATGGGATTTCGAAGGAGCTGCAGTAAATTTAATGCCGACTATAAGGATACATGACGCAAGTCAACAGCAACCTTCTCCACACACATAATGTATTTGATCTCTTGGCGCAGGGAAATAAAGCTGCACGTCGTCTGCATACATATGAATCTTAAAATATCGTTAATAAAAATACTGAATAAAAGTAGCCCAAGAATGGAGCCTTGAGGAACGCCAGCGTGGAGTAGGGCACTTGAGGTACTTTAGCCACCTGGTTTAAACTTTTGAGAGCGGATAGATACGAAACTTTTCAAAAATTTAAGAGCACAAAGAGAATAATACTGATAGGACTGAGAAGGACACTTGGACACTTGAAGCATGCTTCCAAGTCAAGGGAAAGTTGAATACCGTGAGGCAGGAGTTAAGAATGTGAGAATGTGAGTTAAAATAGGCAATAGACGAGGTATGAGCATTTTTAAGAAACTAGGTGAAATTTAATGTAATTGGTGGTGCAGGTTTTCGTCAGACAAGGTGGCGCGGTATTCACTTTACGAAAATTCCATTTTCGAAAAGAAACGATTCGCAATCAGAACCTTTTGTCCCAGACATCTCAATTTACAAAACTTTTCTTTTATAACATAAAAATCATGTTTTGAAAGGGTTTTTCACATTCAGGTCCTCAAAAATATGTTAAACAATTTAGTAGCAGAAAGTCAAAGTAGTTCGACAGGCTTAAGGTTAAATCCGATTAAAACTAAAGAAATGCGGATATAGCGGTGACTAATGGTGACGTGGAATTGGTAGATTAATTCTGTTACCTCATTAGTTACGTCACTACCAGAATATATAAATCATATGGAGATCGACTGAGATCTCAACTAACGCCAAATTAAGGCTGTTCAACTCCAATGTTAAGGCAATTCTGTTGAATGTGCGAAACATTGAAAGTGGCCCAATCTATCACGACGCGCCTTCAAGTTTTCATCCTAAATAAAAATCTGCTGGCAAGATAGAATTACAAATGAAAAGAAACGATAGATGACCAAATCATGCAAGGGAAATGGAATGGAATGGCCACACCCTGCGAGGTTCAAACGTGAATCTAGCCAAAGGCCCTTGACTGGAATCTGCAAGGAACCCTAGAGTTGGAAAACCTAGAATAAAGTGGAGGATAACCCTACCAAATGACGCCACAACAAGGAGGGCAACTGTTTCCGCCCTATGTCTCGTGCGGGAATAAAGGAGCAGAAGAAAAAGAATCCTGCACTCATAACACACTAGCTGGATGTTGACCAAAGAAGTGTACTTCCTTGTAAATAACACTAAATTTTTGTTGCGGATGCGGTATTTTTATTGAATTGTTACCGAGAAAAACAATTACTTGGATTTTTATCCATCAACCCGGTCACCCCGAGAGCCAATTCTCTATGACAGGCTGTGAATTTTAATCATTGCTCATAGCTGACTCTTTTTTTCACATGTTGGAACCTTCTAGCACAAAATATTTTGTTAAATCTTGTTGAATCTCGCGGGCCGCACAATTTCGTGCGAAGGGCCGCATGCGGCCCGCGGGCCGCGGGTTGGCCACCCCTGTTCTAGAAGTAATTGGTTCGTAAGTTGGGTGGCTCTCCGACGCGACCATTCGTTTTTGTCTTCAGTAGGAACAGTCCAAGTAAAAATCTGACCAGATTTTTCCCAGTCCGAAAGTGGCACTAGCCAGACTTCGGCCAGTTCAACTAGCCGAGTAAAATCTGACCAGAAACTGCCCAGTTCCTAGTCAGTGTACACTATTCAAATTTCTGACTGGTCAGAACCTAGCTAGGTTTTGGCCAGTCAAATTGTTACAGTTTTTTCTATCCAAAAACTTGTCAAGTTTTTCCTATCTAAAAAGTTATCAAGTTTTTTCTATCCAAAACTTGTCAAGATTTTTGTATGCAAAAACTGGGCTGAGATTTCATGCCAGATACTATCCATAATCTCGTCTGTCAAAGTTTGATACTATGCTTGCTCTAAGACTAATTAATTTTATAATTTGTATTTTAGAAAGAAATTGTTACTGAAATTTGAAACGATAAAGTATTTCATTTATTTATTTATTTATTACAATATTATCGCAAATTGTTTTCAAGATAAATGGAAAAAAGTGAGTGAATTTTAGAAAGACTTTTTTTAATAAAAAAATATTGTATAAACAAAATAAAAAATAAAAACAAAAGTTGTACGATGTTCGTGTTTTTTTTCTTACATTAAAATTAGTCACTTCCAGTAACTGGAAGTGCGTGACGTTGCTAGACAGTGCCTAGTTCGTTTTCCTAGACAGAGCCTGGCCAGAGACTAGTAAAAACTACTAGCATAAAACTCGGCCAAATTTTTACTTGGGAGATTACTGATTTCTTAGTACGTTTGGAGGCTTTGGCACAGGCAATTTGACATTTTGTGGGATTGGTCTCGTTGCTGATGACAGGTCTGCGTACTTGACGCTAGGTTTGGACTTGGTTGTGATACCTTTTATATCAGTCAAACAAAAATAACAATCACTAACATGATCAAATGCAAATGTATAGATCAAAATCACGTATATGAGGTAAAAAATGAATATGTAGCTGTATCAAAAGTCTGGGGGTGAATGGAACCAAATGATATTTTTTTTGTTATGAGGGTACATAAACACAATTAAAAATCATATAGTCCGGGGAAATTAGCAAAAAAACGCACGAAAGGAGACAAAATTCCAAAATGGCTGAAAATTGGTCCATAGCTTCCTTGGGACTTCTTAAGAAAACAATTTCGGAATCAAAAAAACATGGCCGCTGGAGATATCACTTTTTTGCAAAAAAATTACTAAAAACTGTTTTTTTTGAAATTTGTTTTTGATCAGTCAATACGAAACGTTATTGCCTACAAAAAAGTCCTCTTGTCATTTTTTCGAAAACCTTGACCTTTCCGAATTATTGGGTGATTTTTTATCCGAAAAGGGATTTTTTGAGACTTTGACCTTGAATAACTTCGAAAGGGTTAAGTTTTCGAAAAAAAGACAAAAGGGACTTTTTTGTAGGCAATAACGTTTCGTATTGACTGATCAAAAAAATTTTCAAAAAACCAGTTTTTGAGTGACTCTTTTTCCAAAAAGTGATATCTCCGGCGGCCATGTTTTTTTTGTGATTCCGAAATTGTTTTCTTAAGAAGTCCCAAGGAAGCTATGGACCAATTTTCAGCCATTTTGGAATTTTGTCTCCTTAAAATGCTAATTTCCCCGAACTACATACCAAAAAAAGTCTTGTATTTAGTACCGTCTGGCAAAAGACCAGTTGGCAGACCACGGTCAAGATGCGAAGACAGTGTTAAGGCTGATGCAGCAAAACTCCTTAACATCAAAAACTGGAGGTAAAATGCGGAACAGAGAGACGTCTAGAGGAAGAAGCTGAGGCATTTTAATAGTGAAGGTGTGTAGAACAGATAAAGTGGGTTTTCATATGTAGGCCCCAAGATCTTTTCCTGGCTCTCAGTGTAAATCCCATCACATTTCTGCAGGAAGTTTAAACAGTTTAAGTGAACTATAGATATTTCCTTGCACATTCTCGAAAGTGATTTATGCCATCACATCACATCTCCAGGATCTTCTTTGTATCTTCTCAGTGATATTCAGTTAGAGCTTACTTGTAGACTATCCAATTGCCGTTTTGTTTCAATTTTAATTTCCCTGTATATTTCATTCCACCATGGTATCTGGCTCCTCTAGTTTCCTCTCTTCGCCCGCGGAAATAAGCTGAAGGGAACGCTGCTTTGTAACTACCGCTGACGATCGGAACTGCGATCTCTGCTGCCACAATATCTCTTAAAATAAATTAGGAAGTAAGGCTAATATGAAAAGACTAACAATCGTAAATGAAGATTTAGTAAATAAAATTAATAATAAATAAGACGAACTTTTTTTGTGTATCAGGCCTCGGGCCTCAATAGATAAAATAGCTATAAACCAATAAAAGAGATAAGATAATTCAATGAGCTTCGCAATCCTAGCATTATCTAATACTAACATTCTTACTTAAGTTTTTCTTACCCGCAACTGCATTTATTTCTTCAAAAATTTTTTGTTGAACATCTGAGTGTAAAGCAATTAATAAAAGCGTAAATGTAAGTGCTGCTGACGTTGTATCATAACCCTCAAACATGAATGTATCAACCTCTTCACAAATTCCAGCATGATCAATTAAACCTTCTCTTTCAGCTTCTAGTAAAGTGTCCATCAAAGCATGGCGAGATTTCTTATATTCACTAAAATGTATGAAGTTAATTTACTATACATTAAATAAATCATCAAAAATAATTACTTCTTTTTAAACTCATTCTTATCGTTGAAAAGAGCTCGACGTTTTTTTATTATATTACTAGAAAAGTCATGGACCTTTTTCAAAAACTTATCCATAATTGCTTGTTGACCAAATAGGCGATATATGACAGGATTATATAAAAGCATATTGGCGCTTCTTTTTATTATTAATTTGTCAACATCGTAAATGTTTTTGCGATAATTATCACCCTCTTCTTTTAATTCCTCCAACTTAACACCAAGGGCTGCCTCTGCGTCAATAAATACAAATTAAACCAGGATTTTATATTAAATGAAATTTACTTACCACAAACATTGTTAAGTGTAAATCGAGGAATTATTTTATTGATAGAAATAACGCTACCGTCTTCGTGAGTACTAAGAAAATCAACAAATTTAACGCTCTCTTCTCTGCAATTAACAAATGTTACTAATTAAATAAAACTATAGTAAAGCCGATCATACTTAAAAACTTCTACAAAATTTTGTAAAATGCTAAAGTGAAAGGCTGGTGTTAAGAGCTTTCTTCTCGAGTGCCACTTTTCTCCTATTAAAAATTACAAGTCAGATTTTACAAAAAAAGGAATGAAGTCGAAAATTGTATACCTGTGCTTATTAGTAACCCTTCGCCAATGAAGTCCAACAATAAATTATAGGTAATCTGTTTCTTCAACAAATTGGGGCTCGTCAAAACAGGTTCAGCGTCTTCAGCTTTAATGATATGATAAGTAGGAATGCCAAAAAAGTTAAGGAAATATGATCTCTGGTATCTTGCTGAATTTGCCCGTATATATTGAAATAGTTGTGCTAAATTGGAGATAAGTTTTTATTTAATTGCAGATAAGCTCTAATTTACAAGATGTGCAACAAGACATGTGAAGCAAAAATTCTTTTTTAAAAGAAAGTAATAAAAAGCATTTACAGCAATGAAATAAACTCCTACCCTTTTAATAATTTTTTTTGTTATTTTAAGCCCTCATCAATATAACTACACCTTGCCTTGCATTATGTGCGGCAAGAGTATAGCTTTAACCAACGTCATACGAACAGCTTGTAACAAGAGACTACGATAAATACGAAGCCACCTTAGAATACTACTATAATTTGCCCAGAATATTACTTAATGCGGTTACAACACGTCATATTCCTGTTCAAGACAATACCGAGATATTTGATCCGGTTAACGCATTTCTCATTTATTTATAGCTCTCGACAAACGCCATATAGATTTTTGTAGGAAATTTTCCGTCATTTCAGATGAAATTACGCAAAAAAACAATTGGACGCATTTTTGGTAAATTTTTTGGCCTTTTTTGGCCAAAATTTGAAAAAAAAACGGAAACGGTATTTTTAAATTTTTTTTTCATGTCACCAATCGATTTTCTGACTCAAAAACTACGCGCCACCAAGTTTTCAGAGTGGTTCTCTCAAAAATGCGAAAATGGCAGCGTTTCTACCAATTTTGACCATTTTTCGAATATCACAAAATGTCTTATTTTTCTCCAAAATTCCGTATGTTTGTCGTGAGTTTAAGGAGAGCAGTGTCACAGCTATGGTGTTTCCGAGAGCCAGATTGACATGGATTTACAAGCATACGGTCCTCACAGTAAGCAATCATTTGCATTGCAATTAATTTCTCAAGACCTTTAGCCAGAAATGGCAGGTTGCTAATTGGACGAAATCCGAGGGACTACTATGATTGGGGCACTTGGCAATATGGATTATCAGAGCATGTTTCCAAGGGGTAGGGAATTTCGACACAGTGAGACAAGCATTGAAAATATGAACAATAACAGGGAGTAATAATGGAAGAAGCATTTTTAAAAATTTAGGTGAAACATTATCAGTTCCAGTGGCCTCAGACTTGATGGAGTTAATGGCTGAGCTCACTTCAATGACGTCTATTCTGGCAATCTGGCATTTGAGGTAGAGTATTTATATTAGTCCGGGGAAATTGGCATTTAAAGGAGACAAAATTCGGAAATGGCTGAAAATTGGTCCACAGCTTCCTTGGGACTTTTTAAGAAAACAATTTCGGAATCACCAAAAAAAACATGGCCGCCGGAAATATAGCGGTTTTCCGGTATTTTCCTTGTATCTCGGTTTCTATAGGTGGTACAACCCCGAACAAACGCCCTAAATGTTGACAACGAAATTCTCTACAACTTTAGCTCTTACAAAGATGTTGCCCCGATTAACCCTTTCAAAGTTATTCAAGGTCAAAGTTTCCAAAAATCACTCTTTGGTCAAAACATCACTCAAAAATTGGTTTTTTCAAAAAAATTTTTGATCAGTCAATACGAAACGATATTGCCTACAAAACGCGCCCTCCTACATCGTTTGGTATCGACTGATCAAAAAAATTTTCGAGAAAACCCAGTTTTTGAGTGATGTTTTGGCCAAAAAGTGATTTCGGGAGCGGGAACACAATTGCAAATTTCGGCCGCCATCTTGGAACCGCCAATGATTTTATTACAAAATCGTCAGGTTACATTGTCACGCGAACTATACATATGAGCAAAATTTCAGCTCAATCGGAAACCGGGAAGTGGGTCAAATTAAATTTCAAAGATTTTTTTACATGCGAAGCTAATAAAAATGTATCAAAAAATTAATTAATATTTTTTAGTATAATAATTTAGTCGAATTAATATTTTTTAGTATAATTTAAACCGATTAAACCTAAATTCAGAGAGTAGACCTAAACTTCAGATAATTTGTCATTGAGGGCTCTCGGTCTATATAAAAAACGTCGATATCCTTACATATTATAAATCAGGGGTGGCCAATCCGCGGCCCGCGGCCGGAAATTTTGCGGCCCGCGAGATTCATCACGACTTAACAAAATTTTTTTTGTAGAAGGTTCCAACACACGAACAGGAAAAAATGTAGCTAGCTCTTTTTAACGTTGCTGAAACAGTTCCAGAAAATCTGCAAAGGAACTACTAATTGATTTACAGGGCTATAATGAATTAAAAACTATTTTTAGGCCTCAGATTTAAAAATTGGTTTTTATAAGAAATATGTTACAAAAGAAAAGTTTTGTATTTTGAGAGGTCTGGCACAAAAAGTTGTGAGCGCTTTTCCCGAGTAAAAATAAGACTCGGCCGTTCTTAGCTTGAAATAGGCACGCACAGGGTTAAAACGCCTGAGTAAAAATTAAACTTTTCCAAATTCAGCCTGCTACCAATAAAAGACGTACGAAATAGTCCTTTCCTAGGCTAAAGGGAGTAAAACTTGGAGCTGTAAGAGATTGTATAGGACGAAGAAAATGAGCAATTACCTTGGTGACCATTAAGTGTGCCATTACTATATTCAATACACCGGTTCTTGTTCGATTACGTAGGTCAAGCAGCATTGGACGTAGTTAGTACTTGGATGGGGGACCGCTTGGGAAAACGACACTCGCGGTTGGATGATCGATTATGAATAAATTCATATCTGCAACAGGGGCGGCATACCTCCATAGCGGAAGCATTTTTAGATTTTCATGCCTATAGCACACTCCCAGTGCACAGTGTTTCGTCTAGAACAAACCAGCTGGACAAAATTATTTTTCGATTGATCATTACCATTGACCATTAAGTGTGCCATTACTATATTCCATTAAGTGTGCCATTACTATATTCAATACACCGGTTCTTGTTCGATTACGTAGGTCAAGCAGCATTGGACGTGGTTAGTACTTGGATGGGGGACCGCTTGGGAAAACGAAACTCGCGGTTGGATGATCGATTATGAATAAATTCATATCTGCAACAGGGGCGGCATACCTCCATAGCGGAAGCATTTTTAGATTTTCATGCCTATAGCACACTCCCAGTGCACAGTGTTTCGTCTAGAACAAGCCAACTGGACAAAATTATTTTTCGATTGATCTGGATTCTATTACCTCCTTTAAGTATTATTATGAGGTTTTCAGACATATTTTATAATAATTAGGAAAAATATGGGGGCAAGCTTATAATACACAGAATTTTCATATAAACATATTATATTTTACATAAAAATCAATAAAGAAAATAAATTACAAAAAGAAAAGTCAATTATTACAAAATTATTTAAACAAAAAAAAACCAATTAGGTCACAAAGGGCTTTCTCTGAGCTCTAGTCTTCCACATAAAAAAATGCATCAAACAGAGTGAACTACAGAAAACGTAATTAAAAACAAAAAGTAATAAAAAAGGTAATTAGACTATTTTTAATCCTCATTATCGGATTCGTCCATTGTATTAGATAATTAATAGTCTTCTTCATATTGGGAAACTACCCTTGGCACATGGTCGAGGGTCTATAGTAGGATCTACTAAAAGCTTTAACACCTCTACAGGTAATGTATCCTCTTTCTTTTCGGGAACCTCTCGAAGGCTATTGATCAGTGGATCAGATGTGACAAGCAACGTGGAGAGTAAAGGAGTATCCACACACATCAGGGTCGTGCCCGGGACGTCACAGGGCCGAGTTCTGTCATGTGTGAACGAGCCCCTGCCCGGACACGGACATGTGTGAACGAGTAAAGAAGTATCCACGCATATTAGTGTTCCGTCAGGGGTTCAAAAAATATCGGTGCGTACATTTTATACGAACTCGTTTACACATGTCCGTGTCCCGGCCGGAGCAAAAATCAAACGTCCCGGGCACGTCCCTGATGTGTGTGGATACTCCTTAAATCGCTATTGTGGCAATACTTAGTGTAGCATCCAATGCTGTGATCTGCGTACTTAATTCAGGGTTCCCAAAATAATGGCGAGCAGTACCGTCATTAGTTGAACTACATTCTGGCTTTGGTTTGCCCACAATTAGACCCATTTCTTGCTTGAATTTTAGTCGAATGGCGTCCGATCTCTGTTTTACACGCGCCTTGTCATCATTGCTTCTAGGAGCCTGCCATTTTTTTATATCCAGTTTATAACTAATGTGTAATAAACATTCGAAAGACGTATCCACGCATGAAGTGTGAACAAACCAAAGTTAAAATTACCACGGTCGCTGTCAAAATTATCTGATTTCTTGTTCATCATTTTAGGGGTTCTACTCAAGTCTGCTCGATGAAACATATATAGAACTAAATATGAACGTTGTAGTTAAATAATATGCAAAATCTAGACCGTTGGCAGGCGGTGGCAAGTATTTGCCAGTCCATGAAAGTTGCAAAACTAAGTAAAAAGATCACGTGTTTTGACATGTTTTTAAAACCTTCCTTTGCATTTTTGTAGTCGATTTTAAAACATTTAGCACTTACTTTCAAATATAATATCCATCATTAAAACTTTCCCCGAAATAACTTATTGTCAATCATAAGAAATGTTGTAGCACGTGTCACAGAAATGCAAGTGTTTAAATCGTCCAATTACAATTATATGAGTAGCTGACCTTATTTGCTGACTTCTTCACCCTATTACTCATCACATTGAAGTGTGATACATAAACATTTATTGAATTTGGGTGTTTGAATGTGTTATTTACTTTATCTAATTACTCATTTCTGGAAATCTGACAATGACTTTTGTCCGCCTAGCTTGTTCTAGGCGAAACACTGTGCAGTGTGGCAGGCGCATTTGTTCACAATGCGTGCTTGTTGCGGGCGCGCATATGCTATTTACAAAAATCTAAGCAACTCGGGTTGGTTCAACTTACATATGCGCAAAGGCGGATCCACCGTTGTGGGCACGATGGGCATGCCCACAACCCTAATAGTCTTGTGACGTCACACTTTCACGTTCTATGATATTATATCCTATGCCTTAATAAAATAAAAAAATATGCTTCAGACCACACTTTAGAAGTACAACTTTTTTACCCAAGAACTGCCGCAATTATTAAAATATTAACCAGCTAGCAATATGCAATTGATATAGTGGAGATCTGTCGGATATATAGTACGCTTTCAAAATAGTAAGGCCAACGACAGATGCAGGAAGTATAGTGACCAGTGCCGCGGCCAGACAATTGGGGGCCCTGTGCAAAAATGCAGCGAGGGGCCCCAGAGAGTGCAAAAAATAATTTCGCTCGCTTTTTTTCTTTCATACAGACCGGTCCCCAAAACAGAATAATGGCCCATATGCTGATTTGTGTGCCCCATACTCATTTGTGTGGCCCATTCAATGAAGTAAAAATGCAAATAATGAATTCAAATAATTTTTATTGCAAAAAACATTTTCGC
Source organism: Thereva nobilitata (assembly GCA_963855945.1). Taxonomy (NCBI): domain Eukaryota; kingdom Metazoa; phylum Arthropoda; class Insecta; order Diptera; family Therevidae; genus Thereva; species Thereva nobilitata. Next base: position 67,336,318 of record OY979694.1, read on the forward strand.
TCGCGGGGCCCCAAAATCACGGGGCCCTGTGCAATTGCACATTTTGCACATATGCCAGCCGCGGCACTGATAGTGACGAGCCTACCGAGGACTTGATACAAGTAAAATTTCAAAACATCAATATTTATGAGTTCCTATTTACATTAAAATCTAAAAACGAAGCAAAGGTTTTATGATAACTGAAATATTTTCGATTGAAACTGGTCTAGACATCGCGTAAGAACTGCATCAAGCGAGATTTCATATGTCGCGGTACTTTTGTCAATATTTGGTCTGTCTATACGCTTTCGCTCCCAAGAACGTTCCTCACGAACTTTGTGGATGAAGGGAGAAGTGGGGTGGTACCTCTCATCATCCCCACTTTCCCCTTCATCCACAAAGTTCGGACCTAGTATCTAATGAAAAAATAATATTGAAATCGCCACTCAAAATCATGGGAATTTCGTTGAAGTTTTGACCTCGTAAAATTGAACCTTCCATAAGTGGAGATTGTCATGTATGAATTCCGGCAGAATGAAATCGGCAAAAGAGTACTTTCGGAAATCAATTTACGTACCTCTATTAGATTCCGTTATTAATAATTTGGGTCAGAGATTGTCTCCGAAGGTACTCGACATATTTCAGTTGGGAGTTTTTCTACCTAAACCAAATGTTAGTGTCAGGGACTGGAATATCGATATCGTGACAGTGAAAAAAGGGGTCCAGATGTACCGGCTATTCTATAGGCTATAGTGAATAAACTGTTATAAATGAATACCGACTCTGGATGGCTAAATGGAAAAGAGAATGTGAAAACAATTCCGCCATACCAGAGGCGGTAGCTCATTAAAACATGCGACCAAGATTTGTACCCTTACATAAACGTTTCCTTACAAATACTGGCAACTCTCCCGGTCAGCGTAGCTACCGTAGAGAGATCGTTTTCTACTCTTCTCAGAGTAAAATCTTGGTGGTGGTGTTCTTGGTGGTTGCCTCAATGGCAAAGGAAAGATTATCCGGGCTAGCTCTGCTAAATATACACAAAGATGTGAAACTGGATATCGATGAAACTATCAACGTTTTCGCGAAAAAGAAACGCAAGCTTGAATTAGTAATTTAAATAAGCACCTAAATAAAATTATTTCATGTAAAATGTATACTAGCGTTTAATTTGATATCCTTTGCAGTTGTAAAAATTACATCAAAATCGGTTCAGTAGTTTAGAGTCTAAATGTGACATTGTGATGTGCAAACAAACATACATTTAATTTTGTAATTTTCGTGACCGAACAAACTAACAGGTAAATTAATTTACCTACTAGTGTTTGCCTTAGTAATAACCAAACGTAAGAACAAGACAAGACTAATATAGTCTTGGTCTTGCCTTGTTCTTGCTCAGTCAGTCTTGTTCTTGGTCTTGCGAGCATAGCTGAGTCTTGTTCTTGGTCTTGTTCTTGCAAACATAGCTAATTCTTGATCTTGTTATTGTTCTTGCAAACATAACTAAGGCTAATATCACATGGGTCTGAATATTCATTGTGCCATGTCACATGACTCAGAAATTCCAAACGGTCTGAAAATATTCCAACTAGTCTGAAAATTCAGTCTGAATATTTCAGAATTGGAATAAAAATTCGGTTTAACATCATGTACTCTTATCGCGCCCTGTCAGATGAGTCTGAATTTTTCAATCAAACAAAAGTCGTGCTTGCGACTGCAAAGTTATGTGTTCTAAAATGTGACCGCGCAAAATTAATTTCGTGCGTTGAGATCAAAGAAAATTTACGGAAAGTAGATCATCCCTGCACCTCAAAGTAAATAGTCAGTCTTCTTCTGCTGCAATGCTTTCCCTCGGTCCTGCATAAGACTTTGTTATTTTGTGTTTAACCGTCGATAACAATTCATCAAAGGATTCCATCGACATTCCAAAATATTTGAAAAATCGCTCAGGATGCAGTCTTAATTTTTCATACAACTGATGAAACTCTCCTTCATGCTTCCGCGATAAGGTTGACGGATGAACCCAATGCTTTCGATTTTTTTTATTATTTTCGTCCATTAAAATTAAAAGGCGAATAAGTTCCTCATCAGAAAAGTTTAGCGTCCATAACGAGGAAGATAACACTTTTTCTAATTTAAGTTTAGAAAGTTTGTATTACATACACCCACTTTGTACAAAATTTCGCACAACACTGGTCTTTAAACTACGTTTTATGAAACATTCAGACTCATGCGACACTAAAATCTGAGCTGAAAAAATACGAGACTGAAAATTTCAGAGTCTGAATTCAGACTCATGTGACATTAGCCTAAGCCTCGATGTTGGCCTTGGTCCTGCTAAATGTGCAAGACCAAGACAAGACAAGACAAAACTGCAAGACCAAGGCTATTTTCGCTCATCAAGTATGTATTGTATGTATTTTTATAAAAATTGGTTATTAAAAAAAACGTAGGAATCTTAATTTTTGTATGGTTTTCTTTTTAAATCTTGAAAGATTTCACAGAAGAGAGATTCATTTCCTAGACACCAGTAATTGAAGGAAAGTATCAGAGCACCCAATTGATTAAAAAAACTTGACAGTGTGAAACATCTACCTAAACCATTTCGGCAAATTTTGCTTCGAAATGCAGAAATATTTATTGTGAATCCCGTTGACGCACAATGCATGCAAAGTCATTATGTACTTATGTACCAATGTGAATAATTGCTTTTACAATTATCATACTAAAAAGCAAATTTACAATACACACATATATTTATATCATAACTACTCAATTTCATATTTTTTGTTTTTAAAAGAATGAATTTAGTTGAAAATTTGCTAAAGTCCTGCTCTTGGTCTTGTTCTTGCACTGTTAGTCTTGTTCTTGTTCTTGTGAGCATAACTAAGTCTTGTTCTTGTTCTTGGTCTTGATAAATTTGCAAGTCCAAGACAAGACTGCAACAACAATACCATTTTTGCTCATCTCTAGTTTGCCCCACGGCTTTGCCCACGTGGAACTAAACACTGTACAAAATCTTAGTCAGGGCGTCATATATTTTGTAAACATATCCTTTGTAGGAATGCACTATATCGATCATGAGCGAGTTCATACTCGGTCGCACTTAGCCGATTTTCGGGTGGCTGTGACCCCAACCTTTTTTTAGGGCTGGACCCGCCCCTGCATATGCGAATCGCTCTTTTCGAAAATGAAATTTACAAAACATAAATAAAGCTCCATCTTCTCTGACGAAAACCTGCAACACCAGCTACCAAAAAGTGCTAAAAATGTACCAAATAAAGGCAATTTTAACATCAAAATTGTTTATAATTGCCGTAACATAAAAATTGTGGGGACATTATTCATAGGAAACATTGTAAGATTTTTAGTTTTGAAAAAGAAAATAATTGTAGGTTAACTACGTATTTTTTGAAGAAAAAGGTAGTTGAAGTTGTAATGTTAAAAAAAACAAAATTTTAACTTTGGCAACGTGGAACCGTCACTTTCACAATAATATATAGGTGGGAGTTTTCTGCCTTATTCATGAAAATAGGGTTACAAAAATACAGGATGATATTTAAAACTCTATCAAAAAAAATTCAAACGGCCCTAGTGGTTACAGCTTCACGATTTCCCCACCCCCGCGCTCATACAATTTATTGTTTGTCTGACCAAAACCTATCAACAGGCGGCCGCTTTGTAAGCTGAGTTTATGCATCCTGCATATCACCCCGGCCCGTGGGATCATAATGCACCCATGGCCACCCACGTTATTAATCTAATGGTGTGACCACACTACGCGGTCTTGGGTCGTACGCGCTTTTGCCTTTTTTTTTCATATAGAGTTTTATGACTTTTTTACGACTTTTTTACGACTTTGTCCATGGTAAAGGCCGTGCGGCCAAACAACGCGGACAAAAGGCTGTGGTTAAAAAGGTACATTGTGCGTCCACACACTATGAGCTTTTCAAAAGCGCGTACGCCGTTTCAAATGAGAATTGATTTTTTCTCACTAATGACTCAGAAAATTAAAAGATCACGCGCGCTTTTGGCTGGTCGTACGACCAAAAGCGCGTGGATTCTAAGTCCGCGTAGTGAGGACGGGCCTTAAGTCAACACTTGAAGTTGACTTTTTGAGGTATTTCCCTCAAGTTTATAGTGTTATATCACAGCTAGGATTTCCGTGGCATCGATATTTTAATTATGAATTTCGATAAAACACCCCAAAATAAGACGAAAATGTAAAATAATTTTTTTCAATATCTCGCTTCGTTTTTGATATATCGACACTTGAAGTTTCAGGTATTTTCAAAAAATAGTAATAGGTATAGACTGGGAACTGGAGCAAATTGAGTGTGCAAAATGTGAGGACCGCCCTTTATCAATTGTTTTGATCTCAGAAAGGTTTACAGATTATGGTTCTTGATGTTGCCAGAGACTTAATTGGTCCATTTTGTGTTATTCCACCTCCCCTTAGATACCCAAAATTCTAAATATGCTTTGGAGCAATTTTAATCCTTGTTTTGTGTCAATATGCAGTTTTTCGCCATGATTAATGGTAATAATAGCTAGATAAATGAAATAATACCAAAACATAATTATCCTTACATATTAGCGTTTTTTGGAAACGAATAACCCTGTAGAATGTTTTTGAAAATACCTAAAACTTCAAGTATCGATATCTCAAAAACGAAGCGAGATATCGAAAAAAATCATTTTACATTTTCGTCTTATTTTGGAGTGTTTTATCACAATTCATAATTAGAATATCGATGCCGCGGAAATCCTAGCTGTGATATAACTATAAACTAAGCGTGATATCGAAAAATTTTATTATATATTTTCATCTTATTTTGTGGTGCTTCATCAAAATTCATCGTTAAAAAGCGAGCCACGGATGCGTATGGGGTGCTAATAAAAAAAGAGGGGGTAAAAAAAATTGGACCCAAAAATGGACGGGCAACATCCGAATTATTCATCTTTGAGCTATTCTCAACTGAAATCTGGTGACGGAATGCGGTCCTCACATTTTGCACACTCAATTCCGCCCAGCGCCTGCACTAAATATGAGAACTTGATGTTAATTTCCTATTTTATTATAATTTTAAGTTTTCCTCCAAATGCATGCATACACTGAATAATTTGTATCAAAGAAATTCCATTCACTATTTTATTCTTAATGAACTCTGAAGTTAAAAATAAATGCACTCGACGCACGATTATCTCCATACTCTTTAACCTTTCTTATCACACACCGACAAAACAAACTTAGATAACTGAATTTATTTACCAACATTAATATGCAATTCATAATCAATTGAAATATGTCAAGGTATAACAAAAAACCTTACCGAAATTGAAATTCACGATATCTAAATAATTTCCAAAAAACGGAAGTCCAGGCTTGACTGGGACAGCATCGCTTAACTTTTGGCCATTTACTGTAGTTACCTTCTTCTTTATGTTTACCATTACTATTTTGTGGAATTGGAAGTAAAGCAACAATATTAGAGAAAGCGGAACTAATAACCACAACATTTTTAATATTTTTTAGAACAACGGATGCTCAATTACTTTATGCAACGAACCAAATGCAACTGGAATAAAAATTTCTAATTCGAGTTTATCAGTCAAATGATTTTAGAAATGAACTTAAGAACAGAAAAAAAATGAGAGATAATAAAATTTACTTTTTTATGGCTGTGATAATCAAACTTTTTTTTGATTCATTAATTTAAAAATAAATGATAAGTTAATAAAATAAATTACTTCAAACCGAAGAGTTCATTTTAAGACTGTTATGAAGATACGAAACCGTTGATATTTTTCAACACATTATGCTTTATTGAAGAAAGTATCCTTCTCGTAAATTCATGGATATTTTCATTTCAATTGCTGCCACGACTAAAACTAGTGCTGTTACACAAAATTTCCAAACCATTTTTTGTTTGTTAAAAGCATTTATTTAACTTAACAACTATTCTGATATAAATTTAAATATGCTTCAAGTTAATTACTCTAACCTACAGTGCCAACGGATCGTGTTGGGTGACTAGTCAGATCTCCTTCCCTCCGAAACTGCTATTTGCTATTTACCTAAAAAGGTAGACCACTTCATTGTTAATCGGAAGATGGGCCGATGGTATACAGAACAACATGCGGAGATCAGGTTCGCGGAAAACATGATTGTAGTGCTCGTAGAACGACGTCTCAATGAGATCGAGTTGTGCGCGAACGAGGTGATCTGGGGGATTAAAAAGTGGCCTGAAAGCGGTGTTTATAGGAGAGCCAAATACAGTGCGGCGGCATACACGCACTTTGAATCCGTACCCAGTCGGAATAAACCGACTACTTAGAAAATAGAAATAAATTAAGCACTAGTGGGAGACTGACTAGTTCCAGTACTGGTGCTAAAGTAATCCTGAGAGGAGCTAGTTCAAATCACAATATCAGTGGTAAGCCTACAATATTTTTATAATGAATTTATTTTTTAGTTAGTAGTTCTGTTAGTTCAAAATGAATTAATTCTCTTAGTACTTCAAAATGAATTAGTTCTCCAAGTAGTTCAAAATGAATTAGTTCTCCAAGAACTGCAAAATGAATTAGTTCTCGAAGTAAATACTTCAAAATGGATTAGTTCTCGGAGTACATACTTCAAAATGAATTAATTCTCCAGTTAATTCAAAATGAATTAGTTCCCCAAGAAATGTTCAAAATGAATTAGTTTTCGAAGCACTTCAAAATGAAATACATAGTTCTCCAAGAACTTCAAAATGAATTAGTTCTCCAAGAACTTCAAAATGAATTAGTTTTCCAGTTAGTTCGAAATGAATTAGTTCTCCAGTTAGTTCAAAATGAATTAGTTCTCGGAGCACTTCAAAATGAATTAGTTCTCGAAGTATTTCGTAGTAATGCAGAAGGGAGCAAATGACTCCATCGTAGGGTTGTTTTCATATACAAGGTATCCAACTGAGAACTACTACTCCTTCCTTAGAAAATAGTTATTCTACTAGTCTTAGAACTAGTTCACTTTCCTACTGGGTAACCAAATGGCAAGCGAAGTGGGACGAGTCTGTTAAGGGTTGATGGACCCACAGACTTATCCCAAACGTGAAGAGATGGGTTACGAGGAAGCGGGGAAGTGGATTACGACCTCACACAGTTCTTGAGTGGACATAGAGAAAATAGGAAATACCTAAATCGTTTCGAGCATGGTGACTCGCCGCTGTGTCCGGGATGCCCAGAATATGTTTGGAATGCCCAGGATAACGCACAGCACGTCTTCTTTTTTTGGGTAAGATTCGTCGAATACAGGAACTAAGGCGCCAATAACACCGAAAAATATCCTAGGGCATACGATTAGGAACGAAGATTGGTGGAGGAAAATGGAACAACACTGAAGGACATACACAGGAAGTTGAGGCTGGAAGAAGCCGAACCCGAGAAGTAGAGAGAAAGGCAACGAAACGCCAGGAGGTATAAACAGCAAGATAAAACCAGATCCCTCGCCGCGATGCTATGCTAAAAAAGGCAGTCACGCGGGAAGATGTTTTAGTGGGTTCGAGTCTCACATAATCGGCATGCAGGAACATGTCGGTTGCATGACTAGCTTTTGATCTCCCATGGTGATTGAGGAGTTTTAATAGAATAACAATCAAAAAGTGATTTTTGATAACTTTGACCTTGAATAACTTTGAAAGGGTTAATCGGGTCAACATCTTTGTAAGAACTAAAGTTGTAGAGAATTTCATTGTCATTTAGGGCCTTTGTACGGGGTTGTACGACCTATAGAAACCGAGATACAAGGAAAACACCGGAAAACCGCTATATTTCCGGCGGCCATGTTATTTTTTTTGATTCCGAAATTGTTTTCTTAAAAAGTCCCAAGGAAGCTGTGGACCAATTTTCGGCCATTTCGGAATTTTGTCCCCTTTCGGGCGTTTTTTCCCCGGACTAATTTATAATCACTTCAATTTATCGTTATTCACTCACTGTTATAAAAAGTCTAGAATGCAGCAAACTGTTATAAAAAGCATAGAAAAAGAACAAGAATTTCATTCTTTTCCTATGCTTTTTATAACAGTTTCTAGACTTTTTATAACATTTAAAATCGAGCCAAGAAAAGTTTGAGTATATTCCTCTCACTCTTACATATGGCAAAATCTCCTTTGAATTTTTTCTTTCAGGCTTCAGCCTAGCCAAGGCAGCATTTTCAGCCTGCGATAAAGCTAGTGTCATAAGGCTATAAGCGGCGTTCAGATTGGCATGTGTAACTCTGTGCTAGTGGGCTACTGGTTAGTGTCTGGTTAGTTAGTACTGGCAAAAGGGTGCAGTTAGTTATAGGTAAGTAGATGTTCACACACAGTTCAGTTTAGACAGGTTAGTGTACTGGTTTCGGATATTAGTCAAAACACAATGCCAAATTTCCATAACCAAAGTTTCCAATGCTGCCTGTCGCTTTTGAGTATTTCTGTAATCTACAGAATCATTGTCCCAGAAACACTCAAAGACCCTATATAATTCTAAAAACTTAATAGTTTCACTTTCTCACTATTTCATTTTCAAGTAAAAATAAAAAATTGATTAGGCTCAATTTTTCAGAAAATCAGAAATCACTTCTTACAGAAAATCATAAATTACTTGTCAAATAATTGTTTGCTAGCCCACGTTGTCATTGTTCACACTAGGCGAGTTAAGTGGTTAGTTTAGAGAAACGGAGGATAGTGGACTAACCAAGAGAGTATACTAGCCAAGTTTTCAAACGAGGCGTATACTGGCATACCAGCCTCTGGCAACAACCAGTAACCGCCACGTACTAACCCTTTGTACTCGCCAATGTGAACGCCGCTACTTTAATCTATGCCTTAATTAACTTAAGTCTTTCTATGAGAAAAACCTTCCGCTTCTCTACGAAGAAGCCACAATGCTAGGTGCGGGCGAGTTTTATTTTTACTCGAGAATAAAACTAGCATTAAAACTAGGGATGCACGCTCCCGCCACAGGGATCCACGCTCCTGCCATAGGGATGCACAAAATTACCTGTATTGCTTTAAAAAATTGTAGAGGATGAAGAAAAGGGGCAATTATCTTGGTGACTCGTTCGATTGCGTAGGTCAAGCAGCATTGGAAGTGGTTAGTGTATAGCTGGGGACTGCTTGGTAAAACAACACTCGTATTTGGAATATTTTATGCCGATGCGGATGCATTTATAAATGTTCATGCCTGAATTTTCGTGCCAGGGGTTGCCTCTAGCGAACAAATTTTTAGATTTTCATGCTTGTGGCGGGAGCAGTGGCGTAGATAGGGGGGGATCAAGGGGATCAATCCCCCCCATTGAGCCTACGAAAATTATAATAGAATTGAATAAAAGTCTTCGTATCTACGTATTTAAGTATAGGACATGAAATTTCTTAAGCACCAGCCACCAGCACCTCTTTTGGCATTATGTAATGTGCAGTTTTGTTTGCTGTGCATTTAAGTATTGTCTAATTTCCGCGTTTCTAGCTGGCCGACCAATCAAGAGCCACGAAAAGGACGCTCACTATAATTGTGGACACATCGAGCACATGTAAAGTAAATACAATGAGCCAATAGTGGCACCTCGGTTCCTAAATACTCAAAATTTTAACGTTATAATAAATCAAGAAATTTAATCGTTTTCCAATTTTGGGTGAAATAACTAGTAGCTATGAGCATATTTTATTCAATATTTAATATTTCGAATATTTTTTAATGTAGTAGAGTATCAAAATATGAGCTTCCTAAAAAATAGGACTAACTTTTGGCTTTGATTGTCAATTTAATTCCTCTTTAATATTTTGAAGTTTATAAAAATTGTCAAGTCAGTTCAAGAAAAGATTCCACGGGCAGAATTATGATAAACTTTAAGTTATAAGTTCGGGGAAGCTTTGCACTTCATAGATTGATCTAACTCGATACAATTTTATCGAGCACAATACAATACACAGTACACTCATTGTCTCTGGCGAATCAACAATTCGAAGGCGTTCCTTGGAGCGTTAACATTAATTTACTCTAGTTTATAATTGAGCAGTGTCTGTTCCAAAGGGCGTATTTCCTTTTTAACTTTTTTTTATTTTAAAATTATTTTGAAAATATGGCATAAAAGTCCCTCAAATGAGCCTAAAAACTTATTCAAATGGAGCGTACTTTCCATATAAAAAATTCCAAAAAATTAGGATTCCAATCAAAAGGACGTATTTCTGCATCTTGTGAAGGAAACGGTAATCCGCCATTTTTTTGGTGGTCATATTGGATCTATTGAGTATACTATATTATATTGTCATCGAAACTGAAGCTGTGTGCAAAATTTCAGTATGATCGGATAACCGGAACCCCATCAGAAAAAGAAGGTTTACTTCAAAATACGATCTGAAATTTTGTTTCATATAATTGTGACTGTAAGCGAAAGGAAGGCCCAATTATAACACTGCTCAACAGCATGACTGTTGCATGGAATATTTTACATCATTCTAGACTAATTTTTGACGCTGATTTCAAATATATTATCAGGTTTTTTATATCAGTTTTAGTTAATGAATTATAAGGAAGTGTGTTTTTTTAGAAAAAATACTCTCACCGTACTAAAATATTTTATTTAAAAAAACTAAAAACTGCACTACACGCAGAATACCCCCACCTATCTAAAAATGTAAAAGTGAAGGTTCTAACCTACCACCTTCCAGAGTAATGAGTCATCAAATTCAAAATTTTGTTTTTTTTAACAAAACTATCAATTTCAACTACCTTTTTCCCCAAAAATACGTAGTTAGTCAATATTTTTTTTTTCCAAAATTGGAAAGCGCGGACAATTTCCTATAAATAATGTCCAACGATTTTTTTTTGTGGCCTTTATTTTTGAAGATATGTATTAGCAATGTTTGATGGCTTTATTTGGTAGTTTGGTACTTTGGCACCTTGGTATTAGAGCCCTAACACAATATAAAATTTAATTTTAGCTCAAAGTTATACTCGGAGTGGATATGTGGACATAAAAATCTTGCTTTTGACAGAACCCCAAAAAACTTCACTGCAAGTATTTCCAAAAATTCAATTCAAAAAGGCTTATTTCTTGAAGTGACTAATAAAAAGGTCGTATTTCTCATAATCCCGATCAAAAAGTCCTATTTCTAAACAAATAATTAAAAAAATATAGTGTAAATGTGTATTTTTTTAAATAAAAAATCCATATCATATTGTAGTCTTAACCTTTACATGAATGTGCATTTAAATATATTTTAGCATTTTATTTATAGGAACAAGTAGTTTTTTTCGATTTCTGTAAAGTTTGTTTATGATGGAAATACGCCCTTTTGAACAGACACTCCTCAATTGTCAAATTTATTCTAGTTTATAATTGCAAAAGTGTGTTCAAATTGTTTTGTTTATTATCTCGGAATGAAGAAATTTTTACTGCTAATAAAACCATTCGGCAAGTCTTGAGACGGTGAAAACCATAGAAATGCAGAATCATCTGTAGAAAAAACCGTGAAAACATCCCGTTCTGATGCATTAAATTCTCAAAATCCGATCAATCAAAATATAGTAAGTCATATCCCCTCCCATCGCAAAAAGCTACCTACGCAACTGGGCGGGAGCATGCATACCTGTGGCGGGAGTGTGCAACCCTGTGACGAGAGCGGGGATACCTGTGAGGAGGAAGCGTGCATACTTTTGTGGCAAGCCTACTTGTTCACTATGCGGGCTAGCTACGGGCGCGTGAGTGCCTGTAAGAAAAATAACCAAATACATTATATTTACTCGAGTATAGGAATGTAACCCTTATAAAACTAGAAATAAGTGCACTTCTTTTCGCGGACACTACAATAAAGGAATTATTATATAATTAGAACAAATTGATTCAAAATATTTCCTGGAACATCTAAGAGTTCGAGTGCAGGGCTTATCGCCATCTCCTTTAGGGCCGTCCAGACTTTTCACAGCCTACAGCCTTTGCTTTCCTTGAATACTATATAAGGTTGCTACTAGACATTGCATATATGGCCAACAAGCTGACGGACTAATGGTTCCAAAGGTAATCCTGTTTATTAAAAATCCTGTTCTATGAATCTATTTTTGCATTAATATCAAACCTGTTTTATCAATATAATCAAAAGTAATTAAAAAAACCATTAAATAACAAAAAGTATATTACTGAATTTATTTATTTCTTTTTTCAATCCTAATATTAATTTCAGCACTTGTTCGTAATATAAGACCTTGTTGAAGTACCAGGTCCTCTCTTTTGGTAATTGGCAATAGTTTGTAATATTTTAAAACGTGAACAAGCAGCATTTTCATTTCCAACATAGCAAATCGTTGCCCTAAAAGCAAAGTTAAATAACTAGCAACTTCTATAATTTTTCTTAACTGCTAACTAACTGACCTATACAATTCCTTTGACCTGCACTAAAAGGAATATATGCAAAAGGATGACGATTCGTAGTATTTTCTGGTAAAAAACGATCTGGATCGAATTTCTCTGGATCAGGAAAATACTGTGGATCACGATGTATGTCGAATATGTGAAAGACAATCTGCGCACCTTCTGGAAAATTTATATTACCTACAAAAGATTGATTAAATTTATTCATTACTTTATGGTTTTTTTAAATTAAAATCTTACCAATAGTCATATCTTCTGAAAATTGTCGTCCAATCAGGTGTACAGGAGGATATAATCTTAGGCTTTCCTTAATAACACATTCTAGATATTTTAAGTCAGATAAGCCTTGCAAAGTAAGATTGAGTGGATCATCTGGATGAGAAATTAATAATCATTAGTAAAAGAATAGTTAAATATATAAATAGTAAATTAAAAACATATAATTGTCAAGCTGAGCGCTAATACCAATGAAGCTCTCACCGAAATAAATCAGTGTAAGCAAAATACAATAAATAAGTCGTTTCTATTTTCATTATAAGTTCGCTACATGTAATAAGATGATTTGATAGATAATGTGCTTCGATACCACTCGATTGTTGTCTCTGGACTCACAAATCCAGGCGGCCAAGGGATTTTAGCACTGTCATTTTAAAAATTACATTTTAAAAATCGAGTTTTTGGACATGATCATTCTATTTCCCCCTTGTCATTGCTTCTGTTTAGCCAAGAAAAAAATACCTTTTTCCGCCTGCATGTGGAATTACCTAGAGTCACGAGTATCATAATAATAATAGAGTTTATCCTTCTAGCTCAGAAGGTACACTTCTCAGCTGGGCTGAGAAACGGGCCACGCCTATGTGCAGGGACCGAACCAGCCGAAAGCACCAAAAAAGGTATAAGAAGAGAAAACACCACATAACGAACATGCGATCGAAAATGCAGGCTCCTTCTCGACCCTCCCCGGCACTCCGGTACCAAGCCGGTCCGGTCCCTGCACACAAACGCGGTCACATTTACCACTGCACAGTGGCTCAGCTAAGACATGCAAACAAAAAAATGTTAAAAACATATAACTTAAAACAGTAAGAAATGCAATACACAAAGAAGCGTGCAAGAAAAGTGAGTCACGTGAGATTAAAAAGACTCCTTTTAAGGACGTCCTTATAAATGCTCACGCTAAAAACATTGATATTTTTATTCACATTAATGAACATGCGATTAACAGGCTCGAATCAGCCGTAATTCGTGTTAGAGGAGTTGGTGTGTAAGAGAGGTGGCCCTCTCAAATTGTATCCACTCTCTCTAAACGATGTACGGCGACTCAGAAAACCTGAGTCGACCTTTCCTTTAAGGAGCTGATGAACAAATAAAACATCGGCTACCTCACGACGCCTACAAAGAGAGCTTAAGTTGAGTAACTTAAGCCGAGATTCATATGGTGGAAGAACTATTGGTTTATCCCAAGGAAGATGATTCAGTGCGAATCGAACGAACCTCCTTTGAACTGACTCAATTCTTCCAACGTGCGAAGAGTAGTGAGGAGACCAAACCTGGGACCCATACTCGAGTAATGGTCTGACAAGAGAGATATAAAGGTGTTTAGTAATCAAGGGGTTATTGAACTCTTTAGACCACCTTTTTATAAAACCCAGGACTAAACTATCTTTGGAAGCAATATAGTTAATGTGGGCAGCAAAATCGAGTTTACTATCAAATCTTATCCCGAGATCTTTTACAAAATTAACACGACGGACACTCTCGTTAGAAAAGGTGTAGTTAAAAATTATGGGAGTACGACTTCTCCCAAAAGTCATGGTTTCACATTTACTAATATTGAGAACCAGGTTGTTGTTCACACACCAAGAGTAAAAGGTGTCAAGGTCAGCTTGCAAAAGTTTGCAATCCTCGATACTCTTTATGTGACGATACAATTTGATGTCATCAGCGTAAATCAAGATTCTACAGTGTCTTAGCAAGGGAACAATGTCATCAATTGATAGGATAAAGAGCAGGGGACCAAGATGACTTCCTTGAGGAACACCGGATGACGCTTCAATGGTTACCGATTTGGATCCACGAAAAAGAACTTGGTAGGTCCTGTCAGCTAAGTAAGACTGGAACCATGCTAGAAGGGCTCGTGGAAAGCCTAACATCCTCAATTTGAGAAGTATAATGGAGTGGGAGAGCTTGTCAAATGCCTTACTAAAATCAGTGTAAACGCAATCAGTCTGGCAACCGGAAACGAAGCCCTCGACACTATGAGAAGTGAACTCAAGAAGATTGGAGGTAGTGGAACGAGCTGCAAGAAAGCCATGTTGGTTTGTTGATACCAACCTCTTGCATATAGGCGCGATTGCAGAATAGATAATCGATTCAAAGAGTTTCGGACAACTTTGCAACTGGTCTATAATTCGATATTTCGTTCTTGCTACCACTCTTGTGAATAGGGATTATGAACGAATTCTTCCAAAGAGTAGGGAAGTACCCTTTGTCAAGGGATTTTTGAAATAGGATTTTCAGAGGAGACTGGAGAACCTCTGCACAGGACTTAAGGACAGCAGGAGGAATACCGTCGGGGCCAGAGGTGAAGTCAAATGGGAGTTCGTTAATATGTTTCGCGATATCAGCACTGGTAATTGAGAGGGGTAAAATATTAGCCTCACGGTTAGTAAATATGTGGCGGAAATTATTGTCGTTAGGCTGAAAGTCAGAAGGTGAGAAAGATTGACGAAAGAATGAGGCAAACATGTTGCAAATCGCAGGCGACTCACTACTAGACAAGTCCGTGTGCTGCATGGCATTAGGGTAGTTATCAACCTTTTTCTTAGAGTTGACGAACTTAAAGAAATTTCTAGGATCAGTAAACACTTTATCGCTCATACAGCTAAGATATTCTCGATACAGAGCAGAAGAGAGTGAACGAAATCGGTTATAGCAATTTATAAATAAATTGAGACTCGGAGTGTCCTTTCTCTTTAAATAGGTTTTCCAGAGTCTGTTCTTCTGATTTTTCAAATGCTTGAGCTCATTATTGAACCAAGGTAGAGATGAACTGGGTAATTTTTGAGGCTCATAAGGTACACAAGAAATCAGGGCTTCGTATAGTACGCCATAAAATCGTGCCACGTCGTCATCCAACTCATTTGCAGAAAGTAAACTGTTGAAATTAATCAAGGCAAGCTTAGATGACAGCTCACTAAAATTAGCCTTTTTGAAGTTAAAGGCATGGGATACCACCTCCGGACAAGAATTATTCTCAGAATTGAAGCAATAATTGAGCAACAGAGGAGGATGGTAATTGTCAACAGACGATATGACTATTGGACTGGGTTCAATAGTCATGTTGACTGAGTCCGTAAAAAATACAAGATCCAACTGCCTCCCCAACACATTAGTCACCCCACTCATTTGGTTCAAGCCGAGTGAGAATAGGGAATTGAGAAAACAGGACTCTTTAAGATTAAAGTTCCCTTCAGGGAGGTAGTTATCGTCATCTTCGACATATACCCATTGAATATTGGGTAAGTTGAAATCGCCTAAAAGTAGTAGTTCATCGCCGGTGTCCATCATACACTGGATATGATCAACACAAGAGATGAGAATATCATAAAGGTTCTTACCTCCATCGTCAAGTGTGCTTATCATATCTGGTGGGATATAGCAGCACAGCAGGTAGAGATTAAATTTAGAAAAGGAAATTTTGAGAGCGACAAGCTCAACGTCAAGGTGGTTGGAGAAACTAGGAAGGGAAATTGGGTTACAATTAAGATGGTTGCTGCAAGCAAGAAGTACGCCACCCCCACGAGCTTCCGAGTCAGTGTAACGGTCCCTCCGAAAGACTTGATAGGAGGAATCGAAGAGTTCAGCATTAAGAATGCCTTCATGGAGCCAGGTTTCAGTGAATGCTATGACATCGAACCCACTAGCCGCCGTTGCCTGAAGGATGTAGTTAGTTTTAGACTTGGTCCCCCTTACGTTCTGGTAGTAGAGGGAAAGCGTCTCGAGTTTTTTGGCATCAGCGGAGCGCTCGGAGTGGAAGCGTTTGCATGATGGGTTCGAGTACGGGTACGCGGGACAAAAAGCTTGGTAAGGGCACCTGCAGGCCAGAAACCAGGGTCCAAAATAGTCTGGGAATGTCAGGCGGTGCATACAAAACAAAAGAAGCAACAGGCTTGGAAGCCTTGCTGACTTTTCTGCACAAAAGCGTCCCAGGGTCTATAGATTTCATTCTTAAGTATTCGAGGATAGTCTCCACCTTAGTTTCAGGAGAGAAACGCGAGATGAAGATATCTAAAGGCCTCGGGACAGTAACCAGAGGGATACAAGGTCCCAGAGGATCAGCAGCTTCAGTGACCGGGGGATCACTCACTATTGGAGGCGAAGAGGGTGATATCGAGGCCGTCTCAGAATGGGATTTATATTGCCACTCCTAACGTGTATTAAGTAAGTCTAGAGATGAAATTAGATTCAATTCTGAAGAACGCGAAAGATCAACGATCACCACAACTCGCAAGCGAAGGTTGATGCAATAGGGCGCTTAAAGCTGCATTCTTTAGAGTTTCGTAAGGTCACAAATGCTCAGAAATAAAAGCCCTACAAGACCCCAGACAGAATGGGTCCAAAACTACCCGGCACACCGTGCGGTCAAATCCCAAAAAGCTGGCCAAAAGTCAAAAAAAAAATTTATTAATAGCGAGATCACGTTGGATCAACAAGAGAAAAAATTAAATCTTCTTCTGAAGGTAAGTAGAATGTAATAAAATTTACTCAACAGTGATTTACCATGCCTAAAATTGTTGTGAGGCATTAATTGTTATTAATAATTATTAATACGTGAAATAGTTTAATTTTTTACGCCATATTATGAAAAAGTTATATTGCTCCGCGTTGCTCCGTCATATAAATTGGTGGAGGTTGTTCTTTAATGTATTAACTATAATATAAAACAAAAATTGGCTGCCCGCTTATGCCCCCTTTTTACACGACTGCCCCAAAAAAAGGAGTGTAATGTGTTTAGGTTTGTTGTGTGTATGTACGTTGTTTTCTACCACCATAACTTCTAAACCCCTGAACGGATTTAGATGACTGGGGTACCGTTAGAATCGTTTAATGAGTCTGAGTAACATAGGCTAGGTTAATTTTTAAAAAAACAATATGGCGGCCGTCAGACGTAATTTACATAACGCCCAATTTAATTTTTTTTTCTGATTGGGTCAATATGAGTATCAAACGAAAGGTAAAAGTGAGACGATTTCAAATATATATAACACTTAATAGATATGTGTTAAATGATCGCGAATTTTAAGCTTAAATAAAATTAAATTACTCAAAACGTCTTTTATTAACCCATCACCATGAATGATCACTTAATAGTTAAGCCTAGTATGCTGTTGAGGCGAAATTGAAATTCCCTAAACAAACGCTATGTAACACGACTGCCCCAAAAAGGAGTGTAATGTTTTCAGGATTCATGTATGTATGTTTGTATGTTTCTTTGTTCCACCATAACTTCTAAACGCATGAACGGATTTAGATCGCTGGAGTACCGTTAGAATCGTTTAGTGAGCCCGAGTAACATAGGCTTTAATTTTTAAAAAAAAAAGTATGGTGGCCGTCAGACCCAATTTACGTCACACCCGATTTATTTTTTTCTTCTTCTGATCGGGTCAATATGGGTATCAAATGAAAGGTCTCATTGAGACGATTTCTGCCTAATCTATCAGCGTGTCTAAATTTAGATAGAATAAATCAAACTTCGATAACTTTACTTTTGCATTAAAACTGTATCTCAATAGTTATAAGTGCTATAATAATAAGAAGTAAAATAAAATCACTTAATAAAAACTACATTGGTTTACGAATTATAATCACTAAAATATCATAAAATAAAAAACAAAATAATTAAAAAATTAAAAAACACGACGCCGAATTAAAAAATGAACTAAAAAGTCAAAAACAAGTTTTAAGTACTAATGTAAGACAGAAACAAGGTAGAAGATATTTTATTTATTTTGTTAAGTATCACACAACTATCGTATATGTATAATCTGTATTTTTGCAGCCGTGGTACAAAATGTTACGAGAATAAGTACAATTAAAACTGTACCCGATTGAAAAAATACAGATTATACATATACGATAGTTGTGTGATACTTAACAAAATAAATAAAATATCTTCTACCTTGTTTCTGTCTTACATTAGTACTTAAAACTTGTTTTTGACTTTTTAGTTCATTTTTTAATTCGGTGTCGTGTTTTTTAATTTTTTAATTATTTTGTTTTTTTTATGATTGTTTTATTTGCAGCAGAAGTGTATTTGGTAGTCGAAAACTTAATGTCTTCGAAGTGTCCATCGCCATATGTTTTATCAGAATCTTCTAAAAAAGTCGTTAGAAAAGTTATTGCCAAAATTAAAGAAAAATGGGAAAACAGTCACAGAACTGAATCAATATTTGCAAAAAACAATGATGGTTGGATGAATGAAGTCATTACATTTCCAAAAACAGAACTAAAAACAAAAACAAAAGTGGATAGACCTCCCGGCGACTTTGACGCTGCATCTGAAAACGGTGAAGAACACAAGACCTGCGTGAAGAACATAGTACCGAGGAGCTTGGATATGCAACACAAATGAAACTGCGTGCAGGAGGAAAATCAGAAGCCGCTAGAGTCTTGAAAGATGTCGCAACTTGTAGTTCTAAAGACAAAAATTATCGCCAATCTACTGAAGTAATTGAAGGTGATGGTGTATTTACGTCTGATAAAACGCTTTCGTTGTTCGTTGAAATGAAATTATCTCAACATAGGTATCAACAGTTGCGAAATGTCTGCTTAAAGAAAAAGAGTAAAATGTTTCCATCATACAAGAGGCAAGGCAAAGAAAAGTTGCTATCTTCAATTCGGTATATCACTGACTGAATCGAAAGAAGTAAGAGTCCAACCCTTGCTGGATCATACAACTAATTGCATTTTGCAATGTCAAATCGAAGCTCCAAAGCTTATGAATCAAGAAGAATTAAGAAATGTAACTCTAATTTGTAAAACCGGTTGCGACAGAAGTTCAGGGTACCTACTCGATGTTTAAACAAAAATTTAGGGATGATAGCCATAATTCTTGTTGCTGGGAAAGATGTAGTTGTATCAAATGCGTAATCAGCGACCCCAAAAACCTCGAAAGTGATATGTGACTTGATTATGTAAGAAAATATGCGTTACTTTATGCCAGGGGTGGTCAGTAAGGGGTGAAGGGGGTAAATTTTCGTACATTTAACATCAAATTCGTAATCAGCGATCCCAAAAACCCCTGGTGTACATTTTGGAGTGAATTACTTGGATTTTCGAATTTTGGCCAGCTTTTTGGGAATCGGCCGCACTGTGCAGCGTCCGCGCAGTTAGACAAGTGTAATCATTCCTGGACCTTGCCAATTACTATAGGAAACTCATCCCGGATTTTTCCAAAATAGACCGCCCCTTAACAAAGGAGAATGCAGATTTTGGTACCCACTCCAATAGCTATGTGTAATACGTTATTGGATAGGTTTTTTTAAGCTGAATATAAGTTACTATGGTGCCTAGTTTGAAATCCTTGTCCGTTCTGAGTAATACGGTCAGAACTGTACAAAGATAGAGTTTTACATATCACGCTGTATTTTTGTAACCGTATGACCTATTTCCATGAATAAGGTACCAATGAACGCCAAGTTCCTCCACCTATCTATGATGGTAAAAGCGATGGCTCTATCTTACCAACTTTTAGAGTAATGACAATGAGTCGTCAAAGTCGAAATTTTATTTTTTTTAACAAAAAACCAACTTCAACTCCCTTTTTGTCCAAAAAATACGAAATTAATCTATACTTTTTTTTCCAAAAGCTAAAATTGACGACTCATTACTCCAAAAGCTTATAAGAAAGCTGCTCGTTTGGATCGAGTCCAGACGGTAAACTTTTTTAGGAAGAAAAAAAGCAGAATTAGCCGACCCAGGCTATGTGAGTATTATTTGTATAGTCGATAATTTCAGATATAATATATGAACAAATAAATAAGATACAAATACAAAAATAACAATTTACTTACCAACAAAGGTATGGATTTCCTCCAGAATCTTTTCTTGCACATCAGAATGTGTAGCTACCAACAAAAGTGTAAATGTGAGTGCCGTTGATGTTGTATCATAACCTTCAAACATGAAAGTATCAACTTCTTCGCAAATACCAGAATGATCGATTAGACCCTTCTTCTCAGCCTTCAGTAGTGTATCTAGCATTGCATGACGAGGTTTTTTAAATTCACTAAAAAAAATTATTAATTTCATTATTTCTGATCAGTAAAAAAAAACACTTACTTTTTTAATTCATTACTCTTAAAAAGCTTTCTACGTGTTTTAATTATATCACTAGAAAAATCATGTACTTTTTTCAAAAACTTATCTAAAATTGATTTTTCTCCAAAGTATTTATACACTGTTGGATCATACAATAACATTTTAACAATTCTTCTCATTATAATTTTGTCTAGTTCCGTAATATTTTGACGATAATTATCACCTTCCTCTTT
Organism: Thereva nobilitata; assembly: GCA_963855945.1. Classification (NCBI taxonomy): domain Eukaryota; kingdom Metazoa; phylum Arthropoda; class Insecta; order Diptera; family Therevidae; genus Thereva; species Thereva nobilitata. The sequence continues at coordinate 67,357,240 of OY979694.1, forward strand.
TAAATCATCCAGTTTAACACCAAGAGCTGCCTCTGCAAAAAATATCGTAGTATTACTAAGATAAAGTACGACAAAGCGCATTTAACTTACCACAAACAGAGTTGAGAGTGAACCGTGGAACTATTTTTGATAGAGACACAATACTACCATCTTTATGTTCATTAAGGAAATCGACGATTTTAGCACTCTCCTCCCTACAATAATTTATATATAAATTATTTAGTATCAACAATCTAACTTCATACCTGAAAATTGGTGTACGTACATGAATACCTCATGAAAATTTTGTAAGATGCTAAAGTAAAAGGCCGGCGTTAGCAGCTTCCTTCTTGTATGCCATTTTTCGCCTGTTAGAAAATCCTTAATGAATACCACAAAAACATGAAGAATGAAAACTAAATACCAGTGCTTACTAACAAGCCAGTCCCAATAAAGTCAATTAGTAAGTCATAGACAACCTGTTTCTTTAGCAAATTCGGATTCGTCAGGAAAGGCTCAGCATCCTCAGCTTTGATTATGTTATAAACAGGAACGCTAAAGAAACGCAACATGTAGGATTTCTTGAATCTTGCTGCATTCGACCGGAAGTACTGAAAGAGTTCAGCTAAAATATTTTAAATTATTTATTAGCTAATGTGCAATTATTAGAGAATGTACTAAAAAAAATATTGGTGCTTCTGTTGCCTAAAGAGAACTAAAGACTAAAAGAAGATCCAGCGAATCTCAATTCGCTGAATCAAGAAAAAATTCAGTTTGTATCAATTGGTTCTTTATTTAAGATTTATTATAAAGCATAAACAGACTCGCAGTGAGGCCGTAGAGTAGAGGTGGAGAACTATCGATAGTACTATCGGCACTATCGATTGTTAGGGACTATCGGCGACTATCGATAGTATATAAAAACTCGAAACGTTCATCCGGAGGGAAACTCCATCTACAAACATGGTAATTTTCTTTGTCATTTTAAAATTGAAAAAAGCGCGAGTGTTCTATCTTTGCCTTGTTGAGTGTTAAGTTTTTATGTTTTATTTAATATGAAAAGATTCTTGGTAATGGAGAGAATAGGTAATTAAATTAAAAATAATAATTTTGTAATTTTTGTGTGATTCTACAAGGTAAAAATTCTCTTTAGAAAACCGACACGTAGTTGAAGATGAAGAATCGGTAAGAAAACGGCCCAGAATATCTAATGTATTTAATTTTTTTGAATATTTTTGTAAAATAGTCAGGTAAAAGGTTTGCCAAATGTTTACCATGTAAAAAATAATATAAAACTAGTGGGAATACGTCAAGTCTTCATTTAACGGATGAAAAAAATGGAGAGAATTTCTTCTCAAAATGTGGCGGAAAAACTATCGAAAACTATCGATAGTCAACGGCTGGGCTATCACTAAATATCGATGTTGCTGACTATCGATAGTTCTCCACCTCTGCCGTGGAGTCCTGCACCGGGGGTGCCACTTAGGGCTCATTTGAAGTCCTGTGTACAACTAAAAAACATTACACCAGTGTTTCCCAAAGTGGTCCATACAGACCCCTGGGGGTCTATGGGATGATCCAAGGGGTCCGTGGTAATTAAATATTATTTTGGGGTGCGCGAAGAACTACAGGGGGTCCGCGAAAAATATCGAAAGTTTTCAAAAATTACACAAATTTAAAAAGCGATGTATACCGCGTGACCACGCAGGGCGAATGAAATCGATCATGCGTACATTAGCTGCGATCCATTGGGACTGGTAACCTACTCAAAACTGCTGCTAGCTACTCGCAACTACCCTTGCTCTTATTTTTGGGCAGATACATTTTATTGGTAATTGTCAAAAATCGTGTTCCATTGGTGATGTACTCGCAAGTACTTGCGAGTAGAAAAAAGGGTGTCCCACCAGAGCTTGTTCAACGGTTGATTGTATATAGTGCACAAAAAATTATCGACAAACGACATAAAAATGTGGGTCTATCTTTGCCCGTTTTCGGGATAGGACATTTTGAATTTTATTGTTGGGAACACAATGTAGTTTAATGAGTTAAAATAAAACGGTAATGAAACAACGGCCTATTTCCACTAATAGGGTATCTTTGTTATCGTAAGAAATTCGGCTTTCATTTGATTAATAAAAACAATTGTGTATGATGGGAAAAACAAGTCAAAAAAGGGCCTTATTTTTAAAAAATATGAAAAAAGAAGCAAGTTTTTCCCTTATATTCTACTGTAATTCAAAAAGTAGGTCGTTAAGGACCTTTTTTCTGAACCTTTTTAAAATCCTCAAAAGTTAGCTGAAAACTTCTTGGAATAGTCGAAGACTCTAGATAGCTTGGTTTCTTTGCTATTTGCCATTCAAAAATAGCAGTCTCTCACTGATCTGTTTTTAGTATTTTGAAACACTAAAAACAAATCAGTGATTGACACTTATTTTTGAATGATGCTAATTAGCAAAAAAAACGAAAGCCGCTGGAGTCTTGAAGAATTCCAGCTTTTGAAAATGTCAAATATGTTCAGAAAAAACGATTTTACCTACCCCCTTTTTGAATTACAGTGAAATAAGTGGGAAAAATTTGTTGAAACCATTAACCATTGGACAAGCAATGAGGGGGCACCTTGTTTAGTCCAACGAAGAAAAAAATACATTTAGAAGCGAATATTGGCACAGTTATAAAGGAAGGTGTCCTTTACAACATAGTAAAAGTAACGGGCTGGGGTTCTAAAGCTCCTTTTCTTCAATTTTGCGTTAATAACTCGAAAACTATGATGAATTTTCAATTCTTGAACGCTTACGGGGAAAGGAGTGTTTTTATCTAAAATCTGATAAAGGAAATAAAATGAGCATTATGAACAAAAAAGATTATGATGATCCCGAGTAAAAATAAATGATGGCCTTAGAACGGGCAAATTCCGACTGTGATTGAAACATAGTCCTCGGCCATCTGGCGGTTAACAGAAGGCTCGTTGCAGGACAGTACGGCCGTACAGGGGGCGATTGACGGTGAAACAACGGCCTTACAGTTCCAATAACGGCCATACGACGGCGGTACGGCGGCCGTATGGTTGCTATTACGGCTATACGACGGTGGTACAGTGGCAGCAACGTGGATATTCGCCCTCCTATAAGAAAATATATTTCACTGCAATTAAATGTTTGATTTTTTTCGGTTGTGTTATTTTTTCAAGCCGTTAAATAACAAAATTTCCCACTAAAATATAAATCAACACGCACCACACCCTTCACGTACAACAAACCGACGATTGGCGAGCTCGTTTCTCTTGTGCACCGATATCTTTAAGTAGGATAAATCGAAAGAACCATTTTACATAACGAGAATGATGAAGTTCCCATAAAACACATTCAACAATACATTTGGTGCAGATTCTTTTTTTGGCTCAAATTTCCCGTCGAATGTCCGTTTCTACTAGTACGGGAGGTAGCGCTATATTTAAAAACTCATTTCATACCGACTGAAAATTATACCAATTACAGTTTACCCCTAATGCATTAGTAATATGAGCGGCAGCTAGTCCAGTAACGGTGGAGGTAAGGATGGCAGCAGGTAAAAGTTGTTAAAAGAAGTAATTCCTCAAGTAATTTCATACCGTGCCAAAATTTTTGGGATGGTTTTTAAGATCAATTTATACCGAAAAATAATCGTCAGCTGTATGAATAGCAGGGGTAAGACCGTCAATCAGTGTCATAAACTTTTACAACACATTGAAATTGAATTAAAATAATGTCTCATACAGCTTTAATATTTGTACTATTTTTTCACAGAAAATGTTGAAAGTGATAAAATTGAACCATCAGATAATGCCCAAGATAATGCAGAGGTATTTGAATGAGAACTAAATATCTTCACAGACAGCTCCGATGAGAGTTGCGAGGAAAACGACCCATTTGAAACTGAATGCAAATAATTTTAGTTGTTTTGTTTGTTAAATTAATATAATCTTGTTGAAATTGAAGTATAGTAATTTTTATTGTTACCAAAAAACAATCACCGTCAGCTGAATGTTTTTAAGTGAAAAGATCGTCAGCTCATTCATCAAAGCGAATATGAAACGTTCAGATGCACTGAGCGCGCACTCTGTTTATGACGTTGATTGACGGTCGTACCCCCGATATTCATACAGCTGACGATTATTTTTCGGTTTAAATTGATCTTAAAAACCATCCCAAAAATTTTGGCACGGTATGAAATTACTTGAGTCATTACTTCTTTTAACAACTTTTACCTGCTGCCATCCTTACCTCCACCGCGGGAACGGCAGCTGCCGCTCATTTTACTGATTATTGAATACTAATAAACAATTATAAATTCAATTGATGCGGTATAAAATTGGTCGCAAAAATGTAGCGCTACCTCCCGTACTATACAGCTCAGTACTTGGCCTTTCAAATCTTTTGGTCAAATTTGTGCTCCCATTAAAAATGGTTAAAAACTCTACGGCCATCATATGCCCCTTAAAAAGCCAAGCGGCCGGTGTTCGCCCTTCATAAGGCCGTTTTTATTTTTACTCGGGGAAATGATGATGCAATTAATCGCAGACAATCCTTACAAACCGGTTAAACGAAACCCGTTACCAAATATGATTAAACAAAGTGATACAGTGAGACAGTCAATTGCAAAAATATTTGGCACTAGATTGAAATAATCTTTACTTGTTTCAAACCCAATTGTGGCGAAACTTTATGGATTATCCAAAATAACACAAAAATCCAGTTAAAATGAGACAAATAGTGTCTAGTATAAATACACCAAGCTATAAAATAGCCTAGTGGTTAGTGGGTGAAATCCGGAAATTACCACCTTTTAAAGGTTTCTCAGTGAAAAATTCATTTGAATTTGTGAATAAGATCAAGGAATTAAAGTTGAAAGACAATGAAATAATGGTATCATTCGACGTAACAGCTCTTTTTCCGAGCATCCCAGTGACAGATGCGTTAACGAATTTTAATGATTATTTAAATGATTTAAATTTATCGGATGATAACCGGAAAACATTTTTTAGTGCAGCTAAATTGTGTATGGAACAAAACTACTTTCAATTTCGTGGTGTTTTCTACAAAGTGGAAGAAGGAACAAACATGGGTAATCCACTGTCTCCTTTGATTGCTGATTGCTTTATGTCAGCATTTGAAACCAAACTAAAAGTTCAGGGTTTTTTACCCAATGTTTGGTTTAGATATGTTGATGACATTTTTACCATAATAGAAAAAGACAAAATTGATGCAGTGTTGAATATTCTAAACAGTCAATGTGAAACAATTAAATTTACGTGTGAAAAAGAAGAAAATAAAGAATTGACTTTTTTGGACTTAAAAGTTTTGAGAAAAATTGATAATTCATTAGAGTTCGAAGTTTTTCACAAACCAACGAGCACAATGAGAATAATTCCAAATGAATCATTTTGCCCAATTCAACACAAATGCGCTGCTTTTCATTCTTTGATTCACAGACTTTGTAAAATTCCACTATCAGTGAAAGCGTACATAAAAAAATTAGAATATATAAAAGAAATCGCCATTAAAAATGGTTATCATCTGAATATTGTTGACAAAATAGTTGATAAACACTCGAAAAAAGTGAATAGGTCAAATTTAAGTACCTTTTTCACACAAATTGCCCAACAAACACCTGTGCAAAAACGAGTTTCTATGAACTATATCCCAGAAATCACCAAAAATCTGGAAAAAACGTTTAAACGCTTCGATATGGAAGTTGTTTATAAAAGTGTAAACAAATTGGGTGATTTACTTGGTTCAACAAAAGACACAGAAGACAAATTAAAAAAATCGGGTATATATTCGATTAAGTGCGGTGAAGCTGATTGTGATGGTGTGTATTACGCCCAAACAAAAAGAGCTGTTGAAAAAAGATTCAAAGAACATATTTCGTATGTTAAAAAGAATGAACCAAAAAAATCAGCCTTTGCTAAACACATACTTGACACGGATCACAATTATAACACCGATTGTGTAAGTTTATTAAAAGAAGTGCGAGATGCAAATAGGCTCGATGCATACGAAAGTTACTACATTCAATCAAATCATAATGCTTTGAATTTGGATAATGGTAACATTGAATCTGTGCTGTTCACTCGTATTTGATAAGAACATAGTTGTTGTATTTTCGGTTGTTGTTATACGGAGGATACTTTTGCTGTTTAGTCGTGATGCTGATGATGAACCGAACGTGGTTCGAAATGCATTCAACAAAATAAAAAGGTAATTCTCAACCTATTTATGCCGATTGTAGAATCGTTAAGGTTTTATCGTTTTAATTGTCGTGTTTTTGAAGTGAAAACTTCTTTAGGCACGTTGGGCACTTTTTGGCCTGGGGAAAAATCTAAAAACTCGCGTCACGCGCACATTTTGTGTGCCATCACGCGCACTTTTTGTGTGCCATCACGCGAGAAATATAATTACTTTTAATTCGGGAGAAAAAATGAAATCAATATGTTAAATAAAAAAACACTGAAATTCCTTTTTTGAAATTCATATAAACTATTTATTATTAATAGAAACAGGTATTAAGAGGCAAAAAATAAGGAAAATAACAACTGTTAATTTCGACGGTAGTTCCGAAACTGATTTAAAAATGTTTTAATGCTGCATTTCGTTGGTGCATTTGTTGCACTTAAATTTGCTGAGTTTGGTTTTATTTACGAATCCAATCTGGAGTTGGCTGTTATGTCTACGTCGATGTCGCTCCGTACAAATTTCCTGGAACGTCGCCGGGTATTTTTACTGATGCCAGTTGATGGGAAAATCATTGTTCCCATGTAATGAGACACCTTCCGGTGGCCTGGACGTAACTTCTCCCTCCTTTAGAGGAAAATTCCCCTGAATTGTATATGTCCTTTTTATCTTCATAATCTTCATATAAAAAAAAATAGTTAGTGCTATAAAAATGATTAATATTACAAGTCCTATCCCTAGATTAAAATACAGGTGGCTTTTCCTTTGAAATTTTAATTCCTTTATGTGCTCAATGTTTTCAACCTGTCTTATCACTAAATCGTCAAATGAGAGTTTACTGTTATTCATTGATAATTTAACATCGCTTGGCATTACAAATCTTTGTTCAAATTTTTCTTTTCTATTTTTAAATGTTTTATTATTAAGGTAAATTTCGCAATCGTTAAATGTTATTAAATAATTTCCATCTAATATTAAATTTCTCTCATCGCAACTACTATTAAACTTAAAATTTACAAAATTTTTTAATAATAACAAGCCCATTTCTATTTCATTTAATTGAGCTTTCATACTTTTGGTTTTTATACATTTATTTGTTTGGATACATGGGCTGAATTCTTTTAGATTTTTATAATCTGAATCTTGGTTGTATTTATACGAAGTATCATTTATTTTTATTATTTTTTGATCTTCTATCAATAGTTCCTCTAAGTCTTGATTTGGAACAGGGGTAATTAAATATAGTCTGGTTTTAAATGTTTCTCTCGGTATCTTAATAGCAAAAATAATTTTGTTTTTCTCATACATAAAGGTTCCTAATTTGATATTTTGAAGTTTTAATAGATCTATATCATATTTGCTTATCTCGTCGCTAGTTAACACATTGTTTCCCATTATCCCTAACCTACTTGAAGCTATATTGTTTTGGATATGCTCTAAGTTATCTTTTACTATTTTTATTTTAAAAAGTCCTTCTAAGTACATTATTTTGGATATAAGTTTTTCGTTACCTTGGTTTATTTCGTTAAGTTGATTTGCTATCTTTGCCCTATCGTTCTCTATTGTGTTTTTTATTGTTAGAAATGTTTTGTTGAAGTGGTCGTTGATGTATATCTGCCTGTTGTTTTGTTCTATAATATTATGGCTGTTTCCGTCAATTACCTTCAAATGTTCTTCAATGTTTTGCCGATCGTCGTCATCCATTGTGCCATATAGCCATTTACTTGCTGTACCAATGATATTAATAAGTCCTCTTTTGCTTTTGTGTGGAATTAATGTCCGTAGCATATGTTTCATAGATTCCAGTTCTGCTATCAATATTTCTTTATTTTCCTCTATTACGAGCCCTGATATGTTGTCTTCTAAAGTTGAGATGATGTTTTTAATTTCTTCGAGGTCTATTATATGCAGAATTATGTCATAATTTTTTACGATCTGCACTTCTCCTAATTTAATTTCAGCAAATCCGTTGTTAGTTATGATTTTCTCGATCGTCAAAGTTGCTTCCGTCATCTTTATTAGCATCAATATCAAAATGATCAATATTGACTTGACCTGAAAATTTATTTGGTCGTTTAATATTTATTGGGTGAATGTTATCGTATTTAAGTTTTCTATATCTAGGTTCATTCTTATGTCTAAGACACTTGTAATTTTTTACGTAACCCTCATTACCTACTGGTGTAAAGTTTTCTCTCTTGATATTCGCTTTATTTATCTTGTATAACTTAGTTTTGTTTATTAGCTCTGTTATCTTTGTTTTATCGGCCTTACCCTCAATGACGTCAATTGGCCTTGCTCTAATTGTGGAATGTATTGATTTGTTGTACCATTCTGTACATTTAAATACTCTCTCCTGAATTGAAAGATTTGAATTTTCAGCTTCCAATGTTCTTAGTCTTTCACTAAGTGTATTATGAAACCTTTCGATGTCCGAGTTTCCGGTGTGGCTGTTCGGTTTCGTAAAATGAATTTCTATATTTTCTGTTCTGAAAAAGTCCTTTACATTTACAGAGCTAAATTCATTATCCATTGTTATGTGTTTGGGTCTCCCTTTTATTGAAAAGTATAATCTTATTTTTTCTATAATAGTTAAACTGTGTCTATTCTCTAGAAACAATACCACGGCGTGTTTTGAAAATTTATCAATAAATGTAATAAAACTATGTTTTTTGTTTACGTATGTGTCTATATGTATCCTTTCATTTATATCGGAGGGTGTTATAGTTAAATTAAATTTTGGCTTTATTGGGTTCCTATCATATTTTGCTCTATTACAAGTATCGCAATTGTTTATATATTTTTGTATTAATTCTTTCAAGTTTTTGAAGTATATCACTCGTTTCAGTCCTGCGTAATTTTCATTAATGCCGGCATGTCCTGTCTCGTACTTATGATATTTCGCTATTTGCTTAAAGGTCTCTTCCTCATTTTTCATTTCCTTTGCATGATATTGGCATTTGTAAAACTTTAAGGTTGTGTCGAATAGCTCTATTAATTTTAATTGCACCAAATTATATTTGTGTTCACTTAGTTCTGAAAAGATACCTATCCTTCCTTTTTGTAGAAATCTACGAAAAATATTTGTCATATTGCCATTTTCTATGTCTTGTGAATTTACGTAAATTTTTCTTCTGTTGTTAGCCGTTTCTATGTTTTGGGTTTTGCTGTCTGTTAAGATAATTTGTGTTCGAAACCTGTTAACTATTGTGTTTATATTATCCGGCAGTTCACCTTCTTCATTTTGCGGATGAATTTCTTGGGGTTCCGTATGGAGATGAATACTTTCTCCTTCCTTTGGTGTAAACGTTTCGGTGTGATAAATTTCGCCGTTCTCTATATTTAGTCTACTCATGAAATCTGCGGCTTTGTTGTCCTTCCCTTTGATATAGTCAAGGTCGAAGTTGTACTCTCCCAGCTTTAGTAACCATCTTTGCAGTCTCGGATTGATATCTTTTCCATTGTGTTTGGCTTGCAGCCATTTAAGAGGTTGGTGGTCAGTCATCAGGTCAAACCGTCTGCCATAAACATAGGGTCGAAAGTAGTTCACTGCCCAGACGATTGCAAGCAGCTCCTTTTCAGTTGTTGAGTAATTACGTTCGTGGTCGTTCAATGTTCTGCTTGCAAAACAAATAGGGTGTCCTTCCTGACTTAAAATTGCTCCTAAAGCGAAGTCACTGGCATCTGTAATCAATTTAAATTTCTTTCCAAAATCGGGATATTTTAAGACTGGTGGATTTGTAAGGATTCTTTTAAGTTTTTCAAAGGTGTCTATATAATTTGGGTCATTAGTGTTGATTTTAACATTCTTTTTCAGATATTTTGTCATACCGTAAGCTATTTTAGCATAGTCCTTAACGAATTTTCGGTAATATCCGGTGATGCCCAAAAACGATTTAATCTGTTTCGTGGTTTGGGGTAACTTAATTTTTTGTATGCTTTCAATTTTGTTAGGGTTTGGCTTAATCCCATTTGTTGTAAGTATGTGCCCTAAGTACTCCGTTTCTTTTGCAAGGAATTTACACTTGTCGACCTGAATTTTCAAATTGTGTTCTCTAAGTTTATTGAATACTTTTTGAATATTTTCTGTATGTTCCTGAATTGTTGTGCTAAAGATGAGTATATCATCGAGATATACAACGCATATTTGGTTAATATATTCTCTTAAAACTGAATTGATGAGTCTTTGAAATGTTGCGGGGGCATTTTTCAGCCCGAAAGGCATCCTCACGAATTCGTAGTGCCCCAAGGGTGTCGAGAATGCAGTCTTCTTTCTATCTTCCTCCTTGATTAGCACCTGATGGAATCCTTTTGCGAGATCCAGCGTCGTGAAGTACTGTGCTCTTCCTAGCTTTTCTAGAATGCTTTCTATGTTTGGTATAGGAAATTTATCATCTTCTGTAATTTCATTTAACTTCCTATAATCTATTACAATTCTCCATTTTTTTTCTCCTGAGTTATCTGACTTTTTAGGTACTATCCACAGCGGAGAATTGTAGGGGGAATTGCTTTCTTTGATTATACCCTGTTCAAGCATATCGTTCATTTGTTTGGTTATTTCCTCTTCGTGTATTTTGGGGTATCTATATATTTTTGAGTAAACAGGCCTATTAGTTTTAGTAATAATTTCGTGTTGGATCTCATGTGTATGAGTTAAATGTTGCCCTTCTTTGTAAAATAAATCCGCATTTCTCCTGATTAGTGCTTTAAGCTTCTCTTTTTCATCGCTATTCATATCTTCTCTTTGAAGTTTACCGAAGACACTTTGATCTATAGGCTGTGCTTCCAAAGTAAATATATCGCGACTTTGGTAAGGGCATGAGTTAAGAAACCTTGTTCTTTTTCCATTAACTTCCAAACAATCTTCTTTTAAATCTATAATAGCTTGCAGGGGTTTCAGTACATTTAGACCAATCAATCCATCGAAATCTTTATCTTTAAAAGTAGTTAATTTCCAACTCATCCATTTCTTTTCATTGAACTCTGCAGGTAATTCTGTAATAATGTGCTGGTTCACGATAGTATTTCCATCTAATGTTTTAAGTAGTATTTTCTGATCTAGTGTAAGTCTTTTATATTGTTTTAATTTTGTTTCATTTAATACCGTCGTAGTTGAGCCTGAATCGACTAAACATCTTAATTTATTTGTACCAATAGTTAATTCTACTATCGGTAAATCTGTCCTGTCGGAGGTAAGTGAAAATTTACTTCTTCGCAGTTATAATTGGCGTCCTGAATATGGTCAACGATCATTGCTTCCGGTTCGTTTTGTTGCCTAAATTGATTTGAATTCCTAAATTGACCCGAGTTTCTAAAATTGCCTGAATTTCTAAATTGTGGAATAAAATTTTGTTTTTGCGGAGTAAAATTTTGTTTTTGTTTTGCAAAGTATTCATTCTGTCTTGTTTGCCCAAAGTTATTTGAATTAGAGTTTTGATAATACTGGTTGTACCTACCTAGATTTGTTTCACTATTTCGATTAAAATTTCTGTGATCCCTATCTTTAGGATATACTCTTTGTGTATGAGAATTTTGCCTGCTTTTGAAAGTTTTATCATTTTTAAAAGTACCACTTCTATATCTAATCAACCCTGTTTCTTCTAAAGTATAATAAGCATCTCTTAAATTTGTTATATTTCTACTAATTATAACACTAGCACAATTAGTATCTAAACCATTAGTAAAAGTTCTTAAAATTAATCCTTCGTTTACGTTAGGTGAGAATTCTACCGGTTTATTTTCATCGAATTCATATTTCGCATTTAGCTTATCAAGTATAAATTTTAAATTATGAAAATATTCACTTACATTATTATTATTTCTCAATGTTGTTGCTTGATGGTACAAATGGAGGTAGCTTTCTCTCACTCCAAAAGTCCTAATTAACTCCTGTTTCACTTCCTTCCAAGATGGGTTTCTACCTAAACTTCTTATTGCTTGAAGGGCTGGACCTTGAATCTTGTTGATCACATTACGTTGAAAAATGTAGTTTTGAATTTGAGGACTTCCATTGAAAAGAGGTAGGAATATTTCCACTTCCCTAATAAATGAAGATAAATCATAATCGTTGTTGCCAGTGTATTCTCGAATCCTGGAGGCTTCCTTCAACAGTTCCGAGATTGGAATTGTATATGGATCTGCTGTTGCGGCGGGGGTTGATGCCGCGGTGGCTGCTGCTCCTGGTTCTGCCATTTCGTCCGTTTCTAAATTTGAATAGGGTCTGAAAGTTGAACTCCGTTCTTACACTTTGTATCCTTTGGCATTAGAGAAAATTCGAATGTAGCACAAAGTCACTGATCGATGAATGCAGCACAATGTCACTGTTCACCTCGTTTTCTATTATATTTTTTTTTCAATTCTATTTATAAAGAACAATAAAAACACAAATATTTATCTTCGTTACTTTAGCAAAAACTTCTTTTTCTTTATTTTATATTACTTTTACACAATATTCACTCGCTCCCCCTTTATAGATAAAAACGGCCGCGTTTTTTTTTTTTTTCAAATTTGTTCCACAGTTTGGTACTTTCACTCACTTCATTGGGTGGAGGTTGGGGTTAAGCGGATGGTAAAAAAATTATTGGTTTTCTTTTTCTTCGCCCGATCTCAAATCTTCGGATTGAGATTCCACCGACTGCGCCAGAAATATAATTACCTTTAATTCGGGAGAAAAAATGAAATCAATATGTTAAATAAAAAAACACTGAAATTCCTTTTTTGAAATTCATATAAACTATTTATTATTAATAGAAACAGGTATTAAGAGGCAAAAAATAAGGACGATAACAACTGTTAATTTCGACGGTAGTTCCGAAACTGATTTAAAAATGTTTTAATGCTGCATTTCGTTGGTGCATTTGTTGCACTTAAATTTGCTGAGTTTGGTTTTATTTACGAATCCAATCTGGAGTTGGCTGTTATGTCTACGTCGATGTCGCTCCGTACAAATTTCCTGGAACGTCGCCGGGTATTTTTACTGATGCCAGTTGATGGGAAAATCATTGTTCCCATGTAATGAGACACCTTCCGGTGGCCTGGACGTAACTCGCGCACGTACCATCGCTTGAGAAAAATGTTTCCTTTGGGGGTTTTAGTTTTAATGATGTAGTATGAATTATATATTATATATTAAATATTATATATTAAATATTATATATTAAATATTATATATTGAATATTATATATTAAATATTATATATTAAATATTATATATTGAATATTATATATTTAATATTATATATTAAGTATTGTGTATTATGGACTATGTAGTGTACTACGTACTATGAGCTATGTACTAATTATTATGTATTAATTATTATGTTCTATGTGCTATGTATTATGAATTATGTAGTATGTACTATGTACTATGCACTATGTACTATGCACTATGTACTATGCACTATGTATTATGTACTATGTACTACACACTATTTACTATGTAATGTATATTATGCACTATTTACTATGTACTATATACTATATACTATGTACTATGTATTATGTTCTATGTACTATGTACAATGCATTATGTATTATATACTATGTACTATTTACTATGCACTATGTACTGTATATTATGCACTATTTACTATGTACTATATACTATGTATTATGTTCTATGTACTATGTACTATGTTCTATGTACTATGTACAATGCATTATGTATTATATACTATGTAATATTTACTATGCACTATGTACTGTATATTATGCTTATTTACTATGTACTATATACTATGTATTGTGTACTATGTACTATGTACTATGTTATATGTACTATGTACAATGCATTATGTATTATATACTATGTACTATTTACTATGCACTATGTACTGTATATTATGCTTATTGAAGTGAAAACTTCTATAGGCACGTTGGGCACTTTTTGGCCTGGGGAAAAAACTAAAAACTCGCGTCACGCGCACTTTTTGTGTGCCATCACGCGCACGTACCATCACGAGAGAAAAATGTTTTCTTTGGGGGTTTTAGTTTTAATTATGTAGTATGAATTATATATTATATATTAAATATTATATATTAAATATTATATATTAAATATTATATATTGAATATTATATATTTAATATTATATATTAAGTATTCTGTATTATGGACTATGTAGTGTACTACGTACTATGAGCTATGTACTAATTATTATGTATTAATTATTATGTTCTATGTGCTATGTATTATGAATTATGTAGTATGTACTATGTACTATGCACTATGTACTATGCACTATGTACTATGCACTATGTATTATGTACTATGTACTACACACTATTTACTATGTACTGTATATTATGCACTATTTACTATGTACTATATACTATGTACTATGTACTATGTACTATTTACAATGCATTATGTATTATATACTATGTACCATTTAGTATGCACTATGTACTGTATATTATGCACTATTTACTATGTACTATATACTATGTATTATGTCCTCTGTACTATGTACAATGCATTATGTATTATATGTACTATTTACTATGCACTATGTACTGTATATTATGCACTATTTACTATGTACTATACACTATGTATTATGTACTATGTACTATGTACTATGTTCTATGTACTATGTGCAATGCATTATGTATTATATACTATGTACTATTTACTATGCACTATGTACTGTATACTATGCTTATTTACTATGTACTATATACTATGTATTATGTACTATGTATTATGTCCTATGTACTATGTACAATGCATTATGTATTATATACTATGTACTATTTACTATGCACTATGTACTGTATATTATGCACTATTTATTATGTACTATATACTATGTATTATGTACTATGTACTATGTTCTATGTACTATGTACAATGCATTATGTATTATATACTATGTACTATTTACTATGCACTATGTACTGTATATTATGCTTATTTACTATGTACTATATACTATGTATTATGTACTATGTACTATGTACTATGTACTATGTACTATGTACTATGTACTATGTACTATGTACTATGTACTATGTACTATGTACTATGTACTATGTACTATGTACTATGTACTATGTACTATGTACTATGTACTATGTACTATGTACTATGTACTATGTACTATGTACTATGTACTATGTACTATGTACTATGTACTATGTACTATGTACTATGTACTATGTACTATGTACTATGTACTATGTACTATGTACTATGTACTATGTACTATGTACTATGTACTATGTACTATGTACTATGTACTATGTACTATGTACTATGTACTATGTACTATGTACTATGTACTATGTAGTATGTACTATGTACTATGTACTATGTACTATGTACTATGTACTATGTACTATGTACTATGTACTATGTACTATGTACTATGTACTATGTACTATGTTCTATGTACTATGTACAATGCATTATGTATTATATACTCTGTACTATTTACTATGTACTATGTACTGAATATTATGCTTATATACTATATACTATGTACTATGTACTATGTACTATGTAATACGTACTATGTTCTATGTACTATGTACAATTCATTATGTATTATATACTATGTACTATTTACTATGCAATATGTACTGTATATTATGCTTATTTACTATGTACTATATACTATGTATTGTGTACTATGTACTATGTACTATGTTCTATGTACTATGTATAATGCATTATGTATTATATACTATGTACCATTTACTATGTACTATTTACAATGTATGCACTGTATACTATCCACTATGTACTATGGCCATAGAAATCCACACATTTGAAAATTAGTATGTGGGTATAAAGTTTAATCGTGCATTTCCGAAGCTTGGTTTAGCCTTCCACGCGACTCATCGGATACCAAAAATGTATGTACATCGTTCATTATATTTATAGGAAGTGAGTAACTACTTTTGACTGCATTAAATTAGTTATCCTAAATTGATGTTAAAATGTCTGTATCCATCAATCTTTCTCATTGTAATATTAAGATTGATTTGAAAATGTAGACTGGCCGGCCATAGAAGTTTTCACTTCCAACGTGTGGTCCTACGCACACTCATATTTTTTTTTTAAAAGCAAATTAATTAAAATTGTTAAAGTGAACAATAACTAAATTAATCTACATAAAATACTCTATAAAAAGGGCCCTTTACACTTTTTCGCTGGAATCAATACTTAAGTAGATATGAAGGGGCGAAAATGGTAAATTTTTAAAAAATCAGTTTTTATTGTGAAAAATGAAATAATCTTAGTGAACATTTACATGTCTTATTAAACTACGTCATTAAAGCAGTTGAAATAGCTTGAATTCCAGAGATTATACGGTCAAGTTTGCTTGGAAAATGATGAAGAATACACTCGTTTACTACTTAATACAGAAGTTCGATGGTTGTCTAAAGGTGCATATTTGGATAGATTTAATGGACTGTTCAGTAAGTATTACAATTCTTAGAAGGCAAAGACTATGGTTTACGACTTAATTTAATTAATTCCAAAAACGAAATAGCCTTGTCAGTGGCGTACTGACACAGTTGGGGGCCTGGGGCGGCACTAGATGAAGGGGCCTATATATATTTTGTACATATACATTAATTTTAGTTTTGAAACACTATTCTCACAAGAAGCCACAGCCACACACACAGTAAGAAACAGTTTAAGGATATGTTTGGTAACGATTCACGAAAGTCCATTTCAATAATAAACCTAAGCATTTGCAATAAGGTCCACCAAAAATTTGCTAACATCTTCAAAAGTGAAGGCCGTAATTGTCCAAACATTATTCATAGGAAATTGTCCAAGTTTTCCAATTTCGGAAAAAAATATTGATTAACTTTTCTTTTTTTTATGTGTAAGTCTAAGCTCAGGTGTCACCCCTTATACTACCAGTCGGTCATGTCGTTCACGTCATGGTCAGATGTCTGGTAGTAAGCTTAGATTGAAGGACAGAGAAAGGATAAAACAAGTTAAGGGGAGCGGGGGGGGTGCATGAGGAGATGGCGATGAACCTTGCGTTTGAACTCTTGGATGTTGTATAAGTTCAGGAATACTTACTGTGGGAGGTTGTTCCATAGTGGAGTTGTTCTCGAAAAGAACGATTTTCTAGACTGATGTGTGCGTGAAAATAAGGGCTGTAGATAGTAGGGATGAGCCGAAAGGACTAGTCTTGTGTTGCGGGAACAATATTGCCGTGAAGGCAGGAGGTTATATATTTCGGTAGAACAGTCGTTGTGATAGGTGGCTTAACGAATCAATTGTGGAGCGAATGGCGCCGTCACCAATGAGTTGGAGGGCGCGATTTTGCACCTTGTGCAGCCACGCTAAGGTGATACTCGGGGCCCCTGCCCAGATATACGAGTTGAATTCGAGGCGAGGCCGAATGCAGGATTTGTAGATTATAGCCCTAGCGGCTAAACCGATGCGATACCCCACCCCTATCCACCGCCGGCCGCTTTGTAAGGTTAACGGATACACCCTGTATATACATTTTTTCAATATGGAAAAAAGGTCCTAAAGAGTACTATTGAAATATGCTTTCTATGTAAAATTATAATATATGTAGATATATTGGTCTAACATTCGGGGGCCTATGCTGAATTGGGACCTGGGCCGATTTTTTATTATTTAGAAAATAAAATAAAGTATATTTTAATATTTGGGGGCCTATGACGAACGGGGCCTGGGGCGGGCCGCCCCCCCCCCCGCCCCAAGCTCGGTACGCCACTGAGCCTTGTTCCACTGACTTATTCGCACAAATTTGATAAAATAAATTTAAAGTTGTAAGGCGATCAATTAAATTTTATGAAAACTAAAAGTATGTAGCCGTTGCCAAGTAGAATGCATAGAACGGGTCCAATAAATGAACTGATTTAGTTCTGGAACAACAAATGAACTGTTTTGAGTTTGTTCAAAAAGAAGGAAGAAGAAGAGTACGGATATAACAAGTTTGCCGGCTGCTGCCATTTTGTATTGAGTTTAACGTTAGAATAAATTTAATTATATGTATAAATAGAAGTGTATTATTTAAAGGAACCCTTAAGAGAACATTAATGGTAAGACAAATCTTCCAAACTGGTGACCCGAGTCGTGAAAGGGCTCCTTCGAGAAGTGGCAACCACAAATTGTGTGCGCGAGCCGATTTATTGCTGATTGCATCAATAATACGCACCAACAAGTTATAAAGGAACAAGTGTACCAGTGGCCAAATCGATACTCCAAAAAATAGCAATTAGTCGTATAAATTTTTTGTAAGCTACCGCCACCTAGTGACAAATAGCAACATACAATCAACTCAAAAAATTAATTAATTGAAAAGGGCAAAAGTGATTTCGACATTTATAAATTGTAGTCAAATTAATTGAATTTTCTAGAATTTTTATTTACATTTCGCGATTCTAAATTCCAAACCCAACATCGAAAACAGATTCAATTTCTAGTGCTCTAGTGCAGTGGTCTCCAAACTGTGGTACGCGTACCCCGAGGGGTACGCAGAATATTCTAGAGGGTACGCCAAATATTCGATACTGTTGGGAATTTTTAGTTTTTGACCCTTATTTTTGACAGAAAGAAAAAATAAAACTTTTTATATCCATACTAAACTAACAGATAGAAACATTAAGAGGAACAAAAAAAGGCAAATAATCGTCAACACCCTTTTAAAATCATCGGCTATATTTACGGGTGCACGGGGATACCGTGTCACGGGGCTACACGGAATACGGGTTTAAAAATCGAGCAGGAAATGAAGCTACAGGGTACTCTTGCCTTCTGAGTTTTCATCATCATCAGGAGCTTCACAGCCTATTGTTGGCCTTGATTTTCTCTAGCGCTCGCCTCCACGATTAGCAGGGTTCAAAAATTCGAGCAAAGTTCTCGCAAGCAGTTGGCTTTCTCTCTCTGCTCAAGCCTTTGTTGAGAAGTAGGAACGAGTAAGCCATCTGCTTGCGAGAACTTTGCTCGAATTTTGGAACACAGCTATTGTCGATCTCTGGCCCGTCTTTTCCAGTTTCTTATTCGTAATTGTCTTATGTCTTCCTCGACGCCGTCTTTACTTTACTTAGGTCGCCCTGGTCTGCTTTTTCCTGTCGGTACTTCGGAGCACTATTTTGTCGGGTTCCGTTCCGGACCTCGTTCGACATGATCAATCCATATTATTTTAATCACTTTCACAACGTTTCAGGGCACAACAATAGATATTAACCAGCTCTTGTTTGTGAAGTTTGCTAGGAAACTATCCTGCGAGGCAGTGAGCACCATCGATTCTGTAAATGTTATTGCAGCGAATTCTTTGCGCTCTTCTCAATGGCGTTTTCACTAATGACAACAAAATGACAACGGCATTTGATTCTTAGTTTGACTTGACATATGATACATAACTGGTGAAAATTTCTGCATAAGCCTGGCCGTGGTGTCATTTGACCCAATGTAACGCTTCGTTTGAATTTTACAGCTTGAAGATCACCACTGTCGGGTTTTACGACAATTTTCAACTAGCCCTATATTTCCCCTATGGTACTTAAGAAAAGTACCTCACCTTTGGTACGACAAATTGAATTCTATTATAAGTGTGACTGTCATTTATAAATGGTAATTTTTTCCAAAAATTAGGCCGTATCCCGTGTAGGCTCGTGAAACGGTATCTCCGTATCCTTGCAGGCCCGTGGCACGGTATGCCCATGCACCCGTATATTGTGCGAATAGTGCCGCTCATATAATTAGGGGGTACAATTAATGATTATTTTCGTCAGAAGGGTACGCGGTCAAAAAAGTTTGGAGACCACTGCTCTAGTGAATTAACTACAAACAAACTTCTTGGAAATTATTTTTTTCTAGAGAAATTTTCGGTAAACCGTGAATTTTAAGCATCGATCCGGGGTGAGTATTTTTTTAAAAAAAGAGAAAAAAATATTCTTTCATACAATATGGACAACGAGTTAAGACAACCGCCACCGGAACTACCACCACCCGCTGAAGGCAATACACCACCTCAACAATTGCCACCTCAACAATTGCACCTCAACAATTGCCACCTCAGCAGGCTCAGCTTATGCTCAACGCAGCAGGAGCTATTCCACGAATTCCTCTGCCTATTTTATCCGAAGCGGAAATCGACCTATATTTTTTATCACTCGAATTTTGGTTTGCAGCGTCCGGCATCACACAAGACCAAAAGAAATACACAACGGTCATGGCCAGCATTCCGTATCCAAAATTAGCCGAGCCTCGCACAATAATGGCGTAAGTGCCTCAAACAAATAAATACGACTACATTAAACGAAATCTCATCTCACATTTTTCCATCAGTCCAACACTACAATTACGGGATGTTCTGTCAACAATGCCACTCGGCGACCAAAAGCCATCCCAACTATACAACGAAATGACTCGGAAATCGAATGGATCACTTGGTGAGGATGCATTGTTTGACTTATGGGTGAGTAGATTGCCTGAAAGTTACCAACCATCGGTTGTCGCAGCCAAGTCAAACAGGCATCAATGCCTAATAATCGCTGATCAGCTCTCGGATTATCACAAATTACGGCACATCCATCAGGTTAATGCTGCGACAACACAAGCTGTAGCGGTCCCTAATGCGAGCCAAAAACCCGCAACCCCTACAAACTGGTCGGAAATGAAAGCGGAAATACAAGCCATGTTCGGAGAGTTCATAAAAAAACAATCGCGGCCGGTCAAAATCAAGAGATGTAGGACGAAGTCGTGATCGTACTAAAAGTAGAGGCAGATACGACGAATGTTGGTTTCACTACAAATTCGGTAGGAATGCACGTCCATGCAAGAGTCCATGTAAACATCGAAATCAACCGAACGGTTCCCAGCCACAAGCGACTGAGAACAGAGCAAATGAATAACTACCTCCAGCTGCAACAGTTTCCAGTAACGGCGAGTTGGAAATGGATTCAAAGAAAATATTTCGCCTAAAAATCACCGACACAAATTCAAACAGGAAATTTCTTATCGACACAGGTGCTGATGTGTCAGTCATCCCGCCTGGGGTAAATGCAGCTTGGATTAAACCAACAGACACAAAACTTTTCGCCGCTAATGGAACTTCCATCCACGTTTATGGACAAGTTCATCTTAAAATTAATCTAGGTCTTCGAAGAGATTTTCCTTGGACATTCTACATAGCAGCAGTGACAAATCCGATCATCGGAGCTGATTTTGTCGAACATTACGGGCTGCTCATTGATTTGAAACGCAAACAACTTATCGACGGCCTAACGGGTCTCAAGACAAAATGTTTCACCGAACGAATAATCACCGAAATCACAATTAAAACTTTCGAAAGAACTTTACCTTACGCCGATCTACTGAGTGAGTATGAATCAATTACAAAACTCGCACCGCTTTGTACGAGAACATCAACCAAGGTAATTCATGAAATTAAAACAGTAGGACAGCCAGTTTTTTGTCGACCCAGGCGTTTGGAGCCTGGAAAACTAAAAGCAGCTAAAGCGGAATTTGAATTACTAATGGCAGCGGGCATTTGCCGTCCATCAAGCAGCAATTGGGCCAGCCCTTTGCATATGGTTAAAAAACCAGACGGATCATGGCGTCCATGCGGTGATTACCGCGCACTCAACGCAATTACTGTTCCAGATCGCTACCCAATACCATACTTAACGGACTTCACATCAATTTTGCAAGGTAAGACTATATTTGCAAAAGTCGACTTGCAAAAGGCATTTCACCAAGTTCCAATTGCCACAGAAGATGTAGCGAAAACTGCAATTTCTACACCATTTGGCCTCTTCGAATTTCCATTCATGACATTCGGCCTCTGCAACGCACCACAAACGTTCCAACGTTTAATTCATGAAGTAGTTAAAGGACTCGATTTTGTTTTTCCATATATGGACGACTTATGCATCGCATCATCATCTCCTGAACAACATCGACAACATATCAAAGCAGTTTTTGAACGTCTGAAACAACATAACCTGACAATAAATGTTGCGAAATGCGAATTTGGTAAGTCAGAGTTAATCTTTTTGGGTCATATGATTTCACCAGACGGCATCAAACCGATTCCTGAAAGAGTGGAAGCAGTCAGAAATTTCCCACGTCCAACCACCATCAAACAATTAAAGAGTTTCTTAGCCACGATCAACTTCTATCGTAAATTTTTATTACGTGCCATGGATCTGCAAGCGCCCTTATTCAACTTGATTCCGGACAATCGAAAAAACGACAAACGGTTAGTAGCTTGGACAGATGAAGGAAAAGAAGCTTTTGAAAAATGCAAAAATCAATTAGCCGACGCAGCGACATTAGCGCATCCCATCATGGGAGCTGAACTCTCACTCTATGTAGATGCTTCCGACTTTGCCACAGGAGCAGCACTTCATCAAGTTGTCAACAACGAACTTCAGCCATTAGGATTTTTTTCAAAAAAATTCGATGATGCTCAGTTAAGATATAGCACGTACGATCGTGAACTTACCGCAATGTTCTTGGCAGTCAAACATTTTAAATATATGATCGAAGGCAGGACATGTCACATCTACACAGACCATAAACCACTGACATTTGGATTTAAACAGAAACTGGATAAAGCCTCAGAAAGACAAGCTCGATAACTGGATCGAATCGCTCAAGTAACAACGGATATACGATACGTGAAGGGAGCTGAAAATATTCCAGCAGATTTGCTCTCTCGAATTCAAGCCGTAACAACCTCAACAATTATCGACTACGGGAAATTAGCAGCAGATCAAGAAAACGATGAGGAGCTGAAGACAATATTGGAATCAGGTATCACAAAACCATCCCTCGGTTTGAGGTTATTCAATATTCCCGGGAGCACCAAACAAGTTTACTGCGATTGTTCAAACGGAAAATTACGTCCATTCATTACAAAGAGCCTTCGGCACCAATTCATCAAAGCTACACATGATCTTTCACATTGTGGAAAAAAAGCCACTACCAGATTGATGATAGACAGATTCATCTGTCCAGACATCAAACGAGACTGCAGTAAATTCGTCAAGAATTGCATGCAATGCCAAAGGTCAAAAGTAAACCGTCACACGTCATCTCCACTAGGACAATACCATCAAACCAGCGAAAGATTCTCACACATTCATATCGATTTAGTTGGCCCTTTTCCACCTAGCAACGAGAATCGCTACTGTCTTACAATTATCGATAGATTCACTCGTTGGCCAGAAGCTACCCCAATCAAAGATATGACAGCCCCGACCGTCGCAAAAGCACTCATTTCTGGATGGATTGCAAAATTTTGAGTGCCCAAAAAGATAACTTCAGATCAAGGACGACAATTTGAATCCACCCTGTTCGCTGAACTGATGAAAACGTTTGGGATTCACCATCTTCGTACTACTCCATACCATCCCCAGTCTAATGGCTTGATTGAAAGATGGCACAGAACCTTAAAAGCAGCGATTTTGTGCAAAGACACACTGAATTGGTCTGAATACCTACCGGTTATTTTGCTAGCTCTTCGAACGACGTATAAAGAAGATTTAAAAGCATCGCCAGCCGAATTGGTATATGGAACAACTCTCCGCATTCCAAGTGAATTTTTCGACAACAACACTTCAAATAAAACTGAATCGGAAACAGTCGTTGAACTTCGAAAAGCTATGAAATCTGTTCAACCAACGCACACAGCATGGCATTCAAAACAAAAAATTTTCATTCACCCAGATTTATTAACAACAACTCACGTCTTCCTACGAAATGATTCAGTTCGCCCAAGTTTGTCACATCCATATGACGGTCCATATAGAATCATCAGTCGAACAGACAAATTTTACAAAGCCGACGTAAAAGGGAGAGAAATCGAAGTGTCGATCGACAGATTAAAACCAGCATACATTGTAGATATGCAAGCAAGACCAAATCAGTCAACAGCTACAAACGAAACCACAGAAATCATTCCAACGAAAACAGCTAGATCGGGTAGGAAAGTAACAATCCCTGCCCGTTATCGATAAGAACACACCGTGCTTTCGTCTAAGCGGGGGGTACTGTAGCCGTTGCCAAGTAGAACGCATAGAACGGTCCAATAAATAAACTGATTTAGTTCTGGAACAACAAATGAAATGTTTTGAGTTTGTTCAAAAAGAAGGAAGAAGAAGAGTACGGATATAACAAGTTTGCCGGCTGCTGCCATTTTGTAAAATTATAATTCCCGAATAAATGTATTGAGTTTAACGTTAGAATCAATTTAATTATATGTATAAATAGAAGTGTATTATTTAAAGGAACCCTTAAGAGAACATTAATGGTAAGACAAATCTTCCAAAAGTATTATAGCTGCATTTGTTACAAAACTTTTGTTATACAAACCGAATCTGGGGAGAGGAGCATGCTCTCAGTTTCCAAATCTTGCAAAATTTCAGAAAAACCATGAAGATTTGCTTGCCTACTGTAAATACTTAACATGTCTACATTATGACAAAGATTTTATGACTTTCTTCACATTAACATACCAGATTGGGTATTGGACCCTTATTCAAGTAGAATCGAAGTCTCAGATGCGCTGATATCTATACAAGAGCAACTTATTGAAATATCCACAAATGGGAAGCTAAAACCAAAGTTGGAAGACATAGAAACGAAACCGACAACAAGTTATTATAAATTCTTTTAAAAATTAAAAATGGGGCACTTAATTCATTTACCTATCAACGTGCAATGGTCTTATTAGAGAGAACAGAACAAAGTATTTTTAGTAGGTTTTATTATATCATAAGAATTAATTCACTTGGAGTTGAGAGTTCATGATTAAGTTTTTGTTATACTGAGGGGTCCACGACCGAAATAAGTTTGGGAATCACTGCCACACTAGACAGCGTGTGCCGCCAAATTCTTGAAGTTTTGTGCCGCCAAATTTTAGAAATGCAAACAATAAAAATTATTTTGTATGTACAGGAACACGACGGGAAAAAGAGATATTCCGCAATCATTACATCGCGTAGTCGACATTATTGTTATGCCGACTCAATTATTCTGCCGAGCCGAATCAAACGTATTTTTTTCGTTTTTTGAAAGGTTTTGGTTAGCTCCCACGTATCCAAAGTTGTAAAAGTGTGTTTTTTAAACTGAAATTTCAGCTTCAACTATCTTTTTCTCCAAAAAATACCTAGTTAACCAATATTTTTTTTTCCACAATTGGAAAGCTTGGAATATTGCCTATGAATAATGTTCAGACAATTTTTATGTTCCGGCCTTTATTTTTGGAGATATTAGCAAATTTTGATGTTAAAATTGGCTTTATTTGGTCCGTATTACTTTTTCACATTTTTCACATAAGCTTATGTCGACAAGTGATTATGAAGGAATATAAAGGGATTTGTGGCACATGTAAAAGAACTGAATGCAGATACAATTATTAGTTACCCTTTGTTTTTTGTATCGGGAAGCACTCATTACAAAATATCTGCAATTAGAATTAAAAATATTAAAAATAATGTCCTGGAACAATGTGTTAAAATGGTTAATTATATAAAATCAAGCCAGTCAAATAAATAGGTACTTTTTCTTTGCGAAAAATACCGCAAATGATTTTTTTTTACCAAATGATTTTATATATCGTTATAAGCTTAAATTCAATTGGCCATGGCCTCGGGCGGCGTAGATACGGGGGGCGGCGGCCAAAGTGGACCAAGCTAGCAATCCTGTCAGCAATATAAGGTCATAATTATGGCACGACTGGGGTATGCCTAAATCGAGTTCAAAAACGCCATGTTTACCATTGATTGTTAAGAACTACTAGATTGAGCATATTGTCCTGGCTGATGGTGCTACGTCTGGACTATATGGTAGATGGATTAAAATTTTCCAACCAAATTCTCCTTTTTGACGGGTCATCAAAAAGGTGTGTGCTCGGGCGTTGTTGTGATGGAACATGTAACGAAACAGTACGACACCGCTGTAAACAAAAGACGAAGCAGAACGCCACCGCTGTAAAAGTGATACCAAATAGAATGGCAATTCGCAACAAGGCAATAACTACTAACTAAGCTTGCCTGCTGTGCGCAGATGTAATCAGAAGCGCTGACTCCGTTGGCAGAACCATATGAGAGTTGTTCCATTGATATAGTGACAAACCAGAAAAACAGCAAACCACAGGAGAGTTGGTCCCGTGGTTCACCGAAAACCAACGGAACCCCAGAGAGTTGATCTGGTGGTAACCCGCAAAATCTGATTTCCTCTCCTTTCCCTACGCTCGATAAACTCGAATGAAATATAATTTCTTGTATTCCACCAATTAAAAACAATAAACGTAAATTCGGTATTTCATTTAAACCCTGGGAATCTCTAAGAGCCACTCCCGACTTTACAAAGACAACGTCTTTTCTATTATTCAGTTCGGCCCGTTTTCTTTCAATTGCGTGGCGTAGTCTCTCTAGTTGTCCACAGAATTAATGGTCTCATCAACTGGAATTAACTCATAGTGAACGACTCCCTTCCAATACAGATGCAGGAGATGTTAATTTGGCCTATCATGTTTTTCGCGTTCAACCCATGACGAATACATCGACCTTTCTTTTTGTATCCAGGTTTGTGTAAATGGTTGAAAACACTTGTTTGGACAATACCTAGCAAACATATTTTCTTCATGAGATAGAGTAGAGCTCGCGCCGTAAAAGAAGGGAAATGAGCGCGCATGTCGAATTGTGATTGAGAATATAAATTAGCCGGTTATTTGCGTTTTTAAGCAAACAGTAACGTTAGTCTCTTGTAGAGACTTGAGACTCGCATGTAAACAACGATTTGGAGATTCCCTTCTTTCATGGCGAGGGCTGTAACTGCTGAAGTTTGAGAAAGGCTCCAGCAGCTTCCAAATTTGTCTTAACGAATCTAGCTATCTTGTCAATCGAACAAGTGGTACAAATTAGTATTGGCTATTGTTTTAAAGAGTTCGCTTTGCAAAAAAACACGCAGAATAAAGTGTTAGTTTAATAAAGTCGTTTTATTTTGAATCCTTTTAAAATAGTGGCTTTTCGACATTGCAGACTTTTTAGCAATTTTTTTCTTAGCTGTGAAAGTATAGAAATCCACGCTACGCCACTGGGTCATCCCCACTCTCTTGCTAAACTTACAGTGAAGGGAAACGCGTTTAATTCCTTATCTCAGAAACTATGCATTTTACGACAAAAATGTATATAATCATTTTTGTAGGTAAATAAGTGATTTAACTTTTTTGTGTTGAAATTTCTTTTGTAAAGTCAATATCTACGGAGAAA
The DNA here is from genome assembly GCA_963855945.1 of Thereva nobilitata. Taxonomy (NCBI): domain Eukaryota; kingdom Metazoa; phylum Arthropoda; class Insecta; order Diptera; family Therevidae; genus Thereva; species Thereva nobilitata. Next base: position 67,384,655 of record OY979694.1, read on the forward strand.
TAGTGCTTCAAACTTCATTTATCACTTTCTTTGCACTATATTTCGTTAATGGTTAATTCTACATGAAAAAATCCCGCGTAAGACTTATAGAACACACGATTATCTATAATTTTTGTTATCATCATTTTTTACGTAGGGCTAATATTACACGAGTTATGGCGCTTTAAGTGTCAAAAAACGTAAATTCGAAAGTTGTTTTTGGCCAATATCTTTTTTATTACACGTTTTATTTGCAAAACTGATTATAACTTTTTTTTTGGCGCAATTTCATTGCCCACATTTTTTGTTTTAACTTTTTTCTGTAAAGTTGATATTTATGAATTTATTACACATTAAACGTTTAGTAAGAATAGTTTTCTTACAAATATCTCGTCAACTATTAATTTACGACGAAAAGTTATACCAACAAATTTGTTTGATATAAAGATCTGTAGAAATTTTACTTTAAACATTTTTTTCTAGCATTAATACTTAAGCCGCTATTCAGCCTACTAAAATATGAATAGGGACTCTTTAAGGAGATTGAAGTTCCAAAAAAACTTTTTCTAGAAAAATTTTTTCTCCTTTTCAAACATCTGTGGAAAGAATAAGTTCATTCAGAGCATTCAAAATAGATGCCGAACGGTCAGTTCTTGATTCCCGAATGAACCTAATACCCCGGCTTCACCGGGCCCAGTTTAATCAAGTTCAATTCAATCCGCAAAAGTGGCTTCACCGGCTAAAGTCGAGTTCAGTGCCTGAAATTGTTGTTGCTTTTTCGCCAGTAGTCAGAAATGCAAAAGCTCCCTGGAACGGCATTCTACTATTCTAGTTGATTACTCTCTTTTGAGCGAGCATTTATTTACTCTCAAGTTTGATTTCATGTTCTGTTGGGCGAAATCAGACTTTATTTTTCCTGACTTCGGATTGGGAAAATGTATGGGAAATCAGGCAAAAATTGAAGCTCAGCAGACTAATTTGCTCGAACTTGCGCAGTTCGGCAGGTGAAGCCGGGGTATAAAGTTACTATGCATAGTGCAGCCAAGAACGGAACAGCTTTTATGCAGACAAAACCCCTGTGCTTAGCTCGGGCGCTCAATGCGCATCTTGCTTTTGGCAGAAGGAATGCGAAATATTCCATTCAAATCGCCGGGGGGGGGGGGGGTGTTCCAACATAACACCGTTAAGAAAATCAAACCCGGATTTTGGGTCGCTGATCTCGAAAATCGGGGTCCCGCGGTCCTAAAATATGGGCGTCACCCTTAAAAATGCAAAAAAAGCACCCCTTTTTAAGGGTTTTTCACGACAATTTCAATAATAATGAAAAATAATCCAATAAAATGCACTTTTTTCAATATTTATTTGCGAATTTGGTGGATTTATACAATCAAGCTAAACTTTATAATAAGGGATGATCCTAAAGGGTTAAAACCACCCACCCCTAAATCGACTTTAAAAATTGCAAAAAAAAAATTTTCAAGTTTATGCTTCAAATTCCATTGTATGCGTATTGTCAGGCAAATTTTTTTCTGCTTTTTGCTTGAAATTGGGTTGCCTAGGTTTTATCAGACAAAAATTAAATTTTTTCAACCCTTAAGGGGGTAAAACCCCTAGATTAAAATTGAATTTGAAAAAAATTTAATTTTTTTTTGTCAATGAAATTTTATTTTTGATGAAATATTATTTAAATATTTGGAAAACATAAAAAAGGGGTTAAACTGGATGAATAGGTTCTCTTGGGCAAAAATAGATAGGCAAAAAAATATCAAGGTGGAGGGGGTGGCGTTGGTGGGCGTGTGGCGGAAGGGGCGCAGTTGTAGGAGGCTGGACGGAGGCGGAAGCAGTGCAGGCGGAGGAAGACGGGCAGTGGCGTGGGGTATTCGACTACATTGTGGAGTAGCCAAAAAAGCGAATTTCAAAAATTTATAACACAACTTTTTGATTAGAAAAAAAGATCTTACAAATCGGTTAGAAAATTTTTAAACATTCGCCATTTTGTTTCTAATTGATGTAAAGAGTTCGAATGATGTTTTATATTTAGAGAATTAGTTAAACTACATTGTGTTAAAATTTTAAATCGATATCTGCAATATTAACTGAGATATGCCGAGATAAAGTGTAAATTTTGTTTAAACAGCGCATACGAAAAAAATGCATTTTTATAATTTTTTTATATGTTGGCAATGTCCAAACTTCGGCTAAAATCAACTGTAGATGCATTTTCCCATCCTCTATCGATTAGTTTCAACCGGTTATCTCATTTCCATCACTTCGGGCGATGAAATAGGGATGCGCCGCAGGCCTATTATTGGTTATTGTATTATAATAAGTGAGTAAAACACCCGGGTCTGTACTCCCGAGTAAAAATAAATGATGGCCTTAGAACGGGCAAATACCGACTGTGATTGAAGCATAGTCCTGGGCCATCTGGCGGTTAACTGAAGGCTCGTTGCAGGATAGTACGGCCGTACAGGGGACGACTGACGGTGGTACGACGGCCGTATGGCTGCTATTACGGGTATACGACGGTGGTACAGTGGCAGCAACGTGGATATTCGCCTTCCTATAACAAAATATATTTCACTGCAATTAAATTTTCTTCGGTTGTGTTTTTTTTCAAGCCGTTAAATAACAAAATTTCCCACTAAAATATAAATCAACACGCACCACACAATTCACTTACAACAAACCGACGACTGGCGAGCTTGTTTCTCTTGTGCATCGATATCTTTAAGTAGGATAAATCGAAAGAACGAAAATGATGAAGTTCCCATAAAACACATTCAACAATACATTTGGTGCAGATTCTTTTTTTGGCTCAAATTTCCCGTCGAATGCCCGTTTCTACAGCTCAGTACTTGGCCTTTTAAATCTTTTGGTCAAATTTGGCCGTCGTAAGGCCGTATGTGCTCCCATTAAAAATAGTTAAAAACTCTACGTCCATCATATGCCCCTTAAAAAGCCAAGCGACCGGTGTTCGCCCTTTGTAAGGCCGGTTTTTATTTTTACTCGGGCTTCATGACTATTTATTCCAGACTGTTTATTCTAACTTGCTGGTCATGCTTGCAGCTAGTTCTACTTTGCTTTTGCGGTAATGGTAAAGGAGGAGCTGCAGATTTAAAATATGTTGGAAATGCAGCAAGAATGATAGCAGAATTAGCACAAAATAACAAAATTGTTGTTGAAAAAAGCACAGTACCAGTTCGTGCGACTGAAAGTGTTATGCATATTTTACGTGCAAATCAAAGGTAATTCTATTGTTTATTTATTTAAATACGGAACATAACGTGTAAATTAATCTCTTTCAAGACGTACGTTATGATATACTTTCAAATCCGGAATTTTTAACTGAAGGATCTGCCATTGAAGACTTATTGAATGCCGATCGGGTTCTGACCCGACTAGAATTTAGCTGAGGAAAACCCTTAACATAATGAGGTCCTGATCAGGCAATGGTAAGGCATGCCACACCATATTTTCCTAGTCGGGACCTAGTCAGGTCCAGATCAGGAAATCGTCATCATATGAAAGTGAGGTTTTCCTAGTCGGGTCCAGATCAGGAAATCTTCATCTTGTGAAAAATAAAATACATGAGGTTTTCCTAGTCGGGACCTAGTCAGGTCCAGATCATGGATCCATTACGGGTTTTATAAGGTCGAAAACAGAAAAGTATTGAAAGTTTCTGGAGATGGAGCCTTTGTAAACCAAGAAAGAAGAAGACGTAAATTCCATTTGTTTGTTAAAAATGACAAGTGACAATCACGAGTTTTCCTCGCTCTGAAAAGATGTGAAAAACGTGTGTAAATTGGTTTTGAGTTTTTTTAATAAGGTCCGTGAAAAAATTGGGTTTCGAGTGTTTAATACAGTTTATGGAAAACATTGGTGTTTTTTAATTAGTGGAAAATGCCGAAAATGTCAAAGTGTACAACTTAATCGGCAAAGAGTGCGTCGACATCGTGCAGAAAATTAGGAATTTTCAGTTTTTTCGAGAAGATGGTTAGGACCAAAATTAAAGCTCGCGATATTCTTCATCAAAAAGGTAATAATACTATTTTTCGTAGGACTTGTAGTTTTGGCGCTATTTTGGTTAAGAGGGAGAAAATGTCAGTTTTTTACGGTTTTCGCGATTATCTCATTTTTCGAGGCAAGTGGTAATAATCAAAATTAAAGATCGCGATATTTCCCATCAAATGGCATTAAATTTTTTTACGTTGCGCAATCGTTCCGGAAGATCAACGAAAAACTCAGCATCCCTAAAAGTATGCATACACCAAAACTAATATGCAAACCCCATAAAGAATTGGAACCCAGACTAAATCCCCGCACCGGATCCTGCATAAATGAAATATAGTTTTTATTATTATTATTGAAAACTTTTCGCGAAGCCTTCAATCCGTCATAAGATCCCATCCAAAGTCATAAACAAACAAATAAACTCATCTTATATTACTGCACTAATTTTTTTTAAATTATCTGCTTTTAACCCCATAATTTCAGATTAAAAGAGCCTAATTGATTCCAAATCTAGTAATCCTGGTCAGTTCCTGGTCAGGCAAACCTGATCAGGCATTCCTGATCAAGTCCTGGTCAGGCATTCCTGATCAGGTCCTTATGCATCTTCTGCATTACATGCCTTACACGGTCCTGATCCGGGATGCCTGATCGGGTCCTGAGTGGTCATTCTGTAACTATGAGAAAGTTTAAACGTGAAAAGTCTTTTCATTCTCATTCTCATCTCATCTTCTCATTTTGAGTTCTCATTTTTGTCAGCAAAGCGATTCAGATTCTATACCCTAAAATGAGATATTCCAGTGACAAATGAGCTGAATGTAGTTCACATTGGAAATTCTCACTTGTATAAACGTCAAACGTGGGGTTTTATGTCACATGCTATACTTATTCGAGTGCCCTACTTTGTAGATAAGACTTTGTAACATTTAAAATGGCAACAGTATAACAGTATTTGTATTTATAGAGCAAAGAAGGAGACGCCAAAGGTGGGCAATTATAATTTGGGTTTGCACTCAAAATTCATGGTTTTCCATTTCAAATTCACGTTTTTTTGCAATAACCGTTGAACTTAAAAAGTTACACATTACTACTTAAACTTAAAAAAGTATACCTAGAGCATTTAAATCAGTGGCACACTACTCCCATAATTTTTTTGAAAATTAAAACTTGTTATTTGAAAATGGCAAGTCCTCACATTTCTCACTAGAAAAATTTTGGTGACAAATTATTTTTCACCATGAAATTATTTGACAGATAAACTCACGTTCTCATCGTTTCAGAATCGCATTTATTGGAATTCTCACTGAAGAGACTTTTCACTAGACTTTTCCCAGTTATACCCCGGCTTCACCGGCCGAACTGCGCAAGTTCGAGAAAATTAGTCTACTGAGCTTCATTTTTGCTTGTTTTCCCATACATTTTCACAGTCAGGAAAAATAAAGTCTGATTTCGCCCAACAGAACCTGAAATCAAGCTTGAAAGTAAAAGCTCGCTCAAAAGAGAGTAATCAACTGGAATCGTGGAATGTCATTCCAGGGAGCTTTTGCATTTCTGAATTCTGGCGAAAAAGCAACAACAATTTCAAGTACTGAGCTCGACTTGAGCCGGTGAAGCCACTTATGCCGATTGAAGTGAACTTGATTAAACTGAGGCCGGTGAAGCCGGGGTATTACAGAATAACCCCTCTGATCATGTCCAGCAAAAAATTTCTAGTCGGGGATGGGTGGTGAAGAAACTACAGAAGGGCATTTAGCTGTTGACTCTTTCTTGGATTTATCAACATTGGATTCCAAAACAAAATATATTAAAAACTAATACTTGGAGCTCGGAGCTTTCGAAATTGGTAAAAAATATTAAAAATCCGCCTATCTCGTATAAATTCCTTATCAGCTGTATGCGAAGCAACTGGGGCTGGTGTATCTGAAGTAGCTAGAGCAGTAGGTCTCGATTCGCGAATTGGGTCAAAAGCATCTGTAGGATTAGGTTACAGTTGCTTTCAAAAAGACATCTTGAATTTGGTCTATATTTGTGAAGGTTTGAACTTGCTACTTATTGGCAACAAGTAATTAACATGAATGAATATCAGAAAAATCGTTTTTCTCAAAAGGTAATATTTTACTCGTTAAAAATTATCAATCCATAACGTGTTTCAATATTTACCAAAATGCAGATAATTGAAAGCCTATTTAACACCTATTTCACAAAAAGATGGAAGAATCTAGTTGGTGAAACTTGCGTTCTTGGTGGTGAAATTGCTCGAGGTAATTGCGTCAACATTGTGTGTAACGGATCTATGGAGGACATAGTCTATACTGGATCTTCAGACGGAATTCCACGTCGTGTTACTTTTAACTTTTAATATATTCATTTTAACGCTGTTCATATAGCAAAATCTAGTTTGTACCTACATATGTATTTAAATAAGTTCTTTGGTAATAATACATTTTTACTTCGTGTTGCCCTTCCCGGTTTTTGATTAAATCTGACACCGCCAATGTCCGGGAGCTGCACAAATACTATGGCAGTGTTGTGCATATGTGTTGTTGCCGAAGTTTCCCCGATTTCAATTAATTGCGCTTCCTTATCTTCTCTATTCTAAGATTATAATTAGAACAAAATATGGAAAGGAACGAATCTGGTGTTAATGAGCCTATTCACACAGTGCATATTCAAGGCAAGTAAAACCGGTTTTATAGATGAGAGAGGGAAGGGAGCGGAAGAACTTAACGAAAAAATTTTCACGCAAAAGCAAACGCGTGAAAATTAACACACATATAAAAAGTTACTTCTATATCTTGCTTTCTTTAGCTTTGTTTTTCTCTAACAAGTAAATTTCATCTGCAATATACATACATTTAAACGTGCCTGTATAGCACTCAAATTTACTATCCATAATTTACGCCCCGTTGCTAGGAGTTGAATAAAACCGGTTTTACTCACCACACTTATGGCATGGTGTGAATAGGCCCAATAAGTTACTTTTAACACCTGTGCTAGCTTACAGAAGTAAGATATGGACGCGAAGAACAGAATTAACAGATTTGAAAGAAAACTCCTAAGATATATTAGGTCTTGTTCATAAAAATGAATGAGATGAATTGTAATGGGGGATACAAGATACCCAAAGGACTAGTATTTGAATATGAAAGGAGCAGTAAATAGACCAAGAAGGAGACGGAAAGGCGCAGTAACAAGAAACGCAGGTATAATCATAATAGCCGTGACTAAAAACCCAAGACGCTGTACTGGAGGACATCCTTAATGGAGACTAAGGTTCGGTTTAGGCTATAGTGCTATACGAAGGAAGCAAAGAAGAATGGAACCCGTATGATGAGCTCAATCTGAGCACTCGACGACTTAAGCACTTGAAAATCGATAATTCGAGACGATGTTATCGACCAAAGTTTGAAGGATTTCCAAAAACAAAAATAAACAAAATTCGGATTACTCCATTTAATATTCTTAATAGTTTCGACCAAATTCCGATTCATTGATATCGTCAACATATTTAATAACATCGCCAAAATAAATATCTTCTTGCCCTATAACCCCTATAACATCCGTTCTTACGCAATACAAGAAATTGTACATACTTACTCCGTTCGCATGCTACAATATCAAAAAAATTCCCTAAAATCGGTAATCCAGGTTTTATTGGTATCAGTTTCTCCAATTTGAATCCATTCACTGCGGTCACGTTCTTTTTAACATGTATTACTATCACTCTTCGATATATTGCATAAATTGTTAAAATTGCACAAAGCGGAACTAAAATCAATAACATTTTTATACATCCGTTTACCAAGAACTTGTTTGGTATATATTTGGGCAAAGACTAAAGCTAAATTAGCCGAATTTAATCTTTTCTTACAAATTTTTATCAGCAATAAACGAAATTAGATGGGGTTAATTGAGCATTTCTATTTCCCCTTATATGAAGTGAAAGGAAGTAGACAAGGGATCTTGAAAAAGTCGATCTTGAAATTCGCGGCGATCGGGTAAACAGATTTGACTCTGTTTAAAAATATGTGTGTTTTGGAAAATATTTCCCAGCTGGTCATTGTTTTGGGAAAGTACCTCCAGTACCCGCAATGTGTTTAGTAACGTTGACGCATTAGTTGATCAGCAATTGCACTCTTGAAACTTATAGTCTAGTATATTACCTTGTTTATGCGTAAGACGGTTTTAAGCTTAAAATCGGTTTAAGACGAATTGCCTGTATAAACCGATCCGGATTCTCTCTCAGAAAATTGAAAATTTACGTTCTATATTATGCATTAACATTACTTTAATCACTAACCGGAATAGAGTGAGATTATTGTTTTAATGTAAAACAAAAATCAGCCATTTGGAGAACTCGTCACACATGCACACAAAAATTCGTCTTAAGCTGAAATAAATTAAGCTTGAGACGAATTTCGACTTAACACTGTTTATACGGAGCCGGATTCTGTCTTAAGCCGAAATTCGACTTACGCATACACAAGGTACATAATGTTCTTCCAGTGGATCAAACAAATTATCCCAGACTCGCAGCAAGTTACCAGAAGAATGGCTTTTAGGCACAATAGTCCCAGTCCATAAAAAAGGTGAATTGATGAGCTGCAAAAACTACAGGCCAATATCTTTGTTGAACACAGCTTACAAAGTGCTTTCAAAAATGTTATTAAGTAGACTGAAACCACATTTGGAAGATAAAGTAACTGATTAATAAGCAGGATTTAGAACGAACAGATCGCCAACAGACTAGATTTTCATAATGAGACAAATATGAACTTGAAAAATGCTGGGAAGAAAACATTGATACTGTACATGTTCTTTTTGTAGACTACAGAAATGCTTATGACCTGCTGAATAAAAGAGAGCTGTGAAACAAGATTAGAATCAGGTCTGCGACAAGGAGATGCGATCTCACCAATACTTTTTAACCTTGCTCTCGAAGCAATAATGAGGGAAACACAGCTTAATGGAGCAAATAGCATCTTCACAAGAAACCTTCAGATACTACCCAGCTAGCACAAATTAGTAGCAATGGAGTTAATGTAACCACTAAAAGAGTCGCAAGATATGAAATGTAATGCAACTGTAGCTCCATTGCGACTGAAAAAGCAGATTTTTAACGTTTACAACTTTGATCCCAATTAGGCGACAAATGTGTTGTAGCTATATTTTAAATGGGTTGTTGTAACAAACTGAAGTTCCAGGCAAGAAGATGAAACATGATTGGAACATCCGGACAGGCGCGGATACAGAGGGGAGGGCAATAGGTGCAATTGCCCCTCCCACTCATGATCGAAGCACTTAAGGCACCATAAGGACAACGTTACCTGTTTACAAGAATCGTTATTAACTCATTACTACCTAAGTAGATTACATCGATCGATCAAGTGTGTTTCACTTGAAATTACTGATTAAAATAACATCTCGAAGTTTGATTGATCGATTCAAAAATGTATGTTCAGACCTGTTTAAAAATTCATAAAAGATCTGTAAAATGCCTAATGCAAAGAAATATTTTAGTTCTCATTCATTCTCTTGATGTTATTCATACTAAGATGACTAAATGATGTTTATTATATGTACACCATTGGCTCTTGACGATCGTACTCTCATCCAACGGTTCAAATCTCTAGTGTATCGGGAATGGTGGATTTTTTGGTAAGATACGTCTTTGTTCGTCGCTTTATTCATTGTCGACCAACGAGTCAACGACGTTCTTTGAAGCTGTTAACGAATTACTACTCTGAGTTTTTGTCTTAATTTTGGTGAGTTTTTGGAACCTCTAGTTCATTTCAATCACGCTCCTGTGCACAGACCAATTTGGTCTACCAGGTAAGTCTACAGGGGACTTTACAGGTAAAATAAATCTGACTAGTTACCACTACTCTTACCTTGAAGCAGTGATGGATTTACGCTTAGGCCCGTGAGGCCCGGGCCTAGGGCGGCAAAATTTTAGGGGCGGCAAAATTTTAGAGGCCGCAAAATTTTAGAGGCTGCAAAATTTATAGAACGATTAAAACTTAAAAATAAATTTAACTTAGTTTTGCTGTGTGCTCTGAAGCACTCTGAAAAATGGAGAGATCCAAAGTCGTGCCGCCGTCCCTTGTGTCTATATACCAAGGTCCATAGAGTGACCGATAATCCTACATTTTAGGTAGTCCCTAAGGAATATAGCAACACCACCACCAGTGCGACCTTGGCGATCGTTACGAAAAATTTGAAAACCAACTTCGTTTTTCTTCTTCTGCCCTTACGCTCATGTATAGATTTTTAGCTGCTCGTTCACATCAGGCGAAGATTTCCCACAGGGGACTCACAAAAGTTCATTTCAAGCTTTTCTGTCTACCATCTATCATCTCTTCTGTCTAAATCGTCCTAATCTAAAATCACATCATTTTTCGAGCATTAACTAAATATACACATACGTTGCTATCTACATAGCTCTAGCGTCTTGCGGCTATTTTGAGTCGTCTTTTTCTGAAAGATAGGTAAAATCACACAAAAATTTCCCCCCTTAACGAAATCCTGTATCCGCGCCTGCATCCGGAAAAGTTATTGTTCTTTTAATCGAACAAATGTCATATGTATTTGTAACAAGAAAGAAGTCGTTTTTTAAGTGTGTTTCAAAAGTCAGAGACCATATGTGGAATAAAGAGAAAAGACAAAACATTACTCAACTATGTACTTTAAAATTGAAAAATTGCATGATTTGTAGACCAAAATTTTACAGCGAATGCCATTTTGTCGATTAATGTGGGTGACTTAAAGCCTGAACTATAATAGACGTAGATCGACGTACGTTTTTAACGAATGTAGATGTACATATCTGTCATCGTAAACCGTGAAGTACAATCGACCATATTAATCGCAGTAAACATTGTTTGAATTTGCTACGATTTTGACATAACAACGCCGTCAACTGGGATCCAGGTCCCATAAGACGGCGTAATACTACGTTTAACGAAACATTAACGAAAACAAGTACATGTGATGTACGTTTATTATAGTCAATCATTCATTTCCATCATAGAGCCCTGGCAACGCAGGGATTGACGTACGTTCTTTCACGTCTATTATAGTTCCGGCTTTACCCCTGAAAAATTCACGCGCCACCAAAAAAATGAAAATATGGAAAATAATTTGGAAATTAGAGAATTTTCGAATTTTTAATTTCAGCATGAAAATCTGAAAACTACAGCTAAACACATTTCCTTTAAAACTTTCAATATATATCTAGCTATCGCAAGCAAAAGCCACGTGTTACTCCATACAATCTATAATGCCTTCCTTTTGCTCCTCGCTTGGCTTTCTTGACCTTTCAATTTTAAAAATTCTAATTAAAAAAAATCGTTTAGAACAGCGGTGGGCATTCCTATGCTCGCGAGCAAATGAGCTTTAAAACTTTGAATATGTATACGAACCCCGTGTTCTTTTAATGAACTGGGTTTTGAGAGCTTTTGAGGAGCTTTTGAGTTCCCATACAAAATCGAAGAACCAGAAGACCCAGATAAAACCTGGGTTTTCGATTTTGTACGGGAACTCAAAAGCTCTCAAAACCCAGTTCATTAAAAGAACACGGGGAAGTCAGAAGACTCGAATATCCAATAAAAAGCATATCAGCCTTAATTACGACTTCATGCGAGTGGGAGCGTATAAGACTTTGTGCTCTTACGAAAAATGTTTTGTGTTGAGTGGGAACTTCAATTTCTATTTGCACAAAATCTTTTTAAGGAAGCACAATGTATGGTATGCAATCGCACGTTAGCTACTATTAAAAAATACAATATTGAGCGACACTATCCATTGTACGGGGAAGTCAGAAGACTCGAATATCCAATAAAAAGCATATCAGCCTTAATTACGACTTCATGCGAGTGGGAGCGTATAAGACTTTGTGCTCTTACGAAAAATGTTTTGTGTTGAGTGGGAACTTCAATTTCTATTTGCACAAAATCTTTTTAAGGAAGCACAATGTATGGTATGCAATCGCACGTTAGCTACTATTAAAAAATACAATATTGAGCGACACTATCCCCGTGTTCTTTTAATGAACTGGGTTTTGAGAGCTTTTGAGTTCCCATACAAAATCGAAAACCCAGGTTTTATCTGGGTCTTCTGGTTCTTCGATTTTGTATGGGAACTCAAAAGCTCCTCAAAAGCTCTCAAAACCCAGTTCATTAAAAGAACACGGCGTATAACAGTTTGCACAAAGAATTTGATAAATGCAGTGTGAACTTTGAGTGTGAAGCTTTAGAAAGCTTTTAATAGCATTTACACAAATGCATTTCTTTAGCTGTTTAGGTTTGCCCGTCGCTGGTTTAGAGCAATAAACTAAAACAACATGTTATTTTTACATACAAAAAAAACTCAAAAAAATTGTTTTTAAAAAAAATTATAAAACTTTTTCAAAAATAATGGCACCAAATTACAAAAACACCTTTACTCGTCAAAATTCAAACTCACCGTAAATTCACAGCCTTTTTCTCAGTGAGAAAATTTTCACGGCGGTGTTCACCGTAAATGTCAAAAAAACTCATTCTCACTCTTGCGGACGCGAAAATAAGCAGTGTACACTGAAATCGGTGAACACAGCAAAATTCACCGTTGCGGAATCGGGCCGCTGGTGTCTGTGAGCCAGCAAACAGATATAATCCGCGTAGTCGAGGTCCTTAAGGCGGTCTAACAATCCCCGTTGTACGCCACCTGTTCTAGTATCTAGAGCGCTGACAAGGATGTCGTTTATTACTATAAGAAATAGTAATGGCGAAAGTAGGCATCCTGGTCGTACTCCTGAGCTCACTTCAAAGCTGTCGGATAGTTTTCCATTGTGAAGAACTCTGCATTTCGAATTGTTGTATAGAGCTTTTATCAATTCTATTATTTTATTCGGCAGCCCACGTTGCTGTAGAGTTCGCCATATAAAGCTCCTATTAACCGAGTCGAACGCTTTCTCATAGTCTACGAAAGCAAGGTAAAGGGGGATCGGAATTCAATAGACTGCTCCACTATGATACTTAAAGTGTTAATATGATGAGGAACTATGGCGCCGTGCCGGCCAAGAAAGGATAGACGACCAAGTCAGGGGAAGGAAATGGAATTGGGTTGACCACACCTTGCGACGCGAAAACGAGAATCTAGCCAAACAGGCCCTTGATTGGAATCCGCAAGGGTCCCGTCGAGTCGGAAGACCTACGATAACGTGGAGGAGAACCCTATTAGCAGAGGCCGCAATAACTGGGAGATCCTGGTCAGAGCTGAGAGCTGTCGCAAAACAGAGTCCGCTGGAGGGCAACTGTTTCCGCCCTTTGTCCAATGAGGGATTAAAGGAGCAATTAAGTTAAGTAAGTTAATTTGCAAAAAAGTTGGGTCGGTTTTGTTCGTTTGGTAATTTTTTGTTTTTTTAGTTGGGTCAATTTTGTGTTTGAACAGCGAGCGCTTTTGGGGGTGGGGGGGTCATGACCCCAGTAATCCCCCCCCCGATGAATCCGAGCGACAGCTAACTCAATGTTGTGAGTGCTCCTTACTTTAGCCAAGATCAGGTTAATGAGGTAGGTTTTTCCGGTGCCACCTAGAGCGCAAAATAAAAGTCTTCCTGCCTTTGTCTCGACACTAGTTATAATTTTATCGTACGTCAAGTTTTGTTCGTCGGTTAATCTACCCTCATTTTCAGACAAGAACTTGTCCAAAGACTGATAGAAAAGTCGTGAATCTTTTTCAAAAATTGCTTGTTGACCAAATAGGCGATATATGGCAGGATTATATAAAAACATTTGACGCTTCTTTTTTTATTTTTAATTTGTCAACTTCGTAAATGTTTTTGCGATAATTATCACCGTCTTCTTTTAATTCCTCCAACCTAACACCAAGGGCTGCCTCTGCGAAAAATATTTAATAAATACTTCCAAAGTTGATCCTCAAGATAGTCATTAATGTTTAATTAATTTTTGGTGGCACGCTTAATGTGCACGCTACGCTAAACCAATGTGGCGTGAGTGATGGAATCCATCTCTATAGTCATGGGAGTCTTAGACCATTGACAAAGAACAATAAACTTAAATTTTGCAACAATTATATGAAAATCAAGTTATATCTAACAGTGCCCCAACGAGTGTTTGTGGGTGAAATTTTCAAGGTCGTTGGGGCACCGCAAAATTTAACTTGATTTTCATATAATTTTACACTGTTTATACTCACATCATGTAGCAACTTTTCCGCACTAGCAGATACTAAATCGAATTTAAAAAAAAAATTCCTATACCATATATTTTTTACTTTTTTGTCCAACTTTAGAGTGCATTGGGGCACCGCAAGATATAATTTGATTTTCATATAATTTTACACTTTTTATATTAGGTACATCAGAGGCCAATCCACGCAATTCGACGTCGACTGAAAACGACACGGAGCGCGTTCAAAATCCTTACTATCGTTAACCACGGGAGATTTTAAACTTCAAAAAGTTATGCTAGTGGTTATGTAGTAGTGAACCACGAAGGTTTTGAAGGAAAAAAGTTTACCATTGTTAACCGTAGTAAAGTTTTTGAACGCGCTCCATGTCGGTTTCAGTCGACGTCGAATTGCGTGAACTGGCCCTTGGTAGCAACTTTTCCGCACTAGTACTAATCGAAATTAAAAAAAAAAATTTTCCTATAGCTCCACCCTACACGGCTCTAATAAGGCATCTGTCGGCTTAACTGGTTAATCGGGGTACCAAATCGGGGTGGTTGGTAGTCTGGCACTGCCGGCGTCACAGCCCTTGTCAGCTGATTAGCGGGATTCACAATTTTCAGGAGGCGTAAGACTCCAACGAGGCTATCTCTCACTAACCCCGACGTTTAGTTTTAAACTCATACAACATCCAAGAGTTCAAACGCGAGGTTTACCGCCACCTCCTCATGCATCCCTTGACTTCCTTTAACCTATCCTATTTTCTTTCTATTCTTCGAAGTAAGCTTGCTACTAGGCATTGCACCATGACGTGAACGACAGTAATATAAAGGGTGACTCCTGAGCTTAGACTTTTACTTGTTCTTGACAATGTTCATGCTGCTCAAGTCTTTCAACATCGGTGTTCGAATGTGGCAAAATTAGTAATGAAATAGGTAGGTATATTGGTTTCATTCCACTTTAGAAGATGGATTTGACACCACTGTTCATCAACTTTGGTAATAAACTCTTCGCTTTTATTTAAGTGAATCATTAGGCCAGTAGTAATTGATGTCTTGTTATTGTTTAGTGCATAGCCAACACTAATTTGGTATACTTGTATACTTTCCTCTTACCACCAAAAAAACCCACTAGCCACTAGATACGATTTTTTTCACTAAAGGCAAGTCGAAACCACCAGTTCTAGTGGTACAACCACTAAGATGGCAACGCTGGCCTCCTGCATCTCAAGAATATTGATAATTTCTGTACAAAAAGTTACAACAATTTTCTCTCTTCCTTTTGCCCCTCTGTCCTGAAAACCGGTTTTTTAATGTTGACTTTATGATCCGTGTATGCCAGCCCATTAAGAGCTACCGTAGAACTAAAGCAACAAAAACAGTACTGATTACTGGCAATGGAGGTGTCTCTCTATCTCTCGCTGAGATTCGCATGCTGAAACTCAAGAGATCCTGATGATCCCTATTTTCATCACTCACACACACTCTCTTATCACATGCATTGCGACACATGTGATAGAAAAAAGGCAAACCCGATTCATCCGCGAAGTTAGATAGATACATAAATGCCTCTGGAAGGATAATTACCCTTTCACATGCTGCCCTATGATATTCAGCGTTCGGGTAGAAAGCTCCGCGATTAAGAGAATTGTCCCTCCCCGTCGCTCTAGTAACATGACCCTGAATCAACTTGATTATAAAGTTGTCGATTCTATGAACAAATGCCTTATCTATCGAAATGCAAGTATTGGTCCAACCTTAGCCCAAGATATTTATTTCACTTCCAATTTATTTTCAAATGCTTGATGTCCAGCCAGGAGTCCGGAAAAGGATCGATTCGCAAACAATTGGGGTCTTGTTGTTCTTCCTCTGATACTACCAGTCTATTAAATTAATATCAAACCTGTTTTATCAAAAGTAATTAAAAAAACCATTATATAACAAAAAGTATATTACTGAATTTATTTAATTCTTTTTTCAATCCTAATATTAATTTCAGTGCTTGTTCGTAATATAATACCTTGTTGCAGTACCAGCTCGTCTCTTTGGGTAATTGGAAATAGCTTAAAATATTTTAAAACGTGAACAAGCAGCATTTTCATTTCCAACATAGCAAATCGTTGTCCTAAAAGCAAAGTTATATAACTAGAAACTTATATAATATTTCCTATTTGCTAAGAACTGACCTATACAATTCCTTTGACCTGCACTAAAAGGAATATATGCAAAAGGATGACGATTCGTGGTATTTTCTGGCAAAAACCGATCTGGATCGAATTTCTCTGGATCAGGAAAATACTGTGGATCACGATGTATGTCGAATATGTGAAGGACAATCTGTGAACCTTCTGGAAAATTTATATTACCTACAAAAGATTGATTAATTTTATTCATTACTTTATGGTTTTTTTAAATTAAAATCTTACCAATAGTCATATCTTCTGAAAATTGACGTCCAATCAGGTGTACAGGAGGATATAATCTTAGGCTTTCCTTAATAACACATTCTAGATATTTTAAGTCAGATAAGTCTTGCAAAGTAAGATTTAGAGGATCATCTGGATGAGAAATTAATAATCATTAGTAAAAGAATTTCTTAAATTTATTAATAGTAAATTAAAAACATATAATTGTCAAGCTGAGTGCTAATACCAATGAAGCTCTCACCGAAATAAATCAGTGTAAGCAAAATACAATAAATAAGTCGTTTCTATTTTCATTACAAGTTGGCTAGGTGTAATAAGATGATTTGATAGATGATGTGATTCGATACCAGTCGATTGTTGTCTCACAAATCTAGGCGGCCAAATTAACAAAAAGTAAAGGTGTTTTCAATGATTCAAACTTGCAGCATATTTGCTTTTGCATGTTGTTCAATGATGCAACTTGCAAAAGCAAAGTGTTCAATGATTAAAACTTAAAAGCAAATGATTGCATACTTTGCAAGCTTTTTCAAACTTGCATTTCTGATTTTGAAGACGAAGACGCGTCAGTGCTGCCATACACTTTTGTTTTATTTTTTGTATAAAAGAGTTAAAAAAGAAACAATTCATCGAGGCAAAGTAGGCCATATATTGAAATTTTTGATGAAAAATATGAAAACAAACAATATATCGCCTCTCAACAATTTTAATTAATGTTTCTAAATTCCTTCTATCCATTTTGCCTTCGGTTTCTCACAATACAAATTAATGTAAGTAGTGGCAACACTAATTTCACGACAACTTTGACGTATAGTGAGTTATGTTCAATGGGCCTATTCACACAGTGCACATTCATGGCGCCTAAAACCGGTTTTATGGATGAGAGAGGGAAGGGAGCGGAAGAACTTAACGAAACATTTTTCACGCAAAAGCAAACGCGTGAAAACTGGCACACATATAAAAAGTTACTTCTATCTCTTGCATTCCTTAGCTCTGTTTTTCTCTAACAAGTAAATTTCATCTGCAATACATTTAAAGGTTCCTGTATAGCATTCAAATTTACTACACTCATTTACGCCCCGTCTGAGTTGCTAGGAGTTTAATAAAACCGGTTTTACTCACCACAATTATGGCAGCGTGTGAATATGCCCAATGGGCATATTCACACAGTGCACATTCATGGCGCCTAAAACCGGTTTTATAGATGAGAGAGGGAAGGGAGCGGAAGAACTTAACGAAACATTTTTCACGCAAAAGCAAACGCGTGAAAACTGGCACACATATAAAAAGTTACTTCTATCTCTTGCATTCTTTAGCTCTGTTTTTCTCTAACAAGTAAATTTCATCTGCAATACATTTAAAGGTTCCTGTATAGGATTCAAATTTACTACACTCATTTACGCCCCGTCTGAGTTGCTAGGAGTTGAATAAAACCGGTTTTACTCACCACAATTATGGCAGCGTGTGAATATGCCCAATGGGCATATTCACACAGTGCACATTCATGGCGCCTAAAACCGGTTTTATAGATGAGAGAGGGAAGGGAGCGGAAGAACTTAACGAAACATTTTTCACGCAAAACCAAACGCGTGAAAACTAGCACACATATAAAAAGTTACTTCTATCTCTTGCATTCTTTAGCTCTGTTTTTCTCTAACAAGTAAATTTCATCTGCAATACATTTAAAGGTTCCTGTATAGCATTCAAATTTACTACACTCATTTACGCCCCGTCTGAGTTGCTAGGAGTTGAATAAAACCGGTTTTACTCACCACAATTATGGCAGCGTGTGAATATGCCCAATGATGCATTTTATTTGCTTTTGCAGGTTGCTTAAGCTGTCAGCGAACGTCATTTGCTTTCGTGCAAGTTTGCAAAAGCAACTTGCATCATTGAAAACACCCTAATAGCATGTACACACCGACTTGGTTACCACTATTGGGGGGTGCTACACAGGAGACTAAGACGCACTGGTGAAACCGGTTTTATGGGAGAGAAACGTAAAAAAGAAAGGGGAAAATGGCCTACTTTCCCTTTTCTTTTCTACGTTTCTCTCCCATAAAACCGGTTTCACCAGTGCGTCTTAGTCTCCTGTGTAGCACCCCCCATTGAGATGGTTTCAAGCCTTAACCGTAATAATATAGATGGTTTGTGCTTAGTTTGTCATACATTTTCAAACCAAGCAAGTACTGCAAACCAAGAAAAATTTCCTTGGTTAAAGCCCGGTATGCAAGGCTCAAGAAATTTCTTTGCCTATCTTAAACCTATGTAAAAAAATGGTCAAGAAATCGTACAGAAATATTTTCTCGGGCGATTTCTGTAACCGGTATGCTCGAGTCAAGAAATTCACACCAGAAATATCGTTTTTTTTCTGACACGCAGATGTCGCTTTTGATAAAATTTTAGTTTTTCCTCCAGAAATAAAGGCTCAACTATAATGCACGTAAGAAACGCACGTCATCTGGGCGCTCTCATGGAAATTAATGGGTTCGGCCATATTGGACGTACGTCGGTCATATTTTGTTTCGTTTAGTTTCGTTAAACGTAAAAATGCGAAAAGAACCGCGCTCAACGTACGTTTTGTGAGAATTTGTAGTTAAATTGATGACAGCTAATTTTTTTTATTGTTGTTTTGTGGGTTTTAAACAAGAAAGAGTATGGAAAATGTTGTGCTTCGAATTTATGGGAGTGATTTTGATGAGAAATTTATTGTAATTGAAAATAAACATGATTATTTTTAATATGCAAAGATTAATAGCCAAGTTTTAATTGGCAATGAATAATATTTATGCATTTTAATAATTTTAAACTTGTGAAAACTTTCCGTATACACAAACCATTATACGTTTGACGAAAGTTTAATATTTACGCACGTCGGCTGACGTGCGTTTCTTACGTGCATTATAGTTGGGCCTTAAGTGTCGATTCATTTATTTCTTGAGGGAATTTTAACGGTTCATGATTACATGACATGTCAGCCGTTTTTTGAAATTGAAAGGAACTTTCCGCAATACTAAAAATATCATTTTATTAATTTTTATTATTATTTTTTTAATTCTTTTTTAATTCCTTATTAATTAAAACAATTTCATTAATTCCAAACAATCATAAAACAATTTATGTAATGTTCGCAATGAAAAAAAGGAACTGTCAAAACTTCTGAACTGTTGTCAATTTTTCTTAATAGCATGTACACACCGACTTGGTTATAGTTTTATATGGTTTCAGACTATTTCAAAACTAACAACTGTACACACCAACTGGCTTGGTTATTTCTGTCATTTCAATTATTATATATGGATGTCAATTCTTTGTTATTACAAAATAATTTAGCTTTGTTTTTAATTATGGATGACTATTACTCAAGGAAAAGTAATTATCTGAGGGAAAAAAGAAAGCAACATATTTGGAGAGCTATTTGCCATTAGAAAAGGGTAAAATTCTTGTATAATATTTTGCTCATTTTAATTTCAGCGAGAAATTAATTTAATTATATGATGTCAACGTGGCTTTTGACAACCAATTTTTATAGATTGTTGTAAATTTTCATTGATAGATGGCACTCATTCCAGTTAATTATCGTGGTTAACGAGTTAACCATAGAAATTTTTCCCGGTTTGCAGTACTTGCTTGGTTTGAAAATGCATGACAAACTAAGCACAAACCATCTATATTATTACGGTTAAGGCTTGAAACCATCTCAATAGTGGTAACCAAGTCGGTGTGTACATGCTATAAGGAAATAAATGCAAAGGTTTTCTTGAGCAAATTCCTTGAGCCTTGCATAATAAGCTTTTAAAAAACAATTTAGACTGAGTATTTACAACGTAGGTACCTCGAAATTGTTCTGGGATCAGGTAGCTTTAATCAACGATCACCCGGAGTGCGTTCAAAAACCTTACTATGGTTAACCATGGTTAACTATGGTAAACTTTTGTCGTTCAAAAACTCCGTGGTTAACTACAACATAACCACGAGCATAACTTTTTGGCGTTCAAAAACTCTCGTGGTTAACCATGGTGTAGTTAAATTTTAACCCTGCTCGGGAGCATGGTTAGCGATAGTTAAGAAGAAGAAGAATCAAAACAACTCTCTGAAAGTTGTTTCAATGTTAAACACATGAACAAATTAAAGTGGGATTTGTGGGATTATTGCAAATAAATAATTAATGAAATAATTGAAGCAATTAGCGGGGACTATTTGTTGGAAAATTTTGTTTTTATTTTTTTTGTTCTTCTTTAACCTGTAGTTAACCACAGTGCGTTCAAAAACCTCCATGGTTAAACATAAACTTTCGTGGTTAAGTGAAGTGATGCAGCATAACCACGGCTTACCTCGTGGTTTACCATAGTAAGGTTTTTGAACGCGCTCCAGAACTCGCAAGCGAAGGTCGATGCAATAGGGCGCTTAAAGCTTAATACTTTACAGTTTCGTAAGGTCACAAATGCTCCGAAATAAAAGCCGTACCTACAGAATGGGTCCAAAACTTCCCGGCGCCCGCGCAGTTAGACAAGTGTAGTCATTCCTGGAGCTTGTCAATTACCCGCCGTCTAGACAAGACATATTTCCTGTCACGACATTTTTTTCGAAATAAGACAAAAAAATTTCTGGGCAAATTCTGTTATGCCATTTCATTTTTAAATAACAGTGAACGAAGCAACATTGCGAAGCATCGGGAAGAACATACACAAAATTGCAAAATTTAAGAGATTTGTTGTTGTTTTTAAAGTGCTCGAAGAAATTGATTATTTAGAAACCCAAGAGTATTATAATTCTACAATAAAACGCATCAAACACGCAAAAAAACACTTCAAATCAACAAACCGCCATTTCTGTTTTACCAAATGTCAAAAATCTTTCTTAATCGGTGTCTTGCCATCGCCATCGCTTGATAGATATTTTCATGGCCAACTTGGGGACTCTCTTTCTAACTTTGCATGCGAGCGAAAGAGAATGGGCAAATGTCAAGAGAAAATTATGTCTGGTGTAGACCGAGTGTTAGGAAACTCATCCCGGATTTTTCCAAAATAGTCCGCCCCTTAACAAATTGATTGCGAAAGAGCGTCAAATATTCTTAAGCCTCGGCCACGATACGAGCGGCAGAGCGGCGATTCTGAGTTTTATTTTGTATTGTTTTATATGGAAAACGCTCGAATCCGGCCACGAGACGAGCGGGGAGCGTTGAGCATTAGAGCGGCAATACTAAAGTGCCGCTCGCCGCTAATCCAAGACATTAAATTTTTCTGGTGCCGCTCGCCGCTCGTATCGTGGCCGAGGCGTTAGGCGCCAAAATTCAAAAACGAATTCCATACAATAAAGCGTTCTCTAATCTCTCATCCACTACTGATATACCCAGATTTCAGCAAACCGTTCAATCTCACAACAGACACCAGTAGTGAGGTCCTCGGAGTGATGCTCTGCCAAGGGGATGTAGGTTAAGATCATAGCCTATCGCTTTACGCGAGTCGCATCCTGAACAAAGCGGCGGGCAACTATTCCACTAACGAAAAGGCACTACCAGCCATAGTATTAGTTGTTAAAAATTTCAGGTGTTATTTAAAAGGTCCGCAAGTTATGGTTTACACTAACCATAAATCCCGGCCCCTAGAAAAAACATATACGGGGAATAAATGCATCATAACCTTCCAGAATAATTTGACCAAATTTGTAGATTTGCATGCTGTATTAAATGTGGAAACCCAAACGATAGCCCAATTTTTTTTGACGAAATCGTTATGCTCCACCGCATGCCTAAGTAGTCACCGACAAAGAGAGGGTGGAGAAACCTCAAACTTAGGCGCACCACCCGCAGTCTAACGGTGCACTAAAACGCGTACATAGATCCTTAATGCAGTATTTACGCGCAATACATTGTAGACGAAAATCCGAGCAAGTTATACCAATACCTTCGCATTGCAGCGAAGTATATAATAACAGTATACATGAGGGGAGTAAACCAGCCCCATAGACTATCTCTTTGGTTTCACCGCCGACATCCCATCCAACTTGAAATGTAACGCGGAACTATTCTTTACAATCCCGAAAGCTACTACATACCACCAGCTCCAGTCAAGGCCGTCTTAGGCCATGGCGGGGCCCCTGGGCACAAAATAATTTGGGGCCCTTTTGGAAAGTGAATGATACAAACATTTTTCTGCTATGATCTTATATTATATTTATTCTCTTTAGCTGTGAAAATGAGCGCTCTCCACTACAATTGGTCACCGTTAAGCAAAGGAATATTCTTCTAGCAACTTCAACACTGGAAAATTTTCTTCTAATTAATCAGACTTTATTAGCTGATATAAGGTTGAGATACTTAAATCCGCTGATTCCTTTGCTGTTTTTTAAATACGCCCATATTTTTATTTTGGAAAAACTCTGGTCCTTTTCGAATCCAAATATCGCGTACTTCTTCCGTTAAAATTTCATCACAGTACGTACCAGGATCAGAATATACACATTCTCCAAGCTTGCAGTTAGTAACTCACTGTATCTTGAAGTGGAGGATTCAGCATCTGATGTGTGTTTGTCATTCTCGTCACCCTTAAGCTCTTTTTCCTATTGATATTCAGAAGTATTTCGATCTTGAGGTGATGAGGATGAAGAATCGTGAGCCTATTTGTTTCTTCAAAAAATGAGGTTAGCTTTAGGAAGTTTTTCGATTATTTCTTTTTGAGCTATAACTTTTTTTCTTTTTTGTGAACTAAATCATGTTCTTTTCGACATAAGGAAATGATCTTACATAATTCCTATTAAACAAAACTAAATAACGTCACTTATTGTCCATCTTGAAGGTTAACACATTCGGGGATTCCCCAATACATAGACAATCTCGACATCTAAGGCCGGCCGTATACCACAGCTGCACATGCTTATTAGCGATACACTGCACTTTTTTTATATGGAAGAAATTGTCACATGCCGCTTTGCTACATTTATCCCCAAGCAAAGGTGACGAAAAGCTGTATATGAAGCTTTGGTATACGGCCGGCCTAACATCTTTGTATAAGCATTGTATAGATTGTGCAAGCTCGACTTTGGAATCGGAGTGGTTTCTATAGATGATCACGAGATGGTGTAGTTAATAAGGGTGCATTCAAAAATATTCTGGCTCTAGATAAAAACTAGTTGGGATGTGGCTTTTGACCCTTTCGGTCCACAAGATTAACTTCCCAGTATTCGTTCAAACAAAAAAACGACTCGAACGATTTTTATGAAAATCTTTTCAGATCATACTTCCTTTAACACGCTTTGAACGGCATCTTAACGAAGTCGGTATCTTTTTTGGTTCGCGCGAAATCGTGCCGGTACAAAAATCACTTAAGTCGTTCAAACAAAAAAACGGCTCGACCGATTTTTATGAAAATCTTTTCAATTCATATGTCCTTTAATACGCTTCGAACGGCACCTTAACGAAGTCGATTTTTTTTTTGGTTCGCGCGAAATCGTGCTGGTACAAAAATCACTTAAGTCGTTCAAACAAAAAAACGGCTCGACCAATTTTTATGAAAATCTTTTCAGATCATATTTCCTTGAACACGCTTCGAACGGCACCTGAACGAAGTCGATATCTTTTTCGGTTCGCGCGAAATCGTGCAGGAAAAAATGACCACATACGTACGCACACACACACACATATTTCTTCTCAAATTTTTGCTTAAAATGCTATTGGGACCTTGAAACGTGTAAATACATTGAAAATTTCGAATCCGATTTTCGGACCGATTACAATAACTTCCTACTGGGAAGTTAAAAAATTCGCGAAATTTAAATTTTAAAAACGTGAAAAACGATTTTTTTATTGTTATTGAAATGTTCACTGTTTACAAAAAAAAAATAAAAAAAGTGATCGGTGTCCGATTTTTATTTAGAAATTTTGACTGTAATTCTTAAGGCGACGGCCCAATCACGACTTTATTCGCGTTTACGCGCGTCAACGCTTTGACGCGCGTTGACGTCGACATTTGGTTGTGTGTAATTCAAATCGAGTTATCCCATTCACGACTTTGCGGCGTCAGCGGAGTCAAGCGACGGCAAAAGTCGAGCAACTTTCAACTTTTTGGCGTTAGCAGGCTATGAAATTTAAAAAAATCACATTTCTAACAAGTATATACACAAAAATCCATACATTAATTTAAATTAAAACAATATTTTTGACGTCGTGACGCTATGAATGAACCTTCAACAGACGTTAACGCGCACGAAGCGCCTGCCGCGTATAACGCGACGTCGGCATTGGGCCATCGCCTTTAGTTCAACCCGACAAAAAGTTTAGGCGGTGGCGAAATGCGGAATTACATATTTCCTTCATGGCAATACCACGCTTTCTGTCGAACTTAGCAATTTCATTGGCTTATCAAAAACTTTTTTTCGGGCTATATCTACCTAAAATAGAATAAAATTGTGTATAGTGAACGAATATATCGGTCTTTCGGGGCCCCCGTGAGGATGGGGGCCCTGGGCACGGGCCCCGAGTGCCCTTATGGTAAAGACGGTATTGGCTCCAGTACAAACTGATAGATTTGGATCGAGTCTAAACGGTAAACAGGAGATTGGAAGCCATATATAACAATCATCTAAAACTGTTTTAGGAAGAAAAAACGCAGAATTAGACGACCCCAGGCTATGTGAGTATTATTTGTTAGTCGAAAGCTTCAGATATATGAACAAATAAATAAGATACAAATACAAAAATAACAATTTACTTACCAACAAAGGCATGGATTTCCTCCATAATCTTCTCTTGCACATCAGAATGTAAAGCGATCAACAAAAGAGTAAATATGAGTCCCGTTGATGTTGTATCATAACCTTCAAACATGAAAGTATCAACTTCTTCGCAAATACCAGAATGATCGATTAGACCTTCTTTCTCAGCCTTCAGTAGTGTATCTAGCATTGCATGACGAGGTTTTTTATATTCACTAAAAAAATTATTAGTTTCGTTATTTCTGATCAGTAAAAAAACACTTACTTTTTTTCCAATTCATTGCTCTTAAAAAGTGTTCTGCGTGTTTTAATTATATCACTAGAAAAATCATGTACTTTTTTCAAAAACTTATCTAAAATTGATTTTTCTCCAAAGTATTTATACACTGTTGGATCATACAATAAGGTATTAACGACTCTTCTCATTATAATTTTGTCTACTTCCGTAATATTCTGACGATAATTATCACCTTTCTCTTTTAATTCATCCAGTTTAACACCAAGAGCT
The DNA here is from genome assembly GCA_963855945.1 of Thereva nobilitata. NCBI lineage: Eukaryota > Metazoa > Arthropoda > Insecta > Diptera > Therevidae > Thereva > Thereva nobilitata. The sequence goes on from OY979694.1 coordinate 67,410,454, forward strand.
GCCTCTGCAAAAAATATCGTAGCATTACTAAAATAAAATGCGACAATGTGCATTTAACTTACCACAAACATTGTTGAGAGTGAACCGTGGAACTATTTTTGATAGGGACACAATGCTACCATCTTTATGTTTATTAAGGAAATCGACGATTTTAACACTCTCCTCCCTACATTTTATATATATACATTATTTACTATCAACAATTCAAATTCATACCTGCAAATTGGTGTACGTACATGAATACCGCGTGAAAATTTTGTAAGATGCTAAAGTAAAAGGCCGGCGTTAGCAGCTTCCTTCGTGAATGCCATTTTTCGCCTGTTAGAAAATCCTTAATGAATACCACAAAAAAAATGAAGAACGAAAACTAAATACCAGTGCTTACTAGTAAGCCAGTCCCAATAAAGTCAATTAGTAAGTCATAGACAACCTGTTTCTTTAGCAAATTCGGATTCGTCAGGAAAGGCTCAGCATCTTCAGCTTTGATTATGTTATAAACAGGAACGCTAAAGAAACGCAACATGTAGGATTTCTTGAACCGTGCTGTATTCGAACGGAAGTACTGAAACAGATCACCTAAAATATTTTAAATTATTTATTAGCTAATGTGCAATTATTAGAAAATGTACTAAAAAAGTATTGGCCCTTCTGGTGGCCAATTGTATTTCAACTAAAGAGAAAGATCCAGTCGAATCTAGACAAAAATCTCAATTTGCCGAATCAAGAAACAAATCCATTTGAAATTTATTTAATTCTTGACAGCATACAAAAAATAACATTTATGAGTAAAACACCTCCTGTACTGTATTATCCCTTTGTACCCTCGTCCAGTACAGAAGCTTCGTCTTCGCAATCAACAATAGTGCCCCAGGCAACTACCTGCCAAGGTTCTCGGTATGACCGTGCAATGTAGCAGGAAAAAATTATCTGTAAGGTCGGAGTGAAAGGCAAGGACCCTCATACCGGATAGGTTGGCCGGAATCAGAATGACAGTGGACGGAAGAGCTATCATCTTCAATTTGTTAAGAGCGTAAACAGGCAAAAGCCTGGACCTGTGCTCAAGGAAATATCTTGTCAAGACTTGAGCCTTCCCGTGGCTGTGACTGTATGGAAAGAAGAGGCATCCAAGGTTGAAATGTTTGTCTGAGGTAGGGAAAGATTGTATTTCCGGCAATTAGGGAGAGACAGTGTGAATGAGAGCATTATAAATTTGTGGCTCCATCCTAACTGAGGTGGACGAAAATCATCAAGGCAATTGCTCACCTCAGTTTTTAGGTGTAAAGGTGGCAGGGGGTTCGTTAAGATCACCTGCACCATCAAACCCACCCCCGCTGTCGCCAAGCTACAGGCTTGGGAGGTGTGCAACGTCAAAATAATCGAGGAAAACGACCTTCCCGGGTAATAGTAAAATTCCATGGTGGAATAATGAACTCTCCGAGCAGGAGGAATTTCTGCGAGGGCATCGAAGACATTCGAGACTCCACAAAACTCTTATAAATGGCGTGCCGGATGATCTCGCGTCAATTAAGAGAACCGATGGCTCCCTCAAACAAACTAGGGAAGAAACTCTAATAATATTACTTAAAGCAGTCTTACCAGGCACAACCATTTATTCAAATGAGAATGCAACTTCTGCTTGGCAGCTAACAACCCCACTCTCTAACTCCTTGAACAAAATTCGGAGAAAAAAGTAAATATATACTAAACCTTCGTATACTATAAAGCAGCAATTCGATGCACAAAAGAGAACTCCCTCCCGAGTAACAATAAGACTCGTCCGTTCTAGCATGAAACATGCACGGACAGCTTCAAAACGCCTGCATGGCACTGGAAGCAGGCACAGTACGCTTGAGTAAAAATAAGACTCGTCCGTTCCTAGCATGAAACAGGCACGCACAACGTTAAAACGCTTAAGGTAGAAACAGAATTGCACGGCGACCGTGGCGGAGTCCGCCGCTCAGAGAGTTTCCCATATATTTAATTTGTCCGCGCCGCCTGGGGAGAAATTAAATGTATGGGAAACTCTCTGAGCGGCGGACTCCGCCACGGTCGCCGTGCCATTCTGTTTCTACCTTTACTTGGCACCCAAAACAGGCACGGTACGCCTGAGTGAAAATTTTACTTTTTCAACCGGAGCCCGCTACAGGCACGCACGGAATAGTCTAAACAAAGCACGGTACGCTCACACTTTTTTAGACTAAAGGGACCAAAATTGTGGCTTTAAAAAATTGTATAGGACCATGGTACAATAATTACAAGGTAAGCTCATAATGGTGTGACCACACTACGCGGTCTTGGGTCGTACGCGCTTTTGCCTTTTTTTTCATTTAGAGTTTTATGACTTTTTTACGACTTTTTTACGACTTTTTTACGACTTTGTCCATGGTAAAGGCCGTGCGGCCAAACAACGCGGACAAAAGGCTGTGGTTAAAAAGGTACATTGTGCGTCCACACACTATGAGCTTTTCAAAAGCGCGTACGCCGTTTCAAATGAGAATTGATTTTTTCTCACTCATGACTCAGAAAATTAAAAGATCACGCGCGCTTTTGGCTGGCCGTACGACCAAAAGCGCGTGGATTCTAAGTCCGCGTAGTGAGGACGGGCCTTAAGGCTGAACTACAATGAGGCGCTGGCGCGTGGTGCTGGAGCTGTATCGCAAGCTGTCCAAAGTAAAAAACGTAGCCCACCCGAAGTGCAACTACAATGTGTAGCTGGCCTTGGCGCGTGGTGCTTGCGCTGCCGCTCACTTTTGCCTACTTTCTACTTTTGGTGCGCGCCAGTACACCAGCCAGTTGGGAATTTTGATAAATGAGGGCGCTGAAGTCAAAAGTACCCCAAAAAACTTTCGTATTTAGTCAATTTTTGGATTTTCCTGTAAAAAAAATAATTTCCAATGAATTTTTTTTTGCATTGCCCCATTTTCACTAACTTAAGCCTCAAACAGAACCAAAACGCTCCATCCGTTTTTAAAGTTTTGACATGACTTAGCGCCACGCATTGTATTTGCACTCAGCTACATGGTGCGCACCAGAGAACGCGCTAGCACCAAGAAGAGCGCCAGCACCACGCGGCAGCGGCACATTGTAGTTCCCACTTTAAAGGTCCCGTCACTCAGATCTTAGCTCCCAAGGGAAAAATGCTTTCCCGTGACGTCACTCAGATCTTTTCTAATGTAAAAGCTTTTTAAGATGGAAACAGAGCTTTCCCTTATGAGCCTACATTGATTATAGAAGGTCTGTTCCCGTACCTGCAGAAAGTACAGAATCTGTCAGTTGCTTCGAATTACTTAACAGAATTCTGTTCCTGTACTTTTACTGCAGCCGCCATACTCATTTCCCCACCCTGCAGTAAGAAGCAGAAACCTGCAGTAGCTACGAGCTGCTGCAACCTGCTGCAGCTTAGATATTTGAAATATGGCAATGTCAGAATTGTCATTCCCGTATTAAAACTGCAGAAACCTGCAGAAACATGTTCCTGTACTTTCTGTACTTCATCCCCACCTCTCAATAAGCAACTTGCAGTAAAGCTGGTGACATATACAAGCGTACATGCATTGCATTCAGCGGCTCCCTGATATGCGGAGATTTTCCACTGACACATAATTGCATGGTTGCGTTCCGTCCCGGCTCTCACAGATAGCCCAAAAATCTGAGTAACGAGTCGCATGTGTTTGTTGTGTATGCTTGTGTGTCCTATGTCGAATGCGGCAATGCAGAAAAAGTTGAAAGTAGCCCGACATTTGCGTGGCATGCGGAACATTCACGGAATATTTCGTCAGGTCGCATTTGAATACCCACACTTCTATATTATCTGTCAACGAATGCAACGCATGTACGCTTGGATATCATCATCATCAGGAGCTCCACAGCCTATTGTTGGCCTTGGCTTCCTCCAGCATTCGCCTCCATGATTCTCGATCTCTGGCTCGACTTTTCCAGTTTCTTATTCCCAACTGCCTCAAGTCTTCTTCGACGTCATCTATATATCTTTTCTTAGGCCGGCCGGGTCTGCGTTTTCCTGACGGTACTTTCCCCAGCACTATCTTTGTCGGGTTCCGTTCCGCACCTCGTTGGACGTGACCAATCCATCGCAGTCTGTTTATTTTGATCACTTTGACAATGTTTGGAATCTTGCTGATTTCATACAACTCTGAGTTGTATCTTCTTCTCCAAACGCCATCAACCTGTATTCCTTTGTAGATCGAACGAAGAATTCTCCTTTCAAATCTTCCTACCAATGCTTCGTCTGCGTTTTTCAATGTCACGCTTGGATATGTCACCAGCTTAAGTGGCAGAATACAAAAGTACGGGAACAAACCTAGAGTAAGTATATAGATATGGACAAACATTTGTCCAGCTACGTACGTACTGTTTTAAGTTGTTGCGAATTTCTGTTGTACGCCTCTAAAATCAATGGGAATGGGTTTTCAACAATAATTAATTAATATTATTTCCTTATACGTGCATAATAATTATAAAATACAAAAATTTTTCAATTTTGTTAATTTTTAGTAAAACTTGGAAAAAGCCGGTTTGCGCCTGCATTTTAAAAAGCATTACAAAGCCCTTCACGCATGTTGGAAGAAAGGCCAGAAGTTTTGGATCTAAAAATAGATTTCTGTGCGCGTATTCCGTTTGTATTGTTGTTTTGTTGTTGTTGGAAAATTCGATTTCTTGGTCGGTGGCTGAAATTTGACTATGAGGAAAAAAATGAATGTAATGGGAAATTTGCACCGTGTTTTATTATCTTTTGAGAAAATAAAATAAAATGATTTTTAAATTAATTAAAAATTCAAATAATATCGATCGACTTTTCATAAATTAGGCTATCCTGCTTCCTACTCTATAATCATACCTTTTGTTTTGTTAAGGAGGGGGTCGGGGAGGCTGAAAATATGATATGATTTATGCTCGGAGGCCGAATTTTGTATTTGACAATGAAGAAAATAATGAGAGAGATACAAATGCAATGGGTTTTCCTGTTTTTTGAGAAAAATGAAATAGGTTTTTGAACAAAAAGTCAAGCAAGCCTTTTCTACTGATTTTGATTATTGCTTGCTTATAGAGAAAATTTGAATCGTTTAGTTTGTGTAAACTATTTGAATGGTGATTAGCTCGTGTTAAAAAATGTCTTACTGTTGCAGTTTTAAAAATTGTTTTAATATTCACGGCCAAGGATCCGTATTAACATTTTTACGGGTGCCAAATGATTTCAGAAGGAAAGTTTGGCTAAAACATTCTGGTGATATTAATTTAAAGGAATCACCAACAAAGCAACTTTATTTTTGTGAAAAACATTTTTATCCGCGCGATATTTCGAAATGTGCCAATAAAAAAATTATGAAGAGAAACGCGATTCCGAAGTCATTCAGTGAAAATATATGTATGTTCCTGTAATGAAGGTAATATTGATCCATGTATAAAATAAAAATAAAGACATGCCAGAGCGTTCCTCATTCGGAGTCCATTACAGATGTTGATTGGTCTGAATCGTGTTTCTCTTATCATTACATTGAATTTCATATGACGGGTCAAAAGCGGGTTTTCGCAAATATCTCTTAAATAATAAACTGTGCTTGCTTGACCAAAACAAATTGTGGATTATTCCTAAAGGGAAACCACTTTAAAAAAAAGCGCCTAGTACTTTACCTCGAAGGTGGTGTGGAAAAGAGTACATATAATGCAAAATATCAATTTTGAAATATTTGTTTACGATAGTAAAAAGCAATACAAAAAAACCACAATTTTTGTTCAAAACCTTACTTCATATTTCTTACAATTACTCGAATTAATGAAAGCTTATACTTGATACTCCCCAAGGTCAATTGCGATTTTGATCATTTTTTTTAAATATTTGTATAAAGGGTAATAATTTACTTTATAACCCCACCCCTTTCACAGCCCCCTTCGCCCTGGGCCCAACACCAAAATGGTCGCGCCCTACTCCACTCGTCGCCGCCCGAAATTCCAATCCTAAATAATTACGCGAGACAATGAGGTAGAGGTTGGGGATTGACCTGAACTCTGTGTTTGGAGCGCGCTGCCTTTAACTGCTTATAAAACCGCTACTTTTGAAAAAATGACTTGTAAAAAAGTGATTTTTACAACATTTCAACCCTGAATAACTTTTTAAGGGATGAAAGACTAATTTCAAAAGAAATGTGTTCAGGTAACCCCATATATAACCCCTCCCTCGCGGAGGTAGGGTGATAAAGTAAATAATTTCCCAAAATTCTAAGAATTTTGGAATATACATGAATATATATCCCACTCCACCACCCCTTCACTTAGTTATAGTAGATTCAATAAAACCACCCACTTGGTTACTTCCGATAGCATACAACTTTAAAACTTAATAGAAATAATCCAAGAATTTGAAATAAAAATATTTTAATTTATTAAACACGTTCACAAGCAGACTGGATTCATTATTCAACTGAAAGCCTACCCTGAAAACTAATAATTAGCGCCAAGTCCCTCGACACAAAAACCCACTTCCGGTTTCTTGGTCGGTGGTTGAAATATACATATCCATATGTATCAGCAATATTTTCATTCATTTTTAATATTTTTTTATTGTTTTATTGTCTCTAATCGGCCCCTTCTGTAAAACTGTAAATTTAACATATATGTACATCAAAATTGAAAATTATTTTACATACTAGTACAATAATCTGTAAAAGTTTCCGAATTAAAATAATTGAGAAAAAAAAAATCTAAATTTTTTTCATATTTTCGCTAAAAAAAAGTGAATTAATTCCTTAAAATCCATTTCATTTTTCTCAACATAATAAAAAAACGCCTGATGCCAAATTTCCCATTAAAGTTGTCTGCCCATTCATTACTTTCCCCTCATTGTCAAATTTCACCCATCGGCCACGAAATCAAAAACAAAACAATAGGAATAATCGCATAGGAATCTATTTTTAGATCCCGAGCCAGCATTATCAATGGCCGCAGCTTCTTAAATGCGCGAAGGGCTTTTCTATAAACAAGAAAAAGTTTATTTCGGATACTAACCACATAGAGGAGGACAAAACCCTGCGATGCCAGCGCACGAATCTCATAGCGCCGTAGCTGGATGTTAATTTCACTCGCGTTTGTCCATATCTACTTAGTATATAATCAATGGAGCCTACCTTGTATTATTGTACCACGTATAGGACAAAGAAAACGGCCAATCGTAACCATAAAGAGTGCCATTAGCATACTCAGTAGACCGGTTCTCTTTCGGTTGCTTAGGTCAAGCAGCAATGCACGTCATTAATACTTAGATGGGGGACGGCTTGGTAAACGACACTGGCATTTGGAATGGTCGATTACGAATAAATTCATTCTTGTAACAGAGGCGTGCATACCTCTGGGGGTACATTTTTAGATTTTCATGCCTGTAGCGAGGGCGTAAATACCTCTGTCAGGCGCATTGTTAAATTTCCATGCCTGTAGCGGGAGCGCGCTAGTTGTGGACGCCTATAGGGGTTTCAAAAAATTAACCTACTAAATTATCCCCTTAGAAAGAAACATCGACAATCCAAAGCAGCTTATCTCTGAATTCTAGTCTTTCACATCTAAAAACAACATCAAAACTGACACACAGTTTTCTATCTATTACGGAAGTAAGATATTGACGCGAAAAACAGAATTAACAGATTTGCATGAAAACTCCTAAGGTAGATTAGGTCCTGTTAATGAAAATGGCAGCTTGAGAAGTAGATGAATTGTAATGGGCGATTCAAGATACCTAAAGCACTAGTATTTGAAAGTATGAAAGGTTATAGAGCAGTAAATATACAAGAAAGACACTAAGTAACTAAAAAACCAAAATGCTGTAAAAACTGGAGGAAATCCTTAATGGAGACTAAGTGCCCGTCCACAACGCAGCTTGCCTAGCCTAGCACTGCACATTACACCATATAAGTTTAGTGTGCGATGATCAAATTTTGTTCTAGCTAGGTGCAGTGCTAGGCTAGGCAGGCTGCGTTGTGGACGGGCACTAAGGCTCGGTATAGACTATAGCGCTATAAGAAGAAAGGAAAGAAGAATAGAGAGCTCGAACACTCGAGGACTTAATCACTTGAAAATAGATAAATTCGAGACGATGTTATAAACCAAAGTTTGAAGGATTTCCAAAAACAAGAACACAAAAATTAACAAAATTCGAATTATTCCATTCAATATTTTTAATTTCGATCAAATTCCGATTCATTGATATCGTCATCATATTTATTAACATCGCCAAAATAAATATCTTCTTGCCCTATAACCCCTATAACATCCGTTCGTACACAATACAAGAAATTGTACATACTTACTCTGTTCGCAAGCTACAATATCAAAAAAATTCCCTAAAATCGGTAATCCAGGTTTTATTGGTATCAGTTTCTCCAATTTGAATCCATTCACTGCGGTCACATTCTTTTTAACATGTATTACTAACACTCTTCGATATATTGCATAAATTGTTAAAATTGCACAAAGCGGAACTAAAATCAATAACATTTTTATACATCCGTTTACCAAGAACTTGTTTTGTGTAAATTTTGGCAAAGACTAAAGCTAAATTAGCCGAATTTAATCTTTTCTTACAAATTTTTATCAGCAAGAAACGGAATTAGATGGAGATAATTGAACATTTTTATTTCCTAATACTTGACGTGAAAGGAAGTAGACAAGTGATCTTGAAAAAGTAGATCTTGAAATTCGCGTCGATCGAAGATAAACAGATTTGACTCTTCCTAAGAGTAAAAATATATGTTATGGAAAATGTTTCGCAGCTGGTCATTGTTTTGGGAAAGTACCTCGAGTCTCGAGTACCCGCAATGTGTTTAGTACGTTGACGCATTAGTTGCTCAGCAATTGCACTCTTGAAACTTATAGTATATTCTTCCAGTGGAACAAACAAATTATTCCAGACTCGTTTTTCTAACGGAAATTTAAAAAAGCCTCCATTGCTGAATCTGCACGTTCTACACTTATTGCCTTAGAATTATAAAACAAAAAGGTGCGTGCGAATTATAACACAAACCTAACATGCAAATACAACAGTCGATTTGTTAAATGTTCACCAGAAGAAATTCTTTAATTTTGTGATATACCCTGGTTGCTACTGTTGTATCATGATCACCACTCTATATCACATTTAATATGAAAGATATAACTATTATTCCACCAAAAACAACTGGAGTCGAATATTGCAAAACATTGGGAGAAATTCAATTAGTGTTTCCAAACTCATTTAAAAATTTAAATCTAATAATAACGATAAGCTTGGTAAAGCCAAGTACTGAATTCACAGAACTGACCACCAAGAAGTTGCATCGGTAACCGGGGCTAAAGACTATCATCCTAGTTTTTCAAATAAATGCTAGACTACGACAAGGAGAAAGTTTCTCCACCACCCCTTAATCCCTCTTCAAAATTCATCGCTGAAAGAACATGTCTCAACACTCAAATTAGCTTCCTCCACGAATCAAGCATTAACATAATGCAGATGGTATAGTAATTTTAAGCGTGGGAAGACCCTTTTTAGTAGCATAAGCAAACTCATGTCAAACTAAAAGATGCGGCAAAGAACATAGGCCTGAACATCAACGAAGAAAATGCAGAGGTGATGCAACAGTCCAAAACTGGAAGATTTAGAACGGGAAGAAACATAACTATCGACGAACCCAACCTAGAGGAAGTCGATATCTCACTCTATAAAATAGTAATACAACCAGTACTTTGCTATAGTAGCGAGACTTTGACTATGCCCCAGGACGTAGAGGAACGAGTCAACAGGTTTGAGAGAAAAGTTCTCAGGTACATAATAGGCCCAACGAGAGAGGATGGAATTTGGCGAAAGAGATACAACAGCGAGTTGTATGACATTTTTGACGACCCAGAACTCTCAACTTTAATAAAAATTGATAGACTAAGACCAGCCGACCACGTAATCAGGATAGAGGACAACCGTATCCGAAAACGTCTCATGGTAGAAGAAATTTCAGCAAGTACACCAGTAGGCAGACGGATAGAATCCGTGACGGCCGACGCAGAGGCAATGCTTAACATCCGGAACCGGAGACATGCTGCAAGGGACCGTCAAACATGGAGAAAAGCCCTTGAGCAGGCGAAGGCTCTGTTTCGGTTGTAGCGTCATTGGATGGATGGAGTTTCTTTATTTGATCCTCTTTTTCTTCGACTTCATGCCTGGCGTTGCCCAGAATTTTCTGTGTTTTAGTATTTAGGATTTGGAGTTTCTGAAGGTTTAAATTTTTTTTGCTCTCAAGCTTGACTTAACTTCTTGATTTTTCTTTTGCTTTTTCTCAAAGCTTCCTGATGTAAAGCATGTGCATTTCAGGCCGTATGAACAAGTATTATTAGTAATTTCTATTTTTTGTATTCCAGCATGATACACAATTGCATTGTATCCTTGTCTCAGCGCAATGGACATTGCTCGGATAGGTTGTCAATAAACAGTTCTTTATTTATTGAAAAACTACTCTCAGAAGAAAATAAACAATTGTCAGGAGAAGCGTAACTCTTCATATTTCACTGTTTTTGGAATAACGTCTGCTTGAGAGCCGATCGTTCTGCATAATATTTTCTAAAACTTTACTTATTCTTTGGAGTCACAGCTTAGGTTTTATTGCAAAACAATGGTCGAAGCAAGAAGTTCCTTCTGTTAATGGATATTTCAGTGGAGATGATCTATGTAGAGTATGAAACGCAAACTCAATAGACTATCGCCGCAATCGAGATTCAATATTTTTTTGAGCTTATGGTAATATTAGAACATGCATTTAAAATTGTATCTTTGATAAGCCATGTCATGATTCTTCGTAGTGTACTTACAAGAACTCTATACATTTCACAAAGGTGACTGAAACTTTGACCAAAGTGCTTCGACTTCCGAAGCAATAGTATGTGAAAATTTATCGTGTAATAACTTATCATCCAAAGCTGAACAAACTGTTTTGATGCTATTAGAATCTGGCACCTTCTGGTTAGCTTTCACTCCTTTAACATATTGTCATACATTAGCAATGATTTTAAGAGCACGACTGGCAACAATGAAATTTTCCTAACGCACAACAAAAAATTTTAAAGCAAATAATGAAGACTTTGAGTCATCTTATATAAATTTCCAAATTGAGTATGAGTAGAGTTCGTATTTTATTTCTTCAAAAAATCTCTTGTTTGCATTTGGTCCGTCCATAGAAATTTGCAGTAGTTTAGTAACGGATATAATTTCGCATACGACTTGCAAAGTCGCTCGGGATATATGCGCTCGACATGAACTCGCATTGTTTTTCAGATTTGCCCCATACGCAATTTAAGCATACAAAAACCAAAATTTGTACAAGAATTGACAAATGTCGCATTCGACATCTAGCACTCGAAATTCAAGAATACACCTCGTGGCAGTAAAAATATCTGGTCCTTGATAGCTTCCATCAAAAAATTTTTACTGTACCTACAACCCATTCTTTTATTTTCAAGAGGGTGGTAAAAACAAAAAGCAAGTCCAAGCCCGATTTCTTAGCTACTTTGTCGGCGTATAGTATTAGATGACATCAAATTTAAACCGCACACCATATGTGCCAGATGTTGCCAGCGGTTAATTCAATCACGTGCTCTTTACCTAACCTTTATAAACTATCTGCTCTCAATCCCCTCCCCTATCAATAGGGACATCGAAACCCTTCTTGACTGGTGCCGAAAAATTCGTATCGAATTTAACTACTCCAAAACGCTTATAAATAGAACAACTGTGGACCAATTTTCCACAGTCAGCATTTCCGAATTGTTCATCATCGTAGATTTCAAAAGTAAGATTCATCGCCACCTACTTCAGAGTTACGTCAGAGTACAATGTCTAATAGTAAGCTTAGGACGGGGTACAGGCTTGTTTCACATTTGAGTTGTTCTATTTAGAAACGAATTGCTGAGTTGTATTCGAGAAGAGGCCGAAAGTAGGACTTGTATATTACAGCACGGGCCGATGGCTGGTGGAGGAACTTACACCTCTGAAAAAATCCCAAGCACAGGGATGCTTGTTTGGCGATTTGGAATATGTGATCATTCCATCGTCGGCCTTTGGCTAATGTTACGCCGAAGATGTTAGGGGTGGATCGGCCGTTAGTTCAACAACATCCATTGACACGATCCTTGCGGGCCCAATCGATCATGGATTCGATGTCCTTGTTTATTGAGTTGGACATTAGGTCTCGACCGTCAAGGCAGGAGCTGGAACGTGCTTGTCTTGCATCATCCAAGCAGTATGGATAATGCAGAGTACCGTCATAAGCGAAGCTGTGAAGTGGGTTCGGGGGGGCAGGGTTGAGAGTAAATTTATAGACAAGAAATAAAGCAGGCGATTAAATTGACCCCTGGAGGGCACAATGCAAGGACAATGGATTAACATTTGGTATATTGTATATATTTACGCAAACTTACGTTTCCTTACATATTGATTTTACCTGATAGATATTAGCGAAAGAAAATCAAAAGGTATGAGCTATTACTTTCAAGAAAAGTGGTCGCAGTTGTTGCCTTATGCAATAGAAACTTATCTTAGTATATTTTGTATATAATTTTTTAAATGCTTTGTTGCATGTTTCAAAGGGTACTATCTGCTTTCTGGTTCAATTAGCAATCTTATTAGTTAGTTATTAAATCACAAAAATATTGGTTCTATAAATTTTTATTTTGGATACACTACCTAAGAATGAATATACATATTAACAATTTGTTGTCTACATAATGCTACAGTAGGACTTCTCTACAAACGATTCTGGAATCTCACCACTAATTTCTTTAGCTTTAACCTCTAGAAAAGTATTTTCATTTTTCTTAGCTAGCCACTCAGGCAGTGGCTTATCCCAGTCACTTGGAGGCTTACTCCTCTTCTTCCATGTATCGTTTGCATAATGGGGACGCAGACGAGCACTCCTCCTTTCGCCTTCACTCTTCACAAGGGCTTCGCCTGCTTCTATATCATTGGATCCCTCATAGAGGAGACAGTTTTTGTAATCTTCCTTCCATTGCGAGCAATCGGTAGAAGCACCATGTATGAAATACTGATGAAACCGGGCTTTAAAGCTGGAGCAGTCGTCGTACTCTTCTTTGTAAATGAAACAGGGTCGAATCTATAAAAAGTAATTCTTTAAGCAGGAAATTCATAAAATTTAGAATTATTATATTACAGCCCATTCTTGGTCAGACAATTTATTGCTTTCCGGTTCAATCTTTTTTTTCGGCTCACATTCAGCTGTCATTTTAAGTTAGAGAGGTTAGAAACGCAAAAACATTTAGCACAGCAAGGCTCCCGCACAAGTAATATAAGAGGACTACACTTGCCATCCATCATTGTGGGGTGCTACACGGAGACTCAAGACGTACGAAAAACCCGGTTTTATAGGAAAGAAACGAAGGAGAGGAGAGAAAGAAGGACGCACATGACGAAACTTTAACGAAAGAATTTTCACCCAAAAATTTCCGGGGTGAAAACTAACTCATACGCACATTTCTTTCTCTTCTCCCTTCTCAGATGTAAACAATGACCGCGGTAAACACACACAATCAAAGCTTTCATGTAGGATAAAGAATTATTCCAAGCTGAAGGCAGCCTCGTGTAGCATTAAATAACGAGACTCAAATCTGATTTCGGCCGACTTCTCGAGTCTCCGTGTAGCACCACCCATTGAGAGCACCAGAATTTAAAGTTTAAGCTGAAAGACATAAGTTAAATTAAGATATACATATGTAAATTAATTTCGAGTACCTGCTGAGGGCCAGTAAGTTAGATAGATTAGAATAATTAACTTGAGGCGTTTAATTAAATTTATATTTGGATAGTTGTTAAGTTAAATAAATGCTTTTTAACAAATAAAATAAAAAGCACCAGAATTTAAAAATGATATTTAATATTTAACCACCACTTCAAAAAAGCAATATGAAATAACAGCCTACAGTTACAAAAAACTCCATAAAAATAATTTGATTTTGGTTAAATGGCTCTAGAGAGACAAAGGATGGCCAGTGTGTGCAACTTTTCAGTGTGCTTGATAGAATATCCCAACCAAAGTATGCTTCGGTTCTGTGAGTCTGCTCTAAATATCTCCAAAACTTTTCTGATAGGATATGGCACGCAACTCTGTTAGCTAAACTCCAAAGCTATTGACTTAATTCTAAAGAACTAAATTGCTAGCCACTTTCTACCCGTTTATTCAAGGTAATTCTAGCTAGTGTCAGAACTAAATCACACCATAGAATTGACCAGCTTTCAAACTGCATCTAAGCTCCACTATCCATCCTTCGAGTATCCCTAACGATGTAACAGGCCGTCAAAACTTAATAACGCTAATAATTACCGCAGCGATTGATTCACTGAAATGAACAATCTTCAGCTTTCAAAGCAATATTATACCAAGCAGATTAGTCTTGAAAATATCTTCTTTTTTTTGTAATACGATGAAGCTTAGGAGTCACCCTTGTACTACTAGTCCGTCAAGTCGTTTAAGTCATGGTGCAATGTGTAGTAGTAAGCTTGTTCTGACGTTCTCAGTCAGATTATGCCGTACTTCAAGATGAAGTTAATTTATTTCTTGAATGGTCTAAGGGCAATAAAGCCAATCAAATGCGTGGTTTTATTAAAAGGAACGCTGTCGCTTTTAAGGACCCCTTGACACTAAAGACTCTTCGTTTCCTTGGTCAGGCCAATTCTTGAAGATGCATTCGTTGTGTGATCTCCACATACGAAAGTGCATGAAGATCGAATCGAGGCTGCCCAGAGAAATTTCTCGAGATATGCTGTATGCAAGTTAAACTGGGCATCGCAGGTTTCAACTTGTAGCACTAGATGTCAATTTCTTGGACTCCAAACACTTAAATGCAGATGTATTTTGGCATCTGTTATGTTTGTGAGGGATGCTCTGTGCTTTAAAGTTCAGTCTTCTTCTCTTCTCGCTTCATTCAATATTTATGCCCCTGAGACACGCCTTAGATCTAGAGACCCTTGATGTTTGTACCGACGCACAGAACCACGTATGGGCAGAATGAGCCAGTCTCGAGAGCAGCATCATGTTTCAACTCAGTCTGTCATCATCTTGATTTATCAATACATATACAAATTTTTAAAGAAACTGTTATGTTGCACTTGCTGTCGGTTCCTTGTGATGGTTCCGCTTGAATTCTCTTTTACGACATCTTCCATTAATGTTTAAAGCTAGCTTTTATTTTTATATAATTTGAACCTAATTTTGTTATTCTTTCTTAGTATGGTTATTGGCCCTTCGCAGACTTGTCCATAATTTCAAACCGGTTTTAATATGAGTTCAATAGTACATTCGGAACTCACTTTTCTCCATCATTTTCGTGTAACGATTGTAATGCGTATGGAGTAGTGTGGGGTGCAAGCACAGCGAAGCAGCCTTGCCGAGAACGAAAACATGCTTGTTTAGTGTAATGGACGGTGGAACCCGAAAATGTTTGGGTGAACAAATGATGGAAAATTATGGAAGAAAAACTGTCTTCCCTACGACCCTTTGCCTATAAAAACGGTTTTTGTTTTGATGTTATGGACAAGTGTGCGGAAGGCCATTGTCCTTAGGCTGTAATTTTCATACTGCAGACTGTATAAATAAATAATTCTGCAAATAATTATCCGTTTCCTTTTTTATGGCGAGTTCTTTTTCGTTAATGGTGGCTTCTTTCATTTAAAAATATGTAACTATATTTAAACCAATATAACGAAGTAGTTAACAGTCAAGTATGATTAACAATGCTGATTTAAAAAAATATAATCAACATGGGAGCATGGCTAGTCAATCACGTTGTAAAACAACATTGCATTCCTCATAAACAAGTTGCTTTAAATAATAGACCATCTGTTCGGCATTTTAAACGATTTTTCGCACAAAAGGTCAACATTTACTTGTAATTATTAAAGTAAAGCTGAGATAAATAGAGAATATGTAATAATGTAGAAGGAAATGATATCCTGTCAATTCACAGGAATTGAAGAGGAGAAACCCAAATAATGTCCCCCGATTTTGTGATATAAAAATTTTGAAATATACACCAATATTACCAATATACCATTTTTTATCAGAAATACAATTTTGTATAACGTTAGAGTAAAATAACTTTCAGTCTATGATATTAAGCAAAACTAGAGTAATATAAAAAAATATCAATAATCATATCACATTACTGTTGAACAAGAATGATATTACAAAGTGATTCATGAATCGTGTTGATCTTTAAAATGTTGTTCCAACTATTATCACATCTCGGCAAAACCAATCAGACTCATGAAAGACTATTATGTAAAATATTAATTTATATATCTGGCACAGTTAAATCATCTCGGTACTTTAAAAAGAATACTGGAGCCTTCTGGTGATCTGCCAAGCTTATGAAGGGTGTCCAGATAGTATGCAAGTAATGATATTTTAAGAGAAGATTTCCTATAAAATATATTGTTTTAATTATTGCTAACAACAAAAAGAAAATAAAAACGACATGGTGGGAAATATTGTTGATAACTTAAATATTTACTTACAAAAGGCAGTATTCAAAGCGTATCCTCCTTGATAACCACTTAAAAAATCCAAAAACACGGTTTGTGTCTCTGTAAACGCACTTTTGAGCAAATCTTGCCATTAATTTAATTCTATCAACAGGATCTCCATGCTCTTTACTAATTGCTCGAATTGTATTTAAATTTCTTTAAGATAATAAAAATTGAAGAAATATTTTTTCATTACCATGCAAAAATTGCATTTATAACTTACCTAACTACAAGTAACATATTGGTTGGCATTTGTTTCAATGTGTTCATAATTTTTTCAAAATTGGTTTTTGCCATATTTTGCATATATTGCATATCTTCATCGGTAAGCTTCGTTTTCAATCTTGCACCCTTAATTTCATATGGCAATTGAAATAATATTTCAGCAAACATTTTATACCCTAAAGAACTGTTTGTTTCAAGTATGCATACTTAAACATTTAATTGTGAAATATTAATACCGGTTATGTTTAACATTTTTGCAGCTTCTTTCATAGTAGGCTCGTCTCTAAGCACAGCGGCTTCCCAAAATTTACAAAGCTGCAAACGAATTTTTTTTGATAGGCCCTCATACAATCCGTGATCAAGTAAAATTAACTGAAGCTCGCCCTTCGAGTTCTTTCTAAAAAATACTTTTAAAGCCTACAGTGTTATCTTTCTTTGATAAAATTTATAATATCGTACTGTTTCCAGGATGAGGATCCGCATGGACAAATCCAGTCTTGAATATTTGTTCTGAAAATACAGTAAACAATTTTTTATCTAACTCGTTTAGATTAACATTCTTCGCCTCAATCGATCCCATATCCGATACTTTATAACCGTTTATCCATTCTAGGGTTAGAATTCTCTGCAAATTAATTAATGAGCGAGATTATTATTTTAAATATAGAGAAATCGTACCGTTTTGGAGAATTCCCAGAAAACTTTTGGAATGTAGACGTATTTTAAATGTTGAAGATCTTTGGCACACCTCTCTGCGTTCTTACCTTCTGCTAAAAAATCTAACTCCTGTTTACAGAATTATTGGATGAATTAGTTTCAATGCAAATATTTATTTAACAAACTTTTTCCAAATTTTTTCTAACATAGTGTAGCATCCATCCAAAATTATAGCTTTTAAAAAAGTATTCTATAATGTCTTGTAAGAATATAATTGTCCCCAAATCGCTCGGGAATCGCTTCTGTAGGTTCGCATATTGAACCTGAAAAAATAAGCCATGTTAGGTAAGTAAGGAATGTTAGGTATTTAAAAATGATTTTTGCAAGTAATCTACAACTTCAAAGTCATATACGGTTGCCTAATTACAATGAAAGAACAAACAATTTTTTTTTATTGAAAACGTATAAAGCTGCTCGCACACTGCATCAGAGTTTGTACGAATTAGTTCTGATGCAGTGTACGAGCAGCCTAAAGGCTCAACTATAATGCACGTGCATTATAGTTGGGCCTTAACGCTGTAAGAAACAAGTACTAAGCGTATGGGTCATTTTACACGATGAAACACGAAACAAAAAGTTTCATGCAACTTTGCTCGGTTTGATGGGGAGAGAAGAGAGAGGGTTTGTGGAAACACGTGTTCCTTCCAGCCCTCTCTCTCCTCTCCCCATCAAACCGAGCAAAGTTGCATGAAACTTTTTGTTTCGTGTTTCATCGTGTAAAATGGGCCTATATATTCATCCACGTACTCAGTATATAACTGACGAATAAATACAATACTCCCAATTTTATAGACTTATCATCCGTTACTGTCACCGTATATGTTCAATTTCTAAATCACATGAACTGTAAGTGTACGCTCACACGTGGCAGGATAGGTGGCTTGGTAAGACAGGTGCTACGCTAACATATACTACTGTTCACACCAGAGAATACCTGCTTGGCTAGGATATTAGAAAATGCTGCCGTTGGTCGTCATCGTTTCATCGATTATTTTTTCATGCCTGAATGTATCCTAGGAAAAAACAAACACGCCTGTTCCCTTGAATAGCCACCTGACGACTAGCCACAGCGAGGCGCGGTCGGTATGGACAACGCAGCGCTAATACGTTCATTCATTCGCTTGGATAATTCATCCTGCCACCCAGCTAGCCACTAGGCGCTTAGCCTGCCATAACGATTACGAAAGCGATAGGGAGTCGATAGAGAGATAAAGAGATAGTACCCCTAATAAGGCATCCCGCCGGCTTAACCGGCAAATAATAGGATACCAAAGTTCCGCTTAGGTCTGGTCTTCACCTAGCGGACCTGCACCTGGTAGTCGGGTACTTCATGCGTCACAGCCTTTGTCTGCTGGTTAACGGGATCGACTTGTTTGAGGAGGCCAGAACCGCGCCTAGATAATTTGCCGTCCTGTGCACGTCCGCCGATGCCGCCCTTTAAAGTCAAAATTTTTTTTCGCTCGCGGTTTAAAGTCGCCCGTCCCCCGGAATTATTGAAAATAACTGCCCAAAACGTACGCACATTTCACAATAAAAAAAGACGAAATTCGATAATTGTTCATTTCATTTTATTATTCTCT
Source organism: Thereva nobilitata (assembly GCA_963855945.1). Classification (NCBI taxonomy): domain Eukaryota; kingdom Metazoa; phylum Arthropoda; class Insecta; order Diptera; family Therevidae; genus Thereva; species Thereva nobilitata. The sequence goes on from OY979694.1 coordinate 67,429,534, forward strand.
TATTTCATTCACCATTCTATTAATTCATTTCATTTCTTGGCTTTCGACCCGCGATGACAAACTCAAAACGGATGGCGACTTCTCTTCGACTTCTTCCTGCGCCACTGCCTTTCATTTCGGTGAAACATCTTTTTTTTTTGGTAAGATGAAGCTTAGGAGTCACCTTTTGTACTACTAGTCCGTCATGTCGTTCAAGTCATGGTGCACTGTGTAGTAGTAAGTTTGATCTAAAGGATAGATGAGAAAGAATAGGTTCTTGCTTAGCCTTCTGCTCCGCAAACATTGCCAAGGCCCGATCTTTTGCCTCATCCGCCTATATTGTACAAATTTTTCGCTCGCCAAAAAACCGCCCTTCCCAAGTGCCGCCCAGTACAAATGCACAATCTGCACATATGCGTTGCGCGGCATTGCAGGAGGCATAATACTTCGACGAGTCCGTCTCCTGTTAACCCCCGGGGGCCTCGGTAGTCTAGAGAGTAAGGCGCATGGCTACTATCCCAGAGGTCCCGGGTTCGAGTCCCGGCAGAGCCCCACGGTCCTTCGCCTTTCCCACCTTCCCTCCTGTCACAGCCTTCCGCTAGCACTGCCGCGCTCCACCAAGCGCATGTCATCGGTTGGTTGATGGGATTCAACTTGTTTCAGGAGGTATAACACTCCAGCAAGTTGTTTCTCATTGCCCCGATGCCAGAGTCGCGATAGAAATGGTTGGGATTATTAGGTGGTTGTGACAGTTCCTTCCTACTTCTCTCTTCCCCTTCACTATCTATCGACTAGAGCTTGCTGTTCGACATTGCACTCTATACGAAGAAAATAGATTGTCGACAGTACAAAGGGCTTTCCCTGAGCTCTAGTCTTCCACATAAAAAAAAAAAAAAAACCCCCCGACTGTTGTGGCTCAGCTGGCTGCTAGCAAAAATGAAATCATAAAACATCCAAGAGTTCAAACGCAAGGCTCACTGGCTCCTCCTCGTGCATCCTCCAGACTACCTTAACCTATCATATCCTTTTTCTATCTTCGAGCTAAACTTTCTACTAGACATGGCACCATGACGTAAACGACATGACGGACTGGTAGTATAAAGGGTGACACCTAAGCTTAGACTCTTTCACATAAAAAAAAGCCTAAGTCAGCGTAGTAATGGGAGTAGCACGAACTTATGAAATTAGTACATGCCGCAACTGTAATAAGTAGTCGAGGTTCAATTATATACTCCACGTGGTGGCCACTGGCAACTGGTCTATATGAAGTACAGACTAATATGATCGGGAGGAGTAGGGCACCTCTCAAACCTTAATTACATACTTACTTATGCTCCTGTAATCCCTCATGGGACATAGGGCGGAAAGCCGTCAGCTCCGTCCAGGATATCCCAGTTGTTGCGGCCTCTGCTAATAGGGTTTTCCTCCACGTTGTTCTAGTTCTTCCAACTCGGCGGTTTCCCTGCGGATTCCAGTCAAGGGCCCGTTTGACTATATTCTCGTTGCAAGGCGTCACCAATCCAATTCCATTTCTTTTGCCTGATTTCGTCATCTATCCTTTATTGGCCGGCACGGCGCCATAGTTCTTCATTTGTAACTCTAGCTTGCGGATTTTTAAGATACCAAGTAGGCATCTGCGCCTTCATCCTTGTGATGAATTCGGTTACTTTCCATGTTTCGCAACCATACAAAAGAACTGCCTTAACATTGGATTTGAACTGCCGAAATTTGGTGTTAGTTGAGATCTCTATCGATTTCGTTATATAAAACATTCATGCATATGCGCTGCCGAGGTAACATAATTTATCTACCAATTCCTCGTAGCTGTTAGTCAGCGCTGTGCATTTAATGGTGTTTGCATTTATCTCCATTTCTTTAGTTTTATTCGGATTTAGCCTTAAGCCTGCTGAACTACTTTCTGTTGCTAAATATAACATTTTTGACGTCCTCATGTCTTTAAGGCAAACAGATATCCGCGTAGTCGAGATCCTTAAGGCGGTCTAACACTCCCCATTGTATGCCAGCTGTTATACTATCTAGCGCTCTGACAAGGATGTCGTTTATTACTAAAGAAATAGTAATGGCGAAAGTACCTCAAAGCTGTGGAATAATTTTCCATTGTAAAAAACTCTGCATTAGGAATTGTTGTATAGAGCTTTTATCAATTCTATTATTTTGTCAGGCAATTCATGTCGACGTACTGCCTGCCGTATAAAGCTCCTATTAAGGGAGTCGAACACTTTCTCATAGTCTACGAAAGCAAGGTAAAGAGGGATCGTAATTCAGGGGCCTTATTCTCTATTACAATATTGTTATATTTTTTAACGAAACTGACAAAACAGTATTCTCTATTACAATATTGGCATTAATTTTACATGAAAATCTAACAATATTGTCAAATTTTTACTCGAAAGCGGTTCCGTTTTCGAATCGGGTTTAACAATATTGTAATAGACAATAGGGCCCCAGTAGACTATACCCCGTTTCTGATTAGATTGAAAAGTTGAGTCGAGGTTGAGTTGAAATTTCGACCACCGTATATCGAGGTGAGTTCACTTCGGGTTGAAATAGAGTTGAACTGACATCAATACATAACCTCTTTTTGTTAATTTTTTTTCTTTATTTTTAAATATTTCTGACTTCCTATACAGTTTTCCATCAAAATGATAAAGAGCCTGCATAGTTTTTGTTTCCTGATGCTCCCAAACATTTCATTTAGCCATTGTTAAAATTAATATTCCACTATTATTACATAAATAGTTAATATAAAAAAATAAACGCGCTACAAAAACACCGAACAGAAAACTAACGCCGAAGGCAGTCTTCACGGACGGAAAACAAACAAAACAAATGTCACTTCAACCCAATTTCAACTCAACACGCGTTTATGAGGCGAAATATCAACTCGACCCAGGTAGGAAAGCTGAGTTGGGTTGAGTGGACCCAGTTTCAACTCGACCACTGTTTATGACTGGGTTCAACCTGGGTTGAGCCTAGTCATAAACGGGGTAAGGATATAATATCGAGTTGAGTTCACTTTGGGTTGAAATAGAGTTGAACTGACATCAAAACATAACCGATTTTGTTAATTCTTTTTCTATATGTTTAAATATTTCTGACTTCCTATTCAGTTTTCCAGCAAAATGATGAAGGGAATTTTGTTCCTGCATTATTTCTAGCATAATTTTTGTTTCCTGATGATCCCAAACATTTCTTGTAGTCATTGTCAAAATTAAATTTCCACTGTTATTACATATATAGTTAATATAAAAAAATAAACGCGCTACAAAAATACCGAACAGAAAACTAACGCCGAGGGCATACTTCACGGATGGTAAACAAACAAAATAAATGTCACTTCAACCCAATTTCAACTCAACACGCGTTTATGAAGCGAAATATTAACTCGACCTAGGTAGGAGAGCTGATTTTGGTTGAGTGGACCCAGTTTCAACTCGATCCCCGTTTAGGACTGGGTTCAACCTGGGTTGAACTTGGGTTGAACCTAGTCATAAACGGCGTATATGATTCTTAAGGTGTTAATATGATCTATGCAGGAGCGGTTCTTTCTGAATCCAGCCTGCTGTCTGGCAAGCGTTCGGTATACTGTCTCTCTTATCTTAGATAATAATTAATAATATGTGGTACAAGATTTTGCCCACAATAGATAATAGACAGATACCTGTCCAGTTGTCATATATTGCTAGGTCCGCCTTTTTTGGTGTTTTGACTATGATGGCTTCCCTCTAATCCTCCGGAAAGGTACAGGTGTTCTATGCTAGTTCCAGGATTGGATGTAGAGCATCTGCTGAGGCTTGAGTCGGTTTTCAACAATTCTGGCGAGATGGCATCTTTTCTAGCGGCTTTACCATAGTATTTCTGTTTTGGATGGGGTACGAGTAGTAATTCTTATTAGCTGTGCATTGGCTGCTGTTTTCTTCAGATTCCTGTGAAAATGAAAAATTCAGGGCGGCGAAGAAATAATCTCTCCATCTTTGGAGTTGCTCCTCGTCGTTGCACAGAAGTCTTCCATCCGCACTCTTTATGGCATGCTTTTTATGTTTTAAAGCCATTCTGCGTTCTATTTTTTGGCAGGTTGTGTCCGAGATCCGGGGTTGCTGGTTTCTTTGGATATAACCGATGCTTGTTTCGTTTCCGCTGATGTTAATATAGCGCCCTTTCTTGTATTCCGCAGCTCTTCAATATTAGTTTCGTCAGAAACGATTTGCCGGTTTAAGGTTTGTTGCAGTTTCCCAGCAAATTCTCACCTTTTAATGCTGTCGTGCAGAAGTTCTACGTTTATGGCAACGCGTTGGACGTTTCTGATTCCAGCGATTATGAGGCGAATAGTCCAGTGTCTACCCCCTAAAGCTCCTGACATCCTCCACAATAGTTCTCCATCTGCGGCTGACAGCCACGTGATCTATCTGATTTCTCGTTCTATCATCGGGCGACACCCTGGTCTCGTTGAAGTAAGTTCCATCTACCATGAGTTGGTGAGAGCTACAAAAGTCAGCGAAAAGCTCACTGTTGCTCTTAGTGACTTGCCCTATGTCTTGACTTCCAATTGTGTGTTCAAGGCCGATGTTTTTGGGGCCGATCTGTGCATTTAAATCACCCATCAAAACAGTGATGGCTCCCCTTGAAATTAGAGCGAAAAACCTAGTCGTATGAAGGAAAGGAAACCTGTTCGTCTTTCCGGTAAGGTTTTGGGGTGCAACCGCGCGGTAATCTACTGGAAAGGTACCATAGACCACAAGGCACGATATTGCATAGCATCCCCTCGGATCCAGGGCCAGCAGAAAGAATAATTTCAACACACCAGGACCGGATCCTCTCGGATCGGGAACTAATTTGGTCTAGGTTTTGCAAAATATCGGAATATATATTAAACATTGATAAAACAAACCTCTTTTCTAAATTAATGGAAATATATTAAAACACATTAAAACAAAGCACCTACCTTCACTGCTACCTCTTCCCCGCTGTGTAATTTCGCCTTAAAAACTTGAGCTAAGCTAGCTGCTGCGATTGGTTTATAATCAAACTCCTGAAATACTTCTTCTGGATTTTTACCAAATTCCTCACGAAATAATTCAACTACTTCTTCTTTGCTAGTTGGAATGCATTTATCTTGAAGCTTACTTAATGTGGCCGTGTATTCTTCGGGTAATATATGATTAATTGCAGCAACACCCTGCCCTACCTTGATATACAACCCTCCATTAACTAAGCATGCATCTAATATTCGCTCAGCGGATTTCAAATGAGTCTGTTTCAGCTTATCATTATAGCTCGGATCGGACTCATCTTCTTGAGCGAAAAGCAGAAGATAATCTTTAGAAATAAGGGTGACAACTTTTAGTGATCTTAAGAATCTTCCACTAGCGCCAAAGTATGTAAATTTATTCATGTAACCGTCGTATAGAAGTAAACCTCCAATTGCTATACCCGCTGTTACTTTTATAAAAGGAAAGCTGCTTTCCTTGACATGTTTGCGTCCACCTGAATAAAATCGAGTGCCTTGTCTTAAAACCTGTTGCCGGTTTAGTAATTTCTCCTATGAACGTAAATTGTAGAACATTTTATAATTATTAAGAAAAACCATTACCAACAGTGGTACCGAACGAAAGTACATAATAAGGTAGTAAGTATAAAAAACATAAAAATTCAAAAATATAAAATTATCGGAATTAGCTAAACGTAAATAAATCAAAAGTTGAGCTGTCACCGTTTCATTCTTGTTCTTGATTTGGTACATCGGTGATAATAATCAATGAACATAAACAGTAGTGAAAATAAATTTGTTTTTATGATCTACTATTATTAATAAATAAATAGAGCTTGGACAACTACATTTTAAATCGAAATTTTCTCCTAAATTTTAAAATTATTTATCAGAGCATAATTTTAATGCCACTAAATACTGCTGAAGAAGCAGTTGGCTAGTGCATTCAGTAATCTGTCAAAATCGGAACAGTCAGAGCAAAAGTTGGAAAAGATTGAACGGAGCCGCAAATGTTGATTAAAGTTTGTAATATTCTGTGAAATTAAAACGATCGGGTTTAAAATGGCAAAGATTACAGAAAGTAACAAAGATGAGATTATACAAAATCACCTTATGGAATGCAACATGTGCAAGAAGCAATCGAACAAAATCGCGGAATTAGAAATGCATGTACGAGGACATTTCAAAGAGAAATATTTTTCCTGTAAGACTTGTAAGGAACACTTTTTTGTATTTACTGACTATGTTACACATGTCGAGGAACAGCACAAGCCCAAAGACGTCCTTTCTTGTCGGAATTGTAATTGGCAAAGCCAAGGAGGCCCATTAAAGTTGATAGAGCATGAGTCGAACCATTATCCTGAGCAGTTACCATTTGATTGCTTTAAATGTGGAACAGCCTTTAGACAGGTAATCCAGCTTCGAGGACATCAGCGAAGATGCACAGTAAACCAAGCATATGTGTGTCAAATATGCCAGGCAAGTTTTACACGCTCTGCAGATCTAAATATACATCACCGAGTGCATGAAAATTTACCAATTTACGAATGCAAGTTCTGCTGCAAATTGTTTGCTACAATATGGAATTTTGGACGTCATCTAATAAGCAGGCATCAGCCGAAGCTTGAACATAATCAAGTGATATCAATCCAAGTTGGTTTGGAGGAACCTGATGAACAATTCCTAAGTACTTGCGCCTTTATAGGGGAATATTCTATTCTAAATAAACACAGTAATGTAAGTAACTCTCAAACAACAAACGAATCTGTTATGAGAACCTACGACTTGGAAAAGAAATTTGCATGCTCTAAATGTAACATTATTTTTGTCAAAAATAAAACTTTAGAAATCCATTACAAGCTTATGCATTGCGACGAGAATATTTATGACCGGATAGAATGTCTGCAAGATGGTATGATACAATGTTCTCTGTGTCAGGAAACACTAGCTCCTGCTGATTTACCTTCTCACCTGTACAGTACCCATAATGGCATTAAGCCTTATAAATGCAAAGCGTGTCAATTAACATTTTCTCGCCCGTCAAGCCTTGAAGATCATATAAAACTTCATCATAAGCAAATTATAAAATGCGAATGTTGTCCTAAACAATTTAGTAGTAAGCAAGCATATGAGCATCACTCAAAAATTCACCAAGGTAAGCAATCATTTCAATGCACCGTTTGTGGAATACCTTTCTCTAATCAACGCAGTTTGACTAATCACAACAAAATCCACTTTCACGGACGCCCGCATAAATGTGATTTTTGTGAAAAAAGCTTCGCGCAATCAGGCGATAAAATCAAACATATGCGAACACATACAGGAGAAAAGCCGCATGTTTGTAAGAAATGTGGAATTGGTTTCTCACACTTAACCAGTCTTAGAAATCATTTAGCAAGTCACTCTAGCATTAAAAATTACCAATGTGCAATTTGTGGCAAATCATTCAGATTAAAAGGGAACTTAATTGTTCACAATCGAACTCATACCGGAGAAAGACCATTTGGTTGTAGTGTATGTGGTAAGAGATTCCTCACTTCAGGAAACCTTAAGGACCATTCGCGACTTCATGATACTGAGAAAAGTTTCCAGTGCAATATATGTAGCAAAAGTTTTATTCATAAGTCTAGCCTATATAAGCATAAAGTAACACATTCAGATGAACGTCAATTTCCGTGTTCCTTGTGTACAAAATCTTTTAAGCAACAGATCCACTTAAAGCTCCATCTTAGGACACATACTGGCGAAAAACCTTATAGCTGTAAGGAATGTAATAAATCATTCAACAGATTAGACGCATTAAAGACACATATGAGAGGAAAAAAGATGCACCTTAATGAAGAAAAAAGCGAAATTTTGAACTCGTTAGATTAAAATTTAATTGGAGCTTGTAATAAAATTAAATGTATGTAATTTACGTAATTTAAGAAGCTCCACTGGACATGCTTGAAGTGGAAATAATAAACTATTTATATTAATTCCTCCCGTTTGTATCGTTTTTTAATGTTAATCAAGATCTTTAAAGCATTGATCACGGCAAGACAAATTACTTATATAATGTCGATGGAAGAAACCGTTCGATCAAAAACTGAAAGAAATATTACACATCAATTTCATATTTTTTTGAAAAATTAATATAACAAAAGTCAAGATAAGGCAGCAATTGGTGAGGATAATGCATTTTCTTGAGATTTCATTCTTTTAATCGATCACAATTGAGGCTATCAGAGCAAAAGTGGTGTAATCCACAATTTAATCTGGTTGCGGTTTTGGTGTAATATACATTCCTTACATTATGAACTTTCAATACAATAGTGGAGTAAGCTACTTTTTGCCTTCCAAAAACATAACTGTACATAACATAACTGTTGGACAGAACAAATATAGCGAAGTAATAGAGAAAAAAGGGTGTAGGCTGACTACATCGGTGGTTTACATCATCTGGGGTTACACCACTTTTGCACTGATAGCCTCAATTATTTCACAGTTTGTTAAAGTAGCATGAGTCATTTTTGTCGTTATCACATCCCGTAGAAAATGTCTTTTATTAAATAAACTGCACAGAAAATTAACTGAAAGTGTTTTATTAACATATTATTAAGAAAATAGAGGGGTACTTATAGCCTTATAATCCGATAGAGTTAATACTATAACGGAAATAATATCTTACCATTACCCCGTTTATGACTAGGTTCAACCTAGGTTCAACTCAGGTTGAACCCAGTCATAAACGGCGATCGAGTTGAAACTGGGTCCACTCAACCCAACTCAGCTCTCCTACCTGGGTCGAGTTGATATTTCGCCTCATAAACGCGTGTTGAGTTGAAATTGGGTTGAAGTGACATTTATTTTGTTTGTTTACCATCCGCGAAGTCTGCTTTCGGCGTTAATTAGCGTTAATTATTTTATATTAACTATATATGTAAAAACAGAGGAAATTTAATTTCGACAATGACTAAAAGAAATGTTTGTGAGCATCAGGGAACAAAAACTATGTTAGAAATAATGCGGGAACAAAATTCCCTTCACCATTTTGATGGAAAACTGTATAGGAAGTCAGAAATATAGAAAAAGAATTAACAAAAAGAGGTTATGTTTTGATGGCAGTTCAACCCGATTTCAACCCAAAGTGAACTCAACTCGGAATCATATACGGTGGTCGAAATTTCAACTCAACTTCGACTCAACTTTTCAACCTAATCATAAACGGGGTAAAATGGCAGCGAACAGTAATCTATATAAATATAATTGGAGTGTCTGTCTGTGATTTCAAAATAATTGTCATTTTCTAAGTTCATATGGTTATTTACACGATATTAACACGAAATCAAGTATTTTTAAAATTTTTGTCTGTCTGTATGTCTGTCTGTCTGTTTGTCCGGGCTAATCTCGGAAACGGCTTATCCGATTGCGATGGGACTTTCACTGGAAGATTCAGTATTTTCTTGGGCATGTTTTAGGCTATTTTTTTTACTAGGATCCGACTATCGGATCCGATTATCGGGCCCGATTACCGTGTTCGACTACCAGATTAGACCGAAAACTTGAACCTTGCAACTCGATTTTTACCCACTTCCATATAACCGATCAACTTTAAATTTTGCACATATGTATAGTTCGCGTGACAATGCAATTTAACCATTTTTGGAAAAAAATCAACATGGCGGTTCCAAGATGGCGGCCGAATTTTGCAATTGTGTTCCCGGACCCCCGACATGGATATCAAATGAAAGGGTAAGACAAGTAGATTACAATAAGCTATGTGGGGTCATTCAAAATTCAAAATGGTGGCCAGCACAAAATGGCGGATTATTCTTCGGTATGGGCATCAAATGAAAGCGAGTATAGTGCAGTAAGCGGTGTGCCGTCATCTATATAAATATAATTGGAGTGTCTGTCTGTGATTTCAAAATAATTGTCATTTTCTAAGTTCATATGGTTATTTACACGATATTAACACGAAATCAAGTATTTTTAAAATTTTTGTCTGTCTGTATGTCTGTATGTCTGTATGTCTGTATGTCTGTATGTCTGTCTGTCTGTTTGTCCGGGCTAATCTCGGAAACGGCTTATCCGATTGCGATGGGACTTTCACTGGAAGATTCAGTATTTTCTTGGGCATGTTTTAGGCTACTTTTTTTACTAGGATCCGACTATCGGATCCGATTATCGGGCCCGATTACCGTGTTCGACTACCAGATTAGACCGAAAACTTGAACCTTGCAACTTGATTTTTACCCACTTCCATATAACCGATCAACTTCAAATTTTGCACATATGTATAGTTCGCGTGACAATGCAATTTAACCATTTTTGGAAAAAAATCAACATGGCGGTTCCAAGATGGCGGCCGAATTTTGCAATTGTGTTCCCGGACCCCCCGACATGGATATCAAATGAAAGGGTAAGACAAGTAGATTACAATAAGCTATGTGGGGTCATTCAAAATTCAAAATGGTGGCCAGCACAAAATGGCGGATTATTCTTCGGTATGGGCATCAAATGAAAGCGAGTATAGTGCAGTAAGCGGTGTGCCGTCATTTTAAATATAATATGACGGTCACTGCGTTTGAACTCTTGGATATTGTAGGAGGTCGGAAATACTGACTGTGAGAGATTATTCTATAGTCGAGTTGTGTGCCCTAAATTATGTTTTGCAAATTTGTTATTTTTTTCATTATACCTATTTCCTATCCCGGACTGTGCACACATTAGTTTTTTTATTAAAAGGCGTTGCAACGCACGCGGGTTTTTGCTAGTTTTAAATATAATATGACGGTCACTACAAAGTGGTGGAAGACATATAATAGACTAAAAAGTAGAAAATAAAAAATATAGTCTAAAATAACTAAAAAATACGATTTTATTTTAAAATAAACTAAAAAGTAAAAACAATTTTGAATGTAAAGTTTTTATTGCTCCAGCCAGTATATAATAACAACCTAGCTACCTACGTACCAACAGCGGCTAATCCGATTGCGATGGGATTTTCAGGGGAAGATTCAGTATTTTCTTGGGCATGTTCTAGGCTTCACTCGGTTCCGACTATTGATTCAGGCGGAAAACTTGATGCGATAGTCGCAGAAAAGCCAGTGGAAACTTTTTTTATCATTCCAATTGTAAACCTCAAAGCTCGGAACGGTTAATCCGATTTTAGGACTTTAAAGGGATGATTCAGAATCTTATTAGGCGTTTAGCATACTTTTCACTATTATCCGACTGTCGGGTTAGACCGAAAACATGACTCGATAATCGAAGGAACGCGAATGAAATGCTGTCACGACGAGATATTGTTCTTTCAATTTGCGGAAATACTGTGAAGATTATGGTTTGCCATCTCTGCAAATGATCGATAGGTCTGATGAAAATTAAAACAGAGAATATATCGAACTCAATAAACAAATGGGAACAAAATGTTGAGGACGCTATTGGGCAAGTTCCGCACAGGGTGAGGCACGTGTTCTGAATGTGATTGTTGTGCATGTAGCACACAATTTTTCCGATAGGTGGCGCTCAACACCGCATTTTAAAAAAGTTCTAACACATTTTTTATAAGTAACTTTAAATTTTTTTATTTGTTTTATGTGGCAGTGCCAAGCTCAGGAATCACCCTTTGTACTACCAGTCCGTTGTCGTTTGCACGTCATGGCGCAATGTCTAGCAGGGAGCTTAGTAAGGGGGGAATAGGTTAAGGGTTATGGGGGTTCGGGGGGGTTGTTGAAGAAGGTGCAGATTAACCCTGCGTTTGAACTCTTGGATATTGTAGGCGGTCGGAAATACTGACTGTGAGAGATTATTCTATATTCGAGTTGTGTGCCCTAAATTATGTTTTGCAAATTTGTTATTTTTTTCATTATACCTATTTCCTATCCCGGACTGTGCACACATTAGTTTTTTTTATTAAAAGGCGTTGCAACGCACGCGGGTTTTTGCTAGTCTTGTATATAAAATGTAATTTTACGTAAGGTTAGGTGCAGTGCTGCCTCTGGTGCGACCGGAGGGCCAATTAGCCCTTTGGCGCGCGGCCATGTACCTAAGGTTCAGTCTTTCAGTGGCTGTTTGGTCGGCAGAGACGGATGTCTAAAGCCAGACTGTGGAATTTAGGAAGATTCTTAGCGATCTGATCTGCAGGCTGGAGACCTCTTTTAAGTCATCTAAGTAACTGACTAGTATGCGCTGCCTGGCTTTAGCTGAAGCCGACCATTTACACAGGAAGTGAACAACTGTTTTCCTCTCGCCCTAGAGATAGCGGAAGGGGCGGATTGCGCAAACGACTGTGTGCACGGACAAACGGGTGCACTGTGGCCGGATTCCACAAGCGTGGACACGACTTCGTTTGTTTCGTCCTGTTCACGCTTGCGGAATCCAGCCCCTGCTATGTTTTTGATTCCGCAAGCATGAACGTGTTTTTTTAACAGAAGGCGTGCATACGGGTGGGACAATTTATTCACAGTAGAAATACACCTAAGAGCCGGTTTAGACGGCGCGCTCCAGCGCATGTGCCTCACGAGCTTTGTGGATAAATGGAGAAGTGAGGTGGTACCTCTCTTCATTCCCACTCCTCCCTTCATCGCCAAACGTTTGTGAGGCACATGCGCTGAAGCGCACCGTCTAAAACAGCTCTAAGTGGAGAAAAATGGAAGAATAAAAGAGTGTGAAGGAGCGAGTGAGGAGTAAAAACCAAATTCAAGGGGGTTATCCTGGAATGCGATTCGAAAGTCATAAAATTCAGAAATAAGAAATGGTATCCCCCAATGCGAATTCGAATTAAATTTGTCCGTCTGTCATCGGATTTCGGTCCGTGAGTAAACCCATTGACGGATGCCCTGAATTTGTTTGTGTGTTTTCAAATATTCTAAAACTGGGTCAAGTCAATAATGCACGTTACGCGAGCAAATGACATATTCAGCTACAGACTTCCAATTGCTGAAGAAGTCATTTGCTCGCGCAAAGTGCATTATTGACTTGGCCCACTCTTTAAATGTTCTTGAAACAATTATTCGCATCAACATGTCAAATTAAGTTGATAAATGAACTTGGTTGGCTCAATAAGTTGCGATCGCACTCAGCGATACAAAAACTAAATCGCATTGCAACTGGCTTCCGTTTGCTTCTCACATTCGGATCGCATTCCAGGATAACCCACCGGTGATACCGCAGCCCTACATGACCAGTCAGAAATCCCACCAACAGCCTAAGGTGTCTACCCTGTTTAAAGTGATAACGCCTCTTAAGGCAAAGGGTCTTATTAGATCTTTAACCTGTCTAATGCCTGGGACTGATTCCCAGTATATTAGGTCGTCCCTTAACTCAGTTCTCTATCAGAGACTTGGAGGACCATGAGATGCCACAGAAGGGTTCTGAGCCCTGGACCAACGTCTCAGATCCCTCCTCATTGCCCTCAATGCCCAAGCATAGCGAAACAACTAACTACAATGCTGAAATCACAGCCGTCTTGCGCATACTTAGTTATGAGATGCTTATATTTCAGCTATCACACAAGACATCACGTGCTCGGAGTAGGTCTTATGGCCAGAAAATATAGATATTTTATGTTGTCCGCTTTTAACTAAAAAAGTATGCAAAAGGAGGCCGTATGTACTGACAGTTTGGGATGGAACACTGTTAATGATCAAGGAATCAGAGAGATAGCAGCAAATAAGAATTTGATCGCTTTGAATACTAGGTTAATATTAGTGGAACGCTGCGGAAGAATACCCATGAGGCAAGCTGTGTATCTCGTGATGGAGACACTAAAAATGAAATAGACCCGGGTTTAAAAAACGACCACCATTCGGACGTAATGACGATACCCAAAATACTGTCAGTAGTACTAACTGACTCCAGCTTAGGCGGAAGGCGTAGAGATGAGTTCATAGACGAAAAAAAGAAATCTTCATGGTAAATTAATCGAAGAAATACATCTACACAAGGAAGTTTTGCACGCCAAAGAAGTCTAAAAATCGCTCGTCGTCTGGTAAAAAAATCAATCGTTTTTGCCTGTTAAAAATAAAGTACTAAATTATAATAAAAAAAGTTTACATTCCTGTTTACATCATATATATATTATATAAAAAGCCATACAAGGGTTATTACCTATGGTTTGTAAGGTTTCATTAAATTTTTGGAAAATTTCTCAATATTTTCCACGCCACGAACTTCTTTTTGGAGGAGAGGTAGTTTTATAACATGGAAATCTTCATATAAATCCGAAATTTGATCCAGATATTTTTCTTGTATCTAACATTAAAAAAAAATTAATTTAATTCTTGCTATGACAAAATAAATCAATACCGTATATCGAGATGCACACATTGGACAAGGTTCTTCGTTTTCTTTTTTAAATAATAGTTGATTTACAATTATGTTATGCGTGTCAATACCACATTTTGTAAGTTCTTGTACAAGACGTTCCGTTTCATAAAGTGATAAGAATTCTGCTATACAAACACAAACAAATGTTGTTTGGTCCTAAAATAGAAATTGTTTATTATGGATTTTTTGTTTACTTTTTTGGAATATTAAAGCTCTTACAGGATTTCTAAATTGATCGTTGACTTGCCGGATTATTGTTAACATGTCATCTAATTTGGATGTTAATACATCTGCACTAAAATCCTGCATGCCAAGAATTGCACCGAACTGGGATATAAATGGTGCAATTTTCATTTTTAACCTTAGTAGCTTTCCGAGTCCTTTTTCAACAACCTTTAATGAAATTTTATTGTAGTTATTTTGTTTGTTTTTGGAATTTTTGTTTTACTTGGGGGAAGGATAACAGCCTCAATGTGTGACCAGTTGGAGCCGTGTCAAAAACAACCGCTGAGAAATTCATTGCTTTCACCAGTCTAGAATAAAGATTAAAATAAATTTAAGTTTTAAAGTTAGTATTAAAGAATGGTATTCATTATTAGTTGAATTTGAATAGCAAAAAAATGCGCTTAAGCGGACTTGATGTATACTACACCAATGTTACACATACTACAAGGGTCGGCGCTCGAAGTGTTACCAATTTCTCGCTGCTGTAGCACCCAAACGGCTAATGACAGCGCCCCCATGATTTGCGAGGCGTCAGTCTGTTATGTTGCTAACAAGCCTACGGAAGCATATCCCATTGGACGTTTCAACAAGACCCGGCACCATCCCATAAAGCCCGTGACATAATTATTTATTGCAATTTCTATATTTGAATCCAAGGGTAAAAAAGAATTTTGATATGTGATTCAAAGTTTTTTATATCAGGGCGCCCAAATGTTTTTTTATGTGAGAAAATCAGGTTTAGGAGTCACCCTTTGTACTACCAATCTGTCATGTCGTTCAAGTCATGGTGCAATGTCCATTAATAAGCCTGATTTGAAGGATAGATGAGAATAGGTTAGGTTAGAGGTCCACGGGGTGCTTGAGTATGTGTTGATTAACTTTGCGTTTGATTTCTGGGATGTTATACGAGTTCGCAAATACTGACTCCGGAAGATTATTCCGCAATCGAGTTGTTCTATTTATAAATGAACATCTGATCGTAACGTGTGCGGAACGGAAGTCTGCAGCGTGTGGATGTGTGCCGAGCAGGCTAGTCTTGTATTGTGGAAAAAATGTTGCTGTGCAGGCAGGTGTTTCTTAATTTCAGTGGAACAGTCGCTATGGTAATAGCGATAAACTTTGGAAAGGACTGCTACATTCCTACGGTTGCTTAAAGAGTCTATGGAGTCGAAAAAGGTGCTCTCATCAATAAGTTTGATGGCGTGTTTTTGCACCTTTTTTAGCCAAGCCAAGGTGGTATTTGCCCGCCCAGATATAGGAATTGCATTCAAGGCGCGGCCGAATGTAGCACTTATAGATTATAGCCAGGGCAGCTGACACTAGGAGGAACTTGCATCTCTTGAGGCATCCCAGGCATTGATAAGCTTCTTTGGCGATTATTCCATCGCAGATCTGTAGATAAAGTTACGCGTAGGATGTTAAGAAATGGGTCAGCCACTTGATTCTTTTTGCCCACTGAGATAGAGGGAAGGGCTGTGCAGGTTTTTTTTAGAGATACGACAGTACGGTTGCGTGTAATTCGACATGATTCTTGCGGCCCAAATGAAGAATGATTTCAATGTCCTCTTTAATAGATTTGGACAAGAGTTCACGGTCTAGGAGACAAGGTCTGGCATGTGCTTGTCTTGTATAGTCGAAGGCGTAGGAGTAACGCAGAGTACCGTCATCGGCAAAACTGTAAGGTAGGTTGAAGTGGATTGAGAGCAGATCATTAATGAATATACACCAAAACCTCGGTTTGCGTCGTTCCTATTTGCGTCCTTTTCGAAGTTGCGTCGTTCATTAATTTTCGTGGTTTTATAGTTGCGTCGTTAATATTTCTATTTGCGTTGCTAAATTTTATATAAAGGGTATTTCCCTTAACTTATTATGAATTAAACTTCTTGTTGCAATACATATAACATGTTTTTATTAATAAAACTTGGATTTTCTCATGAAATATACTATTCTGGTACCAATTAACAAAGAACTTGTAGAAATATTCATAATAAGAAAACTAATTTCGATTTGCGTCGTTTTGGTTTGCGTCGTCTCTCTCTGGTCCCAATTAACGACGCAAATCGAGGTTTTGGTTAGAAAGAGAGCAGGTGAGAGAATTGACCCTTGGGGAACGCCAGCCGAGATGGAATGAGGGTTGGATTCGACAAGATAATGGTTATCATAATCATTGGTAATCTACCGGCTAATATTGGTGGTGGCTTTTTACTACGGTATCTGATTATCTTTATCGAATTATGAAATTTTATGTAGGATGTTAAGATTCAAAACCCGCTTCTGCGTTAACTTATACGTTCTGTGCGAAAAGTGAAATTGTTTTTTCGCCTTCAAAGTAACTCCCATGCCCATCAAGTGCAATACAACTGTGCCAGAACGGCATTTAGATGTTGGAAGATTTCGGAAATCTTTTGTAAGGGGATTCTCAGACTGCCGATCAAGCTAGTCTTGTGTTGCAGGGATAACAATACCGTAGAAGCAGCAGACAAGGTAGAAGATAATGAAGCAGAGTTTAGAAAGAATGGATCGGCAACATACCAAATAACAAATACATAAAATGCTGGAACAGAACACCGATATACATCTTGTATTTAGAAACCAATTCCTAGTTTGTATAGTGCACGAAAAAGGGGGCTGTAGGCAGATGGCGTGAGCCGAGCGGGCTAATCTGGTGTTGCAGAAATAAGATTGGCGTGGAAGCAGAAGTGGGTTTATTTCGATAAAACAGTCGCTATTGTAGGTAGTATCGATAAAATTTTGCCAGGACTACTACTACATTCCTTCGGTGGCTCAAAGGGTCGATGGTGGATCAAATAGCGTCATCATCGATTAGTCAGGGATCTTTTGTTCTTTTATCTAGCCACCCTAAGGCAGTTCTCGAAGCCCCACTCCAAATAAAGGGATTGTATTCGAGGACTGGCCGAATGTAGGATATGTTGGCCGAATGAGAAGTTTGAATCTCTTAAAAAATCGCAGGCATTGGGGGGACGATTTGAAATATGTGGTAATTCCTTCGCAAATCCTTGGTTAATTTCAAGCACAGGATCTTAAGAGATGGATCAGCCACTAGTTTTACACCGTACATTGACACGGATGGGTTGGTTTGTAGGCTCTATAAAAATAGGACATCAATTAGTTTTGGAAGCATAAATTCGGCACGATTATGTGAAAGTCTAAGCTCAGGTGTCACCCGGGTAGCGGGAGACACTCTGATCGT
Organism: Thereva nobilitata; assembly: GCA_963855945.1. Classification (NCBI taxonomy): domain Eukaryota; kingdom Metazoa; phylum Arthropoda; class Insecta; order Diptera; family Therevidae; genus Thereva; species Thereva nobilitata. The sequence continues at coordinate 67,447,272 of OY979694.1, forward strand.
AGTGCTATGCCTTTTGAAACAAGTGAATCCCGCTGACCAGTCGACAAAGGCTGTGACGCGGCAATACCAGACCATCAAGTGAACAACAAGGTCTACCGTCCGCTGATGATGACGCGACCTAAGCGGAACTTTGTTAGCCTATTATTAATGGGGCGAGATGCCTTATTTACTCTTATAAGACGCTATCGTTTTGGAAACGTTGAATTCACCACAATTTTTTGGCTCCCTATAATTAATTTGAAGATGAATTCACGGTATTGGCAACTATTGATGGCTGGTACGTACTTGGCTCGCATTACCGAGGACATGAGTCTAACGCAGAATACCATCACCAACAAAAATGTGAAATGGGTTACGAGGCTAAGGATGTAAAGATTATGAATGATTGGTGGCCGTGGCAGCCGTCACCAGAGAGGGTGTCAGGGGTGGGATTACAGAAGTCGTTTCAACTCATTTGTTACGAGTTTTAAATGAAAAAAATTCAATGGAAAACTCGAATCAGATAACTTGAAACAACTTCTGTAATGCCACCCAGGTTTAGATTTGAAAGCACCTACCTTGATTGAATGGCCAGAAAGGCAAATCGCTGCCCAGTTCTTTAGAATTCAAATAATACCGATAACTTCGAGTTTAGCCGACAGAGCAGGATGCCATACTCTTTTGAACGCCTTTGATATATGGAAAACACCGGGAATATAATTTTGTATACACAAAAAAAGTAGCAGGCAAAAAACCAAATTCTTGTACCGAACACAAAATTTTACTTTACTTTGATTCCACACGTAATGTACTATCGTCGAGCATTTTATTAACAATCCGTCCCCCATTTTTTTTAATTAATTTTTAAGCTCATGTCACCACACCAATATAGAATCCCTGCCAGTACAAATAACGAATAAATATGGCTAAGTATAATGTACTTTACGAATTCTAGAACTGTCGTGGCATCGTGGCGTGGCTGAGCATTGATTTTAACAAAGTGCATTTTTTTAATAGAAGATATCATTCCATAGAATTAAAAAAACAAACTTACTTCATTACTTCAGCATAGCTCATTGCTTCATCAATTCCGGGTAGAGCGCCTATTATTTCATGTAAAACACCTTTGCTTAGTTTGATAGCTTCACTTTCACCTTCAAAATATTCATCAGGTAATTCACTCAGGCCAGCGTTTGGATCTATTTCCATAGCGTAAAGATTACTAAAGCCGTTGACCTGTAATCAGTGTGGAATAAATACTTAAATTACCCCCAAAAAAGGAGTATATTTTTTACCTTTGTTGGAACCTTAGTGAATTTTTGATCAAAGGCATCCGATATATTGTGTGCCGGATCTGTTGAGATAATGAGCACAGATTCTCGAACACTTGCCAGCTGAACTGCTAAGCTACAGCTTTTATTAAAAAAATAAAAAAGTCAATATGAATTATAATCGAATTTGTGCAATTTTTACGCACCTACAAGTTGTTTTACCAACTCCACCTTTCCCACCGACAAATATCCATTTTAATGATTTTTGCTTTAAAATATTGCGAAGTGTTGGTTCGAGTGTTGGTGGAGCTGCTGCCTGATCCTCCGACATCTTCTAAATTATATTTTATTTTAAATAATACTATACCAATAAATGCCACAAAATATTCGCTATTGCCTTATAAACATGAATAGTTTTTTTAAGTGAATTGACAGATTCAATTCCGCGATAGCAATTCTTTTCACGAAACAGTACAAGCTGTAAAACGTGTAACTAGGAAGATTTTGGTAAATAAAGTCAATGACACATTTGCCAATTGAATTGCAGAAAATAAAATGTATATTGGTTTTTTTTACTTCAGCTATCGATATCATCAATTTTTTTTTTTGCTTTAACGTAATCTAAAAAAGGCTGCTTTTATTTATTAGGCCCATGCAGCAACAGCAGCGGCAGTTGTATTCTGCAATATTGCCATTGTCACAAAAAACAAACATTTTTTCCGGCAATGGCATCCAAAACATTTCTTGTCAACATTTTATTGCTGGGAATTTAAATGGTTGGTAATTTAATTTCATATATAAGCTGAAGAAAAATCAACTGAGGTCAAACCTAGTAATTTTGCAGAACAACGCAACCTAGAACGGAGAGGAGAAGAAAGGGTCTACTAAATACTGCGGCGGAAATCTTCAACACTCTACCGGACTACATCAAATCGGCCCCGTCTTTGGTAACTTTTACGAGAAGACTAAAGGCCCAATTATATAGCAGAAACGAAAACGAACCGAAACGAAAAGAATGAAATAAATCGTATGAAAATGTATGAACGCGGTTATATAAACGAACAGAACCGAATCAGAACGAACGATATAAATTTATTTCATTTCGGTATTCGTTTCAGCTATTCAGCCCGTTACTTTGACAGATCGATCGACAGTTTGTTTTCCAATTTAAAGTAGTTGAAAGAGCGAAAAAGAAGTTATTTTAAAAGAATGCAGTGAATACAAGGTGAAAAATTTAAAATTTTGATTTCTCTTGTGATTTGTCGACATCCGCCATAAATTATATAAATTCTATAATAGATGTATTTATCGAAAATAAAAAATTCTTCTACTCAATGCAGAACTTGTCAACAAATGTCAAAAACCTATTCGCTCAGGCACCTATATAATCGCTATCATTTTCAAGTTCATTTCGTTTTCGTTTCGGTTCGTTTTCGTTTCTGCTATATGATTGGGCCTTAAAGAGTTATCTGTTAGAGGAGTACAGCGTCGTTAAAGGCTGGAGTACAATGATTCCGTTCCGAACCGCACCGTAAGCGTACTGTCCCGTGGAGTTGGATAACTGGCTACAATATAACCTATTCATTCCGTTTTTGACAACTATCAAGTTGAAAAGAAATGAGTGCAGAAATAATAAAATGTTGTGTCCAAATAGAATTAATTTTTTTTATCAAAAATTTCCGGATATTTTTTTAATAATTCAATTAATTTTTCGTCGTTCCCATTTATTTTTTAAATTACCGACCACCAAATGAGGTTATGTCTTCCGACCTTTTCGTAAAAAGATGGAATTTGCCCATCTTTTTCATTCCGCACCGTTCCGAACCGTCCATAGTAGTCACCCTTCCGTTTCCACGAACACTTCCAATGAAAATTCTTACAATCCGACTTTTGACATTTATACGAAACGGTACGGAGCGGAATCATTGTACTTCAGCCTTAATTGTTAAATTTAAATTGTTAAATCTGTATTGTACTTTTTCATTTTAGTTTTTATTTATTCCTTTTTATTTTATTTTTTTCTTCTTTTTTGTTTTTGTTCTTTAAACACTTTTGCTCAAAACATACAAGTAGTGGTAGTAGCTTTTAAATGGCAAAATAAATTGATGAATTAGGGCTCCCCAACTCTCATACCAGCTTCGCTGACTGAGTGGGGATGTTAATATTAGAAATCTCAGAAATAATGAATATGTAAAAAAATGTATCTTAATGATAAATTTAATAATAAATAAATAAATAAATAAATAAATTTTTAAAAATAAATTTGGGGTACATTTGTTAAGCCTAGTATGCTGTTCGTGCGGAATTCCGCTCTGTAGAGAATCCATATAACCAGTCTGAATTCCGCTTAGCTGGGAGAGTTATGTAGACAAGGTAGACCTGACCTTCAGTACAAGAATTTCAGAGAGAGATAAAAGAGATGCCTCCAAGGCCAACACTTTGTACTGGTGGTTGGAGGACGAATAATTGTTGTGTATTCGCCCTAAATACTCTAGACATAGACTAGTTTAGCTTGTAATTACTTTTAATGACTAGTTTAGGGCTTAAGTAAGATCTAGCTCTAGTTTTTACCTAGAATGTAATACTTTTTAGATTTAAGTAAGCTTAGATTAAGGTTGTGAGCTTCCACGAGCTTTTGTTATTTTTCGCAATTCGAGCTCGTGGAAGCTCGTCGCCTGGACGGGGGTCACCCGGAGACGTTTTCTTCTCCGTTGCCCCCGCCCAGATAGTCTTTTTAGGGGTAAGTTAGGAGATTAAGTAGAATAAGATAGTTTTAAGATTTTTTTTTTTTTATATAAAATGAACATAGTTTCTAAGTTTTTTTCAAATTTTTCTTAGAGGTAACATTATGGCTGGATATACGACAAAAATATTCCGGAATAAGTGAGCTTTTATGGTGGAGGGGGTAAATTTTTCTGTTCTCGATTAAATTTGGGTTTGGGTCCTGCGCACTGCGGTTTTCCTCGACTTGAGTTTGTGTGCGTGCATATTTGATCTTGCGCACTTCATCAATTTCCGTTGTTAGCTCCAACTGAATTTTTTGGCTGGTAAATTTATACGAAGTTTACATGCAATTCAAAAATTAGTGAGGTTATGGGTGCATATTTGATCTTGCGCAGTTCATATATTTCCCTTGTGAGCACCAACGGAATTTGATGGCGGGTGAAGTTTGCATTCAATTCAAGAATAAGTGAGGTTATGCCAAAATAATTTATACGACGTTTGCATATTTTCTAGAAATAAGTGAGGTTATGCGATGGATGATGATGAAGATGTTGTTCCACATACACACTTAAAAGTAAATGGGGTTGTGTGAAGTTGTTTGCTAACAAAATAATCACCACTTTGTTCATACATTTTTACAAGAATTTAAAAAAAAACGGTCTGATTATTAATTGTTATGCACTTATGGCCGGTTCACATTATTCCAGTAGCAATCCAGTCCAGTGATCGAATCCAGCGCTGGAGTGCTACTGGAATAATGTGAACCGGCACTGGATTGTACCCATTCCAGTGAACAATCCAGTCCAGTGACTGGATTGACAGTCTACTTTTTCATTCCACCTCGCCCAATCCAGCGCCACTGGAATAGTGTAGACGACCAGTCCAGTGCTGGATTAAATGTTGAAGAGTAAATACGTATTGTTTTTTTATAATCGCATTGTTTTAGTTGATAAAATTAGTTAATTATTAGTTGATAAAATTAGTTGATCCATTCTTGAAATTATATTCACTATCCAATAAATGTTGAATGACTTGTAGACGATATGAATCCAGTCAAGCACTGGACTGGATTGACTCGCTGGATTACTGGACTGGAATAATGTAGACGATATGATCCAGTCCAGCATTGGACTGGATTGACTCGCTGGATTACTGGACTGGAATAATGTGAACCGGGCATAATGACCTGAAAAATCATAAAATGAATGGGCGGCATGTATAAATAAAGCATATTTCTGTAGAATCCTCTGCTACCCGTTCCATGAACAAACACTGTTTGTTGGCTAAATAGCAACTAATTATAAACCGAAACCGCACATTTTAAAACTACACAAATGGGCTGGACTCCTTTTTTCAATTTTTAGAGTAATAAATTGCATTTTAAAAGAACATAAAGCCCTTTATGCTGTAAACATGCTGAGGGCGACGGCGAAACTATTTTCCTCGGCCACTGCGAATGGCCCGACGAGATTTCTTGTGTGCACACACTAAGAGCGACGACAAAACAAATTAAAAAACACACACCGGAATAATCATCTTGGAAAGCCGCATGCTACACACGCACACAGGAACACACGAGAATAGCAACACAACCCCATGCCACTGCCCCCATGCAATTTTGACAGGCGACGACTACGAAATAGAAATTGGATTGATTCGGTAGCCACGCTCGGCGGCGTCGCAGTCGTCTGCAGATTGTGCGCCTGCATATATAAGCCGTGTGTTCTATTCGTTTTTGACAGTCGCCGAGGAAAATAGTTTCGCCGTCGCCCTCAGCATGTTTACAGCATAAAGGGCTTTATGGGAATAAAAAGACTTCCATATTCAAAAATTAATTTTGACGTTTGTGTAAAATTTAAAAACAAACATTTTTTGTGTACATATTCCATTCTTGTGTACAGATTACATTCTTAAGTTTGTGTGGGAAAAGCTCACAATTTTAGGCGCAAACCGTTTATACGAAAAATGAGTTTATTCCCAATTCCGAAATAAAATAAGGTATAGTATAAACCGCCATATTATAATGATTTTTTTTATATTAAAATAAAATGAAAAAAATAGAGAAGATTTAGCCGAAAGGCATAGGTTAATTTAAAATATAGGTTAATTTAGAGTGCCTGCTGAGGGCCAGTAAGTTAGTTAGATTAGAATAGGCTAAAATAATTAACTTTAAGCATTAGTTAAATTTATATTAAGATAGATGGTAAGGAAATAAATAAATGCTTTTTTAAAACTAAACTAAAGCCGCTATATAAACTGCTCAAACTAATGTACTATAGTTCCATGTCGAAAAACAAAAATCACAAAACAACTTTTGACAGATGACGGCTACGCACGGTATACAGAAACAAGGTAATGTAATGGAGAAATGTCATTTGAGTGCTGACGTCACTTGGCACGCTCTTCCCATATAAAATCGGAGTTGTGTTGTTGTTTCTACATTAGTGCTGACGTCACTCGGCACGAAATTTCTACGATATTCGAAGCTGTCAGTCTCTGTTACATTACCTTGTTTCTGTATACCGTGACGGCTACGAATTAGAATTTTAATAGAGCCGTCGTGCTCGTCGCCGTGGTACAATTTTGGGCAACATCATAAGAATCGTGTGTATTATAAATGTGTTTGACAATAGCTGCGACGATAGTAAAAATGACCAGTCCAAATTTTGCCCGATCACCGTACTAGGCTTAAAGCCTAGTATGGAGTTCTCACGGAATTCCGTTCAGCATTTTTGGTAAATATTTCTACACGGAAAAATTGCGTGTAGAATATCGTGGAGAAAAGCTAACAGTTGAGAAAAGGCGAACAGCTGACTATTAAAAATCACATATAAATCCACGAACTGACGGCAATAGCTGTTTTTCATTCGTCCTGTCAAAATTACCTAACACACAACACGGAATAATTGTCTAACATTTATTCCGTTCCAACATGAACGGAAAAAAGTCTCCAATTCCCTGCAAGCCACCTGTTAGAGAATTGCACACGCTAAATATTACCAATAGTTTTCCGTTCGAACTGCGTACTCATAAAAAAAAGGGCACGGAAAAATTTGGTGAACGGAATTCCGTGCATCTTTCTTTTTACGTGTATTTTATATGGGAAACGGAATTCGGTTCGAACTCCATACTAGGCTTAAAACCAAAGACAAAGTAATAAAGAGGGCTCAAGGAAGAAATGCTGTTATTTTCTTGCAACCGCCACGAAATAAGTAATTGTTATTACCAATTAAAACCTAGTATGGAGTTCGCACGGAATTCCGTTCAGCATTTTTGGTAAATATTTCTACACCGAAAAATTGCGTGTAGAATACCGTGGAGAAAAGCTAACAGTTGAGAAAAAGCGAACAGCTGACTGTTAAAAATCACATATAAAACCACGAACTGACGGCAATAGCTGTTTTTTATTCGTCCTGCCAAAATTACCTAACACACAACACGGAATAATTGTCTAACATTTATTCCGTTCCAACATGAACGGAAAAAAGTCTCCAATTCCCTGCAAGCCACCTGTTAGAGAATTGCACAAGCTAAATATTACCAATAGTTTTCCGTTCGAACTGCGTACTCATAAAACAAAAAAGGCACGGAAAAATTTGGTGAACGGAATTCCGTGCATCTTTTTACTTGGGAACGGAATTCCGTTCGAACTCCATACGTAAACATTGCAATAAGACAAAAATATTTCTTTTATTGTAAACAGGTACATTTATTTTTATTTGCAAGGGCTATTGCAACATTTTTACAGGCATGCAAAAACTATAATAAAATTACTTACAGGCAATTACTTAATCCTTTTCCATCGATAATCATTATCCTGGGCACTTCATGCACTTTAATGTTCACGAAAACACAAAAATTCACTTAAAACTAATAATAAATGCAGCTATAACCTGCAAAACACTTGCTTAACGCGGATTTTGACGTTTCTAACCGCACTTCTCACAGATAAATTGAAGTCCATTCTGTCAGATAAATTGAAGTCCCATTTTCTTTGAATGTGAGTGTGAGATTTCGTTGTGCATGGCTTCTTTGTGTCCATTTGAGACTTTTGATCTACATGTTGAGAACTATCATGCCCTAAACACAATGCACATACGAGAGACAAAATACATGATACAAGAGATGTCAAAATTCTTAAAACACATGAACGTAAGTGCAATCGCTCACAATTCGCATACAAGAGACAAGAAATATTTTATACCAAATACAAAATTAGATTTAATTCTATTTTTGTATCTCGTATTCACGTTTTTACATGGTTGACATACGGAAAAAATTCGTTTTGTTTAATTTTACCCCGTTTATGATTAGGTTGAAAAGTTGAGTCGAGGTTGAGTTGAAATTTCAACCACCGTATATGATTCCGAGTTGAGTTCACTTTGGGTTGAAATCGGGTTGAACTGCCATCAAAACATAACCTCTTTTTGTTAATTCTTTTTCTATATTTCTGACTTTCTATACAGTTTTCCATCAAAATGGTGAAGGGAATTTTGTTCCCGCATTATTTCTAACATAGTTTTTGTTTCCTGATGCTCCCAAACATTTCTTTTAGCCATTGTCAAAATTAAATTTCCTCTGTTTTTACATATATAGTTAATATAAAATAATTAACGCGCTACAAAAACACCGAACACAAAACTAACGCCGAAGGCAGACTTCACGGATGATAAACAAACAAAACAAATGTTACTTCAACGAGTCGAGTTGATATTTCGCCTCATATACCCCGTTTATGACTAGGTTCAACCTAGGTTCAACCCAGGTTGAACCCAGTCATAAACGGGGATCGAGTTGAAACTGGGTCCACTCAACCCAACTCAGCTCTACTACCTGGGTTGAGTTGATATTTCGCCTCATAAACGCGTGTTGAGTTGAAATTGGGTTGAGGTGACATTTATTTTGTTTGTTTACCATCCGCGAAGTCTGCTTTCGGCGTTAATTAGCGTTAATTATTTTATATTAACTATATATATAAAAACAGAAGAAATTTAATTTTGACCATGGCTAAAAGAAATGTTTGGGAACATCAGGAAACAAAAACTATGTTAGAAATAATGCGGGAACGAAATTCCCTTCACCATTTTGATGGAAAACTGTATAGGAAGTCAGAAATATAGAAAAAGAATTAACAAAAAGAGGTTATATTTTGATGGCAGTTCAACCCGATTTCAACTCAAAGTGAACTCAACTCGGAATCATATACGGTGGTCGAAATTTCAACTCAACCTCGACTCAACTTTTCAACCTAATCATTAACGGGGTACGTATGTTCCACCTGTCATAAAAACGACTGGACACAAAGCAAAACGTGTAAACAAATATTCGCTTTTTCGTTCGCTTTGTCGCGCCTCAAAGCGACCTGTGTGAACAGGCACAAATGGAAGGCATCCTCTGTTGCCGGAAAAATTGCCGTGGAGACACTGGGTAAACACTGCATAAAATATTAATTTATTTTTGTTAAAGACTGGCAGCACTGACGTTTGGTATGCAACAAACGTCAAATTGTCAGTTCTTTTTTAAATTCGTTCCAACGACTCCGTGCAGTTGTTGATGAGTTTTTTGTTATTAATTTGTTTGTTCTTATCTACCTGTTTTAGTTATTTTAATTGCAAGTAATGCACGACAGTAATATTGTGTAGTATTAATGAAGGAGCTAACAACGAAATGGATCCTGTGAAAGGTAATATACTGTGCGCTTACAGTTGCAGGTACTAGATACTTGCTCTGGTCTTGTTGATTTACTTTTATAAACAACCGGCTCCTGCATGGCTTTCCGCCTGATAAGACAAAATATAATAGTCTAGCAAGTGCAGGTACTGAATTACGTTTACTGAAGCTGAAAATTAAAGAATTTCAAAAAGTTTGTACCTGCAAATGTTTTTTTGCGAATTTCACAATAGGAATTCTGGCGTCAAAGTGGAGTTGATCAGAATGATGCTCCGGGAGAAGTTCGTCGTGTGACCTCTTTGCCACGACGGAAGCTACTTACCTCAATAATTTGTGATTTATAACAAAATGTGCATAGACAAGCGTAATATGATGTAACTGGTTGCGTTTTTAGAATTTATATCAAATTGAGAATCAGAATTTTAATTTTTGTTTTCTGAGTAGTTTGTCCGTGATTATATATTTTTTTTATTTTGTGTATAGTAGAAGGTAGTTATCTATTGATCTTTTTCATATGCTCCGTTGACTGCAAAATAAGTTTTGTTTGATCAAGAGCTGGGTCGAGTCTGTGGCTGCGGGCGATTCTTGCCTTTTTGGTTTCTTTAAGCTGACTTTATAAATAATAAATCGTACTGCGATTACCTACGTAAAATCACCACGACTTTAGCTTAGTTTAGTTTTTCTTCGATAATATACTATAAAAGGATTGGAAAATTTTTAATTAAGAGGTTTTGTTCTGCCGAGTTCTGTGACAATTATGATACCAAATGCGATCATAAAGTAGTGCTACTTTGCGAATAATCAACCAAACATAGTTTTTTTTATTAATAATAATAGTCGGAACGGGATCTTGAACTGGGAATGAAAATAAGGAAAACTTATATCTATCCAATGGCGCCAGAGTCTAGTTCGTGCTCTGGCCTCTGAGTTTTTTTTCTCTCAACGATACTATTTATTTATTTATGCCAACCGGCATTATACATTTGTGAAGATATTGCGAACGGCTAACAAAGACCTCGGACGGTGGTGGCACCCGATTTTTCCCTTCTATCAAAACCTGCAGTGACTCTTCTGCAGACGAACACTTAGCAGCTCTGTTAGCAAGTCCTAATCCCACCTCCCCGCGGTGCCCCCTGGGGTACTTCTTTAGAAGGAGCTAACGGGAGACGGTCGAATGGCGAGTTCTCTGCGCCACAAAACAGAGTTTTAAGTCGGTTGGGCTTAGGGTTAGCAACCCGCTCCTATAAAAACTCCATTGCTACGAATCGGCAACAATGCCTCGGTACCGGAGGGCAACTGTTTCCGCCCTATGTCCCATGAGGGAATAAAGGAGCGTTATGTATGTGTATGTGAAGATATTGCACCATATTGAATACATGAAGATTACTATTCAAAATTGATTAGCAAATAGCAACTTTTTAACACTCGCTGAAAACTATGGAATTATTCCTCCAAAAAAGTTAATATCCGCCATTCTATTTCTGGGTCCATGGTAAACGTAATTTTTACGAGAGCTTACTACTGGCAGCAGTTTTCTAGTTCTTATCTCTACCCTCCAGCAAATATATCCAAAGTCAGCCACAATTTCTGGCGAATTGATCATTGATAATTTTAAAAAGAAAGGACAAGTCAGCCATTTGTCTGCGACTTATCAGGCTTCTGAGCTTATATTCTTAAACAATGTCGCTTATGATATTTTACATGCTTAGAGCCCTCAACATAGCGTAAGCATTTACAGAACTAACGTTGGATTTTTTCAATATGACTGATGTCTTGTTCGGTAAATGGAGACCAGACTACAGATCCGTATTCCAGTATGGGCTTGACGAAAGTTGAGAAAAGAAAAATCAGTGTTTTGACATCCCTAAACTCTTCTTACTCTACAAAAAAATCCTAGGTTGCAATACGTACGAAGTGTAATTCTGTTAATATGTTCAGAGAAGGTTAATTTGTCATCAAATATTACTCCAAGATCTTCTACCGTTCTGGCCGTTGGGATAATTTCACCATCAAGTATATAGATTGCTGGCAGTTGCTTGTAGGGTCGCGACAAAGGGATCACTGCACCCTTTTTTATGTTTATTTATTTTACTTATTTTTCACACACCAATTCTCAATTTCACAAATGTAGTGCTGGAGGACATAGATTTAGTTCATTATTAATTTCTCTGTATATCTTAACACCAATGTCATTTATAAAGATGCTGAAAAGAGTTGGACCCAAATGCGAACTCTGAGGGTCGCCGGATGTAATAGCAAATTAATTTGATAACTGACCATTAACTCGCACGTCTGCTACAAAGGTACCAACCATTCCAGAACTTTAGATCTTACACCATAACTCAGTTTTTTAGCAGAGTTTCATGGTCCACCATGTCGAAGGTCTTGCTGAAGTCTGTGTATAGCGCATGTACTTCCTTTCCTCTGCCTAGTGAGTTTAGTACATAATTAACATACCTAAACAGATTGCTGGTCTTGGATCTACCAAAAAACTATGCTGCCTAATAACTATAATATTCTTGAAGGCAAAGGCCAGTTGAGAAGCAAGCATGCACAACGCGTTAAATCCATTTTTGACACTTTTTTGAGTCTGATGCAGTTTTTATATATTTGGGCTGAGATAAATCCAATGGCGATGTCAGAATCGAGCTAAACGCGTTAAAACCTAGTGACATTCTCGTTTAAAAACTCGCAAATGAAGCATAACGGGTTAAATCCAAAAGCAAAATCGAACTCGAGCAAATTGTGATAAACCCTTAGCTTACTAGATGGCAGCGTTTTTTTCTCCTCGTAATTACTTGCGAGTACATCACCAATGGAACACGATTTTTGACAATTACCAGTAAAATATAACATGCAATCCCGAAATCCCACGTTCTACAAGTGGTCTGAAGACCAAGCTGGACGAGCGTCTGTACAGATAGGTTCAGCACTTTTAACCCACTTATATTCAGAGGGTACAGAAAAGGTACGATTATTTTGCGTTGGCTGTGGAGGCCAAAACAAAAATTCACATATAATTCACGAAACTTTAAATATGATTGCCTTGCTGAAATCCATTTCAATCAATCAAAACGGGATAAATCCAAAACATATCATCAAAACGGCCCCACGCATTTTTTCAAACTTAGTAGTAATATTACCTCAACACCTTCTACAACATTGGTTTACAAAAATATTTCTATTTGAAACGGACGTGTAGTTATAACATTTTTGCGATTTACTCAAAACTATGTAGTTTAAGTGGATTTATCGCGTTTTGCATGCTTGCTCCTCAGTTGTGGCAAGACTCTCCAGGAGTTTAGTTAACGATGACTGGTTACAAATTGGCCTATAGTTGATATCGTTGGATTTATCAGCGAATTTATGAATGGGGCTGATATAGGATAATTTCCATACAATAGGAAAATTACCAGTTTCCAAAGATTTGATGAAAGTATGTGTGATAGGCTCACACAGGCCCACCAGCACCTTTTTAGATAAATATTTGGCATTCTGTCAGGTTCAGCACCATTATTAATATTTAACAAAGCCAATTGACGATAAACTTTAAGGCAAAACTTCAAATTTAGAGACATGTGCTTCCGCAGTCTCGTCTTATTTACTAATCCCTTCAGAGGCAGCAACAGATTCAGGTGGTGAACCAGAAGGCATTTCGTAGATATTTTGAAGATATATTATCCCAGATATATTATCCCAAACCATAGTTGATGTAATATCAACATCATCACGACTTTTATTTTTTATAAAGGTCGAAAAATTTCTTACATCACTTTTCAAACCATTCTCAACCTTGTCTAAATAGTTCTGGTAACAAGTTCCACTTAATTTTTTACGTTGAGATATAATTAGATTAAGATTATATAATTACTGCGAGTATTTTTCTATGGTCTATTTTCTTTTGTTTGGTTTTATATATAAGTTCATTGGAGAACCAGCAAGGATAGTCTCTATACTTTTTCTTATTTAACGGGATAAACTTCGCTATTACTTTGTTTACGGTATCGTAGAATCAATTCGCTTTGTCATCAATATTATTAAATGATAATTCAAGGCTGCATAGTCAACACTTTTGAATACCTCTGACGCGTTATCGTAATGTTTCAAACTGGAGTAGAATTAAAGTGAGCTGATAACGCTGGGTGATATTTATTTTCGTCCACAATTGACGACGTTTTATCAACAACGATGTCGAGGTCACTGAAGCTTCGAACATTGTTATGTTGTCGTTTCGGAGATTGTTATGTTAAAAACAGCCAGCGAGAAAGAATTTCTCATTTCCTCTAGCTGCTGCCAACTGCTACCGAGTTTATCTAGGTGATGATAAAATTCGCTTTCGGCACCTACTGTATCGTAACATCGCTAGGTTTGTCAACTCTACCCTTTCCTTCTGCTTTACTCAACAGGACTTTCTTTCAGAATTGCCATCTTTGAACTGGGGATCTTTTAATTTTATTATGAGTTACAATGGAGGAACATTATATTGTTGATTCAATCCTTGGATTTAGCTTATCTACTCATTATCAACTCTTGCTAGGCCCAATATAGATGCATTTATTTGCATTTACCATTATTTCCATTTATACCGTAGAAAGCGAGGTTTCGCAGAAATAGTTGAATGCTGATTTTTATCACCGTCTTATATAGTTTTATCTTGGTTTCACTGTGGCCATTTCTATACTTTATACGAAGGAGAGGGAGGCGTTTTGTTTACTGGCGTGGTTTTCCTTTTGACTTCCTTATTGTTATCTTTATCGTCTGGTATGTTTGATTTCAAATAGCCAAGGTTAAAGCCGGATATTCACATGTTTTCACTTGTAATCTTAGGTTTGTAATGCTGTACTGTCGTGATGCATTGAGAATACAAGAATTACAGGTCTGTTTTGTTTTGAAACGAGAGCACGTTTTTAGTTCGTATAATCGAACAATATTGGTTGATCTACTAGTTGCTTTTGCAGAAGCAATTCGCTTGGTATATCTCGCTTATTTTTTCCCTGTGCCGTCGTTGTACGTCTGCTTTCTTTTTTCAAGTTCATCTACAAGCTCAATAGAAGACATCGAATTATCCGTAGTCATATTAGAATTGCTTCCAAGGATTGGCTGTGTTTGATGTAGACCTAGTAGGAATAACAAAGCGTTTTATTTCTTCTGACAGTCCTGTACCACACAACCTTTTCTATAATATGTGTAACCGTTGTAAAAATAAAGCGCATTCGCTCAATCCATACAATTGTTGCAAATTACTCACACATGTATCAGAAATATGAGAAGTAGCTAATTATCATAATTTTGCCATTCTGCCCGATCAGCACAACAAAATTCGTTTAGCGTCTATAGCTCTCATGGTTCGATTTCAACGCTGCTAAATAAAATAAAAGACCTAAAGTGGTATTTGGTTCAATCAAAACTACGTCTATCAATTCTACCGTGAAATTGTTGTTCTGAACTCAGATATTTTCACACTAGTGCAGTAATAATTTGATGTAGTATTTCTTCATCAAACAGTTTATTTTAAACAATATTAGGATTTTTTGGATAGTTAGCCTTGAAAAGGGCTTGCTCCTTATGATGTTATGTTCAACCGTACGAACTCTACGATTAGTTGTAGCTTTGCTCCACTTGTAAATCTGGTCATGGGACACTCACTTGATTTCTTGTCTGAGCTTGCTAAATATACTTTTCCGTCCTCTTCATATTGGCTGCTTTCATTCTATTTCCACTCTTTCACATAAGAATGGTTTCAAAAGTCTTCTCAACACAAATAACGGCTGATAACATTATTTTATTTCTAAAGCAACATAGAAATTAGATTTAATCATTATTGTTTAAATAAAATTTTATAAATTTTACAAAGCGCAATAATTTCAACAAAGTGTTTATTAACACAGTCTTTTTAATATATTTCATCTAGGTCGATGTACAACGCCTGGTAGCTGCGCAATGTCTTCCTCGTCGCACTATAGTCTTCCTTTTCGCATTCACAATTACAAAACGACAAAACAACATGCCTGTCCAGGATTCTTACAGAATGATGATCAAACAGCAGTTCAAAATATGTTCAACAAACGCAACGAAAAACTAAATAAACCTTGTCAAAATGGATTTTGTTACTGTTTTACCAGTGATAGTGATGAAATAAAATTTTCCCATAATCAGCCTAAACATAGGACACGATTTAAAAAGCCAATGGGTGCTGATTACATAAATTTAAAATTACCTGAGAATAAAACTAACAAAAGAGTATCACTTCCGCCTGAAACTAAAACTTTTGCCAAAGATAATGTTTACAGAAGAAGTTGTGGGGCGGAAATACCGAAAACGACGACTATCTATAAGGATGATGTTAAATCAACTTCATGTTCTGATTTAGAGGCTCCAATGCTTCATATTATTCAAGAGATACATAAAGATGTAGTCATATCAGAAGTTAGAATAAATAAATCGAAAGTTAAGTGGAGAAGAGTTCGATTTCATAAGAGAAATAATTCTGAGAATCAACCTGCTCAAGAAGTAAATGGTGATAATCCACCGCATGTAAAAAGCGACAGTGAAGATTCTCAATTAACAGCTTCTGTGAGAGAAGATGTTTTTGATCTAAATGATTTTGATTCTGGGACATTGACTGCGTCTCCGCACAGTTTCAAAAGAAGAAATGATACGCCATCGTCGGGAAGTTCTAGAAAAAAGGGTGGAGATTTATTACGTAAGCGATTAACCCCGGAAAAGACTATTAAATATACAAATTCTAATACCCCACCCAAAAAACCCCCTCGAAGTTTCTCAAGCGGTTCTGAGCAAAATCAAACTAAAACATACATTCCAACAACAGAAAGAAATTTAGAGCAGAATATTATTGATATGGACAGAACTAGAGCTTATGTTACTGAGCATTGGAATAAGTCAACAGCAGCAAATGGGGTTAAAAATTCCATGCCATTAAATATACATGAACCAACATGTCCTACTATATCGTTAATTGAAATGGAATCTTTCAGGGAACAGCAGCAGAAAATACGACAAAATCAACAAAGCGGCTGGATGCAGCCTGAGCAACATCAACCACCTCCACAACAGCATCAAATAATCCAACCTGGACGAGATGGTTCAGATCAACAAGGAAACAATAATGGACATCAAATGCCCCAAAGTGCATGGACGCCCCCCAGTGAACAACATGAAAGCTCTAAAGAGGATCCAATACCACAAGTCGGTTGGGTTCCGCCAGATATTGTTAATATGATACATTATGAGTCACGATCAGATCCAAAAATGTTCAAGTCGTCTCAGTATAGCGCGGAGCCTCAATCATTAGGTTGGGTGCCTCCGCCTAAATTAAATATCGACACAGTAGATGCTATACCAAAATTTCGTACCAGTGAAGATTTCCATAATTTTGCAGCAAACATGGAATGTAAAAGTACACCAATTAAAAATGAATTATTGATTTCAAAAGATGTTAATGAGCAGTCGACGCAAAAAGAGATATTGAACACTAGACTGAGCAATATTGAAGAAGAAGAAAAAATTAAATCATTGTCGAAGAAAGAGAGTTTTAGTAAAAAAGCTGTTGATAATACAATAAACTTTCTAGAAAATTCCAAGAGGAGAATAATTAAATTAGTACGAAGAAACAGCCGACGTAGAAGCATGCCTACACTTAAAAGTATTGGTATTCAAACCTCAAACTCCGACTTAACTGATGGAAAATATCCTAGAAAATTATTTTTTGATGAAACTAAAAGCATCAGTAATAATAGTCAGAATCAGAAACCAAGTGCAAGTGAGACTTCTAAGGAAACACCTAAACAAAATTTTGATTTTAATCGTGTAGTACCACCTCCTCGGAAGGATAAGAACGTAACTAATAAATTTGGGTTTTCTCCGGGAAGAGTATTTAAATCTATAACACCGCAACGACAGAACATTCCACAAAGTTACAGATCGTATGCATCAGATTTAAATAGCGATCTTACTGTAGCAACTATGAATGATATATTAGGAAGCATTCGTGATAAACTAGAAAAGAACGATGACCAGACCCCGGAAACATTTCAAGAGTGCGTAAATTATGCCAGCGTTCAACAAGATGACACTTCCATTCACAATTCCATTCAATTTCCTGCACAAGTTGATATTCATCAAGAACCTGTTTACGCGGAAATTCCACAATATCAACATCAATTTGCAGCGGTTTCTACTGCTAGTAGCATGAATGGAGTCCAGCATATTATTGTTAATGAAAATCCTAGTGCTATATACGCAGAAGTGAGGAAAAAATGTAGGCAGATAACAAAATCCCAATCTTTTAATAATTTATTGGAGAAAGATCGCTTTCCACAAGAGAGAAATTTAAGCAAATCGCAGCTATCAAATAGTGATATATTTTTAGACAATCTTTTTGATTCCAAAAAGGATAATTCGTCAGGACAGTACAAGAAAGCTAATACGAGTTTAGATAGTGTAAGTAAAACAAATATACATTTTTATTTTGTTGTAACATTTTATTTATTTCTAGATTGAAGATATAGCTACAAATATGCCCTTGCGTGCAGCTGAACAATCTATTATTGAAGTTACGGATTGCGAGGATTCTTTCGAACATGCATATTCTGACAGTCCTATAAGAAAAAGTGACGTAGAAGTAGTCTCACCATCTCCGAAGGTTTGAAGAGCAAAATATTTTTACTGTTAATAATTGTAGTTACTTAGTTTCTGTTACTAATTGATCTAAAAAACAATTTTTTTATTAAAACTAACTAGTCGTTTTGAAGGATATTTTAAGGTAAATTTCAAATGTTAACGTTATGTTTAATAAAAACGCATGTTTGATTAACTATATTTTCGGTTTCTGGCTAGCTGCATGTTGGCTCTTACTTTATTATTGCGTAAACAAAACGAATGTTTCGCATGTACATTTCATCATCAACACAATACTTATAAATTATATGCCTATATTATGAACCGTAACATTATAAATTACTAAGGTTGCTACAAACCCTGGCCAACCAGTCGAAAAGTTACAAGTTTTCAGCTATCGAGGAATCAGAGATCAATCTCAGCTTTAGCAGAAATTAATTACACCTTTAATTTTACCTTGTTTACTTTCAATGCAAGCCTAATACATTCATGAATTTCTGCTGAACCATCTTGTTTTAATATTTTCAAACGTGGCAGTTTTAGTGGGGTTTTCTCTTTATTGTCCATTGAATGGAAAGTTATTATCTACGCCTCTTTTCTTGCTTATTTAAAAGGCTATAGTTTATTTAAAATTCAATTAAAAAGATTTATTTATAGTTGTATAGTTGTAAAACGGATTTGAGCTACTACAGCAAATATGTTGTGCTAGAACACGATCATCACTTACTTCATTAGGCTGAGCAAGCTTAATTTTACGTCAATATTAGTGGAGGCTAAATTAAGAGACCAATTCTTGAAGATTGAAAAAAATTATCATTTTGACTAATCTTTTGAATAATAAGTGAATAATGTCGAGCAGTGATCGACACTTGTCTACAATGTGCTGCTCTGCTATTAAGTTGACTTCTAGGGCCCACAAAATATTCTTATGCAGCATGTAAGTTTTGTGAATCAGGAGTGAAAAAATCAGGCTTCCGAATATTGTTTATCGTTTATAATTAATCTCTTGCTTACTTTAACTAATACAACGTTAATTCTTTGCTTACGATGTTGCTTGCTTTTTTTGTTTTTAATATTATCTCATTGATCTAGTCTATTTTCGTTTTGCCGTTTCCTTCAAGCCATTACTTCAAATGGGCGCATTGCTGTTCATGCTATGTAGGGAATCCAAAATTACCGAAATTTTATATTACCGGTTTTCGGTAATTTTTTATCGGAATTACCGGTAATTACCGGTAAATTTCGTTATTAAAAATATAATATATAGACAACACGCCATTATAATTTTTTTATATTAATAGATTATATTTCAGTATTACTTTTGATTATAAAAATTAAAAAAAAAACAATTCATAAAAAATAAACAAATAGCCATTCCAACAATCAAATTAAGAAAGTTACATTATATGTACTCATCAGTCTTATATGTACTAACTATAGATACTATTGCAATCAATTAAAAGGAACCAAAAACCAACAAAAAATCATATTTCATATGTAATTATTGTACAAACAATTTTCAAGGCTTATAAATATCGCTTTGATCAATAAAATAGGCCCGCAAAAAACACAAATTGTCAAGACTTTTGTCATTAAGTCGGGATCGTATTTTAGTGCATATCTGACCTGCGGCTGAAAAGGCTCTTTCAGATTCCACAGATGTTGGCTTTATTGTGATAATATATTGGTATGCTCGCTCAAGATAGTTCCCTCGTTTTTTATTTTCTTCAAAAAAAAGTAGTTCTCTTCTTATAACTTTGGTTAAGTTTGTTGTATTTTAATGGCACAGTCTTTTTATCTACCATTACAGTTTCAGTTTTTTTCTTGATTGCTAATGCCAATCGTTCTTTCATGGATAAAGTGCTAGGGACAATTAAATCCTCTTCACATTCATCGCTTTCCGATAAATCTACAACTGCTGCTGCATTATTATGTATATCTAACCGTTCTATTAATGAGACAAGCAACTTAATTACACTACCTTTACTTGTTCTGTTAAATAAATCGTATTCGTTTGCATTTAGTTTTGTTTTTTTCCATTCGTCGGGATTATGTAAAAATTGAAGGACATCTGAATAGTTTGAGCGTCTCTCTTTTAGACGGAAAAGTAGTTCGGATTTTAGATCTTCACTAAGTCGTGTATTTTGGTTAGATAATTCATCCAACATAAGTTTAATAGAGGCGTCGGCACTTAATAAAGTACTATTACTTGAGCACAAAGCTTCCACAGCCAACTTTATGGGTAATAGTGATGATATTATACCCTCAATTAATTTAACTTCATTTTCTGAAAAACTTATGTCAATACCTAAATCAATAAAACTTTTCCGGACACAGGTTTTCAATAAGTAGAATTGTTCCACCATAGCCAGTAGACTATTCCACCGAGTCTTTATGTCGAGAATAAGTGCACTTCTTAAATTCATCTCGCGTATGTTTTTGAAGGTAATCATTGTTTTTAGGTGATCGTCTGAACATTTTTACTATATTTCGGATTTTGTGGATGACAGGATATATGTATATGATTACATATCGTAATAGTTGCATCAATTTTGTCGAATGAATCATTTGAAATGATAAGGCCATCTGTAAATTGAATGTCGTCTTCTTCATTATCTTTGCATTCATCGCTATCTTCATTTGAAGGCTCTTCTGCAAAAAACTCTGGTTCGGAAGAAAACTGATTACTATACAAAACTTTAACTACGGCTAACTGTAAACCATGTGCCAAACATAATTGAAGTTCGGCATCTACTAATCCGCCTAGCTTTTTCATCACGGCCGCTCCGTCAGTTGTAATAGCAACTATATTTGTTAAATTTAATCCGAATTGGCTCAGTTTTTTTTCGACTAAGTCTAAGCATTTGTCTGCGGGAAAATATCTCTCCATCCGAGCAAGGCCCAAATTCCAGAATTTGTTGACGGTATGTACATTGATGTTCATAAACCTGTGATTTCTTATTGACGTCCATTCGTCAAACGTAAGACTAAATCGTGCACCTTCTCGGATACGGCTAACAATTTCAAATTTTATTTCATTGCGGGCATTATTGCCAAATTTCATTACGATTGCACTAACTGTGCTAGGAGATTTTGGTACAACGTGACCCTTTGATACCAACAGATTTCTTAAATCGTAGGACGTGCATATTTTTTCAAACGGCAATCCGTCTTTTGCAACTAATATTGATACTACTGCAGGAAAAGATTCGTCAACCTTTTTTTTGAAGTAATTGGTTATTACAGCGCTTGGGCCAGCTTTAGGTGATTGATTTACTTTATTACCCTCTGCTAACGATGAAGATGATCTCGCTTCTGTTAAAACTGTCACTTCTCTTTTCAACAAATTAATATGATGTTGAGTTTTGAGGTGAGAATGCAATCCGCTTGTTGATCCTCCTTTCGTTTGCAACACCTTTTTGCACTCAATACATATAGCGCTATCTTTTCCGGTTCCATGCCGAATGTAATAGCTCCATATATTGGTTTTGCTGTTTTTATCGGTTTGCTCCCGTCCCATTGCTAATATTTTAAAACGAATGAAATAATTATTCAAATGAAATTTAGTTATCAGTATTCAAAAATTGGATCAGAATATAGAAAAACTTAACTTACCTGACATCAAACGTCAAAATTCAAAAATATGTATATATACAGAATAAAGAATTTCTTTTTTGTTTGGTTGATATTTTAACACTTGCTCACTGTGCAAGTTCCTTTGCCGTACTAAGCAAAATACAATACTAATTCTCTTTGTTTTAATTTGAAGAGTAGAGAAAGAAACGACAGAGAATTTTAACGTCACTATGAGAAGAAAAAGGAACGACAGAGACAATATTATGCTTAAATATGCGACAAAAACAATTGTTCTGTTCTGTGTTCTGTTCCGTATTTGTTTACTCTTATAAAAAACTCTGAAATTTAAATCTCTCTATAATAATATTCTAGTTGTGCAACTTTCAACATTTTTCCAAGAAATCGAACGAGAATTTTTTACAGAAGAGAATTTCGTTTTGTGTTTGATTTTTTGCTATTTTATGTTTTGTGTTTAAACAGGGGCCCCACTACCCCCGTACGTAGAATAATATATGTAGAATGAGCAACTTGAAATTTTTTGCGATACGTCCATTTTAGAGAAAAACTTCCCTCCTTACGATATCTGGAAAAAAATTACCGAAATTATTTCGGTAATAATTTTCGATAATTTCCGGTAATTTTGAAATCAAAATTAGTCGGTAAAACCCTTTGGTTTCCCTAATGCTATGCAATTAAATAAACTCACAATATATTAGCTGGGATTTTTTTTTGTCTCAGTTGAAGCTCTTCTTTCTACCATACCGGTGGCTGTGGAATCGATTACCACCCAGAGTTTAGACTTTCGGCTTTCGACTTCTTTTTATTATTCCTTTACCAATTTCTTCAGTATTTACAAAAATTCGTCTGCCTCTTTCCTACCATTATCTAGCTTCCATTACATGAATAAGGTCAAGCAGCAATTGAAGTGGTGAACGGCTTTCTTTAATTGTTGTACTTTCTTATGACTAAATCTTTTTGATTTCTGATCCTTTAATCCCTCGTGGGGCATAGGGCGGAAATAGTTGGCCTCGAGCGGACTCTGTTTTGTAGGACAGCTCTCAGCTCCGTCCAAGATCTCCCAGTTGTTGCTGCCTCTGCTAATAAGATCAATCACACGCAAGGTTCATCGGCATCTATTCATGGACCCTCCAGACCCCCAACCTGTCTTTTCTCTTCTATCCTTCAGATCAAGCTTACTATTATACCATGCACCATGACTTGAACTAGTAGTACAAAGGGTGACTGCTAAGCTTAATTTGTCATCTATCCTTTCTTGGCCGGCGCCATAATTCTTCATTTTTAATTCTACCTTGCCAGAGGATTCTTAAGGTACGACGAAGGCATTCGTTGATGAAAACTTGTAGGTGCCTTGTGATGAATTGGGTAAGTTTCCATATTTCGCACCCATACAAAAGAACTGCCTTAACGTTGGAGTTGAACAGCCGCTTTGGTGTTAATTGAGATCTCCGTTAGTCTCTATATGGGAAACAAGCATGCATATCGGCTTCTTGCTTTATTTATTCTGGAACTGCCGCCTTCTTCTGCCCCGCCATTTTCGGTAACAATGCTACCGAGGTAACACAATTTATCTACCGATTCCACGTCACGGTTATTCAGCGCTGTGCGTTCATGGTGTTTGCATTTATTCGCATTTCTTTAGCTTTAGTCGGATTTAGCCTTAAGCCTGCTGAACTATACTTTCTTTTGCTGAACTTTTTAACATATTTTTAGGTCCTGTTGTCTGTGGGCCAGCAAACAAATGTCATTCGGGTTGTCGATATCCTTAAACGGTTTAGCAATCTCCATTTTATGCCACCTGTTCTACTATCTAGAGCGCTTACAAGGATGCCGTTTATTACTATAAGAAAGAGTAATGAGGAAAGTAGGTATCCTTGTCGTACTCCTGAGCTCCCCTGTCGTATAATTTTCCATTATGTAAAACTCTGCATTTGTATAGTATCAATTCTATTATTTTGTCTGCCATATCAAGCTCCTATTGACTGAGTCGAACGTTTTCTTATAGTCTATGAAAGCAAGGTAAAGGAGGTCGTAATTCAATAGACTGCTCCAGTGTGTTTCTCAAGGTGTTAAATGCAGGAGCGTCCTTTTCTGACTCCAGCCTGCTGTCTTGTAACTCGTCTCGTTTGCTGCCTCTCTTATCCTAGGTAGTAATATATTGGACAAGATTTTGCCCACAGTAATTAATAGACAGATGCTTCTTCAGATGTCGCAAATTGTTAGGTCTCCCTTTTTCGGTATTTTGACTATGATACCTTCCGTCCAATGCTCCGGAAAGGTACTCGTGTTTCATGTTATTTCCAACATTGGATGTAGCGCATCTGCTATGAGACTTGAGTCGGCTTTCAACAATTCTGGCAGGATGCCATTTTTTTCAGTAGCGTTCCCATTAGCTATTGCATGAATTGCGGTTAGTTACTATTTCTGTCTTGGATGGGGTACGAGTGATGATTCTTATTGGCTGTGCATGGTTGCTGTTTTCTTCAGGTTCATGTGAAAATGAACCGTTCAAGGTGGCGTAGAATTAATCTCTTCATGTGGAGTTGCTCCTCGTTGATTTTTAGTAGAGTGGTTTCCGAAGAGCTGTATGGTAATTTGGTACAGAACCTACTGCGCATCTCTTCTCGTTTGCTTTTTCTCCGAGCTCGTTTATCTGCCGTCTTTTATCGTTCCGGGCACTTCTCTTTACCTCTCGCTGTGATTGGGAGTATTCCCTTTCAAGTTAATGACGTTCAAGGTCGCTTGTAGATTTCACGTTATTTATTAGGGCCCTTCTGCGTTTTATTTTTTACAAGGTTGGGTCCGAGGTCCAGTGTTTCTGGTTTCTTTGGACATAATTGATGCTTGTTTTCGCTGCTATTAATATAGCACCCTTTGTTGGTACATCTCTTGATATTTGTTTCGTTAGAAACGCTTTGTTGGTTAAAGCCCGGGAACACATATCCGCCCCGCGTCCTCACCACATGACGGCCGTGTGTCGGACGACAAACGGAGAGAAAGTAAACAAGTAAAATTTTACTAGTTAGTCCCCACCTTTCCGCGCCTCCGTGTCCGCACCGCTTCAAATAATTGTTTACGTCAACTTTCTTCAACTCAAACTCAACTTGTTTACGTCAACTTTCTTCAACTCAAACAACTTGTCACGGAACAGGACTCGACTTTCAGTAAAGGGGCTTATGTTCCAATTCGTCTCCTGGTTTGAAAAGCAAAGGTTGTCGCCGTGTTGTCCAACAGGTTCCTAATAGATCTTGCTGCAAATACTCGGAGTATTTATTCAATGCACGCTGATAGTATAAATGAGCTGTATTCTTCTAAATGGAAAATACCACGGTAATCGGCTCTCACTCAATTAAATTTGTTGCGGTATTACTTGAAGAGAAGTGATTGTCATAAATAATTTTTTTAATAAAAATGCACATTCAAAATAAGACCCCACCTACCACCTAGAGATAAGTTTCTTCTTTTCATGTCTTCATCTTTGCAAAAAAATGTCCTTTCTCTGTCTAAGTGGTCAGGGATACTAATTATCATTCCAGAGGTTATGAATGACCTCAATTCGTACCCAGAGACATGGTTTTATGCTTTCTCATTTCCTTGTTTTATTAATCTTTTCCACGGAGGGCTCGCGGGTCACCTTTCTGCGTTTCCCTGTATCATAGCGAGCAAGCTCATTCCCATTCAATCTCCAAAGTCAAGCAGCATTTGTCACTGTAGCACTTCAAAGGGCACAAATACGATGTACATATGGAAACAGTGTGACGGCGCACACTGTATTAAAATCTAAATCTAGCGGAACTTAATTAAAAATTAAATGTGCTCATATCTAAGTGAAACCGTATTTACATTGTAGCTTTGTATATATATATTTATTAGTAAAACGAATAAACGCGTTGACAATACAGATTGTCATAGGGGAAGCCCCTAAAAGTGGCAAGCGCGCATTGCTTGCTTCGTAATCACCAATTAGATTTCGAATGTAAAATATTCGTTTGCTGTGTTGTTTAAAGCCCTAAGTTTAAAATTTATTTGATTGTTGTTTGTTGTGTCCTTGAGCAATCGAGAAATGTATGTTTGAACAATTATTCACTTAATTATTTGTAGAGAATCCGCTTTTTACTGGTCCGTTATTCAGATTCTTGAATTCGGGCTGAGTTTTAAAAATGTATCCGCATGTATCCACCTTATTTTTACTTCTAAACTCTTTTATGGGTAATACTCCTTAGAATACAGTTGTCATCTCTTACCCATAATTGCCCCCGATTTCCTTTAGATATAAGCACATTTATGTTTTAATTAAGTTCCGCTGGATTTAACTTTTAATACACTGTGCGGCGTTGCCAACTATTTCTTCTCCTATGTCAACCTTTTTTTGCTTAAAACTTGTTATTAGATATCGTACTTGCAATCTTATAAAATAATGTTTAAACTATTTTTTAAAGTAGAGTAACAATCATGCAAAAACTAATATATTTACAAATTTATTTATAATCTCTAATTATTCGGCTTGATTGTAATTAACTATTCAATTCACTTTAGTGTTCGTATTTTTAATCATAATTTTGTTAGCATAATGAAAAAAAACTTTTCTAAACTAAAGCTGTATGTTTATTAATAAACAAAAGGTCTTTAAAAATTGTGGGTTTTAATTTATAAAAACGATATTATATTACAGAGCGATAGAAATGATATAGAAGCCGTTGACTTGCCAGATCGAAGCAGCAGCTGTCCTCTTCCAATTAAAGATGAAGATCAATTTTCTAACAATAGCAAATTAAATACTTCAAACGACACCGATATTATGAATACAACGATTCCAAATTGTTCTAAATCAAGATATACAAATATCAAGAAAAAATTACGCGTTTCTTTTAGAAAAAGCAAGATCTTCATCAAAAAAGAAAAGAAGCGTCTGTCCGAAGCTCTCGATAAAAGCCTCACTAAAATAGAAGATACAGTTGATGCAAGTCGTAATATTTTACGAAAAAATGACAAAACACCCGAACAAAATGATCTTTATAGTAATTTATGCATGTCACAGGATGATACATCCAATGACCCTATTGTTGTAAAACGGCAGCTAGAACAGGCAGTTAATATATGCAGACAAATGCCACAATTTGAAAGCTCCACAGAACTAGTAGAGGCAGAACGTTTGTTATTGTATTCATCTCTGAAATCTGATTCTCTTAAAAAGAAGAAACCTGGTGAAAATGTGCCCAAAAATAATATTTGCCGATTGAATGTTAATTCATTAAGGATACCTATTAAGTCAGATGCACATTTAGATACATTTTTCAATTATTTCTATATTGGTGTGTTTTCAAATGGTGCGCAGATAATATCAACACATTCTGTAGAACGGAGAAATGATGAAGTAATATTTCAAGATGAACAAATGTCCTTTGTAAAGTTGGAAGCTAATTTTGAAATAAAAGTGGACATCTATGTACTGCGATTAAGAAAACTAACAGGTACTCGGCCATCGAAAGATGCACGAAAAGTAAGTTTTTGTATTATAAATTCATTTAATAAGTCGGTAATTGTGAAACAGTTATGAAGATAAAATTGCGTCAGGTCTAGTACAAATTAATGTCGCTTTTTAGTATATATTTTGAGAAATATTTGATCTAGCAAATTGAGCAAAAAGGTTTTAAATATCTGCAGTAAAAATAAGTGAAGTTTAGGTGTAAAAACTAGTCTTTTAAAATAAACTGTTAAAATTTTGTGATTAAAAATGGCAAATGAAATAGATTTTCTTCTATATTATTTCCTAATACTACGCGTATAATATGTAATTAGTATATGATTTAAAAAAGAATTGATGGGATATCTGCCTGGCCATGTACGGCTGCGATATCACCTCCACAATCTAGGACTGCCTCAGGAAACAGCCCGGATTGACTGCCAGACCGCAACCTACTGCCCAGCTGCCAACTTTAATTAGGCATCCTTGCATAATTTCACTAATCACTGTCGGAAACAATTCTGACACCATTATAACTAGGTCATCTGCGTATGCTACTACATTAGTTCCAGTTCTGCCTAGCTTTTGTAGAATGTCATTTATTGTTACTAACCACAGTAGAGGAAAGATCACGTATCCTTGTGGTCTAACTCTGTTGGCGTATTTGATTACCGTCTTGGTTCCCAAAATCTGCTTGGCTTATTCTCGAGCTCGACATCTACGTTTAAGGCTATGAGAGCTTCTCGAATCCATTCAGGGATCATATTTGGTTTCTCGAGTCGACGTCGATTTCTGTCGACATGTAAAAATTCACATTTGACATCACGATATCGACAACGTTATCGTCTCTTTACGTGTCGATAAAGACGTTTGACGTTTATTAAAAATATTCAATTTATGCGTAAAATAGACTTTTGACAGTTTCTAGTTCAATTAAATTTTCGTGGTTTGCTGAACTTGGAGTAATATCACACAATTTGATAGTTTTGTATGGCAACACTCATCTGTCGATTTGGTCGTAATTCCAAATACAAACCTTAGAGATAACAGACAAGCTTGACGCGAGAAATCCAATATGGCCCCTTGCCCCAGTAAGTACCTTTTTAAAGGCGCCTTCTATATCTAGGAACGCTGCCAGGGTATGTCGTTTGCAGTGGCATAGTATTTTAGAGGAATTCAGTTTATTAACTATTGACATACATGATCAATGGTTCCAGAGCAATGCTTATGGAATGCTTGTGCAATTATTATATTTTTCTGCGCTTTTCAGTAAATTTGTTGATTACTTCCTTAGCCGTTACGTCGATTTCCCTGCCTCGTCTCTGTGTCTCGTCACAAAAATTTAAAGCATCCATGAATGAGGGTGGACGTTCTTCTGCTATAACCCAGCGTTGCCTCCATAGTTAAAATATTTCGTAAACCACCTTGTCATCTCCGTTGCAATTTTTCGAACCAAGTTTTACCAATTTATTGGGAATGATATTCTGTTTCATTGACAGCGTGTTTTTGTGTTTTACGAATTTGTCGCTCAAAGCACCAATAAAGTGATCGACAAATCGTATGAAGACAGACTTGCGAAAGTATTCTTCTGCTGAATTAGATTCGTAATTTTCTCGATTGTTTTCAAGTCCCTGTGATTTCTTCTTCTTTCCACCCTCGACTGAATTAGAATCTTGCTCTTGTCTGGATTTATTTGCAACCCTATATGTTTAGCTCCATCTTCTAATTCCTTTAATTCTCTACTAAGGTATGCCAGTGATCTGCCAAGGCAGCTTATGTCATCGGGATATCCTGCCAACTGTTTTGATTTGTTGAGCAGGGTCGCGTTCGCATCAACCCATCGCCCTGCTTTAAGCCTTGCTTGGGAAGGACTCCGTAAATTCTTGTATTCTGACTGCACACCTTGTATTTTCCATATTTTAAAACCTTTAAATTGCTCCTAGATCAAAAACTATTTGACATAGAAAGCTGAAAGTAGCCCCAATTTCTTCTGATTTAATAAAGGCTTTAATTTGATATATAACATAGTATTATTAGTAAGAATAAAACTTTTTCCGGCATTTTTAAATATCTCAAAATAATATTATTTTACTTTTTTGGATAAATTATAGTTTGTGCATACACTCTTAAGGTACATTTATGCCAAAATTTCAAGACATATAAAACTACTTAAGGAACACCTACATCGGACAGAGTATGCAAGGAACGATCCCATCAACGGATGCTGTATGGTCCTTAACAATTATAGATCATGTTCCTCCCTTTCAGTAAATAAAGCATCCTAAAAATAAACTTAAATCCCTTCTGACGACTTAAACACTAATATTTTCATTAAATTATTAAATATATGCCATTACTGTTCCTTGTTATTTTATACTTCCATGCTTCTATCATAATGAGTTCTTTAATATGATATTCTGTTCTGATATTCTTTGTTATATATAGCTTGAGGGGGCCTTGTTTGGTGCATAAAATGGATCTCCAATACAAGATATCGTCTACTTTGCGCAAAAAGTTGAGATTATTACGAAATCAGTTTATAGGCATTTGAGCAGAGGATTATTTATTACAAATTATGGGGTAAAATCCTACCGCGTTGTTGTCATTCTTTCATTCTTGTCGACTTTGTCTTTCCGACTATAGCTTCCTGTCCGACATTCTACCTACTTTATGACGGAACAGTCGGCATTATAAAGAGTCTCCTATGCACTTATGAAATTGACTCGTCAGCATAATAAAGAAAAGCGTGACATACATTTTTTTAGAATATAGCAATATACAAATCTTAATATTATTTAAAAACTATTCGACATTTAGATCCAAAATCGAAAAGAGTGTTTAATTATATTGTGTTCGAGTACAAAACAACTTTGAAAGGGTCATAATATGATATAAAAAAAAGTCGCAAGAAATTTAAAATTTTTAGCATAACATGAAACAAGATCTTCAAAACTTTTTCAACGATTGCCGCATTCCAATTCTAATAATTTTTATATTACTATTATTGATTTATATTACCATAATTATTATTCCATTTCAATTTTAGAAAACCATATATAGTTCATCCGATTCTGGAGAGGAGCTTTTTTCGCGGTTTCGTTTACACGGATCTCTAATGTTGACAGCATCTAGTTTTGTTCCTTACAACGTTGATGTAGAACGTCAACAACTGCCAGCCGATAAAATTTGCCTATATGCCTACAATGAAAACTTTATTTTACCACTCAACGTGGTATCGCGTCGAAAAAACATTTTTAACGACATAACCATAGGTGCTCAAGTTGAAATATATTTTGATAAATTTGCCTTCGAGGGATTTTTAAATGTTGAAGATCCAAAAAATTCTTGGAATCGTCGCTGGTGTCGACTAAATGCTTTTACATTAGAATTTTGGGATTATCCTCAAGATTTTTCTGAAAAGCCACCAGTTTTTATTATCGATTTAGCTAAAGTTGTCTCATATCCTCTTGAAGCAGCAGATCGAGATACATGCCCGAGGCCAAGATGTTTTGTGATAAAATTATTAAATGATAGTGATAATGAAAAAACATTCCGATTTTCTGCTGATAATTGCGAAGATCTTAACTACTGGTTAACAAATTTAAATAATGTTGGCGAATTTTTATTAAAATGGACCTAAATTGTGCAATAACAATGTCGTGCCTTTTATAGAATTGTTTTATTTGTTAATTTTGGATTTTAATACTATGAACCTGTGAACTATTTTTTTAAATTGTGTAAATTTTAATGTTTTTTATAATGTACGTTTTTATATCAAAATAAATATAATTGTTTAAAAGATAATAAGCATTTCTTTGCAATTGTAGTAAAATTTATTCAATAATTTCATTATGTTTTGGTGATGTTTAAGATCCCATTTGCTTTCTTTTATTTTGTTGGTGCCTTTTGGTTGATGATACACTTGAAATTAGTTACTAATCCGTTGAATTTTGTACTTAATTCAGTCAATACGTTTGTCATGTGCATTCAATTGTTTAAATAAGCCCTTTAGAAGATTTTTTTGTTATACAAGGGCTTCTATAATATTTCAATTTAAAATTTTCGATGCTTTCTGTAAATATGAATTTTAAAATGTATCCTAAGAACTCGAGAATCCACCATATAGTGCGTTTCCATGACAACTTGAAGCTTACTTTAAGCGTACTTCAAGTACAAATGTGGAGCCGATCAACGAGATTTTTCTGATCGGCTCAAGTGCTTGTCATGTAAACCGCGCTTTACAAAACTTGATTGCTCAAAATTGTTCACAGTTATCAACAATTCACGACTTCAAATGTCAACTCAAGAATTCAAGGTCATTTCAAGCTAATATGCAGCTTCAAGTAGGCAGAGCATATACGCCCTCGAGTTCTTGAGATTTCTAAGCTTTCGAGCACTCAAGCTGTCATGGAAACGTTGAATAGTGGACTCAAAACTCACAAAGCCTCAGGTCATAGTCCTTCTATAGAACTAAAAAATGTGTATATGGTAGAGAGAAACTATGTCATGTCTAGAAACTATATATTTTCGTTTGCACATTGTGGAAAACTAGAAAGATGCCGGAATAGTGGCTTCTAGGTGCAATTGTCCTAATTCACAAAAAACGTGAAAATTTTAATTCCACTGTTGAACAAAATTGGCTTGTTAAAGTAATCTGCAGTAAATTACTATACATCTTCACAAGAAGCATCTAGATACAGCCTTCTTAGATGACGGTCAGAAGGGTTTTGAGGTTATGTTTATTCCTAATTTTGCTGTTCTTGTGATAGCACATTACATAGATTTTTACCACAGTGAGTAGTATATATTAGTGATGAATTTGGAAGCTAAAGGTGAGTACTTTTCATTTTTTATAACATTTAGTACCTAACATTATGCATTAATTTGGAAAAAATCCGAAAACTTAAATTTTCAATTTTTTTTATAATTTTTTGCATTCATTGTTTATTATTTATTTATTGCCAAACAAGGCACACTTAAAGCTAACAACAAATGATACAATGATTTTTAATAAAATCTAATATACAATTACTATGATACTATATAAATTTAATATGTTGTCAACTTAAATTTTAATTATTAGTGGATAGGATTTTGGTTAGGATGTAAAGAGGGCAATCATTTTCCTTTTATAAGATGGTTTACTGATGGTAGGGGAGAAACATGGACTGTGTCTATTAAAAACCACACAACATTTGTTGACGGGTTCGTTCTTTGCGTATTCGGTACGATGTGGATATTCCTTTAGCAGTTTCGTATGCCTAGTGTGTCGAACTTCAACATTGAATCTGATTCTGTCCGACAAAAACTGCACTTTAATATTATGGCTTAGGACGTCTAAGGTAAAGCAAGAAATAAGCAACTCTCTTCTACAAGATAGCGGAATAAGCCCCAACAACTTGAGCCTATCCGTGTAGGGTGGTAGGTTTTGATAATCACGCGGGTCATATAAGTTTCTCAGAGCAAAAAGAAGAAATTTCTTTTGCACCGATTCAATCCTGTTGCTTCTTATTTGGAATATAGGATCCCAGATAGGGCATGCGTATTCAAGAATTGGGCGGACAAGTGAGCAGAAAAGGGCCTTTGTCACCCAAATATTGTTAAATTCCTTAGCCCTTCTCTTTATAAAGCCTAGAAGCTTATTGGCTTTGGCAGTGATATTGTCGTAGTGCAAATTGAAATTCAACTTTTTGTCTAGAACGACACCTAGATCCCTGATTTGATCGACATGATCCAGTGCTTTCTCATCGAGATAATAGCACTGGGGCTGTGCATTTTTACCGCGGGTGAAGGTAATTGCGTGACATTTGCTGGTGTTAAGTTTCAATTTATTTAAAATGCACCACTCTTGTAATGCATTCAGTTTCGACTGCAAGAAGGCTACGTCAACTTGGGACCTTATGACATTATATATTTTAAGGTCATCTGCGTAAAATAGATGTGGGATATTCTGTAGTTTAACAGACAAATCGGAGATGAATACATTAAATAAAAGTGGACCTAAGTGACTTCCCTGCGGAACACCGGAAGTTATTTCGATTTCTTTTGACAAACATCCTTGAAATCTCACAACCTGTATTCTTTCGTTCAAATATGATTTAATCCATGCAAGGGCAGGACCTGATATCCCGAATTTTAATAACTTTGCAATTAAAATATGGTGGTCAACACGATCAAAGGCCTTGCTGAAATCAGTGTAAACAGCATCAATTTGATGACCGTTCTCCATACCACACAGAAGTTCGGAGATTAGAATCATAAGGTTTGTGGTGGTCGAACGTCCCTTTCTAAAACCATGCTGCTGCTCGTTAAGGCATGGGTCAATTAGAGGGACCATCTTATCAAATACAAGTTTTTCGAAGAGTTTAGGAATTGATGATAGGATGGCAATGCCTCTGTAATTATCTACAAAGTGCTTATCACTTGATTTGTGGATTGGTGTGAGATAGGATCTCTTCCACATTGTAGGAAACTTTCCTTGCGACAATGATTTATTGAAAATAATGTGAAGAGCGAATAATAAATGTTGTGAGCACAATTTCAAAAAACAGGGAGGTAGATTGTCAGGACCGTGACCTTTAGTGACATCAAGGCTGTTTAAACCGGACGTAATGTCGTCAATAGACAGGGATAGATTGCTTATAAGAGCTGATGTTTCAGTTTCCGTTTCGGTGAAGTTCGGGTCTGTGGTACCAGATTTGGGGCTGAAGACTTCACGAAACCTATCAGCAAACATGTTGCAAATTTCTTGAGGGCATGAGGAGGATGTGCTACCATTTGTCATGGTTTTCGGATAACCTGAAGTCTTTCGTTTAGTGTTAACGAAATCAAAAAATCTTTTTGGGTCCTTTATGATGTTTTCTCCGATAGTATTAATGTATTTAGTATAGGCCTTGCGTGACCTATTAGAGAATTCAGAAGCTAGTCTAGTGTATTCTAAACTCACTTCCTCATTTACTTTCGGGCTATTTCGCATTATATTGTATAGTTTGTTTCTCTTGTTACGTAGAGCCCGAACGCTTTTATTTAACCATGGTTCCGATAGCTTATCCTTTTTTTTAATTTTGGGTACATATTTGTCGACGGCTTTAAAGACAATATTGTAAAAGGTAGAGACTATCGCGTCAAGGTCGTTACCTGATAGTCTACTATTCCAGTCGATAGAGGATAGTTCGAAGCCAATATTGTTAAAATTAGCGTTCTTGAAGTCGTAGACAACAGCGTTATTGAAGGAATGATGGTTAGTAATTGAGGAATTGAGCTCGAGAGTCCATGCGGAGTGGTGCATAGTATTAATGAAAAGGTTCTCCTCTTCGGAAGCGGGTAGAACGATTACATCCTCATATGAGTTAGTAAAAATTAGATCCAACCAATTTCCATTAGCATTTGGTTCCCATATAACTTGCTGTAGATCATGGCTATATAAACTATCAATGAGCTTTATGTCTATTGCATGTGTGACATTTATTGGAAGTAGGTTACCATCTTCCTCGTCAGGGATGAAGTATAAATTAGGACGGTTAAAATCACCTAATACAATTACTTCGTGGTCTTCTTCGTTTCTGCCGAGTGTTTCGTGTAAATCATCTAAAATATGAATTAAATCATCATATTTAGATTCGTCCGAACTGGGGGGAATGTAGAAAGTACCGATAACTATATGTCTTTTGCCAG
Source organism: Thereva nobilitata (assembly GCA_963855945.1). Lineage (NCBI taxonomy): Eukaryota > Metazoa > Arthropoda > Insecta > Diptera > Therevidae > Thereva > Thereva nobilitata. Next base: position 67,482,285 of record OY979694.1, read on the forward strand.
ATTTAAGTCGTATCAAAACGTGTTCAAAAGATTGAGACCGATTTGTCATGATTGGACTGGTAGTTGCCTGCCCCCTGGACCTCGGGCTAAATTTTGGATATACTATATTGTAGCTGTGACTGTCTAGTTTCGAAATATATCAATTTCTGCCAGTACACAATTTTTTTTTAATTTTTTCCAGATCTGTTTCCAAAACAGAGCTCTTTGAAGAGCGGCTGAAGCACGACAAAGGTGAGCAAAGTAGAAACCTATATGAGTTTGTAACTTCTAAATATGGCATTTCTGGGATCACCGAGTCATCGATGAGGAATATCAAAAATATCCTATCTAGGTTTTATTCAAAGGTACTGGAAAGGTGAACAAAATGCGGCAAAAGTAAGGAGCGATTTCTGAAAACTCATAATCAATGGATCAAGGGAGATCTGGTTTTTCATATCTTCTTTCAACAAGTTCAGCCTTCAACATCTGCAAGTTTAACACCAAGAAGACCTCACAAGGATTTCAAGAAAGCGAGGGACAAAACAGACAAAAGAAGAGTTGAAGACCTGATCACTTCAAGGACTACATCAGAATTATTGACTGTGAGGAGCCTCAGCGCGATTATCTGACAACAGGGATCTGGCGAAAGTTATTAAGGAAGCCAGCAGTAGTCCTGAAAATTGTAAAAAATGAAAAAAGTGTTAGTTTTAGCGGCACAGCGGAACACAGCTGTTTAACCAAAGAAGAGGCATTGGCTTATTACGTGGACTCCAAATCTACCAGCCACTCCTACAAACTCGGAAGTGGAGCATGAAAGCAGGACACCAGGTATTTCTATCATTTTATAGTATTAGGCAAGCTAAGTTAGAATGTTTTGCTTATGAGGATCAAATAATTGTGAACGAAACGCGTGCAGAAATTAAACTTCAAGCGATTTTAGATAGAACCGTTGAACGTTTAGTTACTGTTCAGTGTGACGTTTTACAAAATTTGTCTTCTGGGTCATCATTCACTCTTGTCAGTAAGTGAGGTTGTGATGAAAGTTCTGGTCACAGCCCATACAAACAGAAATTCAGCAGTAGTGACGACATTGATGAGTTTTTGTTTGTGTTTTCACTTGCACCGCTTCAACTGCATGACGAAAGTGGTAATATTGCTTGGCAGAACCCTCGTCCATCTTCTACTGGATATTGTCGGCCAATTAAGTCTATTTTCTATAAAGAAAGTACGGTGACTGAGACAAATGTCGGTAGTATTCATCACAAAAGTGCTCCATTTGCGAAGTGACCCCAAAAATGATGAATGATGAATCCAGGGATTTTCAAGCAAATAGAAACAATCTCGGTTTTGGTTTATCTACTCTTCACGCCTGGATTCCCTGTTTCGAATGCTTGCTTCACATTAGTTATCGCATCGAGATTAAAAATGGCAAGTTCGAGAAGCAGCTAATAAAGCTGAGGTGAACCAACGTTCTGCTGATATTCAGAAACGTTTCAAAAATGAGATGGGTTTGATTGTAGATAAAGCAAGCCCAGAATATGGAAATACAAATGACGGAAATACTGCGTTAATTTAGCACAAGACACAAAAACTTACTTGAGTCTCTATTCGTGGTATTATATGCCTGCTACTGTGCACAAAATTCTTGTGCATTGTGCCGAGATTATAAAATCGGCTTTTCTGCCAATCGGGCAGCTTTCTGAGGAAACTCAAGAAGCTCGCAATAAAGATTGCAGAAGATTCCGAGAGCATAATACTCGGAAGCGATCACGTGTTGCTACGAATAGAGACTTGCTTAATATATTGCTGATAAGATCTGATCCTGTCTTAGGGAAATTCCTAAAAAGATGACTGGCAAGTTCCCTTCCGAAGTGATAGAAATACAGTGATGTAAATGCAATTAAAAATATAGGGACCATGGATGATAATGATTATACTATAGACGATTCATCGGAGGTGGAATTTAGCGATTAATTAGATAGTTTAAGTAATAAGGTAGTTAGTGTAAGTTCTTATCAAGACAAATAATTGTTATTTTACATTTTACACACTGAAAGTATTTTACACGGGAATAAATAAAATCGTCATAAATAAAATTATTCGAAACTTATTTTTTTTTGCCAAATTCTTCCCAAATAAAATCCAAGTTTATTTTTTACAAGCAGCACAAAAAAAATTAGAAGTTTTCCTTTTTACCATAGTTTTGTTTACATTTCTTTCTTTGAACTTTTTTATCTTCACCTCCAGGTAGCATTTCAGGTAGATTATCGATAATACCTAAAACTAAATTCAAAGTGATGTTCAGCGAGTAGACGTGTTCTTATTAGACCCCAAGTATTCTTTAATTTACCGTAGTTTGTTATTATATTATTTTAAAATAAAAACACAACTAAATTACTTCTTGTCGCTGCCTTAATAATTCACCACAGTGCCTTTTATTCGCGTTTTAATAAATAATTAAAATAAAAATAAAAACAAATATTTCCAATTCTAAAATGCCGAAATCACATCAACCACGGCCCAACACAAGGAAATGTCCTGAGAATAACATCACTAATCCCGCTAAGGTCAATACCCCCGAGTTTTCAGTCAGCAGGCGCATCGATAGCAGCAGCAGCAGCAAAGCAGCTAGATCAACATCAATAGCAGCGCCTGATAACAGCCTTGAACTATTGGAGAAACGGCTTCTGGTAAGTTTCAACCGCATGCTGGCGGAGCAATCTGCTGCTTTCGAGGATCGGCTTCAACAGCTTGAGACCCGGCTGTCATCTCAACTCGAGGAGGTGCGTAGTTCTCTTAATGCTGAAATGGGAAAATTAAGAGACGAGGTTGAAACCGTCCAGCATGATCTCCTCGTGGTGTCTAATGAGCTCGAGGACTTACGTCGTCAGTCTAGGTTACATGATGTGGTTGTTCGGGGTATTCCAGTAGGTGATAACGACAATCCGAGGAACATTTTAAATTCTATTGCCTCCACTATTGGCCATAAGCTTTCACCTTATATTAATGTGTTCCGGCCACGAATGCGAAGTCGCCCTGAGGAGTCACCGATGGAAAATGGCAACAAGGCTAGCCCACTTTTAATCGTTAAGTTTCCTTCTGCTAATGAGCAGCAAGAGTTCCTGATGAAAACTCGCCAGCACGGTACTCTAGCACTGAACAAACTTAACTTGGGCTTTTCGTCTAACAGCCTTGTTTACATTAATGAAAGCTTGACGTCGAAAAACAGCGATATACTGCGGACGGCGCGGAAGCTCCTTAAGAGGAATCTTGTCTCGTCTGTTTTTACTCGTCGTGGCTTTGTTTTTGTGCAGTTAGAGAAAAATAAGCGACCCCAAATGTTTACTTCGGCACTCGACTTGAATGAGGCAACCAACTCTGTGTCAACTCCTGGATCGTTGTGAAGAATTTCTGGAACAGCTCTTTGCACTGGGGTCAACATCAACCATCTACAGATAGGATATAAGGATGAAATTATCTAGCATTTTTAAGTATTTCTTAATATTAAGGTCTATTAGATTTCCTCTTCACTATGTTGTCGCTCTCTACGTTTATTTTTTATCTTCTTCTTCTTCCCCCCTCTCTAACGTCTCTTCCTCTTTTGTTTTCCTATGCTTTCTAGATATTTTCTTTATGGTTGCTTCTGTAGTATTGGTTGTGCGTTATGATAGAATTAATTATGAATCGTTCTTCTAATCGGGTGTGCAATGTGGGAACACTACTCAATATTCTCTGTTCGTAAGTGAGACTTGGCTTAAACCTGAAGTCCCTTCCTCTTTTGTTTCTCTATCTGGCTTCTCGTTACTTCGCAATGACCGTGTTGGACGTACTGGTGGTGGTGTTGCCGTATATGTATCTTCTATGCTTTCCTCTAGAGTTGTTGGTAAGTCCGGTGGCTCTCAATTTGAATTCATTGCTGTTGAGATAAAATCTAAATATGATAAATGTGTTGTCATCAATGTATACTGTCCTCCTAATATATTTAACCCCGACATCGCTGTTGAGTTCTATAGCTTTGTTTCACGTCTCTCTCGCCATTATGAAAATATAATGGTTGCTGGGGACTTTAATGTTGATCTGCTGAGGGATAATGCACGTGCGAACTCGCTTAGATTCTTTCTTGCATCCTTGGACCTACATATTCTTAATCATCTTCCTACTTTTCTAAACTGCCGTAATCCTTCCTTACTTGATGTTCTATCCACTACCTCTACTGACTCAGTGTTAAAACAAAACCAAATCTCCCCCCCTAGTTTCCTTGATCATGATATTCTGTTTCTCTCCATTCGTTTTACTTTTCTCCACTCCCCCATGTTTTCGTCATTTTCTTATCGTGATTATAAGAACATCAATTTCGATCAGCTCTCGGAACTCGCCTCTTCTCTGCCTTGGGGTGATATTTATAACACTACCTGTGCTGACACTAAAGTCGAGCTCCTGACCTCTTTTATTCGATCTCTCTATGATCGGTGCGTCCCCTTGGTCACTAAAAGATGCAATCTATCTTCACCTTGTCCTTGGTTTTCGCGTGAAATCCGCGACCTGATAGTGCAGCGTGAGTCCATGTACCGACGTTATCGCAGGACTAAGATCCCTTGCTACCTAAGTGAGTACAAAAAGCTTCGCAATCTCATCAATAGTAAGGTTATCTCCGCTAAACGCCAGTATTATTCCTGCAAACTTGATCCTGCTTTAAAATCTAAACAACTCTGGCAAAATCTTCGTTCTTTGGGTATTCATGCTTCTGTGCCTATACTTTTTAATACTGATGTAAACCTTCTTAATGCATCTTTCATCCAACATCCTTCTGATCCTGTCTCCTCCCCCTCCAACCTTGTCTCCTCTGACTCTCCTAGTTCTGATGGCTTTAGTTTCAGATGTATGGACTCATCTGAAGTTCTTAAAATATTGCTGTCCATCTCCTCCAACAGCGTTGGCTTTGATGAAATTTCTCCTCGTTTTATCAAGCTTCTCTCCCCCCTAATTGTGGAAACTATAACGCATATTTTTAATTATTGCCTAACAATTTCCCATGTTCCCTTGCTATGGAAAAAAGCCATAGTAATTCCATTACCCAAAAAATCCTCTCCCTCTGACATATCCGATTTTCGCCCTATCAGTATTCTCCCCTTCCTTGCCAAGGCTTTCGAGAAAGTCATCTTTATCCAAACTCTTCGATATCTTGATTCTCACAATTTTCTCTCTAAATTTCAATCTGGCTTCCGTAGATTTCACAGCTGTGAAACTGCTGTACTAAAGGTAACTACTGATCTGCGTGCTATGCTTGACCGGGGCGACACTGCGATATTAGTTCTCCTTGATTTTTCTAAGGCGTTTGATTCCGTGGTTCACTCGCTTTTGATTTCCAAACTTAGCCAGCTCTACAACTTCTCCTCTTCCGCTACTCGTCTTTTTTCTTCTCTTCTTTCTAATAGACTCCAGTGCGTTCGCCATAACTCTGTTTTATCATCCTTCCTACCTGTACCCTTGGGTGTTCCACAAGGTTCAATCCTTGGCCCTCTCCTTTTCTCTTTGTATGTTAATGATCTCCCCTCTATTATCCATCGCTGCTCCTTTCATTTATATGCTGATGATCTACAGTTATATACTTCTTGCCCTCCCAATCGAATTGAATCCTGTATTTCATATCTCAATAATGTCTTATACCTGATAAATGAATGGAGCTCTTCCAATCTCCTTAAACTTAATCCTAATAAATCCCAAGTACTCGTTCTTAGTCGTCGCTCTCTTTCTCTTGATAATATTCCTACTATCTCACTTAATAATGTTTCTCTTCCCGTTGTTGACTGTGTTAATAATCTTGGTATCGCCATTAATTCTAAACTATCTTGCTGCAAACATGTCTCACTCATGCTTTCCAAAATCTATGGCACGTTACGTAAACTTAGGCTCTATGGTAGTCTGTTATCATCGTCTATTCGGCTCAAGCTTGTTAAAGCCCTTATTGTTCCACACTTCCTCTATGGCTCCCTTGTATATATATCCCTTGATGCAACTTGCCGTCAACGTCTCTCAGTTGCATTTAATGATTGTTTAAGGTTCATTTTTCACTTGCGAAGATCAGATCATGTGTCTGGTGTACGAAACTCCCTACTAGGTTGTGACCTCTTTTGTTTTGTCAATGTCTCTGCATTGGTCCTAGTGCATAAAGTTCTCCACGCGAAAAGTCCTTCTTACCTCTCAGACTTCCTCCTTCCTCTCCAATCCATGCGTTCTATTAAATTCCTCATTCCTGTACACTATTCCCTTATAGGTAGCCGTTCCTTCTTTGTACATTCGTTTAGAATTTGGAATAATCTTCCCAGCAATATCCAAAGAATAGGCACAGCCAACACTTTCAGAAAGCAAGCATCTCTTTTTCTATCTCCCTCTTCTTCTCTTTAGTATTTTCTTTTTTTTCTGTCCACTTATTTCTCTATCTTCTGCCCTTTCTCCTTTCTCTGTCCTTACGCTTTTTCCTTATCTTATAGTTTTTTAAGTTTAGGTTAGGCTATGCATTATGTATTCATTTTTCTTTTTTTTTATTTTTTTAAATATTGTACTCTTTTATATATTTAAATACTGTACTCTAAAAGATGTAAGTCTTGTGTACTCCCTTTTCTTTCTTATAATAAACAATAAACAAACAATATTAAAAAATGGGATTCCAAATACTAATATCTTGATAGTTCAAAGGAGAAAGTCGTAAAAATTAAATTATCTTTTTGTTTTTTACTATTTTCAATGTAGAACTCGTCACATGTAATTCGTTTCGAATAGGTTAATTACACTTTTATTACATAAAAAGGTTACATGAATAAATACGATCATTGGAATCAGAAAATTCAACTAAATAATTTTGTCCAGCTAGCTTGTTCAATTCGAAACACTGTTAATCGCTGTGGTAATAGCGGTAAAGTTTTGCCAGAGCTGCTACATTCCTACGGTGCACAGTGGTCGAAAAAGTCGAATTACGCGGCCATTAACAAAAAAAATTTATTCTCAGAAATCCTCAACAAAAGGCATATTTAAGTAGGTAAATGTGTATTATATGCGATTTTACTCTTTTACTTATTTTTATTATGTATAATTGGTCAGTACATTGGATGCACCTAGTTACAAGCAATGTGAAATATTTTATTCTTAATTTTAAGAAATGTCCTCCTAAAATGGCTGTTTCGGCCACTGTGCGGTGGCTCAGAAGAGTGGAAGAAAAGGCGTCGTCAACAATAAGTTTGGGGGTCTTTTTGTAGTTTATCTAGCCGCACTAGGGCACTTTTCGAAGCATCGCCCCAAAGAAGCTGTTCCAACCCGAGTCGTTGGTTGAAGGAGGAATTTGCATCTCTTAAGAAATCCCAGACACAGATGATTTTTGTCGATTTGGAATATCAGTGAAGATCGTTGGGTAATGTTGCGATTATGATGTGAACCGATGGATCAGTTTTATATCGTCCAATGACAAGGATAAGGAGGTGTCAAAAGTTTTGTTGGAAATAAGAAAGTACTTCATTTTGCAAACATTGAATTTGACATGATTTTTGCGGCCCCAATCAAAAATGACTTCAATGTCCCTGTTGATTGAGTCAAACATATGTCCGCGATCGTAAAAACATGATCTGGCGTGTGCTTGTTTTGCATTACCAAAGAGTAAGAGTTGCACAGAGTGCCGTCATCAGCAAAGCTGTGACATGGGTTGGGGAGCACTGAGAGCACTTATACAGATTAGAAATAGGGCAGGTAACAGAATTGATCCCTGGGGGATTCAGGCAAATATAGGGCGATGCCACATCCTCTGCTGTCATTCCAACAAATAAAAGCAATCCAATGGCCTCGTATTCAAATTTTTCCCGAAGCCACATCGTCGTGGGCGGCCGTTCCTATGCAAATGTCAGCGAGATACCCACCAATAACCCACCATTCTCTTCTACGATACAAGCACAACCTACGGCTGCGAATAACTCATCCATAGGAACGATTTCTTTTGACAGCCATGTCAACATCATCCCGACAACTAAACCATTTTTCTTCAACGGATTCAACGGAGGGTCGATACTTGTTAACTCGTCTAAGAGATAGAAGGGTTTTCGATAATGTAAGGGTTTTCCTCGCTTACATGCATGACAAACCCGACTCCACTTGCATAAACAGTAAAACCAAGACCAGCCTTATCATCTTAATACAGCAAGAAGGTCTTCCTACTGATCGCAATGCTCTGCTCGAACTGTACACTAAGTTTCATGAGCAGTTCCAAATAACATCCCAGCTAGTAGGTCAAGACCTTTCCACTTATGCCTCGCATGTGAGATCACTTCATGTATCTCAGCTGCAGAAAAGTCGTGATGAAATGACGGGGGCTTGGTGAGTGTTGAAGCGAACGCAAGTGGCGAGATGGAAGACGGCCCGAATAAGAGGAAACGTGGCCGCTTAAAAGCCAACCGTAAAAGTACGGTCTTTGAATAAAAGTTTTAATAAATCCGTTTTTCTAACAAAAGATTAATCAGGTGTAATTGATTAGTTCTAAGCCAATATAATAAAAGATAACGTGGTTGTATAAAAGTTAATTGTAAAAGTACTGTAGAAAAAATTATAATAAAGCCGTTACTTTTGTTTTAAACAAAAGAAAATATCTGAAACAAAAGCAATTGAGGATGACAAATTTCAGCGTAAAGGAGATCTAAGGAATTCCGGATGTGGTACAATAAAAAAGAAAGCCTTAATATCTAATTTTGATTTTGCATTTAAGTATGTTAGTGATAAGTAAGTTAAAACTTATTAGGGGAGTAGTTGATAAGTAACTACTTGAAATATCTATTATATAAACTTAGAATTTATGTTAGCGTTAAGAACATGTCAATGACTTATATGAACATTGTTACATTTTTGGAGTAAACTAATAACTATGGTACAATTCCGGAAAAATTTCAGTTCATCTAAACTAGTGAGTATAATAAGTAAGCGGAATATAGTTCAACCATAATGGCATGAAGACCACTTAGATGAGTTTATAATTTGTTAAACTCATCTAACTTGTCTTCAAATTTCAAAAACTTTTTATTTTATCTTTCTAATTGTACATTTATTTTTATTTTTAAGTTAGTTCTAAGTTTTTTTTCCCTACTACGTTGAGGAAACATAAATGTTAAAAAGCACACCGGTCGCAAGTGTGCTGTAAACTTAATTGTTATTGATAAAGCTAGGCTGCATCATTTAAAAACTAAAACTCAGGCAAATGAGCAACACATTTATAGCCCATCAATATGTATATACCCAACACTTGTAAATTACCAAAATGTAATTGTATGGAAGTCGAATAAATTGAATTGAATTGAATTTGTGATGAAATGACCAGATATTATCGGCCCTAACTAGTCACTTCTAGTCCCAAACCAAAACCCAACTGAGGGCATAAAACTCTTTTACCACAATTGCAGTGGTATGAGAGGTAAAATTAAAAATTTTTTATTGACTCGAAATCCTCTCACTTTAATGTACTCGTGATCACCGAAACTTGGCTAATGCTGTTATGACACTTACTTTTTTTCAGTGTCGACCACTGACATATAGAATAGATTGCTCATCAGGAAATTTTCATGGTACCAATTCGTTCCATAGTTGACAAACCTTTTCTCACTGACATGTAAACACGACAGTTACTTTTGTAAATTTAAATTTTTTATATTGGTTTTTGGACGATGGGAACAAAATAAATTTTTGTGAAAAAAAATAACAAATGCAATTTTGATGTTATTTCCCTTTAAAATGCCTTTTTTCATTAATTACAAATATTTATGTTAAACCATGCGAGTTCTCTACCTCTGTTTCATCTAAATGTCAGTGATTCCGAGTCTTATGGCGAAACGAGACAGAAATAAACAAATCACTATACCCATCTATTTTTTGTAAATATTCTGTCATTAGTTCAAAGGAAAAAATTAAATCAGGTATGGCAACTTTAATATCGTGCAACCGTTGTGGCGGTTTTATTTTAAATTTCGCTTAAAATCATTCCAGAATTTTATTTACTGTTTTTATTTTACGGCAAAGATAAAAAAGTTATCGTATTTTGTGGTTTATTGAAAGTCAAGAGTAAAAATTATGAAATAAAAATATGCAGTTTTTTAATGTCAAATTTTACTTTTTCAAGTTTGGCACTATCTGGTTTTATTTCTGCCAGTGAATGCACTGAACTCTTAACACGAAATTTAACAAAATTTGAGTTCGGTGAAAAAAGGGGCTTATGGATGAGCGAGAGGACTATACTTTTCTATACTTTTTGGTGCCATGAGTTTGTATGGGAATAATGTCTGATGAGCAGTCCATTATTATATGTCAAGGCGATGGCCCAATGCCGACGTCGCGTTATACGCGGCAGGCGCTTCCTGCGCGTTAACGTCCGTTGAAGGTTCATTCATAGCGTCAAGACGTCAAAAATATTGTTTTAATTTAAATTCATGTATGGATTTTTGTGTATATACTTGTTAGAAATGTGATTTTTTTAAATTTCATAGCCTGCCAACGCCAAAAAGTTGAAAGTTGCTCGACTTTTGCCGTCGCTTGACGCCGCTGACGCCGCAAAGTCGTGAATGGGATAACTCGATTTGAATTACACACAACCAAATGTCGACGTCAACGCGCGTCAAAGCGTTGACGCGCGTAAACGCGAATAAAGTCGTGATTGGGCCGTCGCCTTCAGTGGTGTCGACTTTTTAAGTATGAAAAGAGGACACCTTGATGTGAGCGAGAAGGCGGCTTTGCATTTTCGTGCAGTTTCGATTGTACAATTAGCTAATTTCAAATAATAAATACTTTTTCTTATCTAATAGCAACGTAATATTATCATATTCGCATATTTATTTAAATTTCACTGTATGCACACGATAATTAATCACTAACTTTCAATACTATCAACAATGAAGTCTGAAATGTCAAAAATTAAGATTAAGATCCCGAAAAAGTATGAAAAGTTCATACTTTTTCTGGCACTTTTCGAGTTAGCTTTTCGTTTTTCGTTAGTTTTTCGCGTAGATTAGCTTCAATTTTAAGCATATAGCTAATTCTTCGCACTCGTGCCAAATCTCCGTAAGGAATTTTCGTCCCTTTCTAAACTTGCTAAAAAGTGTAAGATTCGTCTGAAAAAAGGTAAGTGTCATAACAGCATAAATGAAACATTCCTTAATGAAGAGATCCTAGACTGCAATTGGACCATATATAGATGCGATCGTGACTACAACTCCACCGGTCTCTCAAGAGGAGGAGGGGTTCTTATAGCAGTGAAAGACTCCCTAAATAGCGAACTACTCACAACTAATAGTTCGTAGTCTTTTGAGCATGTTTTCATTAGAGTCAAATCGGGCAAGAAACACATATCTATCGGTACATTCTATATACCACCAAATTCTGATGAATCTAAATATGATGAGCTACTTCATATATTAGATGAGGCCAATGAATCACGTTGTTGAGTACCGCGTATAAGATATTATCCGCCATCCTACAAAACAGGATGGCCCGTACGCTAGAAATATCGTAGGCCAATACCAGTGTGGCTTCAGCCGAGGCAAATCAACAACCGATCAGATTTTCACTTTGAGGCAGGCTATGGAAAAATGTCTTGAGTTTCAAAACTCAATCCAACACCTCTTTATAGACTTTAAAGACGCCTATGTTAGCATAGCCAGAGTAGAACTCTACAAAGTCATGAGAGAATTCGGCATCCCCACAAGCTGACAAGACTATGTAAGTTGACCATGACCAATGTGACAAGCCAAGTAAAGGTATCCGGAATACTATCCAGACCAATCAACATCTATAATGGACTCCGACAAGAGGACGGTCTGGCTTGCCTCCTTTTCAACCTGGCGTTGGAGAACGTGATCCGAGATTCGGGCGTGACATCAAGGGGCACAATCCTCCACAAGTCCACCCAATTACGGATGACATTGACATAATTACGCAGATGACATTGACATAATTGGAAGAACATAAACAGCTGTACAAGAAGCTTTCATCCAGATTGAGCGGGCGGCAGGAAATCTAGGATTGCACATCAACGAAAGCAAAACAAAGTACATGGTGGCCTCGTCTGGAAGAACACCTAACATTGGTTGTTTTTTAATATAATATTAACAATTGTCGGAGTACGGCTCCCAATCACATTACACAGGCTCAACTGAAGTAAAAAACACAATTCATTTGGTAACAAATTTATTGCACAAAAGGGAAGAACCAATTCAAATAAAAGCAGAAAAGACAAGAAAAACTTCCTTGTTTTTGTAAATATGTAAAGATAATTCATTATGCATAAATTCACAATTGTATTAATCAATTAATTCACGAGTAATTCATTATAAGTAAAGAAAAGAGAGAGATTTATAATTAATCAAAGGTTAATAACGTTTCACCAAACTGTTTTTAATTTATTCAATTGTTAACGATAATTTATTTGTTATTATGAACCATAATTTTTACTCAAAATTTCACTTGATCACAGATCACCTCAACTACGATGTTCACTAAATTTTCATAATTCAAATTTATTATTACATATCACCTCAACTACGATGTTCACTAAATTTTAATAATTCAACTTTATTCCCCATATCACATAAATTATATAAGAATTCAAGAGATACCTCATCCACGTTGAAAGCTACTATCATCACATTATCTCATTAGGGAATAATTCAACATATTTTCAAGAATTAATTTGGGTACTCACCTGTGCCTGTAAGTATAATAGAACTCCAAGGATAATGAAACATAAGGTTGGGAGAGAATAATAGAGTTTAATGAAAGTTAGTATGTTATTATTGTAGTCTGCTATTCACGGCCAACATCCGAGAATAGTAGTTAATAATGATTAATATACTTATTCACGGCCAACATCCGAGAATAGTAATTAATAAAGGGTTAGTAGTCCACTATTCACGGCCAACATCCGAAAATAGTGAGACTGATTAAGGGTTAGTAGTCCACTATTCACGGCCAACATCCGAAAATAGTGAAGCTGATTAAAGGTTAATAGTCTGGTATTATGGTCTACTATTCACGACCAACATCCGAGAATAGTAGAACTTAATAAGTGTTAGAATTAGACTATTCACGGCCAACATCCGAGAATAGTACTAATACCCTCGACACACGGGCGTTGTTACGACGAGAAATCATTGTTAACACTCATATTTGCTTTGTAACGAAGAAACCTAACAAAGCAATTTTTGCTTTGTTAACAACGATAACTCAAAAAGCTCTGAGAAAGAACCACCTATCGGTTGGTAGATTATTAAAAAAAAACCCATTTTGTTGTGCTTATGTCAAATTTATTTCACATCATTTCGTTGTTTTAAAATGGAAAGCGGTTTTAAGGCTATAATTGTGAAATATACCTCTTTAATAAATTGCGGAAATTTTTTTATCACGAAAGAAATAGATTCCTTTTTATTTTTATTCCTAATATATTTTTTATGAGCTTTTTCACGACACTTGCGCAGTTTTCACAGTTAAAAATGTAAGTAACGAAGCAATTTATAGGGTGCACCCCCTTTTTGGGCTTTCGTCGTAACAAGGATTTTTCGTCGTAAAGCGCTGTCGTGTGTCGAGGGTATAAATCAATAGGCTATTGATTATGTCCTAAAAAACGGGGCAATAAGGAACTAAGGCGTTCACGGGTTTTTATTGCAGGAATCGGTCAATGGGTCATTTACGAAGAAAAAGCCGCGGAGTGCTATTAAATTAGGGGGTGGAAATTGGAGATAGGGGTGAAAATGGACCCTTTTCAGTGTTTTCAATATATCTCGCAAACGAAGCAAAATTTCGATATACTTTATATAAAACTTTTTGTAGAGAATTAAATTTCCCATCGAAATGGCTAATTTAAAAAATTTTGAAAAATTTTTTTTATGCCAAAAATTGTGAAATAAAAATAAAAAAAAAGCCAAAATTTTGATTTTTTTTTAGTTTTTTGCTTTTTAGCCTATAACTTTTTTTGGGTCAGAGATAGGTATAGGTATTGCTTTATAGAAAAAAAAGTAGACAAAATTTCCTTTAAGATGCTAGGTCGAAAAAAAATTTTGGTTAAAAATTGACCGAAATATGGCCACTCGAACATAGCTTTTTTTTTAATTTTTATCCGTTTTATACAAACTAGTAGGAGGACCCAGTACTCGAAATTCGAGGGCCATTTTCTATACATTTTTTGAATATAAATCTAGAAGTCTTCAATAACAAAATTTTTCGAGAACAATAAAACAAAATTGAAAAATGAAACAAATTTTTTATAGTTGGAAAAAGCAATGCCAAAAAACCAACTTTTATTATCTCTCAATGTCACATATCATATAATTAAACGTGGGTTCTTTCAAATTTTTGGCATTGTATTCAATTATTTTATAATTATTAGCCGTTTATAAATAAAATTGTGATGCTGCACTTAAAGGTGAAACAGTTTTCAATATAGTTGGAGTGCTTAAATCCTGTAAAATGGTGCCACAAAATAAATGCTTGCCGTTTAATATGATATTACTTTCATTCTCATGTTGTTGAAAAAAATATTATTTTACTCAATAAAAAAGGTATTTTAAGTTTATTGGTTGACAATACTTAATTATTGCAACAAATGTATGTTACCATAGTGCTATTATATTTCTTCAATAACATTCTCAGACTGTATATCGATATCATCATCTATATCTTCATTAATATCATCTTCTGCAATATCGGCTATTTGCACATTATCGCAATTGATCCCCATACATTCTTTGCAAAATATGGAACAAGTAATTTGTAATTTTCTGCAACCACAGTTTCCATGGCAACCTGTAGTGCAACCACAAGCCACTTTTTTTAGCAAAATCTCCGGCGCAGGAGGTGCTGTTGTGCGAACCGCAATTAATCCATATTTAGAATTTTTCCAACTCCAGTTCAAAGGGTTTAAGTTTTTTCCTTGCTACTGCTGGATTTGGAAATACGTTCTTAAGCCATGTTGTTTGATGGCATCAGGTGTTGGTGGTAATTGCGCCAGAGAAAATTTAGCACTTTTTGAAAATTTGTAAAAATTCTGGAAGCTACAGTTGCTTAGGGTCATGTTCAACTTTGCTCCATACAAAGAAGCTACAATATATTCTGATGCATAACTTAGTTCTACTTCAGTTACATTGTCGCGTAAAAACGTGTCCATATGTGTTTGTAGCTGTATAGCATTTTTATTTATGAATTTCATAAATTTTTTTTTGCCAATGTTGAAAAATGCAGACGTAGTATCGCAGCCACTAAATGCATGAATAAATCCAAGATACTTTTGTTGTTGAGAAAAATTAAAACTGTTTCGATCATACAATTTTGCTGTTACTTTTCCTACACTTGGTTTCCAAAGATATACATTTTGATATTGTTCTGTCAAAAGTGATAAAATTATGAGAAGGTCTACATCTTGGCCAACAATAACTTCATTTTGAATGTTGAAAAATGCAGACGTAGTATCGCAGCCACTAAATGCATGAATAAATCCAAGATACTTTTGTTGTTGAGAAAAATTAAAACTGTTTCGATCATACAATTTTGCTGTTACTTTTCCTACACTTGGTTTCCAAAGATATACATTTTGATATTGTTCTGTCAAAAGTGATAAAATTATGAGAAGGTCTACATCTTGGCCAACAATAACTTCATTTTTTGACTGTGTGCTCAACGAATATGACAAATATACTGACACGTGGCCACTTATTGTAATAATTGAGTATTGTCAACCAATAAACTTAAAATACCTTTTTTTATTGAGTAAAATAATAATTTTTTCAACAAAATGAGAATGAAAGCAATATTTGTATAAAACCGATAAAAATTGAAAAAAAAGCTATGTTCGAGTGGCCATATTTCGGTCAATTTTTAACCAAAAATTTTTTTCGACCTAGCATCTTAAAGTAAATTTTGTCTACTTTTTTTTCTATAAAGCAATACCTATACCTATCTCTGACTCAAAAAAAGTTATAGGCTAAAAAGCAAAAAACTAAAAAAAAATCAAAATTTTGGCTTTTTTTTTATTTTTGTTTCACAATTTTTGGCATAAAAAAATTTTTTCAAAATTTTTTAAATTAGCCATTTCGATGGGAAATTTAATTCTCTACAAAAAGTTTTATATAAAGTATATCGAAATTTTGCTTCGTTTGCGAGATATATTGAAAACACTGAAAAGGGTCCATTTTCACCCCTATCTCCAATTTCCACCCCCTAATTTAATAGCACTCCGCGGCTTTTTCTTCGTAAATGACCCATTGACCGATTCCTGCAATAAAAACCCGTGAACGTGTTAGTTCCTTTCTATATGACATAATCAATAGCCTACAAGGTTAGTAATATGTTACTGTAGTTTACTATTCACGGCCAACATCCGAGAATAGTAAAACTTAGTAATATTAGTAATTATTACTCACGGCCAACATCCGAGAGTAATGGGTATGATCAAGGGAATTACAAAGGAGTAGTAGTCTTACAAGACTACTAAGTATAGGAATGAGTTCTACTAATCTGTGATGTGGTTCGAGTAATAGTCCTGTCCTGGTTTCAACAGTCCACGTCCGTGCTCCAACGCCAAGAGAGAAGAGAGACCGAAGCAAGTGTTCGACGACTTTTATAAGTTAATTAAAGTTAACTAGAGTGGGGATGGCAATGTGCAACGGTAAGTGACTTGTTCACTTGATATCAACTGAAGTAGGGATAGCAAAGTATAACAGGAAAAATTTACGTGATATGGGTTACCAGATCGCTTGTAATTTTTCTTGAGAAATTTCTTGTGAAATTTTGAGTGAAAATGACCTAATTGACTTTACTTAAATTCTATGGTTAGTTGTTGACAATATTAATGTTGAGTTTGTTTTGTTGTTGTCTTCATCCATCTGCATTAATGATGACTTTGTTTTGTTGTTGTATTCATCCATTTGAAAGCGGCTGCGGTGTTGTCCGTAGCATCTTTATTTCCTCAGTTAGGTCCGATCGCACTGGTTCCCTTTTTCTTTAGAAAAATCTGGAAATAAATTGTTAATAATGCCCCTAACGGAATGTGGTGATTAGGCCGAAGAAAAAGGAGATGTCGTTTATAGGGTGAAGAATTGAACATTGGTAGAGGAACACGAGTTTGATGTGGTAAAATCATTTACCTACCTTGGGTCAATAGTAGCAGCTGACAATAGCATGGAACCTGAAATACGCGCACGACTGCTAAAAGCCAACAAAGCAAACTATAGCCTATCAAGGCTCTTCAAATCCAAGCATCTAACCATAACGTCTAAACTTTTACTATATAAGACGACGGTCTTGCCGGTCCTCACATATGCATCCGAAACGTGGGTGCTTAGCAAAAAGCACTGTAACCTCTGGGCGGTGTTCGAGAGGAAAATACTTCGGAGGATTGTTGGCCCCTTATGTGAGGAAGGACGATTCCGGAGACTCTACAATGACGAGATCTACGAGCACTATCGCGACATAGATGTTGTGAAGAAAATAAAGGTCGGTAGACTCCGGTGGGCAGGACATCTAGCTCGTATGAGTGAAGATGAGCCTGCTCGGAAAGTTCTCTGCGGTAAGACTTATGGGGTGCGACAGCGAGGGAGACCCAACCTCCGCTGGAAGGATGGCGTAGACCAGGACGCTCAGAGCATAGGGCTGCCAAACTGGATGACATCGGCTCAGAATCGGGACCGGTGGAGAGAACAGTTGCGAGAGGCCAGGACCGGATTCCGGTTGTAGAGCCGTTAAAGAAGAAGATAATAAATCACTGCGATAACGAGGATATATTTATTTTAGGGGATTTCCATCGCCCCAATATATCCTTTATCCCTGACGAGGAAGATAACTTACTTCCGATTAATGTCATAAACTCCATCGTTTATCGACACTTTGTATGGCAATGGTCTGCACCAAATTATTAGGACTCCTAATTCTGGCGATAAATGGTTAGATCTAATTTTCACCAACTCACACGAAGAGCTGAAGATCCTACCCGCTTCCGAAGAGGAGAATCTTTTCGCCAATAAAATTCATCACTCCGCATGGATTCTCGAGCTTAATTCCACAATCTCTTATCAGTATTGGCTGCGAATTATCCCTGTTTGACTGGGAGCATAGGCTGTCAGGTAATGATCTTGAAGTAGTATCATGCTTTTATACTATTCTTTTTAACATCATTGACAAATATGTACCCAGAATTAAAAAAAGGGATAAATTATCGGAACCATGGCTGGATAAGAATATTCGTTCGCTTCGCAATCGTAGAAATAAGTTTTATAATATGACTAGAAATAACCCCAACGTAAATGCGAAAGTGAAATTAGCATACACTAGGTTAGCCTCTGAATTTAGTCATAGGTCACGTGAGGCCTATACAACTTACTTCAACTCTATCGGAAATAGCATCCTAAATGACCCAACGAAGTTTTTCGCTCTCGTTAATACAAAACGAAAGACCTTAGGCTATCCGACTACAATGACAAACGGTAGTAAACACTCTTCGTGCCGCCAAGAGATTTGTAGCATGTTTGCTGATAAGTTCAGCAAAGTTTATTGCCCCAAATCCATTTCATTGCACAATGTTCAAACTAATGCGCACACTGACACTTCAACATTTATAAATAATCTTTCCCTGTCTTTTGACGATATAATTATCGGCTTAAATAGTCTCGACATTAATAAAGGTCACGGCCCGGACAATGCTCCTACAATTTTCCTGCAGCGCTGCTCACAAGAGGTATTGTTTCCCCTCCATCTTATCTTTAACAAATCATTAACGCTAGGAAAGTTTCCTAATATATGGAATAAATCCTACCTCACGCCAATTCATAAAGCTTGTGATAAAAAATCGGTGGACAACTGCAGAGGCATTGCCATCCTATCATCAATCCCTAAACTTTTCGAAAAACTTGTTTACGACAAGATTGACCCCTTAATTGATCCTCGCCTTAACGAGCAGCAACACGGTTTCAGAAAAGGTCGCCAACCACTTCTAACCTAATGGTTCTTATCTCCGAAGTGCTATGTGGAATGGAGAGCGGTTATCAAATTGATGCTATTTATACTGACTTCAGCAAAGCTTTTGACCGAGTTGACCACAAATCCTTAATTTAAAAATTTGGAATTTCAGGACTTCCGCTGGAATGGATTAAATCATATCTTTACGGAAGATCACAGGTTATCAGATTCCAAGGATTTCTATCAAAGGAAATTGACGTATAACTTCCGGCGTTCCTCAAGGGAGTCATCTAGGCCCTTTACTTTTCAATATCTTCATCTCTGATTTATCTGAAAAATTAGGTAACATTCCTCATCTTTTCTACGCAGATGACCTCAAAATATATAGCTCCAAAATATATAGTCCCAAACCGACGTATCCTTTCTCCAGTCGAAACTCAAGGTATTGCAGGATTGGTGCATAGTCAATAAATTACATCTTAACACCAGCAAATGCCATGCAATTACCTTCTCTCGAAAGAAAACCACTCAGCTGCAGAACTATTATCTCAACGACAAGATATTGGATCATGTAACACTGTCGGGGAGAAGAAAAATGCTTATTTCATGCCTTACCCTGGACATTATAAATGATAACCTTAAAGTACAGTTTCTAACGCGTATGCTCAAATTCAATGATGATGTTCGACATACAAGACATACGAAGCTACTTAAGGAGTAGATACCCGCACCGCACAGATGCTGTATGGTCTTCAATAGCCATGGATCATGTTTTCCCCCTACAATTGATAAAATATCCTTTAAAAAAAAATTTAGATCCCTACTAATAGCATGAATCCTTCCTACTTACAATTATTATTTTTTTCTTTAAGCGTCAGTGTCATAATTTATAAGACTGAATAGTAAGAAAAGTCACTATGTAATGTAATTTATGTTAGCCTTGTTTGGCTTATAAATAAACTAGCAAAAAACCCCCGTGCGTTGCAACGCCCTTAAATAAAAAAAATTTATGTGTGTACTGTCCACGGTAGTAAAAAAGTGAAAGAAACAACAAATCCTGAAAAAAATCATTTTGGATACCTTTTATATGGTTAATTTCTATTGACAGCTGTCATTAGTCAAAACCGGTTTTTGATATGATATTCGTATTCAGCGGTATCGAAAACCTAAGGATACCAAGTTTCACCTTGAACCGATGGAAATCAAGTGCCCAACCTAAAAAAATGAAAACCCATGTTAAATTCCATTTAAAATTCAACCTTCGTGGGGGACGAGTTATCATTTTGTTTTTCTCTTTTCGGTTAGCCGTTACACTGCCCCCATCTCACTTAGATTCGCTAAAATTCGTCCGCCATATTGGCCCCGAAATTTTAAATTTATTAGTTTTGATCCTAAATTCGTTATTTGCTACCTTAAAAACCCCAAGATACCGATTTTCATTGGAATCGGAATACAATTGGCAAACTAATCGGCCATATTGGTGCGGCCATTTTGAATTTATAAGTTTTAATCATAAATTCGTTATTTGCAACCTTAAAAACCCCTAGATATCCACTTTTATTGGAATCGGAATACAATTGGAAAATTTGGTCCGCGGTCATTTTGAATTTATAAGTTCTGATCATAAATTCGTTATTTGCTACCTTAAAAAGGCCGCGATACCGATTTTCATTGTAATCGGAACGCAATTGGCAAATTCGTCCGCCATATGAACGCGGCCATTTTGAATTGATAAGTTCGGATCATAAATACGTTATTTGCTACCTTAAAACCCCCAGATACCGATTTTCATGGAAATCGGAACACAATTGGCAAATTTGGGTGCCCATTTTGAATTTCGGTGAAATTTCGGCGGCTATTTTGAATTTATAAGTTCTGATCAAACATTCGTTATTTACTACCTCAAAAAACCCCAGATACCGATTTTCATTGGAATCGGAATACAATTGACAAATTCGTCGACCATTTTGAATCTATAAATTTTGACCACAAATTCGTTATTAGCGATCTTAAACCCCCTAGATACCCAGTTTCATTGAAATCGGAACACAATTTGCAAATTCACATTTGAGTAGCCATTTTGAATTTCGGTCATTTTTCAGCGGCCATTTTGAATTTCGAAAATTGGGCTTCGAGGTGTTTCATGGGAGACTCCCACTGAGCTTCGTGCAAAATTTCGAAGCTCTGCGATAACTGGTGCGGCCGCTATAGCGTACACATACATACATACATACATACGTACATACATACATACAGAAACTTTCTTTTATTAATATAGATAAATCAATTTGACGCCATCCATTACGTTGACCTGATGCATGATGTATACCTAATACATTGTTATTTGTTTGTGCAATGTTTATGTCCAGCTCCACCTCAGATTCAAATCAGTTTTCATTTCCAGAGACCTTGTTATTGTTGTAGTTTCTTGCCAAAATTATTTTATTCCTTTACCTTCTTACTTTAGTTCAATTTTATCTAATTGTTGTTGGGAGCTTTTATGTCTTTTTACTAGTTTTTTCGCCCTTCTCTTCCCAGCAACTAGTTAGCGATCGGTGTCCACATGCGCTCCTTGGTAACTTCTTACATCCTTTATACTGTTACCAAGCCTAATTTTAACTAAAATACGGTTCACATAAAACAATATTACTACTACTTTAAGTTATCTGTATTTATTTGATTACTATTGCATTTATAATTATGGTATGGTTTTTTTTGTTTTTATTATGGTGGAAAGAACAGTTTACACGAACAGATATTTTTTCCGGGATTATTTTGGACATACATTGATATTTATGTAGACTATGTGCGTTTTATTTTGTTCTTATAATATGATATGGGATTCATAATTATCAATTTAAACGAGGACAAATTTATGTACAAGATTAGGTCCTATTTCAGCTACATAAAGAACAGATTGATTAATACTGACTGCAATAGAGTGTGGATTCTTAAATTCTCCCCAATGGCCAATAATAGTTTCAGAACGAGGATCAATTGTAAATCCACGGACGGGAATATTTGGTGCAGTTGGTCCATTTATAGCAAAAACAAGATCGCCTTAAATTGATATTTTTTAAATTTGATAAATAAATAGAATTTCATGAAATATACCATATGATGCAACATCAAATACTCTTCCTAAATCAGGCTCCTGAATGGTAGCAGCAGGTTGTCCTTCTCCTAATGAAGATCTTAGTCCGGCCCTAGTTTGAAATAGTAAAATATTGTTTTTCTTTCTTTTTGTAAATTTTTTAGAATATTTGATTACTTAGGGCAAACTACTCGCATATTTTCCCTGTCGGCTATACATAGAAGATCAAGCTGTTCAATTAGAGTAATGCCATGTGGTACTTGCAAGGAAAGGAATTCTAAAAAGAACAGGTTTTTTAATAGCCATTAATTTTACAAAAAGTATTTACCTGGAGGTTGGGGAATTGTTCTTAATACTTGCCCAGCAGCATTGTATTTTATTACTCTTTCATTGCAGTAACCATCAGCAACAAATATCTGAAAAGGAAATGTGATTAAATTTGATTGCTTGAAGAAATGAGATAGTGAAAAAGGGCCAATACTGAAGATAAAACAGGGAAACTACCTCACTCTGTTCCAACGCAACTGCATACGAAGTGTTTTGTACTCCTAGTTTCTATTTCTACTTTATAGTATCTGCATGCGTCGGTATCAATTTTACCCATGATCTATGAGAATGCTTGCTATGAGTTTGTGTTAGGATTTAGTCAGTTCGAGAAACTTCTTAGTTTTTGCCCGCGGCAAGGGTAATGATTTTGTTTACTTTGTTCATACCTAGTACGTGGTACATGAGTCCAATAGTGCGACCAACCTTTTTCCCGGCCATCCGAAACATTTCTTCCTACTCACTTATTCTGCAAAATATTTAGGGCTTCCTTTGCACATTGTACACTCAAGCTAAATTCTTTAGGTCAATAAGCCTCTCGTCTTTTACCTTGAAGATAAGTCTTTCGCTTTGGAAAAATTGTCGACAAGAAATACTTATCTTGTGCGCGAGAGACTGCTCTTCTCAGTCCGAAGAGAGAAAGGTCCTTAACGATTGGTCCTTAAAGTGTAGGGAGCAGTGGTAAACAAGCAGATTGAGCTGGCCACTTTTCTTTTGAATCTACGACAACAAAGCCTTTAACTTAAAAAAAGTGCCACTTTTTGCAACTGAATCGTCCATATGTTACGAACTCGCAGATGGTCGCTCATTTTAAGAAGTCTCTGAAAAGCCCCGTAGCAAAAAGATATAAGCAGGGAGTAGTTACGTCTTCTCTTCTGTGATACGCTATCGTTAATGAACTTCTGACCGAGCTCTTGCTATTTGAGGGTGACGCTAGAAGCCAAACTACATTGGTATCAGCACATGGATAACCTGGTATGCAGGTATCGCAAACCTCTAGACCTGCCGCATAGCTTGTGGATCCACATGCCACATATACATACATACATTACCGTCATACGCGCAATGATAACTCAAGGAGAATGTGGTGGCATAGAACTAAATTTGGTACCGCTGCATATTGAAAATGAGAAATCTTATACTATTAAGTGAGCAATTCTTGTATATTTGTAAATATTTTCTCGAAAACCTCTCACCAAAATTGGTATTTAAAGGTGTTTTCACCCAATGTAATTGGGCTTAGTGAAAATTTACTTTTATTGAAAAAGATACTGAGGAGCTTATTTTCAAAAGGTGACATGTCCTCCATCCATTTTTTTTACAGTAATGAGTAAAAACTGTGCGTAAGCCTAGTTAAGTTAAATATATTTGTTTTTAAAAAATATGCCGACACACATAAAGTATTTTATTATTTTATTGTGAAAAAATCGTAGAAATACATTAACTGGTTATTGTGAAAAAAACAAAAACAAAATGGACATGTACCTTAATAAATGAATGGACATGTCACCTTTTGATAATAAGCTCCTCCTGTCCTTTTCAATATCTGTTAGAATCCGAAGCTTCCCGGACCCCCAAATGAATGATTTTTGGGGATAATTTTGATGAATTTTGGGGGTGCAGGGAGGCTTCGGATAAAAAATGTTTCTAACAAAAGTTTGATATTTCTCTTCTGTGAAAAAAATTGGGGTTGCCATTTGAAATCTTAGATTTACCCCCACCCCCCGCTATAGGGTGGGTGGGTGGGGGTGAGATTTGTGTGCAAACGATTTCACCCTCCAAGTTAAGCAACTTTCGCTCGAAACTTTTTTCACGATCACCTACCCTTCAGGAAATATCGGACCGTTGCTGGACTTTTGCCGCACCCTGTATTTCTTCAAAATCCGGACTTTTTTTTAAACCAATTCCTTAACCATTTCATTCTTTTAATTGCATATTATCGTTTCCTTATACTTTTATATGTGGGCACCCTTTCCCTTTAATGCTTTGCATTTTGATGGTCGCCTTTTCCAACAGTATCTTGTTGATACTTATATAAGCAGTGGCGGATTTAAGCTCGACTGCGCTCTAGGGCCCGTCCGATATGGCGCCTTTTCAACGGACTTCAAAAAAGAGGAGGTTATCAATTCGAGGCGTAGGTATGTTTGTTTTTTGGTCCTGTTCATGCATAACTTTGTAACGCAATAACTTTTTTGCTTTTTTCTTTTTTTGCTTGATAGGGTAGTTTCCCACGGTGGTCCCATGCAATTTTTTTTAAATTCTGAAAAAGGAGTTCGGAGGTAGGCATAAAAAACTGGTAAAATTAGTACACCTTGAACAGATAGAATTATTTCAAATGTATCACAAAATTCTTTATTGTCACCAAATACTTAAGAGGGACTTGGCATAGCGTCTACGAACAAGTCTACCGAACTAATTATTGCGGGTTCAAACCGCGGATCGGACAGTTCGACTTTTTTCTTTTTTTCTCTTCTAAATTCATTCTGATTGGATTAATCTTGTAAAGAATTACAAGATTTACATACTCTTCGGTGGGAAATTCCGTGCATACTCATGTACACTGTACGAGTATTATCCTTTGAATTGGAGAACTATTTAGCCGAATTTCCGATAGGATTTATGTAGATATTTAGCCAATATATAGAAACACTTTCTCGTAGCACAGGGAGTAAATACCCGCCTCTCGTCCAAGGGTTCCGAGTTCGATTCTCCGGGGCTGCTGCATTTTTTTTTCAATCGACTTTATATTCTCACAATAAATTTGATTTAATTTTGTTTTTTAATTTCATTCGGGGAATTTTGTTTCATACTCATACTAAATAAGTTTTTTTTATTAAATAACTCCGAAAGTACGCAAATACATTATTGCAAAAACTATTTAGCTACTGCCTCGATCCTTTCGACAACGGCGTGCTACTTATCGTAATAAATAATTTTTTTAAATTGGCCCCGAAAAAAAATGAACGGACTAAAAAGTACGAAATAAAATAAATTTTTAAAAACCTACTTCAAAAAAAACCAATACCGTGATGCACAAAAAAGGATGAAATAATTGTTGGTAGTTCTTTACAATACTAATCCAATCAGAATGGATTTAGAAAGAAGAATCACTTTTGAAGACGGTGCCAGGTTGACTTTCATTGCACTAATCTTGCTTCGAAAATTGTTTTCATTTCTTTGTTAACCTTATGCACTTAATACATCGCCCCGAAAACAGGTGTTAGCACCGTCTTCAAAAGTGATTGTTCTTTCTAGATCCATTCTGATTGGATTAATGTTGTAAAGAATTACAAAAATATTTTTTCAAAAGTGATTCTTCTTTCTAAATCCATTCTGATTGGATTAGTATTGTAAAGAACTACCAACAATTATTTTATCCTTTTTTGTGCATCACGGTATTGGTTTTTTTTGAAGTAGGTTTTTATTTGCTTTGTAGTGATACTTTTCACCTTCACTTTTACAGTTTTAGATAGGTGAGAGTATTCTTCGTATTATTCTGATGCCTTATTCATGAAAATAGGTCATAGGGTTATAAAAATACAGTGATATGCAAAATTCTAAAAAAAACTTCACAACGCCCTAGCGGCTAAACCGTTACGATTTCCCCCTCCCATACGATTTTTTGATCGTTTATCCAAAACCTATCCACAGCCCGCCGCTTTGTAAACTTAACGGATACACCCTGTACATATACTAAACAGTAGAGGTCCTAAGATAGATGCTTGGGAAACGCCAGCAAAAAGCATGGTAGGAGAGGAAATAAAATGGGAAATCTTCAACTGTTGTGAACGGGCAGCTAAAAAGCTACATATACATGAGCGTAAGGGCAGAAGAAGAAAAACGCGATTGTGTACAGAGTTTGCGTAAAGGGAAGGAGTGATTGACGTTGTCAAAAGCTTTGGAGTAGTCTAGCAATAGTAGACAACATACCTTGTTAGCATCTATATATTAATAGGCAAAGCCAAACTTTGTGATCCCTTTTTAACCTATTTCTAAAAACTGTGATCCCATTTTAACCTATTTCCGGTGCACGCATCTTAATGAAACATATATCAAACGAAAGGTAGTTTTTCATAGATGGTCAGAATATATATTTTATTCAGGTACGTCCATAGGGAAAGATTTGAAAGCCAGATAGAATTTTAACTATACTGAACATTTTTCTCTTCACATGTGCACTGATACATTGTGCATGCGCTATCCATCAAATTAAACGGAAAAAGAATACATATTTGAAGAGAATGCATACATTTTGTTTCAATTTTCTCTTTGCACTCACATTTCCCCGCTCAAATGCTAAATAAAATCTTATTAAATTTCCTGCTGCGAAAGGATGTTCAATATCGTTCACAATAGATAGTAGATGAAAATTGTCATATGATAGTGATACTGGTATAGTTGCGTAGTTGGATTTTTTTATTTTTTTCTTTACATACATATGTTAATATAAAGCGAAAAAAAAATTCTGCAAAATCGGGCCTGTGCTGCACGAGAAAATTACATAAATGTGCCTTGCTACACTATTTTTTTAATTTCTCCAGTTTTGTTGGTCGGTGAAAAATATTGAAAATTGACTTATCACATATCAAATAATATTTTTGCTTAAGCTTGGGCGAAAACATCAGATATATTGCAATTTTGCTCCAATAGACAATAATGCAAGTTGAGATTGTCTTGGCCCATGCTTGCATGCAAAATAGCTTTTCACTCATTTTAGAGTAGAAAAGGATCTCTCTCCAGAACAGCAAACAATTTAAATCGATTTTTAAAATTTCAATGCTTCTTTAAATTTTGCAGCCTCTAAAATTTAGCCGCCCCTAAAATTTTGCCGCCCTATGCCCGGGCCTCACGGGCCTAAGCGTAAATCCATCACTGTATATAAGAGTAGAACATGATAGGATTCAATGACGGATCAAAAAAAAATGCTAGCTGAATACATCTGTTATTTATTTTCTTAATGAGATGGCAGAAAAAAATGACGGTGTTTTAGGAGAAAAGACAATACTTCCATCATCTGTTTCTGTCTCCACAAGATACTATTGTGAGCATTTTGAAGATGCTATGGCCTTGGTAAGACGATTCGGGTCTCCTGATTTCTTCATTAGATACTATGACTTCCAATCCAGAGGGGCCGGAAATAAAGGAAGCTTTACGAATTATTAATGAAGATGATAGTGAATGGCAGCAACCGGCTTAAGATAGGCCAGAGTTCGTTGCGCGAATCGCAAAAAAAAAATTTGATGAATTAATCGAGGATTTGGATAAAAAGACAATTTTCGGGAGAGTTGCAGCCACACATGCATTTGCTGATAATCATGAAACCTGAAGATAAGATTCATAATTGTGAAGAACTCGATGATTTAATTTCTCCAGAAATTCCTGATCTACAAGATGTTGAACTTCGAGAACTAGTAAATGAGTGAATGATACATAATCCATGTGGAATACATAATCAAAGTGCATCTTGCCTTATCCTTTCAAATGTCTTATTTTGTAAAAGATTGCAAAAAAAAATATAGTTTTCAAAAAGATGTCCCAAGATTTCCTTTCAACAATTGTTGTACATGGACATGTAATGAGAATGCCGGAAGAAGCGCCCCCGAAAATCCTGTTCCTTCAAACGCCAGAGGAAAGAAGGTCACAAGGAAGACCTAGGAAAAGATACAAAGACGACATCGAAATGGACTTACGCACAATTGGGATTATCAACTGGAAGAGAGAGACGCAGGACCGAGAACGTTGGAAGAAAATTGTTGTTGAATTGTTGTAATTGTTGTACTAAATGTAACAAAATGTGACTTAACCCAAGCGCAGCCGACCCGATAAAAGAGTGACCGATTACAGATCGGCTTCCTGGTACTACACTACAAAAGCTGCAATAAGGCTACGATCGATTGGCCATCTGGTGTCTTACCTACGTGCTGTCTTACGGTGTTAAAAGCATTTTTCACGGCAACTCTTATTCACATTCATTGTTGCCCTTGCTGGGCTAGTCATCGTTTTGACATCATCCGTTTTCGATCCAGCTTTCCTGAAACCGAATTGCCTTTCCGACAGGCCGCCGGCTTCCTCTAGGCACTAGAGTTGCACTAGGCAGCACATTTTCTCCTTACACGATGGTAAATTGTACTGAGGCCTCCATTTTTGATGTGAAACATCTTTGCGCGCGTTGAGAGTAATTCTTCAAGGTCGGGAACATTTTGTGGGAACGCTTTTTAGGGAACGCTTTATAGGGAACGCTTCGTTCCAATCCAATTTTCATTCCGGGAAACGGAAGATCTGTATTGAGGAAGACAGAATAAGACGGAGATTTTAAAAAAAAATAGTAGCACCAAAGAAAAGTGTTTATATGCCGCGAGCCAGACATGACGAGCCAGACATAGGCAGAATGGAACAAATGGTTGAGTGGTTGCCTTACGACGTTGATATTCCAAAAAGTCGCGGGTTCAATTCTTGATCTCGGCATTTGAATTTTATTATTTATATTTAATGGTTTTATTTGTTTGTTTGTTTGTTCGGTTCAAATTTTGCGACAGCTTTTTCAACTACTTCTACTTAACCGATTCTTATGAAACTTTGCACACACATTGAGTTCCCGTGACAATGCGATCTGACATTTTTGTAAAAAATCAAGATGGCGGTTCCAAGATGGCTGACGAATTTTCCAATTGTGTTCCGATTCCATTGAAAATCAGTATCGGGGGTTTTTAGGACCACAAATGACGATTCTGTAGTCAAAAATTGAAAATTCAAAATGGCCGCGCCAATATGGCGGATGAATTTTGCGAATGTGTTCTGAATCCATTGAAAATCGGTATCGGGTTGTTTTTAGGGCCACAAATGACGATTCTGTTGTCAAAATTTTGAAAATTCAAAATGGCCGCGCCAATAGGGCGGATGAATTTTGCAAATATGTTCTGAATCCATTGAAAATCGGTATCCGGGGGTTTTTAGGGCCATAAATGACGATTCTGTGGTCAAAATTTGAAAATTCAAAATGGCAGATGAATTTTGCAAATGTGCTCTGAATATGTTGAAAATCCGTATCGGGGAGTTTTTAAGATCACAAATGACGAATCTGTTTTCAAAATTCGAAAATTCAAAAAGGCGGCGGCAATATGGCGGATGAATTTTGCCGATGTTTTCTGAATCCATTGAAAATCGGTATGGGAGGGTTTTTAAGGTGACAGATGACGAATGTGTGGTCAAAATTTGAAAATTCAAAATGGCGGTACGATTTTGGTAATAACAATTCGATTTCACTGAAAATTGCTATTTGGGTGTGTCATTTGGTCAGACATCATGGTCGAAGGTCATCAACAGCAATGGTACATTTTCAACACAAATCGGTGTGTAAAAAATTTACGGCTTTTTCACATCCCAAACGCAAAATTGCTGTGCGATTAAAGAGCTCCAGAGCTGCGTTTCCCCTTTGCGTTTGGGATGTAAAATGGCCTTTATTCTTACTAATTATTCAATTTAAAGAAAGATGAAGATCGCCAAAGATGTTTCACATCTTTCACGTGCACTGGTTACACGCGCTATATTTTTTTTTTAAATGTCCCGGTTCAAAAATAATGTCCCACTGGTATATGGGCGTGTATCGAGATAATCGACATTTCTTACTTCTTTTGAGGCAGCAAAATTTCCAATTTGAATTTAGGCAAGGTGAGATTGTAAAATATAAATATACGAGTTGATTGTGGAGGCATAGGTTTGTTACTTACTCTGAGGCAGTTTAATGCATATTAGGATCAAACTTTTAAAAAAGCTCTTTCTTTCTTTAATTTGCTTGGTTTTTTCCATTTTGGCATTACAATGACACCTGGCCTCATTTTAAGTATGACATTGTACTGGATCAAAAGAAAAAAGAGGCACTTCTTACAAACTCATTTTATAATCGTGTCCTACCCAACACTACTCGGCACTGTTATCTCAAGGGGCTTGACGTCAACAAATCCACTGGACCTGACAATTTGCATTCACGACAGTCCTTAAGAAATATGCCTCAACTTTGGCTAAATCTTTACACAAACAATTCGCCCTATAGTACATCTCCGTATATTTTTAATGTCAGAATAAGAGCTCACCCTTTGTACATACTACCAGTCAGTCATATCGTTCAATTCAAAATGTTATGTCCAGTAGTAAGCTTAATTTGAAAAAGAGAAGAGATTGGGATAGCTTAGGGGTCTGGGGGTGCTCGAGTAGATGGTAAATGAACCTTACGTTTAAACTCTCATATATTATACGATTTTGCAAATACTGACTGTGGAAGATTATTACACCGTCGCGAATCTCCGTCCGCATGACGAAAATTCATCGTTTCAAGGACAATCACTAGCAGCCAAATGACGAAAATTCGTCATTTGTATATGCAGTAAATGATTGATTCCGGTCTTAGTAAACCCGAATAAATTAAAAAGTAGTTTTACCAAACGTATCGTTTCTACAGATAACAAATAGTGTCAAAAAATGCTGGCATAGTCAATGGCGGTGCAAATAATGCCGGACGGATATGTGTTAAAAACTAGCTCATTTGCAGTCCACGCCAATCTTAATGAACACTGCTTGTAAAATGTTTAACTAAATATTGCTAAAACAAAATCTCAGTGTGCGAAGAGCAAAACCTGGTGACAAGATGCCGTGCGCTGACGAGAGTTGGACACACCTTAAAAATACTGCCATTAGTACCTAATGCTGACTCCACGTTGACAGAAGACGTAAAGGTCGGCCCGACTGGTTCGATGATGAATGCATCCTACCTCGTGTTCTTTTAATGAACTTGGTTTTGAGAGCCGAAGAACACGGGCACGCGAAAAGAAACACAAAAAGCTTAGAAAAGAACACCAAACCACCACCAAGCTTAGAAGAAGTTAGCAGAGCCAGAAACCCGCTCAAAACCAACAAAGTTTCGGGTGCATCTCTGCGGAGCTAGTTAAATATGGAGAAGCTACACCAAGCAATTCGTGATTTAAGCGAGAAACACAATTGGAGCTTTTCTGCCAGCGTTTCGGCTGGCTGGTAAATAAAATAAAATTTTCCAGACAAAACTCGACGACATTGTCCCCCGTTTTGTGAAGCACAGATCAAAAAAAGGTAATGACAGCAGCCAGCTGAAAATTTAAAATTTTTTAAAGCTCGAGCTGACCGAAAATCGGTCTTTCGGCTGACCGAAAATCTGAAGCTGTTATTGTGACCAAATGCATGGTTTTCCATATGCCAAAACCTCAAGCTGGCAGAAAAGCTCCAGCTCTCGCCTTAATTGTGCAAGTTTGGAAGCAGGAAGCGATGTTAGAAGGCTGGAAAAAGGCATCCTCTGCCCTGTACATAAAAAATTATATTGAGTGCAGAAATTATCGGTATAACTTTGTTGAGTATCAGTTATAAGATATTCTCCGCTATCCTACAAAATACGATGATCCCACACGCTAGAAAAATCATAGGCCAATACCAGTGTGGCTTCAGCCCAGGCAAATCACCAATTGATCAGATTTTCACCCTGAGGCAGGCGATGGAAAAATGTGTAGCCCCTTCCGGAAGAAGAATAACAAATCACAAAGAAGTGTTTTTGGTGGCTATAGGACCCATTTCCTGGTTCATTGGGCTTTTCACTTTTTCAACAAAGGCTAACTAAAAATTAATAACTATTTTTCAAAAAATGTGGGTACACCAAGGCATAATATCTTATCAACTTTGCAATCGGTAATTTTTGTTAATACCTATAGCTTTTTAGTCACCAACTATTTTGTTAACATTATATGTTATATAAAATTTACCTCTCCAGTATTGGCTACTGCAACTGAGGTTGGCATGCATAAATGGTTGATAGATGATCCTGGCTCAAATCTTCTTCCCAAAACAAGGGTTGGCCTTTCAACATATGGTTTGAACTAAAAATCATATAATTATTTTCCAAATTATAATTAATATAATTAAAAAGTTTTAACCTTAAAGACTTGATGTAGAGCAACATCTGATAGCCAATAGTTTCCATGGACATCAACAGTCATACCATGTGGCATATAAAATATACCTGCAAGCCAACCATATTCAATACGGCCAATTTCTGGATCAACTAGATACACCGTATGGGCATGTATTGGTCCAACATGCACCTTCTGATAGTGGTGAGTTTCATTGAATGATCTAAAAAGAAATTTTTATTTGGATTTTGAATTAATATTGTTTGTGTTTTTTTGGATGTTGAATTTACTTAAAATCCCAATTTCGTTCGTATCGATGAAAAACTGCAAGCAATCCACTGTAGTCAAATGCTACACCAACAACTTGGCCTACTTCTAGTCTAGTTTTTGGCCAATTCTCTACACGGACTGGAGTTGGGGCGTTAATAGCAGTTTCTGGCTGAGAGATTATGGGTTCAATATTGTTATTATTAGACATATTGTTTTAATTTTTACCTCAATATCAGCATCTACGCCTTCCTGTATCTTTCGCTTAATAAGCT
This sequence comes from Thereva nobilitata, assembly GCA_963855945.1. Lineage (NCBI taxonomy): Eukaryota > Metazoa > Arthropoda > Insecta > Diptera > Therevidae > Thereva > Thereva nobilitata. The sequence goes on from OY979694.1 coordinate 67,515,107, forward strand.
GCCGGACATCTTCGTAGAAATTATCATTTATAGATGACGATACTTTATTTGGAGCACTGCTGACGCAATTGATGACGATGCAGAAGAATGCAAACAAGAACACTTTTTTCAGATTTTCCATCTGGAGAAGTTGATACTGTATTTTTTCGCTTCCAAATAATATTGGAATGAATGAATGAGTTTGGTATAAATCAATATATTGAAGCTGTTCGTGATGTTTTGCAATATACGCGGCCTGTTGCTTTCCAGAAACTTTTTTTTTAATATAAATAAAACAGCACAACTGGTTACATATTGAGGTATGAATTGACGGCTTTCAAATAAAAGCTTCTTATATTATAGTTCCTCTAGCTTGTTATCACTTTCATTCAACATGATAAGGGGACTCAGTGTGAACACTGCGCAGGATTGAACAAACCCTCGAAGAAATCTTAACCGGTGGTGTATAATATTGATTTTTCACATTGTTTTGGAAAATACGCATACATACGTCACAGGTGCCAGGCTAAAAAAAAAGAGACCAACCAACAACAAATTTTTATATTCAACAAATCAGTTTTTATTATTCACAATATGCTGTAGCTAAAAACCTTCTACTTGAAGTATTTTCAATAATTTACAAAAATGCAATATGCACCAGAAGATAAAATTCATTGAATATTAATATAATTTAAAGAAAGAAGTTTTTGAATTTACTTCGCTTGATTCAAAAATATTTTTTTTTGATGTAACAATTTGATTTGAAATATTTGAAAGAAGGTGTATTTATTTTTGTTTATGAAATATTCTTGGTGCTTTGAAAAGTGAATGCATTGTTTAGCATGTGTACTCAAGGCCCCCAATCCCAGGTTGGCTGTGTCCAAATGTAGCCGGTGTTAGTCATGGAGCAGTATGCATTATAATACCGACCCGGTGACCTATAAAAAAAATGTGAAAGCCTGCACCTTTATTGTTGCGATGTAATAAATATACCTGCAGTAGGACCATTGCGGACATTTGCATCTAAACATCTGTTGAAACTCCTCCTTGCATACCTCATTCCACCAACAGGTTCTCTTGTTTGTGTTTTGTTTTGGTTATAAATAGAACAAAAAAAGAATTGAAACATTGTTGTCACAATAATGAATACAATACTACCGCAAAAAGCTTACTTCTGTCAAGTATCCTCTGACGCTTTGATCCGAATAGCTCCTTTTAACTATCCTTGTACTAACTGTGTTCACCATCAACGAACAGGTGACTATAGTCAAAAGAATCTTTGAGAGAGGATTATCATAATTTAATTTAATTTGAGTTAAAAGTTTAAGTTAAATTCAATCAAGTAGATGCTTACCCTCTTCATTGTCCTAGGTGATAATCAGTGTACGATGACGTTTCGTACTATAAAAAAAGAGACAACGAGGGTGACAAGAAGCTACTTGAAGGAGGACAGTAACACATTAATATGTTTGCTTGCCTCACTTTATTTCCGTTTTAAACGCACTCTCAATGCTTAACTTTGAAAATATCCTTTTTCTACACTGTTAATTCTCACAACTAAGCTAGGAAAGCTTTTTTGCGGATATCATGCAGCACCCATACCGTTAGCTTATGCAAATTATTAAGAAAATGCTGAGCTTTTGAATTCGCTGTAAAGCGTTTAGTTGGATGAAAATCTAATTTGTTTGGTAGGCGAAAACTGCGAAGTTAATTGAGTTTGGCAGTGGCGGTAAAGTTGGTAAAAAATTGAGACTGCTAAATAAGTCGGTTGAATGAGTAAAGGGCATAGGTTCTTCGGCTTTCTCTATAGAAGTCCTATCATAACTAAAGAAGCCTTAACTTTAGTATTTGGATATTTATCTTCCAATCCGGAATATGAAATCATTATGTTGCGGGTGATTCGTTTACAATGTAAACCGGCTGGGTCACTCAAATGGCACTAAAGTGTTACTAAAAGACTATCAACAGGGGCATCGAACTCTTTCTAGATTGGGACACCAAGAGTCCTGCATCCAAAACAAAATAATGTCTTATGTCTAACAAAACTTGCACCGAACTTCCTTCTGTCTCAGTAAACCGTGTGAACGGCTGACCCAAGAGATGCAAGTTCCTCCTCCAGCCAGTTCTCCTGGCTACAATCTACAAGTGTTACATTCGGCCCCGTCTTGAATACAACTCGTATATCTGGGTAGGCACCCCAAAACCACCATGGAATGGCTGCACAAGGTACAAAACCGCGCCATCAGAATCACTTGTGGTAGACCTTCTGCGACTCTTTAAGCTACCCTAGGAATGTAGCAGCCTAGAAATTAAGAACTTACTGCCTACACTATCAGGCATATGTGGAAACGCTCGGAAACTGTCAGGCATATGTGGAAACGCTCGAAATTCCTACGATTTTTCTCTTAATCATAGCGTCCAAAAATCGCAGGGTAAATTTATTTCAACTTTTTTTCATCCCTCCTGGACTAAATCTACTGTTGACCTTGAAGGACATTTTTTAAGGTTGTTTTTTTAATTTGCAAAAAATTTGGGCCGTTTTTGTGTGTTTGGTTATTTTTTGGTTTTGTTTATTTGGTTGGGTCAATTTTGTTTTTTAAACAGCGAGCGCTTTTGAGCAGTGCCGCTGCTGGCATGTTTGCAACTCCACAGGGCCCCGTGTGTTGGGGCCTCGCGAGCGAAAAATTGTTTTGGCAATAAAAATCATTTGAATTCATTATTTGCATATTTACTTCATCGAATGGACCACACAAATGAGTACGAGCCACAGAAATCAGCATATGGGCCAGTTCTGTCACGGGTATGGGCAATCTGCGAGCGAAGCGAGCGAAAAAAATTTTTGGACTCTCTGGGGCCTCTTGCTGAATTTTTGCCCAGGGCCTCTCAATTGTCTGACCGCGGCACTGCTTTTGGGGGGGAGGGGGTCATGACCCCCGTGACCCCCCTTGAATCCGCGCCTGACCTTCGGTGGTATGGAGAACGGTCATCAAATCGATGTTGTAAACACTGAGTTCAGTAAGGCCTTTGACCATGTCGATCACCATATCTTAAAGACAAAACTACTAAAATTTGGAATATCTGGTCCTGTCCTAAGATGGATAGAATCATATCTCACCGAAAGAACACAGGCCGTTAGATTTCAAGGATTTTTGTCAAAAGAAATCGAAGTAACTTCCGGAGTCCCTCAGGGTTGTCATCTTGGCCTACTTTTATTCAATATATTAATCTCAGACCTGTCAGAAAAACTAAGGAATACACGACATCTCTTCTATGCCGATGACCTCAAAATATATAGTGTCATAAGGTCACCCTCCTTCAGTCGAAACTGAATACGTTTCAAGACTGGGTGCTCCACCGATAAACTACAACTTAACACCAGTAAATGCCACGTAATTACATTTTCTCGTAAAAAGCGTACAGCTGCTATATACTATTATCTCACCGGCAAGGCACTAGACTGTAGATCTAGGTTTTGCCTTGGACAAAAAATTAAATTTCAATTTGCACTACGATAATATTATTGCCAGAGTTAGAAAACTTCTAGGCATTATAAAGAGAAGAGCCAAGGAATTTGACAACGCACGAGTTACAAAAACTCTTTTCTGTTCGCTAGTCCGCCCAATTTTAGAATACGCATGTCCGATCTGGAATCCTATATACCAGGAGCGCGTTCAAAAACCTTACTATGGTTAACCATGGTTAACTATGGTAAACATTTGTCGTTCAAAAACTCCGTGGTTAACTACAACATATCCACGAGCATAACTTTTTGGCGTTCAAAAACTCTCGTGGTTAACCATGGTGTAGTTAAATTTTAACCCTGCTCGGGATAGCGATAGTTAAGAAGAATAAGAATAAAAGCAACTCTCTGACAGTTGTTTTAATTTTAATCACATGAACAAATCAAAGGGGGGATTTGTGGGATTATTACAAATAATAATTAATAAAATAATTGAAGCAATTAGCGGGGGTTATTTTATGGAAAATTTTGATTTTATTTTTTTTCTTCACCTTTAACCTGTAGTTAACCACGGTGCGTTCAAAAACCTCCATGGTTAAACATGAACTTTCGTGGTTAAGTGAAGTTATGCAGCATAACCACAGCTTACCTCGTGGTTTACCATAGTAAGATTTTTGAACGTGCTCCAGGTAAGCAGTAGTAGGTTTGAGTTAGTGCAGAAAAAATGTCTACTCTTTGCTCTGAGAAATCTATACGACCCGCGTTATTTCCAAAGCCTACCGCCCTACACGAACAGGGTCAATGTGTTGGTTCTCATGTATCAAAATTTTTGTTCAGTAAATGGAATTCATTGTAATTTTCGGTAAATTTATACACTTTTATGAATGTAGATACACGTGCATCATTGACGTTTTTTATAGTTTTAAATCCATACATCGTACAAACAAACTTCTTTATTAGACTAACGACATTATTTAGGTTATCATCCTGGGGTAAATTACTCAATGCTTCGAATGCTTGGATAAACTCTTAATTTTTTTTAAAATAGTAAAGGCCTTCTTTTTTCTTTTCTTGAAAAATGCGAAGTTGTAGTCACATCCTGTGAAACCGTGGAAAGCGGGGAACGCGTTACACAAGTCCTCGCCAAGTGCTCTATACAAGGCGCGTACCAAAGGGGGGGGGGTTACTGGGGGTTAAACCCCCCCCCCCCAGATTCCAATAATAATAGGAAAAATTATAATTAATAAATATATCAACTTATTAAACAATTAAAAAAATATTCCGAATAACGATGTATAATATATGGTGGATTCTTTTCAAACGGGATAGCAAAAAAATAAATATCTCTCAAACTTTGGGAATATGTTCGTAAACTCGATGTGATATACCAAAAATTGTTTTAGCGCAATTGGGTGCGCCGTTTCGGAGTTACAACTGTTATTGAAAAAAACGCGATTTTTCAAAAATCACGTATTTCTCATTTATTTATAGCTCTCGACAAACTCTGAGTTTCGGGATGGCCATATAGATTTTTGTAGGAAATTTTCCGTCTTTTCAGATGAAATTACGCAAAAAACCATTGGACGCATTTTTGGCCAATTTTTTGGCCTTTTTTGGCCAAAATTTGAAAAAAAAGGAATTTTTAAATTTTTTTTCATGTCACCAATCGATGTTCTGACTCAAAAACTACGCGCCACCAAGTTTTCAGAGTAGTTCCCTTATTTTCGGTAAAAAAATTGTAAAAATGCCCTAAATCAAAGTCTAAAGTCTTGCGCACACCAAGAGACCATGATTTTTGGAGAAAAACAAGACATTTTGTGATATTCGAAAAATGGTCAAAAATCATTATTTATGTTTCTTCACAATTTTCAATAAAAAAAATGCGATAAAAATATACCTATATAGGTAATTATTTTTATAGTGAAATAACATAAAATATAATATAAGTACATAGTCCTATTACAGGAGAAAAATTTTGTTTTACCCAATATGTGTACCGAAAACGGCGGTACAGAAGAAGACGTCAGTTCCAGAATAAATAAAGCAAGAAGCGCATATGCATGCCTGTTTCACATATGGAGATCAACAGAGATCTCAATTAACACCAAATTGCGGCTGTTCAACTCCAACGTTAAGGCAGTACTTTTGTACGGTTCCGAAACATGGAAAGTCACCCAATTCATCACAGGGCGCCTACAAGTTTTCATCAACAGATGCCTACGTCGTATCCTAAAAATCCGCTGGCAAGATAGAATTTCAAATGAAGAACTATGGCGCCGTGCCGGCCAAGAAAGGATAGACGACCAAATCAGGCGAAGGAAATGGAATTGGATTGGCCACACCTTGCGACGCGAAAACGAGAATCTAGCCAAACAGGCCCTCGACTGGAATCCGCAAAGAACCCGTCGAGTCGGAAGACCTAGAACAACGTGGAGGAGAACCCTATTAGCAGAGGCCGCAACAACCGGGAGATCCTGGTCAGAGCTGAGAGCTGTCGCGCAAAACAGAGTCCGCTGGAGGGCAACTGTTTCCGCCCTATGTCCCATGAGGGATTAAAGGAGCAATTAGATTAGATAGAATATGTGTACAAAATATGTTTTGTGAAACCCCCCCCCCCATGGTTTCATCCTGCGTACGCTACTGCTCTGTACAAATCGTTTATGTACAAAATATCGTTCTTTATTTCCTACGCCCATTGGGCCTTTCCACACTAGTATTCTTGCTGCAGTATTCAAACCCTGTTTTTAGGAAAAGGGTAAGAGAATCAAGGAGAATTCATCACTTTTTGTAGAGAGTTCTCTTTGATTCTCTTACCCCTTTCCTAAAAACCCGGTTTGAATACTGCAGCAAGAATACTAGTGTGGAAAGGCCCATTCTTATCCAAATTTTCACATCGAACATTTTTCATGTTTCCCAGCATGATGATAGCAATGCCAGTGTCTTATGACCACATTGGTGTTCTCATTTAGCTGGCATACGTGAAAAATCATCTTAGTGCCCGCCTCTTCGTGACTAGGACACGATAAGCTTTCAACAGTGTTTCGAGTAACACTAGATCGGATATTGTCGAACACAACAGCTATAACAGTTTTCAGCATTTAGGTAAATGGTCTTATTACGTATTTTTTCAAACGTATTAAATTTGCATTTTCATAAAAAAATGTATTTTCACAATAAATTGAATATTTAATCGAATTTACAAAAAAAATGGAAATGCCACACTTGCATGCTTCGTAACATTAACTTATAGTCCAAGATCCCAGGGCCGCCAGACCTTACTTATTTTCTCAGAAACCAAATGTATGTACATACTTTGAGTATATGGGTCCCTGCTAGCTTGGGCCGACGGCCAATTAACAGGTACTGGTAAAGGTAAGTAAAAATAGTATTCACATTTCTTAAAGTTTCAGTGCTGATTTTTATGTATGTTTTAGGGAATATAGTTAGAAATTAATAATCGATACTGCCAGACACTTTCCGTCGGCGGTAACTTTTGAATGGGCCTTTTTATAGATAGAGGGGTTGGGCGTAAAAAGGGGTTAAAATTGAAAAAAATTTCTGTCGCTGCGTATGTAAGCTTTATTAGGGCTAAATAACCGTTAACTACTAGTGGCAGAAATTTTTGACCATTTGTTGGGGTGTGGGGGCAACTTCAGCTGGGGGTGGCTTAGGGAGGATGCAAATGGTCAAAAATACATACATGATAATATTCATACCAAGATTAACGATAAACAAAGTCAGCTGCATGTGGGTGGAAAAGTCGTCAGCTGACGCTATAAAGGTGGTTGTCTTACTCTTGGTCTTCGTTTTGCTCAGTTAGTTTTGCTCTTGGTCTGGAGAGCATAGCTAAATCTTGTGTAAGGCCAAGACAAGACAAAACTGCACGATCAAGATTATTTTTGCTCATCACTACCTCCACTACACAGCTTTGGGACTCGTACGCCTTTGATAGGATTTATGTCTGATTCAATCAACAGAGACATCCAACTTATTCTTGATTGGGGTCGCAAGCAAATTAATGCTTCTCAAATTAAGTTCTGTCTTATTTTCAATAAAACCCGTCACATTCCCTCATCCCTGTGTTAAACTAATGGCTGAGACATTAGAGTGGCCCTTATTTATATGGGCGAAGGTTTTTTACATTTTTGGTGGTGGAAACCCCTAAAATGGTTCTCTATACCAAAAAAAATCCTATAAAAATTTCAGCTGAATTGGTACAGTCTTACCCGTGCCGAAAACGCGGAGAAAATGTTTTTTTGTTTTGTGTTTGTATTGTTAATAAAATGAAGAAAATGAATAATTACCTTTAAAATTATACCTCATTTAACTCGATACGATGAATAGAACCGGAGTAATAGCGATTTGAAAAAGGGCATAATCGACGAGTGTAGTAAACTTTACCCCCCCCCCTTTTTTTTGAAAATATTGATCGAAAAAAAAATAAAAAATACGTGTCTGTTTATTTTGTATAGGGATGACGTGAAAAAAATTTGAAGCAAATCAAAAATGTTGATTAATAAAAGTTTTCTCATAAAATACAAACTTTACCGCGTTTTCGGCACGGGTTAACTTCAAACAATTGAGATGAAATTTTTTGGAGAATTACTTTTTCATAGTTATTCCAAATCGCCAATCATCCCAGTTTCTCTTTTAAGGTCGATTCGCACTATACCGAACATCAACGTCACGTCAAGGAACGGCAACGGCACGTCAATTTTGCTGTCGATTCGCACTTAACCGTCAACGTTACGTGAATTTTGCCGTTCAGTCTAAAAAAATTAGATCGAGTATTGTCGTATTCCGTATTGCTAATTTAAATTGTTATTTGGAATGCAAAAATTTAATAATAAAAAGTTAGCAATGATTGCATTAATTTTGGATGAGGAAGAAGAAAATTTTTTAGCAACAAAAAAGAAAAAATTGGTACAAAAGTTATTTACAAAAAGAAAACAAGAAGGAGAATACCACACGCTGTATAAGGAATTGGATGATCATGAAATAAATTTTTATAAATATTTGAGAATGTCCAAATATCAGTTTCATATCCTTTTAAAAAAAACGATATTTATGTATTAACTTTAAAATAGTAAAGGGTTAAAAAAAGATAGGTTTTGGATAGACGGACAAAAAATTGTATGGGGTAGGGGGAGATCGTAACGGTTTAGCCCCCAGCGTATTTTGAATTTTTTTTATTAGAATTTTACATATCATCCTGTGTTTTTGTTACGCTATTACCGATTTTCATGAATATAACAGTGTAAGCAGAATACTTCCACCTATCTAAAATTGTGAAAGTGACCCACCCTATGACTGTGACTTTGATGACTCATAAATCTGGAAATAGGTATACCTACTTCCAGATTTATGAGTCATCAAAGTCAAAATTTTGGTAACCAAAATTTCACTTTCAACAAACTTTTTCTCCAAAAAATACGTATTTAATCTATATTTTCTTTCAAAATTAGAAAGCTTGAGGAGACATTATTCATAGGAAATATACAATTTTTTCCGCACATTAAAAAAAATCATCAAAATTGGAGTTGTCCCTGCGGACTAAGAAGTAAAAACCTTCAACTTGACTAAAATTAGTTTGAACAAAAACAGATAAATACTTGAAAAATTCGAAATGCTGCCGTTACTACGTTCACATTCAACAGAATAGATCAGTCACGTCAAGGCACGTCACGTCAAAATATAGTTTCAAACTAATCTTGACGTGCCGTTACGTTGACGGTCCGTGACGTTGCCTATATATGTGAACGAGTAGTGCAAAACTCATTGGAGAATATTTTGACGTGCCGTTGCCGTTCCTTGACGTGACGTTGACGTTCCGTATAGTGCGAATCGACCTTTAAACGTCCCCAATTTCATAATCGGTCTACAATAGTCAAGAACTTAATTGGTAGTTATGCCTTAATTGGATTCACCGACTGGCCTACCTAACCGCAGACGTGTTCGCATGATTCTGCTCGAAATACTCGTATAAATATATGTATTTATATTTTCAGGCTTCAATTATTCATAGCTACACAACTTATTCGCATGAATGACTTTTTCTTGCCTTGCTTATTGGACTCTTTTGTATAGGATAGACAACGCTCTTTATTCGAGTGTTGATCGTGCAGGACTACTTCCATTGTTTTTCTAGAATCTACGGTCTACCTTTTCTTTGTTCCCTAACACACTCTACCGCTTTCATCGCTAAATTGATTTCCTTTCGTTCTTATGCCAGATCCACACGTTTGTCAAGACTTGGCAAGCGCTCGCAAATTGAAAACGCTTGCTTAAAACAAACGTGTGGACGCATCACAAAAGCGCGCCATATTGAAGCAGATGGCAGAGGAAGAAATATTGGCTTGAATAAGGCTGCCAACTTTCCTAAATCGAAATGGGGGACGGAACGAGGTTTTTCTATGCGATCATGAAAAAATAAAGTAATCCTATATAGTCACAAAAAACCCACGAAAGGAGACAAAATTCCAAAATGGCTGCAAATTGGTCCACAGCTTCCTCGGACATTTTAAAAAAACAATTTCGGAATAAAAAAAACATGGCCGCCGGAGATATCACTTTTTGGCCAAAAAATCACTCAAAAATTGGTTTTTTTCGAAATTTTTTTTTTGAACTGACAATACAAAACATTACTGCCTACTAAAAACATTACTGCCTACCCCTCTTGCAATTTTTTCGAAAACTTTGGCCTTTCCGAAATATTCAAAATATTTTTTGACCGAAAAGTGATTTTTGGAAACTTTGATCTTGAATAACTTCGAAACGGTTAGGTTTTCGAAAAAATGGCATGTGGGCTTTTTTGTAGGCAATAACATTTCGTATTGACTAATCAAAAAATTTTTTCGAAAAAAACAGTTTTTGAGTGATTTTTTGCCAAAAAGTGGTATCTCCGGCGGCCATGTTTTTTTTGTGATTCCGAAATTGTTTTCTTAAAATGTCCCAAGGAAGCTGTGGACCAATTTTCGACCATTTTGGAATTTTGTCTCCTTAAGATGCTAATTTCCCCGGACTTATAGTCCAGTCAAATTAGGGTTTCACCTCGGAATGGGGGTAATAAGCTGATAATTTGTATGAACCTTTGTTTTGGCATTCTAAATTATGTGTTAAAAGTCTCATATAATCTCGTGTCCGCGTCTTGAGATATTAGAGGTTAAAGGTCACAAAAATCAGTTTTTCGCAAATATCTCGTAAATTATCGGCTTTACGTAAATTTTGGTTAAGTAAAGTATGTTCATTAGAGAAATCTGCATAAAAATGTCCTATACAGAATTTACCTGGAACCAATAGTTTTCGAGATATAGGGCTGAAAAATCTTGGCATCGTGCTGCTTTCGTTTCCGCACCGCCTCTGCGGGAGAATGGAAGGGGCCGTTTTTACATCGTGTCCCCCCGTAGGCCTAATCGTTGGGTTACAAGTTATGATAAAATTCTGTTGATTTTCTCTCTATCTCTTCTATTTCCACTTCTTCCATATTGTCATCTTCATCTACAATCAACTCAGAAGAAAATAATGAAATGTGGTCGGCGTCATCATCGGCGAAGTGAACTCATATTCAACGGTTGTATCCTCGGTCATACCATTGAGACACGACTGGTTCTGATAAGAGCCATACGCTACGGAACATGGCAATCTTACTTTTCTACATTCACTCATGGAGCTTTAGTTGCGCACTCCCGAATTACAGTCCAATGTCTCTCTTTACCCACACACACTCTCAGTTTTAACTGGGCAGTTGAGCTGTGTAAAAAACATGTACAATAAACTGAACTGATATTTTGTGGGTTCGTCAGTACGTTGTATGCGCAGTTATCGGAGCAAAAGAGGGTCCAAAGCTCAGGTCTGAAGACTGAATGAAAATAGTTCATAACGCACAGTTTGCACAATTTATCGTTCAGACATGACGTCACAGGTGATAAACTGCGGGGTTAAACTGAAAGTGTATGGGCCGCTTTAGGCTTAATATGCAAAGGGAATACGAAGAGAACGTACTACCTAGACCGAAAAACATTGCATGTACATATGCAATCATGTGTATAAACACAACGTTTGTTCATATGTATTAATATTTTTCCGTCTCCTTAGTCCTTTCCACCTGATACACAATATACTAGCTCCGTATGTTTGCTCCACACGGGATCCCGAGACTTGAGACGTTTTGAAGCATTTGCATGAGAGGGAGTGAGAGAGAAATAGCAAAATTTGTGCACGCGGGATCCCGTGTGGGGAAAACATACAGAGCTACTGTTTGCACAAAAACTAAATGCGGGACTTGTGGGACGAATTTGACGTTTGGGGGACAATGTGGGACGCTTTTATTAACGGGGAACAATACAAGCAAATGCGGGACTGTCCCCCCTAATGCGGGACGGTTGGCAGCCTTAGGCTTGAAGCCCGTGAATATTATACATATAAATCAAAAGAAAATTTCTTTTCGGAGTCTCATTTGTGAAAGTTCATTAGCCTTAGAGCCCCATTAACCAACGAGAAAAGGTTGCGATATTCGCGAATTCTCTATTTTGATATAAAATTTATACTTCGGAATCGGTTAATTATTTTGTTTTGCTTATGGCACTTAGTTGCACCTAGTATAACAGAATTATAATTCAGTATAACAGAATTATTCCTAGCGAGAACTTGCCTGCTTTTAGAGCGGCATAAGTGTTTGAATGAGTAGTGATGATTGAGCCATTAATACCTCTGGAGATGAATTTGGCCCTTCTATGGTCATCATCTCGCTTGAAAGATTGTTGAATGAATTACCTATTGCTTGGAGATGCAAAGCCATGCATTTGGAATCGAAGCTGCCTACTCCAACTCCTAAATCGAGGTTTGATGCTGACCCAAATCAAACTCTAGCTAATGGCTGACAAACGATAGTCATTGAATTAGAGGAAACACGTAAGTAGCGTTAGTGAAGATGTTATAAGTCTCGTCATTTCTTTTCTCTTGTTCATCGTTTTCTGCCGACTATCAATTTCTTATAATAAAAAAAATATAGTTTAAAAAAACTAAAAAATACGCTTTTATGTTAAAATGAACTGAAAATTAAAAAATAATTTTGAATGTAAAGTTTTTATTGCTCCAGCCAGTATATGGAAACAACCTACCTTTCGAAATGTAAAACAGCGTGGGACTCTTAACCTATATTCTTATTTTATTACTACCGGAACTTTTCGCTAGCGCCCCACGCTTTTTTTACATTTCGAAAGGTAGTTGTTTCCATATACTGGCTGGAGCAATAAAAACTTTACATTCAAAATTATTTTTTAATTTTTAGTTCATTTTAACATAAAAGCGTATTTTTTAGTTTTTTTAAACTATATTTTTTTTTATTTTCTACTTTTTAGTCTATCATATATCTTCCGCCATTTTGTTGTGGCCGCCATAATAGATTTAAAATTACGTCACACAGCTTACTGTTATGTATTCGTCATATACTTTCATTTGATACCCGTACCAGGGCGCTGTAAAGAAAAAGGTAAGCCGCTATTTTGTGTTGGCCGCCATTTTGAAAATGGAGTGTAGCCATACAGCTAATTGTATTCTACTTGTCATACCCTTGTAACCCTTGTTGGGGGAAGACATTTGCAAAAATTTTTACAAAAAAGTCAGATTGCATTCTCCCGCGAACTATATACATATATGTGCAAAATTTGAAAGTGTGTTAAAATCAAGTTACAAGCCATCTTTACATACAACATACACATGGAGGTGAAGCTAATATAAAGCATATAAAAAGATCATATACAAATTATGAGCAGGATCAATAGTTTTTGAGAAACTCAAAATCATCGAATTTGCACTTAAGCATTTCTGGCTTGTGCAATATTTTCAGCTAATTTTAAAATGTGTTGGCCGCCATTTTGAATTTGGAATGACGCCACGCAGCACAGTATTCTACTTGTCATATCCTTTCATTTGATACCCATACCGAGTGGGTTGTAAAGAAAAAGGTAGTCCGCCATTTTGTGTTGGCCGCCATTTTGAATTTGGAATGACGCCACGCAGCAAAGTATTGTACTTGTCATATTCTTTCATTTGATACCCATATCGATTGGGTTGTAAAGAAAAAGGTATTCCGCCATTTTGTGTTGGCCGCCATTTTGAATTTGGAATGACGCGAATTGTACTCTATTTGTCATACCCTTTCATTTGATACCCATGTCGGGGGTCGGGGAGCACGATTGCAAAATTCGGCCACCATCTTGGAACCGCCATCTTGATTTTTTTACAAAATGGTCAGATTGCATTGTCACGCCAGCTTTACATATGGGCAAAATTTGAAGTTGATCGGTTATATGGAAGTGGGTCAAAATCAAGTTGCAAGATTTGTCTGCATACATACATACACACATACATACATACATACATACATACATACATACATACATACATACATACATACATACATACGGCTGAAGCTAATATAAAGCGGTAACATACATACATACATACATACATACATACATACATACATAGATACATACATACATACAGGTGAAGCTAATATAAAGCGTATAAAAAGCGTCTCTTTAATTACTCAAAAATGTTAAATTTTCTTTATAACTTGATTCAAACTTATTGTGTGCCAAACCTTTTTCCATAAGTCAATCTTCATGCAGTCTGCATGAAGCTATATATTCGGAATAAGCAGCCAAAACAACAGAAAACAAATCTTCACAGTTATTGTGACCTTCGAATTCTTATCGTGAATTTCCCTTCAATGCCCTTTTTGCTGATCGCGTTAAAGTCACCCTCGGTATGTGCAAAAGCACAGAGAGAAAGATTTCCTTGGCCCGGAGGGACCTCTCCACCCTTCCTAATATGCCTGTCTAAAATCGTCGCTATCGCTTTCAGGAGAAAGAAGGAGAGCTGATGGTCGATAGAATATGGGCCAGCGCAAAACAATTTCGAAATAATGGCAGCAGGAGAGCCGGAAAAATCTGGTATTTCCCAGCAGCCTTGAACTATGAATTTGGCGTCCTAGTAGGTACAACAAAATTCGCGAATAGAAATATTTTGAACCAATGTCTCTGATGCAAATTAGGTAGTAATAGCAAGGTAGTAGTCCTGTTGTCACAAAAAACTATTGTCAAATGCAGTTGTATCTATGTATATTATTAATATATAATCCCTCGCTGATCGAAGCTTGTCCATAATCAATGAAGCAATGCATCACGTCCTCGTTTATACAAAAAAATTTATTAGAAAAAAAGATCAGTACAATGTTTCGATTAATACAAAAAACAAAAATCACGGAAGGCCAATCTGCAACACAAAAACGTTACAATCAGTTCAATCCATTTAATTCACATTTTCAACTTTTGGATTTGTCTCATCCTTCTTAGCACTGGATCCTGTCTGTGTAATAGGGACAACACGTTCCTGATTTGGTGGTGGCAGCGGCTTCAATGGAGCAGTAACTGTTAGTACACCATCTGATGACAATGTTGATGCAACATCATTTGCATTTACACCAGCTAATAATAAAAGGTAAAATAATATTTTGATTAAATCTATAAATATAAATAAATTTATTTTTTTATTAGTTTTTACCTGGAAGAAGATAACGTCTTGTGAAATGACGTGAAATATATCCGTGTTCATCTTGCTTTTCTTCGTGTTTTCCTTCAACAATGATGTATTTATCTGTTGATTTCACGGTAATTTCATTTGGTGTAAATTGTTGAACATCCAAAATAACTTGGAATTTTTCCTTGTCGACATTCAATGTGGAACCAGAGTCTTGTCTTTGTAAGGTAGTGTTTTTCCATGGACGAATATAGCCACTGCGCAAAACTGATGGGGATGCGTTCCAGAATGATGATAGAAGATCATCTCTCCTGTAATATTAATATTTTATTATTTTAGATGATGCAATGCAAAAAGAAAATTTCTTATTATATACGCTTACCTCAATCCTGTTCCAAAATTTTGATCCAGCAGCCTTGATGTACGGACTGGCATATCAAAATCGTCCCACCAATCACGGAATAACAATGGTACCACAGACATGTTTTTTAAGATTTAGTAATAGTACGAATTTAAAATTATAAAAGTTACTGCTTTACTTCCAAGCTTTCGTTCGCTCCTCTGGATGTCGAATTATTCTAACGTGAAAATCGTCTTCCACGTTTATATATATTCGAAGAAATTATTAACTCTAAAAATATCCTACCGATGATATAAATAGATTTCACATATGAATGCCGATTCATCAGCCTATATGTATTGTATGTTACAATCTCAAGCTCATTTCTTCTTAATAGTCAAAGCCAAAGGTGAAAAGAATTTTGTGAATTTGTGAACAGGTATTAGATGATCCGCATTACCAACAGCAACAACAACATCTTCAGGCAGTTTCTTCTCCTCGATTGTAGATTCTACTAGAAGTTTTTTTTTCTATGTCACTGAACTACTCTTAGATACATAGAATTGTCGTTATGTTTTCTACAATAAAACACCAACGTAAGATGTGTTCCTGCATGACATCAAAAATTTAAAAATAAAAATCCTAATCATCACAAGCTTTTTGTTTACGGAGTGCATTCAAAATGATCGCCTTTTTTCGGATAAAACAAGTTACAGCATAACAATTTATTACGAGTCGAATTATTTTAAATAAGATAACTTTTTGGTATGGAATTTCACATGTGGGTAATTTTAAAAATTTCTTGGGTTATAAACTGTCTAAAAATAAAATTAAAATGATTCTCAAGTCGCGTTTTGTTGCTCTCGTGTCATTTTGCCAGCTGGAATGATTCATCTTGACTAATTAATATATTTCTATGATATTTTTATATTCTTGAAATTATTACAATAAAAAAAAGTAGAAATTAACAAATTGAAATTAATGATATAATTTCATAGAATTGTGCTACGAAATTGATTGCAATTATTTCAGTTTTCAATAACAAATTCCCTCTGTTATGTCGCCATTAATTTTCTGTTTTAGTTATTTTGTTGTATTTTTACATATTAATATTAATAATCTACATTTCCAATGTGGCATATGTAATTAATAAATTTTGCGCTATAAATTATGCATATTGATAGATGTAAAGTAGAGGTACTTATCAAAATAGACGCACATGCAATTTTTAGAAAATTTAACTAATATGGTAGGTATTTTTAACAAAAGACGTTATTTTTCTGATAATAATATTAAACTTTCATAATATGTACCTACTTTTTTTATATATAATACTAGCTGGAACCCGTATAAATCCTACATTTCCGCTTCTCTTTACCATCTTACCAAAAAAATCTTGTTGATCAATTCTGAACTGATTTCTTAGAGAGCTTCAGGATACACTATGTTCAATGTTTTTCCATTTGTAGCTAGAATGTAAAGATTTTTCGATTTTCCAACTCTTGAACAACCTACATATAGCTAGCCGGGAAATGACACTTATTTGGCAAAATTCGTCTACCATATTGGTCCCACAATTTCGAATTTATAAGTTTTGATCATAAATTCGTTATTTGCTACCTTAAAAACTCCCATATACCGGTTTTCATTGGAATCGGAATACAATTGGCAAATTCGTCGGCCATATTGGTGCGGTCATTTTGAATTTAAGTTTTAATCATAAATTCCTTATTTGCTACATTAAAAAACTGCAGTTACCGATTTTCATTGGGATCGGAACACAATTTGCAAATTCGGGGGCCATTTTGAATTTATAATTTTTGACTGCAAATTCGTTATTTGCGACCCTCTAGATCAGGCGTGGCCAACCCAAATGGTATCGCGGGCCACTTTGAAAATGCCTTATGATCGCGCGGGCCGGGGTCATATATTGGGTGATTCAAATTTAATTTAATATAATTTAGGGAGAGAGTTCCAAAGCTGTACTGCGAAGACAAAGAAAGAATGCTGACCAATCAACGTGCGGAAACGCGGAATTATAAATCATCTGTGAGGGATTGCAAAAGCTGCACAAACTGTTGAGGTATGCAGGTAAGTACACAATCGTTAAACGCTACTTCAAGTTTATGGGCGCAAAAAGAATCAAGAGAGGACAGATGGACAGCCCTTTTCAGCAAGCCACAATGGTAACGAAGTTTAGGCAGGAGTCCGTAGGTTTTACTTACAATGAAACTAATGTGATCGCAGCAGGAGCGCGTTCAAAAACCTTACTATGGTAAACCACGAGGTAAGCTGTGGTTATGCTGCATCACTTCACTTAACCACGAAAGTTTATGTTTAACCATGGGGGTTTTTGAACGCACCGTGGTTAACTACAGGTTAAAGAAGAAGAAAAAAAATAAAAACAAAATTTTCCATAAAATAGTCCCCGATAATTGCGTCAAATATTTCATTAATTATTTATTTGCAATAATCCCACAAATCCCACTTTGATTTGTTCATGTGTTTACATTAAAACAACTGTCAGAGAGTTGTTTTTATTCTTCTTCTTCTTAACTATTTCTAACCATGCTCCCGAGTAGGGTTAAAATTTAACTACACCATGGTTAACCACGAGAGTTTTTGAACGCCAAAAAGCTATGCTCGTGGTTATGTTGTAGTTAACCACGGAGTTTTTGAACGACAAAAGTTTACCATAGTTAACCATGGTTAACCATAGTAAGGTTTTTGAACGCGCTCCAGGTCATGCTGCTATTCAGTACTAGCCCAAGATTTCTTGCTTTATTAACGCAAACAAGAAGAACCAAGTTTAACGCGATAGCAGAAAAGTCAGGACGAACAGTATCAGAGTGAGAGAGATAAAAATGAAATGGGATTCCGAAGGAGCTGCAGTAAATTTAATGTCGACTATAAGGATACATGACGCAAGTCAACAGCACTCTTCTCCACACACATAATGTATTTGATCTCTTGGCGCAGGGAAATAAAGCTGCACATCGTCTGCATACATATGAATCTTAAAATATCGTTAATAAAAATACTGAATAAAAGTAGCCCAAGAATGGAGCCTTGAGGAACGCCAGCGTGGAGTAGGGCACTTGAGGTACTTTAGCCACCTGGTTTAAACTTTTGAGGGCGGATAGATACGAAGCTTTTCAAAAATTTAAGAGCAGAAAGAGAATAATACTGATAGGACTGAGAAGGACACTTGGGAATAGGTATGATTGAAGCATGCTTCCAAGTCGAGGGAAACTTGAATACCGTGAGGAGTAAGAATGTGAGAATGTGAGTTAAAATAGGCAATAGACGAGGTATGAGCATTTTTAAGAAACTAGGTGAAATGTAATGTAATTGGTGGTGCAGGTTTTCGTCAGACAAGGTGGCGCGGTATTCATTTTACGTAAATTCCATTTTCGAAAAGAAACGATTCGCAATCACAACCTTTTGTCCCAGACATCTCAATTTACAAAGCTTTTCTTTTATAACATAAAAATCATGTTTTGAAAGGGTTTTTCACATTCAGGTCCTCAAAAATATGTTAAACAATTTAGTAGCAGAAAGTAGTTCGACAGGCTTAAGGTTAAACCCGATTAAAACTAAAGAAATGCGGATACAGCGCTGACTAATGGTGACGTGGAATTGGTAGATTAATTCTGTGAGATCTCAACTAACGCCAAATTAAGGCTGTTCAACTCCAATGTTAAGGCAATTCTGATGTATGTGCGAAACATTGAAAGTGGCCCAATCTATCACAACGCGCCTTCAAGTTATCATCCTAAATAAAAATCTGCTGGCAAGATAGAATTACAAATGAAAAGAAACGATAGATGACCAAATCATGCAAGGGAAATGGAATGGAATGGCCACACCCTGCGAGGTTCAAACCTGAATCTAGCCAAAAGGCCCTTGACTGGAATCTGCAAGGAGCCCTAGAGTTGGAAAACCTAGAATAAAGTGGAGAAGAACCCTACCAAAAGACGCCACAACAAGGAGGGCAACTGTATCCGCCCTATGTCCCGTGCGGGAATAAAGGAGCAGAAGAAAAAGAATCCTGCACTCATAACACACTAGCTGGATGTTGACCAAAGAAGTGTACTTCCTTGTAAATATGCTTGTTTTCTCTGCTAGCTCCATGACACTAAATTTTTGTTGCGGATGCGGTATTTATATTGAATTGTTACCGAGAAAAGCAATTACTTGGATTTTTATCCATCAACCCGGTCACCCCGAGAGCCAATTCTCTATGGCAGGCTGTGAATTTTAATCATTGCTCATAGCTGACTCCTTTTTTTCACTTGTTGGAACCTTCTAGCACAAAATATTTTGTTAAATCTTGTTGAATCGCGCGGGCCGCACAATTTCCTGCGAAGGGCCGCGGTTTGGCCACCCCTGCTCTAGAAACCCACTTTCATTGGAATCGGAATAAAATTGGCAAATTCAACCATATTTCTGCTTCCATTCTGAATTTCGGTCATATTTCTGTAGTCAGATAGATTTTAAAAAAATATTGAACCCGTGTTTTTTTGTTTTTTTTTTTCAATCGAAACTTTCCCAGAAAATTGGGTGGCACGGCACGGTGGTTTGAAACACCCTGTATAGACAGAATGAATTTGCATCTAACTTGGATATAAAAATACTAACCATTGATATTAGTCAAAATTTATATCGAGAAGATGGTTTCGATGATAAAACTGAAATATAGGGTTTGCTAATATCTGAATCGAACTGAATCGATTTAAAAAAAAATATTTATTTATTTATCTACACCAATCGGCATTGTATTTGTACATACATGATTACAAATACGTTATAGAAAATAAAAGAAACAAAAAAGAAACAATCGGAGGAAGTGTAAGGATTTGCAAAACTTACCTTGGATTTTTTCAATACGGCAGATGTCTTGTTGAGTAAACGGAGATCAGACCACAGTTCTATATTCCAGTATAGGTTTGACGAACCCTGAGAAAAGAAGTATCGGTGTTTTAACATCCCTAAACTCTTTGCTTGCTCTATAAATGAAACCTAGTTTTCGGTAAGCACGAAGTGTAATGGTATTAACAAAGCACTAAAATGAAAAAAATACTGTTTTTTTCTCGTTTTTTCAATTTTGTAGGTTATGTACGTACTTCAGAGACTTGAAACCAACCAGAATTTATTGGCATTTTTATTACGAAGAGACAGGTATTTAGTTTGCCCCGATCCGACTTATAGAACCGGAGTAATTCACATTTTAAGCTCGAAAAACGCGGTAAAAAAAATTTAATTGTTTATAACAAAAGTAGCACAAGGCTCACGAGGTTCAAAACTTAAGAATATACTCCTGGTGATACCCCAAACAGGATAAAATCATAATCTTGCTGTTACCAGACTATACCTATCTTTTCATTTTTTTGGCCTTTTTTTACTGCACTATCAGCGAAGGTTAATTTATCATCAAGCATTACTCCAAGGTCTTTAATCGTTCTAGGCCTTGGGACAATTTGACCATCAAGTACATTATATATTACTGGCAGTTGCTTGTGGGATCGCGTAAATGAGATGCTGAAGAGAGTTGGACCCAACTGCACACTTTTTTATGTTTAATGATAACTTATTTACAACACACCAGTCTTCAATTTCACAGATGTCGAGCTGGAGGGTATAAAGATCTAGTTATTTATTAATTTCTCTATATATCTTCATATCGTCGGCATATAATTGAATTCTGAGCTGATGTTAACACCTATGTCATTTATAAAGATGCTGAAGAGAGTTGGACCCAAGTGCAAACCTTGAGGAACGCCGGAAATAGAACAAAATTCATTTGATAAGTGGCCATTAACTCGTACCCGGAGTCATCTGTTAGAAAGGTAAGAGCGCAACCATTCTAGAGCTTTAGATCTTAGAATTGAGTACGTAATTAACATACCCAAACAGATTCGTGGTTGTGGATCTACCACCAAAAAAGCCGTGCTGCCTATTAACTATAATATTTTTGAAGGCAAAGATCAACTGCGGAAGCCTTATTTGCGACATGAACAGTGATATTCACCTGGCTATACTTAATAAACTTGGTTCTTTCGATAAAAACGAGACAATTTAATACCTAATAAACAGTTTAACGAGTTGATGAGAATGTCAAAACGATAAGCAAAAAGAACTCTTGATACATGTCATTTCGAATCTATCCACTCCTAACCGTAGTCCATTTCAAATATTTTTTATGGGTCCAGCTGGATGTGGTAAAACTTTAATTGGAGATCTACGCCAGTGGGCACCAGTTCGAGCTACTCCAATTTACAAAATCGTTTTGAATATAATAAAAAACATCAATTGACATTTATGTACATAATGTTGCCTTAGCGCGGGTGACTAGCCTTGAAGATTTGTACGTTACAAAAAAAGACAATGACAAAACCTTCTATCATGGCCGAAGACCATCCACAACTATAAATAGTCATCGAGATGAATTCCTTAGACCAGCGGCTTCCAAACTGAGGGCGCGACCCCCAAGGGGGGGGGGCGCTTATAGCTCAAAGGGGTGATTTTATCTTTTTAACTTTTTTGACTAATTTTTTAATTTCTACTTAAATTTTATTGTGTCTTTTTTATTATACGGCAATTTTTTTTGGCCGATTTCGACAAATTTACACGATTCTGAAACGTCATTCAGTAGATACCATTTTAGCTATGAGTCAACTCATACCGAAAGAACGAGCTGAAATTGTTCGCGACGCTCCAATGAAGTTGTTAAAGCGGTAAGAGAGAGTGTTGCCGATAATCCAAATGTGTCGTATCGCCGCCGATCTCAAGAGTTAAACATGAGTGGAGCGACTCTAAGTTCTCTAAGTTCTGCAAGTTCTTCATCTCTTCCCATACAAAGTGCAACCTACTCAAAGAATGTTGCCAACGGACAAGCCGCGTCGCTTACAATATGGAAATGCCGTCGCAAGAATGATCGATGCCCAGCCAGATTTTTGAGACAACATTTTGATGAAAGACGAAGCTCATTTTAACTCTCTGGCGGAGTCAATAAACAAAACTGTCGAATTTGGGAACAAAGAACACACACGTCATTCACGAAACACCACTGCTCGACGTCACTGTTTGGGCCGGAGCGTCCCCAAGAAAAACCATCGGACCATTTTTCTTCAAAGTTCGAGAAACCCGCGACGGCGCACGCTATCGTTCAATGTTGGCGTACTTTGCGTGAAAAAGGTCTGACGAACTTCTATTTTCAACAAAATTTCAAGCTACGATGAAGTTCTTGCAGCGCAAGTTCCCGAGACACGTTGTGTCGAAAAATTGTGATTTGTAGTGGCCTCCTCGTTCTTAGGTACTGTATGAATCAGGTTGAATAAAATGAAACTGAATGGGTTTGTCGAAGACCGCACAACTTCAACAATTTGGAGCGGTTTTATGCACAGAAAGACTCAATGGATTTACTCTTTAAGTTATTTATTCCAACTGCCAGGTACTCTTATCAGCTACATATTTATACATAAATTGATTGCTTAATTAGCAATAATAAAGTTGTTGCACCAGAATGCGTGAATCAAGAGTTCATTCGCCAATTTTTATGTTCATTAATTGTTATTGCTGACATTGCAGCAAAGCGCATTCACCTCATGACTGAAAATGAATCGACCCGTGCAGGTGAATGAGCTTTTGATTCAGCATTTTACATGTGATGATTGATATATTGACAATTGAGAGCGAACGTGAAAATTTAAGCAATTTTGACTAAATCTTAATGATACGTATGATGGATTTATATGTGCTGCGCACATTCTCCTCCGTCGAAATTGAGTGACGATATATCGCAAGAAAAGGTGTCTTCCTTAATTTGCTGTGACCTTCTAGGAGCTGGCTGCGGACGCTTGTTCCTCAGTGTATTTCTCTGAATCCTTAGAACCCCTTGCTTCTTACACCTCCAGTATACCAGTATGAGGATGACAATGGTAACCAGCGTATACATGCTGAAGTAATGATGTAGGTGATGGTGGTTTAGGGTGGGCAGATTGTTGATATGCTGCTGCTGCTCCTTGAGTGCGCCGCGTAATTCGTCTAGATCCAAGTTGTCCACCTCGTTGACGATCTGTGGTGCGAAGGATACATTTCCTTCCCTCATCTTGTAGGTTAGATTAAGATGCGCAGAGATGACTTCTGTTTCAGGTATGAATGATGTTCTGAGCCTTCCCGTGACCTTGTTGTCGGCTTGTACAGACAGCGTTGGGTGATTGATCATGCAAGTTGGTTGAAGTTGGATAATACCAGATTCACTTAGTGTCAGCGGATGAACAGCTTCACCACAAATGATATCGAAATGAGTTTCGTCATCCATGATGAATATCCATGTACTTGGTGCACTTAGCCTTATGAACATCTTCTTCGGATCCGTACTTCTGAGGCGGCAGTAGGGTGATAGTTGTTTTTGGTTGCTTAGTAGACTGATTTCACAGCGGCTTTGATTGGAGCTTGTGGTGAAGATTGGCTGTTTCAGATGGCAGGTTAACTGATGCATCGTAGTTGGTTGACATGCACTTAGATCCTGCTCATTCATAGGACTGAAACGGTCTCTGTGATGATTTACAGCTAAATAAGCATTTGACAACTGGATAGAAATAAATTTGTCGGAGCGATGTACAGGAATCGGTATTAACTTGTATAAACGATATGACTCCGTTTTTAATAATGGAATTCGAATGTCAAATAATACCCTTGTTTCTGTTATTCTCATTCTCATATGCATTGTGTTATAGATTTCTAATAATGAGGATGATCTGCCTTCTCCAGGCAATCTTACGTCCTGCGGTAGGTGCTCTCGGATGAATTTTATTTGTTCGGTGAGCTGCGATGGTGTCAGTAGCAATGTGTTGATTCGTCCGTGTTTGGTATCTGTTACAATCGATAGGATGTACCTTTGTATCTGCTGGAAGCTCATTATGTTTAGTGTAATTAGAATGGCAGCAGTAGTGAACGTTTGAGACACCATGAGCTTTTGTTGTGACTCATTCATAGAATTAGTAATTGCTTCGAAATGACGTTCGACTGCGTGGAACTGATTTTGTATGGTATCGTGATTCTTCTTAAGCACATTTAGGGAACTCTCTGCAATAGAAGTTTGGTTCCTCAAGAGTTCGCGAAGAAGTGTTTCATTTTCATTTATACTATTGATTTGTTCTTCAAGGTTTTTAGCGTACTCCTGGTCCAGAATTCCGAATAATTTATTTGCTATGGTTCCAACTATTTCTAATGGGGCTCTCTTACTTCGAGTGCTTCTCTTCTCATTTTGCTGATAGAGTACTTCATTTATGTGTTCTGATTCCAGAATGTGGTGGTGTAGTTGCACAATTGTGGCACTACATAACTGTTGAGATGTATCTTCCTTTATCGTCCCATTGCATAGTTCTGAGAGTCTTCTTACTGATTTTTTCAGGCCAGTGAATTCCTTCCAATATGTGGAAAGGTCGTAATAGACCAGTAGGTTCCATTCGCTTGTGTATAAGTTCAGTTGTCCTACGTCATCGAAGTAGATCCCTTCTTGACTCTTGAATCGTGTTATGTTGTACGGCGACTGTGCATCCTCCCCACCAACTATGAGGAAGAATAACGCCAAAATCATCAAGTAGGCGATGCTGTTTGTGTTGATACTTCTTGCGGGAGCTGATGTCGACGTTCCTCTGTTGCGTTTTGGCTGCTTTTCGTAGTGTTGTGTTAAGGACTCTTGGCTCGACCTTTTTCGCGTGTCCTGCTTCGCTGGTCGTTGATTTATATTGCCACTGTCATGTGGTTCTTGAGTCGCATTGTTATGTCCGTCATCTTGCTCTGTAGGCGATGTTGTGACTTCCACATCAACATTTGCTTCCTTCTTGTTATCGCTTACTGGAAGCAATGAGAGCTTAGTTATCGGCCTACGCATTTTGCCATTTTTAGTCTGTAACGTCACGACTCTCGTTAATCCATCTGCACCTGGATGTATCTCTATCACTCGACCCAACGCCCAACGAGATGGCGGCAGCTGCTCGTCTTTAATGAGAACGAGATTCCCTTCTGTTATAGAGGGATTTTCTTTGGTCCACTTGGGTCGGTACTGAAGACGTCCAATGTATTCAATAGACCATTTCCTCCAAAAGTCTTGATGCATTCGTTGGATATGATCCCACTTTGTCAACAAGCTTGGCTTGTCATCCACGTGATTTCGGTCAGGCACAGTGAGTAGTGGTGATCCAGTGAGAAAGTGACCTGGCGTGAGGACATCTAAGCTTTCTGGATCTTCAGTTAGTGGGCATAGCGGGCGTGAGTTTAAGCACGCTTCAATTTGCGTCATCAACGTGCACATTTCTTCGTAAGTCAGTCTCGCTTCTCCTACCACTCTTCGCATATGATGCTTGATTGATTTTACGCCAGCCTCCCATAAACCTCCAAAATGTGGAGATGCTGGTGGAATAAAGTGCCATTGAGTTCCTGTTTCTTGTAGGGCTTGGTTGACATCGGATTTGTAGGACTGTTGCTTATGGAGGTCAGTGATTACCTTACTCGCCCCCACGAAGTTTGTGGCGTTATCACTGTAGAGATGAGCTACTGGTCCTCTTCTGCTTACTAATCGTCTGAAGGCAGCAATGAATGCAGCAGAAGTCAGTTCGGTTACTATTTCTATATGTATTGCCTTTGTAGTTAGGCAGATGAAGATTGCGATGTAGCCCTTGCGTGTTTTCTGTCCTCGTGCCCTATCAAGTAATAAATCAAAGGGTCCAGCATAATCAACTCCACAATGTGTGAATGGTGGACTAGTAATGACCCTGGCCTTTGGTAGCATGCCCATCATTTGTTGTGACATTTGCGCTTTATAACGGTGACAAATGACGCACTTATGAATGTGTCCCTTTACTGCCTTGGGTCCATTAAGAATCCAAAATCTTTGCCTTACCAACTGGTGGGTTAATGAATTTCCTCCATGAAGCGAATCCTTGTGAGCTTTATTGATTATGAGATCTGTCAGCTCGCTCTTATATGGTAATATTATTGGGTGTTTTCCATCGTATGATAACTGTGCATTTTCTAGACGATCTCCAACCCTGAGGATTCCATCCTTGTCGATGAATGGGGTTAGACTTAGTAGTTGGCTCTGCTTAAGAAGTTCCTTCTTCTTCAACAGTCTCGTTATGTCGTCCTTGAAGTGTGATTCTTGGGTAACCCTTATCAACAATAGTAAAGCGGCGTCAATTTCTCTGATTGTAAGTGGAGCGACAATTCTTAGTGCTCTTTGGGTTTTTATATTTGCAACGAAGCGTGTACAATATGCTATTATACGTTGAAGTTTACTTAGGGATGAGTATTTCTTCATTAGTGCCTCTAACATATTTTCGCTATCTGTAGTTATCGTGGTTACCGTTATATTTTTTACTTCAAAGTCCGTTTGTGGTAATTTCGTTGACGGGAATTCAATTTTCTGTTCTTTTAGCCACTGCGGTCCCTCCCACCAGATCTTGTAGTCGTTCAGGAGGGCGGGATAGATACCTCGCGATGCCACATCTGCAGGATTTTCTTGTGATTTCACATGGAACCATTTGTTGCTATCGGTCAGTGCTTGAATTTCAGCCACTCTGTTTCCTACGAATGTTTTCCATTTATGTGGGTCTTCCCGTATCCATGCAAGAACAATTGTGGAATCGGTCCATGCGAAGTATGAAATATTTTCGATTTCTAAGCTGTCTCTAGCCTCCTTCAGTAAATTCGCTAGGAGTGTTGCACCGCATAGTTCCAGTCTTGGCAGTGAGAGCTTGGATTCGAGTGGGGCAACCTTCGTTTTTGCAGTGAGTAGAGTTGATGAGACCTTTCTACCTTGTATGACTCGAATGTAGACGGCTGCACTATATGCTCTCTCAGATGCATCTGAGAAGCCATGTAGCTCACATGCTCCATTTCTTCCTGTGTATCCAACCCACCTAGGAATTTCAGTTCGTTTCAGAATTGGTAATTCGTCCAGTATTCTGCTCCATTTTTGCACTATATTCTGTGGTAGATTCTCGTCCCAGGAGGATTTCTGGATCCAAATGTCTTGTAGCAAGAGTTTTATTTTGATGGTTACTGGGGAAATGAGCCCAATTGGGTCAAAGATTTTTGCCGCCTCGGATAATATATTGCGCTTTGTTGCTGCACGCTCTGGATGTATGGTGATTTGCATCCTGAATCTGTCCGTGGTTGGGTTCCAGTATACTCCCAACGCTTTAATTGTCCTTTCCTTATCGAAGTCACGATCGGTTGCGGCCTCTCCCATGGTATTTGCGTCATCAGGTTTCTATTGTTGCTTGACCATTTTCTTAGCTTGAAGCCACCACCATCAAGCAGTTTGATCAATTGATCGCTTGCAATGGTTGCTTCCTCTAGTGAGTTTCCTCCAGACACAACATCATCAACGTATGTGTCGTGTAATATTATATGAGATGCTCTAGGATACTTGTTTTCGTCATCCTTGGCCAACTGCTGAAGAGTACGAATCGCTAGATATGGCGCTGAAGCGGTTCCGTACGTGACGGTTGTCAATTTGTATTCACGAATTGGGTCTTTGGGCGATTCTCTCCACAGTATTCGTTGGTAGCCTTGATCACGAACATCGATCATGATTTGGCGGTACATCTTTTCGATGTCTGCGGTAAAAACAATTTTATGTTTTCTCCATCTAAGCAGGATGGACAGTAGTTTTTGCTGTATCTGTGGGCCGACCATCATGAGTTCGTTCAGGCTCTTCGTATTATTCCGTTTGGCTGAGGCATCAAATACCACTCTCAGTTTTGTTGTTGTGCTGTCTTGCTT
This sequence comes from Thereva nobilitata, assembly GCA_963855945.1. NCBI lineage: Eukaryota > Metazoa > Arthropoda > Insecta > Diptera > Therevidae > Thereva > Thereva nobilitata. The sequence continues at coordinate 67,543,225 of OY979694.1, forward strand.
GAGCACGGCATGGTGTGGCAAGTAGTATTTCCCCTCCAGAGTGTCTTCAGTTGGTACCATGTGTCCTAGACGTAGGTATTCGGCAATGAAGTCCTTATACATGACTTCAAATGTGTGGTTATTTTTAAATTTCCGTTCCATTTGGAATAGTCGTACAAGGGCTAATTCTCTTGTTCTGTGTAGATTCTCCGCTTCGTCAGGATTTTCTCGGAATGGAATTCTGACTGTATATCGACCGTCAGAACTTCGTCTATGTGTCGTTCTGAAGTGTGTTTCACAAGCAATCTCCTCGCTTGTCATGATTGGCTCGCGCTGGAGTTCCTCCACCTCCCAAAATTTGCGAAGGTCCTTGCTGATATCTACTTCCGCTATCATGCATTGAATCTTTGTATCGTTTCTAATCTTTGTCTGAACTTCACCAGATAGAATCCAACCCAGTTTCGTCTGTTGTGCGACTGGAGCTCCAGGGGAACCGAGTAGAACTTTGTCCGTTAGGATCTTTCCTAACACGTCAGCTCCAAAGAGTACATCAATTCGTCCTGGTGTGTCGAAATGAGGATCTGCTAGTATTAAATCTCGTGTATGTTCCCATACATTCGGTGTTACTTTCTCTGAGGGTAGAATTCTAGTTAACTTCTTGAGTATAATTGCAGTGGTTACAAGCTCAAACGATGAGGCGAATCTTGGTTTTATTGTTAATTCTACGCAGGCGCGCATGGTTCCTAACTCTATTTCTCCAACCCCAGTCAGGACTCTATGAGTTCTTAATTTTGGCAATTTCAGTCTCTGTGCTGCGTCTTCGGTTATGAAGCTGCCTTGAGATCCTTGGTCTATGAGTGCTCTTAATGCGACGACATGACCATTTTTTGTAGTTGTATGAATGACTGCTGTAGGAAGCATCACCGTGCATTGTCCATTGATTTCTGCTATGTACGTACTGACTTCAGTAGAGTTTGATGGTTGGCTTTTGTTATTAACTAGTTTATCGGCTTCAGTCGGAGCGTTTGTTGAGGTTGAATGTAGAAGTGTATGATGTTTCTTCTTACAGATTTTGCATAGTCTCCAGCTTTTACATGTATTCGTCACATGTCCCTTGACCAAGCAGTTGGTACATAGACTTGATTTTCGAACTGCATCATATTTTTGTTGGATCGGCATTTTTGCGAATTTCTCACAGGAGTATATTTTGTGATTTGCCTTGCAGATTGGACACAGAGTTTGCATTGCGATGGAGCCATGATGGATTTTTAAATCTTTGCTCTTCCAGGGAGCAACTCTTTGTTTGGTTGAACCTTGTTTCAAGTTCTCGGTAGGGTTGATTACTTCTAAAGTATAGAACCGTCTCTCCAAGAATTCTATAAATTTGCTTACGCTTTCTACTTCATTTGGATTTTGTAGTGACTGTTCATAGAGATTACGGCTTTCCTTGTCTAGCTTCTGTGTCAGTAGGAATACTATCAGTGGATCCCAATTTGATGTATCAATCCCAAGGTTCTTGAGTGCTTGCAAACACTCTGTTGTAGTATCATGAAGTCTTTTCAGCCCCTGGTGTGATTCGATGTTGAGAGTTGGTTGATTGAGGAGAAAGCGTAGTTGAGCATTTACTAGTGCCCTTTCGTTTTGGTATCGTTTGTTGAGGATATTCCAGGCGGCTTCAAAATTTTCCTGTGTGATTTGTAGATGATTGACTAATTCACTTGGTTCACCCATCAGGTTTGCCTGTAAGTAGAAGAGTTTCTCCGTCTTACTCAAGTTCTCGTCATTGTGAATTAATTCTGTAAAGATGTTCTTGAATGTTGGCCATTTCAAGTAGTCTCCGTCAAATGTTGGGACGTTTATTGGTTGGATTTTCATTTTATGCTTTCTTTGATTTCCCCAAACGTTATCATTGCATACTTGTGTTGGCGCTGAAGTTGTTTGATTGTCCAATCGCTCTTGAATTTTTATCTGAATACTTTGGTAGGATTCCTCCGTCTTGGCGAATACATTATTCTCAAAGTACGCGTCACTGAATGTTTCCATGCCCATTATTTCTGTGTGTATATCGACAACACGTTCCCAGTAATCATTTATAAGTTTCGCCTTCTGTATGTAGTACGCTGTTGACATAGGCGATGTGATATCGTTTTCGGTTTTTTGTATCACCCTTTTGAGAGAGTCGATCATGGCATTCTGTCTTTTTATTCTCCTTAGTTGATCTTCAACCATTCCTGATGTTTGCTTTTTCTGGATAGCCTTTCCAAGTGCATCTTTCATCAATTCCCGGGTTTGATCAAAGATGCTCTCTATTTTGGCGTAGTAGTGTTCGGAAAAATATTTGTGGTCTGGATGTGCCTCTTTGAACTGCTCCACTTCGCCGTGTTGACTTTCAAATTCAGCCCATGCTCTTTGTAGTGCTTGCAGACGGGTTTCCACATATTCCTTGGTTTTCCGGGACTGTGAGTCCTTCCGGAAGTTGTTGTATAGTTTTTGGATGTTCTTTGATGTAGCGCTTTGTAGAGTTATTAGCTTCTCCATGGTTGTGCACTAAAGGTGTGGATTGATATAGCTGAAATTAACGAGGATTTTCCTCACTTTTATTACTTTACAGAGCCTCAAGACACGTTGTTCTAGAGGATGTTTTTTAGTTATATTGCCTCAAGACACGATGTTCTAGAGGAATTTTTGTTTATTCTAAAGACACTTGGTTCTTTAGAATTTTACTTTTTCGCTCGAAGGACCAAATGTATGAATCAGGTTGAATAAAATGAAACTGAATGGGTTTGTCGAAGACCGCACAACTTCAACAATTTGGAGCGGTTTTATGCACAGAAAGACTCAATGGATTTACTCTTTAAGTTATTTATTCCAACTGCCAGGTACTCTTATCAGCTACATATTTATACATAAATTGATTGCTTAATTAGCAATAATAAAGTTGTTGCACCAGAATGCGTGAATCAAGAGTTCATTCGCCAATTTTTATGTTCATTAATTGTTATTGCTGACATTGCAGCAAAGCGCATTCACCTCATGACTGAAAATGAATCGACCCGTGCAGGTGAATGAGCTTTTGATTCAGCATTTTACATGTGATGATTGATATATTGACAATTGAGAGCGAACGTGAAAATTTAAGCAATTTTGACTAAATCTTAATGATACGTATGATGGATTTATATGTGCTGCGCACAGGTACGGTACCAAATTGTTTTCTGTGGGGTTATTTAAGAAGTAAAGTTATGCCAGCAAGCCGAAGACCATTGACGAACTCAAAGCTAACATACGAGCCCAAATGGCTACTATAACGCCCGAAATGCTGTTATGGAGGATTCCCGAAAATGAAGTGCTTTTGCGTATCGAATGGAGGTGGTAATTTAATCGACATTGTATTCAAAAACTGATTTGAAATAAATGGTCGAGAATATCCTAAAGAAATCTTGCTCATTTGTCAAAATCGGCTAAAAAATGTCCGAGTTACGCATTGTTGAAATAGCGAAGGTCTAGATGGCGCACCCCATATAGTATGCAAATTTACATATTTTATTGGGAGGCGCAAGGGTTTTTCTTTTGTAGCAGGGAGCCGCAGTATCATAAAGTTTGGAAACCACTGCCTTAGACGGTGATTCGACTGTTCGTTCCCACGTACGTGGGATGCCCTTTGTCCCTTTTGGATGAACGGGGAAGTGGAGATGATTAGGGGCATCATCCCCACTTCGAACGAACAGTCTAATCACCGTCTTAGACTCTTGCGTAATCACTTACAGAATATTAGCAGGGATATATTTCATTTTATTAATTTAAGGAAAGGATTGACAACATTTACTCTTAATTGTCAAAGTCTTCGTGCTCAATTTACAAACCTCGCATTTTTTACTTTTATTAAATGAAGTTTGATTACTCAGGGTCAGTGAATATACTAAATTTCAATTGCATCATTCAATATTAGTCCAGGAGAGATAGCGGAAAAGTATTCAAAAGTTGAAATAAATCTACCCTGGCGATTTTTTAAGAGAAAAATCGTAGGAATTCAATAAATGTGTTTTGGATAAAATCGGTCCAGGAGAACAGGTGGGAAAAAGTTAATAATGGTAGCGAAAACACGTTTTTCATCGTTTTAGGTGCGAAAAAATAGTACGTAATAGCGCTTAAAAATACGAAAAATCTGAGTTTTGGACAATTGAAATCGGTCAACAGGTTTTTGCAAAAAAAATAAAAACCGCGAAATATGACCATTTTTTGACATTTAATTAGAAAGACTGTAATTACCGTAGAACCTTGTTTCAGGGCTTAAATTGTGGCTTCTGTTAGTGCCCACCTACAAAATTTCATGCAAAAATAATTATAACTTTTCGCCTAAATCTCAAAAATGTAAAAACAGCCGTTTCAGGAAAAAAGTTTGAACAGGGACCACAGTGGTGCTAGAGTTATTTTGAAAAGCCTTATTTATTCTCGAAGAGTTGCTATACCGACCCATTTTCATGAAAAGTTGGTGAGGTTCGATTTAATACCTCATAAACGCGTTTGAAAACGGGCACTTTTCTTGATTTTCAGAAAAAACACCTCTCGGCAAAGGGGAAGTGTAATATGGTGTGGATTTTTATTCAGTAGATTTCGAGATATCAAAATTTTTTCCTGTCAGGCATATATGAAAACGCCCGAAAATTTCCATCGCAGGAAGCTCGGCGGCCAGAAAGTTTTCCCATACACCATCGGTGTATGGTTATGACATCGAAACTCCATTTTTTACACAAAATTTGATGCAAGTTCTTTGATCCATTTTCTTCTACAGCAAAAAATCGCCGAGCACGCAAAACACGTCTAACCTTAGCGGCTGCCACAGACAAAGTAAACAATGAATACAGCTGAATATTTTATCATACTTCAGGAGCATGCATACCAACATAACAAAATAAAAAAAATCGATAAAGGAATGTACGTAGCCCGCGAAATTTGAAAATTTACCTTACTTTTTGAACAGATCTCGTATAGATTGATTTTTCCACTGATTACAAATTCTAAGAACTAATAGAGCGACAACCTGAATGCAGAAAACCTTACCGATCGAGTAACAGAATGAAATGTTTATAAAATGTTAGTACTCACAGCGACCATAAGAAAAATTTTTGTATGCCTGGGCCTAAGTTGTGCACAAGTTTAGTATGTAGTTTTTCCCGAAAATTAGATTATCGTAGAGCAACATAGTTAGGCTTGTATTTAGATAATTGTATATTCCTTTATTTGCTATAAAGAACAGAACTTGAGTGGCTGTACCTCCCAAAAATCTTCGTTTTTTATCATTTTCCTCAGAAAAATGCTTTTCTGATGCACCAAACTATTCATTAAAATAAATCCATACATAAGTCGTATACTTTTCCAGGTAATGAGTATAAACGGGAACAGTAAAAAATGAAAACAACCTATAAAACGTTGCTGGAAGGATGGCGTAGACTAGGTCTTCTGGAACAACCGAATATTGTGTCACATGTCCAAATAATGGGAGATGGCTTCTGCAGATACAACCTATGTTGGATTTCAAAATTTAAATTTAAAATTCCATTTCTTTTATTACAAACTACATTAATTAAATCCATGAATTAATAATAATGTTAAAATCATTTTTTTATTAAAACATAAATAAATTGTCCAGATATTGCAAAGGAAAAATTAACACATCTTTACTATCTTTGGCTTAGGAATCAGTTCTACTATCGACTCTGTTCTTAATCTTTATAAAGAAGAATTTTTCAGTAAAATCTGCGATGATCGGTATTCTGTGTTATCTTTACCCTAGTTTGATGGATTTTACTTAGTAGATTCCTTGTTTTTGTCTCTTAAATCACTAAACCATATCGCCGCCTTATTGTAAGAACTAGGTAACTTCAAATTTTGCGATTTTGAGTTATCATAGTTTCATGTAGTCAATATCAAGCAGTATTTAATGCAAAGATCCGGCAACTTGTTAAAGCAAACTAGCAACATCTATTAAACAATGTAAAAACTGGACAAATGAAAATACCGCACTTATTATCCTGTTACGGATAGGTAACTAGAGAAATTTATTTTTTACAGAATTTTGAGATGCCTAGTTCTTGCACTCAGGCGGCGATATATAGAATGCGAAATAAAACACTGGAATTTAAAATGATTCTGAAGGTGTGTGTGATTTGATTATATATAATTACTAGCTGGAACCCGTTGCACCTCGTCGCACCCATAAGCCAATAGTAGTTTCCGTTATATACATTTCTGGTGTGTAGTCAATGTTTGGCTATTGGATTATTTGTCTAATTCTGCGAAGTATGTCTTCAGTCATGCAGTTCTTGTATTTTTCCCACAAACCGATGGTTCTGTTGGGTATTATGTCGTCAATATAGTTGCGAACAGTTGACGAATGTTATTCGGCGTGGATGCAAATGCGACATGCAACTTGAAATGTATTGAATATTTGACCATTGACTGTTCGTAAAAATTCGAAAGACGTTAGTCCTGGAACAATCAGCAACAACAAACGCAAAAAGAAACATTCACGTTGTTTTGGATGTACTGTGTAAAGTTGTCCCAATGTCTTTGCTTTCAATACGCGTGCGATAGTTGGATGTGGTTCGCCTTGTCTACGCGGCTTCCATTTTTTACCTGATTTGCCGATTTTCCGAAAATATCAGGTTTTTGGCACAGTGTGAAAAATTCAGTAAGTGTAGTTTTTGGTGGCTGGAAAGCTCGTTGGAGAACATTTTCTTCAGTGAAATATACATGTTGGCCGTTTTCCAGATGAACCGCAATCTGCGCCATTTATATATTTTCTTATATTAACACTTTATTTAATCGCACCTATTAAAAGCTTTTACGCATTTTTCGGTGGAAGTATGTTAAGAATAATGGATGCTAATATTTATATGTTTCTTAACGCGTGTGTTTTTGCGGGCTCCGGTAGTTACCGCAATGTCCAAACGCTCCCCTAGTAAAAATATGGCATACGCTTTTGTTCGCTATGCGTGCTAGCTGTGGGCGACGTGCATATTATATTTTTACTCGGCTCTACCAGGAGGACCTGATCCGTGAATCTTACCCCATCGGATAGGGCCCAACTATAGGAAATTTAAATATCTTCTGTAAAATACATAATACATAGCACTTCAGTCATGAATTATGTCCTTTGCTGCCTCGTTTAATTCGACATAAACTTCTTTTGCTGCCAGAAAGTACCTTCCCGCATATCTAAGTAATTGTACAGATTGTGTTGGACTTCTCTGGACTGACGTTTTCCTTTCACCCAGTCTTGTGCCAGGTTAAAAAGTATTGGGGCCAGTCCATCCCTTGTCTAAGAAGTTGTCATACTTCGAACTTTTCTGTTACTTTATTTTGGATCCTTACTTTGGCCAATGACCTATTCGCTGCGCATTAGATCAGTCGCACCAGCTTTGATGGCACTTCCCTCAACTCAACTCCACTCCACTCAACTACACAATCAATAGTACATAGTATATAGTACACTGTACACACTGTACATACTGTACACACTGTACATACTGTACACACTGTACACTCAGTACACTCAGTACACTCAGTATACACTAATTCATACGTTGTGATGTGACTCGTAAAAATCGGAGTGCTTTTTTAAAGTTAACGGTGACAATTTTTTAAAGTTAACGGTGATGATTTTTCTAGGTTTACTCCCCATAAAACGTCCGGAAAAAAAGCTTCGCTTCAAAAATTAAAAATTGTCCGTTTAAAATTTAACGGTTTTTTTTATATGTGCATGACAATTAAAATTAAATATTTTTTCGCCCCGTCAACTTAAATATAATCACTGAAACATTGAAATTTTCTATATTTCGACAACAGCTTCACTTATCTGGACCAAAATTATCCTATCTTTCAATCTGGTACCAACCCTACACATTCCCAAATTTTCATTTCAATCTGTTGGGCGGTTTCGGAGATTAGCGTGTACAAACATTGTGACACGTAGTTTTTATATATTAAGATAGTTAGACTATGGTTAATCAAAATTATGATTATTTATCGATTTTATTTTAATGTGATCAATGACTAAGATTATAACATTTAAAAAAAAATATTTCTTGCTTTTTTGACAATATTTTATTCACGACATTTCAAATATTGATATGTGATAAATTACAGCAATATACACATTACTTATAGTCTTCCACTTAAATAATTTATTGATGGCATGACCAGCATAACCACCGGGATCTAACACAACAATTTAGAATAGACCAGCTAGTAGAAGGGTTTGTTTAATTGAAACCATTTTGATAGTTGTAAGTACCGTACAACATCACAATTAAAAGCTACATTTTTAGGCCTATCCTACATTAAATATGACACTATAAAGTTATCCTTTTTATATTTGTAAATTCATTCTAGAGGAGGCAATACTAATCTTCAGAATAGTCTTGTCAGCAGCCTCGTTAAGGCTAATTGTTATTTAGCTAAAGTTTTCTTTGCATTAAGACTGATCTGTTTTGTTTTAACATCAGCCAATGTATGTATCCCTTGCTCTTCAAATTTCTTCCATTGGGAATAATTATACTGCATATATGTTATAAGTTGTGGCATGTCAATGAAACCTGAAAAATTAGAAATAAATATAAGCATGTGCCTTCATGAATGTTTATTAAAATTGACTTACTGTCCCAAGCATGCATCATGTCCTGTATAATATACTCGATAAAACCGATTTGGCTCTTTGGTATACTACAGGTAGCACGATCAAACATAGGCATTACTATTGGTAGATTCCTTTTCTTTTCTTCGTCAGTTTGTGTAAAATATTCCTCCGCTATTCTTCTTGCCCATTCGACGCAGTATGGTAGCGGCCTAGCTGGATTACTAACATCTGCGCACTTTATAAGCATCCTTCGAACTAACATTTGATTTTCTTCGTCCGGTTGAATAAACTGGAAAGGTTACGAACATTATTTTTGTAATTTTTGTATGTATGTTTTCCAACAGCAAAAAGTTTTCTTAAAAAATGATGTTATGCAGGGTGTCGCGTCCTGGCTTGCCAAGCGGTTAGTGCTAGATAGTAGACAAAAAATGATCGAAAAAACCACAAAAAGGCGGGGGGCTTTCTCTGCCCGTTTTCGAGATAGGGCCTTTTTAAATTTTGGTTTTGCGGAAAAAATGTAGCTTAATGATTTTGTATAAAAAGATAATGAAATAATGGTCGAATTCCACAAATAGGGTATCTTTGTAACCGTAAGGAATGCGGCTTTCATTTAATTAATAAAAAAAATAGTGTACGATGGGAAAAACAGTAAAAATGGTTTTATTTGTAAAAAAAATATCAAAAAAAAACAATTTTTTCCTACATATTTCATTGTAATTCAAAAACTAGGAGCCGTATGTGGTCGATCAATCGACTCGACAAAAAAAACTTGTCGATTTTCTCTAAGTTTTATATTTGGCACTACGACCGAATCGACAGATAAGTGTGGCCTTAGAAAACCATTATTTGTATGATAAACCAAGTGCAGAAAACCACTTATATTTAGTTAAAATAACTGCTAAAATTTTATTGTATGCGTAAATTGAGCCTTTTAATAAACGTCAAACGTCTTTATCGAGACGATAGTGTTGTCGATATCGTGTAGCCAAATGCCAATTTTTATTTATCGACAGAAATCGACTCGAGAAACTAAATACGGCCCTAGGCCGTTAAGGTCCTTTTTTTATGAACTCTTTTAACATCTCCTAACGTTACCTGAAAATTTCTTGGAACACTCCAAGACTCCAGCTGGCTTGGTTTTTTTGCTATTTGCCATTCAAAAATAAGTATAAGATCTGTTTTTATTGTTTTTAGTGCTTCAAAATACTGAAATCCGCAATTATCAAGTGTGAACTATCGTGCTGTGGGACTACCACTATTGCTTCGATTATATCGTTATTGGTTGGAACTGCGTAAAGGCCCAATCATATAGCAGAAACGAAAACGAACCGAAACGAAAACGAAATGAACTTGAAAATGATAGCGATTATATAGGTGCCTGAGCGAATAGGTTTTTGACATTTGTTGACAAGTTCTGCATTGAGTAGAAGAGTTTTTTATTTTCGATAAATACATCTATTATAGAATTTATATAATTTATGGCGGATGTCGACAAATCACAAAAGAAATCAAAATTTAAATTTTTTCACCTTGTATTGACTGCATTCTTTTAATATAACTTCTTTTTCGCTCTTTCAACTACTTTAAATTGGAAAACAAACTGTCTGACGAACTGTCAAAGTAACGGGCTGAATAGCTGAAACGAATACCGAAATGAAATAAATTTATATCTATCGTTCCGTTTCGGTTCTGATCGTTTATATAACGGCGTTCATACATTTTCATACGATTTATTTCATTCTTTTCGTTTCGGTTCGTTTTCGTTTCTGCTATATGTTTGGGCCTTAAGTCTGTCCTAGCGATGGATTCTTGAAATTAGATTACCGTTAACTTTATTAAGCTCTTCCCAGTAACGTGGAGCTCTACTGTTACTATGTATACATGCGAAGTTGAAGCTGGCTGAATTCAAATAGAATCGAGCCGATTAAATCCAACATTTGGGGCTGGATCGAATCGAAACTTAGGCGTAAGGATGCGAATTCAAAGATTGAGAGATTGACATGACAGGATAGCATTTTTTGGTTATGTTATTTTTATTGTTGTGCCTTCGTCGTGTTGTGGGTAGAAAATTAAATTAACGATGATATACGACATACAAGACATACGAAACTAATTAAGGAACAGATGCATTAACAGATCATGTGTCCACCCTTCAATAAATAAAGCATTCTACAAAGGAAGACTTATATCCTTACGGACCCCTCAAATCCTTATTATGATAAATTGTCAAGAAATAGAAATACTAGAGTAGGGCAGTTCAACTGGGAAATAATCGTGTTTTACATCACGTCTCTTCTGTTAACAGCTGTTAGACACAAATAGATTAACATGAAAAAAATGCAAGACTCAATCGGTCCTATATATATTTGTAGATCTATATAAAATTTTGAAGAGACAATATTTAGTTATTTCATTACATTTTTACACCTCTACTATAACTAGTTATAAATGCATCTAAGAGTTTCCAGTGCTCTGGCGTACTTACATCTCGTGGTTCCACATCAGCTCCGAATACGCTAACAAATTTTGCCAAGTGCTCAAAATGCCGAGTCATTTCAGTGGCCAAAATCATATCTATAATAATACTTCTAGCGGCTTTGTACGTGTCTCTATCTAAATTTTTAAAAATGTTTATTTTATCGTCTCCTAAAAATACAAAAATATTAATTATTTCATCATTAATATAAAAAAAAACCTCATTAAGTTTACCTAAAGTTAATTTAAATGTAATCGCAGCATGATGTGACTCCAGTACACTCATGTCGTTATAAAGCATCGCCAGGGAATTATCAGAATTGCATAAGAATGCAGAAGATCTACCTGGATGATCTATGTCATGGGCTGCTGCTGCTATTAATGCTGTTGCCTCATCCATTCTGTCCATAATGAAATCCTTTGAAGCCAATTGAGTAATAAAAGCGCCTGTGGCCTAAAAAAATAAGAGAAAAACATTTCTAACAATCCTTCAGAGCTCATAAAAAATTTATATTCGTCTTATTTCGGTCGTCCTTGTTTAACTCAATTGAAAATAAAATGTTTTATTAGTCACCGGTATACAGAAGCCGAAGGACTTTTAAGGTCGTACTCCTCCCTTTTATGTATTGTATATTGCGTAGTTTTTATGTGAGCTGTAACTCCTCAGAAGTGCTTAACGCGTTTTTGTAAAAATATTTGGGGAATTGTTATCTAGAAATACTTGATATTCATTGCTTGATTAGATTTGCGGGTGTGAGAGGTTGTTTTCGGAAGGGTATGAAAGTTAAACCACTAAAAGGGAATGTTTTTAAATGAGAGCATATGCCGTAAACATATAGATAAAAGTATTGGGGAAACTTTTGGATAGTATAAAATTATTAAATATACCTACTCCACTAAAGAATTAACTAGAATTAAGCTTGTAAGTTTACTATATACTTGAGACATGCTTGAATAAATTTTAGTTAAAGCATATTTTTTCAAGAACTCTTATTAAATCTGGCATCTTTTAGAGTAGTATAAGGTTGAAATTAATATGGAGTTTATTAAAAATCGAATGCAATTTTATGAAATTTTAAGGCATTACAATATATCTTACATTTTTATATCATGAAAGTATTATGGGAAAATATTTTTAAATTATTGTTTGACTATAGTTTCAGCAGCCGGGTTGTCCATGAATTGATTGCTTTAGTGAGTATTATTTCTATATGGGAAAAATCTTCTTGGGAGATTTAAACGCCAAAGAATATCGACGGTTATATTATTCAAGAATAGAGAATTTGAGCGCCTTTTGCGGTTTCTGTGTTCAGATCGAGGTCCACTCTGAGTTAAGTAGAGGTCCACTCTGAGTGAGTCGAGTTTAAGTTAAGTAAAATTATTAAGTTTATAAAATAGTAATCTGTAAGCATTCAGTTGAATTAAATTGTAATAAATTTTGTAATTATTTGAACTTTCCTGGTTTTAATTATCAAATAATCCATACAATTGGTGTCAGAAGTGCGATTACCGAAAAAAGAAAAAAAAGGTGGAATAAAGCGGATCGAAAGCAAAGTGAAGTGTTTTTTTTAGAATAATTTTTATGCTCGAAGGCTCTTAAAGGGAGTTGCTCATCTCGCACTATAAGGTAGTAAAGCTTGCAATGATTGGGACAGCTTGAAGAAATTCTACAAGAAGAATTTTGTGCTACCCTCTCATCTGTAGATCTACACAGAGCGCTTTAGCGTAGATAGAAATTAGCGTCTGATTCATACTTGGAATTTACGATAGCTATGAAACTTAGTGGATGAGAGGTCTATCGTGTTTTCCATCGTCCAAGGCATTTCAGATAACGCTTGAATACGATACGATCTGAATTATCTCGCAGAGATGAACAGAAACCTTAGGGCCTATGTACTTATTAGGAGTCAGTGCCGGCTAAACCTTTTCCAGTTCCAGCCAAATCCATTAGTACCAAGCCTAATTTCGCCAGTGTCAGGAGGCGCGCAAATTGCGGGGCTCTTTCACACCTTTTAACCTCCTGCTCACATAGAACCAAAGGAGCCAGATGTTGTAGATGGAGTGAATTTGGTCACATGACTCCTAACTACCCCAATCCCGCAAACGATTTCGAGAAAGGCCCACGTGTTAATGTAGTTCGAGCACCCAGCGACAGAGTATCTGTCGATTTTCTACCCCGGGACGCCCACATTTTAGGGGGTTTTAGCCCTCAAAATGGGTATTTTCGATTTTTCTGCAATTTTTTTTTGCAATTTTTCTTAATATCTTTTTGTTTTCTTCAATTTTAAGTACCATATTTGTAAATGAGCAAATCTTTAAAAGCGTCTTTTTGGATACGCACTTATCATTCACGAAAAGCTTGGGGCAGTCTCAGATGAACATGGTGAAAGGTTTTATCAATACATATTGCACTTAGATAGATAATACACCGGAAAATGGTCAGAAGGAATAATGAATCCATTACATAGAAAGTATACGACGTATACTATACTATTACTATATTTCGCCTCAAAGAATTTGGGTGTACAAATTTAGCCACTGCCGTTTACACTGTATTTGTTCACTTTTTCAAATACATACCATCCAAATGGAACAATGAAAATATTTTAAATATCTGGTAATGATATGGCGTGATGAAAAATTCTTATTGTTTTATACAATGGCCTGGGAAAAACTGGGAATGTAACGTATGCATTGACTTATACGATCATTTTTAGACAGATTGCGACCCTATGCTAAACTAGTGTGGTGGCCTAAGCTGGAACAAAACAAAAACGCCCAGAAGCCCCATTGAAAAACCTGGAACCTAATGCCCTCATAAGTATCTCAAGTACATAATATACCTAATCCTACTGCAATAATTGAGATTATATTAAGAATTGGCTTTTTTCACGTCAGAACACATGCTATCTGTGGTGTCACTACAAAAAGCAGACATTCACACCAGGCGACATAATTGGTTATCTAAGCATCTTACATGATTCGAATTTTGAATCGACGACCATCTGTTCTGACATACTAGAGGCCAAGATAGATTTTGAAAACCTTTTGTTGTGAATATCAAGAACCGTGAAGAATGGAAGTCTTAAGGCAGAAACAGATTGGCGCGGCGGTGATGCCACAGCTGCCGCGCCAATATGTTTGTGCCTTTACAGATCCGCACTTCTTGAATCTATATCCTGGTGTGCAGGCGGCTCAAACGCCAATTTGAGAAGCTGGCTGTGACTTCAGACTCCGCCTTTCTAAGGCCTGGGTCATTCAGTCACAGGTTTTTACCCTATGGTGACATCTATAGAAGAACGCTCCGAAGTTTGTATATCTCCATCTTTACAATAATATTGTGATGATGGCATAATTATATGTTATATGTCAACCTTCGTATGTCAATATAATATAAAATACTATTTTTTTTTAAATTCAATATACTTGCTCTAGAAATACACCAGTTGAGCTCAAACTAGAAATGAAATTTGTCAGTTCTCTTGTTAAGAAAGCATTATCCCTGTAAGGCATCATGAGATTGATTTCCAAAGGATAGGCTGAATAACCTGCTAAATGATAATCCACAGGTTTTGTAGTTTATATTCTTCAACTGTTCTTCAACACAAATTATGTTTTTTTTAAATAAATCCAACGCAATCAAGCACACATGAACGTATTTACACTACAAATACGCTTAATAGTGTAAATACTAGATTTTTTTTTAAATTTTAAAAATCTCACGTGTGATTTAGGGCGGGGGGGAGGGGGTCGAGCCAAATCTCACGGCACCTCACCAGGGGGGAGGGGTGGCGAAAAATCGCCAAAAACGCCTCACGTAATTTATGGACGACCCCTAACGTCAAGGTAAATGATAAAGAATTCAAGCTACAAAGTCAAGTCGTTCCAGATATGTAGTTGGGTTTCGTGGGACTTCCGTATTAGGGTTTCTCAAAACCCGGTCTCTTTTGGATTCGCCGAATCCGAATTCTTAAAACTGAGAACCGCCGATTCTGATTCCAAGTAAAACTCACAATTTTAATTTACAAAATTTTTTATTGTATTAATAGTCCCATAAATAGGTCGAAATGATTTTATATATTTTTATGAGCTTAAATTCAAATTCTAAATTTATAGTGAAGGGAAACACGTATAATTCTATATCTCAGAAACTATGCATTTTACGACAAAAATTGATATAATCTTTTTTGTAGATAAATAAGTGATTTAACTTTCTTGTTTAGAATTTTTTTTCTAAAGTCTATATGCACGGAGATATAGTGCTTCAAACTTCATATATCACTCTCTATGCACTATATTTCGTTAATAGTTAATCCTACATGAAAAAATCCTGGGTAATACTTATAGAACACGCGATTATCTATAATTCTTGTTATTTGCATTTTTACATAGGGTTAATATTTCACCAATTACAGCGCTTTAAGTGTCGAAAAACGTAAATTCAAAAGTAGTATTTTGCCGATATCTTTTTAATTACACGTTTTATTGCAAAACCACACGTTTTATTGCAAAGGCCGTAGCATAAAAATTCCTTAAGCCTAGTTGCTGTTGGAGCGAAATTTTCGTTTGCGTTTTGGATATATATATATACGAAAAATATTTGGAGAATAGAATGGAGAGTTTACGTTAAAAAACTGTTAATTTGAATACTTCCGCTTCAAAATCTTAAAAAAATCCTATTTCCATTTCAATCTACTTTTATTTAAATCACACTTGTCACTTTTTCACTTCACACTTGAGTACTGTCAAAATTTCGGCCCGAAATAAATACTAAAACATTATTTCGGTGCGAAAAAAGTCTCCACATAAGCAGAGACATTTACCTTTATCCCGAAAAAGTTGTGATTTTTCGTTTGAACAGCGTACTGCTAAACGAAATCGGAAGCGAAAATTTCGGTGGCACTTTTCGCGTGCGTTTTTTTTACATAGAGTTTGATAGGAAATTTTCATTTCGCTTCAACAGCATACTAGGCTTAATTCATAGGAAATTGTCCGAGCTTTCCAATTTTGGGGAAAAAAAATTAGTTAACTACGTATTTTTTGGAGAAAGGTGTTTTTTTTATCGAAACTTTCCGAGATAATTGGGTGGCACAGCACAGGTGATTTGGAACACCTTGTATAGTTCTACTTTTGCCAATAAAAATATAAAAAAAAACATAACAAAAATGTACTAATTACTTTTGCTTGTTTTGAACTGCTAGTTGCTGGTTCCACGGTAAAATAATACCAAACAATAGATCTTTTAGTTGTCATAGCTAGAGAGTCCTTCCCGCGAATTCCCGCCCGGGATTTCCCGGGAAATTGAAAGAAAATGTATTTCCAGTTTCCCGGGAAAAAAAACTAAATTTCCCGGGAGAAAATTTATTGTTTGAAATCGTAAATTTTCTTGGAAAAATCTTTAAAACACTAACTATTTCAAGGTTTTACATTTAAAGTAAGTAACTGTTCCCAGTCGGACTTGTAAGCTTACAGAAGTACTGAAATAAGCCCTTACTAGTAAGGGGTAGGCCTTACCATTCCCTTTACAGAAGTACTTATTATTATTTTTTTTTTATTATAGGAGGTAAGGCCTTACTTTTTACTTTCCTTAGGGTAGTTACATATACTTTTGAGTACGTACAGAACTCCTCATCGATGAGCCCTTATATAACGCATTACAAGAGAAGGTAGATGGCAAGGGGTAATCCAGAATTCGACCCAACGAAGTTAGAAATTTACCCGATGACTCATTTGTTTTCGTATTTTTGTAATGGTATTTGAGTCATCGGGCAAATTTCTAACTTCTTTGGGTCTAATTCCGGATTACCCCTTACCATCTGCCTTCTCTTGTAATGCATTATATAAGGGCTCTTCTAACACCTAAGAAAATATGAGTACCCCTTACCAGATGACTACTTATATCAGTGCTCCATCGGTAAGTGCTACCTAGAATTCCTACTGGGATTCATTTTTCTGCCTCTTTTTCGTGTAGCGATTGTGATGCCGTTGTAGTTGTAACAATAAACGTGAATTAGAAGAGGAATTTCTCATAGTTTTCGCAGACCTCGAGTGCGATGATATATTTGTGTTAGTGTAATGGATGGGTGACATATACTTCCCTATAACCCCTTTCCTAAAACACCGGTTTGTGTATAGGGCTAATAAACGAAAAGATGGATAGTATAACTTGCACTTGCATCATTGCCATTTGTAACGGCACATCCCAGTTGCTTCTTTTTGAAATTTTAAAGCATGACAATATTGGCATAATTTATCCATTGGACCGGACCAATTACAGCATTGAGGTGAATGCTGTAATAGTGGTATTTATTGTAATTGAATGCTTCCATCCTAAAATCTGACTGCTCTTAAAGCTTGAATGACGTCGGTCCACGGACATCAACTAATAGCAAACGTAAATAAAACATTAATTGTTGGTGGGATGCACTGTATAACGGTCGATTCGCACTATACGGAACGTCAACGTCACGTCAAGGAACGGCAATGGCACGTCAAAGTATTCTTCAATGAGTTTTACACTACGCGTTCACATATATAGGCAACGTCACGGACCGTAAACGTCACGGCACGTCAAGATTAGTTTGAAACTATATTTTGACGTGACGTGCCTTGACGTGACTGATCTGTTCTGTTGAATGTGAACGTAATTACGGCAGCATTTCGAATTTTTCAAGTATTTATCTCTTTTTGTTCAAACTAATTTTAGTCGAGTCAATGAAGGTTTTTACTTCTTAGTCCTCAGGGACAACTCCAATTTTGATGATTTTTATTTTAAATGTTTGTTTTTATATATTATTTGAAATCAGAAATATTTCAAGGTGCGCAATAAAATATGCATTTATATTGTTTAAACAATATAAACACAATTTATACATAAATTAATGTTTTTTACGATATTTTTTAACTTTTAAATAGTATCTAAAGGGTTAAAAAATGTTGACAGGTTTTGGATAGACGCACAAAAAATATTATTTCCTTAGCAGTAATAGCGTCTCCAAAAATTGTGTTTTTTTTAATATTATATTGTTTTTTTTAAAAGGATGTGAATCTGATATTTCGATATTCTCAAATATTTATAAAAATTTATTTCATCGTCATCCAATTACTTATACAGCGTGTGGTATTCTCCTTCTTGTTTTCTTTTTGTAAATATCTTTTATACCCATATTTTCTGCTTTGTTGGTAGATTTAAATTTTCTTCTTCCTCATGCAAAATTAATGCAATCATTGCTAACTTTTTATTATTAAATTTTGGCATTCCAAATAACAATTTAAATTAGCAATACGGAATACTATAGTGCTATGTTTATTGCTTTCAAATAATTTTTTTTATATATTATTTTTCTTATTACTATTTCATTATTAATATTTTTGAATTAAATTTAGTTGTATATTTTCTTAAATGAGTTTTTCATTTATTTTTCAACAGTAATTGTTCCTCCTAATTCCCATTTCACTCCTAATTTCTAATAGGTTTCATTTTTTCCGGGTAACCGGGAATTCCGGCAAAAATGAACTTATTTTTTCCGATTCCCGGGAACAAAAATAATCCGGGAAACGTGACTCTCTAGTCATAGCTAAGGCCATATTAATTTTAGAATATGTACTTTAATTTAAAAGGTATTATTATTTGTCACCCTCAGAGCCAAAGCGGGCTATATTTGTTGCAGCAAAAGAGGAATAAAAATATTTCAGAGCAAAAATGGTTCAACTATTATTCAGAGCAAGAACGGAACGGAAAAATCTTAGAGCAAAAGCGGGTTAACTTTCTAAACCGTTTTTGCCCTCTAACCCTCTCCTGTTACAGCAGAAGGACAGTATAAATTCCTGAAAATTCTGTTCGGTTTGTGCAATTGCCTTCTGTCTTCCAACGATTAGTGAAGATATTCCAATCTTTGATTCCGGAGAAAATTGTTTTAGTGTACATGGATGGATGACCTTACTATACCAGCTGAAAATGAGCTAGAAAACTTTGAAAGACTAAAAAAGGTGTTAACGTTAAGTGAAGAAAACGGTTTGCTTATAAAGTGGTCGAAATGTAAATTTATAACAGAAAAATTAGAGTTTCTCAGACACATTATTACGAGTGGTAGAGTTAAGGCTCAAACAGAACCAATCCGCTCCGTCCGCTCCGCTCGTTTTTTCTTTTCCGTTCCGTCCGCTTGATTGTGGCTGCCGCTCCATTCGTCTCATGGAAAGCTTATGAAAATGTCAAATTTCCAACTTTTAAAAACGGACGGAACGGATTGGTTCTGTTTGAGCCTTTAAGCCGTCGCACGAAAAGAAGAAGGCCGTCGCGAATTTGCCATTTCCGAAGTCGGTTAGAGTCGCTTCTTAGATTGGATTTTTCCGAAAATTAGTTCCAAAATACATAGTTATCGCTCGTCGAGTTATCAAGAAAAGTTAAATTTTGAAGAAGAGCATCTATAGTCTTTCAGCCAATTACGCCAGTTGTTATGCAAGGAGCCAGTATTTAAATTACTCGGCCCAGGGTTAGAGCGGAACAGCGCGCGATTGCAAACAAAGCAGGCTTAGGAGGGGTTTTACTCCAGAAGCATGATGATTGTCAGTTTCATCCGGTGTTCTATCTAGGTTACCTCTAAATCCGAAGAATTTTATACTAGTTACGAACTCGAATGTCTCGCGATCGTTAAGGCTTTCTTATAAACTAGCTTAAAACTCACAAAGCCTCGGGTGCAAACTAGCTGGTACAAAGAAGTAGGATATTATGCGAGTATGGGTGCCTTAAAGCGATGCCTGCTGACTGGAAAAGAGGCACTCTGGGTCCGCACATAGATAACGAGATATCATAGCGTGCCAAAATGAACGTCATATAACATTGCTGAGTACTGTGTATTCGATTTTCTTCACTATTCAGGAAACAAGGAAAACTTTTATAGTAGAAACATCCTGGTTAATAAAATACCAGTATATCTTTAACCCACGCAAATCAATACGATTTTCACCCTGACGCAGGCAATGGAGAAATGTCTTTTTAAAACTTAACAAACACCAGTCTTTAAATCTACCTATGATTGCATAGTCACAGTACACCTCTATGAGAGAATTTACCTTTTCCTTATTAGGGGATAATAGTGGCAGGTTTATGTCTGCGTATTGTCAGTACTGTAGGTAAAAACGGACGGGGTTTACAAATCTTGACTAGTGGTGCCTTCGCCCGGTATCACGTGCAAAAACAGACCTCATTTACGTTAAAGTATAAAAGCTGCAACTTATATACAGTGTTTAAACAACTATTTTATGACAGTTTTTAAAAAGCCAGATCAATCCGATAGGTCTAACACCGCCCAGACGCGGTATAAGGTCTAGAAATAATATATGAGAGATTATTAAAAAACTTTGCTGAGTTCAATTTTGTAATAATTGTGATATATTATTCACAGTTACAATGCATTTTCATCTTCATTATCATATTTGGTTTCTTCTGAAATTAATATACACTACTTTATTGACAATGAATCGAGCAACTTCATCATTTGCCCAATGTTATACAAAGAAATCAGCAAAAACTTGCTTAAATATGGAGTTTCTCAATTCTTTCGTAAAATCAGAGGGTCGGACTTGATCAGGTCCAGTGATAGTGAAAGCTTGAACCCGCTTGTAATAAACTTCTGGAAGTAAACATGAATATAAACACAGTACACGATCATATTTGTAAATTATCAGAATCGCTCTAATCTCACCGACTTGACCCCTTGACAGAGCTCTCAGCCATCTTCGCAAAAGCCTAACAAATTTGCGACGAATTAGATGTTGAAATAAAACTTCCTCGAGCTACTGCAAGGCAGAAACACAGATCAAATCATCCATCTGAAAGTGTAGAAGACGCAGATTTGATTTCTAAGGCAACACCATTTCATCCAGCTGCAGCTGAGGTAATCAAGATTGGTCTTAAGGTAGAAACAGAATGGCACGGAGACCGTGGCGGAGTCCGCCGCCCAGAGAGTTTCCCATACATTTAATTTCTCCCCAGTCGGCGCGGACAAATTAAATGTATGGGAAACTCTCTGAGCGGCGGACTCCGCCACGGTCTCCGTGCCATTCTGTTTCTACCTTTACTCTTCCAGCAACAATATGCAGTATCGAACGCTCATTTAGCACATTTACGTCGGGTAAAACTTTGGAATCGGTCTACGATGGGAAATGCAAGGCTTAGCAGACTGCGCATGCTCAGCGTTTACAGAAAGAGAGTGCAAGAGGAGACTGAATTAATCAGCAGCGTTATCGACGAATTTGGAAAACAACCAAGACAAATGAGGCTTTTATAATAACAATTATATTATAAAGTTACGTTCTGCATCAATTCTTTGATTTATTTACTACTGATTTGTCCTCTCTCATAAAATCTAAAATTTGCAGTCTATTTAGACATTTAGTTTAAAAGCCTTGAAAACTTAGAAAACTTGCACCCCCTCCCGGCGCCCAGGAATATGTGCAATCGAAACAGAGAGATTCTAAACCGCTACTTAAAAAGCCGCACTTAAAACAATAAAACTCAACCAACTACAAACCTGCATAACATCCGCTGCATGTGTACTATTGTGATACGAATTTTGAGAATGATAATGTGCTTCGATTACAGCTAACCAAGTTTTAAAGGTATTTTCATCAGCACTAAACGTTGCAAATACATCAAAGCGCCTAAACATTTCCATTCCTAAGTACAAAAGTGGTCGGTTTTCAGTGATTTCCTCAAGCTTGAAAATATCAAATTCCCATACAAGAGATTCTTCAAGAAGTTCCATTATTTGAGATGTCGCCTAAAATATTATACGAATGATTTATGTACTCTCAATGTAATACTATTTTACCTTCATTTTAGCTGGAAGTATACCGGATTGCCTACTCGAAGATGCTCTTATTATGGAGTCATTTGAGCTTCGTCTAGAAGAATACAAATTTGCAGGCCCCTGCTATAAGAAAGTAAACTATAATAAATTTAGAGAAAAAATATAATGTTTAGTAATATTTAACCGTCAGTAGAGCTCCAATCAAATCTGTTGCAATTGGATCTTCAGTTTTAATTTCCTTCATTTGTGGGCTATATAATCCTTCCCTTTTTAAAAATTCAAGCACTTTATCAATCAGTCTAGCCTCGTCTGGTGAGCAATTATCTTGGACTTGTGATAGAAGATTAACAACCTGCAATAATATAAAAATTTAATATTATTAACATGTTTTACAAACTTCATGATTTTTTAGAAGCGAAAACCTTCGTTATCGGAGCTTCAAGTGGTAGGGATGTCAGTTTAGCAAGACTTGTTCTTCGTAAACCATCTGAAGCAACAGAACGTACATCAAAGCTGCCTCTTCGTATTGAATGTAATGATCCTCTAGGTGCTTCTTTCGGTTGAGGTAGAGATGCAATGAAGTCTCCTTGCCCTCCAGGTACATCAAAATTAAATACGAAATGAGTTGGAGCTCTGTTAATGTAAATTAAGGTGGTGGTGTTAATAATAAAATGAAACGATTATGTTTTTGTTCTTCTGACCTTCCAATACAGGCTACAGGCACAACACGAACATGCATCGGTATACCGTCATGTCCTTTTCTTTTCACAGTAAGTATACCGTCAAATTCACGTATGGTCTTTCCTTGAGCGTTAATTGACGAAACATCTGATACAAACACTTCTGCCAATGGCCGGCTTATAATTTCATCCTAAAAAATAGAGTTTTTAAATAATGGTATAAATTATACTCGTTGATAAACCACTTGCGGATACATGTGGCAAACATTTGACATCGTGCCTTTTTTGAACATTTCATATAATACGATACGAGTGCAATGGCGACTCATTGGATTAGCACCCAGGACACCTGAAGAGGTAACTAGGTAGCGGCCTAAAACTAGCCGATCTAAGTGACCTCTTGGCATGTCTTAGGAAGGATAGTGGACTGACTGTTTTATCTCAGCATATCTCTCGTACGATTCAGTTACGGCAATAACTTTATGTAAGATGAGATCTGCCTGAGATGCAGTAAAGAAGAGCGATAATTGGAAGAATTATAAAAGTTCACTAATAATGTATAACAGGGCAATTAGAAGCATCGAAGATACTCGAGACTCGACAAAACTGCATAAAGCACTTGTGAAAGACATCCCGTAAGATCTCGGGTGTATTAACAGAATCTCAGACTAACCGGTGAAAAAAACCCTGATATCATTACTTCAAGCTTAATTCCAAGGTACAGTGTCTACTTAAAAAAGGGTGTAGTTTCTGCTAGGTATAGCTAATACTCCCATTTTGTAGTGGAACAACAAGTACCTGGGAAGAAAAACATGCCGTGCTTACACACGAAGCAATTATGGAGTCGATCCAGTCGTTTAAACAATGCAAGTCCTCTTGAGTTGCTGATGCCATTCTTTTGTGGGAAGGTTGCGAACGAATCACTCTCTTACTCTGCAAAAAAGGGCTTCTTTGGGTAGAGAATTCACAACTAATGGGGACTCGTCTTGAAGGGTCTCTGGGCTGTACTGTACAATATTACTTTTTACCATATACTGTTGCAGAATAAAATTTCGTACTAGGGGTGTTCGATCAACATATGAAAATTAAACTATTACACATCGATCGTACCAGTGACAGAATCATAATTATAAAAATTATTCTTGAGTACTTTTAATACTTTTATTACTTACTAATCGCATATTCAAAAGTCTTTCTGCAGATTTATTTGCATATTGTATGCGAAGCAGATCATCAGTTATTAGCAAAACTTCCTTCAGTCTATGAAGTGCAGTATAAAGTGCCTAGAAATTAGTTTACTATTAAAGGTCTTTGCTGTGATAAATTTGTTGTTACCTGCTGTGTTGACATAACATTGTGTGGCCTAACCAGCGAATGTAGAATTTGTTTCAATTCTGTGCAACAAATTGAAATACTGGGTGTTTCCATAATGCACTAGAAATAAATTGCAAACTTATAAAATCGTTGTTATTAATTAGTTATGCTTACCCGATTGACGCCAGCGTCCAGCAATGCAATTAAAGATGATTCGTCCTTGTCAAAGAAACTGTAAATGAAAAAAATTTAATAGTGATGAGTTATCTTATTTGTGTTACTATGTAAAATTAAACTAAAGACATTCTCTTTAAACAACTAAATTTTAAACTTTAATTGGATATGACTAATACAATTTTATCTAATAATCTACTTGTAATATAGTCTACTTGTAATATATAGTAAAGGTATCCGGAACACTGTCCAGACCAATCAACATCTATAATGGACTCCGACAAGGGGACGGTCTGGCCTGCCTCCTTTTCAACCTGGCGTTGGAGAAAGTGATCCGAGATTCGGGCGTGACATCAAGGGGCACAATCCTTCACAAGTCCACCCAATTACTGGCTTATGCAGACGACATTGACATCATTGGAAGAACATCAACAGCTGTACAAGAAGCTTTCATCCAGATTGAGCGCGCGGCAGGAAATCTGGGACTGCACATCAACGAAAGCAAAACAA
Organism: Thereva nobilitata; assembly: GCA_963855945.1. Lineage (NCBI taxonomy): Eukaryota > Metazoa > Arthropoda > Insecta > Diptera > Therevidae > Thereva > Thereva nobilitata. Next base: position 67,567,806 of record OY979694.1, read on the forward strand.
AGTACATGGTGGCCTCGTCTGCAAGAACACCTAACATTGGTCCCACAATCAAGGTAGAGGAACACGAGTTTGATGTGGAAGGACGATTCCGGAGACTCTACAATGACGAGATCTACGAGCGCTATCGCGACATAGATGTTGTGAAGAAAATAAAGCTCGGTAGGCTCCGGTGGGCAGGACATCTAGCTCGTATGAGTGAAGATGAGCCTGCTCGGAAAGTTCTCTGCGGTAAGATTTATGGGGTGCGACAGCGAGGGAGACCCAACCTCCGCTGGAAGGATGGCGTAGACCAGGACGCTCAGAGCATAGGGATGCCAAACTGGATGACATCGGCTCAGAATCGGGACCGGTGGAGAGAACAGTTGCGAGAGGCCAGGACCGGATCCCGGTTGTAGAGCCGTTAAAGAAGAAGAATATAGTCTAGCTCTAGATCAGTGATTCCCAAGCTTATTTCGGTCATGGACCCCTTACTATAACAAAATCATGCACCCCAAGTGAATCAAATTTTATGAAATCTACCAAAAATACTTTAATCTGGTAGCTCTGAGAACACAATTGCACGTAGCTAGGTAAATGATTTAGGTACATATTTTTAATTGTTAAGAAAACAAAAAAAAATGCAATTATGCTTGAAAATATAGGTACATAGGTACTTAATACTTAAATAATTTTAAGTGAGAAGTAGCCCAGCGGGAAAAATTGAGAGCGCTGCTCAGGGGAGCTGATTTTGAGCTTACTGGAGGTTTCAGAAATTGTATAGAACGAGCAAAACTGGCAATTATCTTAATGGCCATAAATCGTGCCATTAGCATACTCAATAGATCGGTTCTCGTTCGATTACAGAAGTTAAGCAGCATTGGACGTAGTTAGTTTACTTCACAAGTTTACTTCACAAATTTTTTATGTAAGTAAATAATCTAGTAATCTTAATATATAAAAACTACGTGCCACAATGTTTGTACACGCTAATCTCCGAAACCGCCCAACAGATTTAAATGAAAATTTGGGAATGTGTAGGGTTGGTTCCAGATTGAAAGGTAGGATAATTTTGGTCCAGATAAGTGAAGCTGTTGTCGAAATATAGAGAATTTCAATGTTTCACTAATAATATTTAAGTTGGCGGGGCGAAAAAATATTTAATTTTAATTGTCATGTACATATAAAAAACCGTTAGCTTTAAAAAACGCACTCCGATTTTTACAAGTGATAACGTATGAATTAGTGTATTGATTGTGATTGTATTGAGTGTACAGTGTGTACAGTATGTACAGTGTATACAGTGTACTGTGCACTATATACTATGTACTTTAGACGGTATACTATAACTACCGGAGCCCGCAAAAACACACCAGTTAAGAAACATAATTTATATACAAAATAAAAATATTTGTGAACATTGGCAAACCTGTAAAATATTAGAATCCATTGTTCTTTATATAATTCCACCCAGGGTTTCGAACCTGAACCGAACCCGAACCCTGAACCCGCTCCGGTTCTAGATTTTTTTTAAATTATGTGAACCTGAACCCGAACCGAACCCAATCAAAAATTCGGTTCAGGTTCAATTTTTAATGGCAATTATTGTCTAAGTGTGCGGCTCCAGAAAGAGTCCATCTCTCCGAAGAATCATTAAGAAATATTGTAAATGTGCGTTTGAATGTAATTTTTTTTTCTAAAATAAACAAAAATAACGTTTTAAAATAAACAGTATATGAAATTGTTTGTGTTTTCTGGAAAAATCTTGAACCCAAACCCGAACCTGGACCCACTAAATTTCAATGTATTGAACCCGAACCCGAACCCGCACCAACAATTTACAGGGTTCGAAACCCTGCTTCCACCACTTTTAATTGGTGCGATTAAATAAAGCGTTAATAAGAAAATATATAAATGTGGAGTTTTTGCATTATGCCTCAGATTTCGGTACATCTTGAAAACGGTCAACGTGTATATTTCACTGAAGAAAATGCTCTTCAACGAGCTTTCCAGCCACCAAAAACTACACCTCCTGAATTTTTCACACTATGCCAAAAACCTGATATTTTCGGACAATTCGCAACAACATTGTTATATACCGATGTCCCTCGCTATTATACATGGAACAAATCAGGTAAAAAATGGAAGCCACGTAGACAAGGCGAACCACATCCATGAGTGCCGGTATTTATTTCGGTCTGGGCAATAGATTTTGGGCAATTTTTCTGGTGGGGGCTTCACTTGGAGTCGAGTATAATTCCGTGTTCTGCATTTCGTCTATGATCGGTTGTGATCAGCTGTTCTTTTTCTACGCATAAACGTCAGATGATGTTTGTTGATGGTAGGTATTTTTTATCTCATCTTGATTTATTTATTAACTTTAATTTATATTTTAGCGATATTCGATTTCAGTGGGGATCTTTGGGAGGCGGAGCTCATCTTCAGTGTTGGCAGGTGAGTACTTTTGTGGAACTTATTTTGTACATAATTTTTGATTGTTTTTCTATTTCCAGATGTCCAAATGCCGACGGCATTTTGATGTTTTTCTTCTGGAGTTGATGCGGATTTATGAAGGGAAGTTTCTTGAATATTTATTTATATTTTTAATGTAAAGATTGTTTTTTAGGACCGTTGACACCCCTTCGTGGATGGCTACAGTGCAGTTTTCTAGTGATTAAGTTTTTATGTTGTTTAATTATTGTTTTTTTTTTACTTAGATTCGTGGTTTTAGTGTATTTATTTTGTGTATGTTTGGTGCTTATTAATAAATTATGTTTATGAATTCTGTGTTTTTATTTTTATTATTTTCGTAGGTGGATTTTTTTAGTTATTATGTTTTTCGTGCGTTGATAGTTTGTTTTTCAGATTTTCCTTTAGGTACCTCAAGACGGAACATTCTCCCCCGCCTTGACACCGTTGAGGTGTCAACATAATTGAGTTTTACCAATCAATTTTACTTGAATCAGTTTGGCTTTCTTTTTATTTATGTACCTTATGATTTTATTGATTCTTCCCTTTGGTTTATATTTGGTGTACTTTGGGTGTCGACATCCATACTTCGTTTGAGTGTCACCTTAATTTTGCCACCGTTCACCTTAATGAACCGTAGGGTGCCTCCCTTTATCTTGGTGCGATAAGTCTTCTTGGCGCGTCGGATCTGAGACGATGGTAGTGAGAGGCGACTGATCTGTGTGCAGATTTCTGGTGTGGTGATGATGTCTGCTGGTGGTTGCACTTTCCTCAAGTTCCGAAATGCTTCCAGCGTGAGGGTTCTTCTGGAGGGTTGAAGTGGTTCTTGTTGACTGGGAAGGGGCTCTGCTTTCTGCGGTGTATTGCGTCGCTTGCTTGTTGGTGTTTTTGGTGGTTGGGTCCTGACCTCTGAACCAGTTGGAATAGCTTCAAATGGCCTTCTTAATGTTGACCGTTGTGGTGATGCAATCCTGCCCTTGAGGTTTTTTGTTGTTGATGTGTTTAATTTATCATATAATGCTATAATTTTTTGGCTAAGTGCTTGTGGTTTGTCTTTGGTTAATAATTCATTTTGTATTAAACGATAGTTGGATGTGGTTCCACACAGTACATCCAAAACAACGTGAATGCATAGAAATATAAACTAACATGGAACGGCTGTGTCGTGTAAAAACACTGTTCGTGAGCGACCACACTAAAGGTAGCTTGTTTAAAAGGACAGCAATAATGTGCACAAGTGGGACACAAATTGCCGAACTGTCTGGGGTAGCTTCTTGAGTGAATGGTGGAGTGCCAAGTCAATATTCGGGGGGGCATAGATTTTATGCCAGGAATTTTAATCGCTCCACTTTTAAAACGTCCCTCTTATTATTTCTGCATATTTTGGCCTGCACTGCCTTACCACTACTACCGAGTGAACTCAAACACATCAGGAATTTTGGTACGCTTAATCTGGCTTACAGCCATTCCGTGTTTAGTTTATATTTCTATGCGTGAATGTTTCTTTTTGCGTTTGTTGTTGCTGAATGTTCCAGGGCCAACGTCTTTCGAATTTCTACGAACAGTCAATGTTCAAATATTTAATACATTTCAAGATGCATGTCGCGAGTTGCAATTGCTGGAAGACGACAATCATTGGGATCTGACCCTTACTGATGCAGCATTTGCATCCACGCCGAATAACATTCGTCAACTGTTCGCAATTATATTGACGACTGATACCCAACAAAACCATCGGTTTTGTGAGAAAAATACAAGAACGGCATGACTGAAGACATACTTCACAGAATTAGACAAACAAACCAATATCCAAACTCTCATATGTATGCGTTTACGAATAGGCCCATACATAGGTAATTTTGGTCACACTTAATATGAAAGCATATTGAATCTAATGTCTCCAAATTTTACAGAAATAAGTATTGGTTCTTTCCTTAGATATTGCGAATAGTTTGATTTTCAATATTTGCATTAATTTCACATGTTTTGACGAACACAATTTCGCAATATAAGAGAAAATAAAAGTTGGTTTTTTGGGATATAAATATAAAATATTTGTTTCATTTTTCGAGTTTGTTTTATTGTTCTCGAAAAATTTTGTTATTGAAGACTTCTAGATTTAAATTAAAAATAGCTATAGAAAACGGCCCTCGAATTTCGAGTGCTTGATGCTGCTATTTGCATTAATTTTAAATCTTTTAACGTTCATGGTTTTAACAGAATACACAGGCAATTTTGGTCATAGTTCAAATAAATGTATTTTGAATCTAATAACTCCAACTTTTATAGGAATAGTTGGTTTTTCGTTAATGGTTAGTTGGATTTTGAAGGTTTGGATTGATTTTAAATGTTTAAACGTTGGGTGCACCGAGGCGCACCGTTCATTGAGACATTTCATCTGTGTATGAAAATTCATATCTCGAAAAATGCCATGTCAATGGATGGTTTTTATTGTCTCGATCAAAATGTCAGATCCCTAATAGTTTCACATTTTGTTATTTGGAATCAAAAATACCAAAAAATTGCCTTTTTCAAACTCTCCCACTGTATATTAAAATTCATATCACCTGATTACTACTAATGGCTTATGGGAGCAGCATAGGCGCGTCGGGTCCCAACTAGTATTTTAATACGGCATATTATTAGGGGTATTCATGAAACCCTCGTAAATCGCGTAAACGTAGTAAACCGGGTAACTAATGTCAGATTAACATTAATGTGACATTAGTTACGCCGTTTACTACGTTTACGCGATTTACGAGGGTTTTCATGAATACCCCTATTATTATTTATAATTTTTTTTGCTTGTTATTATTTATAAAATGAGAAATGTTATAATTTTTGGTTGTTATTAGTTGTAAAATGAGAACTGTCAAATGGTATGCTAGGAACGGTGTTAAGTTAACAGCGATAATTTAACAGAGTTAAAGTAACTTGGGCCTAAATGCGTCCTTTGCGTGACTCTGTTTTTTTTTGTAAAAAAATAAATATGGCGGTTCCAAGATGTGCGGGAGAATTTTGCAATGGTGTTCCCCGACCCCACGATATGGGTATCAAATGGAAGGGTATGACAACTAGAATAGAATTAGCTGTGTGGCTCCACTCCAAATTCAAACTGGCGCCCAACAGAAAATAGCAGATTACATTTTTCTTTACAACCCGCTCGGTGTGGGTATTAAATGAAAGGGTATGACGAGTAGAATACAGTGAGGGTCGACACAAAATGACGGAAGACATATAATAGACTAAAAAGTAGAAAATAAAAATAAATAGTTTAAAAAAACGAAAAAATACGCTTTTATAGTATTTTAAAATGAACTAAAAAGTAAAAAATAATTTTGAATGTAAAGTTTTTATTGCTCCAGCCAGTATATGGGAACAACCAACCTTTCAAAATCAAGCTCAGAATTAAATTATGTAATGACTAGTAAAATTTATAAATATAACTCGAGCGTTAACGAAAAGTTCCAGTATTAATAAAATAAGAATATAGGTAAAGAGCGTTGCACCTGCGAGCGTCTGAGAACATTCTCCTCTGCCCAAATTCTGTTTGTAGAACAAAGGTTCTGTAAGAAATGCAGATATAATACTTCTAGTTTTGAGAAAATTTAATTGATCACCTTGTAACTTTAAATTTATTTGATCAAACTTGGCGAATAAGTCAGTCAAATTAGCTTTTCGATTTCGTCCGCGCCGCGTGGTCACGCGGGAAAAATCGCTTTTTAACTTTTTGTAATTTTTTATATGAAAACTTTCGATCTTTTTCGCGGACCGCCGATAGTTCTCGTGCACCCCCAAAATATTTTGGATTATCACGGACCCCCTGGATTATCCCATAGACCGCCAGGGGTCCATATGGACCATTTTGGGAATCACTGATCTAGATAAAGAGCGATCGTGTCAAGCGTCACGACGTACCTTTCTTTCATAATTTTTTAAGATGTTATGGGCATGACCGTATAGGTAAACACATATAAGTACCCAGGTAGTCGTGGTAGGTAAGTGCCACCACCGTATTCATTCCGACAAATACCATCCTGGACATTTCGGAAAAGTTGGTATGGGGAATCCAAACTTGAGAAGACTCCATAAATTTCCCCAACAATCAATTAAGATCGATTATGGTAGTTAAAGGCACCCATTCACATACAGGCCGCCGCCGGTAGGCCATGGCTTTTTAGACCAGGTCGGCAGGTACGGCCCGATGAAGTCCATACATTACTCAGTCTGACTGAGATGAGAACTTAAGGCATCCACCTAACAGGCCGTGGACTGTAGGTGACCTCACGATTCCCTACAGGCGAAGACGACATTGTAGGGTAGTAGTGCAAATCAAGTGCAAAAGTGTTCATGGCCTCAACGAAAATTTCAGATTGAATAAAAGTTCAGGCACGGACTGACGATAAATACCGACATACAAAGATTTTTGTCGGTTTTCTTGGACAGCAGGCCCCATCCAGTTGGTTGGAGGCCAGTGAGTGTGTGGTGATACTTGGCCTTAAGGCGAGAAACCTTCAGGCCGTGGCCTGTCGGTGGCCAGTATGTGAATGGGGGCCTGTGCGTCGCTTGACGAATTTTACAAACTATACCTATTAATTAGTTCTAGTATAGATAGATAGAAATTTCCGTAATATAAACGTTTCTAGACCATTTAATTGAGCCAATAGTTCCGTTCCGGAGCCTCTTTTATTCCATTCTAATCTTTGGCTGACCATCGCGTCGAGCTTAAGGCAAGGCGCAAATTGAGACACGTATAGAGCGTGTGGGGTGGCACAGCATAGCGCGTTTTTTTGTAAACTATGGAAACGAATAGAACCGCGCAAATTGGCAAGGGGACGCGAGGTGGCGCGACTCGCGTCGCCTACTACACGCGCGGCGTTGTAGTGGAGCCACAGTTTCTCGTGCCGGTCGTGTCAACAATTTCTCATAATATTATTTTGTTGTTATTTTTCTTCCACCTTTTTAGTTTGTTTCTTTTTACTGTCCTTTTAAATACCTACCTATGGCAAAAGAAAAGTTAATTGAGGCGGTGAAAGGGCACAGAGAGCATTATGACACAAATGATGCGTTACTATATGAAGACAAAATTGGAAAATGGGATTTGGGTAGACCTTGCAAGTTTTTCCTTGGTTGGGATCAGTTTTTGGGCATAAAATCTATTTGTACCAAAGGCTTGTTCGATCATCCCATGCACTTCAGCAAATTGGCTTCGGCTCATTCGGAAGTAATTGGTAAAATCAGCATTACTCATCTTCATTGTAGTTTTAAATTGTCCATATTTTTCCCTTTCCAACAGAATACACTTATTGGGTGTTTTTTAGTAGCTTAATAAAGTAAAAGTATGTCTTCGGCATCATTATCTGATTCTGAACTCATGTTTAATAATAACAATTTGAGTAGTACTGCGTCTCAATATGCGGATAACCACGCTACGCGAGTGACACGTACGTGTCATGTTCCTCGCGTCATGTCAGCTCACACGCCCTATACGCGACTCAATTTGCGCCTTGCCTAATGGATGTGCGGCGCGAGCACTTATGACATTTTTCTTTGATATTAGCCGCTAGGCCTTATACTACCCAGCCATATTGCTACCGTTATCATTGGCTCTGCATTAAGCCTGAACCAAATATGACGTACCGTACCGTAACCGTATGTACCCTAACGTACGAACATGAGTGTTCATATGGCACCGACCTCAATTGACTTAATGAACTTTCCGAATGATCGTTAAATTCTCGAATGGTACGTAAGGGTGCCGTAAGAAGGGCACGAAACCTTAGCATCCGTAAGCGGCATCAGTTCCCAATAGACCACTTATTTTGTGTAGTCATTTCATCCCTCATGAAAATTTCCACACTAAATCTTATATACCTGCTGAACAATAAAAGTTACTTCTGGCAGCCCCTGTGGCCGGGATGAACTACCCTAAAATTACAAAGAGGGTAAAAAATAAAGTTAAATTTTGTTATAGCATTACTCATGAATTTTCAGGAGATTATTTTTGATAGTATTCTCTACTTATAAAAATTATTGCCAGAACATTTACCCTTCACCTAATGGTTGCCAGAACGCTCTAAATATTTATTTAAATGGGTGTATTGCATAAATAGTCCATTCACAACGTTTAAATCTTCATTTACGGAATTCATTTTCCATTTGTCACTTTACATTTTCATTTAGGGCTATTTGTCAAAGGGCCGTAACTAAGCTCAAATTCGTTCAGTTTTCTTGCGGTCCGGCACGTCATATTTGGTTCAGGCTTTATGTTGTACAAACCCCACAATTAACGAAACTTGATCTACATTTCTTATAACACGGGTTGAGTCTACACTGGAAGGAAATTATTTAGCCTTTTGATGTTTGTTGTTTTGCCTTCAGTTGCCATTATTTTTATTATTTTTTTATACATTGAAAAAGGCAAATATTACGTGTTGCCTTGCCCAAACTTTGTTTAAGCTTCATTTCTATTTTTTGGAGATCCAAATTTGTTCTTGCGCTGGCGCCGCCCCTCGCAGCCTACCGCCCCGACCCATGGCCCCATGGCCCTAGTTAAATAGCCACTGAGCTTATTGTATTCTACATGGCTTATTTTATTCTACCCTTTCATTTAATACCCGGAGGTTGTGAAGAAAAATGTAATCTTCCATCTCTGGGGGCCGCCATGGATCTAACGGTATTTGAGTATACTTATTGTATTGTCATCGGAGCTAAACCTGTAATATTCGAAAAATCTATAGCAAAATTTGTTCTGGACAAACAGACAGAAGACAAGAAAGTGAGCTAATAAAAACGTATTAATAAATAGAATAGAGAAAATCTGAATATGTACAGACATATAGAAATGGACTGCTAAATAAGCAATATTCCATACAAAAAAAAGCGCCAAAAACTATTGTTGTCACTCTTCCACGTTAAATTCCTATGAACTTTAATCAATTTTAAAATAATCCAGTGCATGTCACTGATATCAACATACTTAGAAAAAAATAGGCAAGTATAGAGTTTTTCTTTTTTCTCTCTCTTGCTTTATTTTTGAAAGTTCGTTAAAGAGGGGGAAACAACCCTCACATATTTAAAAAATATACATTTATTTAATAAAAAAAACTGCTACTAAATAAAAAATAATGATGGAAATTTATTTCTATCAATTATAACAGACATCTCATTAGTTATTTTCTCCTAAATTCGAAGAAAATTTTTTTGTTTACATAAAAAAGGTTTTATACTTCTGGAGAATAGTGCCATTGAAATTTGTCAATCAGCAGTCCATTTCTATGTCAGTGTGAAAATGTTTCTCACACATGTGAATAGCTGTGTTTCATTAATGAACTATATAGGTAGTTCTTCTCCAAACAAATCTGAAGACCCAGGTTTTATCGGGGTCTCTTACAAGGTTTCGGGAAATTTTAAAATTTCCCTTACATTTCGGAATGAAGCAAACTTCACGCCGGTTGAAAAAACGTCATTTAAAAATAAAAAAAAAGTGTATTTCATTTGTGGTTTAAATATGCCGATGGCGACAGTCATCAACTGACAATCAACTTGCGCTTAATTTTTAAATTTTTAAGCACTGAAGATAGCTTCATAGCTTCAGGTCTTAATAAAATTTCCCTTGTCGTTTCTTTTATTGAGCTCGATAACCAGTTGATTAAAAAAAGCACATAATTACGTTTTACAAAAAATTTGATCACCTTGCGAGGTGCGAGATTCGGCAATATTTCCTTAAAATATTACAGAAAATCGTTGGTAGCAAAATTCACAAGTACAATTTTCCCAGTTTTTGGTTTTTTATACTAAAGTAAGTATTATAATGTCAACTTTATGCTGGCAAAACCTTGTCGGAAACTGATATTTAGTAAGGTTTTTAGGCGCAAATTTATTGCACTAAGTCAATCGTGCTATTATAATATTCAATCAGAAATCATTAAGTTGACTTTTAATCTAAAAAAAGTTTGACTTTTTAATCTAAAAATCCAGTATTGGAATTAAATAGGTAATTATTTCAATTATTTTGTAAACAAAACTAAGAAGTCTAGAAAACAATGTATATTGAGCCGATTAATATTAAATACAATTCCCAAATTTTCAGAGCCACGATTTACTAAAAACTATGTTTTTTGACCGTGATTTCTCCTTTTAAACCGACGAAATATTAAAAAAAAATTAAAACAACATACATTTTAGAAGCATTTCGACAATTTTACGAGTTGGTAACCCTGGAAGCAAGATCCAGTAACATTTGTTTGGTAGTACACTGGTGGTTAGGAACAAGTTTAAGAATAGTAAGTTGAACGTTCTTTTAGAAATACATACATATACTATACATAAGCATACAGTATAATAATATTACTTGACTTGATCCGGATGTATAAGAATGCACAAATAACTTGAAAGCTTCTTATTAATTTATTTTTAGTTTACGACGTTTACGTTAGATATTTTTGTAGAAAATTAAACACAACTATAAATTAACTGAGATTAGTAAAATGCTTAACAGTTTTGTGCAAAATACCAGGCAAGGAAGATGTTTCGTGGTGCAGTTTTATTTTTGATAGTATTTGTTAACTTGAGTGAAATTTATTCAGTTCCAGCAGAAATTGACAATAGTAAAACCGAAATACTTTCTAATGAATATAACTTGAATCCGGATGGTAGTGACCATTACAAGTGAGTTTAGTTTAATGTAAATTTATTGGTGAAAAGCAATAAGCCGGTCAGTCCCTGTTAAATCAACACAGCGATTTTTTCTTATCATCTCAGTTTTTGGTTCAGAGAAAAAACAATTTTCATGCACATTTTTGAAAATTTTCAAAAAATTATATTTAGGAGTTTATACTATTATAAAGTTCTCCTGAAAATATAATTTTTAGAATTTGCACTACATTTCTTGTACATTTCTCTTAAAAATCAGCAAAAAACGCTTTATATTAAAATTCTTTTTGTTGTGCAAACACAACAGTAATGTGCAAACACAATAGGAATAGCTCTGTATGTTTACGCTACTACATTTTTGACAGTAAAGTTTAATAGTGGAGATAAAATTCCAGTGAAAATTCCAGTGAAAATTCACTGATTGAACCATTGCTTAGTCAACCAATAGGAAACAGTGAAATTTCACTGGTTGAATCAGTGAAATTTACGTAAAAAAGAGAAAAAAGCTTTTTTCTAACGCGAGTGTCGTTTTTCAAAGCGGGCCCTGAAATACTGCTTGCCCTCCGTGATCAAACGAGAGCCGGTTTATTGAGTATGCTAAATGGAACCATTTACAGCCATGAAGATAATTGCCTAGAATATGAGTCATATATCTTTTCACTGGTTGAAACAGTGAAATTATAATTCACTTGTTGAATCAGTGAAATTTTTACTAATTCATTTTTAGAGATAACTTTTTACTGGTTTAATCAGTAAACAGATGCAAATGCACTGGTTTTCTTGTGAAATTATTGTTTACTGGATGAACCAGTAAAATCTTCACTGGTTAATTTTTAGGGTGTAGAGGTACCCTTCTAACGCAGCAGGTGCACTTCTCAGCTGGGCTGAGAATCATTTACCACTGCTCAGCGGCTCAGCTAAGACATGCAAGCAAAAAAAAACAATGCAACATTTAAGAGCACAAGACGTCAAACAGAGAAGCGTGCAAAAACAATGAAAAAGTGGGACACCCAGCGAGTCACGCCACATTAAAAAGAGTCCTTTTAAGGACATCTTCACTAGTTTGCATGCTAAAAACACTGATAATCGTTTTGGTTTGACATGACAAGTGGCAATTTTTTTAGAATTAGAAAAAAAAATTATTGAGCTTCATAACAAGTTAATACATACATCTTTATACATTTCTTACTGCTGACTTAACACTATGTCTGAGCTACTACATCAACAAAAAAAACAAATATGGCGAACCTTGGTTCTTTCAGTACGTTTTAATATACAAGTTTACTAATACGTTAACATTACTGGCTATGTGTCTGCTACATGAGACCGCCACATCACCTCGCCTTAGTGGCTACAAGTGGCAATTGCTTTTGACAATTCAAATTTCACTACAGAATCGCTTTGACAGCTAGCCACAGTCGCCGGGACTCGAGACCTCGGGAACGTATTTGCAAGAGGGAAGCGAAAATTTCCCCTTTTTTCGATTCCGAGAAAGTAAGAAAACGCAAAATTTGCGCACGCGGGATACCGTGTGGCGTAAACATACAGAGCTAATTTGTAATTTCGCCTAATGCCGGGTTTACACTAATGATAACAGTCATAAACTCTTGTCATTGGTAAGGGCAATGGCATTTACACGACCCAAATAATGAGAAATAATGACTTGTGTGGAGAGTGACAAGAACACCAAAATGTGCGTTTACACGAATGACAGATAATGACGAGTCGGATAATGAAAAAGTGACAATTTGGTTATAACAGAATACAATTTATGTGTTGTCTCTGTGAAATTTCTGTAAAACAAACGAAACGAAAACCTTGGATTATGAAAGAGAACAAAACATTAGTTGCAGTCAGGCCCGTCGCATTACCTTGCAGGGCCTGGGACAAAAATGTGATTGGGACCCCTTTAAGGAGAATAAAATTTCATAAAATCTATTACTAAAAATTTTTGTTAAAATCTATGGTAAGAATAAGTTCATTAATTTTATTTTAGAGCGTTGCATGCTTGGGTTTCATACTCTTTGCCCGCTTGAAGTTCAGAGCGTACATGGTTTTCACTTTTTGGGTTGCGAGCTATTTTCGGGGCCCCCTCTGATCTGCGCCCTGTGCACTTTGTCCCAGTTGCACCAGCCTCCACCCATTGTGGCCAGTGCCGGCGGATCATGTTGAGTCCGGGTGGGTAGTCAGTCAAACACAACCCCCTCCTCCGAAACTGTTATTTGATAACAACCTTTCCTAAAAAGGAAAGATGGTAGGTTACATCATTGTGAATCGGAAGATGGGCCGATGGTGTGCAGAACAATATGTGGTGTCGTGGGACCTCTCCTGTGGATCACAATGTATAATGATGTGTTTAAGCTACCTCTCGATGAGATCGAATTATGCGCGAACGAAGCTATCCGAGATATTAAAGCGTAGCCTGAAAGCTCTAGTTTGCCTGGAAAACCAATTGTGAGTAAGGACCAAGGTATGGGAACAGATCATTCACTCACAGTCCTCCCTAAGGTGGATAATTTACCAGAGGCTTAATTTTAAAACACACTTGGAGGGCATGGCGGATAAAGCTTCCACTTGTATGCGGCCCTCCATTTTCTGCTATTAGCCATCTTGTTCAACGCCCACACTGGCACTGCGTAAAGGCCTATTCAGATCCAGCAACAGCAAACAGTTCCTATTGCCTAATGGGGGTCACATGACACCAAAAGCAGCAGCGATTGCTAGTAAAACTAAGCTTGCTGCCGCTGCTGGATCTGAATGGGCCTTTACGTAGTGCCAGTGTGGGCGTTGAATAAGATGGCTAATAGCATAAAATGGGGGGGGGCGCATACAAACTAAAGCTAGAAACAGAGTCGTGCGTGCGTATAGTGCGTGCGGTGTATGCGGCGAATTTGTGCTGACAGGAACTTGCTTGAGTCCCGTCTAGTCTCTTACAAATAACCAAAAAATCTAAGCCGCGAGTGTCTGTTGTCTGTGCTTGTGTTTGGGTATTTGAGGCTATGGCGAATGCCACAATGCGGAAAAGTTGGAAGTAGACCAACGTGCGTGCGTTCCGTTTACGTAACTATATATCAGGTTACATTTGAATGCACGAACTTCTATTATATCAATCACCGCACGCCCAACGAACGCATGTACCTGTCTCCAGCATGAGCGTCCTTCGTGCCTACTGTGCATACAGGACCATATCCAACTATGCGGCGTGCGTGATAGCAGGAAAATTATTACCCTGGAGATACTAGCGAGAGAAGGCAGATCCAGAATATGTTACAGGGGAGACAAATTCAGTGCGGTGTCAGATGACGCACTGCGAGTCTTTAACATAATGGCAAGTGGAACGAGTCTGTTAAGAGTCGCTGGAACCTCAAACTTATTCTAAACGTGGATAGATGGGTTACGAGGGAGTGTGGAGAAGTGGGTTATGTCTTCACTCCTTTCTTGAGTGGATATAGAGGATTTAGAAAATACCGCCATCTTTTCGAGCACGATGGCTCAGTGCTGTGACTGATATGACTAGGTATCCACTTCTTTATTGTGTGAGATCCGGCGAATATGGGCCGGAACCAGAGGCATTCCTCATGTCACACGCTCAGTTACTGTCAAATTCCGGATGGGTATTTTATCCACCCGGAATTTTCTGGGTGGGTTCTGCTACCCACCATATCCACATTATCCGCCGGCTATGATTGTGGCGGGCCTGGGTGCAGCTTGTTTTGCTGGTGTCCCGTTGATTGAAGAGGAGGAGAATGAAGAAGCCTGGTATGCTTCTAAACGAAGAAGGAAGCAAAGAACTGAATGGATCCGTTTAATGTTTTTAGAAAGAGGTTTCTATGACATATTACGTTTTCAGTTTATTCAGTGCGCTGCCAGTTCATTAGTGCGATTTTCCCCTAAGTACCCTAGAGGAAGCTCTTGATTCCCCTAAATGTCGTTATTTCTCCCCTAAATTTTTGAAACGTATACTTACCACCCGGTATCAGTTGGTTTGGATCATGATCCATATTATATTATGCACTCGTAATACATTTCAGAGGTTGATTTAATTTTTTTTTCAATTATTGATTATTGAAATACTTATAGTTTAAACAAATTAGCATTTCAGTTGACTTATTTTTCAGATATTTGTTTTATTAAACATTTTTCAATTATAACATTCCTCTGCTCTGTCTCTTGAAACTAGTCACTAGATTTGACATTGGAATATGCCGGCCCATTCCAACGTCAAATCTAGTGACCAGTTTCAAGAGATACACGCTACACAGGTATAGCATTTTCAATAAATATTTTGATAAATTTCGTGGAGGGTTTCGACAACAAAATCAGCTTTGTAAATATTTTCGAAAGAAAACAATTTCATCATATTTGTCGATGGCTCAAAATTAGACTCTTTCCGGTTAAAACAAATTAAATCAGAGTCATTATTGAAATTCTATTGCGCAGCTTGTCTTTAGCAACGCTTGCAATGCAAAATGCCCTCTCAACTGACGCATTTGAAAATGGCAACAACAACAAAGCGGTTGCAAGTTTGCAAATATTCTTATATTTAGGGTCACCCCTAGCATCTACTTCTTCAAGAACTTTCGCCCAGAACTTGTCTGTAGGTCATTTTTATTTCAAGGTTCCATTCGTTGATAATTCCATCAATATTTGGTACAAACGTTTTTGAATTCCGAGGCCAAATCTTTTATGCCGGGTTTTATCTGCGCTGAAGCTATGAGATTGAGAATGCTGATTTTCTCTAAACGAAAGTTATTCATTGATCAAAAAATCTCTGCATCAGTGTTGTAAACACAGCGCGACCCAGTGTGTCTCACAGGGTGTTCCATCAACAACATGTTTAAATTTATCTCACCCGGCTGTGCACAACTACGTCGATGATGGGACACCCTGTATGAAAAACTGTGTCTCGCTGTGTTGGAAATAGAAAGCATCCAAAGTATTCGGATCGCAATTTTTACTAAATTCATTGATATCATATCCATAGTCGATACATTCGACCGGCATCAAGTAGTTACGAAACAGGAATTCACTAATTTTTTCAACAGTTGTGGGACAACTATTTTTTTTCAAAGTTGACTTGATTAAATCAAGATATACGTAAATAAAAAACAATAAAAACAATTTTTAAAAACAAGCTTTTTAGCAGGAACCAAGACCCTCGTAAGTACAGGCCTGGAAGCAGACTTTTTGGTTGTGTCTGTGCGCGGCCAAAATCGTCTGACAGTTGTGGAATTAACATGGCCGAAGCCGTACGAAGCAATTTTTTAACTTTGGTTTTGGAATAAAAAGTGGTAAAATATTGTATTTTATCCCTTTTTAGTGCACACGGATTATCAGTGATAAGTTATTTAGTGATCTGAGTCCATAAATTAAAAAAAAATTAGTGGTTAAGTGTATTTTAAGAGTGTTACTTGATTAGGTGACCATTTTTGTTTACAATCGCGGTGGTTTTTTCGTGTTAATTTAGGGAAAAGGTGTTGAATTTGTGTAGTAATGGAATTAAAAGTGAATTTAAAGTAGTTAAAAATTATTATAGAAGAGTTATTAAAAACATAAGTGCAAGTACTACCACACAACATGAATAACAATAACTTTTTCACTTTTCCTTCACATTTTTCTGCACTTATGTTTTTAATAACTATCCTATAATAATCTTTAATCACTTAAAAAGCACTTTTTATAATATTACTACACAAATTCAACATTTTTTCCCTAAATTAACACGAAAAAACCACCACGAATGTAAACAAAAATGGTCACCTAATCAATTAACACTCTTAAAATACACTTAACCACTCACTTCATTTTAATTTTTTTTATTAAATCACTAAAGCACTAATCACTGATAATCCATGTGCACCACAAAGTGAAAATATACAATATTTTACCACTTTTTAGTGCAAAAACAAACTTAAAAAATTGCTTCTTATGGCTTCGGCCATGTTAATTCCACAACTGTCAGAAATTTTTGGCCACTTTTCAGCTATGTTAGTATTAGTTGGCCTGTCTGCTTCCAGGCCTGTACTTACGAGGGCCTTGCAGGAACACAATGCTCGCCATAAGCCGGGGGCTATGAAAGCTTTTCGTAGTCAAATAATAAACACCGTGTATCTACATACATAGGAACGGATAAAATAAAACTACCGGCGAACTGACCATTGACCACTGACCACAACAATTAGAACCTATTTCTATTTTGTGGTTGACGTTTACAGTTCTACCAATTTATACATACAAAAAAACCAGTGCCAACAAATAAAACATTATAATTATGACAACAAAAGTAACTTTTCGACAAATTCTGTTGCGTGTAAGCCACCACCTTCCCCTTGTTCCATGTTAATTTTGAATTTTACATACTTATACTGAGGGTAGTTTATTTTAAAGTTAAAAAACGCATATTAGTTTAAATTAGTTTCAATTCAAATTTGCAACTTATTTGACGGTAAGAAATTTTTTTTTCATCGCCTACGATATCGCTTTGCTCTATTATGATTTTACTTTTACGATTGACAGCGGTGGCATGATTTGCGAGTGATAAAGCTTTCATAGCCCACGGCTTATATTATGAAATGGAATTGGGTTGGCCACACCTTGCGGCGCGAAAACGAGAATCTAGCCAAACAGGCCCTTGACTGGAATCCGCAAGGATCCCGTCGAGTCGGAAGACTTAGAACAACGTGGAGGAGAACCCTATTAGCAGAGGCCGCAACAACTGGGAGTTCCTGGTCAGAGCTGAAAACTGTCGCGCAAAACAGAGTCTGCTGGAGGGCAACTGTTTCCGCCCTATGTCCCATGAGGGATTAAAGGAGCAATTAGATCCAAATCAGTTGAGGTTTTCTTCGCGCATTTGGGAAATGAAAATTACATACGAAATCGTAACGGTTTATCCGCTAGGGCGTTTTGAAGTTTTTTTAGAGTTTTACATATCACCCTGTATTTTTGTAACCCTATGACCTATTTTCATGAATAAGGTATCAGTGTACGCAAAATCAAGGTTTTACCCTATCAACTTAAAGAGCAATGAGTCCTCAAAGTCAAAACTATGGTTTTTTTTCACTAAAATTTCAACTAAAACCACCTTCTTCTCCAAAAAATACGTAGTTAACTGATGTCACTGTTCGTAGGACACCCTGTATAAAACAAAGTCGGCTTAGTTACACCATTTGAGTCTTATAGTTCCAAAAAGTGTCTTTTCCACTTTCTTTTCACTGCAAATCTGAGCTTTTAAAAGTGTTTTATTACAAAACGCTTTAAACGTTTTATTTTGACGTCACCCATTTGATTAACATTGTCGACAATTTTAAAACACTTAAATCTGTTTAAAAAATGTCTACAATGTAAATCAAATGGGTGACGTCAAAATAAAACGTTTTAAGCGTTTTGAAATAAAACACTTTCAAAAGCTGAGAGGTTTGGCAGTCATATGAAATGGTCAAGGTATTAGCTTCTTCATTTTTTAAAGCGTTAAAAAACTCTTTGGCTCTGAGTTTGTGTTTGCGTTTACTAATCATAAATTTATTCTTTTCTTCTACAGTTTGAAAATTTTTATTTGAAATGTCTACACTAATACAGTAAGAGCAAGCATAGTTGTAGAATGACCAAACCTGATATTATACTTTGTATTTACAACGTTTCTAAAAAAAGATATGTTGACCTTTAAATTTTCCGCCCAAAATTCCTATATATTTTGGCAAACTCTCACCTTAAAGAGAGCAACTGGGTGTTGGGTTGCTTTTTACACGACTGCCCCAAAAAAAGGAGTGTAATGTGTTTAGGTTTGTTGTGTGTATGTACGTTCCTTTCTACCACCATAACCTCTAAACGCCTGAACGGATTTAGTTGGCTGGGGTACCGTTAGAATCGCGTAATGAGTCTGAGTAACACAGGCTAAGTTAATTTTTAAAAAAAGAATATGGCGGCCGTCAGACGCAATTTACGTCACACTCAAAAAAATTTTTTTTTCTGATTGGGTCAATATGGATATCAAAAGAAAGGTGAAATTGAGACGATTTCAAATATATATAACACTTAAGAGATATGTGTTAAATAAATGCCAATTTTATGATTAAATAAAATTAAATTACTCGAAACGTTTTTTATTATACCCTTGATTGATACACGGACTTCATCGGATGATCATTCTTTCAAGAATGTTTATTCGTGGCCCGTATATCACCTTAAATTAAGCATGAATGAGCATTCATAGCTTCATTTATCATTCGAAAGAATAAAGTGAAATCTGCTTCATTTATGAGAAATGAAACTGAAAGTGGGGAAATTTCCATCAACTTTCCATGAAATTTCCATTACTCTCATAAAATTTCCATTACGCTCATAAAATTTAAAAATAATCGAACTGTCAAAAAAACTGTAAAAAAATTATTAAAAGAATCGGATTGTTTATGTATGTCAATCGCTTTAATTTTTTAGATTTTCATTTTAATTAATTAAATAATATTCATTAAAAACGCTTTTGAATTTTGTACATATTTTGACCGTTTTTAATAAATGAAGTGAAAATGAAGTGCCGTGTATCACCTCGAATTCGAATGTTCATTCAAGGCCAATGAAACTGGAAGAATGATCATTCGATTAAGCCCGTGTATCAAGGGTATTACCCGATCACTATGAGCAAACATTTAATAGTTAAACCTAGTGTGCTGTTGAAGCAAAATAAAAATTCCCTATACAAGCTCTATGTAACACCACTGCCCCAAAAAGGAGTGCAATGTTTTCAGGGTTCATGTATGTATGTTTGTATGTTTCTTTGTTCCACCATAACTCCTAAACGCCTGAATGGATTTAGATGGTAGGGGTACCGCTAGAATCGTTTAATGAGTCCGAGTAACATAGGCAAGATTAATTTTTAAAATAATAATATGGCGGCCGTCAGACGCAATTTACGTCACACTCGATTTTTTTTCTGATTGGGCTAAATAGAGCTGTAATTTAGGCTCAAAAATTTTTGCCAAGGGGCAGGCTTATGTCGCGCTCAGTCGCATAAGGAAGTTAGAAAGTGTAGCTATTAGTTATTTGGATCTTTGTAAAGTTATTCACGAGCCTCATGATAAAAAATCACTCAAAGGGTTAGATCGGCTCAGAAAGCTCGACCAATGAGAGCCAATGGAATTTTTGCTCACATCTCTATATACTAATTGATCCAAGCGCCACTTTTGCTAATCTGTCTGTGTCTAAATTTAACTGGAATAAACCAAACTTCGATAACTTTACTTTTGCATTAAAACTGTATCTCAATAGTTGTAAGTCCTATAATAATGAGAAGTAAAATAAAATCGCTTATTAAAAACTACCTTGATTGGTTAACGAATTATAATCACTAAAATATCATAAAATAAAAAACAAAATAATTAAAAAATTAAAAAACACGACGTGACAAAAAAATGAACTAAAAAGTCAAAAACAAGTTTTAAGTACTAATGTAAGACAGAAACAAGATATAGAAGACATTGTTCTCTTAGTATAGTCAATGTGTGTATAATAAATATATAAGATATTGTCTAACTACTGTAGAAAATATTAACATTAAATAGTCATTTTGTTAAGTATCACACAACTATCGTATATGTATAATCTGTATTTTTGCAGTCGGGGTCCAAATGTTACAGAATAACTAATTAAAACGGTACGGTATAAAACGGTGGTGTTACAGAATAACTAATTAACGGTTTTTTATTTAACAAAGTATTTAATTGACAGACCTTTTCTTGAACTATTTTCCTTCTTAGCACGGTCGGTTGTTTTTGGCGGCGTGGGGCTACAATATTTCACAATCACTTTATCCTGTTCAATCTTCTCCGACATTACGAAAATCAAATTATGAAAGTGATAGACATCCCTTCTTGTCAAGGTATGACACTTGTAGGAGTCAGGGCCGATTAACAATGAACGCTTCAAGCCTCAAGCTTCAAGCTTCAAATTTTTTTTCTATAGTTTCAAGTTCATTTGAAGCTTGCAGCTTGAAGCTTTGAATGTGAATCATTGTATATAAATCCTATAATCCTAAATTTTTGAAGCTTGAGGCTTCAAGCGTTCATTGTGAATCGGCCCTCAGTGTGCTTTGCTGCATTTCGCAGGAAAAGATTCGACCTGGAAAAGCACAACAGTTCCATCACCCACTTGGGTTGGATAAGACCTGTGGTGGATAAGACACAGTTTGGAAAAATAACCAGTTTTGTTTTATTAAAATGGGGAGGAAAAAAAATTTTTTTAACACCCTGATATATAAAAAAGTTGAGGAAGTGGTCATAGACTGTAGCAGTGTACCTAGCTCAATTTTTGATTTTTGGGGAAAAGACACGGTTTGGAACTATAGGACTCATTTATAACTCAAGAACGGCTGCACCGATTTTTAGCTTCATTCTTCTTCTTTATATTTACGCTCCTTTAACCCCTCGTGGGGCATAGGGCGGAAACAGTTCCCCTCCAGAGGACTCTGTTTTGCACGACAGCTCTCAGCTCTGCCCAGGAGCTCCCAATTGTTGCGGCCTCTGCTAATAGGGTTCTCCTCCATGTTGTTCTAGGTCTTCGACTCGACGGGTTCCTTGGGGATTCCAGTTAAGGGCCTGTTTCGCTAGATTCTCGTTTTCGCGTCGTAGGGTATGGCCAATTCAATTCCGGCTTCATTACCTAACTTCTTTTAAAATTGTGTTTGTAACTTTGTCTGACATAAGAGCAATAAGTTCTTCATGTGATAAGATATACTTCCGGAATCTTTGTCACTATATTGCGTTCAGCCAGAAATTTCAGTAGTTCGAGGAAATTTCCACTATCGAATTTATCTAAGTCTGCATGTGTTCCAAGTTATGACAGCCCTTGAACCAACGGTCATATATTTAAGTGATGCTACTAGTCTCTTGGGTCCTTCTCAATAATAGTGAACTTCTTGTTCGACTGCCTCAATTAATTAGTAAACGTTTGTAGCGTGTTTTTGGTTAGGAATAATAAAAATTATGTTGATATAACTATTAATCAATATTATATTAAAACATAATAATATCATTGCAAAAAGTAAAAAAAAAACAAAAAAAAAAACAAAAAAGCGGTCCCCCGACTAAGTACAACCCACTTCCAATATTGCTTCACTTCCATTAAAGAAGGAGATGCGCTTTACTGAATATGCTAAATGGTACCCTTGTAGGGCATTAGCATAAGTCCGTGAAATACGGGTCATTCATATTTTTTCTCGTCTTATACTGATAGTTTTAAATTCTTAATATTTAAGCAGCTATGGTTTTATTCTCATATTAAAAAAATACCTGTCAACAAAGGCGTAAAAATTTCAGGATAAACTAAGTTAAATAAATGAAAACAACAAATGAAGTAAAAAAAGGCCAAAATGAAGAATAGGTATAGTCTGTATACAGCAAGTTATGATTATATCCTGTTTGGGGTACCACCAGGAGTATATTCCTAAGTTTTGAACCTCGAAAAGCTTGTGATACCTTTTTTTTTATAAACAATAAAAGTTTTTTTACCGCGTCTTTCGAGCTTAAAATGTGAATAACTCCGGGTCTATAAGTCGGCACGGGCAAACTAAAAACCAGTCTCTTCGTAATAAAATTGCCTTTGTTATCTAAACTTTGAAATTCCCTCCAGTTTATGCCATTAAGTCTAAAATGAAAAAGTTTTTTTTTTCAAAATGTAGATCTCGACACCAGCTTTCGAATGCAATTAAAAAGAACAATTTTGAATGTAATTTTGGTTACTTTTTTTACATTTGTTTATTACTCAAATAACAACAATTGCATTCTTTTGGCCATTTTGAAAAAAACAATTTAAAATTTTTTTTCAGTTCTCGTAGAGAAATATGGGACCTTTAATTAAAAAAAAATAAAGTTCATTTTTGTTAACGTGAACTCGAGATATTTAACTTTTTGTATTTTCGCCAATTGTTAATTAACAAATGCATATTTTGAGCTCTAATTTGGACTATATCATTTTGAAATCTATTCATTTCATGTGATAAATTAAAAAAAAATTAAGGTTTTATAGCAACTTATTTTCAAGCATTATATTGCAACTATTGTTAATTGAGTTGTTTTTTTTGGTTTTTTCGTAAAGCTTAGTTGCACAATGCAATAACTTCCGTGTTTCTTAAAATTCTAGTTGTTTTATATGATAATAAAAATTACCTGATAAAATTAAATGTTATTTTCTTTATTTCTGAAAAAAGTACCTCTAAATCGATCACCAAGTATTTCATTTTTAGTGAGACACTTCCCACCCCTAAACATTTTACCGTTTAAAAATAAAACGCTTGAGCTTTTAGTTCCCCATAAGTGTTTTATCATAACTAAGTGTTTATCTTCCCAAGTGTTTAATTGGAGAATAACTGTTTTACTTTTAAACACTTGTGCTTAGGTAAGAATTTTTTGGTAAACACCTTAAGCGTTTAATTTCTGTTAAACGCTTTACGTGTTTAAGAATAAAACTCTTTAGCGTTTAGATTTTGTGCATTAACCGCTTCTGCTGTTTTAAAAGTAAACACTTCCCACCATTAAAACGCTTGATCGTTAACAAATAAAACACTAGAGTGTTTTATTTCTAAACACCTGGTAAACACTTGGATTTGCAGTGTTAACTCATCACAAATATTTGTAAATTAACCAATTTTTTCTTACCCTGCGCTTGCGCCTCCTGGCATTGTGCTATCCTAGGTTCGGGCCTAGTGGGCCTACTGGTAAATCCAGTCCTGCCTGTACTATAAGAAAAGGTTTCCAAATACACGATGACTGATCTTAGCCAGAACCGGACAACTGCATATTTTGGAAAATGCTCGGTGACCCAAACATCTTTTTCAAACGTGATAAAGTTTGAGTATTAAGCAATCGGCTAGAGGTAGATACCTAATGTTGCTATATAAGTTTGATGGTAATTAGATATAGTGGAATCAATTCTCAATGTTTCGATCAATGGATGATTATCACATCACTTTGCATTGTCCGATGAAAACTAATTAAATCAATCTACAGCTTTGCAAACAAAAATTTCTTTAATACTCATCATATTATCTCAGCGATCTCAAAGGACAAAGATATACAGTGAGCGTCAAAAGTGAGTCAACACCTAAAAAATTTATATTTCACCACCTGACGCTGCCATGCACCCCCAAATCATGACAGAATCATGACAGATGATAGAGTTCCTCGAAAGAAACCCTTTATTTCAAAAGTAAATAAAATAAAACGTTTGCAATTCGCTAAAAAATACAAAAATTTTGGTGTTATTTTGGAAATCTGCCAGAGTAAAAAGGATTGATCTTCTTCTATTTCACACATACATTTTGAGTCTAATCGATTGTTTCCAATTCTATTTACTTAGATATAAACTCAGTGATGCACAATATGCCCATGTTGAAGGGAAACTGAATGATGATGGAAGCCCCCGAGTACTAGGAATTTACTACTTTGATGACACTGATGGGAAACCAGACATAACATGCTTTATAGCTGACGAAAAAGGTTATAGAACTGGTGCAGGTACGCAGTATTTTTACATGTTTTAAAATGTTTTTAATTAAAATAATTATATTTTTTTACAGAAGCTGAAGCTACTACCCGTAGGACCTTTCGACCAATAAATCGTGGTGTTGCAGCTAACCTTCAACCCAAAACCTTTGCTGGTTTTTTTGGATAAATTTATATTTATATTGAAACTGTTATACACTAAGAAATAGTTTTTTTGACAAATTTCTTTATCATTATTTAAAATCCCACTATCTTGTACATATAGTGGTGAAGCATGGCAGAGGATGCATCATAATTTGGGGTTGCTTTTCTGCAAACGGTGTTGGACCCATATTTTCGATTAAGGGCAAGAGGTGTGCGATAGATTTGTAGAAATACTGAATACGGTCATGCATCCCTACGTAGAGGAAGAAATGCCTCTAAAATTGGAATTCATGCAGGACAATGACCCAAAACACACCTCAAACCTTGCCAAAACTTGGTTTCATGTAAATAAAGTCTCTGTCATGTAATGGCCTTCACAGTCGCCGGATTTAAATGCCATTGAGCATCTTTTAAAACAAAAAAGTAAGGAAGAGTTGTTGGCAATTTAATTTTGTTTGTATTTTATTTTCCAGGGCGAGTTGGAAAAAATTTCATAATTTCCCTTTTTTTCCAAAAATGTTGGCCTATTAAAGGTATAGCATTTAATAAAAGCTATAATATATTCCTGTGAATAGATAAAATTGTTTTTTTATTATTTCTTTCCTTTATAATTTTCAAAAGTATATTCATTTAGTAAAGGTGAGTTTAAAAATTCCATTTAATAAATTTTGCATTACATTAAAAAAATTAGCTTATTCCATCTGTATTTGTATGACCATTAACGATATCGTAAACAAACTAAAGATGATATTAAGAAAACAATTCAGACCAGTTTGAACAGAATATGGGCTTACTACTCGACATTGCACCATGATGACGCGTCGAATGACCTGACGGACCGGTAATACAAAGGGTGATTCCTGAGCTTAGAGCTCTCATTAAAAAACTCGTAAATAGAGCAGGGTGAACGGGCACTCTTGGGGTGGCCAGCGCTTGTTGGTGCTTCAATCGCAGGCACTTTTGGCACTTACTGCCTGTTCCCAATGAGGCCGACAACGACAACTTCTACAGCAAAACAACAACAATTTATATGGAAACTATCGGTGACGGGCTCATTGGGAATAGGCAGTAAGTGATGAACAAAAAGTCTCGCTATCTTGTTCTTGCGGTCTTGTCTTGTCCTGACTTTTCAATTAATTAATTAATTAATATAGAATTAAGTTAGATTGAGTCAATTTCATAAATCATTTCATAGACATAAACTCAATTTGTAAAACATTTTGTTTTATTCGATTACGAGATAAAAATTATATTTCGCGCACCTGAAATCTACGGCCGGAAACGAAATGTCCTTTAATACGAAAAGTAGTCTAAAAGGAATATTCCATTTGATCGGAGAAATATATGCGTGTTTACAAGAAAAAAACAAAATCATGACCTGCCAAATTATTCACGTTTTTAACAGATAAAAATCCTGCGCGTGAGCACTTGGCTGTTCACACAAAATTATGTCGTTTGCTGCCTGGCTGATAAGGAAAAGTGATGGTGGAGCAAGCGAAAAAATACATTTCGTCCCTGTGGAATGAAATTCCGAAGCCACCCTGCCCTTCCTCTCTTGCTTTGCCTATCCATAGAGAACTTGGGGAACTGCGCGGAGAGCTTTTTTGGAATGTGTATCCTAAAGCTTCGACCTAGGATTTATGATAAATCCTATCTAACAATTTGCTGGTCCCAAAATTTTGTATCAAGCGGAACATCTGTATTGCAGAGAGTTAAGTCTGTGCTTTAGCTTTACAACCGCCCTGACATGGGTATCAAATGAAAGAGTAAGACGAGTAGAATACAGTATGCTATGTGACGTCATTTTAAATCCAACAAGGCGGCCACCACAAAATGGCGGATTACTTTTTTCTTTACAACCCCCGACGTGGGTATCAAATGAAAGAGAATGACGAGTAGAATACAGTATGCTCTGTGACGTCATTTTAAATCCAATATGGCGGGCACCACAAAATGACGCATTACCTTTTTCTCCTCGATATTGGTATCAAATGAAGGGTAATGATAAGTAGAATACAACTAGCTGTGTGGCGTCATTTAAAATGAAAAAACAAAATTTAAAATAAAAAGAGTGAAAAAAAATTGAAGAACAAAATAAAAAAAAATTTTTATTATTTAATATTTTTTAGTTTATCTAATAAAAGTTTGTTTTTAAAAAAATTTTTTTTTTTTTAGATATATGCATAATATGCATAGAGTATTATAATATCACATGACTTGATCCGGATGTAAAAGAATCCACAAATCACTTGAAAGCTTCTTATAGTTTACGACGTTTACGTTAGATATTTTTCTAGAAAATAAAACACAACTATAAATTAACTGAGATTAGTAAAATGCTTAACAGTTTTGTGCAAAATACCAGACAAGGAAGATGTTTCGTGGTGCAGTTTTATTTTTGATAGCTTTTGTTAAATTTAGTGAAATTTATTCCGCTCCAGCAGAAGTTGACAATAGTAAAAACGAAATACTTTCTAATGAATATAACTTGAATCCGGAAGGTAGTTACAACTACAAGTGAGTTTAGTTTAATGTTTTATTGGTGAAAAGCAATAAGCCTCAGTCCACGTCAAATCAAATCAACGCAGCGATTTTTTCTTAACATCTCAGATTTTGATAAATTTAGGTTCAGTGAAAAAAAAATTTTAATTTCAAAATCAATTTTCTCAAAATACACATTTTTGAAAGTTTTCAAAAAATTATATTTAGTACTAAAAACGTCACACATTTCTCTGAAAAATCAACAAAAAACATTTTAGAAAATGCTCAGTGACCCAAACATCTTTTTCAAACGTAATAAAGTTTGAGTATTAAGCAATGGGCTAGAGGTAGATACTTAAAATTAATTCTATATAAGTTTGATGGTAATTAGATATGGTGGAATCAATTTCATATGTTTCAAGAAACGGTCCAAAAACGATCTCAATGTTTCGATCAAGCACATCACTTGGCATTGTCCGATGAAAACTAATTAAATCAATCTAGAGCCTTGCAAAGAAAAATTTCTTTAATACTCATCATATTATCTCAGCGATCTCAAGGGACAAAGATATATCTGCTCTGCCAAAGTAAAAAGGATTAAAAGGATCTTCCTCCTTTTCACAAATACATTTTGAGTCTAATCGATTGTTTCCAATTCTAACTCAGTGATGGACAATATGCCCATGTTGAAGGGAAACTGAATGATGATGGAAGCCCCAGAGTACAAGGAATTTACTACTTTGATGGCACTGACGGGAAACCGGACATAACATGCTTTATAGCTGACGAAAAAGATTATAGAACTGGTTCAGGTATACAGTATTTGTACATGTAAATTTAAAATGTTTTTATTTAAAATAATTATAATTTTTTTCAGAAGCTGTAGTTGTTATCATCACTACTACCCAGAAGCGATTCCGACCAATAAATCGTGGGCTTCCAGCTGAACTACATCCCAAAACCTTTGCTGGTTTTTTTGGATAGATTTATATTTATATTGAAACTGTTATACACCAAGAAATAATTTTTTTAACAAAGTTCTTCATCATTATTTAAAATCTCACTATCTTGTACATATGTATATTTATAAATAAATTTGTATCTAAATAATTTTTCATATATCTAATCTAGAAAAAAATTCAAAAATTATAACAAATAGTCCAGCCATATAATTCAAATAATATACAATGAAATGATAAATTATTGTTTCCAGTGGACAAAACTAAATACACATTAAACAACATTATATCTGCTAAATGCATTGAAAATTATTGGTAGCATATATTCCTACTCGGTTTACCATCTAACACCATGCAAAATTGCAATGAAACCGGAAACAATGAAACATTAAAAAAAATATATAGTTTAAAAAAACTAAAAAATACGCTTTGATTTTAAAATTAACTAAAAAGGAAAAAATAATTTTGAATGTAAAGTTTCTATTGCTCCAGCAAGAATATGGAACAACCTACCTTTCGAAATGTAAAACAGCGTGGGACTCTCTTCCTATATTCTTTTGGAAATTTTCGCTAGCGGCCCACGCTTTTTTACATTTCGAAAGGTAGGTTGTTCCATATTCTTGCTGGAGCAATAGAAACTTTACATTCAAAATTATTTTTTACTTTTTAGTTAATTTTAAAATCAAAGCGTATTTTTCAGTTTTTTTAAACTATATATTTTTTATTTTCTATTTTTTAGTCCATTATATGTCTTCCGCCATTTTGTAGTGACCGCCATATTGGATCTAAAAAGACGTCACACAGTTTACTGTACTATACTCGTCGTACACTTTCATCTGATACCCATACCGACGGCGTTGAAAAGAAAAAGGTAAACCGCCATTTTGTGTTGACCACCATTTCGAATTTGGAATCACGCCACACAGTTAATAGTATTCTAATTGTCACACCCTTTCATTTGAAACCCATACCGAGGGTGTTGTAAAGAAAAGGGTAGTCCGCCATTTTGTGTTGGCGGTCATTTTGAATTTTGAATGACGCTACAGAGCTAATAGTATTCTACTTGTCATTTCCTTTCATTTGATACCCATATCGAGTGGGTTGTAAAGAAAAAGGTAGTCCGCCATTTTTTTGTTGGCCGCCATTTTGAATTTTGAATAACGCCACATAGCTAATTGTATTCTACTTGTAATACTCTTTCATTTGATACCCATGTCGGGGGTCGGGGAGTACAATTGCAAAATTCGGCCGCCATCTTGGAACCGCCATCTTGATTTTTTTACAAAATGGTCAGATTGCATTGTCACGCGAACTATACATATGTGCAAAATTTCAAGTTGATCCGTTACCTGGAAGTGAGTCAAAATCAAGTTACAAGATTTGTTTACATGAAACATACAACATACAACACAGGTCAAGCTAATATAAAGCGTATAAAAACCATAAAAGCTCTCCGTAAGAGCATACCTTGTAGTATTTGTACCATGGGATTTATGATAAATCCCATCCAGCAATTTGCTAGGGAAAAATTTTTATATGAAGCGGAACATCTGTATAACAAATATTTAAGTCTGTGGTTTAACAATGGTTCAATGGTTAACCACGGGAGTTTTTGAACGTCAAAAAGTTATACTCAACAACATACTAAAGTTATGTTGTAGTTAACAAAAACAGTTTTTGAACGAAAACAGTTTACCATATCTAGTTTGCCATACTAAGGTTTTTGAACGCCGATCCTGTCATCAGCAGTAAAGCTTTCACGCATCTGATATGATAGTAAGAAGCACGGATACAGTAACATTTATTCGGCGGATTCTGGAACAAGATTGCAAATGTCAAGTCGAACGTTCTTTTAGAAAAATATGCATATGCATCGAGTATTTTATCACATAAGTTGATCCGGATCTATAGGACTGCACAAAAAACTTGGAAGCTTCTTACTTATTTATTTTTAGATTGTGACTAATGTTAGATATTTTTTTAGAAAGTAAAACGCAACTATAAATTAACCGAGATTAGCAAAATGGTTAACAGTTTTGTGCAAAATACCAAACAAGGAAGATGTTACGTGGTGCAATTTTATTTTTGATAGTTTTTGTTAACTTTAGTGAAATTTATTCAGCTCCAGCAGAAGTTGATAATATCACAAAAGTTAACAAAAACTAACAAAAATAAAACTGCACCACGAAACATCTTCCTTGTTTGGTATTTTGCACAAAACTGTTAAGCATTTTGCTCGAATAAAAATTTGTACTTAGAGAATTAGTTAAATTACATTTTAAATCGATTGGCGAGATAAATTTAAAATTCCGTTCAAATCGCGCATACGAAATTTGCATCGTCCAAATTCCGGCCAATATCAACTGTAGATGCATTTTTACATCGTGTATCTATTGCAATTGGTTTTAACCTGGTTACCTCAACTTCATCCCTTTTTTCATTTCTAGAGCAGTTTTTAGGGGTGCACCGCAGGCCTTTATTTCATTCGAGAACATCTATTTATGGGAGGGAAAGAAGAGGAAATCAGGTTCTGCGGGTTACACCTGAATTAACGCTCCCGTGGTAATCCGTTTGGTTAGTGGTAGTCTTTGTCTATATTTGGCGGTGTACCATCGGATCAACTCTTCGTGGCTTGTCGGTCCTTGGTCTGCCGGTTTTCCACCGGATCAACTCTCTTGTGGTTTGTGGTTTTGTTGGTTTGTCTGTATACCATTGCATGAAGTCTCCTATAGTACGGTCCAGCCATCAGACAGAGGAATCAACGCTTCCACTGTGTGATTACATCTACCCTCAGCAGGCAAGCACCGGCCTTTTATATCTGTGCCTTACTGCTCGTTGCTATTTTTTTGACGTGAATACGTCTGTAAGTTTGTTTCCATGACAAAAAACCGATGATAACGAAATTATGGCATAGTTTTGAGTTGCAGCTCAAAAACTATCGTTTTTATCGAAAAAAGAAATATACCATGATGTAGATGAAGAATCAAAGAATTTTTATTGTTTACTTTGAAAATGAAATTCAAAATGGCCGCCGACATATGACCGAAATTCAAAATGGCCGCCCAAATTTGGTTGAATTTTCCAATTGTGTTCCGATTTTAATGAAAGTGGGTATCTAGGGGTTTTTAAAGTCGTAATTAATGAATTTGTGGTCAAAACTTGTAAATTCAATATGGCCGACGATTGTTGTTGTCATTTGTTTTCCGATTCCAATGAAAATCTGAAGCTGGGGTTTTTTAAGATAGCAAATAAGAACTTATGATCAGAGCTTATAAATTCAAACGAATGTGAATTGTGTTCCGATTCCGATAAAAGTGCGTGGAGGTCTCCCACGATACGATACCCGTCGAAGCCCGATTTTCCAAATTCAAAGTGCCGCACAAATATGGCTGAATTTCAAAATGGTCGCGCAAATATAATAGAATTCCCCACACACTTCCGCCAAGTTTTTTTTATAAAGAACGATTTTACAAACAGCGATACATAATGTATCTATTAGTGCCTGGTAATAAGTTTGAATTTGATCAATAATTGTTTTTGATTTTAACTTATTCTGAATGTCAAACTTGATTTGAGAAATATAATAAAATAAATTGCATATTTTTGAGAAATGAATGTTACAATTTATTTGTCATAATTCTCAGATGAAATATGCAAAAATTCCTATTTGTTTTTTTAATGAAGATATTTGAAAAAAACTTTAATGAAAAAGCTAAACTAGATAACGGCTAGTGCGTACCAGTTGCATGCTAACTGCGGGCTAATTTCATTTTTACTCGTGATTGACACTGTTCGTGCGTACCACCAGAGTAAAAATAAATGATGGCTTTAGAACGGGCAAATACCGACTGTGATTGAAACATAGTCCTTGGCCATGTGGCGGTTAACAGAAGGCTCGTTGCAGGACAGTACGGCCGTACAGGGGACGACTGACGGTGGTACAACGGTCTTACAGTTTAAATAACGGCCACACGACGGTGGTACGGCGGCCGTATGGTTGCTATTACGGGTATACGACGGGGTTACAGTGGCAGCAACGTGGATATTCGACCTCCTATAAGAAAATATCCTCCCGAGTAAAAATAAAATATGGACTTACAACGGGCGAACACCAAACTTGATTGAAACATAGTCCGCGCCGACTAAAATATATATCAACACGCACCACACACTTCACGTACAACAAACCGACGACTGGCGAGCTCTTTTCTCTTGTGCATCGATATCTTTAGGATAAATCAAAAGAACATTGTACATATCGAAAATGATGAAGTTCCCATAAAACACATTCAACCATACATTTGGTGCAGATTCTTTTTTTGGCTCAAATTTCCCGTCGAATGCCCGTTTCTACAGCTACTACTTGGCCTTTTAAATCTTTTGGTCAAATTTGGCCGTCGTAAGGCCGTATGTGCTCCAATTAAAAATAGATAAAAACTCTACGTCCATCATATGCCCCTTAAAAAGCCAAGCGGCCAGCGTTTGCCCTTTGTAAGGCCGGTTTTTATTTTTACTTGGGCAGCTTCATTCTAGCTGCGGGCGAGGCTTATTTTTACTCAAGCGTGCATGCTAGCTGCGGGCTAGTGCATACCAGCTGCATGCTAGCTGCGGGCTAGATTCATTTTTACTCGGGAGTAGGGGGTTTTAAGGTCGTGTATAACGAATTCGTGGTCAAAACTTATAAATTCGGCGCCAATACGGCCGATAATTTTGCCAATTGCATTCTGATTCCAATGAAAATCGGGATATGGGGTGTTTAAGGTAGCAAATAACGAAATTATGATCACAACTTATAAATTCAAAATTGCGGGGCCAATATAGCGGACGAATTTTGCCAAATAAGTGTCATTTCCCGGTCAGCTGTATGTAGACTGTTCAAGAGTTGGAAAATCTGAAAAAATTCTTATCCTAGCTCCAAATGGAAGATCATTGAACATAATGTATTCTGAAACTCTCTAAGCAATCGGTTCAGATTTGATCAACAAGGTTTTTTCAATTTGTTTTTTATTGTTTATTTCCTACCTTTTTGATACCAATAAAAAAATAAACGATTTCTTCCAGAACATTGTAGCCGCATTCACGTCATTTGTCCGTATCCGCGTTTACAGCGGAGCCGTAGACACATGCGCACTGACTCACATATTCAGTACCTAAACAACGGGGATTTTGCTTTCGCGCGCTCTAGCGGTGAAACTATGCGGAATTTGAAAAAACAATAAGGATAAAATTTATAGGTAATTTTATGCTCTCCTGATTTTTTCACCAAAATGTATAGTTTCTCCTCAAAATAAAGAAAAAGGCGAAAAAACGCTAAAATGCATATTATATCTCAAAAACCACCCTTTTTTTAGGACTGCGGGTTGTGAAAATCATGTTTAGACAACCAAAATACTTCACTTAGTACCGGTCTTATAGCTGTGGGAAAAATTTCCAAAAAACAGTGATTTTGTGACTAATTTGAGCTGAAATACTGTCACTGTCAAAAAACATATGTTAATCACGGCTACAAATGAGGTCATGAACCTCGCACAAAAGAGTCCTCAATGCGACAAAACTTTAAATTTTTATAACATTCGGGGACTGTATGCAAACTTCCTTGCCGTTACGAACGAATTATTACTTCATGTCCCTGATATTCTCGCACTGAGTAAAACCCAAGTCTTACCAGATCTTGATTGAGATCGATTTTAGGGTCTTCAGGGTATAACTTAGTGCACAATTTTTCGGCCCATAGGATAGTAACCATTTATGTTAGGAATGACGTGGCGTTCCAGAAAGTGTACAGTAGTACATCCTCTGATTTGAACCATCTTTGGATTAAAATAATTATCCATAGCCACGGCATATTCTTCTGTTTTCTATACAGAAGCTGTACTATTAGTAATGAAGCTATTTTCGAAAGGATCTCCGGATTTTTATTTTCCCACCCGGAGAGTGAGAGTGATTTTTAAGGGTGATTTCAACGTACACAATGTAGATTAGTTAAATTTCCTAACCTCTTTGCAAACCTCAACAATTTACATCAAAGTGTAAAATATCCAACGAGAGTCCCTGACATTCCAGGTCAAGGAGCCCATATCCTTGATCTATTTCTTACTTCTCACCCAACACGGTACTCCGTCAAGGTAGACCATCCCCTTAGCAACTCTGACCACAGCCTAGTCAGCGCTTATTGCTCATATCCATTCTCTACCACGACCACCACAGCTCCGAAAAGAACTGTCTGGCACTATGGGAAAACCAACTGGTGGGGTCTTTTTCGCTTCTTCAAAGCCACTGACTGGGATTTGTGTTTCCCTAATGCCAATGCGAATTCTGCCGCTCTCTGCGTTACCAAAATCATACGAGCGGGTATGGGTTTGTTCATTCCTCGCTCACCAAATCTATGAAGCCTAGGCCGAACAGATGGTTCAATGGGGAATGTATGAACGCAATCAAAGCTAAAGATGCCGCTTGTAGAGAATACAGACGTTCGCCTAATGATTCACTTCGTCGTGAGTATATCAAATTGAGAAACTCCTGTAATTCTATCATCAGGAAAGTCAGATCATCATTCAATGATAGGTGGAGAAGTAAAATTCTTAATATGTAGTAATTTATTTTTTTTTAAAACACCTTTATTGGTATGGTTACTACAATCTTAATCAATATTAATTTATTTTGTATGGTTAACAAAAGCACTTAAAGTAAGCATTATATTAAAGTAAGCATAACTATAACCTGTATGGGATTTCTGCACCAGTGCCCAGTTACCTGTACATATAGTACTCATCTAATTGTTATACAGTTAGTTCATGTGGTTTTAATCTTTTGAGCCGTCTTATTTCGTTGGTAGTATCCAATAATTGTATAGCCTCAACAACGGCAACGGTAACGGCAAGAAGTCTCTTCTCGTGTTTAATGGCATATTCGCGGATGACATCCTCTATCCATTTTATTTCCAAATCAGCATGTATTTCTTTATTAGTCACACGGTAAGCGTTGGTGATCATTCGAAGAAATTTGTTTTGGCTTCGTTGAATTATGTCTCGATTAGATTTATGGGTACAACCCCAGAGCTGCACACCATACATCCATATTGGCTTGAACATAGACTAGTCGATTAGTATTTTACAATACAGGTTCATTTTGGAGTGATGTCCAATTAGCCAGTACATTTGACGTTGTTTTAGTCGAATCTGTTCAGCTTTTTGTCTCACGTGATGTTTCCAGTTTAGTCTTGAGTCTAAATGGAGACCAATATATTTTGTAGATTCTGCCTGGTGTACTTGCACTCCATTGGGGTAAGTGTGTAAGCTGTTGTTTTTGCTACGCAGCGTAAATGTCACATGGACTGATTTAACCTCATTAAGCTTGATTTTCCAATCTTCTGTCCATTTGCTAACATGATTCAAAGTCGTTGGAGTTTTTCCACTGCTTTTGGTTGGGGTACGTCTGTTGACATAATTACGGTGTCATGAGAGAATGTATATCCGCAGTATAGAGCAGGTATAGGAAGAGTCCCAAAACGCTTCCCTGCGGAACTCCCGCTAGTATCGGATAAAACTCAGAATGTGCTTCTTCATGGATGACCCTGAACTTGCGATCAGTTAGGTACGACTCAAGCAATTGGCAGTAATTTTGTGGTAGGAGTTTGCTCATCTTGAATATCAATCCTTCGTGCCAAAACCTGTCAAAGGCCTGAGCTACATCTAGAAATACGGCAGGGCAATATTTCTTTTCTTCTAACGCTTGCTCTATGACAGTAGTGATTCGATGGATTTGATCTATTGTGGAGTGGTTATTCCTGAATCCAAATTGAAAATCAGGAATGTTTACT
This sequence comes from Thereva nobilitata, assembly GCA_963855945.1. Taxonomy (NCBI): domain Eukaryota; kingdom Metazoa; phylum Arthropoda; class Insecta; order Diptera; family Therevidae; genus Thereva; species Thereva nobilitata. The sequence goes on from OY979694.1 coordinate 67,603,799, forward strand.
AACGGCTTGAGACGTTTTAGTAACAATTTCTCAAACAGTTTAGAAATGATGGGAAGCAATGAATTTGGTCTATATGATGTTACTTCTTCATCAGGTTTGTCTGGTTTCTTCAACATAATTATTTGGGCTGTTTTAAAACAGTTGGGCACATATTTCAAGCGCAAGCAGGCATTAAATAAGTATGTCATCATGATGATTGCTTTGCGTGGAAGTTCCTTGAATAGACCAGGTGATATTCCATCGATTCCTGCAGCTTTTTTTGGTGAAGATTTCTGTCGATCACTTCGGCAACCTCCATTGATGTAATCCTTTTAAAAACTAGATTTGGTTGATAAATTGGTGTTATATCAGTATTGGATTGTATGTTACGAGGTTGGAACACTGTTGCAAGGTGTTGGGCAAAGAGTTCAGCTTTTTCATAGTCTTGTCGAATCCATCTGCCTTGAGTATTTCTTAGCGGTGGTATTCGAGTTACGGGTCGTAGGTAGTCCGCCATTTTGTGTTGGCCGCCATTTTGAATTTGGAATGACGCAACAGAGCTAATAGTATTCTACTTGTCAAGTCCTTTCATTTGATACCCATATCGAGTGGATTGTAAAGAAAAAGGTAGTCCGCCATTTTGTGTTGGCCGCCATTTTGAATTTTGAGTGACGCCACATAGCTAATTGTATTCTACTTGTCACACCCTTTCATATGATACCCATGTCGGGGGACGGGGAGCACAATAGCAAAATTCGGCCGCCATCTTGGAACCGCCATCTTGATTATTCCACAAACTGGTCAGATTGCATTGTCACGCGAACTATACATATGTGCAAAATTTTAAGTTGATCGGTTTTATGCAAGTGGGTGAAAATCAAGCTGCAAGATTTGTCTGCATACATACCCGAGTAAAAATAAAAAACGGCCTTATAAAGGGAGATCACCGGCCGCTTGGCTTTTTAAGGGGCATATGATGGCCGTAGAGTTTTTAACCATTTTTAATGGGAGCACATACGGCCTTACGACGGCCAAATTTGACCAAAAGATTTAAAAGGCCAAGTACTGAGCTGTAGAAACGGGCATTCGACGGGAAATTTGAGCCAAAAAAAGAATCTGCACCAAATGTATTGTTGAACGTGTTTTATGGAAACTTCATCATTTTCGTTATGTACAATGGCTCTTTCGATTTATCCTACTTAAAGATATCGATGCACAAGAGAAAGAGAAACGAGCTCGCCAGTCGTCGGTTTGTTGTACGTGAAGTGTGTGGTGTGTGTTGATTTATATTTTAGTGGGAAATTATGTTATTTAACGGCTTAAAAAAAACAACCGAAAAAAAATCAAACATTTAATTGCAGTGAAATATATTTTCTTATAGGAGGGCGAATATCCACATTGCTGCCACTGTACCACCGTCGTATACCAGTAATAGCAACCATACGGCCGCCGTACCACCGTCGTATGGCCGTTATTGGAATTGTAAGGCCGTTGTTTCACCGTCAATCGCCCCCTGTACGGCCGTACTGTCCTGCAACGAGCCTTCTGTTAACCGCCAGATGGCCGAGGACTATGTTTGAATCACAGTCGGCATTTGCCCATTCTAAGACCATCATTTATTTTTACTCGGGTACATACATACATACATACATACATACATGCATATATACATACATACATACCTACAGGTGAAGCTAATATAAAGCGCATAAAAAAAGTTATAACAAAAAAATGTGTGCAATAAAATTGCGGACAAAAAACGTTATAACCCGTTTTGCAATAAAACGTGTAATTAAAAAGATGCTGGCAGAAAACTACTTTTGAATTTGCGTTTTTCGACACTTAAAGTGCTATAACTCATGCAATATTAGGCTTACGTAAAAAATGATAATAACAAAAATTATAGATAATCGTGTGTTCTATAAGTCTCACAAACGATTTTTTCATGTAGAATTAACCAATACCGAAATATAGTGCAAAGATAGTGATATGTGAAGTTTGACGCATCATTGACTTTACAAAAATAAATTTCTAAACAATGAAGTTAAACCACTTATTTATCTACAAAAAGATTATATACATTTTTGTCGTAAAATGAATAGTTTCTGAGATATAAAATTAAACGCGTTTCCCTTCACTATAAATTTAGCAAGATGACGCCATTTTGAATTTAAGCTTATAAAAATATATAACATCATTTGGTACAAAAAATCGCGTGCGGTATTTTTCGCAAAGAAAAAGTACCTAAATATTTTTTCCGCAACACAAGACTAGATCGCTCGGCCCACCCCATACTTTGCAGCCTCTCACCCTTTCGCGCACAATACGTTTATGAATGGAATAACTCGACTGTGGAATACAGTCAGTATTTCCGAATTCGTAGAACATCTTAGAGCCGTTAAAAAAGGTGTGCTCTAGCGGATGTGCCTCACGAAAGTTTGATGATGAAGGGAGACGTGGGGATGATGAGAAGTACCACCCCACTTCTCCCTTTATTACCAAAGTTCGAGAGGCACATCCGCTGGAGCGCACCGTCTAAACCGGCTCTTACAGTCCATCAGGTTCATCGGCAACGACATGACGGACTGGCAGTACAAAGGGTGACTCCTAATTCATACAGATGGTGTCTGTCGCTTTCTTTTTTAATGCATATTAAGCGCTTAATGCCCATTAAGAACGATGTCTGTTTGGAGTAGTAGGTAGTTTGGTATAGAGCTGCCTGCCTCTTGTGTGACAAGAAGTCGAGTGCTACGACCCCTAGTCCGGAGATATCTATTAAGTCTTTCAAAATAGCTACCAAGTGCGAGCTGCCAGGCTTTGGCAAGCCGGACATTTACACAGAAAGTGAATGAGCTTTCTCCCCACGTTCATCTCCCTGCAGGTCCAGAAGGTCGTTTCGGTTACCTAGCTTCACAGCGTGTTCCTCTATGGAGCCATGTCCTGTGATGACAGCCGTCCCACTGTTCTTCCTTTGTTATAAATAGGTAAACGCGTGATACAGCTATTGTAGGCCTCCAGTGTGCACAACCTTTGACTGGCTAAAATCAGGTTGAGAAATAGCTTTTTTGACGCCACCTATTGATTTTATCGATTCCGTCTTTGTCAGGGATCCAAGATGAGAGAGCCTATCGTGTTTTACCGAGCATATTTATCTCAACTAAACATCTTTAACTCATGGCACTACTAATTGTTTGTTCAGTGTGACAACGCCTTTTGTACTAAACTTATTTTTGTTTAAATCTAATTTTAAGAAACTATTTTAACAGACTAACTGGCGCATATGATAAAGCTATCGAGTTACTTCAGTACAGGTGCACTTACCTTTTTTTCACAACAGCTACTATTGTCGTAAAGTGGCAACCACTGGTATGTCGGATGGATCTAAAAGAAACGAAAACATATTAGCCCAAAATTGCGATAACTTCACCTGTTTTAAATTACCTTGCCATATACTCTGCATCTAGATATTTTGGATACCTTGAGTCGATAATTATTAAGTGAAAATTATCGGCATTATTATTCTGAAACGTCTCCAGTGCTGATTCCTTTGACTTCACTAATGTAACGTCCAGCTGCTGGCGATGGCATGCATTGTTGAACGTCTCGCATACGCTATCCAGCTTGTGAAAAATGAGCAAGGCCTAGACTGATTCCATTAGACATCGAAATCCAAAACAGCACAACGTAAAATCTTACCTTTAGTTGAGGATTTGGTGGAAGAACCGTCGGATACTTTAAATCCATGAGAGGCTTCTGCAAGGATCAAAAAGAAAGAAAGAGATGATATTATTCAATAAACCATTAGATTCCACTTGTTGTGTGCCATGGGTAAAAGGGGATTTTGTGCTCTTTTATGAGGCTGCCTGGGATTTCTATTCTATTGAATTGAATCAGGGTTTCTACTCTCCTTAGCTAGGGCAGGGCAGGACTGACTTGGGTGGGTCACATTTGGAACGTTTGTTTGGCGTCTTCAGAATAAATAAATATGTATGTATGTATATGCGTACTTATAGCACACGGAAGAATATACAAAAAAACGATTTCTTGACTTCGTTTTGTTTAAGTCTCTCAAGTGATTATTCGATTTGCATACACACGTCTTGGGAATAAAGAGATGCTTACTTTCAATTTACATTTTCATGGAATTTGGTCACAGCCTTAGAAAAATCCTTAAAATTAAGTAGATGCGACAGTCGTTTATTTGCCTGAGTAGAGTTAATATGACTTTAGATGTTTCATGAAACGCAACAGGCACTTAAGTTACGAATTTATTTATCAAACAGTTGTTTTAAATTCTATGAAATGGTCTTGTTAAAATGATCTTATGCATTGGTATGGGCTTTCCTCCTAAATATTGCTAAGAAACACTTCCTATAAATATTTCTAATTTCATGCAAATCTGCATAAAATTGAATTATTATATAGTATATTGAAGGATCAAGATATAAACCCAATAATTACTCAAAATCTATCTATTTGAGTTTAAGCACTTTTAATGTACTTTCATTAGCATTGAAATAACATTGACGGAAAAGCAGGCATCCAAATCCACTTCACGATATTTTTTATATATTTAATAAGGATATATTTAATTGTTTAATTATGTATACGATGTGCTGCGAAAGTATTTAGGGCCATTTATCTTAAAAGCTGTGAAAACAGGAGTAAAAATTAAAGATGGCCTTACAATGGGCGAACAACGGCCGTTTGGCCTTTTAAAGGGCATATGATGGCCGTAGAGTTTTTAACCATTTTAAACGAGACCACATACGGGCCCACGACGGTCAAACTTTACCACAAGATTTAAATGGCCGAGTACTGAGCTGTAAACACAGGCCTACGATGGCAAATTTGAGCCAAAAAAAGAATCTGCACCATTGTATTGTTAAGTGTGGTTTGTGGGATAATTTTCGTATATGCACAATCGGCCTTTGGATTATCATACTTAAAGGCTGTCGATGCACAAAAGAAACAGGCTCGCCAGTCGTCAGTTTGTGAAGGCACTCTTGGTTGTTGGTGTTGATCTATATTTTAGTGGGAAATTTTGTTATTTAACCGGTTGAAAAAAAAATCAATCGAAAAATAAAATAAAACATTTAATTGCGTGCGTTGATAAAAATTTGAAATTTTATCTTCAAATTCGAAGATATGAGCAGAGCACCAGATTTCATGATGTTTTTCTCAATAATAATACGCGGTGAGTTTTGTATGACTTTCGCTCCCCAAAATGATTTTTTTGTTGAGTAGTAGATTTTTTGCACTTTCTATATGAAAGAATTGCCGAGCTGTTTATTATGAATCGGAAGTTTTTCTTACATTTTCTTTTTTTCTTTAATTTTTTTTGGATATTTTTGCTCTTAACATTCTTTTGTAGCCTGGCAAAAATATAAAAAAAAGTGGTAAAATAAAAAAAACATTTTTTTTCGTTTTTTATACATGCGACCATTTTATCATGTGAAAAGCCACTGTACCATCGTCGTATGCCCTTTATTGGAACTATGAGGCCATCGCACCGCGCCGCGCAGTGGTTCCAAATGCCGAAAAGGTGGCCAAAAGACCCTAAAATCGATCTTTGATTTGGGAACTATTTGGGTCTAGTTATGGAGGTTGGTACCTAAGGCATTAGAAATAGCGTTTTATAACGGTCAAACTTGCATGGGGGGCTCTCGGGAGCCGTTGTTACGTGAGCGTTTGCCACACGAGGGCCTCGGCGCGGTACATAGTGAAACGGGGTTTTCGTGTTAACAGTGACCTGGAATCGTTTCAAATGGCTTCTGCTAACGAAAGTAAGTACTTTTAAACGTTAATTCATATTGACAAAAACTTTTCTTAATTATTTTAGTAATGTACCATTCAAAACAAGTTTTTTTATAACTTCGCGTTGTAAACGTCAATGTTTAAAACTACATTACTCAAAAGGCCCACGACATCCCACTCTCTAACCAGTTTTGCCGCATTCTTAAGATCTTTCCCTATAATTTGGAAGTTTCAAAAGTTGCACCAGTTTGCCCCGATTTGTTTAATTTAAATAAAATTTAATAAAATTCTGGCCACTTTATAAGAACTTTGTCCGCCATATTTGATCCGCCATTTTGTTTTTTTAAATTTTGAGTAGCAATTCGTAATCAGCAGACTCGAAATACTCTTCATACGAAATTTCATAAAAATCTGACCACTTTATAAAAATTTTGTCCGCCATATTGGATCCGCCATTTTGTTTTTTTTTATTTTGAGTGAAGATTCATAACCAGCCACCTCAAAATACTATTTGTACGTTATTTCATACAATTTGAATAACGTCTACATATTTCGGCATTTGGAACCACTGTACGCCGTCATATATCGCTATTACCAGAGCGACTGTTTCACTGAAATCCTTTCGCTGGACGGCAATATTTTCCAGCAACATAAAGGCCCATACACGGTCAAATTGGATGTACATCGAAGGGCGGATGTACAACCAAAACTATCGATTGTGAGCTTGTCGGCCGATCAAAACTCGTTGCGGGCATGGGTTTGATCAAAATCTGGATGTACATCCAATTTGACTGTGTTTGGGGCCTTAAGACTAAAGAGAACAATTTGGCTGAGAGACAATCTCCCACAATCAGTTTTTCCGAACTCATACAACATCCAAAGTTTCAAACAATTATAATCAATAAGTCGAAGAACGTGTGAAGTAATACAAAAAAATATGAGTGCGCTTAACACCACACTTTAGAAGTAAAACTTTTTTGCCCAACAACTGCCGCAATTATTAAAATATTATCCAGCTAGTGATATGCAATAGATATTGTGTAAGGTCAGGAACGACAGATGCAGGAAGTATAGTGACGAGCCTACGTGATACAAGTACAATTGGAAAATATCAATATTTATGAATTCCTATTGACATTAAAACCTAAAAACGAAGCAAATAGACGGAGAAGCAGCGCCAAAAAACTGTTTGAATGGTTGTGAACGCAAACAAACTGCGGTCAGTCAAGCGAAACTGAGAACAGGTGGCTCCGGTAAGCTATCAAAGATGTCGTACCTACCGAGGTAATAAAATTAATTTACTAAGGTTGAAATTTGTTATACAACTTGTATATTGTATATAAATAAAAGTTGTGATGGTCAGTCAAATGAATATGGGGACGGAACTGGTCATTCCGTAATGGGGTGGTACCTCTCATCATCCCCACTTTTCCCTTCATCCATGAAGTTCGGACGCTCCGTTTCTAATGAAACATTAATATTAAAATCGCCACTCAAAATCATGGAGATTTCGTTGAAGTTTCGACCTAGTAAAATTGAACCGTCAGAAGTTCCATTATTTCGCGTAAAGTTTTATGCGGCGATACATAAATAATACCTTCGAATTCATCTGTCCTCTTTCTGGCATAGATCTGCCTACACACATTTCATGGTGATTAAGCGATACCGTTTTTGGTACGTCTGCATGAGATGTTAAAACATTAGCGGCGTACTCATCATATTCTTCATTTTTTATCCAAGTTTCTGATAAAAGTAATACATTAATTTTATTTACAACTTCGTCATCTAAATCTTGTACGTTCGCACGTATACTTTGAAAATTTAGCGAAAGTATTGATAATCCTAGTCTATTTAAACCCGAGTAAAAATAATTTAGTTGGTTAATTTTCTTAAAACCATGCACGCGCCACACCTAGCACGCATAGCGAACAAATGCGCATGTCACACCGGTATGCACGCTCCCGCTACAGGCATGCATGCTCCCGCTACAGGCATGCACGCTCCCGCTACGTGCATGAACATTTATAAATGCATCCGCATCGGCATAGACCATTCCAAACGCGGGTGTTGTTTTACCCAACAGTCCCCCAACTAAGTACTAACAACGTCCAATGGCTGCTTGATATACGCAATCGAACGAGAACCGGTCTACTGAGTATGCTATCGGTATCCTTTATGGTCGCCAAGATAATTTTACGTTTTCTTCGTCCTATACAATTTTTTAAAACCCCAATTTTAAAGGGAGCCAAAAGAAATTAAACCTTTTTTCAAATTCAACTTTAATCTAGGGGTAGTTTTACTCCCTTAAGGGTTGAAGATAATTTATTTTTCCCTGACAATACGCATTCAATCGAATTTGAATCATAAAGTTGGAAAAACCATTTTTTACAAACATTTATTATTTTAGGACTGCGGGACCTCAATTTTCGTCATCAGCGACCCAAAAAACATATAGGGAGCGATTTTCATAACGGTCTTATTGATTGACACACCATCTCCTCCCGCGTTTTGAATGGACTATAACGTATAAACGATTCGTCGATTTGTTGTGATTTACAAAAATTTCTAGTTTTAAAATTAGCGCGTTCAAAAACCTAACCATGGTTAACTATGGTAAACTTTTGTCGTTCAAAAGCTCTGTGGTTAACTACAACATAACCACGAGCATAACTTTTTGGCGTTCAAAAACTCCCGTGGTTAACCATGGTGTAGTTAAATTTTAACCATGCTCGGTAGCCCGGTTAGCGATAGTTAAGAAGAAGAAGAATAAAAACAACTGTCTGACAGTGTTGTTTTAATGTTCAACACATGAACAAATAAATCAAAGTGGGATTTGTGGGATTATTATAAATAATAATTAAAGCAATAATTGAAGCAATTAGCGGGAACTATTTTATGGAAAATTTTGTTTTTTTTCTTTTTCTTTAACCTGTAGTTAACCCCGGCGAGTTCAAAAACCACCATGGTTAAACATAAACTTTCGTGGTTAAATGAAGTGATGCAGCACAACCACAGCTTATTTCGTGGGTTACCATAGTAAGGTTTTTGGACGCGCTCATGGTAAATCTCGGGAGGGAAAGCGGGGTGTGTCCATCAAATCTCACGGAAGCGGAGGTGGGTGCCAATTTAAAACAAAAATACCTCACGTATTTAATTGACCACCCCCTTTGGTGCTCTAAGCACCCAGCCTCAACAAAAATCTGAAATAATTCACCTCTAATGGTGAATTTGTATCCGTATAGTGAGATAAAGCAAAGTCTCTAAGAGTTTGTGAGTTTCTTCGCGTCCTTCCTATTTCCTAGCGTTATACGAAAAATCTAACGATTTTTCAATTTGTGAGAGCGTGATGCGAATGGGTGGTGCCACCCAAGAGATTAAGACGCACGGTGGAACCGGTTTTATGGGAGAGAAACGAGGTAAGAAAGGGGAAAGTAGGACTCACCTGACGAAACTTTAAGGAAAAAAAAAATTTTCATCCGAAAATTTGCTGGGTGAAAACTAAGCCATATGCACATTTCTTTCTCTTCTCCTTTCTCAAATATATAAACAATGGCCGCGCTCTAACAGACATACAAAGTTTCATATACGTTACAGAAAACTAGGTCCTTCGAGGTCCTTCATAGTGAACCGAAATATGCGCTGATGGTGTACAGAACAACATGTGGCGTCCTGGGGAAAACAATTTTCCGTAAGGATCAAGGTATGGGAACAGATCATTCACTCACAGCCTGCCCTAAAGTATATACATAATCAACCAGAGGCTTAATTTTAAAACACACTTGGAGGCATGGCCGATAAAGCTTCCTCTATTTGTGCAGCATATCCAAGAATGCTGGCCAAAAGGGGGCCCTAGACCGATCCGTCGCGTGTTGATGGCGATAGTGGTTAGCTCAATCTAGCTTTACGCAGTGCCAGTGTGGGCAGCAGCGTTGAACAAGACGGCTAACAGAAGAAAATGAAGGACCGTATACAGATTAAAGCTGGAAAGAAATACGTGCGTGTGTAGGTACAGTGCATGCGGTGTATGCGGCGAATTTTCGCTGACAGACAATTGCGTGCTTGGGTTCATCTAGTCTCTTACAAATAACCAAAAAATCTAAGCGACGGGCTATTTGAGGCTATGGCGAATGCGGCAATGCGGAAAAGTTGGAAGTAGACCGTTCCGTTTACGTAACTATATGTCAGTTTACATTTGAATGCACGCATTTCTATTATATCAGTCACCGCACGCGCCAACCTACGCATGTATCTGTCTCCAGCTTAAGCGTCTTTTGTCCAACGATGCGGCGTGGGTAATAGCGGGAATTATACCCATAGACATACCGACGAGAGAAGGAATGAGTCTCTATGATCCAGAATATATTATAGAGAAACAAATTCAGTGCGGCGCCAGATGACTCACTGCGAATCTGTAACGAAACGGCAAGGCAAGTGGGACGTGCCTGTTAAGAGTCGGTAGACTCCCAGACTTATGTTCGAGCACGATGGCTTAGCGCTGTAATTAGTATGGCTAGGTACCCGGGATAACGCAGAGCACGTTTTCTTTTATTGTTTAAGATTCGGCGAATAAGATCCGGAACCACGGACCGTGGTGTCACACGATCAGTTACTCTCAAATTCTGGGTGGGTATTTTACACACCCGGCATTTTCTGGGTGGGTACTGCTACCCACCGTACCCACATTATCCGCCGGCTATGGTAGACGACGCAGACAACTATTAATGAGGTCATGAACCTTGCACGGGAGACGCCCCGTAACAAAAATTTTTCTTTACATTTTCGTAACATTCGGGGTCTTTCGCGAAATTTTCCCCCGTAATGTGCCATTTATCTGTACATGCTCGGGCCATTCTCGCATTAAGTGAAACTCAAGTCCCCGATACCGATTTTGATCGATTTCAGGTGACTGGGTATTCCTTAGTGCACAACTTCTCTGACAAGAGCGGAGTCGTCATATATATGACGTGGCTTTTCAGAAGTTGTACAATAGTACATCTTCCGATTTTAATGATACCTGGATTAAAATAATTCTTTGCAGTCACGCCATATTCTTCTGTTTTCTATACAGAAGCCCTAATATTAGTACTGGCTTTCGATGCTACTTCCGAGCGAATCTTCGTATTTTTATTTTCCCACCCGGAGTGTGAAATCATTGTTGCGGCTGAATGTAACGTTCATAATATACATATATTACATTACTTACATTCATTACATTACATTACAACAACAATGCTTTGATTCGTGATATAAGGTGATGGGTTCGTGAACGCCTTTGAAATTTCTTACTTTACATGTAAGCAGACCGTTTACAATATTAGAGTGAGCTTTACCCGAGTAAAAATAAAAAACGGCCTTATAAAGGGCGAACACCGGCCGCTTGGCTTTTTAAGGGGCATATGATGGCCGTAGAGTTTTTAACCATTTTTAATGGGAGCACATACGGCCTCACGACGGCCAAATTTGACCAAAAGATTTAAAAGGCCAAGTACTGAGCTGTAGAAACGGGCATTCGACGGGAAATTTGAGCCAAAAAAAGAATCTGCACCAAATGTATTGTTGAATGTGTTTTATGGGAACTTCATCATTTTCGTTATGTACAATGGCCCTTCGCAGACTTGTCCATAATTTCAAACCGGTTTTAATATGAGTTCAATAGTACACTCGGAACTCACGTTTCTCCATCATTTTCGTGTAACGATTGTAATGCCTATGGAGTAGTGTGGGGTGCAAGCATAGCGAAGCAGCTTTGCCGAGAACGAAAACATGCTTGTGTTAGTGTAATGGACGGTGAAACCAGAAAATGTTTGGGTGAACAAATGATGGAAAATTATGGAAAAAACTGTCTTTCCTGCGACCCCTTGCCTATAAAACCGGTTTTTGTTTTGATGTTATGGACAAGTGTGCGGAAGGCCAATGGTTCTTTCGATTTATCCTACTTAAAGATATCGATGCACAAGAGAAACGAGCTCGCGAGTCGTCGGTTTGTTGTACGTGAAGTGTGTGGTGGGAAATTTTGTTATTTAACGGCTTGAAAAAAAAACACAACCGAAAAAAAATCAAACATTTAATTGCAGTGAAATATATTTTCTTATAGGAGGGCGAATATCCACGTTGCTGCCACTGTACCACCGTCGTATACCCGTAATAGCAACCATACGGCCGCCGTACCACCGTCGTATGGCCGTTATTGGAACTGTAAGGCCGTTGTTTCACCGTCAATCGCTCCCTGTACGGCCGTACTGTCCTGCAACGAGCCTTCTGTTAACCGCCAGATGGCCAAGGACTATGTTTCAATCACAGTCGGCATTTGCCCGTTCTAAAGGCGACGGCCCAATCACGACTTTATTCGCGTTTACGCGCGTCAACGCTTTGACGCGCGTTGTCGTCGCCATTTGGTTGTGTGTAATTCAAATCGAGTTATCCCATTCACGACTTTGCGGCGTCAGCGGCGTCAAGCGACGGCAAAAGTCGAGCAACTTTCAACTTTTTGGCGTTGGCAGGCTATGAAATTTAAAAAAATCACATTTCTAACAAGTATATACACAAAAATCTATACATGAATTTAAATTAAAACAATATTTTTGACGTCTTGACGCAATGAATGAACCTTCAACGGACGTTAACGCGCACGAAGCGCCTGCCTCGTATAAGGCGACGTCGGCATTGGGCCATCGCCTTAAGGCCATCATTTATTTTTACTCGGGTACACTGAGATTTAGTATTACGGATTAGAAGGAGGAGCGACATATCCACATCCGAAAAATAGATACAAAATCTCAGTAATCTTCAAATATATGAGAGAAGAATTGCCAAACCTGATAATTCTTATATTTTATACGTTAGTTTTTATTTAAGTATTTTAAAAATGTTACGGATTGAGGCTAAATGTAATTCTTTATTCGAAATATTTAAAATCTCTGTTGATGTTTACGGGCCTAAAATAAACACGGGAGCACATCTTTGCGAATTAAGATATTTCCGGTTGTAAAATATATTTTCTAATTATTTGTATTAAACCTTAAATTTTAAAAATAATCGTGGGTATATTACTTTTGTGAAATGTTTAAAGCAATAAAGTGTCATAAATAATGGACATACATTACAATATCTTTTTAAATAATGTTTATCGCGTGGAAAAATTACGAAATTTTTGGCGGCGTCTCGGTCGATGTGAGAAGCCTAACACCCTATTGGACGAGACGTATGTCCTATTTATTACCCAAAATGACTAACTTATGATAACGCCAGTGATTACGTACAATTAAAACAAACAATTTAATGCAAAGAGCCTGTACCTTGCAAGCAACAAAATACCCCCTAACTTGTCTCATTTTTTAACAGAGTGACAGACAAGGAAGCAAAAATGTCAACATATGAGAATATATTATACCTATGACTAAAGTTTAACATTTAGTAAACTTTATCGACCATAAATTAATTTTGCGTAATTACGTAGTTCCTTTCCAGAAGTGGTTTATTAGTAATTATAGCGTCATAAAATTTTATATTTTAAGTACAAAACATTGCTTTGCTAATGAAGGTGAACAATTATTTCGTTTTGTTTGTGGGGAAGACCCGAACTAAGTTTTTATGACTTATTTATATACAATGCATATTCAATTAGTTGAAAAGTCCTTGGCTTATCAATAAAATAAACAATAGTTTTTTAATGCCTGTTTTTCTAATGTTTTCTTCACTAAGTGTAGTCTAAAAATTCCTACACTTTTTGGATACCTTTCAAACGGAACAAAATACGCTTCAGTTTACATGGACCTCCTCATTAAAGTAACCTATTCTTCCTTGCGACCCAGAGCCGGATTAAGGATCTGAAAGCCCCTAGGCAGAAACTGTGGTGCGGCTCCAAAAAAATTTCAAACCATTAACCTTGACAGTAGAAAGAGAACAATATCTTAAAATTCGTCATCTACTGGAAGTTCGAACAACCGCACCTGGACATTGCCAGGATCATCCGGACTTGTCACACTCAAAAAACCGCTACATTGACCTGGAGCATCACACCAGGCGAGACAATACGAGTTTTGGACAATTGGAACGATTCCCCTTCGCCCAAGTAGATTATGTTAGGTTTTTATTAACTCCGGCCAATTTCTCTTCGACCGAAATCATTCTGATCGGATAAACAAGCTAGGGATATTTTAAGAGCACTCTGTGGGATGAAATACTTCCGCTAAACAAGCCATTGGTTTTCTGTCATGAAAGTAAAGCAGGAAAAATGAAACAAAGTGAAAAGAAAATAATGAGCCGAAATTCTGAACCTTTCAATTTTTGATTTGCCGTTGGTCAAGATTACGAAGATATAATTTAAAATTGAAGATTTCTGGTACCAGGGCAAGGTATCTTTATGTTATATTGTTCCACAAGAGAACAAGAGATTTTCTTTCTGATTTGTTTAGACAAGCGAGCCTCGCACCACCTATATATATTTCGGGGGAGCTGAAATACTTCACGTCGTCATTGCGCTGTAGAAGCTGTCTAATGACGGTTAGAATAAAAATTCCCGAGGCACGTACGTATACATACACTTCTTCTTCTTCTTCTCTAACGGCTCTACAACCGGGATCCGGTCCTGGCCTCTCGCAACTGTTCTCTCCACCGGTCCCGATTCTGAGCCGATGTCATCCAGTTTGGCATCCCTAAGCTCTAAGGGTCCTGGTCTACGCCATCCTTCCAGCGGAGGTTGCGTCTCCCTCATTGTTATGCCCCATAGGTGGTGGTTTTTGCTAAGCCCCACGTTTCGGATGAATATGTGAGAATCGGTAAGACCATCGTCTTATATAGTAAAAGTTTAGACGTTATGGTTAGATGCTTGGATTTCAAGAGCCTTGACAGACTATAGTAGGCTTTGTTGGCTTTTAGCAGTCGTGCACGACTACATCAAACTCGTATTTCTCTACCTTTATTGTGGGGCCAATATTGGGTGTTCTTGTAGACGAGGCCACGATGTATTTTGTTTTGTTTTCGTTGATGTGCAGTCCCAGATTTCCTGCCGTCTCTGCTTAATAAAATTTATGTTGTAAAATATTAATTTTTTCTTACAGCATTCATTCGACGCCATTTTTATATTCAAATACAACCGGCACACAAAATATGAAGAAGAAGAAAGACGCGCCTGGGCCGCCGGCAGTCCTTCACTTTTCTCGTTTGGTGCCGGTTGTTTTTGAAAATAAAAATGGCGCCGAATGAATGCTTTAAGAAAAAATGAATATTTTACAACATAAATTTTATTAAGCAGAGACAATGTTTATCTTTTTAATTATTTTTACATCAAAAGTAATTGTCTAGTGATGATAAATGTACAAGGATTTTTTTTGTACGCCTCTTCAATTTTATAAACATGAGTGAGAATTTTACAAATTATAACTTCCGTTCAAGTTTTCTATGAGAAAAAAAAAACAAAAAATTAAAAACTAATGGCTTTCTTAGAAAGCTTAGAGTGTCCTCTTTAAAATGCTTTTTTTATTTTTATTTTTGCGTCCATTTTAGGCAAGGATACTTTAGTCTTTCCCCGAACGCCTCGCTAGAAAATTTCAATTCAGCTTTTTGGCGCGCTTAGATTTTTCGAATTTGCTTCTTATTTTTAAAAATTTTTTATAATAATAAAACATTTTTTTTTAAAATAAGTTACAATATAGATTTTAGTAAAATTTACCGCTCTTTCACGTGGCGCTATTAGTTTTTCGAATTTTTTTTTATTTTTCGATATATAGAGCAAAAACCAAATTTTCGAATTTGTTTTCGAAATTGTGAACTTAGCATACACTTTAGAAAGCAAAGATTTTTTTATCGTTTTCTACATCTAAAAAAGTACCTAAGTCCCAATTTTCAGCGTAATCACATTTTGTGCGAGGTCAAAGTCTCTGACAACTGGGCTAGTAGGGAATTTACGAATTCACGAAATCGGAATGCAGGATATCTTGGTAGAAATTGGAAGCCAACATATTGGAATGTATGGTAAGGCAAAAAATAGTTCTTATACCTTCATATTGGAATAAATTGTATTGCAAAAGGTGGTCGTTTTGCCTTCGACCCTAGGACATCGCAATGTTAATCGAAGGGATGATTCGATCTAGAAAGTAGACATTAAGCATTCGAAGGAAAGTGTACAGAATCGACTTTGAAAGGCTTCCATTCCCCACTGGGATTGTTCATGGTCAACCTACATAGTCTTGTCAGCTTGTTCGCGATGTCGTATACATACACACCGAGATTTCTTTCTAACATACCTAGCCATATAGAGAAAAATCATGGCTCGATGGGCGATATAGACAGGCGACGGAGGAGTACAACACAATGTTATGATGATAAAATGATGTGTAATATGTATACTGCATCGGTAATAAGCCCACAGCACCGAATTAAAATGTATAGGGGGCAGGAGTACAACGCTTTTTCCCCTCGATTCTTACGAAACATCTTTGTGAATTTACAGTCCGGTCATCAAATGACGAAAAGTTCGTAGTTTAGCAAACTTTTCATCATTCTACGATTGTATCGTACTCGTACCGTGCACTTTGTGAAAACGAAACGATGCGCCTTTTTTTTAAATTTGAAATATTTGTTGGCTCATTATTACTGAGTTGAAGAGAAGCTCGCTCCGCCTAACTGGCTGAAATTGTAACTTCTCGCCAAGCTTCTTGGAGAGTTTGAAACAGCTCGAGTTGTAAATATATTTGGAAGTAACAATTTCTATGATCATTTTTATTGTTAATAGAAATATAATCTATGGACTGCATAAAATATTTTTGTGTGTGGTGCGGGCCTCGTATGTTGCCTATGCTTAAATCCGACCCTGTTGCGACTATATTTTAAAGCAAACATATTCGAGCGTCGTAAGAGAAACGCAGCGTAGGACTAAAGCCTCAATTATACTGGATGCAACAGACCGCAACGGACCGGATTGAAATGAACGCAACGGACCGAAATGAAAGTAGAAAAGGAACACAGCTAATATTTAGCCAAAAATGTCGTCAGATTGAACGGATATAAAAATAACTTTTTGAAACTCGCCGATTTTAAACAACTTATTTAAAATATTTATTTGACAGATGAACAAATGACATTTGCACACGTTCGACTCCGTCAGTATAACCAGCAAAATTCCATTCCGTTGACTCTCCATTCCGTTGCGTCAAGTATAATTGAGGCAAATGTCATTCCCGCCATGTCATCTGGTTCCGCATACCAGAAGACGAACACTCAGGACTTGGAGAACCCAGCAGAGAGAACTGTAGGATTTTCACATTAAGCCAAATACTGAGGAGTGATGCTAGATCCCAAGCTAAACTGCATCCAGCGGGAATGCTATCGGACTGCTACTG
Organism: Thereva nobilitata; assembly: GCA_963855945.1. Lineage (NCBI taxonomy): Eukaryota > Metazoa > Arthropoda > Insecta > Diptera > Therevidae > Thereva > Thereva nobilitata. The sequence continues at coordinate 67,620,874 of OY979694.1, forward strand.
CATGTCCTTTAAGATCTCAAAATTTGAGCATCGTCTGGACAGATAGGCTAAATTCGATTTTGTCTAAATTACCCCACGGTGGACTACTAAGGTACATGGATTACTCCAAAACAAATTCAGATGTGGGCGCCAGAAAGTCACAAATTCAGTAAAGCGAAAGCGCACCCCAGCAACGGTCTCTCAAGCAGAGATGTAGGCTTTACTGGCATGCACTCCTGCGAACTTAAGAAGATCGGATCTTTATCTTCTCCGGTAGTACAGCAATCAGGGCGATAAGGTCTCGTAGGACTAAGTCTAAATTGGTTTGGGACAGTCAAAGTGCCTTTGGTGAGCTGGGCGTTCTCAATCAGTTATCTTTGTTTGGCTCCCCTTTTGGGTGCCCTGGATAAAGTACCCTGGATAGAGAGGGCTCTGACATTGTATTCATCGGTCCGGAATAAACTATTGGGGCACCCACTAGTTTGGTAAAAAGGGCCCTTGCCGAACGAACTTTGATGAAACATTGGAAAGTCCGCGCCTGATTTGGCCAACTCTAAGCGGTTCCTTCTTGTGCCGTTTATTAACGCGGAATTGTTGGGTCGCACTAGGAAGGAAGTCAGGACACTTGTTGACTTGATTACCGGACATTGTGCCCTGAATTACCACTTATGGAGGATAGGAAGGGCGGAGGACCAGACCTGCAGGCTTTGTCTTGGGGAAGATGAGTCTGTCCTCCATATTCTCGGTGTATCCCCCATGATAGCAGCGTCTTGTTATTTAACGAGATTCTGGTCGAAGGCAAGTTTAAGCGACAAGCCCCTAGGCGGACTGTTCAACCTGATCTGGCCTTCAAATATGAGGTATAGGGTGTAGTACAATTTACTAAAAAAAGTGGGCCCGGTGCTATTGAATCCAATACCTCATCAAAAGAAAAACCATTAACGAACTAGCGGAGAAGATTATTACTCAACCGTTCATGGACCGTTTGACGCCAACGCGAAAGTCAGCAATCTGGGTCAATGGGTTTCTTACCATCTTTCGGAGTTTAATCGCGCGCAAAAAGTGAATGTGCGATCTACTTTACTGTCACATCTCAGGAATAAACCGTTTTTTGGACCGAATTGTGACTGGCGATGAAAAGTGAATCCTGTACAAAAATGTTAAGCACAAAAGATAGCGGGTAGGCAAAGAGAACACCCCCGGCCCCAGGCTAGAGTACGTCGTTGGTGATGCAATGAGGGGTGGTGAAAACTACTGTTAGAACTGCACCTCACACTTCCAACTTTGAACTAAGAATAAGAACAAGATAAAATGACTGCATGTTTTTGCAACAAGTTGATGAAGGTAGTTTAACCCCTTCCAACCGACCTTCACTTCACGCATTTGGAAAAACCTCTTTATTTATGGACTGACCCAACATTTGCTTGCTGGAACTTCTAATCAATCAGTTTTTGTTTGTTGCATTGAAAGTTTTTTTTAATTTTACACCCCTTGAGTTACACGGTTTGTTAATTGTGTATAAAGTAAAACATGGAAGGCTTAGATTAGTACGCAATGGAAAATTGGCTTTATACATGGTGTTCTACGAACAGTGACAGAGTCGCCGGCTGTAGATAGGTTATGGATAGACGAACAAAAAATCGTATGGGTATGGGGAAATCGTAACGATTTAACCGCTAGGGCGTTTAAATTTAAATTTGAGTTTTCGGGTTCACCACATCCTCCATTTGGCCGCCATCTTGGAAAAGGTGTGCAAATGATTTTTCCACACAAACATTAGTCACAATATTTTCTTTTAAGGGCTATAACTTTTTTTCCTTCAACAAAAAAAAATAACAAGTTTTTTTTAGAGGGTTTCATAACGAATAATTTTCATTCATCTTTTTTTTAATTTCATTCCCTACGAAAGGTTTTACAGCGCCCCGAAGGTAACAAAGTGACAGATTTTCTGAATAATTTTTTTACGATTTTACCTCCTCCTCTCCCTAAAAATTTTCATTAACAGGTAGCAAGTAATAATAATGAATGAATGACTTTACGTTCTAAGAAATGCCGATGTTTGAGTAATGTAATAAAATTGTTCAGCAATTCATTGCGGTTTTTTATTATTTTTATGGTATGTTTTACACGGTACGAGATGATCAAAGTCAAAACAGTATTTTTAAATGAATTGCTATGTACATTACAGACCTAGTGTACAATACACTGAACTGCTGCTGCTACTAGGACAACAAACGCCCTTATCCGTACGACTATCAGAATAATTTTTATAACAACTAGAGTTTAAACTAACCTCCGAAACTGTCCGTAGGAACTGCTCATGATCCTTATGGCGCTTCGCAATAATTGCTCGTTCAATTAAAGATTTTACTCCTTTTGCTTTCACAGTTACCGATTTACCTTCGGTTACAGATTTGTCACATATGAACCAGTTATTCATAATAAAATAGCACAATATACACTTTTATAAACTTTTAAACTACAAACAAACTGCAATAAACACTTTAAAATTACACTTTTATAAATTTAAAAATTTGACTAATATCAAACTAAGATCAAACTGAAATAACAATTTTAAAAATTTGACTAATATCAAACTAAGATCAAACTGAAATAACAATTTTGAAATTAGACTAAAATAATTCAACCTTTTCTCACAAAATGAATACGTCCGTATTTTGCTAGATAGTTAGCATAACTGAATGAAGCACTTTTTTGTGCAGCAGTTTTTTGTACATTTGAAGTAACTAATAGTTGTTATTATTCAAAGAATTTCATTTTAAACCATCTCGTACCTTGTAAAATATACCATAGCAATAATAAAAAAACCGCAATAAATTGGTAAACAATTTTATTACATTACTCAAACTCATTATTAACTTCTTAATTATTCAATTTACGACAAAAAAGCTTATATAATAAATTGTAGGTAATTTAATTTTAAACAAAAAACCTCTTCACCTCTGTAAGATGTACTGTTATGGAGATATAGTGGAAAAACCATTTGCACACCTTTTCCAAGATGGTGGCCAAACGGGGGGGGGGGGGCGCCGACCCCGAAAACTTAAATTTAAACAACCCCATTAAACCTACACAACCCCAAAAAAAACCTTGTCCGATAAATCTATTATTAGTCATATTTATACCGAGGGGCGGTTTTTTATAGTAAAATAGTGTTAAGAATTAGGTCTGCTCTAAAATTTCCAAGTGACATGTCCTCAAGTATTACATTGAACTCAGTAAAAAAACCTTTACTTATGTCGTCAAAATTTATTTAATAAATTTATCAACTAAAAAAGCTGAAACTTATCGCCAACATTCTTCAAGGCATAAATAAGAAATTCTTTCGTAAGAGCAAGTAACGATTGTAGAGGAGCTTTAGGTGGGCAGACATTGGAAGTGGTCACAATTTGCTAGTAGCAACTATTCGTCTTTAACCTAGATTTTCTACGGGACAGCATCAAAAGACCAAAATATTCTGAGAAACTGCAACAAACCTGATGAACGCTTCTGATGAAACAAATATTGAAGAAGTGTGGAGTACCCCAAAAGACATTACGTATATTTCGTGCGTTACATTTTTATTGGAGTACGTACTCCGGAGTAGTTGGGCGCACATCGGCGTAGTTGCAGCCCATACTGTGCTGTAGCAGCATCTACTCCGATGTGCGCCCAACTACGCTGGCGTACGTACTCCAATGAAAATGTAACGCACCTAATTGTTCGCAGCAGAAATGTGCATCGCAGATATTCAAAGAAACCGGCAACGATGGATCTCGGACACAACCCGGAAAAATAGAACGCAGGAGATTCCTACAAAAACGGGAGAACTTTATCAATTGGACCGTGAATCCTACCAATCATACCAGGAGGTAAAGAGAAGTGTCCGACGGGATAAAAGATGGCAGATAAATGAGCTCACAGAAAAAGCTGCAAACACAGGCAACAGTAAGGTGCTATTAGTCCAATATATAGGTCGAAAAAAAGGCCTTCGTAATGCGAAAAATACCGCACGCGATTTTAGATATTTTTATGAGCTTAAATTAAAAATGGTGTCATCCGCACCCTCTGGCTAAACTTGTAGTGAAGGGAAGCGCGTTCAATTCTATATATGTATATAGAAACTATGCATTTTACGACAAAAATGTATGTTATTATATCTTGTTAAAACAGACTCAAAAAGTTAGTTTTTACAATCGAACGTCTGTTTTTTCATTATTAATATGTTTTTGGGGGTCATTTTAAGCAATGGAAAACCTTTAAATATACTTTTTGTTACTTGCACGTGATAGTACAAGTCTAGAAGAAAATTTTAAGCTCCAGAACGGCACTGTAGAAGAATCGGCAGACCAAGAGGAGCGTTTTTAGAAGAACGCCTTTTTTTACAAAAAGTGAAATTTCAAGGAAACTGTTCAATATTTCGCAACAAAAATAAAACTATTTTTTCAGCTAGCAAAAAGCAATATTTTTGCCAAATAACAAATATCTAAGTTGCGTTAAACAAAAGCTATTAACAAATTAAAAAAACGTGAATTTTAACAGTTTTTTGCATTTTTCTCTATGTTTTGTGCTCTATCCTATAACTTTATATATATATCAATCGAAAGATAATTTGAATACCTACAACTTTATAATTTGATTTTTTTCGATCCGAGCTCAAGTTTTTTTGTTATTCGCAAAAAAGCGTTTTTTCACTTTCCCGAATTTTTCTTTTTTAAAATTTTTTTTTCTATATAACCATATTTTTTGTTTCCTGTTGGCAATTAACGCTAAATTTACAAGGAGCTATTGTAGATTGATTCGACTATTTGCAACACTAGTTCTTCATGTCATTCAAGTCATGATGCAATGTCTAGTAGTAAGCTTGATCTGAGGATAGAAAAAGGAAAAGATAGGTTACGGGTAGGCTGGTGGATGCATGAGGAGGTGGCAGTGAGTCTCGCGTTTGAAGTCTTGGATGTTGTATGAGTTCATTTTTTAAGCAGCCGGTTGAGCCATAACGGGTCAGGGTTAGCGGGAGACAGCCTTGTCGGAGTGTTATGCCTCCTGGAACAAGTGAATCCCGTTAACCAGCCGACAAAAGCTCTGGCGCAGGCAGAACCAGACTACCAGGTGAACAAGGAGGCGCACCGTCCGCTAGGTGAACACCCGACCTAAGCGCAACTTTGGTACCCTATTATTAATCTGTTAAACCGGCGAGATGCCTTATTAGGGCTACCCCCCAATACTTAGGCTCATACAAAGAGTGTAAACTATCAACACATGCCCAACTACTGCGTCTACGTTGGGCCGGTCATGTTCAAAAAATGGATGAATCGAGGATACCAAAAAAGCCCTGTATCTACCACAAGCCGAGAAACGACCGGTTGGCAAACCACGGTCAAGAGAGAGACAGTGTTAGTCTGATGCAGAAAAATTCCTCAACACAAGAAACTGGAGGCAAACTGCGGAGCAGAGAGACGTGTGGAGGAAGAAGCTGACGGAGACCAAGGCTCGAATTGGGCGGTAGAGCCATCGAAGAAGAAGAAAGAGCGCGGGAGGAAGGGTGCAACTCCAAAGATGGAGAGATTATTTCTTCGCCGACCGGAACGGTTCATTTTCACAGGAGCCTAAAAAAACAGTTATTATCCACATTCAATAAAAATCACCAATTGTGCCCCATCCAAGATAGAAACAGTAACCGCAATTCATACAATAGCTGTAAAGCTGGTGGAATATTTGTTATACCGTCAGAATTGCTGAAAGCCGATCAAGCCTCGTAGCATCAAATCCTGGAAATAGCATGAAACACCTGTATCTTTTAGGAGGATTGAACGGAAGATATAATCAAAATACCAAAAAAGCGGTCCTAACAATATGTGAAAACTGGAGAGGCATCTGGATTAGAGCATCACGAGACCAAGACAAGACGAGATTTTTTAGACTCTCATCTCGACCTCGGTAAGTCTCGACCATTTCGAGTCTCGTCTCGACTCTCGGCGGATCTTGCCCATCCCAATCTCGCCTCGTCTCGTCTCGTCTCCTCTCGTCCCGTCTCTCGGGGCGAATATAAATTTATGAGCGCATCACGGCTCTTATACCTATAGACTCAACCTGCACGTAACGGGCGAGAGAAAACAAGAGGCAAAAATGCATATGAGTACCGCGAGTAAAAATAAAACTAGCGCGCAGCTAGCCTGCATCAGGTACGCACTAGCACGCACGGCGTCACGGCCAGCACGCATAGCGAACAAACGCGCCCGGCACATTTTTACTAGGGTTTTCTTCGTCCTCTACAAGGAGCGTGGATCTCTGTGGCGGGAGCGTGTATCCCTGTGGCGGGCGAGTTTTATTTTTACTCGTGAACAAAACCAGCATGCACACTTCTGCCACAGGAACCCAGGCTCCAGCCACTGGGATGCGAGAATCGCCTGTATTGCTTTAAAAAATTGTAGAGGACGAAGAAAAGGGGTAATTATCTTGGTGACCATAAAGGGTGCCGATAGCATACTCAGTAGAAAGGTTCTCGTTCGGTTGCGTAGGTCAAGCAGCATTGGAAGTGGTTAGTGTTTAGCTGGGAGACTGAACAACACGTCAGTCCCAAGAATAGAAGGTAATAATTATTGTTTTCGTGTAACTTAAGGGAGACATACATATATTTGAAAAGCGTAAAGGATGTACACTGAAACTATGTATTTGTTGAGTAAAAATTGCAAACTAAATACATTCCGGTTTTTGCTAAGAAACACATTTTAAAGCGATTTTAGTAGATTCGACAAAAAAAATTAACAAAATTTTGCCAAGAAATTTATCAAAAAAACAAACGTGCATACTTGAAGCGAATATAAAAAGTATAAACTAAAAATTTACAATTTTCTGAACATAAAAAATTGCAACAAAAATTTCTTAGTTTCTTACCTCCTTAAGTTTACCAATTATATTTGTTTCATTTCTTGAAATATACAAGCTGAGTCTTTCTCCAGTTGGTCTTCGTCTTTCATACAAAGAATGACTTTTCCTCTGACATTTTTCTAGAGTATTTGATGTTGATTGCTTGCCCAAATTAGAACGTGTTTTTAATTTTTGAGTATCTTCTGGCAGTAAATTATTAATCTGTAAAGAACGTGCATCCAAATTTTTAACAATTTCAGCAATTTCTGGTCTTAAATTTCCAAATGATTTGAAAGGTAAGGGGGTAACAACATCTTGGACTTCCTCTTCATATTCCTTATCAGATGAGAATAATTTTCTATTACAACAATCGTCCACGTGGTTTTGTTGGCTTTTTAAAATATCATTAAATTGCTCACAAGAGCGCGAGTATACTTTAGTTGATTGTAAAGTTTTTTTTTGTAAAACTTTATTAACTTCCTTATCAGATATTGTTATCTTTTCATCATGAATATATTTACTATGATGATAAGAAGAAGTTGTAGACTCAGTTATTGTGTCTTGCTTAATATCAGATTCTGTATCATTTTTTAAATCTAATAAACATGGTTCACTTTTACTATTCACTTTTGATATTAAAACACTTCGATTGTCACATTGTTTATTGTCTTTTTTATATTTTGTATTTGTATCAATTGCACTAATTGGAATTTTTGTACCACCACGAAACATTGCCCTGATTCTTGCGAAACACTCTCGCATTCTACCATTCTTATGTTTTATCGAATGATCCATAATTTATTTTTTTTTATTCCATTTAGAGATTTGATATTTTAGTTATGATATCAGTTTTGAGATACATAATCTTCCCCAATCCGAGGTGGGTACATGTCGGCTTTTGTTATATATATATTTTTTCTTTATGTATAAATTCCGAACAATTAAACTTCTCTACCGCAATAAATCGAGCACGAAATACCGAGATCGAAAAGACTAAACATTTTACTGCTTAGAATGACTGTAAATTGGTCTATTGCAATACAAATACAAATATGATAAGACAAGCTATCATTTGGCTTCTACATTACAGCCCAAGAAACGAAACGAAAAAACAGAAACAATCTTTCCCGATAAACGACAGGTAGGTTAAATACTACGCACGACAACGTCGCTGCTAAAGAACAAGTGATTGATAGACGAGCTTTCAGCTGATTGCGATTCTCTCGACTTAGTTCGATATTACTCCATAGTTTTGTACGGTTGTCTTCGTTTAATCTAAATTTAAATTCCACTGCATTGAGTGAACACTAAGTATTAATGATAAGCTACAGTACTAAAAGAAATTCAAAAGTATCTGTTAAGCATGGCGCGCTATTTTTAGGATCTTGTAGTCTTGTAAATATTTTTAGGATAGCCCAATTTAATTAACGTGAAAACCGCAAAAATTTACACAATATTCCGAGTGTATTCAAAACAATAGGCGAGTGTAAATCGTTGTTTCGAACAATTTACGAATTCACATTATCTTAAAGCATTTAGAGCGTTCGAGTTTATAAAGTTAATCCTTTCGGACAAAGACCGGCTAAATTCAATGCAGAAAGTAATTGCAGGTGTGAAAACGTTTTCTCGTTAAAATACTTCAAAATCGCGTAATTAAATGATATATAAAAATATATGTAGTCAATGAACTTGAATACAATACAATACAAGTTCTACTTATGTATTCGTTTTGATTCCTCGATATTGTTTTGCTATCTGGAGGTAATACCAATTAAGGTTATTCCAATCAGCAATTTTGAAGTCAGTTAAAGGTTTTGTTGCATCAATTGAAATTTGTTGTAAGATGTTATTTCGTAAAAGGAACGTCAGGATAAAACCGTAGGATAAAAGCTCTCGTGTGTCCAGTGTTCATTGAGCTAAGCCCTTAAACTGCAATGAACAGGTTTCACAGTTTTTAATATATCATAACCTTTGTTCAAGAAACAAAAACGGTTCTTGAACAGAATGCAGGTCTTTATCTGCCATTGTGGGCCAATATCAGGATCTGGTTTGTTTACTATGAGATAAATGGACCAAGGATCTCAACCTCCGGCGCCGTCTCTGAATTCTGCTATACTGCTCATAATTTTATATGAAGTGTTGGTCAAAGATTGGTGGTCAGTCATCAGCGGAATAGGGGGAATAACATGTAGCATAACATGCACGTGCCGTAACTATTTCGGACTGATGGAAGTGCGATCATAACCTCCTAGCGGTGGCCATTGGTAACTATCATATGAGAGAGGATAGGCTAACATGATCGGGCTAGTCCCTTCCAAGTAAGGTTGGCGTGAGGCTAATGACCTCACCCGTAAAAAACAAACATTACGGAACGAGCAACATGCCTCGGATACTGGAAAAAACGACGAAGACCACGGCAACGAAAAAGGCAAAATGATTTAAGAATTTTCTCATGGAACGTACGAACTCTGTACAGAACTCGAGCTACACAACACCTAGACGATACCCTGTCAACATATAAAGCTGACATTACCGCCATTCCGGAGATGCGATGGACAGGGAATGGTGTTTTGCAAAAACCTGATTATGACGTATATTACAGCTGTCATACGAAACACCATGTGCTCGGGGTAGGTTTTATGGTCAGCAAAAGGATGAAGCCTACCATTATCGGCTTTAAAGCAATAAACGAAAGGCTATGTACCCTTCGTGTGCGAGGCAAATTTAAGAACATCAGCCTCATAAACGTTCACGCACCTACAGAAGAGTCCCCGGACAATGAAAAAGAAGAATTCTTCGAAGTAGTTGAACGGGAACTTAATGCCTGCCCCAGATATGATGTAAAAATCATATTGGGAGACCTGAACGCCAAAGTAGGCCGGGAGCCCGTATACAGGCAATATGTCGGCATCCACAGCTTGCATGAGAACACCAATGACAATGGGCAGCGAGTTATAGAGATGGCAGCAAGTAAGAACTTGGTCGTTACAAGTACCAGATTTGCGCGTAAAGATATCCATAAAGCCACCTGGATATCTCCTGATGGGGCAACTCGCAATCAAATAGACCATGTGTTGATAGACCGCCGCCACCTTTCGGGTCTGATGACGGTACGAACGTACCGAGGTGCCAACTTCGACTCAGATCACTATCTTGTTGGTATGGTGCTCCGAGAGCGCATTACAACGCTGAAAAGCTTTGTATCCGCTGATCAGGCTCGAATCAACACAGCTGCAATCCGCAACGAAATGGACAGAAACAGCTACGGTCAGGCGTTAGAACTCGCGCTCAGAAGAGCAAGTCCTGGGGATGAGATGCCGGGCGTCGATGAGAGCTGGACCCGCCTTAAAAAATACTGTCATTAGTACTGCTGATTCCATCTTAGGCAGAAGTCGTAGAGATCGGAACGACTGGTTCGATAATGAATGCAATCTGGCAACTGAACGTAAGAATGCTGCGTATCGAGCAATGCAGCAGTCTCAGAGAACACGAGCACGCGAAGAGAAATATAAAGAGCTCAGAAAAGAAGAAAAGAGAATTCACAAACAAAAAAAGGAAGCCTGGGAGAAAAATCTCGTTTGTGAACTAGAACAGTACAGAGAGCGACGGCCGCACCAGGCGCGGGAGTTCTACCGAAGAGTACGCGGTATGACGCAATTCACACCTCGTTGCACATACTGCAAGGACAAAGAAGGGAATCTGATCACCGATCCTCAAGGCATCTTGGAGCGATGGGAAGAGCACTTTCATGAATTGCTAACGAGGATTTGGAGGCTCCACCAATATCTGAGGATAATGCTGTGCTGTCACCACCAAGCTTAGCAGAAGTTAGCAGTGCCATCACCAGGCTCAAAAACAACAAGGCCTCGGGTGCAGACGGCATCCCTGCGGAGCTGGTTAAATATGGAGGGCCTACATTACACCAAGCGATTCATGAATTAATTGTGCAAATATGGGAGCAGGAAGCGATGCCAGAAGACTGGAGAAAAGGCATCCTCTGCCCGGTACATAAAAAAGGAGATATCACAACGTGCAGCAATTATCGTGGTATAACGTTGTTGAGTACCGCGTATAAGATATTCTCCGCCATCCTACAAAACAGGATGGCCCCATACGCTAGAAATATCGTAGGCCAATACCAGTGTGGCTTCAGCCCAGGCAAATCAACAACCGATCAGATTTTCACTTTGAGGCAGGCTATGGAAAAATGTCTGGAGTTTCAAAACTCAATCCAACACCTCTTTATAGACTTTAAAGACGCCTATGTTAGCATAGCCAGAGTAGAACTCTACAAAGCCATGAGAGAATTCGGCATTTCCAACAAGCTGACAAGACTATGTAAGTTGACCATGACCAATGTGACAAGCCAAGTAAAGGTATCCGGAAGACTGTCCAGACCAATCAACATCTATAATGGACTCCGACAAGAGGACGGTCTGGCCTGCCTCCTTTTCAACCTGGCGTTGGAGAAAGTGATCCGAGATTCGGGCGTGATATCAAGGGGCACAATCCTCCACAAGTCCACCCAATTACTGGCTTACGCAGACGACATTGACATCATTGGAAGAACATCAACAGCGGTACAAGAAGCTTTCATCCAGATTGAGCGGGCGGCAGGAAATCTAGGACTGCACATAAACGAAAGCAAAACAAAGTACATGGTGGCCTCGTCTGCAAGAACACCTAACATTGGTCCCACAATCAAGGTAGAGGAACACGGGTTTGATGTGGTAAAATCATTTACCTACCTTGGGTCAATAGTAGCAGCCGACAATAGCATGGAACCTGAAATACGCGAACGACTTCTAAAGGCCAACAAAGCCTACTATAGCCTGTCAAGGCTCTTCAAATCCAAACAACTAACCATAACGTCTAAACTTTTACTATATAAGACGATGGTCTTGCCGGTCCTCACATATGCATCCGAAACGTGGGTGCTTAGCAAAAAGCACTCTAACCTCTTGGCGGTGTTCGAGAGGAAAATACTTCGGAGGATTGTTGGCCCCGTATGTGAGGAAGGACGATTCCGGAGACTCTACAATGACGAGATCTACGAGCGCTATCGCGACATAGATGTTGTGAAGAAAATAAAGCTCGGTAGACTCCGGTGGGCAGGACATCTAGCTCGTATGAGGGAAGATGAGCCTGCTCGAAAGTTCTCTGCGGTAAGACTTATGGGGTGCGACAGCGAGGGAGACCCAACCTCCGCTGGAAGGATGGCGTAGACCAGGACGCTCAGAGCATAGGGATGCCAAACTGGATGACATCGGCTCAGAATCGGGACCGGTGGAGAGAACAGTTGCGAGAGGCCAGGACCGGATCCCGGTTGTAGAGCCGTTAAAGAAGAAGAGAAGTTGGTCAAAGATTACACAGGTCAACACAAATTTTGAGTCTGAGTTCTGCGTATCTGATTTGTATATCTCTCACATTACTAATGAAAGAAAGAATAGCTTTACCTGAAAGAGTTTGCTTTTGTAAATGACAGAATGAAATTCTTGATGAAAATCTTGCGAACAACCACCAATGTTTTCTTTAAAGGGCATTCTGCAACCTATGTGTTTAAAGTTATCAAGCGTATTTGAAATAAGGTGTTTGTAATCGTCAGCTCTGTTGTTTTCGAAAAAAACCACGAACCACTGCTTTGAAGCTGGTCCCATGCTTGACTTTCGTGAGTGTTGAGTAGCAGTGAGCATTCGTTGCTAGCCTTCATTTGCTTTATTTGTGGTCCGAAGAAAATACATAACAGCTTTTACTTTGGCTTCCAATAAATTAGGAAAGAAATTCTTTAAATATTGAAAAGCTTCACAATCTTGACGAAGAGCTTTAACGAATTGCTTCAAGTTGCATAGCTATGCCGGTTCTGACGCAGTGATATTATCGGTTATAGTCCAGAATATCAAAGCTAGTGACGATGTCTCTAAAATATTAAAGCCCATCGAAAGTTTTTAAGCCCACCCAAAACTTACCACAAAGGTTCTTGTCTAAGCTTCACGCCCAGAACAAACCAAAACCCAAACTTCAAGCTAAGGCCACATCCACACCCGAGACTACAACCGATAACGTCAATGCGATGCGCCAGAACCGACATAGCTATACTAACAGCACTCGTAGATCTTGTCGTTGTAGAGTCTCGAATCCTTCTCCCTCATATAAAAAGCTTAACAATACTTAGTATTTGCTCCGCTCATACAAAAGCCTAAATATGTATTGATCATTGTTAACGGTACAAAAGCAAAGTTTTTCAACAGTCAACTATGGTTTTAGTTATTTTTTGGTATAAGTGCTTAGAAAATAATCATTAAAATACAGGCTCAAAAAACATTTTGTTTTTTGTTGACCTGTGTTATCTTTTTCATTGGCGCATGTTACACAATGCGGCGAGAAGTTGGCCTTCCTTTCGTTTTGCTTTCGTTATCTAGTGCTACACAAGGTGGTCGACCAAAAAGCTTTTAGCCCATCATGTTTGGACGTCAAGCATCATTTCATGGAAAATATTTGCATTAGCTGATCTTTTTCTTAAAAAAAATAGTAGATTACATATCAAGGACCGAAAGGAGGCTTTTACGGACGAGTGCGGGGCCTCCGACGGCCCGAGATATGTACCGTATTTTTTTTTACAAGTGCCCGAGCCATATTTATTTGTTAGTTAAAAACTTTGAATAACACCGAGTACACGTAGTAAAGTGTCGCGTTTATACCGCTATTTATAGTTGTTGGTATGAATGGCTCGGTTGCCTAGTGACAGAGTGCCTGGCAATCTGAGAGGTTCTGGGTTTTTTTCATAAGTTAAAAAACTATGAGGAGCAGGCAGTACTTAGTAAATCGAAGCGGGAGGTAAATATTTTTACCGCCTGCCTCGATACTTTACCGCCCGCTTTCTCGGAGAGGTCTGGAAAACGCCATTTTCGGTCAAGAGAACTTGAATGAAAAGAGGCACTTTCGGGGTACATGTGAAAAAAAAATATTTTCGCTACTATTCTAGAATCTTAAGTACTGCAATAAAACAAAGCAAATGATATGTATAGGTTGGAAGTTGAGTGTAAATACATTTTTACTTCTCCTAGAAAAGGAAATATTAGGGCGAACAAAAAATGTCTGTAAATTTCAAAATCGTTAAAAACAGAACAATATCTAACAATTTGCAAACAGCATATGCCATAGGTTTCCATTATCATAACAAATGATAGAGAGAGTTTGGATTTGCATTAGCAATGGCATTTACAAAAAAAAATGTTTGTCACGCAAGAATCTGCCAAAGCTTCGAAAATTAAAGGTCATTTAAAATTTTCGAAATCCTTTTTGAAATGGTTCATTTGACGTTGAAATATCCACGATGTTCTCTCTACGCTCCCCATCGAAAAATAATATTTGATGCCCGCTTTGGATACCATAACACAGACGAGCGAACCGGTGGCTACGCCCACAAAAAAATTAACCCAGCTTGATTTTCGTCAAATGGTCTGCAGACCAATTTTTGGCTTGACAGCAGCCCACAGCCGATCAAATTGGTCGTCAAGCCAGCCATGCCTGCAGACCAATTTGACCGTCTGTGGGGCCATCTACGACCACTACAGGCTTGGAAGCAGACTTTTTGGTTGTACCTGTGCCGGGCCTAAAATCGTCTGACAATTGTGGAATTAACATGGCCGAAGCCGTAAGGAGCAATTTCAGGCCCGGCTTCAGCTATGGTAGTGTTAGTAGGCCCGGGAGCTTCCAGGATTGTAGTTTCGATGTACTTGGTGGGGCCCTTAATTCTGAATCTTTCTGTGTGTTAGAACGCGCGGCCATTATTTATACATCTGAGAAGAGAGAAAAGGGGCAGATACGTGCATATGTTTGCAGCATTTTTGTAATTAAAACGCTTTCGTTCAAGTTTTGTTATGAGCGTCTTTCTTTTCCCTTTTCTTCTCGTATCTCACCAATAAAACAGGTTCACTACTGTGACTTAAGCCTGAACCCATTATGACATACCGTAGCGCAAAAAACTGAACGAATTTGATCTTACTTCATTTTGACACAAGGCCCTAAATGAAAGCGTAAAGTGTCAAGTAACAAGTGTAAAATGGATTCCGTTAATGCAGATTTAAGTTATTTATTTGATTTATTTAAGTTGTGGAATTTAACCGAAAAATTGCTTGGAGACTGATACCGCTTACGTAAGCTTGCGTTTTGTGCCCTTATTACGGCAGGGTGCGTAAAATGCGAAAATTTAACGAACATTCGTCAAGTTTATTACGTCAAATAAACACTAATTTTTATACTTTAGGTTACGTACAGTTACGTTACGTACGTCATATTAGGTTCAGACTTGAGGCTTTCGTGTATCATTACCCAATGGCCCAATGTACACTAGCATTCCTTCAGCAGTAACAGAACCGGTTTTTTACGAGAGAGGTATAGACAGGCCGCCACATCCTCTTGCGCGGCCTGGGGATTAAATATGTTTGGTGGCCCTTAGGGATATTGAAATTCTAAAAAAACTTTGAGTAAAAAAATTTGTGGTAAGAATAAGTTCATTGAGAGCATTAAATAAATAAAGATACTGCACGGTCGGTTCTTTATTCGCGGATGAACCTAAATTTACATAGTTCAGCCTAGAATGGAACAGGTGTTATATGCTTAGCTCTGGGGCTCGGTACTCATCTCTATTTTGGCAGAATCAATCTCGAAGCTATCACAGCGGGAAAAATCCGAAGCGCTACTAAGGGAGCTGTAAGGAATTGTATGGGACGAACAAAACGCCCAAATATAGACCAATTCTCATTCGATGCTGTGGTCAAACAGAATAGTGGACTTGGTTGGTACTTAGTTGGGTGACCGCCTGCTAAAACCGCTGTCGACACTCGCGTTTGGAAGGACGAAAAGGCAATTTCAAAAGGTGAACAATAATATAAAGCTTTTCGACACCGCAGTTGTTTCACATATCCACAGGCGCTGTAACATAAATTGGAGGGTTACAACGTTTTTTCTACTTTTGTGATTGCTTCAGAAACGCTTCTAAAGAAAGCACCTGTAAAAGGAGTGCTCCCGACTGCGATCATGCAATGTTAAAAAAGATATAGAACTGGGATGGGAAAAGGAACGCTCCATGCTTTTTAAGGAGCGTTCTAACATTAATAATGCAGCGCTTCCATTTCCCGCCGGGTAAGCTTTCTCTTTTTCCATAATACCCAATTCGACCTTATATAGCGTGATTTTTTTGCTGTTTCGTTTTTCGACGGTCTGTTTTTGACAGCTCACGCGTGATTAGTGGCATGTGTCAAAGTCAAAGTTGTTCAGTTTGCATTGCTTTTTCATCATGGAAAAGCTTACACCCGAACAACGCTTACAAATTATTGAATTTTATTATTAAAATGTGTAAAATGTTTTTCGCGTATTTTATGGTCGTCATTATCGCCCTACTGAGCTATTCAAGCCATAGTGACCAAATTTCGCACCAATTTCACGCTATTGGACATCAAGCCACCCAACCCGTGTGGTTGAATGCGTACAGAAGAAAATATTGCTGCAGTAGCCGCCAGTAAAGACCGTGATGTGTCCATTCGTCAAGCAATTCATCTCTCGGTTTGGACCGGTGCATTGGCCTCCTAGGCGATTTGACAGCATTGGATTACTTTTTGTGAGGGTATGTGAAATCTATTGTTTATGCCAATAAACCAACATCGATTCAAGCACTAGAAGACAACATCACACGTGTTATCGGTGAGATACCAGCGGCGGTTCGAAAAAGTCACTCAAAATTGCACTTCTCCACCTGAAACGTAGTCGTGGCTAACATTTACATGAAAATCTTTAAAAAGTAAATGGCAAGGATTGATTTTTAATTTCCAAGAAAAATTTTATACGTTTTTCCAATTTTTCTGTGTTTTCTTTAAAAATTAAAAACCAAACGCTTAAAAAATCACCCCTTACTACTTCAGTGGTAGTAAAGAGACTACTTAAGGGCAAGCCAAACGTCCCAATCTAATCCATGATAAAGGTCCTCAATCTGTTTTTCCTCAATTATGGATTTGCTTACGATACCTATTGGTGTTGCAACTGGTGAACGCGGTTTCAGTAAATTAAAAATGATAAGGACTTTGCGGAAATAAAATCAAGGAAAATAGTGTTTACTATTTAAATATAATAAGTAGAGGAATCCATATCCATACAAACATGACATATATTTTAGAGTGCTGCATGCTTGGGTGTTAGGCTCTAGACTACTGCTTGCTTGACAATTATGGCTGTTTTGATTTTGGCGATTAGTACGCAGGGATATGGGGTTTTCACTTTTTGGGTTTCAATCTATTCTCGGGCCCCCTCTGGCCTGGCGCTCGGCGCAATTCATCCCAGTTGCCCCCCTTTGTGGCGGGCCCCTGGGTATAGAAAGGACAAGATGGTAGTGTAGTTACATGTTCACTAAAAAATTTCGGCGTGATCACTTAGCACATTCACAATGGGCTTCTGCTTACTCTCTTACTCTTACCGTGGGTAGCAAAATTATCGACACGCACAACAATTATCTCCGAGTAGAGACAAAAAATTAATTCGCGATGAAGGAATTCCTAGATTAATTTGTAAAATCGGCTCTGCTGCTGCTGAAGGAATACCCACAATAAGAGTGACACTCTCGATTCACAAACAAACAAACAATTTCTAATAAATTACATCAACAAAAAACATCTAATATTTAAAAAAGAATAGCTACAGTGCTTTTTCTAAAGAGCTCCCTAATTCCCTTAGAAAAGAAAAGGTACGAAATAACATCACAAAACTATCGCCCACATGCATATAATCTTTACAATATATATGTAGTCACCTATTTTTATAATGCATTTTTAAAGGCGACCAATCGCAATCACGGAACAAAAATGGAACAATCAGAAGATGGAAACATTAGGCCGGTTCTACACGTTCAACTTTTCGTTCAACTTCCACACTTTTTTCTTTTTCGCTCAAATGCAAAAAAAATGCTGGCATGTGAAAGGGGTAAGATTACTGGTCTTAGGCCATCTATGGAAAAGGGCGAAATGATGAATCATATTATTGATATTGCACCAGCCTATCTACAGTAGGGTGGGTCAAAAAAATCAATCAAAATCAAGTGACACGGAAAAATGGGTTGCTGGACACCTTACAAAAATTCTCACTCAACATGAGCTCTTAATTGTAATAGGAAAATCCTCCGCATCGCAGTTTTTTATTTTTTCGTCAGTCCAATAGAAAAAAATTCATACCTGATTGTACAGAAAAATGTATTCGGAGAATTTTGTAGGAAATTTAATGCTCTACAAAAAAGGTATATTATATTTTTTCTGTAAACCTCACCATTTGGAAGATATTGAAGATTTAAATTTGATTATTTTAAGACAAATTTCATTTTTGTTTCGGTAAATCTACAGTATACCATGACCACCTCCGATTTTGATGCAATTTTCACACAATGTACAGTTAACTATGCACAAATCAACTACGTTAACAAAAGTGTCGCTCAAGTCGCGTTTCGCTGTAATTCCACTTCAAAGTACCGTAATTCCAATAATTGAACACGTGATAACTCCTGTTATTTCACCAATATTGATGAAATTTCCCCAAATTATGTATTTTGACGTGGATAATTTATTTTTTCCAAAAAACTTGGCACTTATGCACCGTTATCTTTTTATTTAACAAAAATGAAATTTGTCTTAAAATAATCAAACTTAAATCTTCAATATCTTCCAAATGGTGAGGTTTACAGAAAAAATATAATACACCTTTTTTGTAGAGCATTAAATTTCCTACAAAATTCTCCGAATACATTTTTATGTACAATCAAATAATGATGAGGTATGAATTTTTTTCTATTGGACTGAGAAAAAAATAAAAAACTGCGATGCGAGGATCTTCCTTCTCATGTTGAGTGAGAATTTTTGTAAGGTGTCCAGCAACCCATTTTTCCGTGTCACTTGCAAAAAAAATAATTGATTTTTTTGACCCACCCTAATCTACAGGGTGTATCCGTTAAGTTTAAAAAACGGCCGGCTGTGAATAGGTTTTGAATAGACGAATAAAAAATCGTATGGGAGAGGGGAAATCGTAACGGTTCAGCCGCTAGAGCGTTTCGAAGTTTTTTTTAGAGTTTTGCATATTACCCTGTATTTTTGTAACCTTACAACCTATTTTCATGAATAATGTATCAGAGGACTCAGAATTTAAAACTGTAAAAATAAAGGTTCAACCCTACCAACTTCCAGAGCAATGAGTCATCAAAGTCAACATTTTGTTTTTTTAACAAAAATATCAACTTCAACTACCGTTTTCTCCAAAAAAATACACAGTTAACCAATACTTTTTTTTCCAAAATTGGAAAGCTTGGACAAATTCCTATGAATAATGTCCGGACAATTTTTATGCTACGGCCTTTACTTTTGATGTTATAAGCAATTTTGATGTTAAAATTGACTTTATTTGGTACTTTTCGACAAAGTTTAAGTGAAAAAGTACTAAAAAGGTAGATTAAAAAAAATTGTGTGCAAAAATAAATATTGTTGAGTGATTTTTTGACCGAAAAGTGATTTTTGGAAACTTTGACCTTAAATAACTTTAAAAGGGTTAATCGGGTCAACATTTTTGTAAGAACTAAAGTTGTAGAGAATTTCATTATCAACCTTTTTGGGCCTCTAAAGGGGTTGTACAACCTATAGAAACCGAGATACAAAGAAAACACGGGAAAAACACGATATCTCCGGCGGCCTTGTTTTTTCGTGATTCCGAAATTGTTTTCTTAAAAATTCGACCAATTTTCAGCCATTTTGGAATTTCGTCTCCTTTCGTGCGTTTTGTTTGCTAATTCCCCAGGGCTATGACCTTCCTTAGTGTATGCATTACTCAAATACCGCGTGGGGAAAGTTGCAAATACTTATGTAGCTTACATGGGATGTAAATTCAATCCTACAAGGGGCCCATTCACATTCCAAACGCAATTTGGAGCCCTTTTATCGCACAGAAATTTGTGTGCTTTTATCTCTGTTGCACGAAGGTGGATTCCAATTTGATGAATAGAGAGGGAATTTCTATGCGTTAAAAGAGATCCAATTTGTGTTTCCACTTTGCTTTTAGATGTAAACGGCCCTAACCTCTTCTTAAAGAAATACATACAATATGTGTAAAGCATTTATGTATATGGAAAATATCTACGATTGCGATAAACTTGCAGTTAGCTTGATTTCTGCCTTGAATGCAAATTATAATCAGTACTCGATTCTACCCTATAAGTAATCATATGTGTAAAAGTACTCGGTAAAAAGTATCGAGTACTGATATGAGTAGAATCAAAAAACAAATATGTACTCGTATGAGTAAAGAATCGAGTACCGCTTCCGTATTCCTACCCACATAGTCCCGTGCAGGCTGGATTGGACTGCGACTCCTACCTACCACTACCATGATGGTTTTGACATGATGTACAAACATCTAAAGAAAGTATGGGAGCTCGAATTTTTAATAGTTGGACAACAGGAAAAAGAAGTTTAGGACGACCAAAAAATAGATGGAAGAATGACATTCTAGAGAGAACTACGTAGGACGGCTGGAAGAAAAAGCCTTAAGAGGTCCGAGTCCTACAGTTAACCACATTTAAAAAAACAAAATAATTAAAAAATTAAAAAACACGACGCCGAATTAAAAAATGAACTAAAAAGTCAAAAACAAGTTTTAAGAACTAATGTAAGACAGAAACGAGGTAGAAGATATTTTTTTTTGGTAAGTATCACACAACTATCGTATATGTATAATCTGTATTTTTTCAGTCGGGGTACAGTTTTAATTGTACTTATTCTCGTAACATTTTGTACCCCGAAGGCAAAAACACAGAATATACATATACGATAGTTGTGTGATACTTAACAAAATAAATAAAATATCTTCTACCTTGTTTCTGTCTTACATTAGTTCTTAAAACTTGTTTTTGACTTTTTAGTTCATTTTTTAATTCGGCGTCGTGTTTTTTAATTTTTTAATTATTTTGTTTTTTATTTTATGATATTTTAGTGATTATAATTCATAAACCAATGTAGTTTTTATTAAGTGATTTTATTTTACTTCTTATTATTATAGCACTTTCAACTATTGAGATACAGTTTTAATGCAAAGAAAAGTTATCGAAGTTTTATTTATTCTATCTAAATTTAGACACGCTGATAGATTAGGCAGAAATCGTCTCAATGAGACCTTTCATTTGATACCCATATTGACCCGATCAGAAGAAAAAAAATAAATCGGATGTGACGTAAATTCGGTCTGACGGCCGCCATATTGCTTTTTTAAAAATTAACCGAGCCTATGTTAATCGGGCTCACTAAACGATTCTAACGGTATCCCAGCCATCTAAATCCGTTCAGGCGTTTAGAAGTTATGGTGGAACAAAGAAACATACAAACATACATACATGAATCCTGAAAACATTACACTCCTTTTTGGGGCAGTCGTGTTACATAGCGTTTGTATAAGGAATTTTAATTTCGCCTCAACAGCATACTAGGGTTAACTATTAAGTGTACATTCATGGTGTTGGGGTAATAAAAGAGGTTTCGAGTAATTTAATTTTATTTAAGCTTAAAATTCGCGATTATTTAACACATATCTATTAAGTGTTATATATATTTGAAATCGTCTCAATTTTACCTTTCGTTTGATACCCATATTGACGCAATCAGAAAAAAAAAATTGGGCGTGATGTAAACTGCGTCTGACGGCTGCCATGTTTTTTTAAAAATTAACCTAGTCAGACTCATTAAACGACTCTAACGGTACCCCAGTCATCTAAATCGGTTCAGGCGTTTAGAAGTTATGGTGGTAGAAAGCAACGTACATACACACAACAAACCTAAACACATTACACTCCTTTTTTTTTGGGCAGTCGTGTAAAAAGATGATATATAGAAAATAATAAAAAATCGGAAAAAACACAATTTATTTATATATTTCTCTTGTGCGTGTAATTTAATCAGTGCCGGATCTGGGTCTCCTGCGGCCCTAGGCAGTGGCGATGGTTGCGCCCCCCCTCCCCTTCGGCCTTCTTTCATTATCTATTTCACAAAATCGAAGTGTAAGGTCAAGACTTTTTGATACTTTTGGTTGAAGAGTCGAGCTATTGGACTAATTTTCTTTAACATTGGAAAAAAACCACGGAAATGATTTTTCACCTTTCAGTTTTTGAGAAGAAAACGCGGTATTAGATAATACAAATTCTTTCATCAGCGTGAATATTTTTAAGACTGTTTTTTGCGCGGATGCGGAAGAATTTTTATTAATTCATTCTGAATTGAATAAGTGTTTGGGACTTTTGCAAGATATCGCGGGGGTTAACCATGGCAACCGCAATCAAGAATCAAACGACTCTTCTCTCTTTCCAAAACTAATGTCTAACAATTTTGAAACGCGATTAATACTTGAGAAAATTTCGGCTGTTATTCACAACCACAAGAGGATAGAATAACATGTACAGTACATAGAAAGATCAATGCATAGGATTAGCGAGGAGTTCTATTTTATAAAAGATTAAGGATTTTCGCTTAATTCGACTGAATCTCGATTTCGGATAGGGCTGTGTAAGGGTATGGAGAATTAAGGACAGGATTGTTGATGCATGTACAGAAGAATTATTTATTAATAATAAATTTATTAATGAAATATTTATTGACCATACTTTAGATTATCCTGTCGATCTTATTTTAAATTTCCAAACAAAAAATTGAGGTAATCCTGAATAAGCTTCTCAAAGTCTTGAGTTTGGACAAGATCAGTGTTCATAGCGAGGCTAACTAAACTAGAATGTATTTCTTCGTTTAGAGTGTTTCTCAAATATTTGTTCACTCTTTTAAGTACACTAACGATATCACGAATTAGTTGTCAACATACAGACACAGGAACATTTTTAGAGCAACTTCAAGGTTAGGAAATAAACTGGACAATTTTTTCTCTCGAATCAGTTTCACGAATTTTGCTGGAACGTGATGAGTTTTATTACTTATTTCGAGAGCACTTGCGAATCCTTTGAAGTAAATGCACTCCTCTCCGAGTCATTACTGAAAAGAGCTAGCAAAATGAACTCCCAACAAATTCAAACTATTACCGGAACATGGTACGAAATATGCCAGTTTATTAAATTTTCTAAGTAAAGCTAGACCAATATATATTCCAGCCATATTAGATGCATTGTCATAACTTTGACCTTTCATATCTTCCAATAATAATTTCAGTTCCGACAGTGTATGCAATATTATCTTCTCCATGCCAGACCCGGTATGGTTCTCTAACTGTGAATTTAATGAATCTTTCCACTGGTGAACCGTCGAAATATATCGAAATATATCGCACTATAAACGTCAGTTGATCTAACTGTGTAATGTCTGGGGTAGAGTCTACACTTATTGAATAATACTTGCTTTGTTTAATCTCATCTACTATTCTTCTCAATATTTGTTTTTACATGAGATCTATAAATTCATTACATATCGTTTTTGATAAGTAAAGGCCTGAACATGTAACCGAACCGAAACGAAACCGAACCGAAATGAAGGATATGAAATGTATGAAAATGTATGAACTCAATTATGAAGCGACCGAAAAGGAAACGGAGCGGAGGATATAAATTCATTTCATTTTGGCTTTCGTTTCAGCAACTCAGCACTGGAAAGTACTGATCAGCTGATTGTCAGGTTTCAAAATCACATTTTCTTTTTCTTTTGTATATTTTTAATAAACAGAAAAACCATTTTACTTGTTTTCCCCTTGCCTGGATTTCCATGAGATCCAATATGACTTCTTAAGAAGAA
Organism: Thereva nobilitata; assembly: GCA_963855945.1. Classification (NCBI taxonomy): domain Eukaryota; kingdom Metazoa; phylum Arthropoda; class Insecta; order Diptera; family Therevidae; genus Thereva; species Thereva nobilitata. The sequence continues at coordinate 67,644,522 of OY979694.1, forward strand.
ATCATCATATTCCGCGAGTAGTTGAAGAATGCCTAAATAGTTTCCATTGTGATTTGATCCAAATTTTTCATCTTTTCCTCGAAATGGTAAAACCCTCATTCCGAGAAATTAAGTGACACTCATCACTCCAGACATTACTCAGTACTCTCCATGTATGACTGAATCAACCCAGCGGGAAATGAAGCGATTTAGAAAAGGTACTGAATCGCTTCTTTTGAAGCAGAGGAGTGCTTCTCTTAGCCTTGCCTTACATTTCTTTCTTAACATTGCATGTCCTAGCGGAGAAGCGATTCAATTAAGTTTATTTGTAACGATTCGAAAACGATTAATAGGAATGCAGAAGGAAGGGCAATTAGCTCGGTTCCCTTATGCCAGTTGGGGAAAAGCTTTTTTTAGATTTGATTTCCTACTGCTATGGTTAAAAGTCTTTATAAATTTTATTTTGCGTTGACGTCCATCCCAGTTCTTTGATGAAATGACTCTAGAAATATTGATTCTCTCTCTGGGACAACATGTGCTTATGAAGAGATTCCTTTGGCAGTGGCATAAAAGCGATTCTTTTGTGCTTCGGTTGGAAGCACGTCTAATATTTCCCGCTGGGAATCTTTCCAACACTGCTACTTCTTGTAATCAAAGTTTTCATGTTATTTCGGTGATCAGAAATAGTTTCATGTTCATTTATTCTCTTACTGTTTTTCCAATCATTGAAACCTTAGGTAAATGAATTTTCTTTTCCACAAGCACAAAATAATTTACAAGGCAAACAATAATACTGCAGCATTTTGAATTGGAGTACATAAGCCATTCTCTCTTTGTTTGTTCTCCATTTTGAAGAGGCATGAAAAACATATTTTTATTAGCCGACCGTGGATAATCTGAATACACGCGTTTTGAGTTGGTAAAGTCACATTGCTCTATTTTTAGTGCATGCCTAGAGATGATTCTTAAAATATAATCTTTGGTCTCAGAATTCAATATACCTTCTTTCTGACCACTCGAAGACTTTTCCAAATGTGAATATGATTTCAGCAGCTTGCACTAAACGAAATTTTTATATGAACTTGTAAAACTTTATAGAATCAAGAGAGGAAGAGAGTTTTCAATCATCTGGATGGTACGAAGGCAGTCACGACACTGGCTTTATGGCCAAAATCATGTCATGGCCAAAAACATGCGAGAAATGGAATAACTAAATATATGCAACGCTCCTCTCGTCCGTCGAGAAACTTCCCAGCGGGAAATGGAATCATACCAAGAAGCATGACGATAGTCTTTTTTGGAAGGCGAGAATTCCTTCCTTTTCGCATTCCGCCCCATATCTTTTTTGTGCACCCATGTCATTAGAAGGAATGAGTCGAAAAGCTCTAAAAGCTCATTCACCTTCCCCATGCATTCCCGGTAAGGTGTTTGTGATACGTTCTCTTTTATTTCTTCCAAGGCAGTAAAATTTCTTACACCTTCTAAATATATTGAGATCCTTGGAAGATATTGCTTTAATCCTTTTATAATAATCTTTTAGATACACATTTTTATACACAATTTAATGGTAAATTGTATTAACTGAATAAAAACTTTACATTAATTACATATCCGTATTTGACCCTTCGATCCTACTGTTGTGGAACTATGAATACGAACTCCTTCCTAAAAGCTTCTTGAGGAAGGCCTTCAAACTTTTCCCGCTGGGTTCATATCCTAACTCTTATTTGAAAGAGAATTTTATGAGATTGCTAAAATATTATGTATTTTTCAGGAAAAATCGTCCTCGAATATATCTGTAGGACCGCGGCTTGCTGCCCCCAGGGCGCTGGGGCTCTAGACAGCCGCCTATACTGCCTAGTGGCTAATCCGACACTGAATTTAATGATCAGGAGCGCGTTCAAAAACCTTACTATGGTTAACCATTGTTAACTATGGTAAACTTTTGTCGTTCAAAAACTCCGTGGTTAACTACACCATAACCACGAGCATAACTTTTTGGCGTTCAAAAACTCCCGTTAGTTAAATTTTAACCCTGTTCGGGAGCATGGTTAGCGATAGTTAAGAAGAAGAAGAATAAAAACAACTCTCTGACAGTTGTTTTAATGTTAAAAACATGAACAAATTAAAGTGGGATTTGTAGGATTATTGCAAATAAATAATAAATGAAATAATTGGAGCAATTAGCGGGGACTATTTTATGGAAAATTTTATTTTTGTTTTTTTTATTTTTCTTTAACCTGTAGTTAACCACAGTGCGTTCAAAAACCTCCATGGTTAAACATAAACTTTCGTGGTTAAGTGAAGTGATGCAGCATAACCACAGCTTACCTCGTGGTTTACCAGTGTAACGTTTTTGAACGCGCTCCAGATCACTGTAGTTTAAACCAAATTACAGTTTAGTGCAGATAAAACGGGTAAAACACAGAACATTTACGGTAAGTAACTAGAATTTTCTTCTAAAAGGAAAATCTGTTTTGATATAATTTTAAAGGCAAAGGATGATATAAAATGGCTTAAAAATTCTCAGAAAGGAATTTTCTTTCCTTTTGTCCTGTGACCTCCTTGGGGATATTTTAGATTCCCGACGATTTACTGTAGTTTAGCCAGGAGTTTGAAGAATGGAACTTTATAAAAGGACATCTTGGAATGTATTTGATGCCATCACGGGCTTTCTTTATCTTTATAAAATTTTACTGCAAAAATTGGTATGTCTCGGTGCCTCTGAAAAATGACTTTTCACAAAGGTTTTCCCTTTCATACCCCCTTAGTGTTGTTTTTCCATAAAAAGTAAATATCTACGAATTCCATGAGTATTAAAATTGGGGACCTTGAGATCCGTTGAAAATAACCGTAGGCCTTATCCTTTTACATCCTTTCGGTTTTTTGTTTAATTTATACACTTACAAAGTTTTCAAATCATCAAGTGCCAAAGGCATATCTATTCTGCACGGGGAACAATTTCAAACGACACTCAACTGGAATTTTTGTATATTTACAAATATGTAACCACCCCCCCTTGTACTTCCACGCGCGATATGCCAGGCCCTGGAATTTTATTACAAATATTCCCTGTCTGCTATCACGCGGTGTCATCCATCCGAATTGAATGGCGGAATTTCTGCGTGAAAGAAATTTCGTAGAAAGTATTCCGCATCGTGAAACCAACAGCGTTAATGCGTTGAAAAATTTTGTTTGTTGAATTTTTTCGTGGTGAACTGCAGAGGGGTTGGTGTAAAAGGGGTTTGTGTTTTTTTTTTGGAAAGAAAATGCTTAAAATTTTTTTGATAAAGTAAGTGCTCTACGGTTGCAGTGCATCATTGTATGAGTACATCATGTATAAAAAATTTGTGATAGGGGTGCTTGCGTCAAAAATCTCAAGTGCCTAAAAATAAAATGTTTTGTTCGCGTCGGAGAGAATAATTTACGAGGGGGTTGCAGAGTCAATTTGTATGAAAGTGATTTAAAAAATTATCTCAAATGTTTCATTTCGATGAAGAATATATGAGTAAATAAACAAATCTTGTACATAATGAGATAGCTTTTTTAGAACTGAAGATGCACGAACGCGACTGCAAAATTATACGTACTAAATATACGCACACACCGAGTATTTATATTTAGTTTTCAAGTTTTATTTTTTTTAATTTTATTTAAGAAATTGAATTTTGGCAAAAATATGCTTTAAAAAAGTTTTCTAAAGCCCCATACACGAGCGCTCCATTATGGCGCCAGTCCGGTGCGCCGGCTTTGAAATTAGCAGCTTGCAGCCTTCCAGGTGATTAAACATAAATCCTATAACTCTAGACCGAGTTTATCCAAGTTTCGCCGCACATGGTGAGGTTTTGGCGTGGCTCCGTGGCCAAGATATAGATAGTTGTTTTGGACGGCAGGCGCCTACAACAATCGTTATTGTTGGTATCTTTCATTTTTATTGCTCAAACTTCTTTTTTTCTATCAGGCCTAGTTATTCTCTAGCAGAATAGTCCTCAGCACAAATGGGTTTGCATCTTAATATATCCAATCCATATATAAATTCTTTGGTTGGTGTGTAATGTAGAAAACTAATCGAGCTTACTGATACCCGATACGTTGAATTTAAACCAAAACAAGACGGCAGCATTAGGGTCAGGGTCGCAGTCAGAATTTTTGTTTGGAGGCGGGGGCGTTTGTTATAACCGGCGACCTTTTAGTGTGTTTGACAGAGTTTGAACTGGTTGCTTTGGTGAGTTTGGTCTGGTTGCTCTGAATATCTCCAAGACTTTTGATAGAGTTTGGCACCCTGCTCTGTTAGCTAGACTCCAAGCTCTTAGTATTGACTCAGTTCTGAAGAATTAGATCGAGAGTTTTCTTTCCTGGCGTTCCATCAAGATAGGACTGACGCAATTTTTTCGCCCGTTATTTTTTAATCTTTATAAATGACTATTCCAAACCACTTAACAGCTTCGCTGATGGCGCTCCTCTGCGTTACTTATAAGTATGTCTTCGATAATACAAGAGATGCACGTGCCAGATCCTGTCTTGACGATCGTGGACTTTATGTCCAACTCAATCAACAGGGGCATTGAACTCATCCTCGATTGGTGTCGCTAGAATCTGTCGAATTCAGTGCGTCCAAAACAAAATAAAGGGTGTTTTTTTTAGAGTTACACAACTTTGAGTTGGCAATACTGCTTTATTTGACAGCCCATTTAACAGCCGATGGTTGCTTTTTGTTTAGTTTGGTTTGACATTTCATTATGAATAGACTTACACCAGAGCAACGCTTGCAAATTGTTGAAATTCAAAATAATGGTGCTGTTCGTCAAACTTATCGTGCACTTCGTCCACTTTATGGCGTACATAATCGTCCTTCAGAGCGGCTAATTCGAATAACAATGGATCGTTTTCGGACCACGTTTACTGTTCAAGCAAATTGTATTTTACGTTGGAAAAACGGTTCAAAATTACTGGCCACGACAACCGTTCAATTACAAATCAGAAAACCCACGATTTCATCAAAACACTCAAGTCAATAAAATTTATGTTTATTACACTAGAATCTAACTTTCTTACAAAATCAAATTCAAATCTTAATTTAGCAAAGAACTCAAGCAAATCAAAAAACAAATCGTAAAAAATCAAAGAAAAAATTCAAAAAATCACTTGTATCAAAAACTGCCAAAGTAAAGTTCAAAGATCTTTTTTCCGATATATATATTAAAGGCCTACGTGAGCTCTGCAAGCTCGCCGTTACATCGGTAATATTCCCCTCATGTTATTTCTTATTTCCCCCATCCACATTCGCTCTTCTCTGGAGCTTTTAAGAGAATTTACGATCGTGAGCTTTATCGAACTGCTAAAGCTCACGATCGTCATCTGTCAAAATTAGCTTGTGTTATTAAATTATTGTGATATATTGTGGATGGCGAAGTAAGTGTTTAACCAGGGTAAGTAATACTAAATATTAAGAACATTAATTTAATATAATATAAAATACTGTGACTCTGTGTTGATTTAATTGTTATGTAAGTTTCTGTTTAATCTAATGTTTATGTTCAATGTTTGTTTATGTTAGCTTTGAGGTTATGTTTTTGTTTACAAATTTCTTAATGTTTATATTTATCAATCTTCATCTATCTAAGTTACTAATCATTCTTAACTAATTTTAGGTTGTGCATTAAAGTAGGAGGAACAATTCTTATGGTGCCTTGGATGACCAGACCTGGATGACAACAGCGAAAAGATGAGTATTATTATTGTTGAAGGGTCCTGTCTAATGTCGTCTATTTTTTGCCTTTTAGGTGGATCCTAAACATACTGCCGGGCCTTGGATCCTCTGGATCCTAAATTAATCTGAAAGAGCAAGTGTGATTAGTTGTTCACTACTATGCTATCATGTGTTTGAGGAGGACGTATGAACAAGGAAATTTGGACAAAGAGAGGAAAATTTGATAGAAGGAAGGAAATTTTGATAGACGGAAGGAAATTAAGGTATGAGAACATGTGACGTATTAACCAGTCATCGATTTAGTGTTTGTGATTTCGTCTTCTAATGGCAACAAACACAGTTTTGCAATAGGGCGTTTGAAGATGCTGTCCTTTGTTTTTATTGTGACTACTCTCACTAGGTTGTCTGCACCAGGATGAGTTTCCACAATCCTTCCAACGAGCCATTTTGTTGGGGGCAATTTTTCGTCCTTGATGATCACCATTTGTCCCACTTCTAAGTTTTTGGATTTGCCTAACCACTTGGGCCGCTGCTGTAGCTGTGACAAGTATTCTCCTTGCCATCTCTTCCAAAACGACTGTGTTAAATGCGTTAGGTGTTGCCATCGTGTTAGTGAATTGAGTTTATAGTCTAAAATGGACGGTTCGGGTATCGCCAACGGGGCCTCTTGTATTAAAAAATGTCCTGGCGTCAACGTTGTTAGATCGGTTGGATCATCCGTTACCGGTGTAATTGGCCTGGAATTGAGACAAGCCTCAATTTGTGCTGCCACTGTTGTGAACTCTTCATACGTCAAGGCTGTGTTAGTTAGAACTCTCTTTAAGTGATGTTTTGTGGCCTTAACACCGGCTTCCCACAACCCTCCGAAGTGTGGTGCTGATGGAGGTATGAAATGCCAGTTTATTCGAAACGGAGTGCTTATTTGTGGAATTTCTACCCTTAATTGCCTTATGTGTTGGTTATAGTCTTTATCCAGTGTTCTATTTGTTCCAATGAAATTGGTACCGTTGTCCGAATAAATGTCAGAACACATTCCTCTTCGACTGACAAATCTCTTTAAAGCTGCATAAAATGCATCAGAGGTTAACTCGGAAACAACCTCAATGTGTATTGCTCTGACAGCCAAACATACAAATATCGCAAGATAGCCCTTGTACGTTTTTTGACCTCTACCCTTAGAAGCCTTAACATTGAACGGTCCGCAAAAATCTACACCAACATGGGTAAATGGACGAGACATTCTAGTTCTAGGAGCGGGTAAATTTCCCATTAATTGTGTTAGTGGTGTTGCCCGTTGTTTGACGCAAGTTATACATCGATGAATCTCTTGCTTAATTGCATTCCTGGCGTTTATAATCCAAAAGCGTTTTCTAAGTAGGGCAATCATCAATTGTGTTCCACCATGTAATGTTCTAGCGTGCATGTCCCTGATTATAAGTGTAGTAAGTGGATGTTTTGGGCTTAAAATCACTGGATGTTTCTCGGACCAAGGCAGGTTAGACGTTTCTAGTCGTCCCCCGACTCTCAATATATCATCTTTATCGATAAACGGCATCAAATTTTTAATCTTTCCTCCCTTTATGCTTCTTCCCGATCTCAATAGCTTCAGCTCTTCTTCGAATTCTTCTGCTTGGGCGTCCTTCATCCAATGAGTCAAGGAATGGTTTAACTCTGCTGTGGTTAGCCAGGGTGATGAGCATCGGTGGATTCCCTTGCACTTGTCGATGAATCGAAAACAAAGGCTGGAAATTCTCAGGAGTGTGGTGAGGCTAGAATATTTGTTTACCAGTTTAATCGTGTCCTTCTTGCATGGTATGGATAAACACACGTTAACATTCTTCCTCTCCTCCAATTGCGTATTGTCAATCTCCCTTGGGGGTGGCCAATCTGCTTCTGATGTGCTGAGCCAGCTCGGCCCATTCCACCATAACGAGTGTTCTTCTAAGTCCTTTGGTGATATGCCACGAGAAGCGCAATCTGCTGGGTTATCTCCAGACGATATAAACCTCCAAGTTGTACAATCCACGGAGCCTTGGATTTCCGACACGCGGTTAGCTATAAACGTCTTCCATCTTGATGGATGCGCCTTTATCCATGATAACACAATTGTCGAGTCGCACCATAACGTAAGATTGATGCTGTCGAACTTCAAGGCCCTTTTAACAATGTTAAATAATCGAACCAACAAAACGGCTCCACATAATTCAAGGCGCGCTAGCGAAATCTGTTTTATAGGAGCCACCTTAGTTTTTGAAGTCAGCAGTCGTGTAGAAATGGTTCCTGACTCATCTATCGCCCTTGAATAGACAACAGCCGCATAAGCACGATTCGACGCATCACAAAATCCATGCAGTTCTATCTTGGTCGTAGTCGTATGCAACCACCTGGGTATTTTTATCTTTTCTACACTTTTAAGTTCCTTTTGAAGATCAAACCACGCTTGAGCTATATCTTCAGGTACTTCGTCGTCCCACTCGATACCCGACAACCACACTGACTGCATCAAAATTTTCGAACGTATAACAATTGGTGCTAGTATTCCTAATGGGTCAAATAATTTCGATATTTGTGATAGTAATATCCTCTTGGTAAGTCGTTCAGCTGGTGTATCAACATTTATTTTGTACATAAAAGCGTCTGCATTAGGGCACCATAGGACACCTAGTGTCTTAATACCCTCATCAAACTCTATACTGTAAATTTTGCTAATTTCCTGATCCTCAATTGGTATGTTTTTCAATAGTGTTGTTTCGTTAGTCGTCCACTTCCGTAAATTAAAACCTCCAGACTTTAACAATTCCAATAATTCAGTTTGTAGGTTCATCGCTTCAGTAATAGTATTGGCTCCCGTCAGCAAATCGTCCACATAAAAATCCGATTTCAGTGCTTGGGCTGCAGATGGAAAGTTTTCTTCCTCGTCGTCTGCGAGTTTATATAATGTTTTGATCGCCAAATAGGGAGCGCATGCTGTGCCAAATGTGACGGTGTGTAGACAGAAATCTTGGATAGCGGTTGATTTCGAAGGCCTCCACAGGATACGTTGATAATTTGCATCGTCATCATCCACAAGAATTTGCCGATACATTTTCTCTATATCAGCGGTGAATACGAACTTGTGCTTGCGCCATCTAAGGAGAATGCTGATCAAATCGTCTTGTAGTTTGGGTCCCACCATTAGTGTTTGATTTAGCGATGGTCCATGTGATGAATTTTGGGAGGCGTCAAACACAACTCTTAATTTGGTCGTCGTGCTCTCCTTAAATACCGCATGATGCGGAAGGTAGTATGATTCGAAATATGTCTCGTTTTTTTCATTTGTTTTCACTTTTTCCGTAGGTGTCAGGAGTGGACGCATATGGTTGAGTTCTTGATACTCTGCTAAGCATTTCGAATACTCCTCATACATTTGGGGGTCCTTGGCGAATCTAAACTCAAGATGATTGAATCGTCGTAAGGCAACTGGGCGTGATGAACCAAGCAATGGACGTTGTTCATTAATGAAAGGTAATTTGACGATGTAACGTCCGTCTCGTGCTCTTCTTACTGTTTTTTCGTAAAATGTCTCACAGGCCTTTTCCTCTAGTGTCATGCATCTTTCACCTTGAACCTCCTCGATTTCCCAAAACTGTCGGAGATCCTGTTCCCATTGCATGTGACAATGACAGCTAACAACTCGGTTTGTGGTAGAAGGTGATGTTGTTTCGCCGGACAATATCCATCCCAACGACGTCCGTTGTGCTAGGAGACCATTCTGAATTCTTTTAAGTCCGTCCAACAGTATTTTACCATGTATACCCACTCCAAGGAGAACGTCGATCCTGTTCGGAGTGTAAAATTGAGGATCTGCCCAACATAAATGTTTCAATTCTTGCAAGTGTTTGTCAAGCTTTAATCTTTGAGGTGGCAGGATGTTCGTTATGGAATTAATTACTAATGCTGTTGCTTCTAATTGAGTGTCGTCGTGTATTGATTTAATAGTGAAGTTTACCGATCCTTTTGCTAAATCTGCTTTCAAATTTCCAACCATATTAACATCGACATTTGTACGCGATCTTTTCATTCTCAATAATTGTGCTATACGCTCTGTTACAAATGACACCTGAGATCCAGGGTCTACCAAGGCACGCACCACAACTTCTTGTCCACCTGAGACACTAATGCGTATAAGTGCTGTGGCTAAAAGAGCTTCTTGTGGTGAGCTCGAACTTTCGACGTGTAGCGAGTTCACTTCGCCGCTGATGGCTGTTGGTAGATTGTTAGATACACAGTCTAAGGTTGCTGATGTTGACGGATGAATTGTGGTTGACGTGAAATTGGCGATGACGGTTTCACTATGTAGGAGTGTGTGGTGACGATGTTTGCAGTGACGGCAAGAATGTATGCTAGGACAAGAAGACGCCTTGTGCCCTTGGCCTAAGCAATTTGAACATAGTCCTTTTTTTGCGACGATATTTCTTTTTTCTTCAAAATTCATTTTTAAAAATTGCTCGCACACTCTTATGTTGTGGTTCCCTGCACACAGCGCGCACTTGATGCCTTGAGCTACATGGAATACTTGCCTTGCTGCACTCGATTGCCGTGTGATGACAGTGGGTTTCTTGGAATTAGTCCCTAGGGCTTCAAGAGTCCTAAATTGGCTTTCTAAAAATATTCGCAGATCCTGATATTTAGGGAATTCAGTGGACGCTCCAATGTTTTGTTCCCACAGTCGTTTGGTTTCAGAGGGCAATTTTTCACTGATGATGTACGTTATTATGGTATCCCACGAATCGACGTCGATATTTAGATTTCTCAACGCTTGCAATGATTCATTTGTTGTGTCCAGCAAATTACGGATGTTTATCGCAGTCATAAGTATGTGTGGGCTGTGTAATTAATGTTTTTAGCTGTGCTTTTATTAAAAGTCTTTTATTGTTATAGCGCTCATTCAGAGCCTTCCAAGCTGGCATGTAGTTTACTTCGATTATATTGAAATGTTTCAAGAATTGCTCTGCTTCTCCCTTAAGTGTAGACCTCAGATAATGCAACTTCTGTACGTTAGAGATCCTAAGGTTGTCGTGAATTAATGTCACGAATAAATCACGATAAGACGTCCACTCATTGTAATTTCCACTAAAATTGGGAAGGTTGATGCGGGGCAATTTAACGCCTTCACGTTCCTCTTCTCCTCGTACTGTGGAGTTCAAATTAGGTTCCGGATGCATTGTTTCTGGATACATTGTGTTTATGTCGTCTTGTATATCGGATTTTCCTATTAAATAGCAATCCTGCGTTTCCATAAATATGTCGTCGTCAAAGTACTGCTTTGCTTGTTTTGGCAATTCTGCAATTGTTCTTTTAGCGGAAACAATTTCGCGATGCCGCGTTTTAAATTCAAGCCAAGACTCGGTAAGCGATTCTAAACGATTATTTAAGTATGATTTTGTTTTTCGCGATTTTGAGTCTTTTTTAGAGTTACGATTGAATTTTAGCATGTCCTCATGTGCAGTGTATTGTTCTGCGATCAAAGTTTCAAACTCGGCTAAATCCATTTTAATTCACCTTATGTGCTTACAATTACTAATAAGGATAAATTGGAATTGACTCACCAAATTAAATCCGTGCTGATGAATGCTGGGTGGGTTGATGAGCTTGGGTTGAGTTCCAGTTTGTCCCTTCTGCTTGTGTGTTACAAGGTCAATACGTCTTAAGACCTTTCTAACATTCAATAAAATGTAAAACCTTAGAATCGACACTTTGTTTTAAAACTACACTGGTCTGCACTGATCAAATGTCACTATGATAGCTCAAATTTCACTAGTTTTTATTTAACAAAACACAATCGCTTTAGTCAAATTTTCAGTTATACCGTGTTTAACACGATCCGGCTCGAAGGACCATTTTTTTATGTTCAAGCAAATTGTATTTTACGTTGGAAAAACGGTTCAAAATTACTGGCCACGACAACCGTTCAATTACAAATCAGAAAACCCACGATTTCATCAAAACACTCAAGTCAATAAAATTTATGTTTATTACACTAGAATCTAACTTTCTTACAAAATCAAATTCAAATCTTAATTTAGCAAAGAACTCAAGCAAATCAAAAAACAAATCGTAAAAAATCAAAGAAAAAATTTAAAAAATCACTTGTATCAAAAACTGCCAAAGTAAAGTTCAAAGATCTTTTTTCCGATATATATATTAAAGGCCTACGTGAGCTCTGCAAGCTCGCCGTTACATCGGTAATATTCCCCTCATGTTATTTCTTATTTCCCCCATCCACATTCGCTCTTCTCTGGAGCTTTTAAGAGAATTTACGATCGTGAGCTTTATCGAACTGCTAAAGCTCACGATCGTCATCTGTCAAAATTAGCTTGTGTTATTAAATTATTGTGATATATTGTGGATGGCGAAGTAAGTGTTTAACCAGGGTAAGTAATACTAAATATTAAGAACATTAATTTAATATAATATAAAATACTGTGACTCTGTGTTGATTTAATTGTTATGTAAGTTTCTGTTTAATCTAATGTTTATGTTCAATGTTTGTTTATGTTAGCTTTGAGGTTATGTTTTTGTTTACAAATTTCTTAATGTTTATATTTATCAATCTTCATCTATCTAAGTTACTAATCATTCTTAACTAATTTTAGGTTGTGCATTAAAGTAGGAGGAACAATTCTTATGGTGCCTTGGATGACCAGACCTGGATGACAACAGCGAAAAGATGAGTATTATTATTGTTGAAGGGTCCTGTCTAATGTCGTCTATTTTTTGCCTTTTAAGTGGATCCTAAACATTTACTCTTAATGATAATGTGCATCCTGTGAGACGCCAACCAGTGCGAACTGAAGAAGCTGTAGCCGCTGTACAAGAAAGCATTGAAGAAGATCCAAATCAATCAATTCGTCGCCATTCTCAGCAACTGGGGTTGTGTCCTTCCACTTTATGGAAGATTTTACGAAAGCATCTTGGCTTAAAAGCTTTTAAGATTCAACTTGTGCAGGAATTAAAGCCAAACGACCATCGTATGCGCCGCCAATTCGGCGAATGAAGCACAAATTGATATTGATATTGATTTTCCATTCAAAATTTTGTTCTCCGATGAAGCCCATTTTTGGTTTTGTCGAAACACCATTACATCGACAGAAATTTACGGTTTGGTGCGCTTTATGGGCTGGCGGAGTCATTGGTCCATATGTCTTCAAAAACGATGATGGTCAGAATGTTACTGTCAATGGTGAACGGTATAGGGACATGATTAGAAATTTTGTCGAACCTCAATTAGCTGGTATTAATCTTGCTGACATGTGGTTCCAAAAGGGCGCAGCCACATGCCACACAGCGCGCTATAATTGATTTACTCAAAGAAACTTTTGATGAAAGAATAATTTCACGTAATGATCCAATTAATTGGCCACCAAGATTGTGTGATTTAACCCCATTGGATTATTTTCTTTGGGGTTATGTAAAGTCACCTGTCTACGTCGATAAACCAGAGACAATTGAACACCTGGAAGTCAACATTCGAAGAGTTATTGGCGAAATACGGCCGCAAATGCTGCGAAAAGTTTGTGAAAATTGGTATTCCAGATTGCGCCTTGTACGCGCCAGCCATGGCGGCCACATGGCCCAAATCATATTTAAACATTAATGTCATAAAATTTTCTATCCAATAAAGCCAGTTTCATTGATATTAAAAATATATTTCTTTGTTTTATTATGATTTAAACTTGTGTAACTAAAAAAAACAACCTTTACAAAGGGTATAACTTGAAGGGGCCTATCCACTATCGAGCATGCATGACATGAAAGAACGAGCTTTTAGATGAACGGCAGTGGAGATGAGGCCCCTCATCCCCCGTGTTCTTTTAATGAACTGGGTTTTGAGAGCTTTTGAGTTCCCATACAAAATCGAAAACCCAGGTTTTATCTGGGTCTTCTGGTTCTTCGATTTTGTATGGGAACTCAAAAGCTCCTCAAAAGCTCTCAAAACCCAGTTCATTAAAAGAACACGGGGATCATCTCCACTTCCCCGTTTATCTGAAAGCTCGTTCTTGCATGTCATGCATGCTCGATAGTGGATGGGGGCCTTGACACACGGCAATGTAATTTGACCAAAATTCATCATTAATGACGAACGGCATTTAGGGGGTGACACGAAAAAATGTATGGGTGTGTAGTAAAAAATGTCAGTGAAGACAATCAATTAAAAAAATTGATTTCCCTGTTACGTTTTTGTTCACCCGCGCGGATGTATCAATCGGCTAGTCTGGAAACAATCTATATAAATATAATTGGAGTGTCTGTCTGTGATTTTAAAAAAAATTGTCTTTTTCTAATCTCATATTAGTCCAGTCAAATGGTAGTTTTGACGTAACGGAAGTTTTTTCTCAACGATTCTATATGTCTTTTGGGTTGGTGAATCCGAATTTCAAGTTTGCTGCCTTGTAGGAGGTCGGCTTCACAACGAAAAACGCAAAAAACCTCAAAATTGTCCACTTTTTTCAATATTTCGCTGATACCTCCAAAACTATGCGTTTTTCGAAGATGACTACCATATACAAAATTTCCTACAAAATACACTACTCAATTTTGATTTTCTGATGAGGAGCTTCGGCGCAAAGCGTGCTGAAAAACAGTGATTTTTTGGCTTTTCTGTGAAAACGTAAAAAACGCCCACTTCCACCCGCCACAACTCGAAAAATATACACCTTATGGACAAAAACCCTTATACCACGTGAAATTACATTAAATTTCCTACAAGACAAGTCTAATATTCAATTTTCTCATAAGGGTCGAGGGAGCAAACGAAAATTACGAAAAATGCCTTCTGCGACCAAAGTATGGGCCTGGTCATAAACGCAGAACTGCGGTCATTCTGCAATATTCAGCTACAGACTTCCAATTGCTAAATACTGCAGAATTACCGCAGTTCTGTGTTTTTGATCAAGCCCTATGTTTGATGAAAACATTAACAAATTATAATTAAAAAAACGCATAGTTTTCGAGATATAAGCGAAATACTGAAAAGAGTGGGAAAATTTTGACGTTTTTTGCGTTTTTCGTTGGAAGCCGACCTCCTACAAGGCAGCAAACATGGAATTCGGATTAACCACCCCAAAAAACATAAAGAACCGTTGAGAAAAAAACTTCCGCAATTATGTTACGAAACCATCGGTATTTTACATCGATTGACTGGACTATATGGTTATTTGCAATTTTTGTCTTTGTATTTCTGGGAGGTATGTCTGTCTGTCTGTTTGTCCGGGCTAATCTCGAAAACGGCAAATCCGATTGTGACGGGACTTTCACTGGAAGATTCAGTTTTTTCTTGGCCATGTTTTAGGCTATTTTTTCACTCGGATCCGACTATCGGTTCAGACGGAAAACTTGATCCGATAGCGGGTGAAAACTTTTTTTTATCAGTCCAATTGTAAACCTCAAAGCTCGGAAAGGGATAATCTGATTTTAGGACTTTCAAGGGATGATTCAGTATTTTTTTAGGCGTATAGACTACTTTTTCACTCCGATCCGACTATCGGATTAGACCGAAAACATAATCGAAAGAACGCGAATGAAAAGATGTCACTACGAGATATTGTTCTTTTAATTGGCGGAAATCAACGCATCATCAACAGTGTCAATACGGGTGAATTTTTAAGGACCATGTCATGCGCCAAATTGTGAATTTTAAGATTACACAATATACGCCAAACTTGCAAAGTTGATGACCTTTTTAGCGCTTTTTTGGGGAACAAAATGTTGAAGTCGCCATAGGGCAAGTAGGGTGCCAATGCCTCAATAGGGTGCCAATGCCTCAATGTCAAAATCTACGCGCACGAGACCTATGATTGAAAAGGTGTCTTTTGTGCACGTAGTACAAAATTTTTCCGATAACTGGCGCTCAACATCGAATTTTAAAAGAAGTTGTAACATTTTTTATAACTCTTTATGTATCCAAAATCATGTTTTGCAAATTTGTTCGTTTTTTCATTATTCCTTTTCCCATCCTTATGCACGCGTATTTTTTTTATTAAAAGGCGACGCACGTGGCTTTTGCTACTTATGACACTGGGAAAAACGTATGACACTGCGAAAAACGCAAAAACCCATCTTTTGTAATAATTGATCGGCTTACAGATGGCCCTCGATTTGTGTTTTAGACGTAGCGAAGTAAAATTTGCTTCATTGGCTTTCGTAATTACAAGAGTAGTATTCGACATATGTCCGTGTGTTGAGGGTATTATTTCCAATAAAACCTGTAACATTCCTACATCCGTTTGAGTGGATGGTGTAGAACTAATGGGTGACTCATTCCTTATTGATTAGCGTGATATTAGCCATAGACCTGCGATGGAATGATCACGAATTATAAATGGCCAAATGAGCGTGCCGTTTCTCAAGAGATGGAAGTTCCTTCTCCAGCAGTCGACCCTATCTGTATATACAAATCCAACATTCGGCCTCTTCTCGAATACAACTCCCCTCGGCTCATTCCTTTTCCTTACAGCTGGCTTTGTGCGCACGCTACAGGCAAAGAATTCCTTCATAAATAAAACAACCCGACTCTGAAACAACTTTACACAGTCTGAATTTCCGAACCCCCACAACATCTAAGAGTTCAAATGCAGGATTCATCTCGTTGAACAACCACCCGGCTCCTGGCGACCTTAAACCTTTTGAAACATTACGTGACCAAAGGCAAGATGGATCGTAGTACACAAAGAGTGATTTCTGAGATCAGAACCACATGCCGGAAACGATATTCGCCGAATTTTCCAAACATCCCCGTCGCTTGTTAGTTTAGAGTTTTGTAGTTTTTTTAAACCATTTTTATATTTATTTCCATTATTAATAAATAAAAAACGAAATATTTCATGGTATATGTAATTACATGGACTTTAATTTTTCTGTTCATGAGCGGCTTGACCCCCAAAACAACCCTTCTTCGCTACGCTCCTGATGGGGGTTAAGGCGTCCGGATACCACCCCAAAGGTCAGGGTTCGTCTCCCACCCAGCGACATATGACTTGGCCTTTCCACTTTTGCTACCTAAAATATCATTACTTAAATAATTGTCTTCCCGTTGAACAAATATTCTCGACCTATAAGATAAAACCATCCATCTGTTCTTTCATGGATGTCAGAGCTGACATTAGATGGGAGCCGGTGGAGAAAGGCAGTGTGTTGGCGTTGGCATTATTTCATTATTCTCTTTACTACTTTTCGGGCTTCAACTTGCTCTCTCACATTGCACTCTGTAACAGAATGATGTAGCCGTCGACATTGCGAAGATGCTGCTGTGACATTTCAGCTCAAGTCTTTCACTTCGATTGCTTCAAGTAAAATATTCTTTGTCATTTAACAGAGAGACCAGTTTATTTTTTTATAGAAGATAGAGTCTACTACAAACTTCCGGAGTTGCTTCTTGTAGCACCTGAGATCCTCACTGCATTCATCAACATTTTTCATTTTCTTACTTTGCTCACCAGCGTTTTGTAGATGGTTTTTCTGGAAATTCTATGCCAAGATGCTGCACCGTAGTTCCATTAGTTATATTAAAAATTTCATTAAAGCCACTGTGGTTGGTTGGTGAACAAAAAAGCTTTACAACCCACTTTGGTCCTCACCACTCCACCTTGGTAAATAGTTTTAGATAATTGTTAATATTGATTTGCGGAGTTGTTTACGTCGAATCCTTATTAAGGCCCACAGTATTTGTTTGCAATCGAAAAATCTTATAGATCTCTGTTTAAGATTCGATTTTGATAACACAAACATTGATGTAGATGTAAATAAATCCTACATCATGTTCATGATGTATTGTCATCACATGTGCTTCGTGTACTTGTACAACGACCTTCATGGGTTGCTTGCGGCTACAGCTTTAAAAAAATAAAATTTTTTGATAAGCTTAATAAATTAAAGAAAACTTTAAATTTAGGTTTTCCTTGGGTATCATCTTTCAGCGACACGAGTACATATCCATACACTACCCTTTTTGAAGAAATACTGTACTTATGGCTTACTAATCCATCGCCTACAGGATCAGGGTTAACACACCTGTGCACTTGAAACAACTAGAATTATCCCTGCTGGATTAGTAAAATTCCACTGAAGGGGCTTGCGGTAACTCAAGGACTCAAGCAACCCGATTTACAAAAAAATAACATAAAGTGCTTCTTGCTGTTTTCTGTGTATCTGTATAGAAAATTTTGTTTTATTTTCCTTACTTTCACGGAAAGTGCCTTCTTAGATGAAGACCAAAAACAGTATATTCAGTCGATATATCTTTACTTTGCTACCAAATTATGATGACGTATTTTCGAGGAATTTCATGGAATAATTTATGCGTGTATATACTTACGAACCCAGCCAGAAACTAATTGAAATTCATAAATGTTCATCCACATTATAAAAAAGGGACGACAATGTAGAAATTACAACATTTACAAAAGATAACAATATTATTTTTGGGATAAGTTAGATTTATTCAGTGAAAGTATAAAATTTTTTCCAATACACGTAATGAAATAATCACGTAAATATACGGTGCTGGGCAGAGAAATACAATTTTGATTTGGGTGAATATTAACTTTGTAGAACTTTCCTTTTAATAAAATACCTTAATCGTTTTCGTCAAAATAAATAGTTTTATTGAAACAAACAAACAGGTCAAAATAAATAGGAAAATATCAGGGTTTGAATGCAAAGTAAACTTGAAGCAAAGCATTTATTTTTACATTTACTTTGCTGTAGACTGTGAAAGCTTCTTGTTTCATATTGCTGCGAATTCTGTTGCTTTCAAATTACTTAAAAGCTTTCAGGGGCATACTGGTTCGGCTACAAATGCTTCAGCATTAAAATACTTTGCTGTGAAATGCTTTCAGTTTGTTTCCAGTTTTTCAAAGCTTTGCTCTCCAAGGCTGTGAAGTATACATTGTTTTCCTTCAGCATTTATTTTTCATGATCCAACTTTATATAGTAAAATGGTACTTTGTTTAGAGGGGTGAAAACTGCATTCGCAGCCGGACCAGCATGCCCCAGCATTTGTAAGCAACAGCATTCGCAGCAATATGAAACAAAAAGCTTTCACAGGCTACACCAAAAAGTTTGAAAATATGATTGCTGTAAAGCAAAGCAAAGTCAACAGCAACGGTATTAAAACTGCTGCAGCAATTCAAACCTTGGGAATATTACTTTCTTTTGTGGCAATTCTAACCTCAGGAATCGCCGTTTTGCACTACTAGTCAGTGTCATAGGTCACGTCGGTTAGCAAGGCTTAGCTCGAAGGAAAAAATAGGGTTGAGGCAATGGCGCAACAACTACAAATGTATAGCGGGGTCCAAGAAAAATGTAAATCTCAAATTATTCCAATAAATAGGTAGGTACTTTTTTTTGCAAAAAATACCGCACGCGATTTTTTTTACCTTTTTACTAAATGATTTTATATATTTTTATAAGCTTAAGTACAAAATAGCGTCATCCCACCCTCTTGCTAAACTTACAGTGAAGGGAAACGCGTTTAATTCTAGATCTCAGAAACACGAGTTATGGCGCTTTAATTGTCGAAAAGCGTAAATTCAAAAGTAGTTTATTGCCAATATCTTTTTAATTACACGTTTTATTGCAAAGCCGAATATAACTTTTTTTGGCGCAATTTTATTGTTCACTGTGTGGACTGCCGGATAAAATAATAGAATTGAGCTGAGCTTTGGAGTGAGCTCAAAAGTACAAGGATTAGTCCATGGAAATGGTTACTTTAACATTGCAAAAATGCAGGACAAAGTTTTTTTTTGGGTTGTGTAGGGGGGGGGGGGTCGGTGTAAGTTTAAATTTGAGTTTTCGGGCTCGGGGCCCCCCATTTGGCCGCCATCTTGGAAAAGGTGTGCAAATGGTTTTTCCACTATATCTCCGTAACAGTACATCTTACAGAAAATGTGTACAGAGGTTTTTTGTTTAGAATTAAATTATCTACAATTTATTATATAAGTTTTTTTGTGGTAAATTGAATAATTAAGAAGTTATAAGCCTTAGAACACAAAAATTAGTGACAATATTTTCTTTTAAGGGCTATAACTTTTTTTCCTTCAATTTTAACAAAATAAAAATTAACAAGTTTTTTTTAGAGGATTTCATAACGAATAATTTTCATTCATCTTTTTTTAATTTCATTAACTACGAAGGGTTTTTCAGCGCCCCGATGGTATGAAAGTGACAAATTTTCTGAATCTTTTTTTTACGATTTTACCTCCTCCTCACCCTAGAAATTCTCACTAACAGGTAGCAAGTAATAATAATGAATGAATGACTTTACGTTCTGAGATTTATGATTTTGCTTGCAAACGAAGACAGGCTAGGGCAAGGAGAAAGACAAGGAATGTTATCTAAGTAGGAGGGATTAAAAGCCGAAGGATGGAAAGGTGGTAGCTGGTAGGTTGACGTCTTAATCTCTAATCTCACGAGGTGGGATTTCGAGAATAGCATCGTCTAGGATAACCAGAGGATACAGCACTCCGAGAAGTTCAAAGATCGTGTGCGACGGAGGGCCTACCAATTAAACCATATAAGGTCGCCCTTCCTTTTCTAAACCTTACCCGGCCTTTACACGGGACAGTATTACTGTTACTGTCGCTATCACTCCCTCCTGTAAACGTCTACAATCCCGTCTTTTTTACTGCCGCGACAGTACTGGCAAGATTGCAATCTCGACAATACAGTCTAGTAATTTGACAATTTGTGAAACCAAGTTGGCGAAAAGTGATTTTGAAGTGGTTTTTATACTAATAAATGTACTCAAGTTAAGTGGTTTTTACTTATTGTAGGCTGCAGACTTTCAAAAATTGCTTTTAAAACTTAACACAATTATCGTGGATGATGAAGCGCGGGTAAGAAATTCAAGAGACTTAAAACTATCTCCAAAAGCAAGAAACCTTAAAGTTACAACCAATCTTACTTTTGACGGTATAGGTCTTACCAATTCATACAACTGACAAAATTTGTCGTAAGGTAACCTGAGGAAATTTGTGTGCTTTTTATTATCAGAATAAAGCCAGTCCTTTAACAAATTCCCTTCAATCTCAAAATCAATCCGCTTTGAAAGGAACGGATTTACCCAACATTTTATTTTCCTGCGTCTTCGTTTTTTTTCATTTTCGATATCCTCAAGCTCTTTTAAGCACATTAAAGAGGTTACTGCAACACCCGCAACGTGTGAAAACATTTTTAAAATGAACTGTCTGCCAGTTGATCGAACGCTAATCGGCCAGCTGGACAGTATTTGACAGTTCCAGACAGAACTGACCGCCAGTAGCACTGTCGCGTGTAAAGGCCGGGTTAGAAATCCTAGGCCCCTATTTGTATCCAGGGTACGACAGATTCAGTCAAATATCAAATATCATATTAGGGTAACACGATCGTTAAACCTGTTCTCACTTATGCTGCTGTAGTATGGTGGCCTAAGGCTAAACAGGTCACGGCGATCCTCGAGTACAGCAGGCTGTAACGGATTGCTTGCCTCTTTATTGCTGGAGCTGTGCGGACTTGTCCCACAGTTGCGATGGAAGCAATCTTTGAATTAACTCCATTGCACATCTCCATACCGCCATAAGTGCCTTAAGACTTCAGATCTCATAGAACTGGTACTATACAGAAAGAAAGGATGTCATCGGCTCGGAATTATACAGATCGACTGAATTTCAGTTCTAAAGCTGGCGTAAAACTTAACTGAAGTGACAATTTTTGACAATAATTGTTAATTACTGAATATTTGCTGTTTTTATTTCGTATAGAAAAACATGAGCGCTTTTCGTTATAAATTCCTATAAAATTTTAATAAATGTTTGTTGCAAAATTTGTTCCAAGCTCCTGGTGGCCACACTTTTTTGTTTACTATAAACTTCTGTACTCAATATCTGTGGGGCTTCCTCCAGGCCATCAGAAGATTTGAGCCCATAATAATTTTTTTTTATAAATTAAATATTAATCTGAAGTATGTTTTAGTAGTCTTACTTTAAAAGTATAAAATTAAAATGATCGACTTCAAATTTTCTCAATTCATGATGATTCTAAATTTGGAAATAAATTTTATGCAAAAATTTCAGAAATTTCATACATCCGCTAATTTAATCAGTTTTAAAACGCAACAAAAAATATCGAGAAGACATTTTTTTCCCAGAACTCCCATTTTGTTGTTGACTTATTACCGTAATTGGAAATATCGGCACTTCATAAACGAGAAATTAATAAATTCCATAATCTTAAAGCGAACCATTAAGCTGGCAAGGAGTACCAATTAAACACTGGCATATGATACTTCCAGCATAAATATTATGCTCAGAAATAATTAATAATTCCATTCGATGGAGAAAATTATGTAAACGTAATGAGGTTATGAAATTGTGATTGAAAAGGTCACACCATTTTCAAAGTGATTTTATTTTCAATTACTTAATTTTATGAAATTCATAAAATGTTATGATAAAAAAAGAGTTTTGTAAGGGTCCTTATGGTTAATGGGTATTTTTAGGCCACATATATTATTTTAATTTAATTTATTAAGGTTTGTGTAGTACAATTGAGTACAATTTAAATGGAGACTAAAGCCGAAAACAAACTATTGTGTTGTGGCGCTCTGTGACCAATCAGAAACGCCAAATCGGGACGCGCCACCCCACAACACACCATAATAATGTAATCAGCCCCATATAAAATATATGAATTAGATCACGACACAGAGCGCCACGACACACCACAACACAATAGTTCGTTTTCGGATTAGGCATGATCCGAAATTCTCGGTATTTGGAGTCGTAACTTTACTCGAGGGAAGAGAGCAGTTGAGAGAAGCCAGGACCGGATCCCCGTTGTAGAGGCGTTAAAGAAGAAGAAGAACTTTACGAAGCCAAAACGGTTAAGTCCATGGGCATGGGCATGGATTTAACCGCATTGGCTTCTGAGCGACTCTTTTATCAAATAGAATCTGCAGGATGGCGATATAAAACCAGCCGATTTGGATGACGTTTTGGCATGTGATGGATAGGAAGGTGGACCAGAACGTCCAAACTCTTGCCCTAAGCATTGACGAGAGTTAGCTGGTGCAGCTAAAAGAGTAGGGAATATCAATTTTTTACAGCGTCGGTCGGCTTTGGTCAAAGTCCAGGAAATTGGTATAAAAAAGAAGACTCCTGCTGGCCCACAATAGCAGGAAGAACACGAGGATACGGGTGGTCCAGTGCAACCTGCAACAGAGTGGGGCTGCCTCCACTGTCCTCTGCAGGGTGATGACCACCCAAGCTGTCGATGTGGCTCTTACCTACGAGCCTTGCGTAAGTAAGGACACTATACAGGGCCTGGGTCACTCTAACAAGAGCGGTCTGCAGATCATCGTAGGATGTGATGCGAACGACCACCATGACGGAGTGAACAAAAGTGGTGAGTATCTTTTGTGGTTATAGACATTCCGCCGGCCACTCAACACGTCACCAATTACGTGAGTAGGACTGACCGGTCTTAGACCAGCTGTCGTGCTCAGAGCACAGACACAGCGTGGGTGAGTCCTTGGAAATCGTGAGGGCATATAGGAATACCCGATACACGGGCTTGGCAGACTTACTGCTGCTTACAATAATAACTGCCCTGTTCTGATGAGAACGCGCAATAGGACAACTCCATGTTGGAATAATAAACTTTTCCATGCAGCCAAGAAGAGCGGCAGCCGGAGCACTTATAAAAACTCACTAACCACGTATAATAGCGGGATTAGACGAGCAAAAATAAATAGCTGGTGGAATTGCTGCAATTGTATTCGAGACTCAGCAAAAATCCACAAAGCTTTGGCAAAAGGCGCGTCTGAAGATCTCGGGTCAATTAAGAAAACCGATGGCTCCTTCGCACAGATTGATAATATTACTTCAAGCGAGAGCACAACTTCTGCTTGGTAGCTAACACCCCATTTTATGGAGTGCAAACACGCTGTTCAATCACGAAGCTATTAGGGAGGCGATTAGACCGTTCAAACCATACAAGTCTCCTGGAGCAGAAAGGACTTATCCCATTCTGCTACAGGAGAGCTGCGACCTAATCACTCCCTTAATATGCAAAATATTCAAGGCTTCCTTCGCACACGGGTATATCCTATCAGTCTGGAGGAACGTCAACATGACATTTATACCCAAGCCAGGACGTTCGGATTACACATTGGCTAAATCTTTCAGGCCGATAAGTCTCTCGTGTTTTGCCTTGAAGACAATGAATAATATTGTCGGCAGGGTGATAAGGGAAACCTATCTTCAGTCCCCTGAGACAGCACTTCACAATCTGGTGCTCAAGCTGAGATGCGCGGCACTAAACGAAGGAGCCTTCGACAATATATCCTTTAATACTATTAGTGGAGTACCTGGAGCGTTAAAAACATGAAAACCTCGGATTTCAGTTATGGTGAATGAAATTTAAAAATTCAACATGGAATGTTTAGCTAATATTATATATAAAAAGTTTACCTATTAAAAAATTGTGATCTTGATTTGAATGACCGAAATTCAAAATGGCCACCCAAATTTGCCAATTGTGTTCCGATTTCCATGAAAATCAGTATCTGGGGGTTTTTAAGGAAGCAAATAACGAATTTATGTTCAGAACTTATAAATTCAAAATGGCCGCGCCAATATGGCCGACGAATTTGCCAATTGTGTTCCGATTCCAATGAAAATCGGTATCTGGGGGTTTTAAGGTAGCAAATAACGAATTTATGTTCAGAACTTTTAAATTCAAAGTGGCCGCCCTAATATGGCCGACGAATTTGCCAATTGTGTTCCGATTCCTTTCCACGTCCACCTCATCCTCGTTTTCCTCCTAGTCCTCCTCTTGGTCCATAATTGGAGCACTATTTTTACAGTTGTCTCCGCTGCATGTTACACATGTCGCTGCATGTTACACATTGCAGAAAAGTCCTACTCTTCGACAGCTCTTCAGGTGCAGGTTGATTGGATTTAAGACTCTTTCAATATTAACCCAACCCCAATCAAGTGGATTAATATTTTTATTTGCCAGCCATAACTGGGTTTGCAAGTAAACCCTTTTTATGTGCTCATTTAAAGCACCAATTGTTGCAACGAGGGAGGACAAGATAACTGCATAGTACTGACCAGCTTGTAAAAACTCCTCAACGGTGGCAAGATCATTGTGTGTGACGTGTGTAAATAGGCGTAAGTATGTCTGTGCCTAAAATGAAGGTATAATGTGTATTCATCAATGCTCCAATATACGTGTTCTCATATCTAAAAAATATGTGATTGGTGTTTTTACCCATAACTCGCTTAGTTTTTAAGCTATCAAGTCCTTTCAAATGGCATTTTGTAGGTTTTTTTTAGGTTTTGTAGGATAAGTTAAACTTTCTTTCACCCCTTAGTTTTAAAAGTGCTTGAGTTGAAGGGCCTGAACAAGTTACTATTTACGAACATATTCAAACTATAAACGGCCATATCTTACTCAATTTTTATTCAAAAAAAACAACTAAAATTTTCAGAAAAGCAAAACCTACGATTCTGTAATCTACAAAATTTTGCGTATCATTAACAGTTTTCGAGTTATTTTGAAGGAAAGGCAATACTTTGCAAAATTACAAAAATGCTCTCATCACTTCAAGCTCAATTTTTTTCAAAACTATAAGCACTGTAAAACGGTCAAACTTCTAGAGCATATTACAAGTACATTAATAAAATGAATTGTGAAGTGGTACCGATTATTTTCAATGGGGGTGGTAATTAGGGGGTGATTTTCGCATTTTTTTGTCGCCGAAAAAATAGGGGCCAACTTTATTTTCGTCATAACTCGCTTAGTTTTAATGCTAGAGAGTTTTATAAAAAAACAAAAAGGGTTTTTCAAGCACTTTAAAAAAGGTTTAATGAGTGTGTTTTTTTGTTTATTTCAAGTTGAAACTTTCAATTTTGGCGTTTGACAAATAAGAACCAACCTTCAAGAAGCTATTACTATTTTTGTATTGGGTCTGCAGACACCATAAACCCACCGTTTTTTTTGTTTTTTTATAATTCTAATAATTTTTTCGCTAAAATACTTACTTTTTGAGTTATTCGCGAAAAACCGCCTGAAAACGTGGTTTTTCTGGTTGAAAAATTGACATTTTCA
This sequence comes from Thereva nobilitata, assembly GCA_963855945.1. Taxonomy (NCBI): domain Eukaryota; kingdom Metazoa; phylum Arthropoda; class Insecta; order Diptera; family Therevidae; genus Thereva; species Thereva nobilitata. Next base: position 67,670,341 of record OY979694.1, read on the forward strand.
CTCGCGAATAACTCGAAAAGTATTGACTTTCAGAACAAACTTTATAGAACAAAAGTTGCTTAAAATTAGCCAATCTATCTATTCGCGGACTTATTTCAATGAAAAAATGTTCACCCCCGAGAAGGGGTAGCATTCACCCCCAGGGTAAAAGCACAAACAAATTTTTGGTAAACTTTGCAAATTATAGTATAAAAAACAAAATCCCACCTCGACCACGTAAATTCATTCACCGTAACAAAGGTCTGAGGCCAAAACCCCCAGGCACTCCACTATATAGCCAGGGCACTTAGTAGACGAAGTCTTAGTAGCACTTTCTGTGACTGGATCTAACAGGTGAAACAGAAGGTACCATGCTAAGGCACCTGCAGCAAGCACTTGATTAGGTCTCCAGCTGGTGACATAACACCCACTTGCAGCCAAAATTATAGGCTTTTCACATCACGCCAAATACTTGAGAGTGACGCTAGATTCCAAGCTCAACACATGGATACTCTGATGAGCAGATCACGCAGATCCCTGTGAGCCAGCAGTAGAGCTTGAGGATCTACATGGAGTCTACAACCGAAAGCCATGTACTGGAGAGACACTAACATCATGGTAATTAAAGCAAAATTCAAAGAATGGCTTGCCTTTCCATCACTATCCATACTTGCCCGACGGTATCACTCCGTTTGAAAGCGAATGGCTACGTGGGCGATGGTCTTGGGCTAGAATATTCTACAATGAACAATCAATATAAGGGATTCCGGAAACGGGCTGCTATCGTGACAAGCCGTTTTGAGCCGCCGTCCGGGTCAGCGGGGATTCAAAGGCATAAAAAAGCTGCATACCCTGCCGTTGACATTGTATTCATCGGTCCGGAACCGGCTATTGGAGCACCCGCCAGCTGTCTGAAAAGCGCCCATACCGATCGGACTTCGATGAAACATACCGCACGCTGGAAGTCCCCTCATGGGCTGGACAACACTAAGCGAGTCCTTCTTGTGCGTCTCCTAACGTGGCCTAGGAATTGTTGGGGCGTAGTAGCAATGATTGTAGGACTCTTGTCGGCTTGATTACCGGACACTGCACCCTAAATTACTATTTATGAAGGATAGGATGGGCGGAGGACCCAACCTGCAGGCTTTATCTTAAGGATGATGAGTCTACCCTTCATAGCGAGAAGCAGTGTCTAGCTGTTCGACGAGACCCTGCTCTAATATTCAAGTTTTAGCGACACGCCATTACGCAGACTACTGAACCTGTTTAGGCGGACCTGGAGGTATAAGGGTGTAGTACAATAGGCCAAGCGAATGGCCGCGATACTTTGGACCCAGTACCTCACCAAAAAAAATACTGGTTCTAGATGAGCCAATATCAAATAGAATGTCGACATTGCTCTAACTTAGTAAGAACAATCATCGGTTACAGTGCGCGATATTTGCTCTCATTCGGCCTTTTCAACAACAAAGCTTTTTGCAGGCAAAGCATGCAGTAAAATACATTCGACGACGTTTCTCATCTGCTTGGATCCACCAGAAGTAGATTGAGATTTCTACAAAGAGATCTTAAAGATGATACAAGATCCCATTATTATCGGAGCTAAAGCTAAAAGATTTATTTAAGACCACTAAACGATTGTATCGATTTCTCTTGAATATCAAGAGGAGGCAAAACCTTTATTAACAAACTGATTATGGGAAACGAATTTCATGCAAATATTAAATTTGTTCCTAAACACAGAAAAATTATTTCGAAGAGTTATCAATGATTTACAGGCTTGTCGTGCTTGCATTAGTCAGGTAAGATTCCATCGATAATATCAAGGGGTACATGGGATCTATTAAACATGACTTTTAAAGGATGTTTACATGCAAGGATGCATCATTTTGTGCTAGGACAGTCTACAGAGGTCGCAACACCAGGAACATTTCAATACACCTACATAATATCATGTTATTAGGTTAATTACCTTTATTACAATCGCCTACATCCAAGTCCAGTCACAAAATATATCAAATCAAAGAGAATTTATATTTTATTGACATCCAAGAAAAAGTGGTTAGCAGATAGAAGGAACAAAGTAATAAAAGAAAGTCACACTTAATGGCACAAAAGTAATTCCTATACCCAGAATCTTAGCAATTAATTTAATCGATTTTTTTTGTGGGTTTTCTAAATTAATATTATCAATTTGCTTACACTGTTTGATGTTTCCAGCGTATCATCTTCTGGCGTTAATGCTAAAGATGATTTCCTATGTCCTAGTCTACCTGATGAGCTTGATGTTCCACCTGAAATGACAAATAAAAATATCATTTTAAATAAGAAAATACATTTCAAACAATGGTAAACTGTTAAAAATGTCTGCGGAAATTTTACAAAATGTCACTGGCAATTTTATTCACAAGCAGTTTTTTTAAATTTACAATATATATTACTAGGAATAGTTCTAAAATTGTTCAGTTCATCTCAAGTTACACAATTTATGGTAATTTTACAAAACTTTATGGTGATGTTTTCATATCGCGATTCGTAATTTTACTGTATATTTGCACTGGGAATTTACTTATTTTTTTACAGTGTACGTAAAGACAATTACATATTTTCCTTTCTTATTTCAATTATTTTTAATACGTTTTTGGGTTATATCTGTGGTGATTTTTGACAAATAGTTTATATAGGGTGTACCACATTATTCTTTGAAGGACGCACCTACGGGATATTGCTAAAGTTTGTCTCATTAAGCTTATAACGCTGTTGTTTATGTGAATGTCCTTTTATAGTTAGAGAGACGGCGACAAAAAAGGCTCATAACTACAAAATGGACGTTGAGCATATTTTTCTATAGTTCGAGTCCCCCTCTCAAAATCCGTCTTGTCGAGTAGGGGTCTGGCGCGGTGCGGTGAGCGACTACGGCGTTTTTTCCAGATTTGCCCTAGCGATTTCAAAAAATTTCTACCATTTGGGTGAAAATGACTGGAGGGCATCTGGGACACCCCCAGATTACGGGAAAAATATTTTCCTCCAAATTGCTCGGGGCCTTCACCCGCGGTTCAATAAATCCGCCAGAAACTCCGAAATTTCAAAAAATTTCAGCCACATACAAAAAACCGGTGTCAAATGATTCGTTACAATGTATTTTATCCAAAAAAAAAGTTTTCCTCCAAAATGCGTCTTGCTAAAATATATTAAATAACAAAAAACCCCGTTATTGCATTGGCGCTTGATCCCAGAGTTCTCCCGCTTTTTTGACAAGAGAATTACATAGTTGCAAGTTTTATGAACTTCATGGTCTCTATTTTAAAAATTAAAAAAAAAATATTTATTCTTAATTGATGTAAAAATGGACTGAAGTGGTCCCGAACCCATGGAAAAATTTTATGTATAACTACTGGTAAGTATACATTTTTATATGTTTAATATTTAAAACAGAGGAGAAAATTGAAAGGCAGGCCATGTGCACGTGTCGGTGGACAAGAAATTATCTCTTTAAACTGATTTCCTCTTTCATTTTCCGACTGTTCAAGGAGCAGGATTCATTTACTGTCACAGTAAAGATTTTCTTTTTGGTCGCGCTCAATCAACGTGAAGACCTCGTGTCTCCGTGCTTTTTCATTCAACCAAATATACCGATTTGATTGAATTGTTCGTTTTACGGGTCGATCGACGGTGGTAATCAGGTCAAGTGATTCGATAATCATTTTCGCACTGGAATCTCAAGATCCTAAATGATTATTATTGCCAGTTGCTATCATAAGTGAATTTACTTAGTGTGTGCAATTTGGAATTCTGTGCTTAGGTAAACTTTTACACAAGTGTAGTGTTGACAAACTGAGACTGACCCAATAATCCAACGTAAGAACGCTTATTGATGGCAACAACAATAATGCAAAGTTTGGTTGCAATTGGCTCTGTCGATTTTTAGATACAGAATGGTGACGTATTTCAATACCAGCGATCGGATTGAAGGGTGTTGCGCTCAGCGCCTTCCACTGCTGCCAAAGGCAGAGTTGTCGCTTTACAGGCAACAAATCGAAGGAGAAACTGCTTTTCAACATTAAAAATAATAATCTCAACTTCGGTTGCAATGACACTTTCCACTTTCCAGATAAAACCCGCTGATCCGAAACTTTTCAGCGTTCGTGACCATTCTGAGGATTTTTTGGATGATTGCGCTCTGGCAGTAAGAAATTTGGAGGAAAATAATTTTTCCACATTCTATAGGTAGTAAAGAACCCACAGGAAAATTTTCATCCATTTTGTAATTATTTTTTGAATTTTTGAAAATTTAAAATTTGGAAATTTTTTATATGGCAATGCTGACACATGGAGCAAAAAAATTTTTTTTCTGTATTCTTTGCAACAAACTTGATCCCCCCTATTGGGTTTCAACTTCAAATTATCAAATTTTTTTAATTTTTTTATTTTAATTTTTTTCGCCATTTTTTGGAGCTTCTGGAAGGGGTCTTTGCACCGAGCAATTTGGAGGAAAATATTTTTCCCGTAATCTGGGGGTGTCCCAGATGCCCTCCAGTCATTTTCACCCAAATGGTAGAAATTTTTTGAAATCGCTAGGGCAAATCTGGAAAAAACGCCGTAGTCGCTCACCGCACCGCGCCAGACCCCTACTCGACAAGACGGATTTTGAGAGGGGGACTCGAACTATAGAAAAATATGCTCAACGTCCATTTTGTAGTTATGAGCCTTTTTTGTCGCCGTCTCTCTAACTATTACAATGATAAAATTAGTTGAACAAAGATTTTACTGTCGAAACGGCCATATTTGTGAAAGGAAATGTCATGGATTTTGTCGCAAAATAATGCAGAATTGCACATCTTGGTGGTGCAAGATTTTTTGGCCTTACGTGGCTTTTTTGTTCACGTACTAAAATACATCTTCGACGAAGACGTTTCGAGTCAATTGCGGGCATAAAAGAACCCAGCGGGAAATATTAGACGTGCTTCCAACCGAAGCACAAAAGAATCGCTTTTATGCCACTGCCAAAGGAATCTCTTCGTAAGCACATGTTGTCCCAGAGAGAGAACCAATATTTTTTAGAGTCATTTCATCAATGAACTGGGATGAACGTCAACGCAAAATAAAATTTATAAAGACTTTTAACTATAGCAGTAGGAAATCAAATCTAAAAAAAGCTTTTTCCCAACTGGCATAAGGGAACCGAGCCAATTGTGCTTCCTTCTGCATTCCTATTAATGGCTTTCGAATCGTTACAAATAAACTTAATTGAATCGCTTCTCCGCTAGGACATGTAATGTTAAAAAAGAAATGTAAGGCAAGGCTAAGAGAAGCACTCCTCTGCTTCAAAAGAAGCGATTCAGTACCTTTTCTGAATCGTTTTATTTTCCGCTGGGAAGCTTTGCTGCAGGCATACGTCAAGCAGCATACGAAAAATGTAGGGAGGATATTTACGCATCATACATATACTGGAGTTCATACCAAAGAATTTCGTCTAACTCATTGATTGTTCTGTGGCTATCAGGCGTAATATGACATAACCGATTTTTTTAATGTTCCCGTCAGTTGTGGAAGAGCCACAGTTGTTTATCTTCAACGGATATTCGACAACTTTTGAAATGAATGAACCTAGGTAAATATAGTGGTAGTTTCCGCAGCTGATTACGCAAATAGAAATTAGAACTCGTAGTTAACAGCTTGTCATGATGGTAACTGAAGAGTTTTTCAACTGATTCAAAAAAGTATGTAATAGTTGTACTTAGCGGACAGTTGTAGAATGAAACGATAACTTTTATTTCATAACATGATCAATTTCGTACAACAATGAGATGAAACTCCAACGATGGGGAGATTATTTCTTCGCCGCCCTGAACGATTCATTTTCACAGGATCCTGAAGAGAACAGCAACAGTGCGCAGCCAATAAGAATCCCCGCTCGTGCGTCCCACCCAAGATCTAAACAATAACCGCAATTCTTGCATTCTGCTGGAAAAGATGTCATCTGGCCAGAGTTGCTACTAATGGGGGTTATTCTCGTTGCCGAGTGACGTGACTATGAGGGACGCGGTGGAATTAAACTGTCGATACCTACAAACGTATCGAGGGGAATATCACTTCACACATCACCCTGCGACAATTAGAATACCACCCTTTGTAGATCTAGTCACCAGGAGTCTCTTATATTGACAATGAGACACCAATTTAAGGTCGAAGTGACATCTGTGACGTCACTCGACACCGAGAATACGGCTGGTCTACTGTGATAAAGTCTCCATAATGTAAAAGAGTACAAGGATGCCTACTTTCACCATTATTCTTTCTCAAATTAATAAACGATAGCGCTTTAGACAGTTAAAGAGGTTGCATACAATGAGGACCTGACCTGAACTGCGGATAAAACAGATTTTAGTTCCCACGACTGGAAAATGAACTGAAATCATAAAAGCTCACTCTAGTGATCAAAATAAACAGACTGCGATTGATTGGTCACGTCCAACGAGGTGCGTAACGGAACCCGACAAAGATAGTGCTGGGGAAAGTACCGTCAGGAAAACGCAGACCCGGCCGGCCTAAGAAAAGATATATAGATGACGTCGAAGAAGACTTGAGGAAGTTGGGAATAAGAAACTGGAAAAGTCGGGCCAGAGATCGAGAATCATGGAGGCGAACGCTGGAGAAAGCCAAGGCCAACAATAGGCTGTGGAGCTCCTGATGATGATGATAAAAGCTCACTCAAAAGAGAGTAATCAACGGGAATAGTGGAATGCCAATCCATTGGGCTGATGAACTACCGCTGTTTCAATAAATTCTATGGATTATGATGGAAAGAGAAAGAAAAAAAAAGTCACTATACCCATTTATTTTTTGTAAATATTCTGACATGGAAATAAATGAAATCAGGTGTGGCAACTTTAGTACCGTGAAACCCTTTTTTTTAAACTGCGCTTAAAATCATGTCAGAATTTTATTTACCTTTCTTTGCAATACGCAAAGATAAAAAAATTGTCGAATTTTGTAGTTTATCGAAAGTGAAAAAAGTAAAAACATTTAAGACAATGGAAAAGTGTGAAGTTTTTGAATATCAAATTTTATTTTTAATTTTGGCACTATCTGATTTTATTTCTGCCAGTGAATGCGCTGAACTCTTCTTCTTAAATGGCGCTACAGTCCTTGCACTCGGGCCTTTCGAAGTCCCGAGTAACAGTTTCAAACTATAACCAAATTAAAGTTGGAACATTTTTGTACTAGAAAACACAGGTGTGCCAGGTCTAGGCAGGTCGCAAGTGCCTGGCACACCACCTTTTATGTTAGTGTCTTCTTACTACCTAAACTACTATGGATTATCGTAGAGAAACATAATTAGGCTTGTGGTAATTGTGTATTCTTTTATTTGCTATAAAGAACAGAAATTTGAGTGACTCTATTTAGGAGCTTTTTCGATATTTCCCATCTGAGCCTCCCAAAAAATTTTGTTTTTAGCATTATTCTCAGCATTATTCTCAGTAACTTTTTTTCTTAAGTTTCTGATGTAGCGAACCATTCTCTAAAATAGTTCCATACACAAAAATGGTCTAGATCCAAGATGGCGGCCGAATTTTGCAATTGTGTTCCCCGCCCGACCCCGACTTTGCTGAACTTTCTACAAAATTGGAAACGGTTTCCTTTACATCTTATGCTTTGCGTCCAATTATGATTATGTCATCTGGAAAGGCTGGTATCTAAATGTTCCTCGTGAAGATGCAATTTGCCCTATTAAGTTGTGTTTCCCTCATTATTGCTTCCAGAGCAATGTTAAAAAGTATTGGTGATATCGCATCTCCTTGTCACAAACCCGATTCTTGAGAAAAGATGATTGAGTTACAACCTCGTATTCTCACTTGTGTTTTGCAATCTTTGGTCATCATTCTGCATAGTTCTCCTAATTTTTTAGGGAAACCCATTCCACTCATCTTGTTCCACAAATCTCTTTTATTCAGCAGGTCGTAAGCATTTATATAGTCTACAAAAAGAAGATTACCTAGTGCAGTAAAAAAAGCATTTTAATTTGCACAGTCTGGTAACAGCAAGATTATGATTTTATCCTGTTTGGGATATCACCAAGAGTACATTCCTAAGTTTTGAACCTCGTGAATCTTGTGCTACTTTTGTTATAAATAATTAAAGTTTTTTTTTATCGCGTTTTTCGAACTTAAAATGTGAATTACTCCGGTTCTATAAGTCGGATTGGGGCAAAATAAAAACCAGTCTCTTCGTAATAAAATTGCCAATAAATCCTCGTTGGTTTCAAGGCTCTGAAGTATGTACATAACCTAAAAAATTGAAAAAAAGAGAAAAAAACAGTATTTTTTCATTTTAGTGCGCAAGACCATCAACTAGACCAATTAGCATCAAATTTTCAGAAAATACACCTTTTGATGTTATGAAAAGACCCTGAAAAGTTGGTGCCAAATATTGAACCCATTGGCCAAAATTGCATTTGTTATCTAAAATTTGACATACCCGCCATTTTATGCCATTAAGTCCAAAATGAAAATTTTTGTTTTCAAAATGTAGATATCGACGGAAGCTTTCGAATGCAATAAAAAAGAATTTTTTTTAATGTAATTTTTTTTTACATTTGTTGATAACTCAAATAACAACAATTGCATTTTTTCGGCCATTTTCAAAAATAAAGTTCAGTTTTGTTAACGTGAACTCGAGATATTTAACTTATTGCATTTTGTCCAATTGTTAATTAACAAATGCACATTGTGAGCTAAAATTTGGACTGTATCATTTTGAAACCTATTCATTTTATGTAATAAATTCAAAAAAAATTTAAGGTTTATAGAAACTTATTTACAAGCATTAAAATGTAAGTATTGTTAATTGAACGTAGTGATTTGTTTTGATTTTTTTCATAAAGCTTAGTAGTCCGGGGAAATTAGCAAAAAAAACGCACGAAAGGAGACAAAATTGGGAAATGGCTGAAAATTGGTCCACAGCTTCCTTGGGACTTTTTAAGAAAACAATTTCGGAATTACAAAAAAAAACATGGCCGCCGGAAATATAGCGGTTTCCGCTGTTTTCCTTGTATCTCGGTTTCTATATGTCGTAGAACCCCGTACAAAGGGCCTAAATGTCTACAACTTTAGTTTTACAAAGATATTTACCCGATTAACCCTTTCAAAGTTATTCAAGGTCAAAGTTTCCAAAAATCACTTTTTGGCCAAAACATCATTCAAAAACTGGTTTTTTCAAAAAAAAATTTTCATCAGTCAATACGAAACGATATTGCCTACAAAAAGTCCTCCTGTCATTTTTTCGAAAACTTAACCCTTTCAAAGTTATTCAAGGTCAAAGTTTCCAAAAATTACTTTTTGGCCAAAACATCACTCAAAAACTGGTTTTTTCGAAAAAATTTTTTGATCAGTCAATACGAAACGATATTGCCTATAATAAGCCCTCCTGTCATTTTTTCGAAAACTTAACCCTTTCAAAGTTATTCAAAGTCAAAGTTTCCAAAAATCACTTTTTGGCCAAAACATCACTCAAAAACTGGTCTTTTCGAAATTTTTTTTGATCAGTCAAAACGAGGGCTTTTCGTAGGCAACATCAAATTTTTTTTCGAAAAAAACAGTTTTTGAGTGATGTTTTGGCCAAAAAGTGATTTTTGGAAACTTTCACCTTGAATAACTTTGAAAGGGTTAATCGGGTCGGGTTGTAAGAACTAAAGTTGTAGAGAATTCCATTGTCACCATTTAGGGCCTTTGTACGGGGTTGTACGACCTATAGAAACCGAGATACAAGGAAAACACCGGAAAACCGCTATATTTCCGGCGGCCATGTCTTTTTTGTGATTCCGAAATTGTTTTCTTAAAAAGTCCCAAGGAAGCTGTGGACCAATTTTCAGCCATTTCCGAATTTTGTCTCCTTTAAATGCTAATTTCCCCGGACTATAGTTGCAAAATGCAATATAGTGGCGTGTGTGAGTCGGACGAACATGTTAATATTTTGAGCCGGAACAAGAGTACCCCACCGTTTTCGAGGATGCTGGACACGATGGCGTTGTTAGAAATTCTCTTTCGGGTTGCCCGACCCCCCAAAACGGCCAAATACCACCCCCAAGAGGGGTTAAACGCGCTTTCCACGGGTTCCCTGTAAAAAAAACACTTTCACCCCGTTTTCGAGGGTGCTGACCACGGTGCGGTGGTTGTGTTGGATATCGCTTCCGACTTGTTTTGCTTTTCAGAGCTTTTAACATTTTATATGTGAAAGCTGTGCCTAAGCGGCTTTGGTATTTGGTTTTGCCTCATAACTTAGCAATGGTATATTTGAAAGGAGAGCAAAGCAGCAAAGCGTACATTGCGTCACCCAATTCACCACAAGGCGCCTCCAAGTTTTCATTAACAGACGCGTATGTCATATCCTAAATATCCACTGGCAAGATAGAATTACCAATGAAGAACTATATCGCCGTCCGGCCAAGAAAGTATAGACGACGAAATCAGGAAAGGAAATTGGATTGGGCACACCTTGCGACACAAAAACCAGAATCCAGCTCAACAGACCCTTAACTGGAGTTCGCCAAGAACCCGTTCAGTTGGAAGAGCTAGAACAATGTGGAGGAGAACACTATTAGCAGAGGCCGCAACAACTTGGAGATCCTGGACGGAGCTGAGAGCTGTCGCACAAAAAAGAGTCCGCTGGAGGGCGAACTGCAGTCCATTTAAATCGAGGAAAATAGGTAAGTAAAAGGAAATTGCGGAATTTTTATTCCATTCATGATGCAATTAATTGGTCATCAACTTATCTTGACTGGTGATTGAAAAAAATGGTTGATTTTTTTTATTTTGAGGTTTGTTTAAACATAAAAACTTATAGTGAATTATAAGCATTAGTGCTAATTTTGGACATAGTTTAAAGGTTTAATTTTTGTGAAAATGGGACGCGCAAAAGTCATAAAAAATTAATTGCAATTGTGGTTTTCGTTCAAAACATGTAACTTTTCTAACCGGGAAATAGCCCAAAAAAGAGAGTGTTTCTGTAGGTAGACAGAGAGACATAATTTGTTATGCCAGGCGCTACAGCTATAAGAGGAGTAAACGTAAATATTGTTTTCGAAAAAGGGGAACAACAATCAAGACTAACCGGAGAATCATCCATATAGCTCTGCAACAACGTAGAGGTTCAGGTCCTGTCTTGTTAGAAATCTAACAGGGAAAAATAATTAATATATTATATGCTAACATCAAAAGAAAACATTTTATAAGGCCAAATTAAGAGTCAGCCGTCTTGCAGAGAAGCCCGAATTGACTTAACGTATGAAAGAAAGGCGACTAATATGGGCAAAACAACATAAAAGCCTTATCGTCGATAACTGGAAACAGGTAAGTTACAACTGTTTTCTTTCAGTTATATATTTTTAAAATTTTCATAATTCCTTGAAAATACAACAAAAATTTCATAATATCTAGACGGAGATGTTCCAATTTGTAGCGGAGAAGTCCAGGAGAAGAGGGTTGCATAGCTAAACTATTGGTCTCGTTCATTCCATCGAGCGAACTATGCGGAAGAATCAGTACAAATTTTTCTTTTCTGGCGCCAAAGAATTTAATGTCCTTCGTTACCGTGGAAATTAGCTTGACTTAAGCCATATAGAAAACTGCTGTGCCCTTCTCAGACCCAAAGAATGCAAAGTACAAAATCCCACTTTCCAAATCCTTAAACAGAATGTTCGAGAGGTTTGGTTCAACGCAAAATATTAAAGGAAGCTTATGAGATATTCGATAGCTTACGAAGTGGTTTCCTAAGTAACTTGGTACGCTAACAGAAGTCCTTACACAAACAGCTTTAAAAATTAAGTGGATAATCTATAAGTACCAGATTACTACTGTTTTTAGAAACAATCATTTAAATAATTTAAATTTTTTTTTATATATTTTTTAAAAAAACGAAACTTAAATAAAATAATAAAAAAAATACCAGTAATGTCATCGGCTTCTGATGTAGTTTCTCTGATAGATGGTGTTTGATTAACTGCATCATTAGATGTTGATGGATCTCCTGGTACAATAATCATAATTCACAAAAATCAAGTAGGAACACAATATGTAATATGTATATTTTTTTGTAAATTTTATTTTATATTAAATCACTTTTATTCACCATTTTTAAATGTCTGTAACACTTAACAAACTAATTTTTCGCCTTACTTTTTTCATTTTAAGCGAGATCAATTTTTTGTAAATAACTTTTTTTTTAAATAATTTGTGGTTTTAGATTATATGATGTGTTATGCTTGTTTTTCCTTAAAATAATAAAGAGATATCCTTTAAGTCGACGCCAGCATGCAAAACTGGCTGGTTGTCTACAGAAACGGCCGTAATAAAATGGCGCAACCCGGCCCAGCGAGAAAAACGAGAGTTAAGAAGGAGGTGGTTTTTTTCTTAGACTGGGCTACACTGCAAATCCAATTGTTTGATAGGGGTTTGGAAATAAACGGTAAAGGGTTTAACGGTACGAAGGCAAAATCTAATCACTACAATCTTTTATTCTTCAACACTTTAAAATTGAACCCTTAGGTGTTTGCCAAATAATTTTAACCTAAGTAAAAAACGATAGGAGCGTTTAAAAGTAAAATATTTATTCATCTTTTAAACATTTCGGATAGTAAAACACTTAGTTATGATAAACACTTATGAAGAAATAAACACTTTAAACGTTTTATGATATTAATTCTTCCCAAACCATTGCCAAAAGAAGTTACGTATAAAATTATGACGTGTCTCATATTTCAGGCAATTATGTTGGTGGGTGCAAAGGGTGATATTAAATTTTAGCATATTCAGTAGATCGGTTCTCGTTTTATCACGGAGGTCAAGCAGCATTGGACGTGGCTAGTACTTAGTGGGGGGACCGCTTGGAAAAACGATACTCGCGCTTGGAAGGACGAAAAGGCATATGTATTTTTCTGCTTCAATTATGGATAGTTTAAGGCCCTTCTACATCCCAAACGCAAAGTGGAAACGCAAATTGGAACTCTTTTGTAGCTCAGAAATTTGTATGCTTAAAGTGAGCTCTGTTGCACGTGGATTCCAGACCAAGAGAAATGCATACAAATTTCTGTGCGAATAAAGAGCTCCAATTTGCATTTTGGGATGTAATCGGGCTTTTATAGGCTTGAATTTTTGTATATCTCATCCTGAATAAAATCAGATTCGCCCGTTCGTACCCTGAAACAGGCACGAACAGCATCAAAGCGCATGGATGGCACCCAAAACAGGCACGGTACAACTGAATAAAAATTCTACTTTTCCCAATGCAGCCCGCTACAAACACGTAACAATTAAAGGCGCACCGAATAGTCCAAACGAAGTACGGTACGCTCACACTTTTTCTAGACTAATGCCCGGTTTCACAGTGTTCACTTAAGCTTTCGCTCAGCCTTAAGCTTTCACTCAACTTATTTTACTGTTTCACAGTAGTGGTTCAAGTGATGAACTTGGTTCAAAATTTACTTGAACTGAGTGACTAAATTTGGGCACTTAAGCCAAAGCTCAGGATATAAGTGAGAGAAATGTCATTAATTTTAGAGAAATCACAGTGAACTTGTGTTTATTTATTGATTCTAGTAATAATTTGGATTTTTCAATTGTAAAAAAAGAGAGCATTCTACTACAAACATGCCGTAAAGAGTACGAATAGATGGAGAGATAATTTATTTGCCGCTCTGAATACTTCATTTTCACAGGAACCTGAAGAAAACTTAACAATGCAGAGCAAATAAGAATCACCACTCGTGCAACATCTAAGACAGAAATAGCAACCGCAATTTATGCAATAGGCAATGGTAAAGCTGCTGAAGAAGACGGCATCCCGCCAGAATTGCTGAAAACTTCTGCTAATTTAGTCTAAGAGCTGGAGACGAAAAAGTGCTTTGATCTTTTGAACTCTATTGCAACTCATTCTATTACTAAACGGGATTATAAGTCCCATGGTACAATAATTACAAGGAAAGCTCATAAGGGTCCCGTGACGTCACTCAGATCTTTTCTCACAAAGGAAAAAAGCTTTCTTTTCTAATGTAAAAGGCGTAAAAGCTTTTCAAGATGGAAACAGAGGTTTTCCTTATGAGCCTACCTGTATTATTGTACCATGATATGTCCGAGCTCTCCGACACCAACGAGTAGTCATCTTGTTATTGAAAAAATGTCATCGATGTGGCGCATGAAAATTTGTACGATGGAAGACTATAAACTACTTAATATAATTCCAAGTCTCCGACAGCTAGGTTGGTGCAAAATGGGTGGGTGACAGGGGTAAATTTACCGTCGTCGTACTCGTTCTTATAGTAATAAGCGGCCATATCCTTTTCAAAAATCCTTACAACTAAAGATAAAAAACTAGAAAAATCACACAATTTATCAACCAAAAGCAAAAATTTCCCCAACTGATTCAACCACAGTGCCCTGCAAAATCCAGTTAACTAAGTTCAGCTGAACTGAGCACAAAAACAAACTGTGAAACAGTTTTGACTTGAGCTAAAGCTCAAAATTACTGCTCAGGTTCAGCTGAGCGAAAGCTCAAATCGACACTGTGAAACCGGGCATAAGGGAGCAAAATTGGAGCTTTAAGAAATTGTTTAGGATGAAGAAAACGAGCAATTATCTTGCTAACCTGACCATAGAGGATGCCATTAAGCAGACTCAGCAGGCCAAGCAGCATTGGACGTTGTTAGTACTTAGTGGGGGGACCATTTGGTATAACAACACAATCGTTTGGAATGGTCGATTATGAATATATTCATATCTGTAACAGAGGCGTGCAAGCGTTTTTGGATTTTCAATATTTTCATGTCTGTAGCGAGAGCGTGCTTACCCTGCGTGGCAGGCGCATTTGTTCGCGATGCGTGCTAGTTTTCAAATAAATAATCAACTAAATTATTTTTACTCGTGATGTAAGCTACATAAGCACGTATTTGTAATCTGACGTAGCCGAAAATCGAGTGATGCATACCCTAAGGCAGTTCGTAGAAATGTCAAAAAAGTACTCATCGATTCTCAAGGAATCGAGTACTTTTGAACGAGTAAAAAGTAAGCATTGAGTATAATTTTCTTTCGATTCTACTCATGAGTATTTAATCGAGTACTCTTCACCGATTCCGTATCCCTACTGGTGGGCACTTTCAAGGGACCCTTTTTAGGGTTCACGATGATGGCACTGGTATTACCGGTCTGCATCCAACGTCATGCAAAAGGGTTGATTAATTTAGGAAGTAGGAATCTGACACTAGTGTCTGGATGCGAACCGCCAGCGATATCTCCTGTCTCATTACATTACAAGCCGCCGTCATGCCGTGGTCTTTTAGGCCAGCTCGGTAGGCACGGCCGGATAAAGGCCACACATTACTCAGTCTGACTGAGGGATGAGGACTTAAGGCATCCGACTGACAGGCCGTGGTCTGCACATCTTTCAAACCAGAAATAAATTCCGGCTGATTGCACTTTTTTCCACTCTTGGCCTCAAAGAAAACTTCAGACTGAATAGAAGTTCAGATCTTCAGGCACGGACTCACGATAAATGCCCACTCACATAAAGATTGTTGTAAGTTTTTTTTTAATGCAGGCCGCATCCAGTTGCCGGCCGGTGAGTTTCTGATGATACTTGGCCTTAAGGCGAGAAACCTTAGGGCTATGGCCTGCCGGCGGCCTGTTTGTAAATGAGGACCTTAAGGCGTGGGCTTTAGACAGGGGGTCGCACACATTCCCAGCGGCTAGACCGATGTAAGATTTTTACAATTCCCTTGCAAAAAAAGTGGAAAGGGAACGTTTTGGCCAGACAGGACTCATCAGTCCAGAACTGGATTTAAGGGCTTCCACTAGTTTGGTGAAAAGGGCCTTACACGATCAGATTCCGATGTAAGCAATAAATTATACACTGTGGGGTTACATTTAGCCTGGTGAAGTCCAAACACTTTATTTTGGTACCGGCTCGCAACCCTGCCAGAAAATTACTGAGGTGCAGCAGAAAGGGCGTCAAAACTATAGTTGGCTTGGCCACAAGGCACTGCACTCGAAATCACCACTTATGGAGGATCGGAAGGGCGAATGACCCCACCTGCTGGCGGTGCTTCAAGGACAACGTGTTTGGCTTCGTGTTCTCTAGTCTAGTCTAACAAGTCTACGTGTCCAACCTAGCCAAGGCAGACTGCTGAATCTGTGCAAGCAGTCTAGTGTACAAATCTGAGGTAGAGGGGCTGTTTATGGTACAATAGGGTCACGGGAGGGAGGGAGGCCGCGGTGCTTGTTGGACCCAAAACCTCACTGAACATGAGCTGAAAAAATGTAATCTAAACAATTGTAGTGTCTTAGATATTCAACAATATCTTTTTAACCAGTGAAGCAGAAAGATTTTAAGATTAAGCAAGAAACTTCGTAGCCTATCAATCTATTTCTAGAAGTACATATATTTTTAAGTAAAATGATTAGTCCAGTTTTTTAGTGTGTGTGTGTGTGCATGGATATATAGTGCCGGGGTACCGACCCCCGAACACTCGATTCACCTATGCCCCGTGAAATAAAAAAGACAAAAAATGAGATTTAAAATATAATACATTTTATTTATAATTTAATAAATTTTATCTATATTAATAAAAGAAAGTTTATGTATGTATGTATGTATGTGTGCGCTATAGCGGGCCCACCAGTCATCGCATAGCTTTAAAATTTTACGAGAAGGTCCGAGGGGGTCTTCCATGATGCACCCCGAAGCCCGATTTTCGAAATTCAAAATGGCTTCCGAGAAATGACCGAAATTCAAAATGGCCACCCAAATATGAATTTTCAAATTGTGTTCAGATTTCTATGAAAGTAGGTATCTAGGTGTTTTTAAAGTCGCTTATAACGAATTTGTGCTCAAAACTTATAAATTAAAAATGGCCGCGCCAATATGGCGGACGTATTTGCCAATTGTGTTCCGAGTAAGAGTGGGGCCATGATATACCAAACCTGTATTCCAAATTTAGCATGTATGTATACGTGAAATACCGTAATGTGCTCACAAGAGCTCCGAAAATCATTTGCTCCGAAAATTAAAAAAAGTCGTTCGGTTTTTTACTGCAGCGGGGTCAATTTTCAAGCTACAGTGTCCATTCAAAAACAAATGTTAATTGTATTATATTAAAACCCTTAACTTTCAAAACGTGAAGGGTCAAAAGGCTAAGCAAAGGTGGTACTTACACTATAAAGCAAACTTCAATCCGCTATATCTCCGTCAGTTTTTAAGCTACAGTGATACATAAAAAACCAAAATTTTGTTGAAAAAAATCTAAAGTTTTTTACGTATCATCAATAGTTTTTTAGTTTTTTGGAAATATACGCAGAAATCTGTAAAATTCGTAAAATCCCCTTTTCATTTTGATCGTACCCATTCGAAAAATACACCCTGGAAATTGCTCAAACTATATGGATCCGATAGTTATCACTAAAATAAAGTGAATCCTTCGTGGAGCATGATAAATTTGAAATTAGGTGGAAGTGGTACTAGTTTTATTGATCATTTTATTAAAAAAAATTTTAACGGTACAACTTCTCTTTGTCATACCTCATTCATTTTAATGAAAATGACTTTTATCAGTGCACATTTTTAAGGTGTTTTTAAGCACTTTAAAAAATGTAATATAAGTTATCCTCGAAAAATGCATCGATTTTCCGTTATTTGGCGTTAAATACAACGTTTTGAGTATTTGGTTAGAAATAGGTCCCTTTCGATCAATCATTACTCGCTTTGTTTTGTACCTAGACCATTCATTCAAAACCCATTTTCTTCATTTTTTATAAGCTTTATTTTTAGTCATAACAAAGATTTTGAAAAAACGCGTATTTTTGGACTTATAGTATTGGCCAAAAACTGTTCGAAAACGTGGGGTTTTTTAATGAAAATTGCAACTTTTCAAACGCTTATAACTAAAAAAATATCAATTTTACAAAAAAAGTTTGTACATTTTTTGCTTAAAATTAGCCTCTCTATCGATTAACGGGGTTATTTTGACCACAAATATTTCCACACCCGAGTTGGGGTGGGAACCACCCCCAAAAGAAAAAGCGCACATTGGCATATGGTAGACTTTGATTTTTGAGTCATTCCCTATCTACTGTTAAAATTTCTAGTAAATCGGCCGCCGCCGAAAAAAAGTAGAGGTGATATGGGTTGGGAACTGGACTAGATGTGATAGACTGAGAATTCATTTTTAATCTTTTGTCTAAACTTTTATGTTATAGATATGACTATCTAGTTTTCAACAATATTGCATAAGTGCTTAAATTTATTTGCTGTGGCCTCTAAAAAACTTCTAAAGTATTCACTCAATTGCTGCTTTATTGAACCCGCATGCTCTCAACGCCAAGTAACAAAGCAGAAGTAACTTCTGTGTTGATATTATCCATTGTAATTATCGAATCGAATCTACGCAATTAGTTTTTCTATTTCTCTTTTTCTTTTATTTTTTTTTTGTTTTTGATTCTTCAATACTTTCACTTTTCATTAAATTTGTTATCAAGTATTTGTATACATTGAACAAAAACAACATGTGGCTCTCAGGCCCCAGAACAAACATTATATGGAGTACCCCACATCTCTTTTCTAATTCCGCTGTATTGTATGTGTGTATTCTCCCCATTCATTATTATTAAGAGATAATTCCAAGTCAGAAATTTGTAAACATTCTTTGGCGCATAATAATGTATAAGTTTTTGTATAAAATTAACATACGCAGATGCTTGCCGCGTACCTGGAGTCAGGTGTACTCTGGTTTACGGCAATAGAAATCATCGCCTCTTGTGGAAAACTCTCCTCGTAGCTATGGAAACCAATTAAGATAAGATAAAATCTAACTCGGGAAAAACAAAATATTTGCGTGTGATATTTTTTTTTATTATGGAAAAACAATTTTGTGACGTCTGTTAATATTTTTTTTTTGGTTTTGAGTAGTGATAAAATCCTGCTTAGATTATGGCTAAATTATTTTTGAATAAATTAGAATTCCATATTAGTTTGGATCTGTTTCAAAATTTATTTAATATTTCTATTCTGTTCGTTAATTAATCAAATCGCATTGACGTTATTACTGGTTTTATATGCATTCGTAAAACTACGTCAGCCTGAAACATAATCAGTCTTTCTGCTGGTTCCTGTTAAGAGTTGTTGGGGCATAGAACCTAACTAACTCAGCAGTATCTAGTAGTGGCAGATATCTGTGGATTTTAAACGATAAAGTTGCTTGGCTGGGAACCAAACTTAGTTCTTAATAACATTTGAATTAAAACTTGTTCTCTAAAGGCTTCAGCTAGTGCACTCAGTCATCACAGATCAGTTAACTGACAGTTTGACGCAGAGATAAAAATTTGAAATTAAAATTCATAGAAGAACGTCATTGGGGGATTTGAATCCGGTACCCAGCCAAGTGGTTTTACCCACTATACCCAATATGTATACAACCTAGTAATAGTTTGCAAAGTTTTGTAATGAATTTAATTTTAATAGCTTAAATGTAATTGGCGATAATAAAATTGGAGTTCAACGTCGTTATGGACACTCTTGTTATGGACTGTGGGGGTTTATTATATCAATACAGAATAATCAACAATTTCTAAAGGAAGAAAATTAAGTTGTACTTTTTGGATTGAATTGGACGAACTAAAAATATATTTACTTTGTTGGTAACTTATTGTAGCACTTAAACTTTTTTGTGTACCAGCTAGTAATAAATTGCATATTTTTCAACAGTTACTATTATTGACTATTCACACAGTACCTACAAGTCCATTAATATGTAATAGTAGACTGTTCCGAAGTAATACCACATCAGATGATATTTCTGGAGGCCCTTTCGTCACTCTAATGGTGCCCATCCACTAACAGGCCGCCTGCAGGCCGTGACCTGAAGGCGAAAACATCGGTCACCAATTTTCAACACACACTCACAGGCCGCCGGTGAAACTATATTTGAAATTCTTCGAAACTAGCGGCATATTGCTTGTGTGTGGCGAAAAAACTGTCGTCCACGGCCTTCAGGCGAAATATCAAACTGATTTGATATTTTTCAGAAATCGCGCGGAAAGTTGAGCCGAGTTTTGTTGTGTTCTTTTCGATTACCTGTTGAAATGGATAAATAGGAAGATTTTATGGCAGAATTCATTAACATTTATCGTAAAAATAAAGCTTTGTGGCAAGTAGAATCAAATTTGTTTTCGGATAGAAGGCTTCGCGAGAAAGGATACAATGCACTTTTAACGTTTTACAAAATAGAAGCCACTGTAGAAACTGAGAGGAAAAAAAATAATAATCTCCGGTCATCTTTTCGAAAAAAACTCAAAAAAGTCAATAAGTCAAAAAAGTCGGGTTGCTCGCCTGAGGATATTTACCGCCTTTCTTTGTGATACTTTGATTTCACAAGAGACCATGAAGAATCACGATCAAGTATTTCCAATGATGGAAATGATTTCAGGATTTCGAAAACGCAAATAATGTGGTAAGTAATTTTTATCAAACAAAACAATTTAGAAAAACATGACAAGTTTGGTAAACAATATACGAAATTCGAAATATTAGTTCATTTTTAAAATTAACGGATTTTTACTTGACACTGGGGCACTATAAACTGACTGATTCAACAGTTTTTCCACCTAGTGTGTGGTGAAACAAGAGGCGATCTGCAGGCCGCGATCTGACAGGCAAAGGACTGCAGATCAGGACTGTCAGGCAGCCTGAATAATGTGTAGCCGATGTCAGACAAAGTCGTCAGTCCTGGCCTCAAAGGCCACGGCTTTGAGGTGGCGTGTTCATGGATTGGGACCATAAATAGGGATGCCGAGGATATTCCAAACGACCTTTCTTCTAAGTACTAACCAATGCTGTTTGGAGGAAGACGAAATATACTATTCAGTCTCTCTAAACATTAAAACCTTTCTCACGCACAAGGTTTGTTAGTTTGAACACAGCTATTGCATGGTTTTTGTTTAGGTGCAGAGGATCTATTTAGTTTTATGTGTTTTTATGTGATAGACTAGAGCTTAGAAGTAAGTTTTTTTGTACTGTCGACTGTTCTAAGTACAGTGTGGGACAGCTAGCTCGAATCGTGAAGTGTGAAAAAACTGACAACGCTAGCCCCTGGGAGGGTGGACTGACGCCTTAGATCCTAGCCTACCAAAGCCGACAAATGAGATCTATGCGACTGTACCATAAGCGAAAAAGTGGTCTGCAGTCAGGGAATAAAACGTGCAGATGTTAGTTTTTGTTGTGTAGTAGTAGTGCATATTTCGATTGAACATTCTATGTCAATAGTGGTAGCTTTGGTCAAGGTCATATTTCTACGATGGTTTGATGTGTCTATGGTGGAGCACATGGAGCCATTAACAATGAGTTTGAATTAGGGTCTGGGACGTGCTTGTCTTTGCATTATCGAAGTTGTAATGTAATAGAAACGTAGAGCCATCCGAGAAGATATGAAAGAACTGAGGGCAGGTGATAGATTTGGCATCTGGGGACACCGGGACAGATAGTGTGGAGTTTAGATTCGACGCATTGGATATATCTAGAGCAAGCACTGGACTCACCAAAGCAATGCATACTTTGATTGAGATGCATCTGTAAGGCCATAGAGCATTCATACAAGAGGGGCTATGTCTCCAGAGCCAAAAGTTTTCTGAATGTACAGGGAGTAGCAGCGATCGAAGCAGCTTCTGTGTTGCTACTTTGACATTGGTCGGGTTTTTTTTCCGGTCATTGAAGTGTTAAATAACATTTTTTTAACAGCTAATTGTTTAGCTGAAGGTAAACTCTCAGTGAATCTGTCGGGCAGCAGCTTCGTGTGTAGTGAGGCAATCTTCGTTTTACTTTACGATGAAGATACTTATTGCCGGTCCCTGAAATCGTTCAGGCTACTCTCATGTCCTTTTCCATACAGACCCATGAGAAAAACGTTTCCGACTTTGGAAATCTTGAAAACATCAATGACTGGTTGCAAGTCATCGTTATTCTGCAGGCAGGGCCGGCGCTTGGGTTTTTTGCGCCCGGTGCAGTATGCCATATTGCGCCCCATCAGCTCCTCATTTTTTGATCGCAGTGAAGGGCAATGGAAAAATTGCGCCCCTCTCCAACTGCGCTCGGTGGAAGTGCACTATTTGCACCAATGAAAGCGCCACTCCAGCTTAAGTCCAATTACGTTCTTATCGCATTGGAGCAAAGCGCAGAATATTTCGCCAAGCCGTGATTTCTGGAGTTGGAAAAATGTATCTCTATAGCACGTTTCAATCCCTCTTCTTTCACGATCCTGTCAACTCAATCTCAGTTCAGCCTCGTTTCCATTAGATTTCGAATAATCGCAAGACCTACCCGGTAAGTAGCTTCCCGGACAGTGAATTTCCATCATGATTTTACTAGTTTCCTCCGGCTTTTCTGCCACCCTGCTCATTGATTCATGAACTTTGAGACTTTCCGATATGTTCTCCATGCTCTAAGATAATTTCCTCGGCCAAAGCACGCTTCTTCGATAGTCGTAGATTTTTTTTATTTATGTTTTTCTGGCTTTGTAGTTCTTCCAGAAAAATGAGTAGTGGCCCCTCATTACCCTATTTAAGGGCCTTCTAATATCGGTCTTCTGCTTTTCCAGTTCACTGCATTACCAGGAATGTATGATTGTGGTCCTCTACTAGCGTAAGAGGCAGGGCCGGTGCTTGATGCAGTATACCATATTGCGACTCATCACCTCCTCATTTTTTGGTCGCGGTGGAGGAAAATGGACAAAGGCACAAACACTTAAATATTTATTTTAGGTTTCCCTATTAGATATCCAACGTAAATGCTCCGATAAAACTATATCGTGTAAATTCTTGCGCCCACGGAATGCAAATGAGTTCGGGGATAGACGTACAGAATATTTTATCGAAAAACTGGAAAAATAAATTGTGGTAATAAAAATGAATTCTTTTAACATATGAAAATAAAGTCACGGGAATACCTTAACAATTTCTTTTTTGCAAAGTCTCAAACTTTGTCTTTAATTTTAATTTCTGAAATTGCGCCCCTGTAGAATTGCGCCCGGTGCAAGTGCACCTTTTGCACCTATGAAAGCGCCACCCCTCTCTGCAGGACTTTCCGAAGCTTCAGTTTCGCCTGATTTAACAAAGCAGAAGTGGTGTCACAACTAATCATGTCGTGCAGAAACAATATATGGTCTTAAAGGGGTTTGCCCAGCAGCAAGATGGAGATTCTAGACGGTTTGAGACACCATTAATTTTCCTTGTTTCAAAAAAAAGACATTCTACACTACACAGGCTACACAGGTCAATGTCAATCACCAAAAGGTCGATATCTTCTCCTACCAATGTCCCATATTCATTTGACTAGGCCAACATAAGAGCGGTTGTGATCATTAGGATATCAGCGTCCTCCACAGCTTATTGTGAATCTATTTTTACCTGGCCGAATTATTATTATTATTATTATTATTATTATTTATTTGCAACGTATGTACAAAGATAAAAATCTTATTTTAAGTACATTAATTAAAAAGAATGATACATAAAACTACGGTGACAATGTTAAATAAAAAAACAAAGCATTAAGATATGAAGTATAAAATAAAAAAAAACAAAACTACTTATATATATAAAAAAGAAAGTTACGCATTAGAAAATTAGCTAATAAAAAAAATAGAAAAAGAAACAACAAATTCAAATATAACAGTATAATGCAAAACAAAAAAAAGAGTAATATAAAAAAAAAGTCAAATATTCATGCTTTAATCCGTCCTATTAGTAATTAAGTCAAAAAGACGCCTCTTGAAAATGTTCCCTGAATCGATACGTTGTAAACCGACTGGGAGGGAGTTCCATAACAGAGCTGCGGTGACAAAAAAAGAACGCTGTCCAATTAAAGTGCGGAAACGCGGAATAATCAAATTGTTGTTTCTGACCGATTGTGACAACTGAACAAACTGGTTAAGGTACGCAGGTTTGCGTTGGTGCAGTATATCGTGAAGTAGGCGAAAAGCCGAAATTCGCGATAATCACTAAGGGAGCAGCCCAAGACGGAATTCGAATAGGGCGAAATGTGGTCGAACCGACGTAAGTTATAAATAAAGCGTACACAATCGTTAAAGGCTACTTCGAGCTTTCGAGCGCAAGAGGAATCAAGAGAGGGGAAAATGGAGAGGCCCTGCATTAAGAGAGGCAAAAGTAAGGCTTTCACCAAATACAAACGGACAGCCCTTTTTAGTAAACCACAGTGGTATCTAAGTTTCGAAAGTAGCCCATATGTTTTGCCAATAATGAAATTGACGTGGTCGCAGCAGGTCATACTACTATTCAGGACAACTCCAAGATTTCTGACTTTAAAAACGCAAACAAGAGGAACCCCATTTAAGGAAATTTCTGGGAGGTCGGATTGAGAAATCTCAGAGTGAGTGAAAAAAATACAATGTGACTTCGATGGATTTAGCTGTAGTAAGTTTAGTGAATAACTACACTTGGTGATTATGTCACTTTTAGTATTATGACAGTGACTTCCAAGTTACAAATGTGTGCTCGTGCTTTACTGCATTAACTTGTTATTTTTGTTGTTTTCATATTGAACCTCAGATGTTTATAAGATATGATAAACATTCTCTAACTTCCCCATTGTGATGGGTCATAGTGATGTCCAAGGCACAACAATAGATATCAGCCGGCTCTTGTTTGTGATTTTTGCTAGGAAACTACCCAGCGAGGCAGTGAGCAGCATCGATTCTGTAAATGATATTGCAGCAAATTCTTTGCGCTCTTCTCAATGGTTCTATTCGCTTGGTGTTTTCACTAGGTTCGTAAGGGCAGCCATCGAAAATGACAACGGCATTTGATTCGTTGTTTGACTTGACATGTGGTACATAACTGCTGCAAATTTCTGCATAAGTCTGGCTGTGGTGTCATTTGACCCAATGCAACAAAAACCCTCCATCGATGAAATATTTGCTATCGTTCAAGTCCGCCTGTTCGGTAGGTGTAACAGCCCTGTACAGGCTCGGTTTTCTTCCTTTGCTGATCCCGTGCTCATCGAAAAGAGAGAAAGAGAGGGCTAAGTTCTTAACACAAAAATTCTCCCAGTACTTCATCTGAATTTCCTACCCTGTCTTGTTTCCGTATAAATGTATTCGAAATTGCAAGAGGCTGCACTCTTTCGCTTCGTTTGAATTGTGCAGCTTGAAGAACATCACAATGGTTTTTACGACAATTTTCAACTAGCCCTTGACCCTGAACGGTTTGTCTTAGAAATAGTGGAATTTGTAAGGAATAGCGGTTATTTAGGGAAAGTTGATAGTTTCCGAGTTATAAGCAAAAAACCCTGACTTCCCAAAATCCCCCCTTCGCTTCGCCGCTGGGTCCTTGGTAACTTCCATCAAGAAGAATTTTATCGCTTCCGCGACACCTTCTATCATTTATAATGGGGAGGTGATACCAGAAACCAAATCGAATGCCTCAAATTCTTCTTTACCCGAAACTGAATTGCCAACCCGCTCTCGAGTACAACGCCCACCAGGGCCGTCCTAAGAAATTCGGCGCCCGTGGGCTACTAAAAATAAAGTGCCTTCTTCATAAGAAAATACACGAGATGTCTAGCGGGTGCGACGACCATGAGAGAAGAAGACGAACGTAGTAACTGAGCTTCCTACAACTAATGATAGGAAAACTTTACAAAGGTTTCTGGGACTGACGTCCTAATTCAGAAGATTTATAGCAGACTTAAGGAGTATCCACACAAATCAATGCCGTGCACGGGACGTCACAGGTCCGTGTTCCGGTCAGAGCCTCAAAAAATATCGGTGCGTACATTTTATATGAACTCGTTCACTCGTGTCCGAGCCGGAGTAAAAATCGAGCGTCCCGGGCATGGCCCTGACATGTGTGGATACTCCTTTATGCAGTCGTAGCAAAGCCGCTTATTGCTAAGAAAGAGCGCCATATTTAAAATAGAAACCGAACAGCAAAATGCATTTAAAGCATTAAAAGAAATATTGGCAAATGCAAGGTTTGAAAGCAAAGTAAACTTAAAGCAAAGCACATATTTTTAAACTTACTTTCAAATTACTTAAAAGCTTTCAGGAGCATACTGCTCCGGCTGCAAATGCTTCGGCTTTAAAATACTTTGCTGTGAAATGCTTTCTGTTTGCTTACAGTTTTTCAAAGCTTTCCTCCCCAAGGGTGTGAAGTACTTTACTTTCCTTCAGCATTTGTTTTTTTCATGATCCAACTTTATATAGTAAAATGGTATTTTGTGTAGAGGGGTGAAAGCTTTTTTTTGTGTACGTGAAAGCATTCGCAGCCGGACCAACATGGCCCAGCATTCGTAGCAATATGAAACAAAAAGTTTTCTCAGTATGCAGCAAAAAGTTTGAAAATATGATTGCTTTAAAGCAAAGCAAAGTAAATTTCTGTGGTCTTCTTAGCAGCAAAGCAAAGTCAACAGCAACAGTATTAAAATTGCTGTAGCAATTTAATCCCTGGGCAAAAGCACCAGTGTTGAAGTTATTTAAAACAGAGGTATACGCAGATTCATGCCGATGCTAGTAAGGACGAACTTGGGCTCGTCTTGCAACGAGATAGTAACGTTCAAAAGTTGCAACCAGGATTAAGATTGTCACCGACTGTAATGCATTCGCCACGACAATGAAAAAAGAATATGTCCCACTTAGATTGGCTAGATGGGCTATGTTTCTAAAAGACTTTAATTACCAGATTAACATCGTTCAGATACTAAATTGATGCACTTAGATGGGTTGAGCAGAATTGCATTACCAATTGTTCATACGTTAAATTACCGAATTAAACAATCGCAGAAGGAAGACTAATATTTAAGGGCTATAAGAGAGATATTAAAGATCTTCGCTTATGAAGATTTTTACCTTAAACATGACTTTTATTTAAGAATCCAGGGGAAGAGTTAATTGTCATTCCCACATCAATGGAGGAGGAGATCATTAATCACAGGCAAGGACATTTTTCAGCTGCTAAGACCGAAGCCTAAAGCAGGAAAACTTTATTCCTGAAGTGAAGACTCCATCTATCCAATGGCACTACAGACCAAATCGAGCCTTGGCTTCTTCTAGGGCATTTCTGCAAGTTTGATGGTCCCTTGCAGCATGTCTCCAGTTTCGGATGTTATGCATTGCCTCTGCGTCAGTCGTCACATGCGACTGTCCTCCATCCTCATTACGTGGCCGACAAGTCTTATTCCGTTAATTTTTATTAAATTGAAGTGAAGACAAAGGTATTCCAGTTAGTCAAAAGATGCATAGAATGCATAATGGCAGAAGGCAAGGCCGGGAAACAGGAAGGCATACTAACACAAATCGTCTAGATCGCATATAGATCATTTAGGTAATAGGTTCCATGAAAGTAACTCAGAAAAGATACAACCATAGTAGTAATAATGGATGCGTTTTATAAATTTGTTTGGTTGTACCATACTAAGACTATGTCAAGCGTCTAGGTTGTCGACTGGTTAAGAAAACTGAGAGTTATTTTTGATAACCCAAGAAGAAGAATAAAATCGGATTTTATAGCCAATCTGTTCGAAAATGACTGCATAGAAGAAGGCATACCACATTCGTTAATCACTACTGGCGTCGCGAGGGAAAACGGCCAGGTACAAAGGATAAATCGTATCCTAATACCGATATCAATCGCAGAGCCAAACGCGTGGTACAAGCAGGTTGATCGAGATCAACAAATGATAAATAATACCCCAACAAGAAGTACGAAGTTCTCGCCCTGTCGTATTTTAACTGGCATGAAAATAAAGATAAAGGTATTGCCAGACTTCTAAGCCTTTATTAGGAACGTGCAGGAAATGACAAGGCAAACAAAATATTTCTAAGATTCAACAGGAAAATAGGAGACAAAGCAATAAGAAGCGTAAGAGGCTATAAGTAGGGTGCCTTGGTTGTAGTGGAGAGAACAAAATTTAGCCCAGGGTTGAAATTAAAACTTAAGTTTTTGGGACCTTACCGTGTAGTGAAACGACAGAATCACGACCCGACCGTTATGAATTGGAAAGGATATGTGACCACGAGGGGTACAGGATAACTACAGCCGCGGCGGATGGCCTCACATGTTCTTATTTTTCTTATGAAAAGATTTTAAATAAAAATAACTAATAATAACAAAAAAATGTAACACCAACAAAAATTGCCGCCCCTAAAAGGCTTGCGCTCCGGGGCTATAGCCTATTTAGCCCTGTGGTTAGGGTGGCCCTGACGCCCACTCAATGGACGGAGTTTTCTTCAGGACTCGATAGGTGTATAAATGTCTCAAAGACATTTCCACCATAGGCAGAAAAGTACCTCACCTTTGGTACGCCAATTTGAATTATACTATTTCCAAAAAATTATGCCGTATCCCGTGTAGGCTCGTGAAACGGTATCTCCGTATCCTTACAGCGAATTTTTTTTATAATTAATTTTTTTAAGTAGTTTTAGTCGATGATTTCTTAATTATTATTGTGTTTCTGATGTTAACTTCTATGGAGTGAAGTTTATACTACTATAGTATTTCTGAATAATTTCACCACTTCTGTTGCACAAATCGCAAACTGATTAATAAAAATTTCTTGATATTAAAAATACCATTCAAATTAAGTGCAAAATGAAATGAAATTTTACTAGAAAAATTAAATTCAATAATATAATAAAGCAAAAAACCTTAAAAAACAGGATTAAACCCAAATTAAGCACGTTATATGCTACTAAATATGTTAACCAACGCAGTTGAATCAACAAACGCTTTTAATGCCGATTCCAGTCCATAGAATTCATTAAATATTAATAAAAAAAACCATAATTTTGCTGCTCGTGTCCTCCATATTCAATTATATAATATTAAAACTGTTATTTTTTTGTTATTGGGTGCGTATTTAAATGCTAATTGGATATAGCTCTGTGATTAATGTGTGAATCCTTTTTTTAATTCGATAAAATAACATTTATGCTTTTCCGTTGAAATTTCACCATAAAACAATTATGTTGTGCTAAAGTTGTTAAGAGAGAACAAAAACGCCCCTTTATTTTATTTTGGCTTTATGTTTATAAAGTAACCAGTTTCTGAAGTAAAAGTACACTGATCTGATTACATTGCGCGCAGTAAAATTGATACAAGAACAACAAAAATCACTTCAAGGTCGTCAAGGTTTGTGTTTTATCGGCTGAAATACTTGAAATAGATATTCAGGTTCAGATTTTTTTGAATCAGCTTAAAAATATGCTGTCGCTTGTTAAGTAACAGCAGAAAACGGGATTATATCAGGAGAAATATAAATAAATAAATAAATAAATAAGAAAATCCCCATACAGATCCGCATGTAACGAATTTAAATGCAGATCTCTTATCGATTGGGTCAACCACAATAAAATAATCCACGTGCGAGTAAAATTTGCGAGATAAAACGCGAAGCGTGAATATTTGCAAAAGAAGTTAACGCCGCTGGGTCACCACTGCGTACGCCACTGCCTTTGAAAGTAATCTATTGCTAGTAGAGGCAAATATGATCAAACGCTTGACCTACAAGAACACCCGCCGCCGCTTGCCAGATTAGACGACGACAGCAACAGTAACGACAACAACAACAAAAACAACAACAACGGCACCAGATCAGTGTTGATCTCTTGCTTGATCTCGGATCGACAGAAGATTAGCACGGAGCCGAATGCTCGTTCGAGAGAACATCTGTGATCTACCGGCGTGCCTTGATGGCTAGCTGCTAGCATGTGCTCGGATCATCCCGTAGCTTCGTCAAAAGTCTTTAATGAAATTTCGGTATCTGCAGCGGGCCCGACAGTTGAAGCCACCAATTACGCAAATCGAGCGGCAAAATTTAATTAACGTCTATTGACACGCTAAATGAACGATAGTCGGGCCAGAACGAAACCTGTGAACTGATTTTCAGTAAAGTTAATCACGCACGATTACCTCGCTGCCAGGTGCGCTCCTCAGCATATGTTGGCCGGCGCTTAGTATTGTCTAACCAGGTGGGCGCCAGGTAGAATTAACCTCAGCACCTATTGTTACTCGTATAACGTCTAGTTAAATGCTAAGTATCCAAAGGCAAATCCCCGAAGCAGTTTATGAGCAAAAATCGCAAATGGAGGCAGAAACTACAATTTAGGTCATGTGCACTAACTCAGCACCTGGCGTTTGCCAGCAGATTTTTAGGCAACTTTCTTGGCTGATCTCACTACGAACTTATCAGTTAAGACACACTGCACTTGAAAGACGTTAATTGAACGCGGCTTTAATTTGGAGGCTTTGGCCACCTTCGCGGCATTTACCGAAATTCGCGCGTAACACACTTTTGCCACTATGTGACCACAGAGTGAGGCCTCTGGATTTGGATTATTGGAGACAGTAGGTAAAATTATAGCACCGGATTTCTTCACGTCCGTTCGAAACGAGACACCGTACGACATTAAAGCTGAAATAGTAATTCCACACCGGGGACTGAAACCAGCCATCAGTAACGGGCCTTTCGGGAGCTGCTGATCAAGCAGAGTGCGAGAGCGCGAGCAAGTGGCTGCTCGTTTACGGGGGCCCGGGCTGGCTTGCTGGCTGGCCCCACCTGCGCTACTGCTCAGGTAAAACTGGAAAGGTGTTTGGTATGAAGATAAGGAGCTGCTGTTATGATAGCCACCATGTAATGGAATTGTTGCCTTCATGAACATAAATGCCGCGAATTGCCAGGATTTAGCTAAAGAGCCCCAATTAGGTGCAGTGGTGTCGTTGGTCGGGATCTAAGTGCCTGCAAACAGTCACCGAGATTTGAGGCGATTTTTTTCTAGACGAGTGAATCCATTCAATGAAAGCAGAATTGCGCAATAGCGGAGCACTTTAAATTTTGTCACCCTTAGATTTTTTTTGATTGGAAGATAATTTGCCGCATTTGGAGAAAGAAGTTTTGAAATAACTCATCAGTTAACTTAGGTTTAGTTTTTGGGACACCGAAAGTGGAATTTTATGTTTTATGGAACGAAATTTCGTACAAGTTCAGTGTCCTAAGTTATCAGCAGTAATTTAGTAGTAACAAGGTATAATAGTGTTCAGAAAATTTACTTATATTAATAAGTGATAGAGAGCTCTGGGTCAAAAGAAAAGATTTTAGTCAGTGTGCGACGTTTCGGGTATGGATACACCTTTCATCAGGCCCTTATTAAAAAAGAATAATAAAAAACGTCAATATACAAAATAAATATACAAATGTCTCACACTTACAATACAAATAATACATATAATATAACAGCACTTATATAATTAGTGACAACAAGCTTCTACTACATGTATACTACTTTCAACAAATGGGGGATGTGTTGCACTGATGTTGTATTATTGGAGGAATCGTACAACATAGAGAGTTAATTTTGGTGCCAAAACGTATGTTTTTTGGGGTCAAGTAGTCCAATAGAGGCAAAAAATAACTCGTCAGACAAACCCTTCCGCCATTTTACAAAATGGCGGCTGTATAATAATGTGTTGCAGCCATGATTTATTAGTGCTTTTTAAGGACTGTACCAATGTAAAAGCTGCTGGAAAAGAAGCTGTATCATCTTCAGGATTATACAAGCGAAGCTGTAAACTTACAACCCGGCTGCATTGCCAACATGTGCTGAATTACTGCAAGCCATTAACAGGTCCCAGTCTACCAGAAAGCTTCAAATTGACTGAGGAGATGGATCTTCATCTACCTAATGTGGGCGGGCGGGAATAGGTGACAATGAAATATTAGATGAACGCTATATAGTATTTCGAAGGGATCGTTGTTCGTCTACCTCAGCAAAAAAGGATGGGGGAGGCGTACTGGTAGCAGTTAGAAAGGAAATCTCAGCTTTTAGGCGTTTTGACTGGGAGAGTCGCTCACTTGAGGAGATTGTGTTGCAGTTCCCCAACCTTGATCAAGGTTTAATTCTTGTAGCTTGTTACATCCCGCCTCTATCTAACTCCATGGTCTACATATCTCATTTAGCCAAATGCTACGATTTTGTTGCAGATTTCCCTGACTCGAATGTATTGCTAATGGGGGATTACAACCTACCTAATCTTAGATGGAATTTCAATCATGCTGCAATAGTTGATACATCATCAGATATATCTGAAAACCTACACAATGTTATGTCCTTATTAAATCTAACGCAATGTAATAATGTCTTGAATGTCAACGATCGCATTCTCGACCTTGTCTTAGCTGATGTTAAGTGTTGTGTTCGGCGCTCTGATGATCCACTCATAAGCACTGACCCGTACCACCCAGTGTTAATATGTAACCTGCCGATAAATCCTAAACTCAATTACCTACCTAAACATAATGCTCCTAAACGCAATTTCTTCAAAGCAAATTATGACGACATAAATATTCATATTAATAGCATAGATTGGGAACACAATTTACAAGACCTTAACACAAATAATGCCGTTGATTACTTCTATAAAACTATATATAATATAATTGAGGTTAGCGTGCCTCTTCAGAGAACACATGCTTCTAAACATCCAGTTTGGTTTTCCCCTGAACTCCGTCAAGAACTTAAGGTGAAAGTTAAACACTGGAAGAAATGGAAGATATACGGTAGTAGATATAACTACGAAAAATTCTCAAAATCTCGTGCTCGTGTAAAACAACTGTTGAAATCCTGTTATGAAACATATCTGCACAAGGTTGAAGTATCCACAAAAAATAACATAAAATTCTTTTGGAAGCATGTTAATGATTTAAAAAGTAGCAAAGCTGGATATCCATCGGTCATGAATTATAATGACCATTCCTCCGAAGATCCATCTGAAATTTGTGAAATGTTTGCAACTTTTTTCTCATCGGTGTTTGAACCTACATCTCTTAATGCTTATAATACATCTAGATTAGAACATTTACCCGACCTGAATCCATCAAATTCCCTGTCGACTATCACCTTAAGTGAGACTGATGTCAGATTAGCACTTAAAACTCTCGATGGTAGTAAAGGCTCGGGTCCTGATAAAATTAGTCCGGTTTTTCTGCGAAACACTGCTTCCTCAATTTACAAGCCGCTTACTATTATTTTCAACAAAAGCTTAGTTGAAGGTCATTTCCCTCTGGTATGGAAAACTGCGAATATATCACCAATTCACAAGTCAGGACCTAAAAGTGATATATTGAACTATAGACCTATCTCTTTACTCTCATCCGTAGCTAAAACCTTTGAGCGATTAGTGCATGGCAGAGTCTATTACTTTTTTAAGCACATATTTAACCCCAATCAACATGGTTTTGTGAAGTCCAAATCAACTGAGACTAATCTCTTAATTTATTCGAATTTCTTATTCCAATCAATGGATGCTGGCATACCTGTTGATTCCATATACACAGATTTCAGAAAAGCCTTTGACAAAGTGGACCATATGTTAATGCTGGAAAAACTATGTTTTAATGGAGTCAAAGGTAATTTGTTGCGATGGTTTTCATCTTATCTGGAGCGTAGGCTTCAGTCTGTTGTTTTGAATGGTTTCTCGTCCTCGGTTACTCGGATCAGTTCAGGAATTCCTCAAGGATCTATCTTGGGCCCACTGCTCTTCATCATTTTTATAAATGACATCCAGCAGTGCTTTCACTACAGCCAAACATTGCTTTTTGCCGACGACTTAAAAATATATAAACAGATAAAAACTACATATGGAAGACTGTCAACTGCTGCAAGATGATATCATCCGATTTCAACACTATTGTCACGATAACAAACTCTTTCTTGCATTAGATAAATGTCAAGTCATTAGCTTTACAAGAAATACAAACCATGTCAGTTTTGATTACACATTAAATAATACTATTCTTATCAGAGTAAAACAAATACGTGATCTTGGTGTTATTT
Source organism: Thereva nobilitata (assembly GCA_963855945.1). NCBI lineage: Eukaryota > Metazoa > Arthropoda > Insecta > Diptera > Therevidae > Thereva > Thereva nobilitata. Next base: position 67,704,194 of record OY979694.1, read on the forward strand.
TTGATAGCAAGTTGATTTTCGACGTACATATTAACAATACTGTATCTAAAGCATACAAGATGCTTGGCTTCGTACTTAGATCGACCAAGAATTTTAAACAATTATCTACCTACCGTCTACTGTACCAATCGTTAGTAAGATCACACTTGGAGTATGCTTCATCCGTCTGGAACCCATACTATAAAGTTTATAGTGATAAAATTGAAATGTTACAGAAAAAACTTACTAGAGCACTGAGTTTCCGCCTAAAATATGGTAAACTGGCCTACGACGCCAGATTAATAAAAACATCCCTCACAGGTCTGGAAGATCGACGATCTCTTCACGATGCAATAATTCTGAGAAAACTTATAACATCTGAGATAGATTCCCCTGATCTTTTATCTCAAGTTTTTTTTCCGGATTCCCTCCCGGGCCACTCGTTCGAAAGATCTGTTCTTTCTTAATAAAGCTAGAACCAACGCCGGTCAGAGAGCTCCTCTGTACAGAATGTGTGAGCAGTATAATATTAAATTTCTGGATATAGATATATGTATTACTAAGGAGGCAGAATTTAAGAGTAAGATCTTACACATTCTTAACAGACATATTAAGGGTATTCATGAAAACGTGTAAGTTTACACATTAGGTATACTTGTATATTTACGAGGCTTGTTTGATGAACGCACCTATGAAGACATGATGTATATAAGCGATGTAATTCATCAACTGTTCAAACTGGACGTGAATGTCTAAATTACTAAACTGAAAAAATCCAAAAAAGTGTAAATAATAAACTACCGCATTCACCTTGCACTTAAAAAATCAAAACAGCTAATAATATGATGGCGAAATGGCATTTGCATATTTTACACATATCAGTTATGCAGTTTACACAGCAAAACTTTAGCGTAAATTTATCTAGTGTGCGTATTTCACTTTCCATACAAATTTTGACAGTTAATTTACGAGGTGGTAAACTTATACGATTTACGCCGCTTACTAGGGTTTTACATGTTTTCATGAATACCCCTATAGTTTTTATCATCTATAAATTTGTTGTTGTAACATAATGTAAGATTATTGTAATTCTGAAAGTATTTTCATTCCCTCTGTCACATATCAGTTTTGTATCATTGTATCATATTTTGGTAAGCTATCTTATTACATTATCTCAGTAAGAAACGTTTAGGATATATATTGTATTGTAATCTGTGGTTTCTAATCTCGAATCTATTTTTGTAATGTGTATCTGTTGTTTCTTCAGTAAATAAATAAATAAATGTTGCGGCCTTTAAGGCTGATATAACTTAAATTCGTCATATCGCTTATTCGGTGCGGAGTGAAGATGAAGAAAAGCCAGTTCCTCCTTGGGCTTCATGCTCTGATCTCCCAGAATACCGTTCCACTAAAGAAGGTTGGGTTTTACCCAGTAATACCACCTCCAGTCACAAACAATGCAACAGTGTACACAGCCCTCAAAACCCCCAAAATATGCGTGCCTAACTTGAACACCAGCCTATTGTACCAATTTTCTGCGATGAAGATGTTTTCCGTACTGTAGCTTTTTGGAACAAGAATGACAAATCAGGTTTTGCAGATCTTATCCCAGAAGTAAAAAAGGTACAGGGATCACTTCATGTAAAAGACGTAATACAAAGCCAAACAAAGCCGAATTTTTCAAACAATTATTTTGCTATGTTCATTCGCACATTACACCAGTTGTTTTCGGCCGTTGACGTCCGTAGGTTTCATCCGATCAGATTTCTTTAATTATTCGGCCGAAATGGATACCGAAAAGTTGATAATGGAAGTGCGCTCCCATAGAAATGTTTAATAGTCTTCCTTTTATTTTATTTAGGATATATTTATGTATATGTGTGATCAAATGAAACAACTAGCATTTAAGATGAAAACTAACCCTTAATGTTCGGCCGAATTTAAAGTTGACATTCGGTTGAATACGGCCATAAAATATTCGGGCAAATACGGCCGTAAAAAATTCGGCCGAATCTGCTGCAGTGTGAGACAGCCTACACATAATAGCTCTGGTGAAAAACTTGGTACAAGCTGATCAAGAAGATGATTGGGAGCTGATTATTGTGTTTCGTGAATTCGATTGCATAAACTACCTCCGATATGAGTCCTGGTATTTGGATAGAGTGAAGAAGCTAGAAGTGAAAAAACAATACTTGTACAGAAAATTCATTCAAACACATTTTGTGGTCAAGGACAGCGACGGAAAATTTAACGCTGTGGCTCCAGACATGAAACTGGAACAAACTATTCAGAGATCACAGAAAAGCTTTAAGGGAATTGTTGATTAGACACGTAAAAGTGAATATGTTGCTCAATGACTGCTAGTTTACCGCGAAGTCCTTTCTATTTGCAATGTTTTTAGAGATATTACAAATTCGAAACTAATGGACCATCGTGAAACAGTTTGAGACGAACGTTTTGACAAAAATTTCTTCATTTCATGCAGCAGCAAGGAAACCCCTTTGAAATAACTTAGGCTGTGCGACTACACAACTTCGTGACAAAGCAATATGTGGATGATGATGTAAAGAAGGGGGGCCTCGGTAGTCTAGGGAGTAAGGCGCCTGGCTACTATCCCAGAGGTCCCGGGTTCGAGTCCCGGCAGAGCCCCACGGTCCTTCGCCTTTCCCACCTTCCCTCCTGTCATAGCCTTCCGCTAGCACTGCCCCGCTCCACCAAGCGCATGTCATCGGTTGGTTGATGGGATTCAACTTGTTTCAGGAGGCATAACACTCCAGCGAGTTGTTTCTCATTGCCCCGATGCCAGAGTCGCGATAGAGATGGTTGGGGTTAGGTGGTTGTGGCAGTTCCTTCCTACTTCTCTCTCCCCTTCACTATCTATCGACTAGAGCTTGCTGTTAGACATTGCACTCTATACGAAGAAAATAGATTGTCGACAGTACAAAGGGCTTTCCCTGAGCTCTAGTCTTCCACATAAAAAAAAAAAAAAGAAACGTCTACTAGATGTCTTGGAACATGGACCGGAACTATATACACAACTGAAGCTGGAGCGATTTGTATTGAAAGAGAAGATGCTGTCAGACACAATCACTAAAGTTAGACTTCCATGCTTGAGATCCCAAAGTAAGAATCTCGTCCAACCAGTCATTCCAAAACAGGTTACAAAAAAACGACTTTCACAAGCACATAGAGATATGGATGTCGCAAAAGAAAGAGGGGAATTAAGCAGGCACATTCTGTCGTATGATCTACCAACAAACACATTATTTTGATGGAGATGCTGCAACGAAATCAGTGAAACACACACTTGTTGAAGAGCTCGAGAAAAAACTTGCACCTGAAGAATTGAAATTCGAGAACGTGTCTTCTTTGAAAACGGCTTTTGTTTTGGATTATAATGTGACAATTGCGAATGGTAAAAATATCATCTATGCTAAACTTCGGAGAAGTCGTTCAGACTGTTCTACAGAGATCAAAGTCAGTGTGCACCTTTCAAGAACTGCACATTGTATTCGACAGTTATCTTAATCTCTCCGTCAAAGAATGTGAGAGAATACGACGAATGTGTACATGTGCAACAGTTGCCTTGCCAGCATCAAAAATGCAACACCTATACCTGTGCAACTTGGATAAATTTTGGTCAACATCAAACAAAACGAACTTGGAGATGCTAACACGCCAAACAATTGCTGATGATTCAGTGAGCGCTGAAATTCCAATTATTGCAAGTGGAATGATTGTCAATGAGAAGTTAGTGCCTGCAGAGATATACTCAAAATAGTTCAAGAACTTACCATCAGATTGGAGGAAGCTGACCTTCGTATTGTGCCGAATGTTGAGTAGGTTGTTCGAAATGGTTCCAAACGAGTCATTGTACTGTCAAATGACACAGATGTTGTTATTTTGCTACATAGATTTGTTGCAATGTTCATAACTCAAGGTTTGTCTGAGTTATGGATACGTTATGGAACAGATGAGAAAAGACATTTCATCCCGCTTCATATTCTGTACAAGAAACTGAAACCAAGGATGTCTAGTGTTCTTATCAAGGCACATATTCTCACAGGTGATGACATTATGAGCAAAATAATAACAAAGGTCGGAGCTATAAATGTTGAACCTACGAAGTTTCCAAAAGAATTTGCTGAGACAGAAGAAGAATGTGACTTTCAACACGTTGAAAAATACCTTGTGCGTGTGTGGAAAAGAAGTTCTAGCTGTGACACATTTGACGAAGTTCGGTACAGTGAGTTCAAGAGATCAGTCCCGCTTATTTGACCTTCCACCGACATCTTTTCTGCGCGTGGACACATTAAAAGAGCATTCTACATGATCAGAAGATGCATAAATATTCTGGATCATGCATGTAGAGAAAGGTTCATGTGAATTTGTTTGGGAAGATGTTGGTGGAGTGCTAAGACTTAAGAAACTCTTCAAGTCTGTACCCACTGAACTTATACAAAACATGTGCTACAAAAAGATGTCCCTGTCGATATGCTCTTCGGAAATGTACAGCATTCTGCAAATGTGACCAGAGCGATTGCTGCAACAAAATATAAATAACATGAAGGAATGTACTATTAATTTTTTTTCTTCATTTTATAACTTAATCACTGTTTAGTGTATATTTACATAAAAGGTTAAAAACCATTACTATTTGTTTCATTTCAGTCTGCGTGTCTCTTCTTCTCCTATTTTAGCCGCTATTTTGTAAAATGGCGGAAGGATTTGTCTGACGAGTTATTTTCTGCCAAAAACATACGTTTTGTCACCAAAATGAACTCTCTATGTTGTACGGTTCCTCAAATAATACATCATCAGTGCAACACATTCTCCATTTTAAAAAATGGCGCCCAGAAAACATTCGGCCCGGATCAGAAATGTCTACCCAAGATAAATTACTTCTATAATGATCCAAGATAACAAATCAAAAGCAAAAATCTCGAAACATAAATTTTTTTACAGCGGTATATGAAGGGGCCATTCAAACCTACATATAAAGGCCCGTTTACATCCCAAACGCAAATTGGAGCTCTTTTATGGCACAGAACTTTGTACGGTTTTCAGTTGGTTGTACGAACTTTGATTCCAAGTTGGTTAATAGAAAGGGACGTATACAAACTTCTATGAAATAAAAGATTTCCAATTTTCCTTTTCACTTTGTGTTTGGGATGTAAACGCCCCTAAACTTTCCTTAATTGAGTCAGAAAAATACATTTATGTGCAAAGCGTCACGACTGAGATAAACTTGCAGTTACCTTGAATTCTGACTTGAATGCAAATTGCACTCGGTACTCGATTCTACCCTATAAGTAAGGATATGAGTAAAATTACTTGGTCTTGGTCAAAAGTATCGAGTACTGATATGAGTAGAATCGAAAGCGAAATACCAAATATTCATATGAGTAAAGAATCGAGTACCGATTCCGTATCCCTACTCCTAGGAGCTGGCTTGCTGTGGTAGAAGATTGGTATGGGAAATTAGCGTTGCCTAGACAGTGGTCCGACTTGCCGTCAACTTCGACGGAGTATTGTGTTGGTAGGTAAGGTAAAGCTCAAGGCGGTGGATCCCTTGGTCTGCAGCGACAAAAACATGCTTAGGATGGTTGATCATTTGGTGCAGGTTATTAATCTCGGCAAAAAGCTCGGCATCTCTACCAGAAACACTGTTGCTATTTGAGTAATTCAACCAATTTACATTGTCAACGTTGAAATCATCTGCAACTATGATTTCGCAGTTCGGATGTAGGTATAGGGAACAGAAGAAAATGACGTGCTTAGGAAGTAAAATTTAAAGACCGAGTTCGTTTAAATCAGGTGATGTACTGTGATGTTTGACTGTACTGCTACGCCTTTCTAATATAAATGGCAATTCGCCTGTGAAGGGAGCGATTATGCACTAAAGTGTATCTGGGAGCCTGGTAACGATCTAAGACGCCGTTATGTATAATTTGGGTTTCACTTAGTGCGAAGATATGGGTAGAAAATTAATAAAACTGGCACAGCACGGAAAATAAATTTGCTTGAAGACCGCGAATGTTGCAAAACACAAAGAAAATTTTTTTTATATCGGAGCAATGGTTCCGCAAAGGCAAGGTTGCAAGGCTCAATGTAGAGGCGAAGTAAGTGAGTAAGTAATGCATATATTTCATTATATTTTTTATAATACCCGGAAAATTTTAACTATTGACCATTGGCTTGAATAAGTTGTGATTTAATACCCCGGCTTCACAGGACGAACTGCGCAAGTTCGAGCAAATTAGTCTACTGAGCTTCAATTTTTGCCTGTTTTCCCATACATTTTGAAGTCAGGAAAAATAAAGTTTGATTTCACCCAACAGAACATGAAATCAAGCTTGAAAGTAAAAGCTCGCTCAAAAGAGAGTAATCAACTGGAATAGTGGAATGCCATTCCAGGGAGATTTTGCATTTCTGACTTCTGGCGAAAAAGCAACAACAATTTCAAGCACTAAACTCGACTTTGTCGGTGAAGCCACTTATATGCGGATTGAATTGAACTTGATTAAACTGAGGCCGGTGAAGCCGGGGTATTAGAGTAAAAAATGGTACAAATTTTGTTGGAACAACATTTTAAATTTTAATTTTGACATTTTTAATTAAAATTAAATTAAACCATAAAAACTTGGCAATAAACAATTTTTTTTGCTAACTTAAGTACATACTTCAAAATAATCTGCAAATTTGGTCAACATTTTTATGTAATAATTCTTAAGAACTTTATCTCTAAGAGTTAATCAGGATCTCAGGTCCTGTTTTTATAACTCAGCAAAAAATCAAAGGATTGAAAAATGTGAAAGATTTTTTATTTGCTGCTTAGACCAGATTAGATTATCTAAGGTCAGGGAAATGTCTGAAATAAATTTTTTTTTATCCTTCCTAACTTTTATTTGCAAGTTGTCCCAGTTTCCACGATGTTAATATTTGAATCCATTTGAATCAAGAAGTTAGGTGTGATGGAATTTGATACTCAGAGCATCCCTTGGGATAATAATAAAAAGAATTCTTTGTTGGTCAGACGTTCACGCCAAAAAGTGGATTGGCTTCCTTTCTAAATCCTTTAGTAACCTTGTGAATTTCGCATTCTCTTTCAGCTATAACACGTACTCCTTCGAGGTTTTGATATTGTTATTGATATTTGTGTTATCAAAACGTGCACAACGATAACAATGAAATCAAAAATAAAGAAAATCTCGATTCTAGTTCAAATAAAACTCAACTGTCGGCTCTGGCCAAGTTCAAGTTGTTAACTACCTTTAATGCATTTCCATGGCGGAGCGGCTTGGCTCTGATAACCTTGTTTGCTACAATCTGATAAGTTTTTTTCTACATAATGTATATAATTTTTTTTTTGAGTTCAACTAACGTCGATTTTCATATCGTCGCTATCTCGCGCAATAAAGCCCAGCACAGGTAGTATAGTGGCTCGAGAGAGCTCCAGCTCCAACCAGTCACAGAGACGTTCTGAAGCTGCAAATTTATAATTCCGTCGATAATTCCAGATTAGGTAGACAAATAGTTACTCAGGTAATGACGGTATAAATGAACTTTGCGCTAATCCGTGGCTATAAATCATTAGTAATTATCGTTAGTAACAATATGACAATAAAATAAACGATTTGATTCGTATAGAAGTGGAGCTGATAATTGTGCTTTAGCGTATGTTAACGTTATGCAGTTGTTATTGGTGTTGTATGGATTCGCCCCCAGAGATTCCATGGTGGGATATGTTAGCAATAGCTTGGTTTTATCGGCGCTTTTTATTTATTGTTGTTTGAGTTTTGTATTTTGAAATAACCACCGAAAATAACATAGCGTTATAAAGTGTGTTTGAATGTTTACAATTTTCATTTCAGATGTTTTGAAGCCGATAAAAGACTGCTTGTTTAACGGGGGAGGGGTTTGGGGTATTCTGTTTATTGAGGCTTGCGGTTATGTTTAAAACTTAACGATGGAGAAGTGCCTGCAGCTTACGATATCGATAACGTTTTCAATCACGTTGTCAACACTAGGAATTGAAGTAATATCTTTACAAATATTGTTTTAGGTTGGTCCAATGCTTTTTAGTCTATGCCTTTTTACATTGTTTCCAAATTGACTATTTATGAGATAAAGATTAGTAATCGATTTCTAGTTTATGTTATGTCAAAACTCGTTTAGCTAATGCTATTATGAGGAGCATTTATTGTTTGGTGTTCACTGTTTTGAATTTTGTTCAGCACTGGGTGGACACTGTTTATTTGAGATCCTTAGCTGGAAACCATTCGCCGTTTTACTACTAGTCTGTCCGATTTCCCTGTCCTGTTATACGCGTAGGAGCTTTTTATGAACCATTTAAATAAGTATGTGTAGAAGTACGGATATACTGACTGACAGTGGAACAGTTGAATTGTATTGCTTGTAAACGAATTCATAGAAATAAAGTGTGTGTGCTTAATGAATCAATTGAAGAGCAAATGGCGCTATCACCAATAGTTTTCTCCATTATCTAGCCACGATATTGTGATTTTCGAAGCCCAGATAAACGTGTATTCAACACGGCAGAGTTGAATGTAGGATTTGTAAATTATGGCCCAGTTAACAGCTTCATCTCTTAAGAAATACCAAGCTCAGAGATGCTTGTTGAGCAATTTTCAATATGTGATAGCTCCATGGGTTTGAACCACGGATATCTGTGATGGTAGTCGGGCGCCTTTACCCGGGTGAAAATATAAAACTGAAAAAGGACTGGAAAAAGACTGAAAAATGATTTTAGACGGAATTCTGTCCGAAATAAGGCGGAAATTATTATTTACGCTGAAAACTGATATCAGTGTTATCCTTCATGAGTATAAAAAAAAGACTGAAAAAAGCCCGAAATTTTTATCATTTTTAGATTTAGAATATTTTTAGAAGGAACTCGGCATTTCTAGGACTTAGAAAAATTTTGGAAATTTTTTAAAAATTGTTACATCATTCATCCAAATGTCTAAATGTTTCCGTCCAAACTCCGCCTGATGTCCGTTCACACTCGTCTGTTTTCAGTCTTATATTTTCACCCGGGTAGCCATAGGATACCGAGGTCGACTTGGGTCGACCGAGTCGAGAGTGGATGATTAAATACCACTAGATAGAATTGTCGAGCAAATGTTATGAAACCAGAAAATTTGGGAGACACATCTTAATCTCGTACTTTGGATGACAGACTAACTGATGGACTATCGCGTAACTAAGAAAAGACAAAACTGATGCCTTTTGTCAATAACGAATTAACCAGTTTCACAATTAACGTCCCCTCACACCGCACAGTGGTCGAAAAAGCCTAATTACGCGGCCATTAACAAAAAAAAATTATTCTCAGAAATCCTTAACAAAAGGCATATTTAAGTAGGTCAAGGTGTGTTATATGCGATTTTATAAACCAAGACGACAATTCTCGGAAGCACTCGGGTAGGGCTGACCCCAAACCGCAACCATTGATAAATTTCTTAATCACGCCTTTTCGTTCACTGTAAAACATTGTTTTTTAAGATTAAATAAAAGTGTGTGTTGTGATTGATTTGAAAGCCAAAGTTGTTATTTAATTAGGTTTTTTTACTCTTCAAGTAAGTAATTCAATTATTGTAACTATTAATTATGTTTTAGTTACTTTACACGATTTTTAGTGACGTTTGATAAAAACGCCTTTATATTTCCGTTTACCTCACTTTGGTAGAGTAGAAAAAAAAAGCCCCTTTTGTTTCATTCTAAATTTTATATAATATTGTAGTATAATAAGTAAACTCTTTAAAAAAAGTTGTCATTGGGGTCGTAGGTCCTCGCAAGTACTTTTTTTTCCTTTTTTCAACAGCTTCTACTATGGCCGTCAAGAGGATGCAGCTATTCGAACTTCTTCATCGTGATTCTTTGCTATCTAAATCTAATATTATCATTGTAAAAAACATGATGGTTGATTACGTCAAATGTAAGATACCACATTTACCTGAAGAAATAATAAAGGACAAAGTTAGGCTGTTTGCTAATCAAATTGGGCTACGTTGGAAATCAAGCGGAAAAAATTTAAAAAAAATTTTAAAACGAAATGATGACTGGTTAAAGAAAGAAATATGTCAGTCAGCCATGCAATCAAGTTCAGTACCTACGTCTGTTAAACGCACCCGAGCAATCCGAAATTTTGAGGGTTTGTCTACAAGATCGAAAAGAAGACGAATAAAGGAATTGACTTCTAATTATAATCCGAATGAACTTGTTTTTGCAAGCCAATCAAGTTTGACCAAAACTAGCAAAAGAAACGTTGCACATGCAATTAATAAAGCGGTGAATTTAACGCCTCGAAAAACGAGGGAATTCATAAAAGGCAAGCTGAATCAAACTAGAATTAAAAAATACACACCAAACGAAGCTCTAGCTTTAATAACTGACACAAAATTAACGAAGGCTCAATATATAAAGATACGAAATTTAGCAAGAAATAACAATTGTGACCTGTATCCTTCATACGATGAGGTACTGAACGCAAAAAAAGGTTGTTATCCGGAAGAAATGCATGTAACAGAAACTTTGGGAGAAATTAAGTTACAAGGTCTGCTTAATCATGTTGTGAACCGTCTTGCAATCACTATGTTCAATGTTCTTCCATTTGGAGGTAGGATGTGAAGATTTTTCGATTTCCCAACTCTTAAACAACCTACATACAACTGACGGGGAAAGGCTTATTTGGCAAAATTCGTCCCCCATATTGGCCCCGAAATTTAAAATTTATAAGTTTTGATCATAAATTCTTTATTTGTTAGCTTAAAAACCCCCAGATACCGATTTTCATTGGAATCGGAAGACAATTGGCAAATTCATCGGCCTTATTGGCGCGGCCATTTTGAATTTAAAAGTTCTGACCATAAATTCGTTATTTGCTACCTTAAAAAACCCCAGATACCGATTTTCATTGCAATCGGAAGACAATTGGCAAATTCGTCGGCCATATTGGCGCGGCCATTTTGAATTTCTAAGTTCTGATCATAAATTCGTTATTTGCTACCTTAAAAACCCCCCGATACCGATTTTCATGGAAATTGGAACACAATTGGCAAATTTGGGTGGCCATTTTGAATTTCGGTCATATTTCGGCGGCCATTTTGAATTTCAAAAATCGGGCTTCGAGGTGCATCATGGGAGACCCCCACGGACATTCGTGCAAAATTTCGAAGCTCTGTGATGACTGGTGCCCCCGCTATAGCGCACACATCGCACATACACGCATACACGCATACACGCATCCACGCATACACGCATACAGAAACTTTCTTTTATTAATATAGATAATTGATCAATACATTAAGTGCACCTAGTTACGAGCAATGTGACATGCTTTGAAATATTTTATTCTTAATTTTAAGAAATGTCCCCCTAAAATGGCTGTTTCGACCACTGTGCACCGGCGCGAAATATTCGCAAGGATAGCGGCGGCGAAAATTTCGCGCTTGTCGCGGAAGCGAAACTCGCGTGCATCGACACACCAAAGCCCCTTTGACAGTATTCAAATTCGCGAATTTGTTGTGTACAGTCGAGTTTTAAAAGTGTTTTTTTCAAAGTGTATTCATCATCAAATGAAGAAGAAGCTCTTTTGTTTTTAATGTTAGATGAAAAAGAAAATCACGGGTCAGTACTTTGTCACATGAAAACTATATTGTTAACAAATTATCAACAGACATGTTTTATAAAACTGAATTGCATCCATCCTATAAATCGAAAAGACGTCAATATGCAGAATTTCATATTTTAATGGCACAACTTCGAAAGGATAATAGACGTTTTTATATTTATTTTAGGATGACTAATGTATGCTTTATTTTTTCATGCAATACAATCATGCAATAGAGTTAACCCTTCTAATTCAGAAGGTACACTTCTTAGCTAGGCCAAGAAACATTTACCTGCTCAGCACAAGTAGCACTGAGATAGGCTCAACTAAAGCATGCAATTGGTGAAATTTTAAACCTTATTAAAGATGATATTCGAAAGTTTGATACTAATTACCGAGAAACTATTTTACCTGAAGAACGGCTTGCAAATTACTTTCATTGCAGTTATTTATTATAGCAACCAATGAATTAAAAAAAACAGTGCTGAGGAATGTTGTTACTATATTTATTAATTTTGACCGAATGTAGTAAATGCTTGAACCAAATGATGATAATGTGTCCAAATAAAAGCGGATCCAACTACTGGTGTTATTTAAACAAATTTTCTATAGTGCTCATGGCTATTGTTGGGCCCAGTTATAAATTCATATGCGTTGATATTGGAGGTTTCGGCAAAAATAGCGATGGTGGAATTTTTGAAATTTTCAATATGGGAAAAAGGTCTGAGAGGAATTTAATGAATGTTCCTGGATCGGAACCTTTACCTGGCCAAAGTGAACCTTCCCGGCACGCTTTGATTGAAGACGAGGCTTTTGCTCTCAAATCATAGCTTATTAGACCCTTTCCATATAGCCAATCAAGGACAGATTGTTGGAAAGATAAATATAATGATAGTCTCTGTCGTGCAAGAAGGGTGGTAGAGAATGCCTTTGGTATATTGGCTCAAAAATGGCGAATATTTTATAGGCCGATAGAAACGAAAGTAGCCACCACAACCCTAATTGTAATAAATTTTTAAAAACCTACTTCAAAAAAAAAACCATTACCGTGATGCACAAAAAAGGATGAAATAATTGTTGGTAGTTATTTACAACATTAATCCAATCAGAATGGATCTAGGAAGAAGAATCACTTTTGAAGACGGTGCCAGGTTGACTTTCATTGCACTAATCTTGATTCGAAAATTGTTTTCATTTCTTTGTTAACCTTATGCACTTAATACATCGCCGCGAAAACAGGTGTTAGCACCGTCTTCAAAAGTGATTCTTCTTCCTAGATCCATTCTGATTGGATTAATGTTGTAAATAACTACCAACAATTATTTCATCCTTTTTTGTGCATCACGGTAATGGTTTTTTTTTGAAGTAGGTTTTTAAAAATTTATTTTATTTCGTACTTTTTAGTCCGTTCATTTTTTTTCGGGGCCAATTTAAAAAAAAATATTTATTACGATAAGTATAACACGCCGTCGTCGAAAGGATCGAGGCAATAGCTAAATAGTTTTTGTAATAATGTATTTGCGTACTTTCGGAGTTATTTAATAAAAAAAACTTATTTAGTAAGAGTATGAAACAAAATTCTCCGAATGAAATTAAAAAACAAAATTTAATCAAAATTGTGAGAATATAAAGTCGATTGAAAAAAATGCAACAGGGGAATCGAACTCGGAACCCTTGCACGACGAGAGGCAGGTCAGGTATTTAGTCCCTGTGCTACGAGAGAGTGTTCCTATATACTGGCTAAATATGTACATAAGTCATATCGGAAATTCGGCTAAATAGTTCTCCAATTCAAAGGATAATTCTCTTACAATCTGTATGAGTAAGCATGAAATTTCTCACCGAGGAGTTTTAAGTTACCGATGTGCAGCTAGAGGCCTGTTGAGTCGCTTCGTTTCCAGGAACGTTCTTCACATACTTGGTTGATGAGGAGAGAAGTGGGGTGGTACCTCTCATCATGCCCACTTCCCCCTTCATCCACAAAGTTCGTGAGGCACGCTCCTGGGAGCGAATCGTCTAAAAAGAACCATAAAAGTTTCCACGGAAGCCTGAGACTCTCTACTTTTTCCACCTCCGCACGCCTCTCTTCCCAAAAAAGCTGTTTCTTCTGCTCCGCGTATATTTAGACCCATTTGTGCAGTAGTTAATCTGCTAACAAATAGTGCACGCATGCGTGAGTGAAAAAAAAAATAACGTTATAATTTTTTCAAGTTGGTGAAAAAGTGAAATTCTAAAAATTCATTTTTTTTTGGGGAATTTAAAAAAATAAATCACAAATTCGATTAAATAGTTCTCCAATTCAAAGGATAATACTCTTACAGTGTACATGAGTATGCATGGAATTTCTCACCGAAGAGTATGTAATAATTCTTTACAAGATTAATCCAATCAGAATGAATTTAGTGCCGCGTTTTTTTAATCTGTTCTATTCTGTTCTGTCCTGGAACATTAAAAAAACTGCAACGCTTTTGGGCGTTTTAATTTCTTTTAATATTGCATAAAGATCTCTCTTATTTATCTCTCCATTAATTCTTCTCGTTTTTCATTCAGTAAACAAAACATTTTACTTTATTTGTCAACTGTCAAGTTAAAAATCGTATTTGAGAAAAGAGAAATTTAAAATTTCCCTTTGTGCTGGATAGTGTTCTTGATAATTATCGGGGACACGACTTTTGTATGGAAGCTGTTCTGTTCTGTCCTGGAACAGATTAAAAAACACCCCTTAGAAGAGAAAAAAAATTCGAACTGTCCGATCCGGGGTTTGAATCCGCGATAATTAGTTCGGTAGACTTTTACGTAGACGCTACGCCAAGTTCCTCTTCAGTATTTGGTGACAATAAAGAATTTTGTGATACCTTTGAAATAATTCTATCGGTTCAAGGTGGACTAATTTTACCAGTTTTTTAAGCCTACCTTCGAACTCCTTTATCAGAATTTAAAAAAAATTGCATGGGACCACCGTGGGAAACTACCCTCTCAAGCAAAAAAAGAAAAAAGCAAAAAAGTTATTGCGTTACAAAGTTATGCGTGAACAGGACCAAAAAAACATACCTACGCGTCGAATTGATAACCTCCTCTTTTTTGAAGTCGGTTAAAAACAGCGTGTATCTTACACAATTTTCTCATTTCTAAAAAGTGCGACCATGATTTTGTGGAATATTTAGAGCCTTCAGAGCCTGAATTAAACGCTTTTACGAATTGTAATAACGACCCAAGGCGCGCATCAAGAATAGCATTTGACACAAGAAAAAAGTTTGTCAATTATTTTAATTCGTAAATGCGAATGCCGATATTACTATTTTTATGTATTTGGTTTGTAATAAAAGAACAATATTATATTTACTAGTTTCATTCAGTTCCTTCCCAATTTCATCCCTGCTTATGAACAAAATTCGCACCGATTGCGATAAAAACGCTGACTGCTGCGAAAATGATTCGAGGCGGATAAAATTCTAGACTGAGAACTGAGTCGAGGAAATAAAGCACTAAAAAGTGCCAAACCTAGGATTTTTTGAACAGTAAGATGGATCTTAATGCAGTTTTTCGTGTTCGATTCGTGAGAGCGTCTACAAACTTTGTGACCGGTAGTGATGAATTCATTTTGAAAAAATGCATTTCGTGCAATAAAAATATGCATTTTAGAAGTGCATCTCAAAGAGACATTGTACCACTCTGTAAATATTGATGGAAATGAGTCGAGTTTTGCTACTCGGGGGTTTTTGGGGTCGCTGAACACGAAAACAACGACGGCAACAGTCTCCGAGGTACCTGGTACCCAGGGGACTGAAACACCCCTTTTTAAGGGGTTTTCGCGATAAATTCAATAATAATGAAAAATAGTCCAATGAAATATACTTTTTTCAATATTTATTTGCGAAGGTTGTTGATTTATACCCTTAAGGGGTTAAAACTACCCCTAAAATTTGAAAAATCAACTTTAAATAAAAGAAATTGCAAAAAAAAAATTTTTTAGTATATGCTTGAAATTTGGTTGAATAGGTATTATCATCCAAGAATATATCATTATCAACCCTTGAGGGGGTAAAACTACCCCTAGATTAAAGTTGTATTTGAAAAAACATTGAAATTTTTTTTGCATTTAAATTTTATTTCTATCTACGAAAACAAATTTTTATTTAATGTATTTTTTATTCTTTTTCGATTTAGGGGTGGTTTGGAGGGGTTAGAATAAATTTCCCAAATTTTTTAATAATATTTCATCAAAAAAAAAAAAACTTGTCGTTGTAAGCTTGAAATTTTAATACGATTTAGTTCATTCATTGTAAGGTAGAAAAAAAAATTGACAGGCGATTTCGGTGAGCACAAGTGCCTGACAGCTGAATCGAAAGGTGTGCAGTATATGAGTTAAAATAAACTTTGTTCTGTAAAGATGAAATTTTTATATATGTTTGAATAAGCGATTTAGAAAAAGTGGGTACAATGTCAGGCGATTCTGGCTAGCATAAGTCCTTGGCAGGCGAGAGGAATGATGCCATGGGAGTGCGAGTGAGGAACGCAATATTAATGCTGATGCAAGAAAAAGATTAACCGGTGTGATTCAATTTACAAATTCTATTTCTGCTTGTCAGAAGTCACGATATAAGAACTACAATTATATCACATACAATGGACATTATAGGTTTACGAAGAAAAAATTATGTATCAGCGGACCTAAACGAACATACAATGAAGAGGGATTCTTCACAGTTATGTAACTTCATGAATACCTTCGAAAAAAATTTGAATCCATTTCAATTAATTCTAGATGAAAATTGCCTATATAATATTGGTAATGGTACAGTAGCTTCGTGCGCAGCACAGCATTACTTGTTAATTTTTTTAAAATCAGGAGAATAGTTAAAAGAAAAGTTGATTACCGAATGTGCCCTTAATGGAAGTACATTTGAAGGAACAATTGCAGATGTAAAATAATGAACTTTGCCTCTGAAAAAAAGAAAAAAACATCACAGTCGGTGATATGGTTCATGAAATCCGTGGCCAACGAGATTTATTTAGTAGCCTGTTAGCTCTGTCAATGCAATATAACATCGATTTAGAAAAAACATTATCATACCCCATTACAATCGCTCCAATGACACTGTGTCATGAAGATGGTTCAATGTACAAAACTCAAAAATCAGCAATGGTTGAAGTTTTAAAAGCAAATATCACCAATGATGAAGTACCAGGACGGTTCAATGCTGCTATTTTTGATGGATTCTTTTTACTGCATACAATGAAAAATATCCCAAAAACATTTGGTAACATAATTATGTCCATACTAACAGCAACAAATACGCCACGAGCAGATATTATTTTCGATCAGTACTTTTCGCCGTCTATTAAGGATTATGAGCGACCCCAACGTCATAAAGTACGAAACAAACACTGGTCCAGAATAAGTCAGACCGGTTGATTTTATCAAAGAATTACGTAATATACAATTCAAACAAGCTTTGGTGGATTTTTTAATTACACATTGGAACACAAATGAAATGACAGGATTTATCGGGAATACCGATAATTGAAATTACAAAGAATGCCATACTTATAATGTTCATAACAACTCTGTGATCTCCTACCTCAATGATAATTTATCGTGCCAACATCATGAAGAAGCTGATACAAAAATAATATATCGTCGTAGTCAAACCAATATCTGCTATATGCACTCTTTGGTGATTTCGACCTTTTGACCATTCAGGGGCGGCGCGTGGTTTTTTTGCGACCGGTGCATTATGCTATATTGCGCCCCATCAGCTGATCATATGAAAAAAACTTTTTTCGTCTGGATCGCAAGGACGAAGAAGCGGAAAATACACAAGGCACTTCTAACTTGGTAGCAATTTGCTTGACTTTTTCAATAACTTCCTGATATTTTGCTCTGATCGTAAATCTATCAAAAAAACTGGTGTGCGTAGGACCACACGATGGAAGTGAAAACTTCTATGGCCATTCTGTATTTCCTATTCAATCTTAATATTACAGGAGGATAATGGTCAAACAATTTTGTCTATGAATGTGAATGTATTTGAAATATTTTTTTTTGTGGACTTGGAAACACATTTTACTAGACAAGTCGTTCTTATTTATTTATACAGTCGTTATACAGGTATTTATGAATTTTAATTTTTACAAAATTTTTGTGAAGTGATTTGTTATGCATACCATACATATTGCCAGCGCATTTTTAATTTTCTATCATTGACAAGAAATTCATTATTTCCGACCTTAAACACCTCCAAATAGCGATTTTCGGTGAAATTGAATCGTAATTGCCAAAATCGTACCGCCATATTGGCGCCGCCATTTTGAATTTTTAAATTTTGACCACAGATTCGCCATTTGTGACCTTAAAAACCCCCCGATACTGAGTTTCAATGGATTCAGAACACATTTGCAAAATTCATCCGCCATATTGGCACCGCCATTTGAATTTTCAAATTTTGAGCACAGAATCGTCATTTGCGCTAATAAAAACATCTTGATACCGATTTTCAATATAATCGGAACACAATTGCAAAATTCGTCCGCCATCTTGGAACCGCCATCTTGATTTTTTTACAAAGTTGTCAGATTGCATTGTCATGGGAACTCAATGTGTGTGCAAAGTTTCATACAAATCGGTTTAGTAGAAGTAGTTAAAAAAGCTGTCGGAAGATTTGAACCAAAGAAACAAATAAACAAACAAATATACGAGGTCAAGCTAAATAAAACCATTAAAAAATCCATAATATGCTCTAGTCTTCCAAATAAAAAAAAATAATATATAATCAAACATAAGAATATATAATACATAGTAATATAGTATAATAATTTATAACACTTAATACAAACTAAAACCCCCAAAGGCAAATTTTTTCTCACATGGTACGGTAGCGTGATGATGGTTCGTTAGCGTGACGCGAGTTTTTAGTTTTTCCCCGGGCCAAAAAGTGCCCAAAGTGCCTATAGAAGTTTTCACTTCAAAAACCTTTTGTGGAATTTAAAATATCAACTGCAGCAGACATTTGGGCTTTGTAAGTATATTTATTTTTCTAAAATATCACACTAGATTACTATGGAACAAATTAAATTTAACTCAGTAATTTTATTTCGTAATTCTGCTGTATGTTTCGATACGGGTTCCCTACCTGAACGAGTTCTACCAACGCCTCGTAGACACCATCTAATTGACGAACTAATCGTTTTAACGCGTCTATGCTACTTTCACTACTAGTCTTACTAAGCTTGTTAGTGTCTTCTTTTTCGAAATAATAATCTTTTAACCGAACTGGAGAAATAAGCATATAAATTTTGAATAGTATCAAAACAAGAAGTTGCCTTTAGAAACATACGTTTTTTTCGAAATTCGCACCTATTATCAAACGATGCATCAATGAAGTCTGAGTTGAAGAGTTAATTAATGGAAAATTGTATGTTCTATTTATATTTGCCCGGTATACCATTTTCATAATTCGCGGCACAGTAAAATATTTTAAATTTCGTAACATAAAAACAATAAACAAATTAATTCCAATAAAATATAAATATAAATAACATAATTTACAAATGTATTACCTGAAATTAGTAATTTAATAATTGTTATTAAATCTAAAATATTACTAATATTACTTATTTTAAATCTAATAAAAATATTTCACTCAATTTTCTCTTTATAAATTCTTCCAGAGAAACAGGCACAAAACTTAAATTTGCACCATCAATAACTCGTATAACATGAAAAAAATCTACATATTAATTTGTTAGACAGTCGCAAGATATTTAGAAATCGCAAGATATTTTGTTCTCATTTCGTTTATTTACTTCTTTGAACAAATCTTGGAACAAAATTTAAAAGTGCACCGTCCAGTCAAAATAGATTTTTGAGTGAAGACAATTCGGAAGTTGATGAAAATTGGTACATACCTTAAAAACATCATTATAAATAAAATGTCGAGACTGACACGCGATTGGCCGCCGGGAAAACTTTATTCAAGGTCAAAGGGTCAAAATATCCACTAAAATACAGGATGTTTAAGAAAAAAAAAATTTATTTTTTTTAAATTTACTTAAACTTTAATTACTCCTAGACTAATTCCCTCTCTATTCCTCTATATACTCAAGGAATGTGCCTTATCTTTGGCTAAACCTCTGCGCAAACTTTTTGTCCTTTCATATTTCTCCGGAGTTTATCCTAACTCTCGGAAACTAGGCCATGTTCAGCCCATTCCGAAAAAGGGTGACGCCAACGACCCATTTAAACCACCGCCGAATAGCAATTATTTCTGTTCTCTCCAAAATCATGGACACCATAATCAATAGAAAGCTGCTGAAAAGTCTAGAATCTAACCAAATTATATACGACAGGCAGTACGGCTTTAGACCAAAAAGGTCCACTGCCGACCTTCTTGGGTGTTTGACCTAGCATCTCAACCAAAGCATCCATCGCTTCGGTAAGTGTGGTCTGTTTGCTCTAGATATTTCCAAGGTTTTCGACAGAGTATGGCATCCCGCTCTGCTGTCTAAACTTCAAGCTATTGGTATCGACTCAGTTCTAACGAACCGGATTGAGAGCTTTCTTTCTGACTGTTCAATCAAGGTAGTATTGGATGGCGCCGAATCTAACCGTCACTCCGGCTGGGCCGGCGTTCCCCAAGGATCGATTCTCTCACCTCCACTCTTTCTAATATTCAATAATGATCTGCTCTCAATCCCCTCCAACTCACAACACAGTTTTGCCGATGACGGTACTTTGCGTTACTCCTACGTCCTCGACAAAATAAGACAAATACGTGTCAGACCTTGTCCCTCACACCGTGAACTCATGTCAAACTCCCTTAACGGGAACATTGAACTTATTCTTGATTGGAGCCGCAAGAATCATATCGAATTCAACGGAACCAAAACAAAGTACTGTCTCATCTCCACCAAAACCTGCAACGTCTTTCGCCCTATCTCATTGGGCAAAGATAATCTAATGGCTGACCCATCTCTGAACATCCTAGACGTAACTTTAGCTGCAGATCTGTCGTGGTTTTCCCTCTGTAGATGCATGAACTATGATGGACTTTATATCATGAAATATGGATTTTATTTTTAACTATATCGTTGATTATACTTTACTAATCTACATACATACATATGCATATTGTAATCTATCTAAGGTGGAACTATTCGATAAACAACGTTACTACCATTGTACTAAAGGGTGTCAAATATGTTTATTGCAGAATGTATCTTTAAAATGAGAGTGTGAAAACAAAACAAAAACCTTTCATGTCATGGCTATGACTAAATTAGTGCAAAAGACTCCAGAAAAATATGCCCACTAGAGTCTATTACTACACCTCATTTGGTGTAGAATCAACGGCTCCCTTTGAACTCACGCGAATTTCGTACCATTGTCATGCAACTGGTTGATGGGAATTGATGATTAGACGAAATCCTCCAACAGTGTTTAAACAAGGCGCAAATCTCTGTAGGTTAACCCTTAAACTTTACCCTGGGAACATCTCGCAGTGCTTATTTCTGGAAGTTTCCTTTTGCCAGCAGCTTTGCTGGTCCCCTGAAAAGGCTACATTTTCGTAAAGGCCTAAAGCTACAGCATTTTAACTCAATGTTATAAAATACCTGACGAGGGTGTCGTTGTCCTATTACCGGCATAAGCCAGCTCAAACTTATCACGCTAGCCTTAAATAATCTGTTTCCTTTTACCTTCCTCGAAAGTCAGCTAAGCAAAAAAAACAAAAAAGAGGAAAACTTTAACTTTTCGAAGTTTGTCGAACTCTTCGTGCTCCTGGGAAGTTCGCTGGCTTTAAAGTCGATCGCCCTAAGTTGCTTCTGCTTGAATTGATTATGTCGTTGCCCCAGTCTCAACATGTAGACCATTCCTGACACCATCGACGGGTGCATAACTCAATCTACAAGTAGTACGTAATTTAATTACTTGCGAAGTTCGCTTACGTAACCCGGAAAAGTTTCCTGGTGGAGCCGGACCCGGCCTGCTGCTCCTTCTCCCTTTGCCCAGACTCCGCACGCCACAGAATGGGTCGAAGTAAAAGATTAATGTGCTCATGTCGAAAACTAAAGAAAAGCTCTATTTTCCGAAAATATACGTTCGGATAATTTAATTTTTCCACTTCTTAATTTGTTGGTTTGGATTCCTTGTCATAATTAACGAACTGATGGGCCGGATCAAGCGGCCCTTGCAAACTCATCAATCAGCCTTAACTAATTGAGTTTGGGCGGCAGTAGTTGTGACGTAAACAGTTGATAACTGCATAATCTCGTAGTTATTAGAGATATGTGAATGAACATTTTTATGTTCCCGCACGACACGTTGACATTTTATTGTGAAAGGGAATTTTGGTTATGGATTAATGGGTTTTGTTTTGGGAGAGATTTTCGTATGGTGACGTATGTGAAATGTGAAAAATTGGGGATTTTAAGCAAATTTACTGGAAGTATGATGAATAGGTATTGCAGAAAGGTTGTTTTCGAAGCTGTCAATATTACTATGATCGAGCTTCACAAAATTAATTATTGTCATTGTGCATGCAAAAAAAAAATAGGACTAAAAAACTTTTGAATTATTATTAATAAATTTAACGAAATTTATTACTTCCTTTGAAAACACAGTTTTAAAACAGTTTAAATTTTGAACGAAGAAACAAGTAACGCTGTGGTTTATTTCTTCCCATAAACATAAACCATATTGCTTACACACAGGAAACAAAAGCTCACCACACCACGGACAAAAACCCTATTGCATAAGCTCACCATACCAAGCACATGACCCCGATTGAATACCTCCAGGCCGCACAGGGGACATAACTCACTTAGCTTGTAGACAAGGTGGTAGAACGGGGCAAGGGAGTTCGCAGGAACCCCACAGCTCTACTACACGCGTGGTTAGTATTTAGTTGGCGGACCGCTTGGTAAAAGGACATTTGCGTTTGGAAGGACGGGAAGGCTATTGCAAAAGGTGAACAAAAAGTCATAAATTATTCTTTATTAAAAAGCTTTTTCTACTTTTGTGGCTGCTTCAATAACGCTTCTAAAGTAGCGCTAATAGGAGTGCTCCTCTCTGCGAATATGGAATGTCACAAAAGATTGAAAACTGGTATGAGAAGAGGAGCGCTCCAAGATCCTTGAGAAGCGTTCTATCATTTATATTTCAGCACTTTATTTCCCGTTGAGCAGGAATCGCAATTTGTACTATCAGTCCTTTATGTCGTTGGTCGTGTCATGGTACAATCCCAACTAACAAACTCTCCAGAATAAAAGTCTTGCAAATTGTGAAATTATCTCATAGGACTCTCTTAACACCCTTCGATAGTCTCAGAACATAACCCTCGTAATAAGATTTAATTTAAGTCTCATAGTATTATTATTATGAGATAATAAGTCTACCAGAGTTACTAAGCCTTTCATTCTCATAATAAGATAATCTTTATACTCTTATTTTGAGTGCAAGAAAACCTCTATTCTTATTGAGCCTTTTTTATGAAACCTTTACTCTCAAAGGTTTTAACTCTCAAAAAAATGTCCTTATGAGTATTAAAGTCTTATGATACTTATAAGAAAGTTCTTACAACACTTCAAGTATCCACATACTTACAGCAATGCTCTTATGAGACAAACAAGTTAAAACATTTATAAGAAGACTTTTACGCTTATAACGAAAGCTAACCATCTTATAACCAGAGTTTTATTCTTATAAAAAAACTTTATAGTAAACCCCCGAGCGGCCATACTTTCGCTTAATACAGAATTTTATAGTAAAACAAAATTCCACAAATAAAGTTAATTTCTTCAATTGAATATGTGGAAAGTATAAAAAGTTATGTTTTTTCAGATGATATACGAATTTGCAATAAATTATTGAGCAATACTAACGATTTTATTTTTTCACAAGTCCAGTCGTCAGATCAAAATTTGAATGAAAACCTCTAACAAAATGTTAACTCACTAATTTTTTTTTAAAAAAATAAATTTTAGTGAGTAGAATATGTTACAAAAAAGTTTCGGAGAATTGGTTGTACGCTACCCCCAAAAACCACCCCCTAAAAACAAAACATTCCGTTTTTGGCTAATATCTCTTAAACGCTAAGTCTTATCATAAAATATTGTCACGAAGTTTGTAGATTATGCGATTATCTACAAAAAAGGATATAATATATTTTATCGTACGAATTGCCATTCATGAGATATCGCCGTTTTAAAGATTTAAAATACTCATATACCCTCATTTACAACTTGTATAGGTCATCCGACATTCAATAAATCCTCTATTGGACTACGTGGCTAATATTCTCAGGGGTGTTTCCTGTATATATTTGGAGAAAAAAATTGTCCTAGAGGGGGGCTATCCCCACTATCTACTAAGTTACAGGGTGTTTATAAAAAAACAAATTTTTTTTCTTTAAATTTACTTAAACTTAAATCATTTTTAGACTAATTATCGTAGAGCAACGTAATTAGGTATATCGTTTAGGTAAATGTGTATCCTTTTATTTGATATAAATAACAGAAACTTGAGTGACTCGGTTTAGAAAAAATGTTGATTCAAAGTATGAACAAAATGCGAAAAGAGATATTAGCCAAAAACGGATTTTTGGTTGTTATGGGGTGATTTTTAGGGGTAGCGTACAGCCAATTTTCCGAAACTTTTTTTTAACATATGCTACTCACTAAAAACTATTTTTTTAAAAAAAAATTAGGGAGTTAACACTTTCTTAGAAGATATGTAGGTAAAAAGTTCGAGCAAAATCCCAATATTCTTCGTTTCTGTTATTTATATCAAATAAAAGAATACACATTTACCTAAACGATGAACCTAATTACGTTGCTCTACGATAATTAGTCTAGAAGTTACTTAAGTTTAAGTAAATTTAAAGAAAAAAAATTTGTTTTTTTATAAACACCCTGTAACTTAGTGGATAGTTGGGGATAGCCCTCTTTCTAGCACAATTTTTTTCTCTTCTCATAACAGGCGCGGATCTAGAATTTTATTTTATTTATTTATTTATTTATTTAATCTCCAGTTAATGCGAACTTACAGACTATTAGAAATGTATAAGAAACTATATCTATATAATATAAATATTTATTTAGCTATCTACTAAAACTAACGTTAATTAACAAACACTAAAACTAAAAACCAAGCAAAGATTACAATATTAATAAATTACAATAATTAATATTAAATGCAAATTGGTTGCTTATTTAACAGAAGACTATTGGAATTAGGACATAAAGGAAGATTTTGCTTAAGAAGTCAAGCTTAAAACTAATAAAAATTTAAATAGACAGTAGAACAGGTCTATCTAGCCAAATCACCAAAAGCAGACTATGTAGTAGCAAGTAGGTGAGATTTTACTATTAATTTAAATTCATCTCTTTCCATAATTAGATCAAGATGATCACATATAGAGTTGAAACACGATGCTGAGAAAGTAATAGGCTCATTTGACCCATACAATGTTCTATGCGATGGTATTTTAAGGAATGGTCTAGTTCTAAGACACAACTCCGGGGCATAGATATTAAACAAAGCAAGCAAAGATGATGAGCATACTCTGTAACACAAGATATCTCTAACAAACATAATCGAAGCAACAATACGCCTGTTCTGAAGAGATTCTAGACCAAGAAGTTGGCAACGAGCATTATAAGAAGGAACCGTATAAGTTCTAAGCAATTTGCGCAAAGCATACTTAGAAAACCTTCTTTGAACCGATTCAATCCTGCTAGAAAGAACATTTGAGTGTGGATTCCAGACTACCGATGCATACTCCAACGTAGACCTAACTAAGGACACAAAGAGTATTTTCAGAGTGTAAGGATCTACAAACATAGATGAATTTCTTTTTATGAAACCAAGCATCTGATTAGCCTTCGAACAAATTACATCAACATGGACAGTACTATCAAACTTGTGATCGAAGTGAACGCCTAAATCACAAATTGTCGCTGGACGATTTAGAATAGCACCATCCAGGGAATAAGGGAAAATAATTGGAGAACGCGCACGGTAATATGAGAATGCCTTACATTTAGAAATACTCAACTCCAGTCCCAGACACTTACACCAGTTGACAAATAAATCAAGATCACCTTGAAGACGTAAACAGTCAGAGACACTGCTAATAGGTGCAAAGATTTTTATATCATCAGCATATAAAGAAACTGACGCATAATTAAATAAGAAACACACAGAATTTATAAAAATATCAAACAGAAGGGGCCCTAAATGGCTGCCCTGAGGGACACCAGATGTTACTTCAAAAGGCCTTGATATTACTGTGTCAATCAAAACTGCTTGTTTACGATCACTTAAGTATGACTCAAGCCATGTAAGAAAGCTCCCATTAATACCAAAAGCCTTAAGTATCAAAATAAGCGTAGCATGATCCACTTTATCAAAAGCTTTGACAAAGTCAGTTAAGAGAGAGAGCTCTCCATTTTCAATAACATTCACAGCAAAATTTTTAAATTGAACTAAGTTCGTAACAGTGGACCTACCACTAACAAATCCATGTTGTCTTTCATCTATAGCTTCCTTAACCAGAAAATACAATTTATCCCTAACAATAGCCTCAAATACTTTCGGGACAGGAAGCAGTTTAGCTATGCCCCTGTAATTATTCACAACATCTTTAGGACCTGTTTTGTGCAATGGCTTTATGTAGGAAAACTTCCAGCAGCTCAGGAAAAGCCCACAACTGATCGAAGTATTGAAAATTAACAGTAATGGCATGGCAAGCGATTCAGCACATCTTTTTAAAAGTATATTCGATATTCTATCCACCCCATAGAAAGAATCATTCGAGAGACTTGACAATTTATTAAATACCTCAGAAATATCTAGTTTCATATTGCAGATATCTACACATGACTCCATATGCAAAGAGTCCAAATCGACTACATGATGATTAATATTATAAACGGACTTAAAGTAAGAAGCAAACAGCTCAACCGTGTCTTCGTAGACTGAGATATCAATTCACCCATCTTCATTAAACGTGGGAATGAAGAAAAAGAACGTTTCGAATTTACAAATGCCCAGAATGCCTTACTATGTTGCTTTATATTCATCTCAACAGAACAAATATATTTCCTAAACAGAAAATTATGCAAACAGTTATATTCACGACGTAATCTACGGAACAGAGCAAGATCATCATCCTTCCATGCTTTAAGAATAGTTTATGAACCCTATTCTTAGCATTCTTTAGCCTCAGTAAGCTTTTGCAGAACCAGGGCGGATGTAAAGATTTTTTACATACCGAGACAGGAACAAACCTAGATATAGCATCGATTTTGGCGGGGTCACAGAATTAAAAGTGGCGAAAACAAAATTTCTACTCCTAAGGGCCTATTTAGACGCTTCGCTGCCAGGAGGATTCTTCACGAACTTTGTGGATAAAGGGGGTAGTGGGACAGTGCCGCGGCTGGCATATGTGTAGGATGTGCAACTGCAAAGGGCCCCATGATTTTGGGGCCCCGCTAGCGAGGCGACCGAAAAATTATTTTGGAATAAAAATCATTTGAATTCATTATTTGCATTTTTACTTCATAGAGAAATGAATATGGGCCACAGAAATTAGCATATGAGCCATTATTCTGTCGCGGGGACGGGTTTGCATGAAGAGAAATTTTGTTTGGACTCTCCCCAAATCCCCCAAATTGTCTGGCCCCGGCACTGTAGTGGGGTTGATGAGAGGTACCACCCCACCTCTCCCTTCATCCACAAAGTTCGTGAGGAACGTTCCTGGGAGCGAACAGGCTTTTTTAGGGACAAACACAAAATTAACAAAACGAACAAAACTAACCGAATTTTCTCGTGGATTAAAAACAAACGTAGTCCGCTCAAATTAGTCAAAAAATCGCTGTTTTTAGGAAATTTTTCCCACAACTATGAGACCGGTGCCAAGTGAAGTCTCTATTTTGTGGAGAGCCTATGCATTTTGGTGAAAATATCAAGTTGGAGCGCATAAAATTACCTACAAATTTTACTTTTCCAATTTTTCCCCACTCCGCATATTTTCGCCGATGGAGGCCGTTTTGCGCCATTTTTAGATTTTGAGCCAAAATTATGCATTTGTATGAAAAATTAAATGAGATCAAAGTAGTAGTTGTAGTTTTTCAACGGCCTTTCTTTGGACGCTTTGATTATCAACAGAGTCTGAAAAAAGGCGCAAAACGAGCTCTACCGGCGAAACAATGCCGAATTCGAAAAAACAGTGAAGGCAAAATTTGCAGGAAATTTTATGCCTTATAACTTTGCTCTTTTGATATTTTGACCAAAATGCATAGTTTCTCTTAAAAATAGAGAAAAGGCGAAAAAACTATAAAATTCAGATATTTCTCAAAAACAGCCCTTTTTTCGAACTGCGGGTTGTGAAAATCATGCTTAGACAACCCATATCCTTCACTTGGCACCGGTCTCATAGCTGTGGGAAAAATTTCTTTAATTGTCCCTAATTTGAGCGGAGTAGGGCAGAAAACGTGCCCTAATGTGTTTTTGATGAAGACGCGCCCTTTCTTATGAGTGCAGCTAACTTCAGAGATTACAAATCAAAATATATAGAAAGAGTATAGATCAATCTGTAGTTGACCTTGAAGGTCATTTTTTAAGGTCGTTGTTTTAATTTGCAAAAAAGTTGGGTCGGTTTTGGACGTTTGGTTATTTTTTGTTTTTGTTTTTTAAGTTGGATCAATTTTGTTTTTTAAACAGCGAGCGCTTTTGGGGGGGTCATGACCCCCATGACCCCCCCTTAAATCCGCGCCTGTCTCATAAGACATTAGTCGAGTCTTATGAGACGAAATTTCTTACTTGGGATGCCTAGGAATACGCTTAGTACCGGGGATACAATAGGTTTGTGGTTATGAGAGGTTAAGAGGTGGTAGTGGATGAACCCTGCATTTGAACATTTGAATGTTGTAGGAGTTCGAAAATACTGACTGCGATCCGGCTAGAATTTAAAGGGGCATGCCTCATGTAGCGCGTGGGCCTCATGTGCAAATAGGAACATTCCCACAAAGAAGTGAGGTATTCCTCATCAGTTTCTCATAAGGGCCCTATGAGGAAAACCTTATTACAAATGAAATGGGTAGATCCCACTATCTGCCTTACGTACTTGGAAAGCTTTTTACCCTTAAGCTTTAGTTTTATTCATACAAAGCTTGCCTTGTTTTATATTTCAGGCAATTATGCTGATGTTGGTTGGTTCGATTTCGCAGGTAAAGCAGCATTGAAAGTGGTTAGAATTAAGTGGGGGACCACTTGGTAACGACACTCGCGTTTGGAATATGTTACTTATATATCCACGCCGGATATCTCTAATTTTTCGGCCTCTTTTTTCGGAATTGCGTAGCAAAGATTTTTCTTCACATGTAGCATTCCTAATGATGCGCGAATGAGGCGAGGCGTTAAATGCTGAAATGCTGAAATGCTAAATGAAGTTCACATGAGGAAGTGTGGCTAGCACCGTAGTGAAATGAATTCCTAGTGTGAAACGAATAATTATAGTTAAACACTTAACGTTGTTCGGTTGAGTGTTTCATGTAGAAAGAGAAGAATCTTTTGATATCGGCTGGCTTTTGAAATTTTTATGGGATTCTCTGAATCGAAGGCACCTGAGACTCAGGATTAATTAAATTTTGTTGGATCGTAATTAAAAATATTTTAAATAGGAATAATTAATTTTTATTGGATTATAATTAAAAATATTTTAAAATAAAGATTTTCCGCTGTCTCTAGTTTGTAGAGTGGGGCGTCTATAAGATTGTCGTGGAGGCTGAGGGCGTTTAGTTCGATGGAATAGTCGCCATGATAGTGGTGATAAATCTTTATCAGGGCTGCTACATTCCTACGGTGGTTCAAAGGGTCGATGTTGGACCAAATGACATCGTCATCGATTAGTTGAAGGCCCCAGTTTTGTACTTACCAAGGTGGTGGTACATGCCAAGGTGGTTTTCGAAACCACGCCACAAATTAGAGAGTTATATTCGAGAAGAGGAAATACAAGCTTTCGAATCACCCTTAATTCCAGTCCCTCATGCCGTCCAGGTTATGGTCTAGTAGATGCCAATTATACATTTTCACACCAATTCGGAAATATTGAGCGCGAAAGCTTTTTCAACAGATGAGTTTTCTTTTGATAAAACAAATATCTAGACCATATTGTGAGTGAAAAAGTGGGCTGCGAAGTGTAGAAGTGAGCCCACTAAGACGAAAATTGCAACGGAGGCAAAAGTTAGTTACCTACAGTGGAACCGTTGCTATGATAAAAACGATGAAATTTTGCAGGAGCTGCTACTTTCCTATCGAGATCCGAGTACAATTAGCATTCAAGTCAGAATTCAAACTAACTGCAAGTTTAAATCAGTCGTGAATATTATCCATATAATCGCCTTACATATATATGCATTTTCCTGCCTCAATTAAGGAGAGTTTAGGGCCGTTTACATCCCAAACGGAAAGTGATAACACAAATTGGAGCTCTTTTATCGCATAGAAGATTGTATGCTTGCTTCCCTATCTATTCACCAACGTGGAATCCACGTTCGTGCAACAAAGAGAAAAGCATACAAATTTATGTGCGATAAAAGAGCTCAAATATGCGTTTTCACTTTGCTTTTGGGATGTAAACGGGCCTTTAAAAGTTTCAATTTGTACACCATGTAAGCTAAATAAGTATTTGTAATCTGTATTAGTAGCAGGAAATCGAGTAATGCATATGCTAAGGCAGGTCGGAGGTATTAGACAACCCTTCGTTGAAAGTTATCAGTAAAGCCAAAGCAAGGGGTGACGTATTTGGCCCTTTTTCTTCTATGTACCCGAAACACATTCTCTCGTGGGAGAGTAAATAAATGGCAAAAAAAGTACTCATCGATTCTCAAGGAATTGAGTACTTTTAAACGAGTAAAAGTGTACTCTTTGAGTAATTTTCTTTCGATTCTACTCATGAGTATTTACTCAATTATTTTCCACCGATCCTAATTGTATTTCTAATTGGACCATAATGTAACGACCGACATGACGGACAGGTAGTGCAAAGGGTGATTCCTAAGTTTAGAACTACCGCATGAAAAAATCGGACCAGACTCATCAACCAATGGTTGAGAGGCTCTGATACATTGAAATACACTGTAAATCCAAGCGCGTTATTTTACACACCTATGTGTGTTATTTGCTTGTAGTCACTTTCTACGCGGTTTTAGGTGAGTAATTTGGGAATTCGTTTTCCCGTGTTAATTTAAACGCTTTGACGCATTATTTAAATACGCTTTTGGTGCATTTTTACTATACTTTTTACGCACCTTAAACGTGTAACCTGAATAATTTTTATATTCCTTCAGTAGAATTAATGATGTTACGACTATGAAATTTAATAAAAAAATGAAACAATGGCAATTAGTTAAAAATATATACAAAACAAAAATATTAATATATGTATTTGTAACTAATTAAGTACGTTCAATTTTTCTAGAAAACTCTACATTTTGAACATTAAAGGTGTTTTTTTAATCTGTTCCAGGACAGAACAGAACAGCTTCCATACAAAAGTCTTGTCCCCGATGATTATCAAGAACACTATCCAGCACAAAGGGAAATTTTAAATTTCCTTTTTCTCAAATACGTTTTTTAACTTGACAGTTGACAAATAAAGTAAAATTTTTTATTTACTGCATGAAAAACGAGAAAAATTAATGGAGAGGTTTGAAATATAACTAATGAAATGAATTCCAGTTATAAAACAAACACATAATAAGTTATTTTCAAAACTTTCAATTATTTAAAAAAGAATATGATAGTTAATACGTTGATATCAAGTATTAATGAACATTCATTCATTTTATAATATATTGCTATTGTTATTATTTATATCATTTTGTATTCTCGAATACCTTATTTACATATTATATCATTCATAGTCGATGTAATTCTATATATATTTTCAAACGACGCTATAGCTACATATATATGATTACATTCATAATGTAATTATCACGTTTGATTGATATATCAGAGTAGGCATAATTACACGCATATGTGTGTAATTTTAAGCGGGTCAAATGCTTTGAAAAAATATTACGGATGTTGTGTTTAGAAGTGCTCACAAAATATGCGTAATTATATTTAATTCACTGAAGTGTGTTTTTTTACACACAAAATGTGTATTTTCCATTTATTTTATGAAATTATTCACTTTATGCGTGTTTAATAACGCGCTTGGATTTACAGTGTAGGGCGTAAATAAATCTTTTTGGTCTAAAGTCGATATTCCATAAGCTTTCTATTGACTATTGTCTACATGATCGTGAAGAAATTATAAGTGATTGTTATTTTGCGGTTGTTATATCTATTGGGGGACCGGAAAGTAATGTCGTTTCTGTGCATGTTCAATATTCAATATCATTTAACAGCTGATTATGTACTCCAGCATTGCATGCCTTTTGAGTTCACAATGGTAACGCAACAGTTGCTACCAAAAATAACGGACGGAGTGTAGTAGACGTCTAAATGCTAAAGGTGGTTTCCTAAGTTCAGATCGAATAATTTTGATATTTCCGACTCTTATCGAAGACGAAGACCTACAACTTTAGGCAATGGCGTCTTAAGGGGAAGTGGAAGCGAATTCAAATTGTCAAGCACTCTTAATCAACCTTGGTCGAGCATCCAACAACACTTGCAGCAAAGGAGCCTGCCAGAAAATGTATAGACATGGGTTGGTACCCACTCCAATACGTCGTCGTGTAATACGTCGTTGGATAGGTTTTTTTGAGCTGAATATAAGTTACTATGGGTGCCTTCCATTTAGACACAGAAAGTCAATTGTGTCCGACACAGCGTGTCGCTCTGTGTCGTTCTGTGTAAGCCCAAATGAAACACATAAGTTCATGAAAAATCCGCGACGGCGCACTTTCCTCGTTTTTATTTTTGTTTGACAAGTAAATCGTAAATTTTATGTTGATAATTTCTATAAATTAATTACCCGACATCTTATAATAGTCGGGGAGCTGAGCGGCTAAAAAATGCAACAGTTTTAGAAAAGCTGAAATTTTGGTATTATGTAGTAATAAGGGTGTACAGCAATAGCCCGCCGTTTCGCTAACATTTGGCGTGGGCGTGGCTTCAGAGTTGTCAAAGAAGCAAGAATGCTTTATAATATCAGAAAATTGGTTTGTGGATACTAAAATAACTGAAAAACGATGTGGATATGGTCAGTCTTCAAAATTTGTATCGGGACGCGTCAGAAGCGCGTCGGCAACGCGTCAGCAGCACGTCAAGCACAAAAAATTTAGTTGATGAAACTGTTTTATAAAATTTAGTCTACAAGTAGTTAATATTATTAAAAATCAAATAAACTACTTGTAGACCAAATTTTACATTTTATTTATAGTTGCGGCCCGGCGCGCCTATGCGGCTCCCATAACCCAATAGTAGTAATCAGGTGATATGAATTTTAATATGCAGTATAAGAGTTTGAAAAAGGCAATTTTTTGGTATTTTTGATTCCAAATAACAAAATGTGAAAGTATTAGTACAGTCAATCTGTAACGAAAAAATAGGGAGTCTCCGAAAAATGAGATACCGAAATTTGACTTGATGAATCATTAGGGGGGCATATAATGAAGTTAATGTCACATTCCCGAAGTCCCCCTCCCCGTGTTTTTGAGAAAATCCAAAAAAATTTTCAAATGCGTTTTTCTCGGAATCTATGGTTTTAGCAAAAAGTTTATTTAACAAAAAATGTAGAGGACGTTGTTAACTACATTTTATGTCATTGAAGTGACGTCATCCGACTTGAAATACAAAAAATAGGTGGCGCCAAAGCATCAAAAAAGTGTTTGTTTGCTATTTTCGTTAAAAAAAATAGTTTTTTTGCAATGATGGAAATGAGAAAGTTGTTTGTCATAAAATCAGCTACAACTTTTATTTAAACTATCTTTTTATAAAACTTACCGTTTTCGAACTGTAGGCGAAAAGATGCAACGCAGCGTAGTTAACGGTTCTTTTGTTACTTTCGCCCGGCAAGTCGGCATAGTTTGGACAGAAGACCGGTTTCTAACATCTGCCTAATCCAATACGAAACGTACATTTTTCAGTTGCTATGTGAGTTTCGGAGAGTAAAGGCGTCTAAACTTTGCTCTCTTAAAATGAGTGCCTGTTTCGTTTGTGAGACAAGTGTTGTGAATGATAAGAGCACCGTGGGGAGAGCTCGACAGACATTGATAAAAGCAAGCAAAATCAGAGGTGATTCTGCCATCGAAAAATTGCTCGGAAAGCTCGAAAAGGTATTTCTATGTATAATAAATTGTTATTAAAACTAGAATAAATGATTAAATAAATATATATTCGGCCTTGCTTGTACGTATACCAAATTTTTAACGGTACAAAAGTTTGACTGACGCTCACGTTTATACCTGTGCAGCCCCTTGTTTCACCTTCAGATCATTCACAGTAAACGATCCTTTGAATACTATGATGCATTTTTTCCAAATATTGATATACTGCCTTTTTCTCACTTTGAACTTTTTTTGTATTGAGGTACAATTTGTTTTTTAAATTTGACTATTTTTGTATAACAATTGATAATGGTTATACTTATGATTTTATATATACTCTGTAACAATATATATTCATAACATTTTTTATATGTGAGTTATTATTTGTGATAATAATAAATGTAAAATGATTAATACTAATAATTATTATTAATCAATTAATAATCAATCAATTAATAATTAAGTATTAATCATTTTACATATATTCGTACGACAAACTAAACGACGTACGACAAAATAAAATTGTTGAATAAAAAAATACAGATATAAAATGTACAGCTACTTTTTTTGTTTACATAACCCACAATTATCTCACTTAAAAAAAATTAATTTTATTATATGTAATTCATTAAAATCGTTACTTTAAGTCATATTAAACTGATGTGGTCAATTACTAACGAACCGAATCACTATTTGGAATATTGAAATTTTTAATAATATTTGTTCAAAATAAATAAAAAAGTGGTAAAATATGAGCTCAAAATTTGGAGTCAGAATAGCTCATTGTAGGTACTTGGCGACATGTCGCTCAACAATAAAGTTAGCATTTCCACTGCTCGCGTTAAATTTATAACTCCAAAGAGGTCTTATCACAAACGTTTGAAAATTAAAGTCCAAAATATAAAATATTAAATTAATAGTGACAAATTTTAAATTAAAAGAAAATTAGTCTTGACATTTTGTGTGAACTATCCTCCTATCTTGTGTTACATTCGTTTCAACTGTATGTTAACCGTTTACAACAAGCTGTACCAAAAGGGTACCATTATTAATTGTTTATCCGAATTATTGTTGAAAATAAGAATATCAAGTAAACATTATTGTGTATTAATCCCAAAATAATCTTTCTATACACTTTATGACAAACACGCATCGGCGCAGCACATAATGTTCAATTTGTACACATCGGCAAGCTCCAACTCGAAAACGGTAAGTTTTATAAAAAAAATAGTTTAAATAAAAGTTGTAGCTGGTTTTGTGACGAACAACTTTTTCATTTACATCATTGCAAAAAAACTATTTTTTTTAACGAAAATAGCAAACAAACACTTTTTTGATGCTTTAGCGCCACCTATTTTTTGTATTTCAAGCCGGATGACGTCACTTCAATGACATAAAATGTAGTTAACAACGTCCTCTACATTTTTTGTTAAATAAACTTTTCACCAAAACCCATCGATTACGAGAAAAACGCATTTCAAATTTTTTTTGGATTTTCTCAAAAACACGGGGAGGGGGGACTTCGGGAATGTGACATTAACTTCATTATATGCCCCCTAACGATTCATCAAGTCAAATTTCGGTATGTCATTTTTCGGAGACTCAGTTACAGATTGACTGTACTATATCAGGGATTTGATATTTTGATCGAGACAATAAAAACCATCCATTGACATGGCATTTTTCGAGATATGAATTTTCATACACAGATGAAGTGTCTCAATGTACCGCCTATTTTCTGTATTTTGGATGGCTGGGACCCGGTGCGCCGCGCTGCACCCAAAATTTAAACATTTAAAATCAATCCAAACCTTCAAAATTCAACTCTTTTAACCAATGCTTATTTCTGTAAAATTAACAAATAAATAAAATTAATTAAGAGACATTAGATTCAATATGCTTTCTTATTAAGTGTGACCAAAATTACCTATGTATGTATTCTTTTACAAAACTTGCTGGTAAACTATGTTTTTGGTTTTGTTTTCCGGCGCGTAAATAAACAAAGATGATGCCTTTCCGATTCGCTACACCCAACCTTAAGACATTTAAAATTAATCCAAATCTTGAAAATTCAACTCTTCAACAAATATTTATAACCATTAACGAAAAACCAATTATTCCTATAAAAGTTCGAAAGTTTGGATATTGGTTTGTTTGTCTAATTCTGCGAAGTATGTCTTCAGTCATGCCGTTCTTGCCGTAACCGATGGTTCTGTTGGGTATCATGTCGTCAATATAATTGCGAACAGTTGACGAATGTTATTCAGTAAGTGTTAGATCCCAATGATTGTCGTCTTCCAGCAATTGCAACTCGCGACATGCATCTTCAAATGTACTGAATATTTGACCATTGACTGTTCGTAAAAATTCGAAAGACGTTGGTCCATGGTTGGACATTCAGCAACAACAAACGCAAAAAGAAACATTCACGTTGTTTTGGATGTATAGTACTGTGTAAAGTCGTCCCAATGTCTTTGCTTTCAATACGCGTGCGATAGTTGAATGTGGTTCGCCTTGTCTATGTGGCTTCCTTTTTTTACCTGATTTGTTCCATGTATAATAGCGAGGGACGTCGGTATATAACAATGTTGTTGCGAATTGTCCGAAAATATCAGGTTTTTGGCACTGGAAAGCTCGTTGGAGAGCATTTTCTTCAGTGAAATATACACGTTGACCGTTTTCAAGATGTACCGCAATCTAAGGCATAATGCAAAAACTCGACATTTATATATTTTCTTATTAACACTTTATTTAATCGCTCCAATTAAAAGCTTTTACGCATTTTTCGGTGGAAGTATATAAAGAACAATGGGTGCTAATATTTTACAGGTTTCCCAATGTTCACAAATATTTTGATTTTGTATATAAATTATATGTTTCTTAACTGGTGTGTTTGCGGGCTCCGGTAGTTATAGTATACAGTACATATAGTAGTATATAGTACACAGTACACTGTACACACTGTACACTCAGTACACTCAATACACTAATTCATACGTTGTCACTCGTAAAAATCGGAGTGCTTTTTTAAAGCTAACGGTTTTTTATACGTACATGACAATTAAAATTAAATATTTTTTCGCCCCGCCAACTTAAATATAATCAGTGAAACATTTAAATTCTATATATTTCGACAACAGCTTCACTTATCTGGACCAAAATTATCCTATCTTTCAATCTGGAACCAACTCTACATATTCCCAAATTTTCATTTAAATCTGTTGGGCGGTTTCGGAGATTAGCGTGTACAAACATTGTGACACGTAGTTTTTATATATTAAATGCCCGATTTTTTCACAATTGGGTTATACTAGCTAGCTTTATCCATAGTATATCTAAAGAAGTTGGTTTTCTTCACTTTTGCTATCGTTGGGTTAGGACTGTTAATGTTTTCTCGACCGATGAGAGCGAAGAGGAGAATTTAATGGAAAATGTTACATTAAAATTAGAAAAAATACGTTTTCATTCATAAATGAGAACATTAATTTAAGTATTAAGTATTAAGTAGGCGGAAGTATTTGCCTGTCTCCCAATTAAATTTAAATATTTTTTAAATTATTTTAATGTTTGACGTCAAAAAAACCGCCAAATTATAATTTTGCGTTTTTTTAACGAGACTTGCGCAAAAGCCAAACATATCTCAGCCATATTTGCAGAGATGGCATATGAATGGTAGGTTAACTATCTGCGGAATACGTAACTTTAGATTCGCGTGAAGAAAACCGTCCAACATTTAATCGAAGTTTATTTTTATTCGAAAGTTAGAAAACCCGTGGATAAGTGTAAAGTGAAGAAATCGGGCATAAGAAGAAGAAGATTATAATCCTTCACACGTTACCAATTTCAAAAAGTCACTCAACACCAAAACGTATAACAACTTTTGCACCTTCATTAGAAGATTATTTTAAAGGTTCTTTAGTAAATAATGATTTTAATCACCTACGGCCATATCCCTTCCTTTTGGTGTATGATATCTCGAATAATCTCACACGTAATTAAATGCATAATTAATAAATTAATTAAAAGTTTCACTTACTGCCAGTGCCCCTCCTTATGACTGTTTGTATTGAATTAAAAGTTGTCAGATGTGTTAGTCCTGCCACGGTGACTATTGAGTCCTTTTTCGCGTATACCTGTATGAAAAGTGAACAAGGTAATTAGTTTTTAAAATATGTCAATTGCAGAAAATTGGTTTTGTATTTTTATTTTATTTTATTTTATTTCATTTTACACGAATAGCATTGGATTTGATTGCGGGCGATTGGAATCGATGATATTATTTTGTTTTTTAACATCACGAACAATTTTATCCCAGATGCTTTTGGAATTACTAAAGAGCTTCGTATACTGGCGATTTTTAGTGCTCTTGACCCATAAATGTACATATTTAATCTTTGCACGTTTCTTTGCTTTGGTCATTGATTTCTTGGCATTTGCTATCAATTGGTAAACATTAATCCAATTTCAAGTACAAAAAAAACCTTTTTCGACCATGACAGGTAAAATGAAACTTACGTGAAATGAAGGTGAAGTGGACTTGATGGTGTACAATTAAAAACATAAAATTACAAGTTGAGCAATTAAATTAAAAAATTTTCGAGAAAAATTTAATCTTACTTTAGTAAACATTGGAATTGATTTGGATAGTGGTTGGGCGATAATGACTTGTTTCAACACCGAAGAATAGTATGAAATTCTTAAAAATTGTTCGTGTAATTTTCATTGGGGAACTATGTACCATAATATATTTTCTAAGACCTCTACATTACCATGTCTCTTTACATCATATCAATACACCAATTACAAGTTATCGATATATCGTATTTAACCCTTTTCGATGGCAGATATTCGTTTTGGACCGAGTGCTATTGCAAGTATTATCAGTCCATTCTAGGTATTTTTAAGAAGCCTCTGTCAATGGTGCACTTGAGAGCTCTGGATAAAAGGAACCTTACGTATGCGGAAAGCTTTTTAAAACCCTTTAAGCATAAGCTTTAGTTTTACTCATATAAAGCTTAAGTTTTTGTTGTTGTCTTGCTTCATCTGGCAATTATGTTGATGACCATGAAGTTTGTCATTTAGCATGCTCAATAGACCAGTTCTCGTTCGATTGCGAAGGTTAAGCAGCATTGGGCCTGATTATTACTCAGTTGGGGGACCGCTTGCTAAAACGCACTCGCGATTAAAAATATAAAGTTTTCGCCATCGTCGCAGTTATTACACACCATATCCACGCCGAAATTTTCAAATTTTTTTGTCTTCTTTTTCACTGGGTAGCAATGATTTTTTCTCACGGCGGCCACGTGGGGAATTCCTTATGGGGCAAGGCGAAGGAGGCGTTAGATGCCCCTTGTGGGGCTTATAGGACAATACACTTAGGGCCCTAGGACTCCCGCCACAGACATGAAAATCTAAAAATTTGCCCGCTGGAGGTGTACACGCGCCTGCTACAGGCTTGACTATTTATAAATGCATCCGCATTTCACGCGAGTGTTGCTTTACCAAGCAGTCCCCCAACTAAGCAGTAACCAAGTCCAATTATTCTTGACCTACGCCATCAAACGAGAACCGGTTTACTGACACAGTTTGCTGATGTTGTAGACATTTTTAACAGGAACATTTTACTGATTTACGCTTTTGTAAAAAAACGAACGAAAAAACATTTTTGTGGAAACTTTTGCGCCACCTAGCTTCTGTATTTCAAGTTGTACAGCATGACCTCTATGACACAAATTGTAGGTAACAATGTCCTCTACATTTTTTGTTTAAAATTTTTTTCTCTAAAATGCGTAGATTCAGAGAAAAACGCTTTTCAAAAACTTTTTGAGTTTTCCAAAAAACGTCTACTAGAAATTTCACTCAAATTTAGAGCTAGGCTTCTTTTATGCTCCATTAACGATTTATGAAAAATTATCCTTCCAAGAATTTTTGGCGCATACCCCGATTTTCCAGTCCATCTGTACTGTACTACAATTGTAGTTGACGTTTTGACGTATTTCCCGAAAGTTTTTAGTTATGTCAAAGCTACAATTTCCGTGGCCCTGATATTTTAATTATGAATTTCGATAAAACACCACAAAATAAGATGAAAATGTAAAATAATTTATTTGAGATATCGATTCTTGAAGTTTAAGGTATTTTCAAAAACATACATACTCGTATATCTACTACAGCTTTACTCATTTCCCAAAAATACTGATAGGTATAGACTGGGAGCTGAAGGGAATTGAGTGTTCAAAATGTGAGGACCGCCTTTTATCAATTGTTTTGATCTCAGAAAGGTTTACAGATTATGATTCTTGATTTTGCCAGAAACTTCATTGGCCCATTTTTGTTTATACCCCTCCCCTTAGATATCAAAATAATGACCCTTCGTCTTTGGGAAAACTCAGATGAACTCGTGGCCTAGAGCTACAGGATTTTTGTACTGAAGTGGCCAATCCATTGGCCGGCTTCAAAATTAGCAGGTTGCAGCCTAAAGAGTGCGTTATAGAACCCCGCTCGAACTGAATCCGCTTTAGATTCAACGTCTTCCAAATAAAATTTGACTTTCCTGCTGGTGGACTTACTGGAGTCCCTTCATTGAATGAACTCACGACAAAATGATTCACTCAGAGAACACACTCTGCACTCTATAAGCGATCTCCTCAGCTTTCATTGCGTTGAGCCCCATTAGGGGAATGAACCATTCACATATCCGTTAATATTATTTTAAGATGCAGAGAGCGGAAAAGTTAACATTATTATCAGCGCCGGCCCTAGCCCTTGATCAGGGTAGAGCGAGATTGTTTTTCGGCGCCCTTTGGTCAAAGTTTTCACATCACATAAATTGTATTTTAGTTTATCTTCTGTATTAATATAGAATAAGAATAAGAAATCTGTGATTTCAAAATAAGCTGTTTGTTCTAATCCCTTGTTTTTTCTAATCCCATATGGTTTTGTAGGTATATATGTTATTAAAACAAATTACGGGACTTTCACGGGAAGATTCAGTAGTATTGGGTATGTTTTAAGGAGTATTCACATATATCAGGGCCGTGCCCGGGACGTCACAGGTCCGCACTCCGTCAGGGGCTCAAAAAAATATCGGTGCTTACATTTTATATGAACTCGTTCACACACGTCCTAGCCCGGGCCGGAGTAAAAATCTAACTTCCCGGGCACGGCCCTGATATGTGCTGGTACTCCTTTAAAGAGTATCCACACACATCAGGGACGTGCCCGGGACGTTCGATTTTTGCTCCGGCCGGGACACGGACATGTGTGAACGAGTTCGTATAAAATGTACGCACCGATATTTTTTGAACTCCTGGCGGAACACTAATATGTGGGGATACTCCTTTACTCGTTCACACATGTCCGTGTCCGGGCGGGGGCTCGTTCACACATGGCCCTGTGACGTCCCGGGCACGGCCCTGATGTGTGTGGATACTCCTTTCTGCTGTTTTTCTCCTCCGATCCGACTTTCGGATCCGGCTATCGTATTCGACTAGCGGCTCAGACCGAAATAACAGACAAGAGGCATCTTTCACGCCCCATCAACATAAGCCATTAGTAGGGGAGCTGGCACTTGAAAAAATCGTGTCGCCCCAACCTTCTGCCGTTTGGTATATAAGCTTTTGAAGTAATTTTAAGCATTTTTTATAATATGACATTTTTGCGGGAAGTGGACCCATTTCGAGTTAGGGGTTTTGGGGGTAAAAAGGGGGTTAAAATTGAAAAAAATTTCTGCCGCTTCGTATGTAGGTTCTTTTAGGGCTAAATAACCGTTAAATACTAGTGGCAGACATTTTTGACCATTTGAACCCTCCCCAAGCCACCCCTAGCTGAAGTTGCCATTTTTCTCCCCACACCCTAGCAAATAGTCAAAAATTTCTGCCACTAGTATTTAACGGTTATTTAGCTCTAGTATAACCTACATACGCAGCGGCAGAAATTTTTTTTCAATTTTAACCTCCTTTTTACCCCCCAAAACCCTCGAAATGGGTCCACTTCCCGCAAAAATGTCATATTATAAAAAATGCTTAAAATTACTTCAAAAGCTTATATACCAAACGGCAGAAGGTTGGGGCGACAAGATTTTTTCAAGTGCCAGCTCCCCTACTACATGTTTAAAGAGCTGCTCTAGGTTGAGATATCTCAGCGTTTCATGAACCTGCTTTCCTTTTTTTGGTTGCTTGAGCTGCTCTGATTTTTTTTCGGTTTCATTAAACACAGCCTTATTGTCTAAAATATGAACAACAAAAACTAAAGCTTTATAAGTAAAATTAAAGCTTAAGCTTAAAGCTTTTTAAAAAGTTTTCCCAATACGTAAGGCAGATGTTGGGATTTCACCATTTCATTTGTAATGAGGCTCATACCCCACTTCAGTATCGCAAATTTTTTCTTTGTGTGGTACTCATGAGGAATCTAAGGCAAAGCGCGCACTGAGGTGAGGAGAAATTGGCGTGGCGGTAGTGTGGCTAGTGAAATATTTTAATCACACGGAATCAATTGAGGCAGCGCGAATCGAGATGGAGTGGCGGTAGGAGTACTGTTTTGCAAGTGGACTTGAACTATTTGGTTGCCACTAGTCTCCGACAAGTTTAATTTTGAAGTGGCATGACATTTCACGGCCAACTTGGGTTTTTATTTTTTTTGGGGATTTGGCAATTTTTCTAGTAATTTACAAAACGTGGCCTTGTTCATTCTATAAGCAACTTTAAACTTATTTTCTTCCAAGTGTAAATCACCTTTATAAACATTATAAATTCCGTATTTTGCATTTTTTTGCCACAGTGGATGGACCCAATGCATTTTTTTCTTTATGGTTTTTTTTTATTATTAAGGTTAATAATTTGCACACATCCAAAAGCATCTTCATCGTCCGACGACCACATTTTGATTGAAAATATCATGTGGTAAATCGATGTCGCGAAGTGTCACTTTGGTGCGCATTAAATAACTTCGATGCCATTCCGCCGCCATTCCTCTGGCACACCTCTAGCAACTTAA
This sequence comes from Thereva nobilitata, assembly GCA_963855945.1. Lineage (NCBI taxonomy): Eukaryota > Metazoa > Arthropoda > Insecta > Diptera > Therevidae > Thereva > Thereva nobilitata. The sequence goes on from OY979694.1 coordinate 67,747,083, forward strand.
TTACCCTGCAAAGGCCACTTCACCGCCACCCCACTTCAGTGCGCGCCTTAGCTAAGGGGAAACCCCTCATTCGGCTTGCTCCTCATTTGCCACATGGGGCCTCCACGCTGCATTAGGCAAGCCCCTTTAAATGCTAGCGGGTATATATCGAAAGATACAATAAACCTAAGTTAAACCATGAATAAAAAGAAGTCTACCAACGCATGCGTCAACAGTGCCAATACGGATGGTTCAGATGCAAAATATCAATTTTAAACCTAGATATCTTCTAAACGAAGCCACTCAAGTTTCTGTTCTTTATACCGAATTGAAGAGTACGGAATCGCCTAAAAAAACAAGCCTTAATATGTTACTCTTGTATAGTAGTTATTAAAGTTTAACACGCATCCGTCCCTTACTTTTTCATCGAAAGTGTCCCTTGTGTGTCAATTTGACACAATACTTAAAATGTGCGAAAAATGGTCACGCAAGGAACTTTTATGTGACTTTTTGCGAGCACTATTCACATGAAATCACAAATATTGTTAAACATAATTTTGAAATTCATTCGATTTGAACGACAAATATTACTGTAGGTACTATGCATTTGAACTTAAAAATTGTGTCAATTTGACACAATGGACGGATGCGTGTTAAGTAGGTACATTCAAAACATATTTTCGTAAACACCCTGTATTTCGGCGGATAGTGCTGATAGAACAATTTTTTTCTCCAAATATTCCCAGGAATCACCCCTTAACGGATTAGCATTTATGTAAGTCTGAAACAACTTGTATATTTTGCATCAAGGTATTTCCAGTGCCTTGCGGGCGGGCAAGCTGAAAAGGACGTCAACACGAAACGCCGAAATACGAAAACGAGAAACAGTAGCGGAGCGGCCCTTTTGAGGATCATATCAGTGTTAGTAGTGTCGCCATGATAAAAAAATAACGTTGCCGATATTCGTCTCAAGCCAGAATGTATTTGTGCAATTTTTTAGGGGCCCCAAGGTGTGAATTTTTGAGCTGAACAGTGGGTCTCAAATTTTGCAAAATTAGTGACCATTTTGGCGCTTTTTTGGGAAAAATGAGAATATTTTATGGGCAAAGTTCTGCATAGGCGCCAAATTTTCCCGGCATTGGAAAATCGACGCGAACGAGATTGCTAGTGCTAAATAAATAATAATAACCAAATTTTTCAAAAATCAATATTTATCGCAAAAGGCACCATGACAATTTTATTTTTCTCGAAATTGTTCTTCACATTCATTTTGGCGCCCCTTCCACATGGCGCCTAGAGCGACCGCTCCACTCGCTCTACCCTAGGGCCGGCGCTGATTATTATTCCGGAAACACAGAGCCCAGGCCGAGCTTGAAGAAAACGAATAGGTCTCAGCCCGTTGGCTTCCCCATAATCCTAGAGAGTTTTGCTAGGAACTGGGTTGGTTGACTTAGAATATAAGTATGAGAAACTGGCCCTAACTACGCACTTGTGACGTGGATCAACTTAGAAGAAGTACCACGATTAGGGCATCACCGAGACCGAGACAAGACGAGATTTTTGAGACTCTCGCCTCGACCATTTCGAGTCTCGTCTCGACTCTCGGCGGATCTTGCCCATCCTAATCTCTTCTCGTCTCGTCTCTCGGGGCGAATATAAATTTATGAGCCCATCACGGCTCTTATACTTATAGACTCAAGCTATACGTAACCGACGAGAGAAAACAAGAGGCTTTTACCAGACTTGTTTTCTATTATTTTGCCGACGAGATCTCGAGCGAATAATTTCGTCTCGATGAGAATATGTTTGTCGAGACCGAACTTTACTCTCGTCTCGTTTCTCGAGTCAAGATCAAGACGAGATTCTCGAGTTTGTCGAGATCTCGTGATGCTCTAACCACGATCGAGAAAAAGATTAAGGAGGTGGGTCCATCTCAGGAACCCGCGTAGGTAGGCACCTTGCTCTTCAGTCCAGCTACTGACAGATACAAGCGCAATTGCGGTGAGGACATTGGCTTCGCGGTATGTGGGGACTTTTCACAGACATATTGTTGCGGTGTGGTCGAGATAGGAAATAAATTGATAAAGCTGTATGATTTGCGAATTATTAGTTTTAGATGCTAATTTCATAACCACAATTTGGAAAAATAAAGATTTGCATTAACTGGAGTTCCACAAATTTACTATCCCTACCAACACCAACTCACGACTCAAAACCACCAACACACGACTCAAAACACAAACAACTTTTTGATAACAGGCGGCGGCAACGCGGAAAGAGTAGAAAGTAAAGTAACTTATGCGGTATGTGCGTGCGTGTGTCAGTTCGCATTTGAATACACATACTTCTATTTTATCTGTCATTGCCCGCACCGCATTTGGGCCTGAATCTGCCAGTAGCTTCTCAGGGACTCGCGTAGGCTAATTTACATTTTCTGCCTGCCCGCCCTTGCCCGGTTAATTTAGCAATTTACATTGTGAACGATGAAATATCTCACAACAATGATGTCACACTTCTTGTAGATGGAAAAGAACTCTGAGATATGTTCGAAGATTGAGTCAAATTCTAATAGAGAGGCTTCATTACTAACATTATTAGGACCGATGTAATAAAATCAAAAGAAAAGGAATTAGTTTGGAATTGATTTGTTTTAAGCAGTGAAATGTAAAAACTGGAAAATGCACGTCAGAGACCTCATTAATTCAGCAGAGAAAACTGTTTCAGCAACAAGTACAAAAGTATAAAATATTTTGTTGTAATTGAAATAAAATACGAAAGCATACAATTACTCCTGCCACGGGTTGGCAGTGCCGGATTTACCAACAAGCAAAACAAGAAATTTCTTGTAGGCCCCCACCCTCAGGGGCCCCGCGCCTCTTATTTTTTTTTTGGTTGGTCTTTAGATAAAAGGGAAGTAAAAAAAATGTTGGCCATAATGCCAACTGTCATAGCTTTGCAACTAACGCTAAATGTGCGAACAACTATGTCCCGTTAGCTATATTAGCGGACTTGAGTATTATGAGTATGGGACATGATAAGCTAAGATCTCTTCAGTACCAGGTGATCTTCGACCAATTTTCTGCAAAGAAGAGCAGAATCCATACCAAAAGCACTGTTTTATTTATGTAAAGTTGTTCAATGTACAAGATGTTCAAATATATAGTGAGGAGAAGGGGGGGGGGAAGGTTAGTTATTTGAGGGGTCCCATCATAATGTTGTGCTTGACCGCAACATATAAATCCGGCGGGTTGGCCATATAACCTAACACTGGATCGAAGGTAGTTCTTGCCTACCGGTCCCAATAGGAACAAAGGACTTTGGTCACGTATGCATCTATTGCCAAACAAACAAAAGGATGCTGTGAGTTAGCTGGCCAAGGTGCAAAGGCTTTCCTGTCTCGGTATCCCGAGACCCAAAAACACCTATCCGACTGTGGCTATGGAAGCACTACTAACTTCCGTCTGCTCCATCTTGTACTGACGAAGAAGGTTCTGGCGGGGCGCTGCGTCTTCGGGGCTATTCTAAGGAGACCATTTGGATAACTTATCGATTCTCAAGGAAATAAATCTGGAGCAATGCTTTCATTCTCCGATACCATTCCGCCAATCTAGACCTGGACAGACCTTCTATGACGATTATGTGAAGTCGGTCAGAACAGAATGACAACACGACGGGCCCCTCTTTAGAAGAAGCACAGCCTTTTGGTATACGGACTGGAGCTATATGGCCCAAGCAGTAAAATATTTATGGCCCTAGGCACTACCCCCACTGTTTTCCAAGTTTAGGTACGCGCCAGCCAGGTGTGTGCCCAGACTTGTATTAGTTCTAACATCGTTATTTTCATGGACAGTCAGGCTGCCCTGTTGGCTATTAAATCCCACAGGGTGTCATCAAAGACTATTGTGGCTTGTCTCCTATCTCTGAAATCTCTTAGGACGAACAACAATTTTACGCTGATGTGGATTCCCAGCCACGAAGGTCATATTGGCAATGAAATTGTCGATGGCCTGACTAGAGTAGGGGCAAACTCATCAATTGTTGGCCCGGAACCTTTCTGCAGCTTAGCCACCAGGTTTCGTCATAACCTGGACAAGAACCCAAGGCACTCGTTGAGCTAAAAGATTCTTTCAAATCGACAAAGTTCTTTTCACTTTTATCTAGATGGTGAGACATTGAGAGTTAAAATCATTGTGCTTTTATAATTAGTTACTTAAAAAGAGATATAAACATTGACTTGGAAGCAACTTTTAAGGCACTCAGATACCCTCAAGTGCCTAAAATGCTCGAAGAAAGCAAGCAGTCCTTCCAATTTCTGATTGTGATACAAAGTAGGTTAAATTCCTTACCCACTTAACTTTAAATCACAACAACTGCCACAGTCGAATGTATGAGATTCCACAACTCAGCATTTCCCATCGAGTTTCCATCTCATTGTTATCATTGAAAAACAAAAACGTCGTATACAATTTTTTTTGCAAAGTATCCTGTGAAAATCGGCACAAGAAAAAGGCCCTTTGCAACCCCCGGAAAAGGAACTTTTTTCTGTATTTGTAGCAAGTTATCGTTTACATTCCTTTCGAGACGATGAATTTTAATCTGAAAGGATATCAAATTAGAAAAGTTTAAAAAGACTTTGTCAGTGTTCGTGGAAACATTAACTCACTCGAAATATCAAATGACGAGCTTTAGGCGAAATTCATTTAAATTTTTTTCCATCGTTGTTATTTTTGTTGTTGGAGAAGATACCAGTTATCGATTTTCCTGGGGTTATTGTTGGGATAAGAGCACCCTTATCTTTTTTAACATGATGTAATAGTTGTCGAAGTTTTCAATAATACTCTACCAAAATTTTCATAAACGAGCATTACGTGGTAGAGAAGGGGATAACACCGGACCCAGGATGTATCGTTTTCCACACAGTAGGCTTATGTTGGGACTAATAAAAATTTCATGCTTGGATGCGGCCTGTTTGAAAGGATTAAAGGGATTACCACCAAAGGTTTTTAATAGGACTTTGGTCAGGAATCAATAATGGAACGATGTACATACGAAGTGTGTTTGGCAATTTTGGTTGGTCGAATACATTTATGGATACCTGAAGGCTAACTATTAGCGTTGATCTAATAAAGGGAGGCTTAATGATACAATTCCATTGAAATTTTAATGGATATCGAAGTTTGGGACGACAAATTAAATTGTATTGCCTTTGATTTGATTACCACTAGCTAACATTATTAATTTGATTTCAAGCAGAAGCTATCCTGTAATAAGATAGTACCTACCTGTATATCATATATCAGAATTGCTAGTGTCATGTCAAAGAAGGCGGTTAAAGAGCACTTTTTGTGGCGAGTGGCTTTGTCGTAATTATTCAGGATTCCAATAAATCATTTTTTAGATAGGTTATAAAGGGTTAATAGTAACGGGTTTAAGGTATTAATTATCCCTATTAATCTTTTCAATATAGCAAGGAAGCACTGTTTGTGGCTATTATCACGTTCAAAATTAAATATCCTAAAGTTAGGTTCTAATTAATGCGTTAATGTCAAGTAAATTTTTAACCCCCTTAAAACGAATTTGCTTTACAAATTTCAGGGTCGATAGAAGCAACCTTATAATCAGATTGATAGGTAGGTAAAAGCGATAGCCACGTTCATGAACCCAGGATGGGGACAGAATTGAAGCTGAAATGAGTAAGTTACCGGCTCGATTTAATTTCGTTTAATACCCCAATACACGACCCGGTTTTATAGACAAGTGGTCGCAGGGAAGTGTTTTTTCCACACTTTTCCTCAGAAAATTTGACAGACTAACACAAATATAACATTGTACTCGGAAGTCTGCGAAAACTATGATGAGTTTTTTTTATCTCATTCGTGTTTGTTATACACTATTAAGACCCGCACGGCGTTGACCGTGATGAACTTATGGGCCTTTCTGGTAAAATAAATACATGAAATATCCTTAAAAATCACCCACCAAAAACCAATATTAGTGAAAGTGTATTTAAAAATAGGTTTTCCCCAGCAACTATTAGGTATAATCTCAAGAAAATAATATGTCAGATCCAAGGTGTTATTCATGCTATAATAATTTCTTGGGGAGGCAGGAGTTCGTACGGACTTCTAGTTAAATTAAACATTCAATAATCAAAAAATATTATTATCTACATCGTGAAAGAAAAAAAAATAAAAGGATTACACTAATTTAAGATTTAAAAATGGGCTTTTTACGGTGATGGACAGTAAACGCTTGGAGTCACGTACTGAGGGAGTGGGACTTCAGACGGATATTGCCCATTATCAGACATATAATGCAGAAAAATTACATGTCTGACAATTGCCTGGTCCTGAGGTCTCATTTGCAATGTCACTGCACTGCCTTAGATTTTATTTATTTACCCAGACGCTAGCCCTTCCCGTATTGCACAATCGTAGACTTATAATTAAAATTTCAGGGGTGATCATAAATTCGTTATTTACTACCTTAAAAACCCCTAGATATCAACTTTCATTGGAATCGGAATACAATTATTAACAAAATTCGTGCGCCATTTTGAATTTATAAGTTTTGATCATAAATTCGGTATTTGCTACCTTAAAAACCCCCAGCTACCGATTTTCATTGGAATCGGAATACAATTGGCAAATTTTTTGGCCATATTGGTGCGGCAATTTTGAATTTATAAGTTTTGATCATAAATTCGGTATTTGCTACCTTAAAAAACCCCAGATACCGATTTTCATTGAGATCGGAACACAATTGGAAAATTCATATTTGGGCGGCACATTTTAAATTTCGGTCATATTTCGGCGGCCATTTCAAATTTCGAAAATCGGGCTTCGAGGTCCAAATGCTTTCTTGTGCTGAAAAACCTCTACGTACAATGTTTCAGCATCATATTACTACGCTTTGTAGCAAAGCTCTCCGTGACAGCGCCATCTAGGAGTGGCTTTAGAACATGGGTGGCCAACTCAAATGTTATCGCGGGCCGCTTTGAAAATGCATTATGATCCCGCCGGCCGGGGTGATATACGGGGTACACACTCAGTTTACAAAGCGGCCGGCTGTTGATAGGTTTTGGTCAGACAAACAATAAATTGCATGAGTGCAGGGGTGGTGGAAATCATAAAGCTGTAGCCACTAGGGCCCTTGAATTTTTTTTTATAAAGTTTGACATATTATCCTGTATTTTTGTAACCCTATTTCTATGAATAAGGCAGAATACCCCCACCGATCTATTATTGTGAAAGTGAGGGTTCCACCTTGCCAAAGTAAATATTTTGTTTTTTTTAACAAAAATTATAACTTCAACTCCCTTTTTCTCCAAAAAATGCGTAGTAAACCTATAATTTTTTTCCAAAATTAAAAATCTTGCAATGTTTTCTATGAATAAATGTCCAGACAATTATAAGCAATTTTGATGTTAAAATTGGCTTTATTTGGTACATTTGTAACACCATTTCGTAGCTGGTGTTGTAGGTTTTCGTCAGAGAAGATGGAGCGATATTTATGTTTTGTAAATTTCATTTTCGAAAAGAGCGATCCGCATATGTAAGTTGAACTAACCCGAGTAAAAATAATTTAGTTGTTTATATTTTTGTAATAGCATATGCGCACCCGCAACAAGCACGCATTGCGAACAGATGCGCCTGCCACACGGTGAGCGTGCTACAGGCATGAAAATCTAGAAATACTTCCGCTATGGAGGTATGCCCGCCCCTGTTACAGAATGAATTTATCCATAATCGAGCATTCCAAGCGCGAGTGTCGTTTTACCAAGCGGTCTCCCAGCTAACTACTAACCACGTCCAATGTTGCTTGACCTACGTAATCGAACAAGCTAATGGTACACTTCATGGTCACCAAGGTAATTGCTCATTTTCTTTGTCCTATACAATTACTTAAAGCTCCAATTTTTACTCCCTTTAGTCTAGAAAAGGACTATTTCGTACGTCTTTTATTGGTAGCGGGCTGAATTTGGAAAAGTAGAATGTTTACTGTTGGGTACCATAGTGCGTGCCTGTTTCAAACTAAGAACGGACGAGTCTTATTTTTACTCGAGAAAAGCGCTCACCAATGATTGTGCCAGACCTCTCAAATTCCAAAACTTTTCTTTTGTAACATATCTTATTTCTTATAAAACCCAATTTTTCAATCTGAGGCCTAAAAATAGTTTTAATTCATTATATCTCTGTAAATCAATTAGTAGTTCCTTTGCAAATTTCCTGGAACTGTTTCAATAACAACTTTAAAGAGAGCTAGCTACATTTTTTTCGTGAGTTGGAAGCTAGTACAAAATATTTTGTTAAATCGTGTTGAATCTCGCGGGCCGCAAAATTTCCTGCCGCGGGTTGCCCACCCCTGCTTTAGAAAGTAATTGAATAGCTTATGTTCTTTCTTTTATAATAAATAGCACATGGTTAAAATTTTATTAGGATCGGCTGCACGGTGTAGGAGCCTTTAACTATTTGCGCAGCACACGCCACGGAAGCTGTTAAAAGGGACAATTAATTCACAAATATCATCTACTGGTAGCTTATATTCGCAAAATCTTCATAAATTATTGCGTAAAACCTTCCTAGATAATCCCTCTTTCTATTAATGAAAACTGTATGAAAATCCATACAGTAGTTTCTGAGATTAGCGCGAACATACACAAACTCAGCGCGACGGGGACTTAAATTTATAATATGTAAGGAAAGGATAAGGAAGTCACAATCGCAACACGAAAAATATGCACAATAATGAACGCCTGGTGTAATACCTACATCATACACAAACCGGTTTAACGTGAGGACCGAGTGATGGATAGTGTAATTCACCTCAAAGGGGCACCATATTGTGACGAAGCTGGTGACTGGTAATTTTACTTATAATATTGACTTCAGATCAGATCAACTTCCCTTTCGAACACACACATCAGTCACGTCACATCTCAGTCACTTTTCCGAATCAGAAATGACGCCGTCAAGACGTAACTGAGACGTGACGTGACTGATGTGTGAATCGACCCCTTAAGGGGTAACACCACTGTGCGAAAAAAGGCCAAATTTTGGGAATTAATTTAAAAAGTATGGAAAAAGGGATCGAAATTCTTTTCAGGCGATTGATCAAACATGTATTAAAGTGTAAAAAAAAAATTTTTTTATTGACTTTTTGTTACAAAATGGTGGCGCCACAGTCGTTTTTCGAAATCGCCTTTTTGTTAAGGGCCTCCACGGGTGGACGGATTTCTCCGAAAGTTGAAGACCTGGAACAAAATCCAAATAGTTTCCTAATCTATTTGACCTTGCCTATAAAAGTACGTAGGATTTTTTTTTTAAACTGATTTTTGTAAAAATGGCGCACTTATGAAAAAAAAAATTGATTTTCGGCAAAAAAATGAGCAGTCAATTGTTTATAAAATTTTTTTTTTACAACGAATCAAAAAACGGCTACGTACTTTTGTAAAGAATGCAATTGTGAAGCTAATGTCAAAATTTCAAACCGATCCATGCAATAGTCTCCGAGTAATCCGTCCACCCAGTTCGAAAAACATGGTTTCCAGATAATCGCGCTTAAAGTTTTGAAAGTACTCTAATCTTTGAAAATTGTATTTTACCTTCACTGTGCGATGTACTGTAAAACACGTTTATTATTTTGTAGCGCACCCTGGTGGACACCTGGGGAACCCAAATAACCTTTTTGCTATAGCAGCACTTATTATTTCGACTGGTAAACGCAATATACAAGCAATAAGTCGGACCAACGCGCGCTCCGAGGCGACGGGGAAAATCGAAAATTAAATCCTTCAAAATTATTTTTCTGTTATAGGACCAACTGCACATTGTTTTTGTTATCCTGAAGTATATTTCAAGCCAAAAAACAAAAATTCCATTTTTTCAAAATCCTACAGTGGTGTTACCCCTAAGTTGAGCAGCTAAGGGCCGGTTTCAGAGTCATACTTAAGTTTTCCTTAAACTTAAGTAAATTTTTTCAGTTTAAGTTAAACTAAAGTCAAATTCGGTTTCACAGTGCATTTTCTTCTTCTTCTTACTATTATATTTGTTTCTTACGGCAGCCCTTCAATATTGTAAATTATGAAGTTACAATAGCCAGAAATTAAAAACAACAATTAAATTAAAGAAAAATGTGTTTAATTTAATTATTATTATCAATATCAATTAGCGCACGTCTTCCATTAATTCATACTAACACAGACTTGCGGTATAGCAATTGCAATTTCCCTTAAACCGCAAGTGTGTCTCTGCATACTGAAAAGAGATCACTTGGTGAAAAGGGTACACTTGGTATACAGAACATTGAAACTCAATATCTCAATTGAGAAAAATATCGTGGTATAGCCTCAGTATACCCAAGATTTCAACCCGAAAATAGTTTGATCATAAACCAAAATGTTTCCTTAGTACAGAATTTGAATTTTTATTTTGGCAGCACTGCCAGTATGAATCTGTCAGAATTCAAAATTGCAAATTTCAATTTTATTTTTAATATAAATTAATTATAATTTGACAATATTTTTATTCATATTTAACAGCAGCACAAATTTTTTTTTGGTTTTGCAATAATCTGACAGATAAAGGCCATCAAAAAATATCGAAAGTCAGCATTATGTCAATCAAAACATATTACCGCCTATGCATAACATAAGCGACATAAAGTTGCTGTAAAATCTGCGCTGTGAAAGTGAAAATTAATTTTGATTTATATATATGTATATATGTAGATATTTTTATTTCTCCATACATGAACGAAAATCACTTGCTCTAAAATAAACAGCAATAAATATAACTTGCTTTTCCTAATGTTGTCATGTCACGTTCGACCAAAGTCGCATTCATTAAGTTTAACGAAAGCTTTTATGCCGTGTTATGTCAACCGTAGCCACCTTCATAACAAGTTCTGGTTCCGAACTTGACATATGCACTTGGCATATGCGCTTATGCCATGCATAGTTGGGCCTTAAGTCACAACCAAAACAACTCAGTATAGTAATGCAAGTGTGTCTTCACATTTTTATATTGCAATACGACAAAACTGCAATATATCGATCTCAATGGGTGGTGCTACACGGAGACTCGAGAATTCGGCCGAAATCAGATTTGAGTCTCGTTATTTAATGCTACACGAGGCTGCCTTCGGCTTGGAATAATTCTTTATCCTACATGAAAGCTTTGATTGTGTGTGTTTACCGCGGTCATTGTTTACATCTGAGAAGGGCGAAGAGAACGAAATATGCGTATGAGTTAGTTTTCACCCCGGAAATTTTTGGGTGAAAATTCTTTCGTTAAAGTTTCGTCATGTGCGTCCTTCTTTCTCTCCTCTCCTTCGTTTCTTTCCTATAAAACCGGGTTTTTCGTACGTCTCGAGTCTCCGTGTAGCACCCCACAATTGCTATACCACAAGTGTGTCTTTGGTATTAAGTGAAACTTAAGTTAATTCGAAATTTCTATACTTAATCTCTCACTGTGAAACCGGCCCTAGTCTTGGATCGACATCAATACTATCAAATTCGACCTTATATTAGATTAGCCCCGATTCTAAATTGTGACCAGTCATAATTCACAACATTTTGTGACTCGTACGTTTCATTGATGGTTTGCGACTATTCTTGTGAGTATCAGCTCTTGTGGTATTCGAAGCACCAAACCACAAGAAAAATCACAAAAAATTCACCTCTCATGGTGAACTTATAATCGTGTAATGAGTCTGGACAACAACGTAGCCAACGAAAGTCAGAAAATATTGCTGCAGTGAGACAGAGTGTGTGTACGTCCGGTGAGAATTATATAAAAAATGTGCTAGAAACCTGCTCTTTATTCTTTTGTGACTTGCTTTTTACACAGTCACAATTTGATAGTCGTTGTGACTGCGGATTGTCAAATTGTGACTGCAAAACTATAATTTGAGGCTCACCACACACTTGAGACTGCATTGTGACTTGGGACTGGTTTTAGAATTCGGATGGGAATATAATTGTGTTAGAGGGCAAGGAGTTCAGTTAGCACTGCAACCTATAAAATCTAGAGCCTTGGACGCTTATAATGAGCCTGGTGTAAAATTTCCATATCCTTGTTATGTATAAAAAACTTGACATTCCCCAATTTTTGAGGGTAGTAAAATAATTTTAAAAAAGATTCTGTCTTATTTAAACTTCAAACGCGAACGGTCATAGATATAAAAAAAATTAATCGCGGTCGGTGGTGGTTGCCGGTTTTAAAAAAACAACAATTAAAAAAAAGTTTTGTGTTGTTAAAAGTATTAAAAATATAAGTGTAAAATATGTTTTATAAGTATATATATTGTTGAAATATAACATAATTTATAACAAGAAAAAATAAGTTTAATTATTAAGTTTTAAAAAAAAGTTATTTTGTTTGTGATCAGTTGTTAAAAAATCGATGAAACATCCTTTCGATTTCAGGAAAAGGTGAAAGAAATGTTTAAGTCTACGCGTTGTGGTAGCGTCGCGACAGCACAGTAAGTGCTTAGATGCTTCAATAACAGGAAATTTTATCTTTGGTTTGTTTTAAGCTGTTAAAATAGCAATTTATAGGCCAAAGAAGAGTCTCAGTACTATTTTGAGCTCTGATTTCTGCAGTAGGAACATTTTTTCCTTTAAGTTATCGATTTCAATTAATATTTTTAATTTAATTATCATCAGTGGCATATTGATATTGGGTATGTTAGGAATGTAATATTTTTCACATTCGCGAATTCTCGTATTTAATAGTCAAAGATCAAGAGAGGAATATTATATTTCCATGAGGCGATTTCTAAAGGCTCCCATTCCAATACAGGCCGCCGGCAGGCCATGGCCTGAAGATTTCTCGTATTGAAGTCAAGTATAACCACACACTCACTCACCTATGCCGTCAACTGGATGGGGCCTGCTGGGCCTGCAGTCCAAGAGAACTGACAAACATCTTTATGTGGGTATATGTCGTCAGTTCGTGCCTGAAGATCTGAACTTCTATTCAGTCTAAAATTTTCGTTGAGGCCATGCGCCATGAACATTTTTGCACTTGAATTAACAATCTGCTACGAAAAACTGTTGTCTTCGCCTGTGTGTATGTAGGAATCATGTGGTCACGGTCACCTGTAGTCCACAGCCTGGCAGACGTATGCCGCAAGTCCTCACCCTCAGTCAGACTGAGTAAAGCCCCATTACAATTATGCGAGACGCGCATGCAAGTCTCGCATCTGTATATAGCATAGCTGTCAAAAGTAGATTCAACGGATAGGATTAAACCTGGCAATACACAATGAGATGCGTGCCGCGAATGTGTTGCGAGATATAATCGGAAAATTGAATATATCGAGACAAGATGCGCGAGGTTGTAAAATTCATATGTCAGAATTATTGTGGTTGTGTTTTCGTGAACAAAATAAAGTGTTTCTCGCTGATTTTTTTCAAATTAAAAAATATTGAGAGAATCTGAAAGTTTTAGTTACACAATCTTATGTGAATAATGTTTTAAAATAAAATGTGACAACCTTGTGATGTACGTGACTGTAAATTACATGGCGAGGCTCGACTGATGCGAGACTAGTATGCTAGTCTTGCATGTTGTGAGCCTCGAATTAATTGTAAGTGGGCCTTAATGTATGGCCTTCATCGGGCGGTACCTGCTGACCGGGCTTAAAAGGCTACGGCCTGCCGGCGGCGGCCTGTTGTGAATATGAATGGGGGCCCGGCTGCACCAAACAATTGGACGGAAAGTGCGTCGGAGGCAGGGGCCGGATTCCGCAAGCGCGAATCGTTTGCCTGTGCACACAACAAATATTAATACACATTCGTAGCGGTTTGCACTTTTTCGATTCACCCGTTTCCGCAATCGACTGTGAAATTTGTTGTGCTGAATAAGTTCATTTTTAAAGCTTAGTGCGCGAGTTGAAATTTTTCAGTTGCTAAGAAATTATTATTTTTTGCACTTTTTCGTTTCCATCACTATGTACCCACGAACGTTTCAAGTGTGAATAAATTTTCCCTCCTGTGAGTTAAAAAAGCTCATGGGCACGGTTGCAGAATCAAAAACATGGCGGTGACCCCGTATGGCCGTGCACACAGTAATTTTCACGCTTGCGGAATCCGGCCCCAGGGCAGATAACCTCTTAAAAAATGTAAAAAGCTCAGCAAAGTTTAATCTAAAAGTAAATGACACGAAATAAAATATATGATTACAGAACAAAGATTAGGAAGAAACATCAATCTTTATAATCATAGTGTGAAAATTGTAGAACTTTATATATTTAGGAACAATGCTCAACGCAGAAAATAAAAAAGGACGATATACATGCGTAGGTGTTTCGTTGCCGCAAATAAAACTTATTTTGTACTAGCCCTAATTCTAAAAAATCAACATATCGCAAGATGCCCAGTTTTATGCTACGGATGTGCTTTAACAATAACAATCTACTCAAAATCTTTGAAAATAAATCCAAAGTGGAAAATTAGGGACTGCCCTTTATAATCTATGTACTCCTGAAATTATTCTAGCCCGAATTTTCATGCTAGACCAACAGTAAAAAAACCGGTAGAAGCGTTAAGAAATAAATAGAGAGAAGTAGCAAAACGTAGAGACAGCTGAACACTCTAGAGACCAGGACTGTAGTACCATTTAACAAGAAGAATAACAACATGTACTTACCTTTTCACAATCATTTTCGGTTCTTATTTGTAAATTATTTAGTAAATTACTATTAGCTTCTTCTGCTATAATTTCGCTTCCGTTTTGTTGACTAAATCGTCCTCTTCTGAAGCTAATACAGAAGAAAATGCTGTTATCCTTGTCACCGGGTATGATGCTCGGAGTGCAGCCCATGACAGTCAAAAAACAGAATTTTTATTTGTTTTAAAAACTTTTAAAGATTCATTTTGTAGTAATTATCCTTAATCCTTAATTATTTCTAGTTTATCCTTCAAATTTGGTGGTACTTGTATAAGTTGCCGGTTAGATTCTTTTATTTTTAGTCCTTTTAAAATGTCGGAATCCATTTTTTTTGGAGATAGTTTAAATTCAATTTTTAATTACACTTTTTTGATTTTTATGTGGTTTAAATTCATTCAATGACAGAAAGTCCATTTATCTGGAAAAGAATGAAAAAAAGTTTTTATTTTTTTTTGTATAGTAAATTTACTTATTGAAATTATTTGTTAGTGATATGACTTTTCTTTGTGTAAATAAGCTAAAAAGATTATCAGATTAAGCAGTGTATTTGTATCTCAGCTTTTGAAAGTTTTTTATTTCAAAACCCTGAAAACGTTTTATTTTGACGTCACCCATTTTATTAACATTGTAGGCATTTTTTAAAGCTTTTAAAATGAGCAGCGTAAACTTTAAATCCAGCTGTGTATTTATCTCTAGTTGGTTTCTTCATAGGGTGATCGTCATAAAGGCTAATTTCTGCATTTCTGCAGCGATGATGAATTGATGGGTTACAAAGTAGCGATTAACAACTGGTCTTATACTTGTCCTTCAGTAGCCGACAGTAACCCGAACTGTCGGGATGAGAGTGGGACGCCCGTACCTCTTAAAGTTGACAATACCGACAAATATATATGTACATAACTATATACTTTCAGCAGTTTAAAAATTTTCAACTTCAAGTCAATCAAAATACTTTGATGACGTACTGTCCTCTGGTTTTGGTAAGGATGCCGAAGAGGAATCCCAACGATTAGTAGTTCGAATCCACTACACGGCATATTCCTTCGTCTTTCCATTTCTTCAACCTACATAAGTTTTCTGCTTTTTTGCCATCCTATTTACAGCCTGCCATGGCTTAATGTAAAATAGACCCAGTCTGAGTCAAAAGTATTAGCAAAAAAACTGAATGCGTGGTCGCCACGCACGTTAGAAGTGAAACGTCAAAGTTAAAGGAGTGGGAAATTTGTAGGGAAAACGAAGAATTAAACTATATCAATTTATCCGTATAAAATGTATATTTATTGGTTTTTATTCAAATCTTCACCAAAATCAAAAACTGAAATGACAGATTTGTGATAACTAAAGTACGATATAAAAGGATGAGATTTAAGTTCATTCAAATATTTACAACATACAGCGTCAAATTATTTTATCATTATTCAATTTGAATTTATTATCCAAGAAGTCCATCAGTGGTTGTGCTTCAGTCTTGGCGAAATTTACATTAAAATCACCGCATTTCACTGTAATTTTTGTTTAATAAACAAAATTATTATATGTATTTCACTAATTCTTTTATTTGGTGATATATACCGCCAAAGGCAAATTTTCCTACAGAACCATCTTTGGCCATTACTAAAACCCCAAAGGTGGTTTGGCAACAAAAGCACCTTTTGCTCATATTAAAATTCCCAAAGACTAATTTTCCCCACAGAACCACCTTTTGCCCTAACTAAACCTTTTTCACAAACCGTAAATTGCTGAAATCTCGAGCAATACATCGAAAGACGAAGTTAACGCTATATTAATAACTATAAGACACTAATTCACCCTATTAGGCTACGGGACACTCAAACAAAGCGTAGAAGACATGCTAAATTCCTTTGAAAGGAAGATTTTGGGGAGCATAATAGGCCCAATTTGTCACGAAGGGATATGGAGTATCAGATAAAACAGCGACTTATATCAAATCTGTGGCGACATAGACTTAAAGGCCTTAGACTTAAAGGCCATAGACATAAAGTCGAAATAGAAATTTGGTATTTGAGAAGACTGGAGGAGAGGAGATTAGAGAAGGCCATGGCTCGAGTTGGGCTGTAGGGCCTTTGGAAGAAGAAGCTAATACCCAAAGGCAAATTTTCCCTACAGAACCAGGACCCTTACTAAAACTCCATACTAAAATCCCCAAAGGTAAAATTTCCCCACGGAACCATGTTATGCCCTAACTAAACCCCCAAAAGTGGGTTCGGCAACAAAACCACCTATTGCTCAAACTCAAACATAGCCAGTTTTTGCTCTAACGAATCTCTCCCTAACCCTTTCAGCCCTGGATTTTTAAATTTGAAAATAAATTTTTTTTTGTTAATTATTATTGATGGGAAGCTTATCAAGAACTCCAAAACCAAATTTGAACTGGTTTGCTTCATAGGTATAGGATTTAATGAGTTGTGACAAATGCCACCTAGGGGTAAAAAAATACTAATAATGAAAACTTACATTTATTCGATTGAAACAGTAGCTTTGTACATAAACACTTATTAAATTTATTTATTTGTTATGAAAAAGCTTAAAACAATTTTTAAATTTGGACAAACAAAGGGGCACTTGGCACTTTTCGCACTGAATTCTTGAACGCAGTGTGGCCAACACCGAAAAAAACTTCCCCCTAAAAGTGAGTCAAAAACCCCCTAAAATCAGCGCTAAACCCCCTGAACTTAATATTTTGACATTTTGTAGAATAGTAAGAATGTGGGAACTGTAAATATTTTCTTTCTATCGAATTATAGTAAGTATGCAATATGCAAAATTCGGCATTGCTGACACAGTGGATCTTACATTTTTATCTATATAATAATATTGCATATAGCAATACCTCATTGGCGAAAGTAAGGATCCAAAATGTAGTAGCAGAAAGGTTCGAAGTCGGACAAGGTCTTAGCCAAGCGAATAGATTGGCCCAATGCTTTACGACGTGGCCCTAGAATGGGTGATAAGGAAAACGTCACTCCGGAGAAGTGCATCGATAGCGACACAGTCTGTACAATTACTTGGATATGCGGTTGACGTGAGCATCGTGGGAAGGTCCTTTCGGCAGCAAAAGAAGTTTATGTCTAATTCAAAGAGACGGCAAAGGACATATGGGCCTGAACATCAACGAGGGGAAAACAAAGGTGATGCAATAGTTCAGAGCTCGAAGACTAAAGCTTAATTTACATATTCGACGTATTTCTGCCGCGCCGCTCTTTTTTAAGATTTCAACCAATCAAAAACATTATGACGTGACCGAAATTGCTTCTGATTGGCTGAAATCTTAAAAAAGAGCGGCGCGGCAGAAAAATGTCGGATATGTAAATTAAGCTTTAGAATGGGAAGAAATATAACTATCGACGAACACAACCTAGAAGTAGTCGAAGTAGTCGATAACACAGCCTACCTTTGGGTCTACAATTAAAAAAGGAAACGAGGAAAAGGGTGAGATAACTAGACATACGAATACTACTGGCTAATAGAGCCTTTTATACCTAAAAACAAATACTGCCCTCAAGATTTGTGCACAGAAAAACGAAACTTTCACTCTACAAAACAGTAATATGTACCACCAGTACTGTGCTATGGTAGGGAGCCTTGGGCTGTGACCTAGAACATAGAGGAACAAGCCAATAGGTTTGAGGGAAAAGTTCTCAGTTATAATAGCCCCAACGAGAGAGGATGAAATATGGCGAAGGAAATACAACAGCGAGTTGTATGACATTTTTGATGAAGCATAACTCCTAACGTTTATAAAAATTAACAAACTAGTCTAGCCGGCACGTAATCAGGATGGAGGACAACCGTATCCCAAAACGGCTCATGGTAGCAGAATATTCGGAAAATAGACCAGTAGGCAGACCTAGGAGGAGATGGATAGACTCTGTGAGGACTGACGCAGAGGCAATGCTCAACATCCGGAACTGGTGATATGCTGCCGTCAAACTAGGAAAAATGCCCTAGAGGAGGCCAAGGCTGATTTGGGCTGTAGCGTCATTAATAATATTTCATGATATTTTTTTGCAGTTATGAAATTATTTCAAGTCAAAAATTAAACAACTTCAGCGTTATAATAAAATGAAAAAAAAGATCATTACATTATATTATAAAATATAAAATAAATCCCCCTAAAAAACCCCCTAAACATTTTTACCCCCCAAAAAATCCCCCAATTACGTTTTCCCCCCCTAAATTTAGGGGGAAACCCCCTGAGTTGGGCACACTGCTTGAACGCCCTCCACATGTCTCGAGCTTACAGCGCTGCTCGTTCCGATTTTTATGTATCGGCCAGTGACCAAGGTTATCATATCTTATATCGTTTACGGGAATAGTATGAGGTTTTCTGCGCTTGATTGGTATTCGTGAATTTCTGCGACTTTCGCATAATGGTCTACCTCATTTCGGTGTTCTAACTAGGCTATCAGAAAGTGCCAACCCAGTTGCTATTGCCATAGTAAACTCCAGCAAATCCATCCTGGCCTTTTTTCTTTCTCCTTCCCGTTCCATTTCTGATTGATATTCCAACCAAGCGTTACAAACGGCTAGATTGAAGTAATGAAAAATTACCCTCAAAGTCCATTTTCGTGATCTAATGAAAGTACGATAGAGTGCAATTAAAAAATCACTCTTATCTTTCTTTCCCATCTTCTTACCTCATCTTCGGGTTCAATGCCTACGAAATTCGTTGCCATGTTTACGCTTTTATTACCATACCATCGAACCACTACTATATTCGCATCGTCTGCAACAAATGAATCGTTGCTACCACGTCCACGTTTTTTAGCTCATTTTCAGACTTCAGGGGACATTTTTCAAGTCTATTGCAGCGAATGGTTCCTGCTACGAAAATACCTTTTTTTAATAGTTCTTGGAGTAATAATAGTGATGTAAAATAATTATCGCAAAACAGTTTGTGTCCTTCATGCTCTGGAATTCTACTTGTTAAATGAATTACCAGTCCATTGGTGGCTGAATACATTTCTTGCAAACGGGCAGGTAGAGTCGCAGAGCCTTGGTACACAATCGAACGATATATGATAACAGAAGCACCACAAAGCATGAAAACTTTTACTCCCCACGGATTTGGATTTCCTTTTATATACTGCTTTATTGTTGAAACTTGTCCTTTGAAGCGAATGATTGATTCGTCAATGCACAAATTTTCTTCTATTACCAACTCTTCACACCGTTTTTCGAATGAATTGATGATTGGACGTACCTTCCACAGTTTATCATCATCGTTTCGACATCCACAATGTGTAAATTATTGCGTAGGGATTCAAATCGATTACGTGGTAATCCAACATCATCAATGAATTTAATTCTCGTTGCAGGTGTCCAATACAACCTCAATCTAGGAAAAGGAATTACACCCATCATTATATGTAACGCTACAAGTTTTCTCATTTCTTCGACATTTGTGTTGGTGTTTTTTCCGGTTTTGTGAATGGAATACATATTTGTTTTTTCCGCTAGGTCAATAAATATTTTATTTGGAAAATATTTTGCAAAATACATCATAGGAGTCTGAGATTCATGTGCATTTTCATCATTATTTTCAGATGGAGTGAAAACAATGTTTGGCGGTACAAACTGATTTCGTTTCCAAGTTATTTTTTTTCTTTCGCTTCTTTTTTTTGTTTTAGAATTTTGGCAACATAATTGCGCTAAAGGAATATTTTCATCATCTTCTTCACTTTCTTCTCCATCATCTGACAGTTCCTCAATGTCGGATTCGTGAACATTTTCTTGTGCATTTTCTGTTTCATCTTCGACGTCCGAATCCGGTAATGCAGATATTGCAGCATTTGCATCTCGTAAGGTTACTTTTTTCGCCAATGTATTTATATTTTAAAAAATTTCATTGGCGGTATTCCATTTTCATCTAAGAAAGTAGAAAAAAGAAATATGTTTATCATAAAATCTTGGGTAAACACCCAGTGGTGGCAATTGCGTACACAAACTTCAAGGAGCTATGACGAGGATTATTTGAGCAAAATCTCCAAACATCCTACGCTTCACTTATAATGAATAACTTACAGTTCACATACCAGTAAAAATAAAATCAACATTTGTTTCACACAGTAATTATTCGTACTTACCAAATATATGTTGGAGTCCATCGACATTCATCTTGCACGAGGTTTAGAAAACGAGGATTCACACACATATAAAGTCAAAACTGTTTAAAACTGCGCATAGGTTTTCTTTGAAATACATTGTTGGAATGACATCTAGTGATTAATAGCAAAAATATGGACAGACACAGTAAGCAGAGCCCTCTAAATATTACGGTGGCAAATGCCACCGGCAGGGCCGAAAGGGCTAAGCAAAATTATCCTACAGAACCCGCTCTTGCCCTAAGTAAAACTGCAAAGTGGATTTGGCGTACTTCCCTCAGCCTGCGTGCTATGACAATTCCCCTCAATTCCTTACATTTTTCGTGAGGGTCTTATCAAAACACAGAAAGTTACTCTACCCCGACTAAAAAAGTTTCACTTCAAAAACTAGGCTTTAATCTTGACAAAATAACACTTGTATCCTCTTCGAAGAAGGTGGAAGCTGAAAGTAACAGCTCACATGGAACTTTCACCTTACAAAAGTATAAGAGAGAGAAAACATCACTCTTTCATGCATTAGTTTTGTATTACCAAGATAAGACCCATGGTCACCTAGGCTGTTCTAGTGTGATTACCCAACAAAAAGGTGTAGTAGCACAGTTACAAACATTTCGCCAGCTATACAAGGTAGTAGGCTTCTTCCTTCTTCGTTTCCTTCCGTATTCCTTTTTTGGAGAATCCTTATTATTCATATAGCTTCTCTAATACGATTTTTGATGAAATTTTACTCCCGCTCAGCTCAGTTCAGTGAACACTATCTAGAATCCGTAGCCAAAAAAAATGTTGCTATATCTCGGAAACCGTTGCCCGTAGATGGTTTTTGATGAACGTTTACCATCTTCAACATATTTACATACCCGAATAAAAATAAGACTCGCCCGTTCTTATCCTGAAGCAGGCACGATACGCTTAAGTAGAAATAAGACCCGTCAGTTCTCAAATACGTGCAGTAGTACCTGGTAACACCTGAGTAAAAACAAGACTCGCCCGTTCTTAGCCTGAAACAGGCATGGTACGGCTGATTAAAAATAAGACTCGACCGTTCTTAGCCCGAAACCAGCACGGTACGCCTGAGTAAAAATAAGACTCGCCCGTTTTTTTCTGAAACACGCACGTATAGTACAGGGTCAAAACGCCTACATGGCACCCAAAAAAGGCACGGTACACCTCAGTAAAAACAAGACTCGTCCGTTCTCAGCCTGAAACAGGCATGCACAGCGTCCAAGCGCCTGTATGGTACCCGTAAAAATCATGGTACGCCGTAGCCTGAAACAAGCACGGTACGCCTGAAAAAAATAAAACCCGTCCGTTCTTAGCCTGCAACAGGCACGCACAGCTTCAAAACGCCTGTATGGCACCCAAAACAGGCGCGGTACACCTGAGTAAAAACTCTACTTTTCCAAATGCAGCCCGCTACAGGACCATGTTAATAAAAAAACCCAAGGAATAGTCTAAACTAAGTACGGCACGCTCACACTTTTTCTATACTAAAGGGAGCAAAATTGGAGCTTTAAAAAATTATATTGGACGAAAAAAAACAAGCAATTATCTTGGTGGCCATAAAGCGTGCCATTAACATACCCAATAGACTGGTTCTCGTACGATTACGAAGGTCATGCAGAATTGGACGGGGTTAGTACCAAGTTGGGGGACCGCTCTTTTAAAATGAAACTTGAGCATTGGAATGGGCGATTACAAATATATTCATATGTGTAACCGGGCCGTGGATACCTCTAGAGCGGAAGCATTTTTTGATTATCATGCCTGTAGCGGAAGCGTGCATACCCGTATGGCAGGTGCATTTCTTCGCTATGCATGCTAGTTGCGGGGGCGCGCGCATATACTTTCAAAAAAATTAACCAGCTAAATTATTTTTTTTCGGGTATAGATACCTCTTGCCCAAAACACCTTCTAGAATCCCAATCCATGCACACTAGAAAAATATTGAAATCATTTTATTACAAGCTAAGCTTAACAAAGATGCAAACCAAAACTCAAGCGGTCAAAGATAATACACTGACCTCCATCAAGATATTAATTTTGGGCTAAATAATAAATGACAAAATCAGCTGTTATTAATGCTGCTTTTGACACTTCAATCCGTCGGTTCCTTCAAGTTTCAAAGATTTGAAACTTTGATCCAGTCCGTTGTTCCGTTGCTTCCAGTATAACCACTGCAATACAATTTCTCTGTAATGAAACTAATTTTGACATTTCAATTCGGTCCGTCGCGTACCGTTGTGTCCAGTATAATTGAGGCTTCACAACTAATGACGTCCCAGTGCTTGGTGAAACATAGCTATACTACCAGTGTCCAGTTCAGCTTTGAAAACCAGATGCTGGCCGTGATCCCCTCGGGCGGCTGGGATGGCCGTCTGGGATGAGCTTAAAGCTGTTGCTTTCCAAGGCGTCATTGATCTTAAGGTTAAACCCCAATGTACCCTTGCTTGCTTGAAATTGGTGAGCTTTTCAGAGCTTTTCAGATTTTATATGTGAAACTTGTGCAATAAGGCCGCGTTCCCATGGGCTGCATGCCGCACGGCAAAAGCTCGACTTCGGCTTGCCTTCGTGTAGTATTCGGAAATTTTCGTGAGAGGCTGCAAAAAGCTTGCCGCATGCCTGCATCTCCTCGTTCACATGCATCTGCTGGTTGTCAAAAATCAGCTGTTATGTGATTTTGAAAAAAAGAAAAAGTGAAATGGATTACTTTAAAAATAAAAAAAAATTATGTTAACGAGTGCAATAGTACTAATCCCTAAATATAAAGAAAGACAAAGTGTTGAAAATCTGGCAACTCCGTTTCGAGCTTCACCTACAGACATAAGCACGACAAGTAAAGAATGATGCCTACGTGCAGTTTTACATCGCACCGTCTACCAGTCTACGATATAAGGCCTTTGAGAACGTAGCGTGCGTTTACAACTTTTGTATAATAAAATAATCTATTATATTCTTTTATAATAAAGTAATTTAATCCACACCGGTGGTTTTTCTTTGTACATTTTTTACATTTGGTGCCGAAACCCGGGACGTGGAAAATTACGAGAAAACGGTAGATGGAGGCTTCGCAAAGATCGGCGGCACGCGGCCAAGTAACGCGAGTTGTTAATTCGGTAAACGAGTCCTTAAGTAATATGGACCTAAAAATCAGTGATGCTGAAATTATTGAGGATAATCTCGAAGAATTAGCAGTTCTCCTGGAAAGACTCAGAATTGCTCATCAAAACCTGCGTGAAGCAAATAGAGCCTTTCAAGTGAAAAATCAAAACGTGGAACTCAAGCCTGAGGAATGCGATGAAGAGTGCAAAAAAACTCTCGAATATGAGGATACTGCATTAACGGCGATGACACGCCTGGACCAACGGATTAATAGATTAAAGGGGAAGCTTGGAATGCCAAGGACAACGGTACCTACAACTGCTTCGAGCGGAGTAGAAACACCATGTACAAAAGCGATAAAGTTGCCAAAGTTAGAACTTCATAAGTTCTCTGGAGAAGTTGGCGAATGGGTTCAATTTTGGGAGCAGTTTAAGTCAGTGGTCCACGAGAATCGTGCTCTTAGTGTGAGTGAGAAATTTAATTATCTTAATGTAACGGTCGGTTATTTACCGAAAGTTTCCCCCTTTTGATGGTCCCCCCCATCTATCGGAAATTTCAGGCTTCATGAATAAAATTACTTCACAAAAAAATTTGGGGAAAACTTTTTTAAATTCAAGTAGTCGAAGAAAAATAGTTTTGGTTCTGGAAAAAAAATTAAGTTTTTTTTTTTTGGAGAGAGAGTTAACGAATGTGGCGGTTGTGGGAACATGTGTAGTTTTTCCCATTTACAATAAAAAACGAAATAAGCTGAAAAACTAGAAAGCTGAAGTCGGCAAGTTTTACGAGTATCCGCAGTTAACACAGGAGCACATAGTAAAGAAAAACTGGGAAATAAGAAAATATCGGCAATGTCCATGACGGGAGGTCAAATTAGGCAGGACCCTTGAAACATCCAGTTAGGACTCAGATTGCGAAACTCCTCCAGCAGCCACCATATAGGAAGGAAGTTAGCACTGCATTATCCGAAGCCTTACCATTGTTATTAGAAGAGCTTCCGTTCGATAAGGCTACTATTACAAGCAATCCATTAAATAGGGTAGTATCTTCAATTTCTATTTTTTTGTGAAAATTTTCCTGCAGCATTGGAAGCTTTCAACAGGAATTTGCAGGGCTAATCAGTGATTTTACAGAAAATCGCAAAAAAAAGGGAACATTTCTTAGCATCTATTATAACCGAGGCTACCGAGATTGACTTTGACATGCTAGCTGTATAATTTGGAGGAAATCAAGAACAACTTGATATTAACATATTGTGCTAACATGTAGTGCTACTTGATGCTATTGTGCTAATATGTAGTGTTACTTACTTTTAAAGGCAAACCTTTTTACCAATAAAGGGTCACCATAATAGCTCGTGTTATCCAGCTAATACGTCTACTCCAGCAGCTCGAAAAAAACGTATACGGTGAACGGAACCTATTTGGGTACGCTCCTTTGAGGTTATAAAATCTGGTGCAGGAAATATACGAACTGAATCTAATGTGAAGACGAGGGCGAACTTAATAGCAGAACTAGAAGAACGAAAACTAACAGTAAACTTGGCGGACCCCTGAAGTTGTTGTAAGCTTTATACAGTTTATCCGTTGGGGAAAAGTTAAGTAATTTCGTTTTTTTGTTGGTTTGGTATGATACCATAGTTTTGGGTATCCACATAATTTATATTTCACATTTTTATTGTATTAATATTCCCTCCAATTATTTACTTACACATTAATTATTTAACAAAACAAAGAAAAAAAAACTATTAAATTATTCCTTTATACTGGTACTACTTACAGTTCTTTACATTTTTTCGTATATTATATATTACACACTAATAGTAATAATAATATTGCCGTAAATTGCTTTATATCATTTAAGTATTATTTTATGCATTTGTTTGTTGTAAGAAGAACAGGAATCCTCGACTGGTACCAGAACGACGATTTGTTTTTTTTCCTTTCCGTTATTGTATGGAAGTTGTTATTTTGTGGTAATAGTTGGTTGCATCCACATTACCTATATTGTAAGGGTACTTTTTTTTTTTGATTTACAATTATCTAATAGTTAATTCAAACTTAACTTCATTTTGTTGTTAATCAATTATATTGTATTGGGTTGTAATTATTATATAATATACTTGTTGTCAATTTCTTTAACTCCACGAATATTACTAGGCATGACAGCCTAAGGGGGTAATTTATCCAGGATGGTTGGGTTGTGTTTTCTCTCCAGGGTTCTCTCGAATTCGCGTTGAGCATTTACAGGTCCACCAGGTCGTTGGGAACTTCCAGCGATGAATACCTTTGGCTAACCTAGGACAAGAACGGTATGAAGAAATCTCCCTTTTGACTAATAGGTAAGTGGTGAATCATATATGTAGTGCCCCGGTCATACACCCCACGACCCCTTCCGGCGAGCTAGCGTATACCGTGTGACCGGCTTAGCATCCCCTAGAAATATTTCGGAACTAGGGAGGATGGTTGTCTTTCAAAATTTCTTTATGTTTACCCAAGCACGATGGTAGTAGCCTTGCTGTCCCCAGCAAGGAGCTCCATTGTGCCGGTACATAAATGGCGCCCAACGCATGCTTACATGCCAACGCTTTTGGCAAACAAGTTTCGATATTAAATTACGGTGCCCATTTATTTCATAAATGGCGCCCCAAATTCTGTTAACTTATTAAAATTATCTTTGTCTATGGTTCACCACCAATGCCTCGTTGTTACAGATTCATCTCAATTGTCTAAATTCAGTGTGAATTTTGAGTTGCTTTCACTTTTAGATTATCCCGCATCATGTTATCTTCTTCGCTTTAGGCATCTTTGAACTAGGCTTACCGGCACCGCTGGCTAACAAGCGTATGACCGCTTGGCCATGGGTGAAGGCTGAGTCTGGAGTTCTTTTGTCCTGTTTTTTTGCTCGTCGTCCTGAGTATCAGGCGTCATACCGCCTGCCAGTGCTTCGTTCAGTAGACAGGATCCTTGTTACTTTTTGCTGATGGACGTTTGAGTTGTAACTCGGGCTTAACCGTCTGAGGTAACAGGCGTGCTATCGCCTGCCCACTGCGCCCCGTGGACACCTTTAATCCAGTCAGTCCTCTCAAATTCTTTTTTCTTTTCTTTCACTTTAGACCTGTGGTCGAAATATGGTAAGGGATGGGGTCACTTCAGGTGAACCTCTAGTAGGCCGCACAGGCTTAACCGTCTGGCTAATCACCTGCGCCCTGTGGACTTTTGTTGAGGGACATTCGGCTCCTTCCTTGTGCTTTTATTGGTTTTTTCTCTCCAGTCTGTCCCCACTGCTGATTGATTTTCCGTAGTGTAGCTCAGTTGTGGTTGGACAGCGGAATCAAATTAAAATTTTTATTATTTGCGAAGAAGATTTCCTTGTTTTTATGTTGAGGTAGACACTTCATGTCGTTCGAGTGGATGAAGACGTGTGGTGTTTCCGGAGTTGTCGATGACACTCAGTGCTGGCTGTGTCACATCGCTACCACCGACTGACACCGATGACCTCGGCCACCGAGACTCCTGGGGAGAGAGATTTTGCTTCAACCATCCTGGAAAATTAACACACAATAAAAAAAAAAAAAAAAAAAAAACAAATTTACACTATATTACATATTAATCTGGTTCCTACAACGTATTGTGGTAGAATTACTTATCATATATTGTTATCATTTTTGCGGTATATCAGTATTAACGACCTAGTGACCATATACATAATCTTTTAACTACAGCCTTCTATTGTTGAATTTTTTTATTATTCCCCCATATATTATACTTTCTTTCTTTTTACTGGATATCCGGGTTAACGGCTCTGAAAACGATGGACGTGACCGGATCAAGGACATTTTATGGATGGCCGGTGGTGCATAAGGTGTTGAGGAAGCCGCACCGTTTATATTTTTTATCCCCGCACGCCCCCGAATTTGTTTCGGTCTATGCAGCCATCAAAGCCAGGAGGTTGTCCACAACGATGGAGGGTGCCGCTATACGTTACACCCTAAACATTATTAAATGTTTGAAATCACACCCAGGTGCTTTTGACACCATGGCCTCCAGGATACTGACCATGCTGGCAGATATTATCACCAAACCGCTAATTCTGGTCCATGTGGTCGAGGTTATTTTTCACCATGCCCTGACTGAGCCAAGCTTCTGTCGCACTGGAGCGAGGCTGTATGAACTGTTAGATTCAATGAATCCTGTGGATGCTAGCGTCTTTAGGAATTTGTTGCGACTGACCCTGGCTTATCAGCATGAGATTATTAAAAGGTATATTCCACCGGTTGGTTATCAAGTACGCGGGATAACGTTGCTCGTGGCAGAAACGTACCGTCGTTTCCAGAAGGTTCGTTCACTGGGAAGCGAACTGGGGCAGATGCTGGATGGGCTGACGAATCAGCTGCTCCAAGAGCCCACTCCCGATAATTTGGAATGCTTCTGCCAAGCGTGCCAAGCAGCAGGTTGGAAAATCTGGGAGGATTGTCCCTTCCAAATGTTTATAGTCCTACGCGATTTGCACAGGACATCCCCATGGTTGAATGGCCTGGCTTAACTGTTTTAAACGGTATTAATTACTTCTTTGCTGTTGCTACCTTTTTATTCTTGACTTCGTTGTTCACGTTTCGTTAATGTTAGTTATTGTTACGTTGGTGTTAACCAACCAGATGGTGAGTTAGTTACTTTTATGCGTTACAACAGTTAGGGGTTCATTCATGATATTCTTCATGGTATTTATATGGATATAGGTTTTATTTATTTGAATTTCGGAGAGATGTTCCCTGGTTCGTTGTTTATGTTAAACCATCTCTAGCCCAGACCTTATGGTTAGTGGCGTGTTAACTTTATTTATAGCATGATAGTAACAATCGACATTCGTTACGTATTATTGTTTTCATATCGCCTCAGTCGATAGTATTAAATTTTCTTCAAGACTATTCCCTTTGTCTACTATTTCTTCGATTGATTCATTCGGTTCTTTCTATATGTACTACACATTTGATTATGGTACACCTCCTTGCTTTCGGTCAGTCTGGAGAATTACTCTCGGCGAATGGGTGTCCTGGCGATCCACCGGGGAATGTCAAAGGCAATGTGGTATTGCTGGAGACTGACCCGATGGACCGAAAGGAGACATTTTCGACGTGGAGGTCTGGATGATTGTAGCGACCCGGAGGGGGACAATGTGGTATTGCCTGCCGCCGGATCCCTAAAACTCCAGACTTACCCTCCAGGAGATTCGTCAGACTGTCCATCTCTCAAAATTTTAATTTTGACAGCACGACTAAATTCTCACCGATTTTTTTTGGCAAAGCCTTATATACTAAATACCCGGCTAGCTCTGCAGCTGTGGCATGAGACTCTGAATCTCAGGGTGTGATACGAGCCACACATTGGCGCCAAACACTAAGTCTTACGGCTGAAAAACCTTCCGTTTTTTTTCGGCTCCTCACTGCCTCGCAAGTCGGCCTTGTGGACCCGAGGGTATGTAACGGTCGGTTATTTACCGAAAGTTTCCCCCTTTTGATGGTCCCCCCCATCTATCGGAAATTTCAGGCTTCATGAATAAAATTACTTCACAAAAAAATTTGGGGAAAACTTTTTTAAATTCAAGTAGTCGAAGAAAAATAGTTTTGGTTCTGGAAAAAAAAATTAAGTTTTTTTTTTTTGGAGAGAGAGTTAACGAATGTGGCGGTTGTGGGAACATGTGTAGTTTTTCCCATTTACAATAAAAAACGAAATAAGCTGAAAAACTAGAAAGCTGAAGTCGGCAAGTTTTACGAGTATCCGCAGTTAACACAGGAGCACATAGTAAAGAAAAACTGGGAAATAAGAAAATATCGGCAATGTCCATGACGGGAGGTCAAATTAGGCAGGACCCTTGAAACATCCAGTTAGGACTCAGATTGCGAAACTCCTCCAGCAGCCACCATATAGGAAGGAAGTTAGCACTGCATTATCCGAAGCCTTACCATTGTTATTAGAAGAGCTTCCGTTCGATAAGGCTACTATTACAAGCAATCCATTAAATAGGGTAGTATCTTCAATTTCTATTTTTTTGTGAAAATTTTCCTGCAGCATTGGAAGCTTTCAACAGGAATTTGCAGGGCTAATCAGTGATTTTACAGAAAATCGCAAAAAAAAGGGAACATTTCTTAGCATCTATTATAACCGAGGCTACCGAGATTGACTTTGACATGCTAGCTGTATAATTTGGAGGAAATCAAGAACAACTTGATATTAACATATTGTGCTAACATGTAGTGCTACTTGATGCTATTGTGCTAATATGTAGTGTTACTTACTTTTAAAGGCAAACCTTTTTACAAATAAAGGGTCACCATAATAGCTCGTGTTATCCAGCTAATACGTCTACTCCAGCAGCTCGAAAAAAACGTATGCGGTGAACGGAACCTATTTGGGTACGCTCCTTTGAGGTTATAAAATCTGGTGCAGGAAATATACGAACTGAATCTAATGTGAAGACGAGGGCGAACTTAATAGCAGAACTAGAAGAACGAAAACTAACAGTAAACTTGACGGACCCCTGAAGTTGTTGTAAGCTTTATACAGTTTATCCGTTGGGGAAAAGTTAAGTAATTTCGTTTTTTTGTTGGTTTGGTATGATACCATAGTTTTGGGTATCCACATAATTTATATTTCACATTTTTATTGTATTAATATTCCCTCCAATTATTTACTTACACATTAATTATTTAACAAAACAAAGAAAAAAAAAACTATTAAATTATTCTTTTATACTGGTACTACTTACATTTCGTTACATTTTTTCGTATATTATATATTACACACTAATAGTAATAATAATATTGCCGTAAATTGCTTTATATCATTTAAGTATTATTTTATGCATTTGTTTGTTGTAAGAAGAACAGGAATCCTCGACTGGTACCAGAACGACGATTTGTTTTTTTCCTTTCCGTTATTGTATGGAAGTTGTTATTTTGTGGTAATAGTTGGTTGCATCCACATTACATATATTGTAAGGGTACTTTTTTTTTGATTTACAATTATCTAATAGCTAATTCAAACTTACCTTCATTTTGTTGTTAATCAATTATATTGTATTGGGTTGTAATTATTATATAATATACTTGTTGTCAATTTCTTTAACTCCACGAATATTACTAGGCATGACAGCCTAAGGGGGTAATTTATCCAGGATGGTTGGGTTGTGTTTTCTCTCCAGGGTTCTCTCGAATTCGCGTTGAACATTTACAGGTCCACCAGGTCGTTGGGAACTTCCAGCGATGAATACCTTTGGCTAACCTAGGACAAGAACGGTATGAAGATTTCTCCCTTTTGACTAATAGGTAAGTGGTGAATCATATATGTAGTGCCCCGGTCACACACCCCACGACCCCTTCCGGCGAGCTAGCGTATACCGTGTGACCGGCTTAGCATCCCCTAGAAATATTTCGGAACTAGGGAGGATGGTTGTCTTTCAAAATTTCTTTATGTTTACCCAAGCACGATGGTAGTAGCCTTGCTGTCCCCAGCAAGGAGCTCCATTGTGCCGGGACATAAACAGCTACTACCATCGTGCTTGGGTAAACAT
Organism: Thereva nobilitata; assembly: GCA_963855945.1. NCBI lineage: Eukaryota > Metazoa > Arthropoda > Insecta > Diptera > Therevidae > Thereva > Thereva nobilitata. The sequence continues at coordinate 67,778,527 of OY979694.1, forward strand.
AAAGAAATTTTGAAAGACAACCATCCTCCCTAGTTCCGAAATATTTCTAGGGGATGCTAAGCCGGTCACACGGTATACGCTAGCTCGCCGGAAGGGGTCGTGGGGTGTGTGACCGGGGCACTACATATATGCACAATATGTTAATATCAAGTTGTTCTTGATTTCCTCCAAATTATACAGCTAGCATGTCAAAGTCAATCTCGGTAGCCTCGGTTATAATAGATGCTAAGAAATGTTCCCTTTTTTAGCGATTTTCTGTAAAATCACTGATTAGCCCTGCAAATTCCTGTTGAAAGCTTCCAATGCTGCAGGAAAATTTTCACAAAAAAATAGAAATTGAAGATACTACCCTATTTAATGGATTGCTTGTAATAGTAGCCTTATCGAACGGAAGCTCTTCTAATAACAATGGTAAGGCTTCGGATAATGCAGTGCTAACTTCCTTCCTATATGGTGGCTGCTGGAGGAGTTTCGCAATCTGAGTCCTAACTGGATGTTTCAAGGGTCCTGCCTAATTTGACCTCCCGTCATGGACATTGCCAATATTTTCTTATTTCCCAGTTTTTCTTTACTAGGTGCTCCTGTGTTAACTGGGGATACTCGTAAAACTTGCCGACTTCAGCTTTCTAGTTTTTCAGCTTATTTCGTTTTTAATTGTCAATGGGAAAAACTACACATGTTCCCACAACCGCAACATTCGTTAACTGTCTCCAAAACAAAAAAAAAATTTTTTTTTTCCAGAACCAAAACTATTTTTCTTCGACTACTTGAATTTAAAAAAAGTTTTCCCCAAATTTTTTTGTGAAGTAATTTTATTCATGAAGCCTGAAATTTCCGATAGATGGGGGGACCATCAAAAGGGGGAAACTTTCGGTGAATAACCGACCGTTACATACCCTCGGGTCCACAAGGCCGACTTGCGAGGCAGTGAGGAGCCGAAAAAAACGGAAGGTTTTTCAGCCGTAAGACTTAGTGTTTGGCGCCAATGTGTGGCTCGTATCACACCCTGAGATTCAGAGTCTCCTGCCACAGCTGCAGAGCTAGCCGGGTATTTAGTATATAAGGCTTTGCCAAAAAAAATCGGTGAGAATTTAGTCGTGCTGTCAAAATTAAAATTTTGAGAGATGGACAGTCTGACGAATCTCCTGGAGGGTAAGTCTGGAGTTTTAGGGATCCGGCGGCAGGCAATACCACATTGTCCCCCTCCGGGTCGCTACAATCATCCAGACCTCCACGCCGAAAATGTCTCCTTTCGGTCCATCGGGTCAGTCTCCAGCAATACCACATTGCCGTTGACATTCCCCTGTGGATCGCCAGGACAACCATTCGCCGAGAGTAATTCTCCAGACTGACCGAAAGCAAGGAGGTGTACCATCCGCTAGGGAAGCTACCTAAGCGGATTAAGGCACCCTATTAATAACCGGTGAAGCCGGCGAGATGCCTTCTTAGGGCTACTCCGAGGAGCGCTTGCTTCGAAGACAATCAGGGTCGTAGGTCTTTGGCGTGATAAACGCCTATGCTTTTACCAGCCAAATCCTCCAGCTCGTACAAGCTAGTTCCAATTTTTGTCCGTATCCGGGCTTTCACAAACCTCGGTGCCAATTTAGCACTGAAGCGACCAGCTCGGTTACTCGCCCAGAAGGTTCTTCGGTATACCTCATCCCCAGGTCGAAAACTGCTCACTCGACAACGTAAGTTGTATCGAGTAGTATGCCTGGTATGCGCAGCGGCTAAATTTAGCGCTACTCGTTCACGCAGTATCTGCAATTTGTCCGTCAAGGGCAAGAAAGCGATGTCACCTTCCTGGAAAACGTTCAGTTTCTTCAGGACTGGATAAGCTGATCCGTGCAGGATCATATGGCTACCAAAAAGGGCCTGATACGGTGACATGCCTATTGCCTCGTGGTGGGCGCTACGAAGAGCACATTCGATGGACGAGAGATGTCTATCCCACTCACGATGATCCTCCTTTAAATACGCTCTGATGGCGGCTAATACCGATCGATTCACCCGCTCGGAAGCGTTAGGGTGAGGCGAATATACGGCTGTGCGCACATGTCGCACGCCATAATCGGTTAACAATTTAGCAAACTCTTTGGAGGTGAATTGCCTACCGTTGTCGGAGAAGATGGTTTCAGGAACTCCAAAGGTGTGAAAAATAGTTTGCTCGAGGAACTTGACGGCCACCGCCGTAGTCTCAGCGGACACGGGGTGCAGGAAGGCAAACTTGGTGAAGGCATCCAATACGACGAACACTGCCGTGTGGCCTTTCTTCGACCGGGTGTAAGGACCTAAGAAGTCTACGTACAAAAATTGGAACGGTTTCGACGCATCCATGGGGTTGCCCATAGGTGGTCGAAGTACAGAACTGGGGGCTTTGGTGGTCTTGCAGACCTCACAGTGGGCGATGAATTCCCGCACCTGTTTGGACATACCCGGCCTAAAGTATTTAACTCTCAGACGGGTTAGAGTCTTCCCTACTCCACCATGCGATGTTTGGGGAGGCAAGTGAGCCGACTCGATGAGAGGCGTGGTCAGTTCCGTTGGGACCCACAACTTCCATGTTAGGTCGTCAGCAACGGAGTCTCCAGTACGTGGGGAGGTACGCTGGAATACGTACCCATCTTCAACTCGCAGGTCTGGTAACTGCGGTGAGGCTTGCCTGATTCGTTCAACCAGACGAAGATAATCAGGGGATTTGAAGGACGTGGCATTTAAGTCCACGTCGAAGCACAGGGACAGATCGTCAACGCAATCCATGCCTGACAAGGCATCGGGAACCACATTGTGTGTGCCTTTACGGTGTTCGATCGTAAAATCGAACCCCTGAAGCTTAAGACTCCACCGGGCTAAACGTCCGTTGAGCTCCTTCTGGCCCATGAGCCACTTCAGACTTGCATGGTCGGTAATGACTGTGAAAGCCTGTCCCTCCACATAAGCTCTAAACTTTTTTATACTCAGAACGGCTGCGTAGCACTCGAGCTCAGTAATGGTGTAGTTTCGCTGTGCTCCGTTCAATTTCTTGGACATATAAGCAATCGGATGTTCTCCTCCATCCATGTCCTTTTGAAAGAGCACACTACCTACACCAGTCCTGCTGGCATCGCACTGAATATAAAAAGGTTTAGAAAAATCTGGAGTGACAGGGAACTGTCGTCTAAATTGGGACCAATACCAATCCGCAGCACGGCCAGACAACAATGCCGAGAGGTTACGGCAGACTTCCGATCGCCTGATCCCCTCATCGTGAGCCCTCAGCTCCACCCGGAACAAAAATTCCTCCGCCGACAGCATATTGTCATCGCCGGAGAATTTAATGTTCCAGGACGTAACCGGGGACTTGCGATGATAGGTGCCGGACGACAAGTCTATTCTACCTTCGTTACGCACTGGTTCGCCTGGGGAGAAGTAATGATCCGTAGCTGTTGCCACCGGACACTCAGCAGCTCGTTGTTGGAATTGCCAGCAACAGGGTCATCCTTTTATGGACTGCCCATCTGAGACTCGTGGCCTGTTTTGCTACAAGTGTGGCAAGCCAGGAGTCGTGACACCTGTATGTCCCACCTGCCAGGGAAACCGGAGCCGGGGTGCGAGACCGTACGGGAGTCCGCGCCCGAGCTAAGCTCGCCCGTCATTTCCCCGACCATTTCAAACCCCCTTACTACGTCTACCATCAGCGACTTCACGTCAACTGATGCTCTTCCGTCTTTTCCCTCCGAGGAGGTCAGACTTTCATTTATTTCCCGTTGGAAGAGATATATCTCCACTCGTGCCCGCATCTTTTCGGAGCCACCTTTTGTGGACTCCCTGCATTCCCGACATACCCCTCCCCAAATTAGGGTACGAGCTAAGGAGAAGCGACATCTTTCGCAGAAACTTGTTTCTGCTTTCATCTCTGACTTGTCAGATCCTCGTCCTTTTACTAAGGTCACCTTACTTAATGAGGAGGTGAATGGTTTATTGGACAGTGGCGCTAGTATCAGCTGTCTGGGAAGAGATGCTGAATCCTTTCTAGCCAAACATCCCGAAGTGACAGTCTACACTTTGCACACTGCTTTGCAAACTGCTGACGGGGCTTCACAAAGAATTTGCGGTTACATCCGGGTTCCGGTCTCCTGTGGAGGACGGACCCTTGATATGACCATCTATGTGGTGCCCAGTCTCAGCCAGAGACTGTATCTAGGGATCGATTTCTGGAAACTATTCAGCATCGCTCCCCATTTAGTCTGCGAGTTAAACGCTCCCACTGCATCTGCTAACATGCACGACTTAACGTCCTTGCAAAGCGAGCAGTTGGAGCGGGTCAAGGCCAGGTTTCCCTCTTTCGATGTCTTAGGACTGGGAAAGACCCACCTGAAAGAACACACGATCGACACTGGTGACTCAGTTCCCATCAAGCAGAGGCATTATCCTGTCTCACCCGCTATTCAACATTTGATGTATGGCGAGTTGGACAGAATGTTGGCTCTGGGGGTGATTGAGCCATCGAACAGTCCCTGGAATTCTCCAGTGGTGTTAGTTCGCAAACCAGGTAAGGTCCGCCTGTGTCTTGACTCTCGCAAGGTCAACAGTGTCACGGTCAAAGACGCCTATCCCCTTCCACACATCGATGGTCTTCTTGGTCGTCTTCAAGACACCAAGTTCATCACGAGTTTGGACCTTAAGGATGCTTTCTGGCAAATTCCCTTAGAGGTGAAGTCGCGAGAGCGGACAGCTTTCACTGTCCCCGGTCGTCCCCTGTACCAGTTTACAGTTATGCCTTTCGGCTTGTGTAATGCCCCACAGCGCATGTGTCGCTTGATGGACAAAAGCATTCCTGGACATTTACGTGAGAACGTCTTTGTTTACCTGGACGACCTGCTCATAGTTTCCCCTGACTTTGACTCCCACTTAAAGCTGTTGGACGAAGTCGCCAGCTGTCTCCGTCGTGCGGGGTTAACACTCAATCTGGCTAAGAGCAAATTTTGCGTGACTGAAGTCAAGTATCTCGGCTTCATAATTGGTGATGGGACACTGAAAACGGATCCTACCAAGGTGACGGCCATTACGGAATTCCCGACTCCGAAGTCTCATAAGCAGACTAGGAGGTTCTTGGGTATGACCGGATGGTATCAGCGTTTCATCCCCAATTATGCTAGCGTGGCTTCTTCAATCACGGATTGTTTGAAGACAAAAACTTTTAGTTGGAATGATGAGGCCCAGCAGGCGTTCGAGACTTTGAAAAAGCTGATGACGGAAGCTCCTCTTCTAGTCACTCCAGATTTTTCTAAACCTTTTTATATTCAGTGCGATGCCAGCAGGACTGGTGTAGGTAGTGTGCTCTTTCAAAAGGACATGGATGGAGGAGAACATCCGATTGCTTATATGTCCAAGAAATTGAACGGAGCACAGCGAAACTACACCATTACTGAGCTCGAGTGCTACGCAGCCGTTCTGAGTATAAAAAAGTTTAGAGCTTATGTGGAGGGACAGGCTTTCACAGTCATTACCGACCATGCAAGTCTGAAGTGGCTCATGGGCCAGAAGGAGCTCAACGGACGTTTAGCCCGGTGGAGTCTTAAGCTTCAGGGGTTCGATTTTACGATCGAACACCGTAAAGGCACACACAATGTGGTTCCCGATGCCTTGTCACGCATGGATTGCGTTGACGATCTGTCCCTGTGCTTCGACGTGGACTTAAATGCCACGTCCTTCAAATCCCCTGATTATCTTCGTCTAGTTGAACGAATCAGGCAAGCCTCACCGCAGTTACCAGACCTGCGAGTTGAAGATGGGTACGTATTCCAGCGTACCTCCCCACGTACTGGAGACTCCGTTGCTGACGACCTAACATGGAAGTTGTGGGTCCCAACGGAACTGACCACGCCTCTCATCGAGTCGGCTCACTTGCCTCCCCAAACATCGCATGGTGGAGTAGGGAAGACTCTAACCCGTCTGAGAGTTAAATACTTTTGGCCGGGTATGTCCAAACAGGTGCGGGAATTCATCGCCCACTGTGAGGTCTGCAAGACCACCAAAGCCCCCAGTTCTGTACTTCGACCACCTATGGGCAACCCCATGGATGCGTCGAAACCGTTCCAATTTTTGTACGTAGACTTCTTAGGTCCTTACACCCGGTCGAAGAAAGGCCACACGGCAGTGTTCGTCGTATTGGATGCCTTCACCAAGTTTGCCTTCCTGCACCCCGTGTCCGCTGAGACTACGGCGGTGGCCGTCAAGTTCCTCGAGCAAACTATTTTTCACACCTTTGGAGTTCCTGAAACCATCTTCTCCGACAACGGTCGGCAATTCACCTCCAAAGAGTTTGCTAAATTGTTAACCGATTATGGCGTGCGACATGTGCGCACAGCCGTATATTCGCCTCACCCTAACGCTTCCGAGCGGGTGAATCGATCGGTATTAGCCGCCATCAGAGCGTATTTAAAGGAGGATCATCGTGAGTGGGATAGACATCTCTCGTCCATCGAATGTGCTCTTCGTAGCGCCCACCACGAGGCAATAGGCATGTCACCGTATCAGGCCCTTTTTGGTAGCCATATGATCCTACACGGATCAGCTTATCCAGTCCTGAAGAAACTGAACGTTTTCCAGGAAGGTGACATCGCTTTCTTGCCCTTGACGGACAAATTGCAGATACTGCGTGAACGAGTAGCGCTAAATTTAGCCGCTGCGCATACCAGGCATACTACTCGATACAACTTACGTTGTCGAGTGAGCAGTTTTCGACCGGGGGATGAGGTATACCGAAGAACCTTCTGGGCGAGTAACCGAGCTGTTCGCTTCAGTGCTAAATTGGCACCGAGGTTTGTGAAAGCCCGGATACGGACAAAAATTGGAACTAGCTTGTACGAGCTGGAGGATTTGGCTGGTAAAAGCATAGGCGTTTATCACGCCAAAGACCTACGACCCTGATTGTCTTCGAAGCAAGCGCTCCTCGGAGTAGCCCTAAGAAGGCATCTCGCCGGCTTCACCGGTTATTAATAGGGTGCCTTAATCCGCTTAGGTAGCTTCCCTAGCGGATGGTACACCTCCTTGCTTTCGGTCAGTCTGGAGAATTACTCTCGGCGAATGGTTGTCCTGGCGATCCACCGGGGAATGTCAAAGGCAATGTGGTATTGCTGGAGACTGACCCGATGGACCGAAAGGAGACATTTTCGGCGTGGAGGTCTGGATGATTGTAGCGACCCGGAGGGGGACAATGTGGTATTGCCTGCCGCCGGATCCCTAAAACTCCAGACTTACCCTCCAGGAGATTCGTCAGACTGTCCATCTCTCAAAATTTTAATTTTGACAGCACGACTAAATTCTCACCGATTTTTTTTGGCAAAGCCTTATATACTAAATACCCGGCTAGCTCTGCAGCTGTGGCATGAGACTCTGAATCTCAGGGTGTGATACGAGCCACACATTGGCGCCAAACACTAAGTCTTACGGCTGAAAAACCTTCCGTTTTTTTCGGCTCCTCACTGCCTCGCAAGTCGGCCTTGTGGACCCGAGGGTATGTAACGGTCGGTTATTTACCGAAAGTTTCCCCCTTTTGATGGTCCCCCTCCATCTATCGGAAATTTCAGGCTTCATGAATAAAATTACTTCACAAAAAATTTGGGGAAAACTTTTTTAAATTCAAGTAGTCGAAGAAAAATAGTTTTGGTGCTGGAAAAAAAATTAAGTTTTTGGTTTTTGGGGAGAGAGAACGAATGTTGCGGTTGTGGGAACATGTGTAGTTTTTCCCATTGACAATTAAAAACGAAATAAGCTGAAAAACTAGAAAGCTGAAGTCGGCAAGTTTTACGAGTATCCGCAGTTAAAACAGGAGCCCCTAGTAAAGAAAAACTGGGAAATAAGAAAATATCGCCAATGTCCATGACGGGAGGTCAAATTAGGCAGGACCCTTGAAACATCCAGTTAGGACTCAGATTGCGAAACTCCTCCAGCAGCCACCATATAGGAAGGAAGTTAGCACTGCATTATCCGAAGCCTTACCATTGTTATTAGAAGAGCTTCCGTTCGATAACGCTACTATTACAAGCAATCCATTAAATAGGGTAGTATCTTCAATTTCTATTTTTTTGTGAAAATTTTCCTGCAGCATTGGAAGCTTTCAACAGGAATTTGCAGGGCTAATCAGTGATTTTACAGAAAATCGCAAAAAAAAGGAGCATTTCTTAGCATCTATTATAACCGATGCTACCGAGATTGACTTTGACATGCTAGTTGTATAATTTGTAGGAAATCAAGAACAACTTGATGTTAACATATTGTGCTAATATGTAGTGCTACTTGATGCTATTGTGCTAATATGTAGTGTTACTTACTTTTAAAGGCAAACCTTTTTACCAATAAAGGGTCACCATAATAGCTCGTGTTATCCAGCTAATACGTCTACTCCAGCAGCTCGAAAAAAACGTATACGGTGAACGGAACCTATTTGGGTACGCTCCTTTGAGGTTATAAAATCTGGTGCAGGAAATATACGAACTGAATCTAATGTGAAGACGAGGGCGAACTTAATAGCAGAACTAGAAGAACGAAAACTAACAGTAAACTTGGCGGACCCCTGAAGTTGTTGTAAGCTTTATACAGTTTATCCGTTGGGGAAAAGTTAAGTAATTTCGTTTTTTTGTTGGTTTGGTATGATACCATAGTTTTGGGTATCCACATAATTTATATTTCACATTTTTATTGTATTAATATTCCCTCCAATTATTTACTTACACATTAATTATTTAACAAAACAAAGAAAAAAAAAACTATTAAATTTGTACCGGCACAATGGAGCTCCTTGCTGGTGACAGCAAGGCTACTGCCATCGTGCTTGGGTAAACATAAAAAAATTTAGAAGACTACATCCTCCCTAGTTTCCTAAATGGTTTTAGGGGATGCTAAACCGGCCACACGGTTTACGCTAGCTCGCCGGTGGGGGCGTGGGGTTGTGTGACCGGGACACTACACCTATGATTCACCACTTACCTATTGTTTAAAAGGGATATCTCTTCATATCATTCTTTTCCTAGGTTAGCCAAAGCGATTCATCGCTGGACGTTTCCATCGACCTGGTGGACCTGTAAATGTTCAACGCGACTTTGAGAGGACCCTGGAGAGAAAGCACAACCCAACCATCCTGGACAATTTATCCCCTTAGGCTGTCATGCCTAGTAATACTAGTGGGGTTAAAGAAAGTGACAACAAATATATTTTAAAATAATTACAGTATAGTACAATTACTCAACAACAAAACAGAGGTAAGTTTGCTTTCACTAATAGATGTAAATCAAACAACAAATACTCCTATAATCTAGGTAATGTGGACACAGCCAACTATTACTACCAAATAATAACGTTAATGCAACAACGGAAGGAAACAAATCAATCGTCGCGCTGGTACCAGTCGAGGATTCCTTTCTTTCGTACAACACCAAACCGAACGATGAAATTTATGAACAAGGGCGTGTACTAAAGTAAAATAGTAACTAGATTATATTTTAAGAAATTGTTAAATATAAGAGTATAATAATTATGGTATGAATATATAATTATTTGATAAGTATTGTAATATATGTAAATAGTGGATATATGTAAATAAAGTTTTAAATATAATTATTTAAATGTGAACATAGATAAACAAAATTTTAAATATAGTTATTTACAAGTGAATATATGTAAATAAAACTTCCAATGTGATTAATTAAAGGTGAAAAAAAACCGAACTGTATCCTCATGTGGCCAGTACGTGTTATTTTAACACCCAATAAGTACACTAAGTGATCTATTATTAACAAGAAAAATGTTATACCCGCAATCTACTTAACAACTCAAGAGCATCCGATGTGCAACTGATGGATGAACAAAGTGTGCAAAATGAGTCAACTTAGTAACACTAGTTAACTATGTGAAAAAGCTCTAGTTAAATGTTCACTTCTTCTTGAAGACAACGTCATCCCGGCGCAAGGTGTTGTTTTTCCTACTTTGGTTGAGACGATATCTTGCTAGGCGATGTTTAACTGACACTACCATGCTCCTCTCAAGGTGGCTTAATATACTTCCTGCCGCCCGGAAAGATTTGACCGTGCAGGCAACGACTACCTATAACCTAACGTTCCTCCACCCCGTTGATAACGGAAGACCTTCTCCTTCACCTTTTTTGACGCCTTGGACTTATTTTCCTCGGAGTATAGTTGGGCTGTTACCCCTCGCTTGATTAGGTATTCAACATTCACAGCCGCTTAAGTTATTTAGGTCAGAACAGTCAGTTTGTTAGCTTCAAAAAAATGTGGTTCGTGCAGATTCCTTTCCGCTTCTATGCCTTCTCATGAACACCCAACGAACAGATAAAGAAAGGTTGGTACATACCAATTTACCGATTACCAGGCAGCAAAGACCAGGCACAATCCCTCCCGGGGATCCGGAATTTTTCCCTTCTTGGTTGCTTTACTGCTACCCCAACGACAGTGATGACTTCTATTTACCCCTAAGGTTGCCTCCAGTTGACACGGCGCGGATGTATACAACGGCCTCAACACATCTGCGGAGCTCCTCTGTTAGCGGGTCCAGGGTGGATCACTCTAAGGATGTGCAGCGTCTGCTTTCCTTCCTGCTAGTGCTATGGTCCTTCTGGTTCCTTAGTGTGCTGACCGGATATCCACTAGTTTTAATATAATTATTTCTCGTGCAAAAAAATCGAATTATTTCTCGTGAAAAAATTGACCGTTAACATTCGCCCACTTGTATGTGAAATTAAGTGTACCGACTTTAGATAGCACCGTGGTCGTCTCTACAAGTTTTTCGAAGAATCCAAAAAAAATCCGGTCGATAGCACCTTCGTCAACTTCTAAAAATTCATCACTCCATTCCCAAAAAAATTCGATCCCCCCAAAAATTTTAAATTTTTTTTCTTCGAACAAAAAACTATTTTTTTTCGACTACTAGAATTTAAAAAATTTTTCCCAAAATTTTTTTGTGTGAAGTAATTTTATTAATTAAGCCTGAACTTTCCGATAGATGGAGGACCATTAAAAGGGAGAAACTTTCGGTAAATAACCGACCGTTACAAATTATTCTTTTATACTGGTACTACTTACATTTCGTTACATTTTTTCGTATATTATATATTACACACTAATAGTAATAATAATATTGCCGTAAATTGCTTTATATCATTTAAGTATTATTTTATGCATTTGTTTGTTGTAAGAAGAACAGGAATCCTCGACTGGTACCAGAACGACGATTTGTTTTTTTTCCTTTCCGTTATTGTATGGAAGTTGTTATTTTGTGGTAATAGTTGGTTGCATCCACATTACCTATATTGTAAGGGTACTTTTTTTTTTTGATTTACAATTATCTAATAGTTAATTCAAACTTAACTTCATTTTGTTGTTAATCAATTATATTGTATTGGGTTGTAATTATTATATAATATACTTGTTGTCAATTTCTTTAACTCCACGAATATTACTAGGCATGACAGCCTAAGGGGGTAATTTATCCAGGATGGTTGGGTTGTGTTTTCTCTCCAGGGTTCTCTCGAATTCGCGTTGAGCATTTACAGGTCCACCAGGTCGTTGGGAACTTCCAGCGATGAATACCTTTGGCTAACCTAGGACAAGAACGGTATGAAGAAATCTCCCTTTTGACTAATAGGTAAGTGGTGAATCATATATGTAGTGCCCCGGTCATACACCCCACGACCCCTTCCGGCGAGCTAGCGTATACCGTGTGACCGGCTTAGCATCCCCTAGAAATATTTCGGAACTAGGGAGGATGGTTGTCTTTCAAAATTTCTTTATGTTTACCCAAGCACGATGGTAGTAGCCTTGCTGTCCCCAGCAAGGAGCTCCATTGTGCCGGTACATTAAGTCAGTTCTCACTGGCAAAGCCGCAGAGACGATAGCTGGATTTACGCCGACTGAAGCTTGCTATAACGACGCCATTGCTCTATTGTTGGAGGAGTATGATGACCATGAACGGATTGTCGACCAGACTATGCAACATTTGATGTCACTAACACCAGTACAATCGAGAACCGATGCTAAAGGGCTACGACGACTGTATAACAGTGTTACATCTTCAACGCGTTCACTATCAGCTCTCGGAGTAAATGCTTCTCATTATAATTTAGTGCTGAAGACCATCGTGCTACGTTCTTTGCCTCAGGAATTGAGAATAGATTACCATCGCATAGCAAACACGTCAAATGCAACGGACGCAGATTCAACACATTTGTCCTATACCAAAGGCAGCGAAATTTCTGATGGCAATGAAACCGATAAGCAGATTAGAAACCTACTCACTTTTATTAAGCGAGAAGTTGAGTCTTTAGAAAAGGCAACTGAATGTAAACAACGTCAAAAGACATCAAACAGCAGCAAGTCTGTAACAACAGCAGCAGGCCTCTTAACGTCAGAGCTGACAGATTCTTGTCTGTTTTGTAAATCTAGGAGGCATTTAACGGCAGAATGTGATTCGTCCTTGTCTATTCTGCAAAAGAAGGAAATCTTACGTAAACAACAGTGCTGTTTTCGCTGCACCAAGCGGAATCATTCTGCAAAGATGTGCAGACGAAAGGGAGTTATCTGTAAGAAATGCAAGTTCTCGCATGCGTCGTCCATGTGTGATCCAATGTATAATGCTCAACGCACAACAACGGCAGACTTTCGTCTACAAAGGAAAACAAATGAAGGTGTCAAATTAACTAGTGAATCAGACGCAGGTAAAAGTGTGAATTTGCATACATCCAATTACAATCTTTCTAGTGTTCTGCTGCAAACGGCCTGCGTGTTCGTACACGCTTATAACATTAAAAACAAAACTCTGGTGCGAGCTATATTTGACGGAGGAAGCCAAACAACATTCATTCGTGAAGATTTATCACGAAAACTTAACCTCCCTATCACTGGCATTCAAGGAACGAGCCTGATACCCTTTGGTACAGCCAAAGTAACACCGAAACGGCTCTTCAAGCGTGTAAAAGTATGTTTAGAGAGCCAGTACAACGATCGAAGGCATGAAATAGATGCACTTGAGGTCCCTGATATATGTCTGGATGTTTTGATGTTGCCTAACGTGGCCAGTAACGAATCCCTTCAAGGCTTGGAACTTGCAGATGTTTATGTGAAGGGTGAAAGTCCTACAGAAGGCATTTCGTTACTTATAGGAGCAGACCATTATTGGAGCTTAGTTTCTGCAAAAACAAAACGGTTGTCAAGCAAATTAGTAGCGGCTGAAACGGAGTTTGGATGGACATTGCAAGGCCCTTCATCTACAGGTATATTTTATGATAATACTGTCTTATCAATGCTCATTATGGGTACAATGAACGACAACGAGGACCAGTCAATACAAAGATTCTGGGATTTAGAGGTATTAGGAATAGCTACAGTGAAGGATGCGTACAAGTTTTCAGAGACATTTTCACAAGAGTCTGTGACAAGGCATAACGAACGTTACCAGGTAAATCTACCTTGGCGAGAACTAAACGACCCACTGGATGATAACAAAATCGGTGCAATCTTTCGATTCAAACTTCTACTAAGGAAGCTATCACGTGATCCAGCTAAGCTTCACGAGTACGACAACGCTATGGGTGAACTCATTTCGGCAGGTGTCGCTGAGAAGGCTCCAGAATCAAGCGTCCACCGACGATACTATTTACCACATCGGCCAGTTTATCGCGCAGACAAGAAAACTACAAAGATTCGAATAGTTTTCGACGCCTCTGCGCATGCAAAGGGCCAACGCTCTTTAAACGAGCATTTACTGCCAGGTGAGAACTTGCTTCCTGATCTACTAAAGATATTGCTTAATTTTAGGACAGGACTAATTGGACTAATTGCGGATATCGAGAAAGCGTTTCTGCAAATAGGACTGTCAGAAATAGATCGTGATACTCATCGCTTTATTTGGTTCAAGGAGCGGCTAAAGTCTATCAATAGTTTACCAGAATGGCAAGAATACAGGATGACAAGAGTCACCTTTGGAGTAACCTGTAGCCCATTTTTGCTCGCAATTACACTGAAGAAACATTTACAAGAAATATCAACACAATATAAGGAGAGCGCTAAAATCTTGGGTAGATCTTTTTATGTAGACGATTTAGTAGTCAGCCTGAATAATCGACTGGAGGCGCAACAATTGTACGTAGAGTCGAGAATTATAATGAATTTAGCAGGCATGAATTTGCGGAAATGGTGTACAAATGACAGCGCAGTGCGAAAATATTTTGTTGAACAAACAAGTGATTCAGATGTTCTACAGAAAGTTTTGGGACTGAAGTGGTTTACTAATAGCGATGAACTCACAGTGGATTTGGAATCCGTTAAAAAATTCTTGTCAACAGAGCAGATATGTTCCAAGCGTATAATATTACAAGCAGTATCCCGGATTTACGATCCCTTAGGATTATTAGGCCCTTGTACCGTAAAATTAAAAATACTTCTACAAGATGTATGGAGGCTGAATCCAGACTGGGATGAACCCATTGCGGATGAAGACGTGTTGCGCTCTTGGAATGAATATAAGAAGGAAATTCCGCGCTTGGAAGAGTTTTCAATACCTAGATGCATATTTATGACCGTAACAATTAATTCTAAGCATCTACATGTTTTTGCAGACGCGAGCCCAAAAGCCTATGGATGCGTTGCTTACGTCAGAAGTGTTGATGTGAAAGGAAACATAACTTCGCAACTGCTATGTGCTAAAAATAGAATATCTCCTCTGAAGATTGATGGATCAACGGAACTCACTTTACCCAAACTTGAATTGACTGCAGCTCTAATAGCAGCTCGGCTGTATTCCTACCTAACTAAGATGCTTTCAACGGAGTTCGACGCTGTCTATTTGTGGACCGATTCTAGAATCGCTTTGTTTTGGATCCAAGGTACCAAAGAAAAATGGAAACCTTACGTTGTACATCGCGTCAGAGAGATCAGAGCTCTTACCAATATTCTCACCTGGAATCACTGCCGAAGTCATGATAATCCTGCCGACCTCTTGACAAGAGGTATTTCAGCTAAAGAACTTTTACAATCCAAAAGGTGGATACACGGCCCATCTTGGTTGTTAGAAGATGAGCATCAATGGCCGGAGAAGATATCAGAGTCAACGCCAACGGAAATAGTCGCAACAGTCACAGCTTTACTACTAAATATACAAAACGATTCATCAACGCAAGCATCGATATTTCAATTAGAGGACTTCAGCTGTTTTAACAGATTACTACGAGTTACTTCTACAGTTCTCACTTTTATTGCAAAACTTCGTAAGAAAAGCTACAACGATTCTCGATCTGCTGAGAGTTTGCGATATGCTGAGATTTATTGGATAAGACAAATTCAAAGAAAATTCTTTCCTGAGGAAGTATCCAGATTGCTAGCAGGGAAATGCATCGCGCCTACCTCGAGAATTTTATCGCTTTCACCCATTTTGGACAAAGAGGGTCTAATGCGGTTAGGTGGCAGGCTACAGTTTTTGGAACTGACTGAGGATGATAGCCACCCAATAATTCTGCCAAAGAGCTCTCACTTTAGCAAACTTTTAGTAAAAGAGCTACACGAAAGGTCATTTCACTCAGGAACTAACGCAGTCTTGACCCGAGTCCGGGAGAGATTTTGGATTCCCCAAGGACGACAGCTTATTAAAAGGGTGATTAAAAATTGTTTGATTTGTAAACGTCTCTTTGGTAGGCCAGGCGGAGCTTCCTTCGCTCCCCTACCTCGTGAAAGGCTGAGTGCAGCCCGAGCCTTCGAAACAGTAGGAGTCGATTTTGGTGGCCCTCTCTACATCAACTTTGCAAAGGAAGAAGAACGTACGAAAATATACTTCATGATATGTACCTGCGCTATTACTCGGTCAATACATCTGGAATTGGTCTTCGACCTTACTACTGAGAGTTGCATTGCGGCTCTACGTCGCTTCATCGCCAGAAGAGGGACTCCGAAGCTGATTTTATCGGATAATGCAAAGACCTACAAAAGGGCATCTCTAGAAATGGCAGAACTAGGTAAATTTGTTAAATCTGTGACATTAGCGCAATTTATGGGACAGCAAGGAATCAAATGGAAATTCATTGTTGAGCGCGCTCCCTGGTGGGGCGGGTTCTGGGAAAGACTCATCAGAAGTATTAAAAACGCTCTAAAGGCATCCATAGGGCGGTCAACACTGAACTTGGACCAGATTCGCACCCTTCTAGTGGAGATTGAAGGGGTGATCAACTCACGTCCACTAACTTACATCACTGATGACCCGCGGGATATGCAAGCACTAACACCGAATCACTTTCTGCTTGGGCCGCAGAACGGCGACGATTCACAGGACAACGGAGAGCGGTTCAACTCTAATCGGCCAACGCTTCTTAAGTTGTGGCAGAGACGGCAGCAATTATTGGGGAGTTTTTGGAAAAGATGGTTGCAAGAGTACTTGCAACAACTCAGGAGTGTTCATCATACATCTACCATTGCCGGAACCAGTATTAAAGTAGGTGATATTGTTATATTACACGACCAAACGACGCCGAGACTCTTCTGGAAGCTGGCGAAAGTGGAAGCTGTTTATCCAGGCAGAGACGGAAAAATACGCTCTTGTGAGCTTAGACTCGCAAACAGAACCTCCTTGCGCCGACCCATTCAGCTGATTTACCCTCTTGAAATAAACGGACCATGCAGCTCGCCGGGGGAGGATGTTGAAAATCTGGCAACTCCGTTTCGAGCTTCACCTACAGACACAAGCACGACAAGTAAAGAATGATGCCTACGTGGTTTTACATCGCACCGTCTACCAGTCTACGATATAAGGCCTTTGAGAACGTAGCGTGCGTTTACAACTTTTGTATAATAAAATAATCTATTATATTCTTTTATAATAAAGTAATTTAATCCACACCGGTGGTTTTTCTTTGTACATTTTTTACATTTGTGGCGCCCAACGTGGGGCTCGAACCCACGACCAAATGTAAAAAATGTACAAAGAAAAACCACCGGTGTGGATTAAATTACTTTATTATAAAAGAATATAATAGATTATTTTATTATACAAAAGTTGTAAACGCACGCTACGTTCTCAAAGGCCTTATATCGTAGACTGGTAGACGGTGCGATGTAAAACTGCACGTAGGCATCATTCTTTACTTGTCGTGCTTGTGTCTGTAGGTGAAGCTCGAAACGGAGTTGCCAGATTTTCAACACAAAGTGACAAAAAAAGAAAATTAAGAAAAATACGGTTTTGGAATTGTCAACTTAAAAGTTCCGTGATTTTGCAGCACGTTCACTTGGGCTGCATGCAGCACGGCAAAAGCTCGAACTTGACAGTTCCGTGATTTTGCCGCATGGATAAGAGATTTCCTCTTTGCATGATTTTTGCAGCAATGCTCTGCAAGAGAGAGAACATGTGCCGAGACAGATATTTTTTCCTGGCCCATCAGAGAACACTAAGAGCTTTTGCCGTGCGGCATGCAGCCCATGTGAACGTGGCCTAAGGCTCATTCAGATCCAGCAGCAGCAGCGGCAGCAAGCTTAGGTACGGTTTCGCTGGGAGCTGTCGACAGCGGCTGCCGACGGCGGCTGTCAGCTGCAGCAACTGAACAGCGCGGTCAAGTAGTTTAGTTGCACGGTTGCCGGCAGTTAATTGTTGGGTCAACAGGTAAAGAAAAATTTACTAAAATAATGGATATTGCAAAGTTTTTGTAAATTTAGAAGGAGGAAGAACATGATTTAATGGAACTTATGTTATTACATCAAAGACTGTTTATACAGTATGTTTAAATTGCATAATAATGTGCCTGAACAAGCTCAAAAAGCTTTTCAACCTCATCAAAAGAAAAATTTGGTGCCTTTTTGAATAAAATAATTCAACACTGCACTTTCGTGTAAAAAAAACTAACTAAAATCACTTCTAGCAGCTACGACTGCGCTTCTTGACTGGTTCAAAAGCAGTTGAAACGCACCAGCTAGCTGCTGACAGCTGCCGCCGAGCTGTCAGGCAGCGTGAGCAAAACCGTCAACATGTGCATACCATAAGAGCAGTCATTTTCAGCAGCGAGCTTCGACAGCTTGCTGTTAGCGGCCGCTGCCGACAGCTCCCAGCGAAACCGTACCTTTAGTTTTACTAGCAATCGCTGCTGCGTTTGTTGTCATTTAACCACCATTACCCGATAGGAACTGTTTGCTGCCGCTGCTGTTGCTGGATCTGAATTGGCCTTTAGTCGCTTGGGTCTTTGGTTTTCTCATAACAATGCATTCGTTTATTTAATATGCCAAAACAAAGCAAAGCACCTAAACAATCCGAGCGTACATTGGGGTTACACCTTTAGTGACCCAAACGCCCAGAAAGTCATTTGCGGTCTGGTCTTCGGATCTGATTACAGGGTACGACCGACCGGGCGAAAAAGGACACATTAGCTCGAATCTGTAGAGAAAAAAATGTCGTAAATGACTTTATATACCAAAGAAGCGAATGCTGGAAGCATGTAAGACAGAATGTGTGCCTAAAAAGGTTTACTTAAGGTATATCATTGACTGAACTACTCCGCAAAATCTCATGCCGTGCCTACACTTGCCCTCAGTGACTACACCAAAGGCGTTCATTAACACCAACATTAGTTTCTAATACGGAATATATGCCATTCTCTTCAACTACTACTTTCCAAGATAAATTGCATCTCATATGGGTGATTGTCACGAAATGGTAGTTTTCGATGGCTATAGGTTTTTCTTCTGCTACGATTGCGGAATGGAATTTTTCGGGCCCTTATCACTTTTATATAGTAATCATACAATTCCCTCATCCTGAAGTTCCCTCTTACATACTCGTGAAAGAAAATGGCAGCCCTAAAACCAGCAAAAGTGTCGCCTCCGTAACCTGTCCTTTTCCCGGTTTTACGTCACGGACCTGTTATGACGGAAACATAATACGCCATTGGTGCTCGCGGGGTATGTAAAATTGTTCCAGAGGTCATTCACCACCGATCACAGCAATTTTGAGTTGAGTAGTGAGCAAATTTTCGGAAAAAATATTTACTTCTAATGGTGGACTAAGAAACCTGTTTTTCTATCCAATGTCGCGTCCGTAACAGCTATCATTCAATTTACATGTACCATACACTGGTGATTTTATTGTCATTAAGCTTCAATTCGATTTTTTTTTGTTCTGGTCATTTTGTATTTGGATTAAAGTTTTTTATTAACCTCGCAACACGCGGGTTTTCATTTTTTCGACTTTCAGATCGTATAATGTTCTCTATTCAATTTGATTGCAAGAGTGAAGTCGCCTCCGAAGCCTTGTAATTTTGAAATTTTTAAATAAACATATTACTGGCGACTCCCGGTGTAGATTGTGGTAACCATATATTATATAGATGCTTGAATGATATTTAAAACCTGAGAAACATTGCTTTTTAAATAGTTTTTTATCCATTCCTCAATACATTCGAAAAACTACCATTTCGTGACAATCACCCATATAATATAATTATCTGTTCGCGCTAAAATTCATTAAATGTGCACGACTTAATCAGTGCCTGGAAAATAAAGCCATAGGTGCTTCTGTAATGCAGTACGTTCATGATGTTGTTTTGCATAAGCAAAACTTCGCTGATAGTAAATCCTTATTGCAGTTAACGTCAGCACCAATTTTCATTATCATCTCTAGAATATTTTTCCAAGAGATTAAATTATTTTTTTCTATTTTTAAATTGCTTTATTAGTAAATTAGCAAGAGGTTAACTGGAATATTGTTGCAATTAAACAGAAATGTCAAATAAATGATGATTAAATATTTTAGAAGCTTATCATTTGCAAGTCTTATGCAAACTGCAAGGTATACAACGACGCGTTCCATCCTCGTAATTCTTGTGAAAAATTGTTTATATTATGAGTTTTGTGTCGGGTTTCTGAATATTATTAAAATTATTATCAAGTGTTTAGGTAAAATTTAACTTCGCTTTTTTAGCAGTAATTTACAAAACGTATAAGTGATAGAATATAATCCAATTGTGTAGTTTTAATATTTCAGATGCGATTATTTTATAAAATGATTTTTTTTATAAATATTCATGACAATACACAAATGATGTCATTTAAATTCATTCAACCTAGGACTTTTTCTTTATTCCAAACAGGATATTCTCCAGGAATATTCACAACGAAGCAAATTAAATTAAAGGACATAAAACTTCTTCTCTACCAGAGTGAATTTCTGTTTCCTTGCGTTGTGATATTTTTCTCAAATGCATACAAGCAAGCAAAACTTGTATGATTGTGGATTTTCAATTACAAAACTGAGAAGCTCCAGGAAACTCCATTGAAGTACCTGAATAGAAATTCAATGAATAGTGCACTCTGATGTGAAGAAGTCTGATTTGGTTTTTATCAATAATATTTAATAAATTTGCTTCCGGTATACAATCTGGTCGATGGTCAGGATAAGCTTATCAAAAATGGAGAATATAAATCAATTTAAATGTAATAAATCGAAGGTAGAAGAAGTTTTGTAAATTTCATGAAGTTTTGCAGTGCTATATTATATATTTGAGGTTAATTAAATTCAGCAAAAACTTCTTTGGAACAAGTCATTTTCTCCCATTGTTTTTACCGTCAATTAAAATCTAACATGATATGAATCCACAATTAAAATAGACAGGCTTTTAAGGAACAGTTTTCTATTATCATATACAATATGAAATACCTACCAAGAAACTAATATTACAGATGTCAGCAGCTCGAATTCCCCGAAACCAATCGACACAAAAATATCGTCCCTGTCCTTCTAAAAATAGGCTATGCCAGCTAATAACGAAACCAAATACCACAGCTACGACCGTATACATGACCGAATCGAACGATCCGTCGGATCGAATAATTTAAGTTTAAATGGATTCAAACGTAATCGAAAAGCAATAAACATAACCTACAAATTTATAGTTGTCGTATCGTTTTTCTGTTATTTTGCTTTGCCATTATGAAAATCTTTATTTGTAATAGTATCTAATATTTGAATTTAATTTTCTACCCATAACACGTCGAAGGCACACAGTAACATAACCTAATGCTATTATGACACTTACTTTTTTTTCAGACGATTCTTAAGGCCCAATTATAATGAGCGGATTTGAGCGCAACAAAACGGATTGTACTGTCAAATCGGTTTTCCCAGCATACATTTTAGATTTAACCGATTATAATGAACGCATTCAAGCGGATTCGGTCGGATTTGAGCGCATTCGTTTTTAAAAGATTAGAAATTGCCGCAGTGAACTGTCAAAAATTTGATCAACATAACCTTAAAAGTATAAGTGCACAAATGTTTACCGGCCTACAACTCATTAACGAGGTTCAAAATTATGAAATTATTTATAATAAATAATTATTAATCACTCCGTCTATTTATTCACCCTTTAAGTACACTTTAGCGTACAATTTTTTTCATTGTTGTTTACAATAAACTTTGACGTTTTAATCCGAGCAGATGCGTTATTATAACCAGGCAATTTCCTATCCGATCCAATGCGTTTTTTTGACATTTCAATCCGCTCAAATCCGTTCATTATAATTGGGCCTTTACACTTTTTAGCAAGTTTAGAAAGGGACGAAAATTCCTTACGAAGTTTTTCCACGAGTGCGAAGAATTAGCTATATGCTTAAAATTGAAGCTAATCTACGCGAAAAAGTTCAGCTAACTCGAAAAGTGCCAGAAAAAGTATGAACTTTTCGTACTTTTTCGGGATCTTATTCTTAATTTTTGACATTTCAGACTTCATTTTTGATAGTATTGGAAGTTAGTGATTAATTATCGTGTGCATACAGTGAAATTAAAATAAATATGCGAATATGATAAGATTACGTTGCTATTAGATACGAAAAAGTATTTATTATTTGAAATTAGCTAATTATACAATCGAAACTGCACGAAAATGCAAAGCCGCCTTCTCGCTCACATTAAGATGTCCTTGTCTTTTCATACTTAAAAAGTCGACACTGAAAAAAAGTAAGTGTTATAACAGCATAAACAATGTTATGCTGCCATGTCGATTTTTGAATTCACGCCTTTACGACGAAATTTCACCTTTGGGCCTGGATCGAATCGGGTTGATTCTATTTGGATTCGATCTGCGTATACATGGATTGTTCTGAGACCCAAGCTAGCATAAAGCCAGCTTCAACTTCGCATGCATACGTAGTAAGTGTCTCTGCTGGTGTGCCTTGGCGCTTGATTGAATCACACAGTTCATTCCTAATCTTCCCTCTCCGTCTCGTGGACGTATGCTAGACTTGTCGACCATGATAATCTAGTTGTTGAGAGTTTCGTTGTTTGTTATCCAGGCAAACCTAGGAGTTAGAGCGCCTGACTACCATCCCAGAAGTCTGTGGTTCATTGTATTTTTTGGAGAAAAAGGTGGTTTTAATTGAAATTTTAGTTAAAAAAAACAAAGTTTTGACTTTGAACTAACATATTCGACTGAGGTTTATGATATTGATATCATATATTAAAGAATGCACATTTCTCTAAAAAATGAGCCTAATTACGTTGCTCTGCGATAAATATTTGAGGAGAAATTTAAGTTTAAGTAAATTAAAAAATGCTTAAAACGTCTTTTCTTAAACACCCTCCCGATTAAAAATACAACTCGCCCGCGGCTAGCATGCATCGGGTACGCACTAGCATGCACTGCGCCACAGCTAGCACGCTTAGCGAACAAATGCGCAGTGCACATTTTTACTAGGGTGTCTCAGTGGATAAGTCCGATAGGCCCATTCTGTAGAACATTTTTTTTCTCCAAATATACCCAGGAATCATCCCTTAACGTATTAGCATCTTAGTCGGGAACACCCTGTAGGTATAGTGAGAAGTAAGGGGCAATTGATCATTACGATTCTCTAAAAAAGAATCGATTATCGAAAATCGTATTACTCGATAAAATCGATTTTGTCTTAAATCGATACAGAATCGCACATCACTATTCTATACTCGACAGTACAAAAGGGACTTTACTTCTAAGCGCTAGTTTTTCACATAAAAAAACGATCAGAATTTAAGTCCCTCCCACCGACGTGGTCCTACAACATTCCAATTTTCTCGTCCAGCGATCATTCCGGGTCCTTTCACGGATATTTCCTTGCCTTCTCCCGTTTGTTATCTCTTTTTCAGAAAATCACAGTGGAACCTACGTTTCGACAGAACAGGTCATACTGTTATTCAGAACAACTCCATTTTTTTCAACGCTAGAGATCCCATTTAAAACGATTTCTAGTAGGCAGAACGAATATGGGAGAGAACAAAATACAACGGGACTTCGATGGATTTAGCTAAATTAGGTTCTAATTCGACCAGGACGAAATATGGCGCAGGTCTGCCGTAATCTTCTACTATACACACAAGAAAGGATGTGGGGCAGATGTACAAAGCTTCACATCATCAGCGTTCATATGTATCTTAGAATTTTTTACCACTAAAGAAAGAACATTAATAAAAATGCTGAATAGAAGTGCTCCTCGAGGGACGCCCGAGCTAAGCAAGACTACAGGCTACTAGGCATCTAGGGCTACAGGCATCTAGTTTAACTTGTTGAGAGTGTTAAGAAGATAGGCGGAAGTTTAAGAGCAGTTAGAGAAAAATAGACTTGCGAGGTGTTTTTGCAGGATCAAAGTGCGAAAGCTTTTCAGAAGTCGAATATCATTGGTGACTTTAAAGCGGCCCACACACTCTCAGTTTTAACTGAGCAGTTGAACTGTGTAAAAAATCTGTACAATAAACTGAACTGAAAGTGTGTGGGTTCGTCAGTTCGTTGTAGGTGTTTTTTTCTCAGTCTCGTCAGTTTTGTTGATTTGAGTACATCATTTTAATAATGGCAAAAATGTACGGCACTGACCTGCGGAGCAAAAGAGGGTCCAGAAGCTCAGGTCTGAGGACTGAATGAAAATAGTTCAAAACGCACAGTTCACACAATTTATCGCTCAGACATGACGTCACACGTGATAAACTGAGCAGTTAAACTAAAAGTGTATGGGCCGCTTAAGGATAGCAGTTTTACAGCTACGCTATTCGCAGAAATCAGATTGCCACACGTTTACAAATCGAAGTTGATCACTATATTCAAGAATTTGAACTGTTAACAGCTTTTGCAGAACTTTTGCTAAGAGGTTGATTGTCAGAGGGACCAACAGGAAAAGGGCACTTGGCCCCCCCCCCGCCCGCCACCGCTCGATTTGGGCGCAACACCAAAATTGATAAATATCCAATAATTGGCAATTAATAATCACTCTGAATGCCTAAAAAAAGTTAGGAGCCACAGCCCCCCCCCCCTTCCAAAGTTGTGACAAGAAAAATATGTCCCCCGCCTTGAAATAGTAAAATCACCGTACCGTACCCAGGCCGGGCTCTAGCGGTGCTGGATGCAACTTTCTGTTAAGCGCCCTTTATAGGAAATTATGTCAGAAATATTTTTCTTCAATTAAAAATGAAAATATTAACATGCCTCTGGAACACATAAAAAACTGAAAACAGGAACTTTCAATTAAAGGAAATGTCTTTTTATCTACCAAAGGCTTTTTTTTAGAAGATTTAGTCCCAAAACAAGGGTGGTGGATCGATCATATTCATTGTGGGTGAGGGTGTGCACGTGAACAGTTAACATTAAAATATATAAAATTAATCGGTCAGCTGTCTATTGATTTATGTGGTTTTAAATTCTTTTGTTATGGCGCTATGGCCATCTAGCAGTAAGGTAAGTGGTACAGATAGGGCCCCTATGAGGCTAGATCCACTGCCTCATGTGGACCCGGGTGGATTACCCTATAAGGCTCGCACAGGGCATCTAACGCCTTTCCCCATTCGGACCTCATCGTAAGGAATGCCCCATTGAGGAAAAATCATCAATCCCGAATTTCGGAGTGGATATGTGAATAATAACTGCGCCGGTGTCGAAAGCTTTATATTTTTAAACGCGATTGTTTTTTTTATCAATACGGCTCCCAACTGAGTACTACTCACATCCAATGCTGCTTGACCTCTGAATTCGAATCAGAACCGGGCTATTTTGTATGCTAAATGACACCATTCAAGATCACCAACATGATTCCCTGAGTACCAATGCAACAACAAAAACTAAAGTTTTGTATGAATTAAACTAAAGCTTAAGAGTATTTCTTTAAAGCTTTTTAAAAAGCATCCCGAAAACATAAGGCAGATGTTGAGATTGCCCCATTTCATTTGTAATGAGATTTGCCTCATAGGGCCCCTTTGAGAAATTGATAAGGCATACCTCATCGCTAATTTTTTTTTGTGTGGTGTTCATGAGGAAATGTCTCTCATTGTGGTGCTCAGGACAAAATGCCCCTTTCGGCATGCCCCTCATTTGCCACATGGGGTCCTCATGAGGAACCTACGGTTAATCCTTTTTTCGGCGTGCCTCCTGAGGGAGTCCCCCTTTTTAAGTGCTAGTCGGGTGGGGTTTAAAAAGCTTAGATTATACAGTTACAGATTCTCAGTAGCTATATTTAGTTTTCGAATAAAAAGTCTTGCTTGTGTGCGGCCCTTCGACCACGTTCCTTTGTCGCCAGCGTCCGAGACGTTCCTGCATTTTGGGTGTGGATTTCTCCACCACCGCCATTGGCCAACAATTCCGTCAAGTTGCCGTTGGTTTTTGCAGCTTCAAATGTAGCTGCAGTGGCTTCTTTCTATGGGCTTCAGCTTCATAAAGTTTGCAGCGTGAAGTATGCAGCGCCGAAGTAGTTTTGGGCCTGAATTCGAAAATCGTCTGCTTCTCATCTCTCATTTAAACAAAAATAATAAAATTTGATAAAATTTTAAAAATAAAAAAAAATTCAAATGACCTCATTTTCATTTCAATTATGGATTTTAGCGCCCTTTGTTCGTGTGGCGCCCCGATGCTTTGCATCTTTTGCTTCATCGGTTAAGCCGGCCCTGACCGTACCGCACCGTAAAATCACTCTAAACACCTCAATAAATTTTTGGAGCGACTTTGGCCTGGAAGCCTCATTTTCCAGAACGATTTAAGGCCAGTCCTCACTACGCGGACTTAGAATCCACGCGCTTTTGGTCGTACGGCCAGGCAAAAGCGCGCGTGATCTTTTAATTTTCTGAGTCATGAGTGAGAAAAAATCAATTCTCATTTGAAACGGCGTACGCGCTTTTGAAAAGCTCATAGTGTGTGGACGCACAATGTACCTTTTTAAGCACAGCCTTTTGTCCGCGTTGTTTGGCCGCACGGCCTTTACCATGGACAAAGTCGTAAAAAAGTCGTAAAAAAGTCATAAAACTCTATATGAAAAAAAAAGGCAAAAGCGCGTACGACCCAAGACCGCGTAGTGTGGTCCCACCATTATAAGCTGCTCGCACACTGCATCAGAATCTGTACGAATTCGTGCGAATTCTGATGAAATTCGTACAATTAAGAACTGCTGTAAACATGATGTAAGAATGCTAAGAGCGACCCACGAATCACAGCAGGCAGCGACTGTCAAAAACGAATAGAATACACGACTTATATTATGAAGGCGCACACTCTAAAGACGACTGCGACAACGGCGACGCGCCGAGCGTGGCTACCGAATCAATCCAATTTCTATTTCGTAGTCGTCGCCTGACAAAGTTGCATGGGGGTTGTGGCATGGGCTTGTGTTGCTATTCTCGTGTGTTCCTGTGTGCGTGTGTAGCCGGCTACCCAAGATGGTTGTTGGGGCTACGTAGACTAGTCATGATTACTATGTAGTAAAACCGATTTTTAAGAAGAGAGAGGTGAAGGGGCGGGTGAGTATGCCGCCCCTTCACCTCTCTCTTCTTAAAATTCGGTTTTTCTACATAGTAATCATGACTAGTATCAAGGCCTTCTAGTGTACGTTGCCCCATTCAGTGTGTGTTTTTTAATTTGTGTCGCCGTCGCTTTTAGTGTGTGCACACAACAAATTTCGACGGGCCATTCGCCGTGGCCGAGGAAAATAGTTTCGCCGTCACCCTTCCCAATTTTACCTTTTTGCAGCATAATGCTGTAAACATAATTGGAACCACGACCACGGCGGCGGCGACGGCAACAGCGATTTCCGGGCTGAAATTCGTTGTGTGAACATAATTGGAGCCACGGCGACTTAATTTTTGTTTTTTTATTGTTATCTGTGAAGAAATATTTTTTCATATAATCATGAAAAATATGAAAAAAATAAGCAATATTAAAAATATTGCATCAATTATATAACAATGGGTTTGTTTAATCAAACCTCAAAATAAAAAATACACACAAATTATGAAAACATAACCTCAGTAAATAAACATCTTTGACAGGCGATAGCTACAAAATAGAAAATAGATTGATTGAGCCGCCGTGGTACGCGACGTGGCCGTAGCCGTGGTCGAATTTATGTGCACCCTCATATACAGACGTATATTCTATTGGTTTTTGACAGTTCTTGCGAAAGTAGTTGCGTCGGTCGCCCCAATTATGTTTACAGCATAACTTTTTACGCGCGCCTTAGCCTAAAAAATTTATATGGGAGTGAATTGCTTTCGCGTCCGATTGAAAAATCGTTCGATTTTTCGTATAAGGGGACGTCCATAAATTACGTGAGGTGTTTTTGGCGATTTTCGACCCCCCCTCCCCCCTTGGTGAGATGTCGTGAGATTTGGCTCGACCCCCTCCCCCCCCCCCTCAATCTCACGTGAGATTTTTAAAATTTTAAAAAATTTGTAGGATTTCCACTATTATGCGTATTTTTAGTGTAAATACCTTAATCTGTGCTTGATTGCTTTTAGAAATCATAATTTGTGTTGAAGAACAGTACCACAAAATCATAACAGCACCAACTAGGCATGCACCCAATATAAACTACAATACCTGTGGATTACCATTTAGCAGGTGATTCTGCCTACCCTTTGGAAACCAACCTCAGGGTGCCTTACAGGGATAATGATTTCTTAACAAGAGAACAGAAAACTCGTGTATTTGTAGAGCAAGCATATAAAAGTGAAAGTATGTCTGTAAATGTTCAATAGACTCCGAAACCGCTCATCCGATTGGCCTGAATTTTTGTATATAGGGGTTTTCGGGTACGGCGGGTGTTCCTACGAGGTCTATTTTGCTCTATCTCGAACACTTCGGGTGGCTGTAGTGTACCGATATCCGTAAAATTCGAACTTTTGTATGCGAGGTACTCTTCGAATTACTGCTAAAGAGCTATTATTTTGGTTTTTTTCGAAAAAAATACGATTCCCAAAGTTTCAGATCGATCGGTCCAAATTTAAAATGGCGGCCAACACAAAATGGTGGATTACCTTTTTCTTTGCAAGCCATTCGGTATGGGTATTAAATGAAAGGGTATGACAAGTAGTATCACCTAATTACTACTATTGGTTTATGGGTGCAGCACAGGCGCGCCGGGTCCCAGCTAGTGGAATATAAAAAAATTTAGAATTTTACAATATATTGACATACGAAGGTTGGCTTTGGCATCCACTGATTCGTTTTTAGAGAGTAACGACTTGACTGTTTGAATAGTAATGGTAGAGCCATTTATGACTCTGGAGATATACAAACTTCGGAGCATTCTTCTATATATGTCATCGTTAGGTAAAAAACCTGTGACTGAAAGACCCAGGGGGGTTATCCTGGAATCCGATTCGAAAGTCATGAAATTCGGAAATAAGAAAATGGTATCCTCCACCAATGCGAATTCGAATTAAATTTGTCCGCCTGTTATCGGATTTCAGTCCGCGAGTAAAGCCATTGCCGCATGCGCTGCATTTATTTGTTTGTTTTAAAATATTCTAAAAACTCTTTAAATATTCTTGAAACAATTTATTGTTCGCATCAAAATGTCAAATTAAGTTAATAAATGAAGTTGGTTGGCTGAAAATAATTTCTTTTCGAAGATTTATCAGGCATCGCTACTACCTTCCGTTTGCTTCCTACTTTCGTATCGCCTTAGAAAAGCGGAGTCTGAAGTCACAGCCAGCTTCTCAAATTGACGTTTGAGCCGCCTGTACATCAGGATACAGATTCAAGAAGTCTGTTAGACTTCCATTCTTCACAACTCTCGATAATGATAACAAAAGGTTTTCAAAATCTATCTTGGCCTCTAGTAGGTATGTCAGAGCAGATGGTCGTCGATTCAAAATTCGAGTCCTGTAAGATGCTTAGATAACTAATTATGTCGCCTGGTGCAAATGTCTGCTTTTGTAGTGACAATGCACTGCAGACAGCATGTGTTCTGACTGATGTGAAAAGAGCCGATTCTTAATATAATCTCTATGATTGCAGTAGGATTGGGTACATTATGCACTTGAGATTCTTAGGAGCGCATTAGGTTCCAGGTTTCTCAATTGGGCTTCTAGGCCTTTTTGTTTTGTTTAAGCTTAGACCCCCACACTAGTTCATTGTAGGGTCGCAATCTGTCCAAAAATGGTGGTATAAGTCAATGCATACATTACTTTCGCAGTTTTCCCCAGACCATTGTATAAAGAGATAAGAATTTTTCATCACGTCTTCATTCCCAGATATTTAAATTATTTTCTTTACTTTTTTTTGGATGTTCCAGTTGGATGGTATTTGAAACAGTGAACAAATACAGTGTAAACGGCAGTGCAAAATTTTTATACCCAATTGCTATTGAGTCGAAATATAGTAATAGTATCACGTATACTTTTGATTCATTATTCCTTCTCTATTTGCAATATGTTTTGATAAAACCTTTCACCATGTTCATCTGATACTGCACCAAGATTTTCGTGAATGAAATCTAAATGCGGGTCCGAAAAGACGATTTTAAAGGTTTTCTCATTTACAGATATTGTTAAATTTGAAAAAAAACAAAAATATATTAAGAAATATTGCAAAAAAAATACAGAAAAATCGAAAAATACCCATTTTGAGGGCTAAAACCCCCTAAAAAGTGGGCTTCTCGGAGTAGAAAATCGGTAGACTTTATAACCCCTTATTAAAAAGCATAAAAAGAAGCGCTCTGCCAATTTTCAGCCTGTACCTAATTATTTCCGCTATATCGTTTTTTTCGGCTTAATTTACCTGTACTATTAATTTAACCCAGTTTTCTCGCGATTTTACACTGTTTCTTGCGGAAAAAAATTACGTGAGATTTGCGGAGACCCTCCCCCTCCCCCACGTGAGATTTGGTGAGATTCGGCTCGACCCCCTCCCCCCCCTAAACACCTCACGTAATTTATGGACGTCCCCTAACGCTAGGAAATGGGAAGGACGGGGCACAAGAGGCGAAGAAACTCCAGGCTGTGTGTGCAATAGTTCACATACACTTAACCTTACTGCATATACAGGGTGGGCCAACTTGGACTGACTGTTTTTAAAAATCTGTAACTTTTGCATTGTTAATTTTTTTTTATTTTTTTTTTTTGCAGATTATAAAGAATTTTAAGAAATTTTATAATGGCTACATATACGGTGCACGAACGGGTCAAAATTATTGAATTTTATCATGTTTCCCGACGATCTATTGTTGCAACGCAAAGAAAATACCGTCGCTTGGCCTCCCCGTTCCCCAGATTTGACGGTGCCTGATTTCTTTTTGTGGGTCTACTTAAAGGGACGGGTTTACATGAACAAACCACAAACAATTTCGGAGCTTAAGCAAAATATTCGTGCAGAAATAACAAATTTGGAGCCAGAAACGTTGCGTGCCGTAATGCAAAATGCTTTAGAAAGAGCCATTATTTGTCAACAAGAAAATGGAGGTCATTTAAAAGATGTTATTTTCCCCACATAAATCAAAAAAAATTTAACAAATTACACTATCATGTAAAAATAAAAATTATAATAAAAGATTAAAATTACAAAAGTTATATGCATTTTACATCAGTCAGTCCAAGTTGGCCCACCCTGTATGTATATTTTCTGGGACATTTTTGCTACGTGAGAACCAAGCCGGTTTAGACGATGCGCTCTAGCGCATGTGCCTCACGAACTTTGTGGATAAAGGGAGAAGTGGGGTGGTTCCTCTCTTCATTCCCACTCCTCCCTTCATCACCAACTGTTCGTGAGGCACATGCGCTGAAGCGCACCGTCTAAAACAGCTTTTGCTTTATCTCATATACGAATACAAATTCACCACTAGAGGTGAATTATTTCAGATTTTTCTTGTGACCGCGTGCTACAAAAGGGGGCGGTCAATTAAATACGTGAGGTGCTTCTGGCGAGATGCCTTATCAGGGCTAATCATAAGTCATATGTCATAATGAGGTTATTGGAAGACTCCATGCCCTATCTAAAACCTCTGTTGGATCGATGTAATGTCAGCATTATATAGTTAAGATATGGGATAGCTACTCTGCTGAGCTCTATACAAACAACATCAAGCTATTTATTATGGCTGGCAGTACCTAAGAACTTCATAACAGTCTGAGTCTTGTCATTGCAAATAGGTAAGTACCAGTTTCCTTATAACACTGCTACTCGTTACTGCAACAATGAAACTACAATTGAATATTCGTCTCTATTATCATTCATCAATAATGCTGAAACGTCTGAAATTCCATTACAGTGGCACACATTGTTCCAGTACTTCCTAATGCTCTGCACGGCTTCTCTACTCGACAGAATTGACGGTCGGAAGCTAAAATAATTAACGAAAAGCTCCACTGCAGGTTCTTTTGTTTTCGATCCCCTTTATAGTAGCAAAGCCGAATATTGTCGGGCATCCATCAAGCAGATGCCATCAATGGCAACAAGTCCTTTACAATTTGCTTAAAGTTATAATTTTCCAGGTACGCCTTTAACTTTTCGTGTGTATGCCTAAAGGATATACGAAACCAATTAGTGCTATTCAAACATGGTTTTAATGGAACAAGATTATAAATTGCTCCAGCAGGTCCTGTCCCGGCAGCTCTTTACTCTTATTACAGCGGCACACCGGCACGGGAATATCATTAAGGGAAGTTAATGAACAGTTTAAATTAATTTTGTTTACAAAGATGTTGGCTGAATGTTATTTCATTTCTTTAAGCCCCGTGACAAATTCATGTGCGGTACTGGACTTTTCATTCTTGTTAAATCTTACTAAATTGCTAAGGAATAAATTCACGTCTTTAATCGCCGTGCCCAGCTTGTCCCCACCTTCAAAGGAGCTCCACTTAATTAGGTAAAATGAATCTCGACCCTACTTCCCTTAAGACCCATTGAAATAAGAAAATCCTCGGCTTTTGTTTATTCTTCACCGAAAACGCTGCTTTAATGAAATTCTCTCAAGGACAGAGACGATTTCTTATAGGTCAATACTAATTCATAAGGAGGCAAAGGTGAATCAATTTATAGGGCAAAAGTGTGGTGATGTTTAGGATTTAGAAAAAAGTTTGGATAATGAAAATAAAATGCTGTAGGCAAGTCTTATTCATCGTTAACCAGGTAAAAATTGAAATGCATACCTTTATTTTGTTTAGTAAACTTGAACTTTAATGCCAATGTATATGGGGTGAAATATTGTGCTTATGTAGGTAAATCAGAAAGGACAACGTTCCGTCTTTGAGATTTTGCGAAATGTTTTTCTTCTTAGCAACATAAAAATAGAGTTAAGTGGATGAGTGGATGATGTTTGAGGGCAGTAAGTCTTCAGCGGAATGAAATAAAACACTTACGTTTGATGCTTCATCAATTTACGAAATGCAAAGAAAATATCATTGTTTTACGAAAAGAAAATCATTCTTATTTCTCAGCATGGTCACTTGTTGAAGTGGAGATGAATGAAAGAAGATTCTTCAAGAGGCCCGAGTCTTACAAGGACTGTAGCGCTATTTAATAAGTAGTCCCTTTTCAATCTGATAAAAACAGATAATACCTACAAATATGTTCAAGACTCCTATTTCGGATTAGAAGTAGGCCTTTGGAAAGCAGTTAATAATACTTCAAGGCTGGCAAATCAGACAAGCAAATATTTCGTGTAATATTTCGCTGTTTCCTTTAGAAGTAGCAAAACAAAATATGAGTGTGCTTAAGACCATACTTTAGAAGTAAATATTTTTTGGTCAATAACTGCAGGAATTATTAAATATTAACCAGCGAGTAATATGCAGTAGAAATAGTCGAAGGTTTGTCGGATAGAAAGTACACTTTCCAGTATCGAAAAAATGGAAGGTGTTTCGGATAGAAAGTAAGCTTTCAGAAAAGCCAGGCCAACGAACGGGGCAGGAAGTACATAGATTGACGAGCATACAAGGGACTTGATACAAGTACAATTTCAAAATGTTAGTCCAGGCGCTAGAGCAGTGAGACATATAAATTTTGGTTTTGGCGTGATGTAACGGACTTTTTTGGTGGAATTGGTCAGAAATGGCATCCCCAACAATATCTAGGGGGTGCACAAACATGAAAACGCCTGGAAAATTTATGGGAGCCCAAAAACTGAAAATTTCACGAAAAATTCCCTGTTTTTTGACCATTCTTGATAAATATTTCTTAACGAAGGCTTCTAGACGAAAAGTGTGTTGGACATGTTTTGTTCGTTATTGGGTTTGCTAAAACTTAGCGTAAGTTTGATTTTTGAAATTTGAATTTTTGCATTGCAAAATAGCCGAAAACTGCGATAAACCGTACCATCACTTTAAAGTTATACCAACAAAAAAAAATACCATTATTTTTCAATGTAATTCTGGAATTAGGTAGTTTAAGGTATGTTTAACTTATATCCAAAACACGATCACTGTCGGTCAAATAGTTTTTGCATTATCGATTTTGCAATTAAGTGATTTTAAAAAATTAAATTTGTTGCAGCACCAAAAAAAAGCTCCCATGTTGGTCCTGAACTTTTTACGTTTTAAGACTCACTTGAAAATATCCAATCATAAAATTGCTCTTTTTTAATTTTTTTTTGGTTTTTATTTTTTTGAAAAAACCGCGTTAGTTGCAAAATATCATTGCTCCGGAAATGCTCGGCGCGTTTCAAATTCGCTCGAAAAGGACTCAGTTTCTATTGCACCAATTTAGCTGTTTTTCGAGCGAATTTGAAACGCGCCGAGCATTTCTGGCGCTATTTTTGGGTTTTTTTTAAAAAAATTAAAAAACATTAAACAATTTAAAAAACGGCAATTTTATGTTTGGATACTGTAAAGTGAGTCTTAGACCATACGTAAAAAGATCAGAAACAACGGGTAATGGTATTTTTTTTTGTTGGTATAACTTTAAAGTGAGGGTACGGTTTTTCGCAGTTTTCGGCTATTTTGCAATGCACAAATTCAAATTTCAAAAATCAAACTTACGCTAAGTTTTAGCAAACCCAATAACGAACAAAACATGTCCAACACACTTTTCGTCTAGAAGCCTTCGTTAACAAATATTTATCAAGAAAGGTCAAAAAACAGGGAATTTTTCGTGAAATTTTCAGTTTTTGGGCTCCCATAAATTTTCCAGGCGTTTTCATGTTTGTGCACCCCCTAGATATTGTTGGGGGGCCAAATGGTAGTAACGGCCTCGGGGACCTTTGGTGGTGCCGGTACACCAAAGAGATAAGTCCTGAGTAACGCCATCTGCGATCTAAGATCTTCCGCTATGCTACCGAATCCTACCTCCACCTCCACGAAGATGTTGTCCTTACATCGGGTGACCCCTGGATGCTCTTGTCTTTACAAGAGTAACAGACGGAGGAGGGTGAAAGGCGAGTGTTTCGCGCCTCAAAACGAAACTAATACCGGACTGGTCCTCCAGGTTGGGGGTTGGGCGGCAGGCTGACAACCTTCCACCGTAAAAACCCACCCGTCACGAATCCTCAAGGCAGGCCTCGGACAGGACGGACTCAAAGGCAACGACCCAGGCAACGGAATATGGAATTCGATTTTGGAACTTGGAACGTCAGAACGCTCAACAGAACAGGCGCTCTGCGTTCGCTTTTATTATTGCTGGAAAAATACGACATAGCAATCACCGCTCTACAGGAAACTAAATGGACTCAGAGTGGCATTACGGATCACAGAACCCACACGATACTCTCCAGTGGTTCATCGAATGGAAGAAGAGAGTTCGGAGTTGCCTTCATCGTGGCAAAGAAAATGAAATCACTGATTCTGGACTTCAAGCCAGTAAGTAACAGAATATGTACGCTTCGCATCAAAACAAGACTACATAACATTAGCCTCATAAACGTCCATGCGCCCACAGAAGACAAGACGGATGAAGAAAAAGAGGAATTCTACCAAGAGCTAACAAACGCCATCAGATTAATACCGTCAAACGATATTAAAATGGTGCTTGGAGACATGAACGCTAAAGTAGGAAAAGAAGAAGAGTTCCTAGGAATCATAGGAAAGCATAGCCTACACAACGTTACCAATGACAATGGTAGTAGATTGATCGATCTTGCTAGCTCGAACTCAATGGTAGTAAGTTCGACAATGTTCCCGCACAAAAATATCCATAAGATGACGTGGCAGTCACCAGACGGAGTAACAAATAATCAAATTGATCACGTCCTAATTGAGAGAAGAGGGGCCACCAGCATACTGGATGTAAGAACAATGAGAGGGGCGTGCTGTGGCTCGGACCACTATTTAGTCAAAGTGAAATTTAGATCCCGTATAGCGACAAAAACACAGAGAAGGCAAACACAACCAAAATACGACATAGATAAGCTAAAACTTGAAGAAAGAAGAGATGCCTATCAGAATGCTGTCGTACAAAACCTGAGAGAAATAGAAGAAGAACAGCCCAACATCAACGACAAATGGGAGCAAATTAAAAACAGCGTAAAGGGAGCAGCAGAAGAGGCACTAGGCTGGGTCACCCGACAGACTGGAATTGACTGGTTTGATCAAGATTGTAGAGCCGCAATAGAAGAACGAAACCAGAGCCACCGGGAGTACATTGCAAGGCCCACAAGAGCAAGGATGGAAGTCTTCCAGCAAAAAAGAAGAACCGCAGATAAGCTCTGCAGAAAGAAGAAGAGAGAATACCTAAATAAGAGGATTCTACAGATACAGGAAGACTTCAATGAAGGGAGAATCAGACAAGCGTACAAAGGAACTCGCCAGATCAGCAATAAGTTTCAGCCAAGAACGGACATCTGCAGAGGCATAGATGGGAACCTGTTAGCAGATCCGGATCTTATAAAAGAAAGGTGGAAAGAATATTTTCAAAACCTATTGAATCCGACCCGCACAGTAAACGAGGATCCACAGACGGACGCATTTGTAATTCCTCAAGATAATATCACCATAGAACCACCAACACTGGGTGACGTACATGAAGCCCTAAAAAGGCAAAAAAACAACAAATCGCCAGGCATCGATGGAATAGCAGCTGAGTTGCTAAAGGAAGGAGGACCACAACTCTTAGCAGCCTTACACCAACTGATATGCAGCATCTGGGAGGAAGAAGCTATACCAGATGACTGGAGGAAAGCCATTATATGTCCAATATACAAGAAAGGAGATAAATTAACCTGTAAAAACTACAGAGGCATCTCTCTCCTCAGCACCAGCTATAAAACCTTCACAATCCTTGTGAAACAAAAGCTAGAACCTATAGCGGAAGGCCTTATAGGAGAATATCAAGCTGGTTTTAGGACAAACAGGTCAACATCCGACCAGCTACTGACCTTAAAGCAAATTCTGGAAAAAACCTGGGAAAGGAATGTGGATATATACCAGATATTTGTTGACTTTCGACAGGCATATGACTCAATAAACAGAGAGAGGCTGTACGAGATCTTATCAGAATTAGGAGTCCCCTCAAAGCTTATACGACTGGTCAAAAGCGCAACAAATGGCTCACTGGCGAAAGTAAGGATCCAAAATGCAGTAACAGAAGAGTTCGAAGTGCGACAAGGTCTTAGACAAGGGGATGGACTGGCCCCCATGCTTTTCAACCTGGCCCTAGAATGGGTGATAAGGAAAACGTCAGTCCAGAGAAGTGCATCAATAGCAACCCAGTCTGTACAATTACTTGCGTACGCGGACGACGTGAACATCGTGGGAAGGTCCTTTTTGTCAGCAAAAGAAGTTTATGTCGGACTAAAAGAGGCGGCAAAGGACATAGGCCTGAGCATCAACGAAGAGAAAACAAAGGTGATGCAACAATCCAGAGCTGGAAGATTTAGAATGGGAAGAAATATAACTATCGACGAACACAACCTAGAAGTAGTCGATAAAACAGTCTACCTTGGGTCTACAATTACAAAAAGAAACGAAGAAAAAGAAGAGATAACTAGACGAATACTACTGGCTAATAGAGCCTTTTATGCCCAGAAACAAATACTGCACTCAAGATTTGTGCACAGAAAAACGAAACTCTCACTCTACAAAACAGTAATACGACCAGCACTGTGCTATGGCAGCGAGACTTGGACTATGACCCAGGACATAGAGGAACGAGTCAACAGGTTTGAGAGAAAAGTCCTCAGGTGCATAATAGGCCCAACCAGAGAGGATGGAATATGGAGAAGGAGATACAACAGCGAGTTGTATGAAATTTTTGACGACCCAGAACTCTCAATTTTAATAAAAATTAACAG
Organism: Thereva nobilitata; assembly: GCA_963855945.1. Lineage (NCBI taxonomy): Eukaryota > Metazoa > Arthropoda > Insecta > Diptera > Therevidae > Thereva > Thereva nobilitata. Next base: position 67,815,981 of record OY979694.1, read on the forward strand.
ACTAAGATTAGCCGGTCACGTAGTCAGGATGGAGGACAATCGCATCCCAAAACGGCTTATGATATCAGAAATCTCGGGAAATAGGCCAGTAGGTAGACCCAGAAGGAGATGGATAGACTCTGTGACGGCTGACGCAGAGGCAATGCTCAACATCCGGAACTGGAGACATGCTGCAAGGGACCGTCAAACGTGGAGGAATGCCCTAGAGGAGGCCAAGGCTCGATTTGGGCTGTAGCGCCATTGGATGGATGGAGATATTGTTGGGGATGCCATTTCTGACCAATTCCACCAAAAAATCTCGTTACATCACGCCAAAACCACTGGAAATGCTCCAGCGCCTGGACTATATCAATATTTTTGAATTCCTGTTCACATTAAAACCCAAAGACAAACCAATGGGGTTATGATAACTGAAATATGTAATAAATATTTGATCTACAACTGATCTACATATATATCCCATAAAAACTGCATCAAGTAAGGTTCAATATGTCGTGTTGTTTTCGTCAACATTATTTGAAATCGTTAAATTGAATTTTTCATGATGTTTCTGATGAAAAATTAATATTGAAATTGCTACTTAAAATCATGGGGCTTTCGTTTCGACCTAGTAAGACCCCATTATACCTTCGTGTAAGGTAAAGCACATTGCTACTCTTCAAAATCCATTCAGAACTTCTTTAAAGCTGACATCTTCGCTCATATGAGCAGATGCTCTGGCCTACCGAGTTTTGGCCCCTGTGCTGAAAGTCGGGTTGTGTGACGTTACAATTCGTCACGTTTCAGTCGAATTACAACTGTCAGCACAGGGCCTAAAGTCAACTTAGCACTTCCACTCGACTCGACTTTTCAGGGGATTTTATTTTCTTCACAACAACTATATCGTCGTTATTTTATCGTCCTCTCTCACATAAGGGGCCAATAATTCCTCGAAGCACTTCCCTCTCGAACACGGCACCTAATACCTTCGTCTTATATAGTAGAAGTTTGGACCTTAAGGCCCCCATACACGGTCAAATTCGATGTACATCGAAGTGCGGATGTACAACCAAAACTATCAATTGTCATGGCGAGCATGGGTTTGATGAAAATCTGGATGTACATCCAATTTGACCGTGTATGGGGGCCTTTATGGTTACATGCTTGGATTTTAAGCGCATTAATAGACTTTAGACTTTTCTTTTTACTCGTATTTACTTGGAACTACTCCTGCTCTCACGGAGGTTTATATAGGTTTTACTCACATCGACATATTTTGCGTTCCTTTAATTTTTTACTCCGGAGTAGAAAAGGAACACAGCTATTGACGCAATGTAGGTGATAAATGATTTGACTACTTTAAATTCGGGCTCCTCTACTTTGAATGTGGGATTGTTTTGCTTTCATTGATGTGCATTCCCAGCTTTCGTGCCGCCTGCTCAATCTGGGGGAAAGTTTCATGTACAGTTCTTGATGTCTTGCCAATGATGTCGGAGTCTTTTGTAGATGTTGATTGGTCTGTGTGTTCCGGAGATCGTTATTTGCCTTTCACATTGATCAACCCACATAATCGTTTCAGCTTATTGGGGATGCCGAATTCTCTAATGGCTTTGTAGAATTCTATCATAGGTGACTTCAAACTCTACATATTTTTCTATCGCCAGCATCCGGGTGAAAATCTTATCACTTGTTGATTTGTCTGGTTTAAAGTCACACTGGTATTAGCTTATGAAGTTTCCAGCGTTAGGGGCCGTCCTGTTGTGTAGGATAGCGAAGAACATCTTACGCGCTACTCAACAACCTAATACCGCAATAATCGGGGTACAGAACGCCTTTTTTGCATACCTTCACAATTGGTTTAGAGTAGGCCCTCCATATTTAACTAGCCGCGGCGTTGCCGTCTGCACCCAAGGCCTTGTTGTTTTTGAACCTATTTATGGTTCTGCTAACTTCTTCTAGGCTTGGTCGCGCCCCAGTGTGGGATTATCATCACATATTTGTGGAGCCTCCAGTTAGCTTGCCAATTTAGCAATTCATGAAAGTTCTTTCCCATCGCTCCAAGATGCCTTTTGGCTTAGCAATTAACCCGAGCTTAACCCTATAGAAAATGGTTGGGTTTTTCTCAAAACTCGCTGCACATAATGTACCGAATTTCACCGTTTAAATCCGCCCGAGGAAAAATAATTTAGTTGATTAATTTTTTTTAAAGCATATACGCGCCCGCAACTATCACGCGTAGCGAACAAATGCTCCTGCCACACGGGTATGCACGCTCCCGCTACAGCAATAAAAATCCAGAAATGCGCCCGCTAGTGGTGTACACTCTCCCGCTACAGAAAATGCTTCCGCTATAAATGTAGGCACGCTTCTGATACTGATATGAATGTATTCGCCATTCCAAACACAAGTGTCGTTTTACCAGGCAGTCCCCCAACTAAGTACTAACCACGTCCAATGCTGCTTGACCTACACAATCGAACGAAAACCGGTCTACTGAGTATGCTAATGGCACCATTTATGGTCATCAAGATAACTGTACTGGGATTCGTTTGGACAATTTGCTGCGTCTCTTATTATTACCTGCCTGTAGCGGGCTGTATTTGTAGAAGTAGAATTTTTACTCAGGTCTACCGTGCCTGTATTGGGTGCAATACATGCGTTTTGGGCGAGTCTTATTTTTACTCAGCCGTACAGACAAACATGAAAACAAAGAAATGGAAACTCGTATTTTGAGCAAGCGCATATGGCTCAAGTTATGCAAGCTGAACGAGGGAATAAAACTTTTAAAAAAAAATTGTGAATAAATCATTAAGAATGACTGTATCTATTGTAAACTGTACTGGAAATAAATTATCAGAAAAATTACGTCTTTTGTTAAAAAATATCTTACTCTCCGATATTAGACTCTATGATAAAATTGTCGATGATATAAGCTTTACCTCTGACTTCTAGTCTTACGCATAAAAAATGTCCGTCTGTTATTTAGTTGTTTGTACATGTTTCACAATTAATGCTATTCAATTTTCTTGATGTACCCAGCAGGAACAAGAGGTCTCTTCGAGTAATGTTGGATGTCTCCTAATAGCCTCGACACACGGCAATCAAAATATGACGAAAATTCCTAATTTATGACGAACGGCCTTACGGGGTGACACACGTTAAAATACCTCATTATATTATGACAGTTGTGGTGTAGTGAAAAATGTCACAGAACGAAAAATAAAAAAAAATTATATCTTTGGTACGTTGTTGCCCCAATGGAAGGGAAACAAGTAATATTTAATTTTTTAATATGGAAAAAAGTAATATTTTTTATTAATTTTCAAATTAAAATTAAAATAAAAATCAGCTGACTCTGGAAAAACGCCTAAAAGCGGCCTTTTTAACATAATCTATCGTTCGACAGATAGCTCTCTTTTGAGATTTCGTACTAGATTAACCAAACTTTGCCTAATCGGTTTTCCTAATTGATGAGGTTCATATTCCTAATTAATGATGAATTTTCGTCATAAATGCGTGCGTGTGTCGCGGCTATAAGAGAGGTATTAATACCTTCGAAATGTCTCCCTTTCCATGATTTTAACATTAGCATGTCATTGGAAGAGACGGCTCCTTCTGACGTCCAAAAAAGTCTAAAGGGAGTACTCCTATAGAACTCCCAATAGAGTCAATTTGGAGTACTCCCGTAGAACTAGCTGTAGATGTAACCAAATAAATGAGAAACTTACCATATCTTCTTTTTCTAATTTATTAAATTTATTAAGTGTAACTTTTTTAAGGACGCAAATAATAATTTTTTCACTGCACTTCGCGCTGCGGTTAGGTTCAGCATGACGCAATCCGAGTAAAGCAGAAGTCCGAGTACTCACGAGAACGAAATAGTAAAAAAACAGAAAAGGAGCTCATCACGCAGTTCGCGGTATAAACTCTCTAATGAATGACTAAAAACCTATTTGGAATGGCTGCTTTATTCATCGTCTAGGGAGGTCTCCCACATTTCCTGCTGGGTACCTACATGACTACTTCATGGTTTTCTTCTATATATTAAAATTATTTCCAGCTTATTCCTTGTTAACAGCTTTACATCTCATCACCTAAATAAGTAAGTTTGTGCCTGGCTGCTTGTATATTCCGAAAGCCGTGTGCTGGTGTTGCCAATTGCAAAAGGTCAGATCTTTGAAGCCCAAGTTTTTCCAAGCAAATCCTCAAAATTAATCTCTAAACAAGTGCTCTAATAAGCTCTGAAAATGTCAGCAATATCGAAGGAGCTGCTCCTGTGATCCCGTCCGACGCAACGGTGTTAAATATTCAAGTGTATAACATGCACAAGCATACAACTGGGTTCTTAGATATCAGGAATAACAGAAGAGGTTTAGAAGTGAATCAACAGACTTTTCCATGGCTGGGATGAAGAGAGAAATTCCACAAAAGCCTTTTCTTTCTCGTACATGATATTGACGTATAGATTGTCGTCGTTCCTTATGCTAAAAAGAAGGGGTTAAATACACTTGATAGGATCACTTAGAGTAAATTAATGTGTTAAGCCAGTTATCATTTATTTTCGATTAATCATTAACGTCAACGGGAACTGGAATGATTTAAACACATTTCGCTAATATTGAATAAAAAATTCATGCAGGACATCTAAAAAGCATTGAATGTCCTGACACCATAAATAAAGTGCCTTTCAAGCATTTATGTTGGTAAAACCTCATTTAAATTCATATCAGGTTGTCTGACTATCGATAACCTAGAAAAAATATACAAACATATATGTCGGTATCTATGTGTGTATAGCAGGGGAAATTCTATTGATAATAAACTAAACGAAAACTACAAATGTACCGTTATCAGCAAGTTTTCACTCAATAAACGCCATTTACTAAACTGACAGAGCCGTTAATCATGTACACAGGTACCACGTATAATAATAATTTATGCTACTTCCACCGTTATCTGTCTGTTATAGCTTAATAAAGGTAAACCAACACATTTTATCCCCACCATCGCGACCTTGCACACCCTTTCATAATTTAAAAGCCTTTAAAATCCTGTGAACAAGCGCGCAATCTGCCTTTAATAAAATACTGAAGAACAGGGGCTCTGCAGGTGTGAGGTAGACACCTGATTCAATGGCAAATGTTCCCGCAAAATTCGCAGCTGCCTCGAAATGCTAATGCCCTACTTGCCGAGCTAAGAATGTTGTCCTTCGGCAATTCAATTGTTTTTGCAGGATTCCTCGCCCCATTTCGCCTTCAATTTCAATTTTTTTTTGCTTTTCTCTTGCCGCTGAAATTTCCTTTTATCACCTGATTGCTCGTTATTTACCGACTAGGGAAGGAACTCGAAGATATGCCAATCAATTTCGGGAATTCAATGTGATAAAAGAGATTTACTACAACAACAACAACAACAACAAAAAATAACAACAACAAAATCAACCTTCAACTTTAAGTGGAAAAAATGTGCGATAAAGCGAAGAGACGTGTGTAGGCAATGGTATTAAAAGGACTTTCCGCTGCCACGTACACATCTTATCAACGTTTAATGCGATATTCGAGTACTGCGTATGAAAGGTGGTGTTTCCCTCACAAGCATGGGTAGGGTGAACGCCCATATATGATAGAATCTAGCTGCAAGGATATGTAAGTGCGAAGGCGCATTTCTAGACGTCTGGAGGTGAGTTGTGTAGCAGTTGAGCCTGTGGTAAATCGTAAGTGTTCAACGAATTACCTCCACCGACTAAATGATAGGAAATTCACAAGAAACCCTGCTCGAATCCTAGAATTCGCTCGTTAGCACTTTTTCATTACTTTCTTCCTTCTAGCAATTTTTGATATGAGTGGAAAAACAACATTTTGGAAGGCAGGCGGAGTTATCCTTGAGCCTGTTTTTATATTACGTTGTTATGTTTTTACGCCATCACTACTGCCTGCGTGAACAAGGAAAATCGTTGTATATTCTGAATGTACACACCTAAAAGATAGTGCTGAGCCTTTTTCTCTGTAACGCTGTACCAAATCATCATGCGGAATTTGAGCCATATCTGCAACTCATTGTGCTCACAGCAAGTGTTTATGTTAATCATACTTTTAAGACCTCCGCGAAATAAGAATAGAAAAATTTGCAAAAAACAGTAAATCATGTATGTTCAATATGTTGATTTGCCTCGTTCTTTAACGTGAACGAACAACGAAAATCGCGACAAAATCAAGAAGTTGGCGCTCGAAGTTTGTGAAATTAAATACACGTGGTAACCATTTATACTAGTAGTCCAGCATGTCTTTCAAGTCATAGTGCAATGTCTCTGCTTAGCTTGAAGGATAGTTCAAGGTAAGAATATGTTAAAGGGAGTCTGGGGAATACGTAAGGGAACCAAGGACCAAGAATCCAGCGTTTGACCTTGTGGCGGTAACAATTGAGAAAATTCGGGTCGAACGATTACCCTAAAAAGGTGAACACCTTTCGCTAGTAGTGGCTTCAGGGATCTTTGGTGGAGCCGATACACCAAGGCTGAAGAAGGCTGAATGCACTTTAGTAGTAGAGCAACAGGCTTACTGGCTCACTGACGTCATCGGTTGTTGTCTTAGGTGCGGATGTGGGTCTTGGGTGTGCCTCGGATGAGCTTTCGTGCTGGCTGAGCTTTTGAACTTGCTGTGCCATGGCTGAACTTGCATGTGCCTCGGATGTGGTCTTGGGTGTTAGTTGGATGTGCCTCGGATGAGCTTGAGAAATTAGCTTGAACTTGCATGTGCCTCGGATGAACTTTAGCGCCGGATAAGCTTTTGAACTTCAATGTGCCTGCGGAATTAGATTGAACTTTAGCGCTGGATTAGCTTTTGAACTTGCATGTGCCCTGGATGAGATCTTGGGTGATAGATTGAACTTACATGTGTCCCGGATGAGGCTTGGAAAATTAAATTGAACTTGCATGCGCCTCGGATGAGCTTGAGGAATTAGATTGAACTTGCATGTGTCTCGGATGAGGCTTGGAAAATTAAATTGAACTTGCATGCGCCTCGGATGAACTTGAGCGCTGGATTAGCTTTAGAACTTTGCTGCGGCTTGGATGAGCTCGGGAAATCAGGTTGAGCTTCGCTGAGTGCCTTGGATGAACTTATGCGGGTGATTGAATCTTCAGTTTTGAACATCGCTGTGCTTTGAGCGGGGCCTTGCTATTCAGGACATTACCCTCGAGTTTTGGTTGCATCCCTGCTAGGCCTGCGCAAGGGGCCGAGAGACTTAAATCGATATCCCAGCTTCAAGGATCCCAGATATTCAAACCCCATTTCAATTTTTTTAACCAACTCTCCTAAGAAATAAAATAACCCGCCATGCAAAAATATTCAAATTACATTTAAGAAATAAAATATCCTTGTTTCACCTAAAATCACGCCACACAAAACATGTGCAAGTGATATACTTATAAGGGGCAAGCGTGAAAGGAAATTACCATTCATATCTCAACATGAATTTTCATGCCCAGCCGCCAAAACCCAAATACAGGCATCGAATTGCATTCCTTTGCATCATAAATTTTTCTGTCCAAATTGACCTCACACATATCCTTCATACCCATATGTCATGAAAGCACATAAATTAACCCAAGGACGTGTCACTCTCTTTTCAAGAATGCTATTTTTACCGATCGCGCGCCAAGGAGCCTTAAGTAAAATACACATCAAGGGTTGGGATCCCTAGCAGATCTTTAATGTAAACAAATATATATATGCCGGGAGTTGGATGTTTCCAATTAAGAGTCCTCGGGGTGCTGCGGCTCAACTGCAAAAAAATCACTACCGGAAATTTGGGACTTGAAATTGCAATTGACATGTGCGGCTGCACACATATGGCATATTATCGCTGGTTTTAAAAATTTACGGCATCTATTGTTTAGGTTTGAAATTTAGAAAAAAAAATTTCTCGTTTTAAGAGTTGAAGTGGAGAATTTTGCTATCTTTGAGAAAATCGAGTTTCAATGAAAAAATTTGAAAAGGGAAATTACGCAGCAAATGCAGCTGAGCGCATTTTTTTTTGTTTATGAGGACCTTTCTTGTTAGACCACCGTGAGTGGGTATAAACAATTTTGGAGGGCTCCTAAAAAAAATTAAATAAAAAACATTTTTTTAAAACATATTAAAACTTGACTTTATTTTCAAATCTAGTATTACATATTTTCTCTCGATGATGCTGGCTCAATATGTGATCCAGGATTTTACTTGTAATGATGATTCTCTGCTGAAATCGGCATCTATCTATTGCATGTATATGCCACAACCCAATGCGGTTGGCTCTATAAGCAAAATCCCATGCATGCATGCAGTGTACTTCTGGTGTTAGTATAAATCGAACCCTTTTTTTGCATTCTTTACAGTTGTTTTCGGTGTAAAAATTGTTGTCCTCATGTAAAAATTTATTAAGCTTTGAACTTCCTGTTTGTACCGCTCCACAAAACAACATCCACACGTATCTGGCCCACAGGTTGTCCAATTGTTCGACCACGGGCAGTTCATGTAATGTGCTCCATGTATGGAATTAACTTTTCCTGCATTTTCATATTCCTGTACGTATCTGTAGAGCTGTTCTATTTTATGCTTATGCTCTTCTAGCAAAATATCAGAGTATTCGTTGAGAAATTTTGGGATACTCATCTTCGGAGATTACTTTTCTTTCAACTGCTTGTAACGTATAGAAGAAGAAGTATCTTTGCTTTCAGATGGTTGTGCCGATTTAATTGTTATCGAATTTAGCTGATACTTGACTTCTTTTACTTTGTTTCCTTTATCACCCTTTTCGTCAAGCAATTTGGTGGAATCCTTATAACTGCTCATCTCCGCAACCTGAAGCAAACTAACCTTACGTTTCACCTTTTCAGGTATTTATATGATTTTTCGGTTGAAGGGTTGACATTTCAGTTTAAATCACAACCAACACTACAGAGTGAAATCCCCCGCAAGTCCCCGCCCCTAGGCTTTCAAAACGCATGAAATTTCAATGCTAACTTTATTTCTTGCAGCTGCACATCATAAGAATTTTCCACTTCAAATATGCTGATATGGCCAACTTTGCTCACATTGAAGCATATTTTTAACTGAACTTGTTCAATCATGTCTGGGGTGGATTCAGTATAAAATGGGCCCTGCGTAGTGAATCCTCATCAGTTCAACTTAAATTTCCTAAGCGTTCACATCAATCCGGCAAAGATGACTGCAATTTCAGAACTTAAAAACATGGAATTCACCCCCTACTTGAGGATGGCAGATATGGTTATTGGAATGGAGTATCGAATAAAGTCAGCATGTCGACGTTCAACAACCTTTGGAGATCGCATTCAATTGGAGCTGGATGAACACAAACTTTTGCTGCCACCCAGATATAATTTGCTGTCTGAAAAGGCCTTGTCGGACATTAACAACCGAGGAAATTTCTACATCACAAATACTGGACCGTATGGGAAAACATTCATATTTAAATTTGCGCAGCATGAAAGTTTGTCTAGTGATGTACATTATTACACTGAAAATCCTCAAAATTTGTATGAAATATTAATAAATAAATAAAACCAAGTTTTAATATGCTATTTAAAAAAAAAAATGTTTTTTATTTAACTTATAATACATCTTTAGCATTTATCCAAGAATTATGTTCTGATGAAAAACCAAGCCATTTAACATAAACTTTATCTCCACTCTTTTTCAATATTTTTTCAACAAGATATAGTTCAGGATGTTCAGCTTGCTGCAATTCCTTTTCATAGAATCCTCCTTTAATTTGGTTGCCCTGGTAATCCTCAAGTTGATATGTCACTGGATTAGTCAGTTGAATCTTGGAGATTTTGAAAATTTCAGTTGTCCAGTTTGGTGTGTAGCCTTTTTCAAATATATGTTTATATTTGCTTATACGGACGAGGTCTCCTATTTTATATGCTGCTGAAGGGGCGATTTTAATGTGATTATAGGCTGTAGCAAGAAGCAGCTTTTCATTTGCTTTACTGACATCGCAAGGACGCATTTTGATTGTTCGATGTTTTTTCGCATTGTAATGGGATAGCAGTTTTTTGATCATATGAAACCATTTGTAGGACCCATTCATGCTAAATTCCTTCCACATCATACTCTTTAAAGTTCGATTGAATCTTTCCACTATTGATGCCTTAAGCGATGTATATGTTGAGTAGTGGTTAACTTCATAATTGCGCATTAGCTTCTGAAAGTGTGAGTTGTAGAATTCCTTGCCATCATCCGTTTGCAAATTTTTAGGTGTACGTCCATCTTTGAATATTGACTGCATTGCTTCTGTAACTTCCGGACCAGTTTTTCTTTTAATTGGAATAGCCCAGGCATATTTAGAAAATGTATCAATTACGGTCAGCAAATAGCGAAATCCTTTGTTAGCATGTTTATAAGTATCCATTTCAACCAAGTCAGCTTGCCACAAATCATCCAAACCTTTAATGATAACTCTCCGTCTAGTAAAATTGCGACGAGCAGGTTTGTGGAGCTCATTCACTACTTGCATCTTACTCATAGACGCCCCCATCTTGCGGTTTTTTTTTAATTATGCTGGAGAATATAAATTTTTCGATTTTCTCAATTTCACCATTAATATACAGCGCTAGATCCTGTACTGCTCTGCCCACGCTCTTCCGTATTTCATCATCAACATAGTTTTTAGTTGCAGCATCAGCCTTTTCTTTTGGATCGCGCAGGTTTTTGATTCTTTTCAAACCAAGATCATAGTCCCCATCAGAAGTTAAATAAAAACCGTTTCCTTTTGGCCCCCGCTCGCCTTTGGGACCAGCAGCACCGTCTTTTCCAGGAATTCCAGGTGGACCGCGTTCACCCACTGCTCCAAATTTCTGCTGTTTAGAAGATCGACCAAACTTGTCAACGCTCATTTCAGAAATGGAAATATTTTCTGTGTGTGCGAATATTTATACTATAATGTCAGCTTCACGCAATTCTTCAATGATTGCCACTATCTCATTAGTATGACTATTATTTCCAGCTTGCTGCGATGCCGCCAATATGCGCAGTCTATCAACTAGCTCATTGGGGTCATCCCAATATATGTACTCGATATGTTTCTTGGGAATTTGCATTATCCCCTTTCCAGTATGAGGAGTGCGAATCAACTTTTTTATAATGTTTTTATATTTGAAGCTATTTGTTCCTTTTATTTGCTGGTTTTCCTTAAAATCACGTCTGTAGATGCATGCATCATTTGCAATTTCTTGATAATTGGCCAGATCGCCCATTGAGTAACCTTGGGGCTTTTTCATAAAAAGTAGTTCAGCTAAGCCTTCAGTTATCTTATAATGCTTGCCGCCTATAAGAAAGTGTTCTTTATCAACATTTAAGATTGAGTTACCGATATTTAACATATCGTTGCGATAGTGCACTCCATAAATTTTATCAATTTTCGTGCTATCATTTTCAAGTAGTTGTTTATATTTGTTTAGTATCTGGCCGGGCTCTTTTATGGGAGTTACAAACTCTTCATCCTCATCATCATCAGAATAATACCTAAGAGGTGTACTAGTTGGCTCCAGCTTTAAATATTTACGTGCAGGCGGTGTGTTTGCTTCATCATTGCTCTCTTGTTTAATTTCTTCTTCTTTTGGTTCAACTTTCACCGATGCTGCTGCTGTTGCGAGCTTTTTCAGCGTGCTGGTTATGGGCTTAAAGGTTTCCTCCAACTGAGCTTCTGATTCAATTTTGCCGGTCTTGAGAGCTTTATACTTCTTTCGTATAGCCTCACGTGTTTTTATAATATCCTTCAACAGTTTTTCATTCATGTTGCTTCACTGGCGACTGCAACTACACTGATATTCAGCATGATGATGGACACTTATATAGGCTAGGTAGCCCGGTTAGACCAGGTAGGCCAGACCTGGAAGACCTGGTAGACCAGACCTGTAGACCTGGTAGACCAGATAGACCAGACCTGGTAGACCTGGTGGAACAGATAGACCAGACCTGGTAGACCAGATAGACCAGATAGACCAGACCTGGTAGACCTGGTAGACCAGATAGACCAGACCTGGTAGACCAGATAGACCAGACCTGGTAGACCTGGTAGACCAGACCTGGTAGACCTGATGGACCTGGTATCTATGATCTTAACAATAACCTCCTTTATAAGCTCATGAAAGCATCAAAACCTTTTCGATATCGGCCTTTATCTATAGGGCTATCCTTATCAATTACTAAGAATCCATATTTGTCTTTCCAGCAGTTTGCACACGCTTTTCTGAACTTTGCAAATCCCATATCACTATTTACATGATCATTGTATACATGCTTAAGATTCAAATCATCCTGTTTAAATATGATTAGAAAGTTTGCATTATCGCGAATTAGATGCTTTGGTATATGAGTATATGTTTGGCAGAGGTAAAAGCTATCAATGTCTTTATGTCGCCCCATGCAAAAGTAGGCTCTAATATTATTTTGCTTACCGCAGGCCACATCATCAAATATGAAAACTGAGTTTGACTTTGCTTCTTCTGGCGGTATAACGTCGCAGTTGTTTGAAAAGGTATAATAGCCCAAGCCTGATATGCCAGTTACAACTTTTCTCAAATACTCATATTTAGGTTGGCTTAGCGACTTTGAGTAAATGTATATATTCTGGAATCGTAGGCCATTAGGATGCTCCAGCAAACTTAACATAACATTTGTCTTGCCGCAATTCGATGGTCCTACAATAATTCCTCTTATACTGTTTGGCAGCAGCACCCCATGTTTCATCAATGTACTTGTAATTTCGGTATCAGTATTTCTAACAGGTAGACACGCTTGTTGCTTAACAAACTTCATGTTGAACACTAACACAATCCCTATAAATACCGGTGCTTTTATAGATTTTTATCAGTCTTACTGTAAACCTATAAAATGATTGACCATAGCGAGAAGCGCATCATTCGTCGAAAAGCTGCAGAGGGGAGAGGGTTATTAAACTCTCTTATAAATAAGCTGCCAGTTGAGCTTCATCTCCCAGGATATCAGTACTGCGGTCCAGGAACAAAGTTATCTGAAAGGCTTGCCCGAGGGGACCCAGGCATTAACCCACTCGACGCAGCCTGCAAACAGCATGATATTGCATACCGCGATCATAAGGATTTAAGCGACCGGCATATAGCTGACCGTATTTTAGAAGAAAAAGCTTGGCAGCGGGTAAAATCTAGAGACGCTAACTTTGCAGAGCGTGCTAACGCGCTATTAATTACAAACGCTATGAAAGCTAAAATCAAAGTTGGAATGGGTGCCAAAGCAAAAATTACCAGCTCATCGAAGAAGAGGAAGAAGAAGAATACACCACGTCCATCATTTCGTGTAGCTGTACGTAATGCTCGAAAAATTTTGAAATTAAAAAAACCAAAAGACCTGTTGGAAGCTACTAAAATTGCCCTAAGTGCAGCAAAGGATGCTATCAAAGGAAAGAAGAAATTATACACTACACCTAGAGTGATACCGGTGCCTAAAGTAGGAGGCGTTTTGCCATTCCTCATTCCACTTTTTGCTGGTCTTTCAGCCGTCGGAGCGCTATCGGGAGGTGCAGCAGGCATAGCTAAAGCTGTAAACGCTGCAAGCAGCGCACGGCAGGAGCTGCAAGAAGCGAAACGCCATAATGAGTCAATGGAAGCTATAGCACTAGGAAAACGTGGGCAAGGATTATTTCTGAAGCCATATAGGAAAGGATTGGGACTTTTCATCAATCCCCAGCCAAAAAACTACTAAAGTCGCTACCCAAAAGAGCTCTCAATGAAAATGATCTGCGAAAATATGCACAGTACATATCCCACTTTAGAGGAGTATTTATGCGCGATCAATTACCTAGAAAACCATGGAAAAATGAGAGTGGGATTGTGAATCTAGATGTTTCATCTGGACCTGGAACACATTGGGTAGCTTACAAGAAGAGTGGAAATATCATAAATTACTTTGACAGTTTTGGAAACCTACAACCGCCGCAAGAAGTTGTAAATTATTTGGGCGATGCAGTCACATACAACTATACACCACATCAAAATTTTAATTCAGTAATTTGCGGACACTTGTGCTTAGAATTCTTGTATAAATAAGCCTTTCATGAGTAAACATAATCATTTAATTTCAAGTAGCCATGGCGATAACACTCTCTCTCACCAGCAATACATCGATTCTCACCGCCGAATACTTTCCGCCATTGGAATTATCTGGAGATTACATTTGCAGATTGATTGATTTTCAAACATACAACTCTATCCCAAATATTGATGAGAGCAACAATTTAATGCATGTGGGGGATGTGGTTATCGAAATACCGGTGGGATCATATGAGATTGATGACATAGCTACATTAGTGCAACAAAGTTTAAAAAGAAGCAGCAGCAAAGCATCAGTCTTAATAAGAGCAAACAATAATACCTTGAAGAGCGAAATAAAAGCCACTGAAGTTATACATTTTGATAAAGAGCGATCCATCGCTCCATTGTTGGGATTTGGAAAACGTGTATTGGATGCAAATATGCTGCACACATCAGATTTACCTGTTAATATTAATAAAGTTAATACTATACGGGTTGAATGCAGCATCATATCAGGTTCATACATCAACAATAAGCATGTGCATATGCTGCATGAATTTGCCCCAACCGTGGGGCCAGGCTATAAAATAGTGGAGGTTCCCGCGAATGTGATCTATTTGCCTGTGAACGCCAAGCGGGTAAGTTCTCTCACGCTGAAGCTCGTTGATCAGGACGGGGATTTAATAAATTTCCGAGGTGAAACGATAACCATCAGATTACATTTAAAGCAGCAGCAGAATGCTAATCTTCAACGATAAGCATATAAATAGGATGAACGTCATCGAAAACATTAGTCAACCATTGGCCTTGAAGCGAGCAAGACGCAGGCTGACAGCAGATAGCATACAATTTCTGAAATCATTTGGTCTAGAATTGAAGCAATGAGCGGCATTTTGGACATTACCGAAGGCACAAGCCATGATGATAGCATAACAAAAATTGTCTACCACACGTACTCATCGTTCACCTCATCATTCAAAAATAGCGATGAAATCCGCATTCCTGTGCAAAACCAAGACCTGTATGTCCTCGTAGCTGAAAGTTTTCTTTACATTGAAGGAACAATATCGGACTCCGGAGGGCTAGTAAATAATGCTGCAGCTTTCTTGTTTGAGGAGATTCGCTATGAGATCAACGGTGTGGAAATTGATAGAACTCGAAATCTTGGAATTGCTACAACACTAAAAAATTATATATCATTAAACCAAAATGAGAGCAGGATGTTGCTCAACGCTAGCTGGTCGCCAGATAATTCAATTACACCCGCCGATGGATTTTTCAATTTCTGCATCCCCCTAAAAGTATTGCTGGGTTTTGCTGAAGACTACAAGAAAATTATCATCAACGCTAAACATGAGCTCATATTAATACGAAGCAGGATGGATGAAGATGCAATCATATCGTCAGAAGATGCTGTAAACATTTCAATAACGAAACTTCAGTGGCGCATTCCCCATGTTAATGTTGCTGATCATGAGAAAATTGGTTTATATCGAATCATTGAAAGCGGACGTGAAATACAAATGCCATTCAGGAGTTGGGATATATACGAGTACCCTGCGATCCCCGCAACAACCCACCACACGTGGTCGGTCAAGACGACATCGCAGCCGGAAAAGCCCCGATATATCATCCTAGCTCTTCAAACAAATCGTAAAAATGATAAAACAAAAGATGCTAGCAAGTTTGATCACTGTAAGCTGACAGATGTTAAAGTACACTTGAATTCGGAATCATACCCATATGATGATTTGAACTTGAAATTTGATGAGAATAAATATGCTCTCTTATATGATATGTATATAAAATTCCAAACTTCGTACTATGGGCGGCAGTTCCAGTCGCTACTCTCAAGGGACGAGTTCATGCGTGACGCTCCAATCTCAGTCATCGATTGCTCGCGGCAAAACGAAGCCATTAAAACTGGACCTGTGGACATAAGGTTGGAATTCAAAACAAGTGAAAACGTCCCCGCCAACACAACAGCATATTGTTTACTGCTGCATGATCGAATAGTGGAGTATAAGCCGCTAACCAACGAAGTCAGGAAAATTGCTTGAAATGGCACCCATCATCATCGACATTCAAGGATTCAAATTACAAAACAATGAATTTATTTTGAAGGAGTTAGCCATTTTAAATTTTGAAAACCAAGTGCAGCACTACATATTCCAACCACCATTTCCCTATAAGCAGCTAACTCAGCCTGAAAAGAAGCAAGTTGAATGGCTTAGGCACAATCATCATGGACTCCGATGGAGTGATGGATACATTCCTTACCGCAAACTATTTTCCGTAAGCGATCTACTGCATGGTAAAATAATCTATGTTAAAGGAGGTGAAAAGAAGCGATGGGTTAAGGAAATATTTGGAGTGGAGCTGGACATATATGATGTAGAAGAGGAGGGATGCCCAAGCCTAAAAGCAGCAGCAGCAGCAAATGTGTTAGCTTGTATAATACACCAAGGCCGATGTGCTCTGAAAAATGTATTTGTAATACGAGATTTTTTAAATAAAACAGATTTTTAAACGTTATAAATATTCTTTTATTTCTTATAATACTATATATTTACAATATGGACATTTATTTACATTAATTCTCATTAAAAAATACAATTATTGGTTGGGTTGAAAATACCAATTTTACACTTCTTCCATTTCCGCGTCTAGCGGTATTGAAAAATGCCCCCACGGCAATGTATCGGCTCCATTTTCAGTTATATAGCGCTTGTCATCATGAGGGCTTAACGCAATTTTAGCCTGGTTTATTGTATACACCTTGTGGCTAAATGATCGTATACTTCTTTGCTCCGCTATTAGGGTTTTCGAGTTTTCTAAGCACTCTATGTAGTCGCTAAATTGTAAATTGCGTGCTACAACATTTTTCTTTACACCTTTTGCTTTTTTCACGTCATCAGCACCCTGTATTTGAAGGCTGTACATTTTCGCTCTTAAGCCAACAAATGCTGTCATTATTTTCCCGTTTAGCTCATCCTTCATCAAACCTGGAACTTTTTTATTTGCCTGAGGTATGCCATATTGATTATTTGCGGAATAATCGCTGGTGTCAAATTTTCCGATGTTTGCACTCATGATTTCATATATGTTCACAGTTTGAATTTCATATATTAAGGAGTCTGTGTCCATATACATTACTTTACATTTATCACCCAATTCTTTCAGCATGAAGTCATAGTGGAAGTTGTATAGTGCAATTTTCGATATGTCCAGTATTGCCATTCCAGCATATAATGGCTTATTGAATTTGACTTCAAGTCTCCTTAATTCAATAGCGACTAAATTTTCATCAAAAATTGTCCTGCTATGGAAGTTGGGTGCAGCAATGTAGCTTTTAGCGCCATATCGTCCTTCCCACTTCGAGCATAGTTTGATATTAGAATATTTTCTAACATTCTCCATGGTTTTACCGAAAATGGCATTATTCATTTTTTTATATTGATCTTTATCGTAGTTGCTGGTTGCATGCTTTCTTTTCTCGGTATTTAAGTCTATGTATGGTTTTAACCAAGGCGACTGATCAAACTGCAGGATTCGGTGAATTTTCTTGAGGATGAGCCCATGTGATATACATTGCTTCAGGTTGCGGTAGTGTATAACGTATTTCTCTTTTGGTGATAATGTTGTTAGCAGCTTCTCCTGCTTCGATCCTGGGGGTGATTGATGTGTTGGGCAAAATGGAAAGTCCTTATGTGCGTTATGGAGCTCTGCGGGGTAATCCAGATCGACTTCTAATATGTAGCCTGTGGGGGAGTTATCTGGAATATTCATAAAATCAATATTTTCAACCCACTTAAAATTACCAGTGGGAAGGCATTGCGACATTGCCCACCCATATAAATTATTTACATCATAATACATTAAATACTTAGTCTCTATTTCAGGCTTATAATTAGGCATATATTTATTATTCGCTTTACTAAATCTACAGCAGCACTGGCTAATTCCACCTCGAATACCCTTTTCCACAAATAGGAGCATATCCACATCTGCTATCAGCTCCAGGTTAACTTGCGTATACTTCAGCATTGCATCCCATGTGTATCCTGGCAGCGTAAAGTAATGTGCGGGGTCCAGCTTGTAGGTCTCCATGCAGAGAGTTCGGAAGTTTTCGAAAACATCCGCCAGCAGAAGAACATCAGTTTTCAGATATAAATCTGAATATTCACCCAGGCTGTTAATGTTGAAAGCTGTCCATACTTCCTGCGCATGCTCATAATCCTGATCCGAAATAGCTGAGTCAGTCATTTTATTGTAGAAGTCATCCTTCTGAGGCAAGCTTTGATGTTCCAATTTACTCCATCCATCGATGAAATCATAAGGGAAAACCCCTTTCCGCGTTAGAAGATCAAACTTAGCATCATCCAAACTAGACCAGTGCTGCTTAGTTAACTTAAGTTTATGCTTAGGCAGTAAATATGCTAACTTATCTAGAGATTCTGACATAAATCTATACGAATCTATAAATCTAAGCTTAATATTACAATTATCAATATATTTTGTAAAAGAAATGTATCTTTCTTTATTTAACGGTAAAAGATCAACTTTACCTGGAATACTTATTGCAATATCCTTAATTATAAAATGGGCGTCGTATCCTGACAAATTGTGAAATATCACGGGTATTGTTCTGCAGTCGTTGTAATTGATGTTGCAGCTATTGTGTGCAGGTCCGCGGTACTTTCCTGTGAGATGGCAGTGGTCTCTGACTCTGGCTTCTCCGGCTGCAAATGGTTTTTCACATATGTGGCAGCATGAGCTCATAAGTTGCGTGCACTTTTCTTGCTGCGACAATGGCTCCATCGGTCTTATGTTTCCAAACTCTTGCTCGGCTATATCCGCTATTTCTTGCAGCTGCAGTGCAAACCATTTAAGGCAATCTTTACCACGATTCGAACGGTAAAAAGATAGCGATTCATCATATATACATCTGAAATATAGCCCAACGCTGTGTACTTCATGCTGCTGAATTTTCCTGGTAGCTGCATCCTCGCCATTAGCATCATAGGGGTGTAGTATTGACTCCAAATCCGCATACACGCAAAATGGAACCGGGTTCTTATAATTGTAGTTTTTAAAGCTAACAATTTTGTTTTCCGGAAAAGATACTTTGCAATCGTTTGCTTCTTCACACTCTGGAACATGTGCTGCAAGTTTTTCCTGGCTGTAGAAATAAAATAGGCATCTATCGCACACGTATTTTTTATGATGGTATTTAGAAACTTGGCTGTGTATAAGCCGCGACAGATCTTTAATCCAGCAGAAGTGGTACTTCACATCAGCTTCGTCATCCTCAGCGTCTTCAGCATCATAACTCGCTTTTATCATCAGTAGGTTAATGTGTTTATCCTGTTTTTTCTTGGTTAGGTAAACTGGAACAACTGAAAATTTGTTTTTAGTCTTCTCTAACATAAACACATTAACCGATAAATTGTTGTTGGCCTCAAATATTTTTATTTGTTTTAATGTCACTGGAAAGCTGATGCCTTCTAAATTTAACACAGATGTAAAATGCGGGTATTTCGATGTCCTATCTGAATTATGTCCTGCAGGATACAATGCAGAGACTACTGCCCATGCAAAGCACGCATTATCACTATTCTTTACATTTATACACGCCTTCTTGTCCGCAATTTGTTTCGGGAGCGCTATGTATGACGATCCTCTTAACTGTTCAAACTTATTTATATGCACTACCAAATTCACTATTTTTTGTAATGCCCAACCACTGTCTTTCTCTTGAAATTCTTCAAGCTGGGTTAATACGTCTTGCTGCACATTTTTTAAAAACCACTCTTTCAAATTATCGGTGCTCCCAATCGATTCAGTTTTTGTGTGGAAATATTTAATATCACTGATAGTTTCACTTTCATTAACACCATGCTTGATGAATTCGCAGCTCAGAGTGGTTGAAACTTTCACAAAATGATGCTTATTTAGCGAATTTCTTATTCGTGCTGTAAATAAAGCGCATGCATCTGTCAAAAATCGTGCTGGATCAATGTGTTTGATGTTCATTATTGCGCCAGTCCGAATCCTCACTGCAAACGCATTATCCAATTCCACCCAACGCACACGGTCACTTCTTCTTTCTCCACGTTGTTGAACGCCTGCTCCACGATGGCTGCCTGCTTTTAGCAACGTCTGGAAACCTCTCAACCGGGTGATGCAGTTCTGGTAGTGCTGCTTGGTTCCATTTCTCTGTTCAGCTGCACATGCCGCCTTAAATTTCCTTATGAACATGCTGCAAGCCTTACCAATTATAACTCCTTGCACCGTGTCCCCATCTCTCAAACACTCCTCCATCTGCGTATATAAACCGTTCACAATATTTTGCGTATCCATAATAATTTTTTCACTTTTCACTTTGTCACTTTTTCACTTGTTGTTTGGTTGCTGGCTGTTAAGCGCGAACTGAGGAAATAAGGATTTGATCGCTGCTTTTTATAGCAATCGCAACAAAGGATCAGCAAGGTCCCGCTCAAAGCACAGCGAAGTTAAAAAGCTCGTCCAGAGTGCAAGTTCATCCGAGGCACATGTACGTTCAATCTAATTCCTCAAGCTCATCCGAGGCGCATGCAAGTTCAATTTAATTTTCCAAGCCTCATCCGGGACACATGTAAGTTCAATCTATCAACCCAAGATCTCATCCAGGGCACATGCAAGTTCAAAAGCTAATCCAGCGCTAAAGTTCAATCTAATTCCGCAGGCACATTGAAGTTCAAAAGCTTATCCGGCGCTAAAGTTCATCCGAGGCACATGCAAGTTCAATCTAATTTCTCAAGCTCATCCGAGGCACATCCAACTAACACCCAAGACCACATCCGAGGCACATGCAAGTTCAGCCATGGCACAGCAAGTTCAAAAGCTCAGCCAGCACGAAAGCTCATCCGAGGCACACCCAAGACCCACATCCGCACCTAAGACAACAACCGATGACGTCAGTGAGCCAGTAAGCCTGTTGCTCTACTACTCACTTTATCATTAAACAACCGACGAACGAATATAACGCCAGCGACCTCGCGACGCGGATCCACGGTTGTGGGCACCATGGGCATGCCCACAACCCTAATAGACTTGTGACGTCACACTCACGGTTTATTGAGATTGATAGGCTGATGATATTATATCCTATGCCTTAATAAAATAAAAAACACTGGTGTGCGTAGGACCACACGATGGAAGTGAAAACTTCTATGGCCATTCTGTATTTCCAATCCAATCTTAATATTACAAGAGGATAAAGGTCAATAAATTTTATCTATGAATGTTCCATCGCGCATTTGAAATATTTTTTTTGGTGGACACATTTTACTAGACAAGTCGTTCTTATTTAATTATACAGTCATTATACAGGTATTTATGCACGCCATGTTTTTATTTTAGTCTGTTAAAAGTCCCAGATTATTACTTAATCCGCTGACGCGGCGACACAAAGTGCCCCTTGGCATACGACATGAGAAGACACCACTGCTACTATTGCAAGATTTCTTACCAGACGTCAGAATCTCAAGAAGGGAAGGTGTTTGTGTTCTAATTATTTTCTAGTTTTTGGTACAGCTTATGATTTAAAATAAAACCACTTAACTTAAAAGCTTTTTACCTATTTTTATTGTATTCTTTTTAGTCTTAAAATTCAGTCATTTTTGGATTTTACTTTTTACAAAATTCCGGTGAAGTGATTTGTTATGCATATTGCCAGCGCCATTTTGAATTTTCTAATATTGACAACAAATTCATTATTTCCGACCTTAAACACCTCCAAATAGCGATTTTCGGTGAAATCGAATCGTAATTGCCAAAATCGTACCGCCATATTGGCGCCGCCATTTTGAATTTTCAAATTTTAGAACAGAACCGTCATTAGTGGCCTTAAAACCCCCCGATACCGATTTTCAATGGATTCAGAATACATTTGCCAAAATCATTTGCCATATTGTCACCGCCATTTTGAATTTTCAAATTTGGACTACAGATTCGTCATTCCAGCTCATAAAAACCTCTCGATTCCGATTTTCGTCCGCCATCTTGAACCGCCATCTTGATTTTTTAAAAAATTGTCAGATTGCATTGTCACGGGAACTCAATGTGCGTGCAAAGTTTCATAAAAATCGGTTTAATAGAAGTGGTTGTAAAAGCTGTCGCAAAATTTGAACCGAAGAAACAAACAAACAAACAAATATACGAGGTCAAGCTTAATAAAACCATTAAATGAGCCGTTTTCTTTGAAAGTGATGTAAGTCCATTTTTACACGACTGCCCCAAAAAAAGGAGTGTAATGTGTTTAGGTTTGTTGTGTGTATGTACGTTGTTTTCTACCACCATAACGCCTGAACGGATTTAGATGACTGGGGTACCGTTAGAATCGTTTAATGAGTCTGAGTAACATAGGCTAGGTTAATATTTTAAAAAAACAATATGGCGGCCGTCAGAAGCAATTTACATCACGCACAATTTAATTTTTTTTTCTGATTGGGTCAATATGGGTATCAAACGAAAGGTAAAATTGAGACGATTTCAAATATATAATAGATATGTGTTAAATAATCGCGAATTTTAAGCTTAAATAAAATTAAATTACTCGAAACGTCTTTTATTACCCAATCACCATGAATGAACACTTAATAGTTAAGCCTAGTATGCTGTTGAGGCGAAATTAAAATTCCCTATACAAACGCTATGTAACACGACTGCCCCAAAAAGGAGTGTAATGTTTTCAGGATTCATGTATGCATGTTTGTATGTTTCTTTGTTCCACCATACTTCTAAACGCCTGAACGGATTTAGATGGCTGGGGTACCGTTAGAATCGTTTAGTGAGCCCGAGTAACATAGGCTCGGTTAATTTTTAAAAAAAAAATATGGCGGCCGTTAGACCCAATTTACGTCACTACCAATTTATTTTTTTTTCTTCTGATCGGGTCAATATGGGTATCAAATGAAAGGTCTCATTGAGACGATTTCTGCCTAATATATCAGCGTGTCTAAATTTAGATAGAATAAATCAAACTTCGATAACTTTTCTTTTGCATTAAAACTGTATCTCAATAGTTGTAAGTGCTATAATAATAAGAAGTAAAATAAAATCACTTAATAAAAACTACATTGGTTTACGAATTATAATCACTAAAATATCATAAAATAAAAAACAAAATAATTAAAAAATTAAAAAACACGACGCCGAATTAAAAAATGAACTAAAAAGTCAAAAAGAAGTTTTAAGTACTAATGTAAGACAGAAACAAGGTAGAAGATATTTTATTTATTTTGTTAAGTATCACACAACTATCGTATATGTATAATCTGTATTTTTTTCAGTCGGGGTACAAAATGTTACGAGAATAAGTATAATTAAAACTGTACCCCTGGCAGGTTCCAGCCAAAAAATTTCATAATATAAAGTGCAATTGCTCAAAAAATTGCCGAGCTCTTGTTAGTGAAGCTGACCGCAAAGCAAATTTTGATACATTTTGGAACCTGGCAGATTTTAATAAACAGAATTTATATCTCTCCAGAGCTGTTCAATGGTATAATGTAAAAAGAAGACGCCAAAGAAATTATAAAGGAACACAACGAAAATCTATACAGGGTGTCCCACGAAAAGTAACAAAGCGGCCGGCTGGGGATAGGTTTTGGATAGACGAACAAAAAATCGTATGGGTGGGGGGGGGGGGGGGAAATCGTAACGGTTTAGCCGCTAGGGCGTTTTGAAGTTTTTTTGCTAGAGTTTTACATATCACCCTGTATTTTTGTAACCCTATGACCTATTTTCATAAATAAGGTATCAGTGTACGCAGAATACTTTTGCTTTTAACTCCAAAAGTAGAAGTCGTAGGAAAAAAATTCTCTAGATATTATTCATAGGAAATTGTCCAAGCTTTCTAATTTTGCAAAAAAAAAGTTTAGGTTTATCACGTATTTTTTGGAGAAAATGGTGAGTTTAGTTGAAATTTTAGTAAAAAAAACCAAAATTTTGACTTTGATGACTCATTGCTCTGGAACCTGGTACGGTAGAACCTTCTTTTTTACAGCTTTAGATAGGTGGGAGTATTCTGCGTACACTGATACCTTATTTATGAAAATAGGTCATAGGGTTACAAAAATACAGGGTGATATGTAAAACTCTAGCAAAAAAACTTCAAAACGCCCTAGCGGCTAAACCGTTACGATTTCCCCCCCCCCCCACCCATACGATTTTTTGTTCGTCTATCCAAAACCTATCCACAGCCGGCCGCTTTGTTACTTTTCGTGGGACACCCTGTATATATAAAAAAGAATGTGTGTATGTATGTATGTTCGCTATAGGCTCCTACACCGTGCAACCGATCTTAATGAAATTTTAACCATGTGCTATTTACAATCAAACTTAGAAAATAGGCTATTTTATTACTTTCTAAAGTCACTCCTAGATGGCGCTGTCATGGAGAGCTTCGTTGAAAATCATCGCAGAGATTTGAATTTTTGCATGAAGGTCCGTGGAGGTCTCCTATGATGCACCTCGACGCCCGATTTTCGAAATTCAAAATGGCCGCCGAAATATGACCAAAATTCAAAATTGCCGCAGAAATATGGTTGAATTTGCCAATTTTATTCCGATTCCAATGAAAGTGTGTATCTAGGGGTTTTTAAGGTCGCAAATAACGTATATTTGGTCAAAACTTATAAATTCAAAATGGCCGCGACAATATGGCCGACGAATTTGCAAATTGCGTTCCGATTCCCATGAAAATCGGTATCTGAGGTTTTTTAAGGTAGCAAATAAGGAATTTATGATCAGAACTTATAAATTCAAAATGGCCGCGTCAATATGGCGGACGAGTTTTGTTACTTTTGTACCGATTCCAATGAAAGTGGGTATCTATGAGTTTTTAAGGTCGCAAATAACGAATTTCTGGTCAAAACTTATAAATTCAAAATGGCTGACGAATTTGCAAATTGTGTTCCGATTCCAATTAAAATCGGTATCTGGGGTTTTTTAAGATAGCAAATAACGACTTTATGATCAAAATTTAAATTTAAAATGGCCGCACCAATATGGCCGACGAGTTTGCGAATTGTATTCCGATTCCAATTAAAATCGGTATATGGGAGTTTTTAAGGTAGTAAATAACGAATTTATGATCAAAACTTATAATTTCAAAATTGTGGGGCCTATTTGGCGGAAGAATTTTGCCAAATAAGTGTCACATTTCCCGGTTAGCTGTACAATCGGTTCAGAATTGATCAACAAAGTTTTTTTTGGAAAGATGGTAAGGAGAAACGGAAATGTGGGATGATTTATGTATAACGGATAAGAAGGAAAGAAACCCATCACCTCTGAATTTTTAGGTATAAGTTTAGGATTCTGCAATACGGGAAAACAAATAAAACCTGAGTCAGTGACATTGCAGATGAGAACCCAGGGGCCAAGCAATTGCAAGACATGTAATTTTTCTGCATTTTATTACATGTCTGGTAATGGACAATATTCGTCTGAAGTCACACCCCCTCAGTACGTGACTGCAAGCATATAATGTCCATCACCGTCAAAAGTCCATTTCTAAATCTGAAATTAGTAGATATAATCCTTTTATTTTTTTTTTCTTTCAGGATGTAATAATATTTTCCAACTATAAAAAATTTGTTTCATATGTCAATTTCAATTGAATCATATCACCTGATTACTACTATTGGCTTATGGGAGCAGCATAGGCGCGCCGGGTCCCAACTAGTACTATATAAAAATGAATGTGTGTATGTATGATCGCTATAGGCTCCTACACCGTGCAACCGATCTTAATGAAATTTTAACCATGTGCTATTTACATTCAAACTTAGAACATAGGCTCTTTTATTACTTTCTAAAGCCACTCCTAGATGGCGCTGTCATGGAGAGCTTCGTTGAAAATCATCGCAGAGCTTTGAATTTTTGCATGAAGTTCCGTGGAGGTCTCCTATGATACACCTCGAAGCCCGATTTTCGAAATTCAAAATGGCCGCCGAAATATGACCGAAATTCAAAATTGCCGCAGAAATATGGTTGAATTTGCCAATTTTATTCCGATTCCAATGAAAGTGAGTATCTAGGGGTTTTTAAGGTCGCAAATAAAGAATTTGTGGTCAAAACTTATAAATTCAAAATGGCCGACGAATTTGCTAATTGTGTACCGATTCCAATGAAAATCTGTATCTGAGGTTTTTTAAGGTAGCAAATAACGACTTTATGATCAAAATTTAAATTCAAAATGGCCGCACCAATATGGCCGACGAGTTTGCGAATTGTATTCCGACTCCAATTAAAATCGGTATATGGGAGTTTTTAAGGTAGTAAATGTATGAAAATTCATATCTCGAAAAATGCCATGTCAGTGGATGGTTTTTATTGTCTCGATCAAAATGTCAGATCCCTAATAGTTTCACATTTTGTTATTTGGAATCAAAAATACCAAAAAATTGCCTTTTTCAAACTCTCGTACTGTATATTAAAATTCATATCACCTGATTACTACTATTGGCTTTTGGGAGCAGCATAGGCCCACCGGGTCCCAGCTAGTTTGTATATAAATATTATTTAACTGTTTCAGCTGGGAAAATTTTGGTTTACAAAAACTTTTTTGTAAATACTTTTAAAATATCAATAGGGCGAATAGATCGAATTTTAAAATCGACAGATAATGTATTGGATATGCGTGGGCGCACGCCAGGATCTTCTAGAAAAACTTCAGATCACGAAATAAAATTTATAAAGGAGCACATCCAAAGCTTTCCGGAGTACGAGAGCCATTATACTCGATCGCATAATCCTAAGCGAAGATATTTAGACCCTGAGTTAAACGTCAGAAAAATGTTTGAGTTATATTTACAAAAATGTGCAGAAAGTAATATTTCTCCAGTTAAAGAAGTTACATATAGGAGAATTTTTAAAAAAGAATCCAAGTTATATTTTCACCAACCGCGGAAGGCACATGTCAAAAATGTTATTTTCTAAATTTGAAAAAAGAACATCATGTAACAATGCGGAAATTGCAAGCATCACAGAAGAACATGATGTTCACTAAAAGAACGCTGAATTTTCAAGAAAATGTATGCAAGAAGCTAAGATTTGGGCATCGCAAAATCCAGATAGATGTTTCGCTTTTTCTTTTGACTTGCAGAAGGCATTACCCTACCCAAAATTATCAGTGTCCATTGCATATTATAATAGTATATTCTGTAACAAGTTTGGAATGATGAATATTCCGCACAAGTGGAAGTTTAGCACACGAGCCGAAGGCGAGGGTGGCGGTCCACGAGTGCGGAATATGCCATTCAAAACGTGTTGCAGACTATACTTTTTCTACGCCTCTAATTAGTTTTTATTAATATTTTGTAAAGAAAAACGTACCTTATGTAAAGCTAATGTCAAAAATATAATGTATAAGGCACAGCAAGATATTTTAACGCTAAATAACATATTAGTAGGGAGTGTTCATTCATAACAATTTTGTAATTTAATAATTCGTTAATAGATGGCCGCCGCAAAATTTATTAAAAAAATGCTATAATTTACTGCAATTTAATAATTGAATAGTTTATTTAAAGCTAAATGTTTCTAGCGGAACATCATTGATTGTTTATTATTGAAACAATCCTTTTCTTTCTTTAATTAATAAATCTTTTTTTTCTTTAATTAATAAATCATTTTCTTGGATTACGACGAACAGATGTCGCCAATAGTAGTCATTCCATAACAAGTGATGGAATGAATATTCCACACGGGAGTGGAATGCTGCTAATTCCGTAATTAAAAGTAATATCAGAATGCCTGTATTCTAACAGAGGCGTAGAAAAACGTAATTATGTACGTTTTAAATGAGGGGTTTCACAATTTTCATGATAATAAAGTTAGTCTTAGTATGTATGCATGGGACGAAACTATTGCATCTAGGGGTGCCCAAGAAATTGCTTCGTGTTGTTTGAAACATTTGGAAAATGTAACCACGAAAAAACATGTAATAGTCTACAGTACTGGGCAAAATAGGAATTTAAAATTGGCTTTAATGTGGCTTAAAGTTGTGCAGTCCTCCCAAAATACCATAGAAATTATAGATTTTTTTTGATTTTTATATTCTGGACATTCTTATCTTCCAAATGATGCCGATTTTGGAGCTATCGAGACGGACATAAGAAAAAAAAAATTACTGTATATTCCTACAAATTATTATACCATCATACAACAATGCCGAAAACATAAAAAGTTTATTCTTCATGAAATGAAACGAGATGATTTTGTTTCAACGAAACCACTAGAAAATGCATTTCTAAGAAGACGAAAAAATACTAATGGTGAAGAGGTAAATTGGCTGAAGATGTTGGATAAGGTTTTTAAAAAACAAACCATATACAATGCTGGATAAAACTTCACTTGATGAAAATGCGGAGTTCAAAACACTAGATTTATCCCCCAGACTTGGAAGACCGCGAAAATTTGAAAATATAATACTACCACCTTTATATCATCATGCCAGGCCCATCACATCCGAAAAATTCAACGATATGATGGATCTATTACCTTATATTCCTCCAATACACCATGACTACTTTCAACAACTTAAATTAATCAATAATCAAAAAAATTAAAAATGGAATATATTAATATAAAGTTGTAATTAATATAATTTAAATTGCATAACCTGAAGAAATATTGAAATAAAGCATTTTTATTTTGTTTTGTTTGACATATTTAATAAAAATTTCATTAAAAAATTGGTTTGATTCCCTTGAAATCCCATATTTAATATTTCATCAATATACGATTTTCATGACTTTGAAAGTGGTGTAAGTGCATTTGAGATCATCTAAAGTATACATTTCTTTTAACTAATACTTTAAAAACGATCACATTATAAAATTAAATCAATTTAATATTTAAAAAACATAAAATGAGCGTTTTAACATATACCAATATTTTTCAATCCATTCAAACGCAAACCCTTAAATATCTCCATATCATATAATGTGCACTTACACCACTTTCAAAGAAAACGGCTCAAATAAATTAAAAAGTACATAATAATCCATAATACATAATCATACATAAGAATACATAATAATATAGTATAATAATACATTAGACTTAATACAAACTAAAACCGCCCAAGGCAAATTTTTTCTTACATAGTACGCAAAAAAGGTAGCGTAATGGTACGGTAGCGTGTTGGTACGGTAGCGTGACACGAGTTTTTAGTTTTTTCCCCGGTCCAAAAACTGGCCAAAGTGCCTATGGAAGTTTTCACTTCAAAAATATGAGTGTGCATAAGACCACACTTTAGAAGAAAAATTGCAACTGGTGATTTATAGTGACTAAGCGATAGCGATTTTGGATATCTGTATGAGATGTTAAAACATTAGCGGAGCCCTCACCATATTCTTCATTTTTCATCCAAGTTTCTGATAAAAGTAATACATTCATTTTTTTACAACTTTGTCATCTAAATCTTGTACGTTCGCACCTATACTTTGACAATTTAGCGAAAGTATTGATAATAATCCTAGTCTTTTAAAACCCGAGTAAAAATAATTTAGTTTAGCTACAGGCATGGCATGAACGCTCCCGCTACATGCATGAACATTTAAAAATGCATCCGCATCAGCATAAATGATTCCAAACGCGGGTATTGTTTTTCCAAGCAGTCCCCCAACTAAGCACGAACGAGGCCCAATGCTGCTTGACCTACGCAATCGAGCGAGAACCGGTCTACTGAGTATGGTATTGGTACCCTTGATGGTCGCCCGTTTTCTTGGTCCTATACAATTTTTTAAAGCCCCAATTTTAAAGGGAGCAAAAAGAAATGCAGAAAAAATTTCAATCTTTTTTTAAATTCAACTTTGATCTAGGGGTAGTTGTACTCCCTTAAAGGTCGATCCACACACATCAGTCACGTCACAGTTCAGTCACTGTTCCGAATCAGAAATGTCGTTTCGGGTGGCTGTGACCACAATCTTCTTTGAGGGCTGGTCAGAGAACCTACACGTTACTTTCTAATGGATCATCGAACAAAAAAATTGAGTTGGGAGTAGCATACATTTTGGAAAAGAAATTGAAATCACTGATGCTGGACTTCAAGCCAGTAAGTAACAGAATATGCAAGCTTGGCATTCAAACATTGCTAAATAATATTAGTCTCGTAAATATCCATACTCCCATCAAAAGATATTAAATTAAAATGGTTTTTGGCGGTATGAACGTCAAAATAGAAGAGGAGTATAGATGTTTTCAAATTCCGTGACACAAAAAATTTTAACAGTTCTGCGCACCTCGTTTCCAAATTATATAAATTTTGTTATATTATTTCCCCTCTTTTCATTTAAAAAAGCAGCAAACCCAGAAAAAGCTCAACAAAATAATTTGGGAAAGGATGCGCGCATGCCGAGTGAATAAAATTAAGTTATCTTTATATGGATTGAGCAGAGCTTTTAAATACTTTATTATAATTATGTGAAATATTTCTAATCCCAAAATTTAAAATGATTAAAAAAATGCTGAAAAATTTCTTTTTAAATTCATGAGCATTTTCATTCATAAATTGACAATTCTCCGCAGCCGCAAGCAACGCAACCTCCCCTGGCCGAAGCGCGCATGCGACTGACGGAAAACGTCAACAATCCTAGAATCAAAGTATTAAAAACACAAATTGCCTATTTTTTAATGGAAATTGCTACAAATTATTTCTGTAGCAAATATGTAGAAACAAGCACCTGAAAATTAAAAAATATATAAAAAAGGACGCTTTTCATTCATAAATTGTAAAATTTTTAAATAATCATTAACCCGCCAGAAAAATATACCTATCTCCAGCAATACGCAGTCGCGACTGATTAAATGATAGCAAGTGGTTTGATAAGAAGGAGGAGTCAATTCTCCGCTCACTTTTTAAAATATACAGGACCACAAAATTATAAGAAAAATAAAAAGTCAGTTTTAATTAGAAAAGGGTTTCCTTTTAAATAAATTATGTTTAAAATATTTCCTTCGTATAAGTATAGTAATATTATTCGACCTTTGGGTATAATTAAATTTATAAATTAATCGAGCTTGAGGTCTTGTTGTGTATAATTTATTTATAGAATATTTCGGCCTACTTCGTAGACCATCATCAGCCTGTCTATTCACTCAAAAAATCTAAAAACATAGCACAAAAATTAAAAACTTAAAAATATCAGACACGCTTTAAACACTTACGTTAAAAAACAAGTTAACTAGATAATCAAAAATAAAAATATAAATATAAATATAAAAATATATAAAAATTTTGAAAACAAATAAGTAATATTAAAATTCACCGCCAAAGTACATTTTCAACAACTGAACATTATATCTTCTTTTTTGCTTTGTAAATGAGGTGCCTGTATGCGTGCGCTACATTCTCAGTGTCGGCTTTATAGTTAATACGATGATAACTCGGAATGTTGATAATGTGTAACATTTCTAGTGTCAGTCTCTTGTTGTACATGTTCTCAGTCTGTAATATGCGGGCGTTGTCAAAGTCGGGGGCATGTGCCTGTTTTGTGCTATGTTTTTAGATTTTTTGAGTGAATAGACAGGCTGATGATGGTCTACGAAGTAGGCCGAAATATTCTATAAATAAATTATACACAACAAGACCTCAAGCTCGATTAATTTATAAATTTAATTATACCCAAAGGTCGAATAATATTACTATACTTATACATTTTTAACGGAGAGCACGACCGTAGAAAATAACACCACCAAAATGATCTATCAAAAAATCAAACGTAGATACAAAGGGATCTCAAAAGATATCAACAAATACCAAACAACAATCAAGAAACAGATCAGGATTCAAAACAACATAACTTTTCTCATTAGATGCAGACAAAAAGATTATATTCCGAATTTCATCATCCACGCAACTAAGAACATTTCATCAATTTTGAACAACAACAACGACCGTCTACCGCCAAAATTTGTTAAAGCCAAGGATAACTTCATTGAAAAGACAAAACGAATCCTTCTCAATCTTATAATAAAAGAAAATCACTTTAATATGACGTCGACACGAGAAGAAAGCAAAAAACTCAATAACAACATAAAGCAGCACCTGTCTAAAGATGAAGTGGATCAACTGTGTAACAGGGAACTTACACTCTGTAAATTATATGAAGATGAAACGAAACGTAGACAGATTAAGAAATTTGAACAACTTAAAAAACAGCAAAATAACAACAGTAAAATCATGTATAACCCCTCTTGGTTCTCTAACCAAACGAACAGCGAAATTCCCGAAGATGTAAAACTGTTACTCTCTCTAGGTCCGAAATTTGCTTTACCACACAAGCAAAAAGAGCTACGCATCTTTAACTTAATAGCCGACAGTGAAGAGTGTGTACAAACGATGAAAGGAAAAGAAGAACAAGAAATTGCGAGAACACGATTCACACACATACTAGATAATGAAATGAACAGAAAACAGTGGGACAAAACAGATAAATTTATAGTAAACACCCCTGCAAACATTTCCATTCGGAAACGATTCGAGAACGACACGCAAAAGCGAGAGCTTGCTTCGAACTCGGGCTCGTAAACGACTCGTAAACGAATTCGAAGGCAATAAAAGCGGAGCAAGATATCGAAACCAATGTACTAGGAAAGCTTTTATGGTGGCTTTTGAAGCTTTTCTCGTACCTTTCGCAAGCAGTTTTCGAATCGAGAATGGTTCGAGAAAGCGAGCCTCCGAGAAAAGCCGAGAAATTGTTTGCAGGGACAGTGGAACTAACACAAAAATATTTAAGTAAAAATAAAAACATTTTGATTCTGTCTGCAGACAAAGGGAATGTAACAGTGGCGATGGAAGAAGAAGTCTATGACCGAAAAATGCAAAATATAATAAACGACATGATGTCTTATAGAAGAACAACGAAGGACCCAACATCAACATTGCACAAAAAGACCAGCGAAATTATTGATAAAATGGCGAGGCACAGCATCATAACCGACAGGGAAAAATACAAATTAAAATCATCTGTAGCTAGAGGTACCACGTATATATGGGTTACCAAATTACATAAACAAGGGATCCCACTACGCCCAATTTGTTCAAATATTAACGCTCCAGCCAACAATTTATGCAAATATTTGACCACCAGCCTAAAGACACTGACAGAGGGATCCATATACAACATTAAGGATGCCAGCGAGTTCAAAAATAAGTTGAACAATACAGAGATCAGCGAAGATGAGGTAATGATTTCCTTTGATGTAATTTCTCTTTTTCCCAGTGTTCCAGTAGACTACGCTCTTAAGATCATCGACAGTAAATGGGATAAACTAAAAGATCAAACAAAATGGACAAAAGAATTTTTCCTAAAAACCTTAGCCTTCTGTATTAAAGATAACCGATATTTTAAATACAAGGACCGAATCTACACACAACTAAAAGGTCTTCCGATGGGTTCCCCAGCATCGCCGATTATTGCCGATATTGTTATGGAAGAGTTGCTTGACAAATGCATGGAGAAACTGGCAATAAAACCAAGACTGCTGACCAAATACGTGGACGATATTTTCGCTATTGTTAAAAAGGATCAAATTACAATAACATTGGAAACACTAAACAACTATCACAAAAACATAAAGTTTACCACAGAAGAAGAACGTGACAATCAATTGGCGTACCTGGACACAAAACTAATACGAATAAACAATATAATTAAAATCAACTGGTATCAAAAAGCAATGGCCTCCGGCCGCTTAATAAACTACTTCTCCAAACATCCTAAGAACATGATTAAAAACACGGCATACAATTTCATTAAACGGGTCCTGACGATTAGTGATCAATGTTTCCATACAGAAAATCAGAAAATGATCACAAAGATATTGACCATGAATAGTTTTCCTAGACAGGTGATCAAAAACTTAGTGTTCAAATTTCTCAAAGCTGATAACACAAAAATTACAAACTTGGAAGAACCCAAAATCTTCAAGACGGTCACCTATGTACCAGGAATTGCAGAGAGGATGAACAAAATAAAATTCTACAATGAAAATGAGTATAGAATTGCGTACAAAATGGACAACACATTAAAAAGACTTTTCAACAATACAAAAAGTAAAATTAACAAACTGGACAAGAACAACGTGATTTACAGCATAAAATGTAATGGCAACGAACAGGATACCTGTGGAAAAATGTGTGTTGGTACCACTAAAAATCAGTTAAAAACTAGACTCAGTGGACACAAATCGAATTTACGAACGCGCAATACAGATAACGCACAAAGAACGGCACTTTCATCCCACTGTACCACAACCTTCTATATTACAAGCCATGAACAAGAATCTCAATTGAGAGAATCGGACCACAAAATTCTCCCAAATTCTCCAAATTACACTAACAACATAACGTGATTTCACCGAGTTGTGGTCCGATTGAGCGGAAATTCGCTCTCAATATTTTCCTTGTTCATGGCTTGTAATATAGAAGGTTGTGACTGTACACAACACGCACACGCCCCCGACTTTGACAACGCCCGCATATTACAGACTGAGAACATGTACAACAAGAGACTGACACTAGAAATGTTACACATTATCAACATTCCGAGTTATCATCGTATTAACTCAAGACCCTCGTAAGTACAGGCCTGGAAGCAGACAGGCCAACTAATACTAACATAGCTGAAAAGTGGCCAAAAATTTCTGACAGTTGTGGAATTAACATGGCCGAAGCCATAAGAAGCAATTTTTTAACATTGTTTTTGCACTAAAAAGTGGTAAAATATTGTATATTTTCACTTTTTGGTGCACATGGATTATCAGTGATTAGTGCTTTAGTGATTTAATAAAAAAAATTAAAATGAAGTGAGTGGTTAAGTGTATTTTAAGAGTGTTATTGATTAGGTGACCATTTTTGTTTACATTCGCGGTGGTTTTTTCGTGTTAATTTAGGGAAAAAATGTTGAATTTGTGTAGTAACATAATAAAAAGTGCCTTTTAAGTGATTAAAGATTATTATAGGATAGTTATTAAAAACATAAATGCAGAAAAATGTGAAGGAAAAGTGAAAAAGTTATTGTTATTCATGTTGTGTGGTAGTACTTGCACTTATGTTTTTAATAACTCTTCTAGAATAATTTTTAACTACTTTAAATTCACTTTTAATTCCATTACTACACAAATTCAACACTTTTTCCCTAAATTAACACGAAAAAACCACCGCGATTGTAAACAAAAATGGTCACCTAATCAATTAACACTCTTAAAATACACTTAACCACTAATTTTTTTTTAATTTATGGACTCAGATCACTAAATAACTTATCACTGATAATCCGTGTGCACTAAAAAATGATAAAATACAATATTTTACCACTTTTTATTCCAAAAGCAAAGTTAAAAAATTGCTTCGTACGGCTTCGGCCATGTTAATTCCACAACTGTCAGACGATTTTGGCCCAGCACAGACACAACCAAAAAGTCTGCTTCCAGGCCTGTACTTACGAGGGCCTTGATTAACTATAAAGCCGACACTGAGAATGTAGCGCACGCATACAGGCACCTCATTTACAAAGCAAAAAAGAAGATATAATGTTCAGTTGTTGAAAATGTACTTTGGCGGTGAATTTTAATATTACTTATTTGTTTTCAAAATTTTTATATATTTTTATATTTATATTTATATTTTTATTTTTGATTATCTAGTTAACTTGTTTTTTAACGTAAGTGTTTAAAGCGTGTCTGATATTTTTAAGTTTTTAATTTTTGTGCTATGTTTTTAGATTTTTTGAGTGAATAGACAGGCTGATGATGGTTTACGAAGTAGGCCGAAATATTCTATAAATAAATTATACACAACAAGACCTCAAGCTCGATTAATTTATAAATTTATTTCCTTCGTATTTTTATTTTATTTACGGTTAAGTAATATTTATCTTAATGCTGTAAACATAATTGGAACCACGACCACGGCGGCGGCGACGGCAACAGCGATTTCCGGGCTGAAATTCGTTGTGTGAACATAATTGGAGCCACGGCGACTTAATTTTTGTTTTTTTATTGTTATCTGTGAAGAAATATTTTTTCATATAATCATGAAAAATATGAAAAAAATAAGCTATATTAAAAATATTGCATCAATTATATAACAATGGGTTTGTTTAATCAAACCTCAAAATAAAAAATACACACAAATTATGAAAACATAACCTCAGTAAATAAACATCTTTGACAGGCGATAGCTACAAAATAGAAAATAGATTGATTGAGCCGCCGTGGTCGGCGACGTGGCCGTAGCCGTGGTCGAATTTATGTGCACCCTCATATACAGACGTATATTCTATTGGTTTTTGACAGTTCTTGCGAAAGTAGTTGCGTCGGTCGCCCCAATTATGTTTACAGCATTAAACTTCAAATTTCTACCAATTATTCAAATGGGAAAATATAAATTTCGTTTTCC
Organism: Thereva nobilitata; assembly: GCA_963855945.1. Lineage (NCBI taxonomy): Eukaryota > Metazoa > Arthropoda > Insecta > Diptera > Therevidae > Thereva > Thereva nobilitata. The sequence goes on from OY979694.1 coordinate 67,852,484, forward strand.
GGTTGAGATTTTTTAAGTCACTGTGGTATATATCTATCTCATAAAAAAACAGAGTCATCGTCAGAAATTATATGTGAATTGCTGACAATTCTTTTGCGTGCGCCTTTGGCCTTCTTTTTTGGAGCTTCATTTCTCAATTAGAGAGGAAGAAAAATTATCTCAAGCTTTTAAACATTTTTAAGAGCTTTTTACACCAACCTTCGCTAAATATCACGGGGTTTTAAAAGATCTATACAATTAGAGGAGCGTGCTGTCGCTCGGACCGCTATCTAGACAAGATGAAATTTAGAACCCGTACACAACCAAAATATGACAAAGATAAGCTAAAACTTAAAGAAAGAAGAGATACCTACCAGAATGCTGTCGTAGAAAACTTAAGAGAAGGAGTAGGAGAACAGCCCAACATAAACGATAAATGGGAAAAAATTAAAAGCAGCATAAAGGTGGCAGCAGAAGAGACACTAGGCTGAGCCCCCAGACTTGAATTTACTGGTTCAGGCAGGCCTGCAGAATGAAGAAGAAAGAAACCAGAGCCATCGGGAGTACCTATATCCCATGACCCGCAAGAGCAAGGATGAAAGTCTTCAAGCAAAAAAGAGGGGCTGCAGACAAGCTGTGCAGAAAGAAGACCAGAGAATAAATAAACAGGGGGATTCTACAGATACAGGAAGGCTTCAATGAAGGGAGAATTATACCCTCGACACACGGCAACGTCGTTATGATGAAATTGTTACGCTGTTACGTCAAACGCCATTTTAGGGGGTAACACACTGCAAAATTCGTCGTTATCAATCAAATTCGGTTTAATGTTTTCACAGTTGTCATAAGTAGATAATGTCGACGCACGAAAGTTAAAAACAAAATTAATTTCCTTTTTACGTTGTTGTCCACCTGTCGGTCTGTCAATCGGCTAATCTGGAAACAAGTAATATATTTTATTAGCGGATCCGACAGATCTTGTCCAAATTTCAATAAATTTTTTTTGTGATCGTTTTGTGAATTTGTGAAAAGCTATTAGAAATGTGCAATTTTCATTGGAATCGGGACACAATTGGCAAAATTCTTCCGCCATTTTGAATTTATAAGCTTTGATCATAAATTCGTTATTTGCGACCTAAAAAACCCTCATATATCGATTTGGAATGGAATTGGAATACAATTGGCAAACCCGTCGGTCATATTGGCGCGCGAATTCAAAATATTTGACCACAAATTCATTATTTGCCACTTTAAAAATCCCTAGATACCCACTTTCATTGGAGTCGGAACATAATTGGCAAATTAAAGTATATTTACGCGACCATTTTGAATTTCGGCGAGCTTTTTAGTATTATCTATCAGCCGGCAGATGCCCTCTAATTGAGCTTTCGCCGTAATTTACGTAGTGGGCTAGTTTTCGTCGTAACGACGTCGGTGTTTCAAGGGTACTAGACAAGCCTACAAAGGAACACGCCGGATCAACAATAAGTTTCATTTCAGCCAAGAATGAATAGCTTCAAATCCAGTGTCGATGGTTCTATTGAAGCATTATCTTGAGGAATTACAAAAGGCAAAAAACGCCAGGCGTAGATAGAATCGCAGCTGACTTGCTAAAGGATGAAGGGCCGCCACTCTTAATGACCTTATACGTGCAAAGTGAAAGGGAGCGTACCGCTGCAGCTGCGACCATTGTGGTTCTATTTACCAATAATTATATTATGTGTAAAAACAAAGTGAAATTGCGTCTTCTTTTATTTCTGGTTCAATGAAAACAACATCTCTGTATAGTTGAATTTGGTTTTTACATGCTCGTCTGTGGATTTACGGACGAGCCCGGACTGCACCGCACAGGCTCGCACCGCACCTGAATTTTCCGACTCCCGGCAGATACTACGCACCGCTACAGACTTGCCTGTGCCCTCACAGACGACACTCTTCCCACGGTGCGCCGTCCACGTCTGTCCGCAAAATCGCGCACCGTGGGAAGCCATCTAAAGGTGCGGTGCGAGCTTGTGCGGTGCTGTCCGGGCTCGTCCGTGGACGTCGACGGTGCCTGATAATCAGCAAAATCGCGCACCGTAGAAAGCCAGCTTTACTCGTCAGCACCAGTTACAAAAGCTTCGCAATCCATGTAAAAGGAAAATTAAAACCTATAGCGAAAAGCCTTATATCAAGCTGGTTTTAAGACAAACAGGTCAACATCTGACCAGCTTCTGATAAAGCATAAAATCTAGAGAACACCTGGGAAAGGAATACAGATGTGTGCCAAACATTTGTAGACTTCCAACAAGCATACGACTCTATAAAAAAAGAGAGGCTCTACAAGATCTTATCGGGATTTGGAGTCCCCTCAAAGCTGCTGCAAGTGATCAAATACGCAACGAATAACTCCGTTTCTCCACTCTCCTTGAAGGCATTTCGACGGAGAAGTCCTTGCTGAAGGTCAATCTAGGCGAAGGTAGTCCTTGGTTGTAGTGACCACATCCGCGTAAAAGCCTTTCACAATCTCACATTAAGTGGGTCCAACAAACACGTTGATTGTGTTTTAAAATTATTGGTGATTTATATGTCACTCATGATTTGCCACATGTTAAGGTCATATTAAAAATATTTTTTTCCTTGTGAGACAAGATTGACTCCAAAATCCTAGAACTCCACCACTTGACTGACTGTTAAAGCAGGATAGGCTTTTTAAAGCACCAACCGAAATTTACCCCAAATTCCGCAAATTTTTGTACGGTACTCGAACGTGATGACCGAGAGGGATGAATTTTTATGCAGAACCCTAATTCAAAAGCATTGATTATTTCCTCAACATTAAGCAGCAGTTGTTGCAATGCATTCACAGTGAGGACCACCCCTTTTCAATAATCCACTTGCGATGCTATCAGCTCTAGGAACTTTTTTATTTTTGAGTTTACACTGAGCAAGTTCTAAATCTGTTAAACGAGGGAGGATTTGGTCGTAGTCGTCGATGGCTTACATGGGGCCGAAGCATATTTGTTGGATTAGTGAGAGTATTTTCAGGTACTTTGAGTTCTTTTTATGGCCATTTTTATTATGCACCACTTTAGCTAGGGTATAATCTGGGGCGAAGTGAACCTGTAAAGATAAATATTGTCAAGTAAGGAACGAAAAACTTTTTTAGGGTTTCTACTTTTATTGAAATTATTTTTATCATCATACTATATAAGAGTGTGAAAACTTGTTTTGCGATAGTCAATTGGTCTAGTTTCATCAATTTATAGGGAGATTGATACCTTTTGGAGGATTAACTAAACGGAAAATAAGAAACTGCCGATGAGGTGAATAAGTGCAAAAAAAATTACGCTGTTGTTGATGAGAGTATGCGAGGTAGTAGTTAGAATATAGTTAGGGGATTTGGAAATTCGAACGATTTCGGAAGATATTAGCAAAACTATTCAACGTAAAGGACTTGTCAGGCTCAACCGAAAAGGCCAAATATTTCGGTAACTACTGGATAGTCCGGGATGAACTTCAATTTCCAGAAACCGTAGGACTTGGAAAACAATTCCCCGTCCGAAAAGTGCTGATCTAAGGTTTAAAAAATTCGTTATGTTTTTAAAGGGTAACGTAATATTTGCACGATTTTTAAAGAGTGCTCGGATTTTGACGAGTGATGTTTTGTTGGGAAGCTATCGCTCTGCTGGATCTATAAAAGGTAACTTTATTTAGAATGAGATTCATTCCAAAGAGTTTATTAGATATTAGCAAAACTAATCAATTTAAGTCTTTGTGACACTTAAGGCCCGTCCTCACTACGCGGACTTAGAATCCACGCGCTTTTGGTCGTACGGCTAGCCAAAAGTGCGCGTGATCTTTTAATTTTCTGAATCACGAGTAAGAAAAAATCAATTCTCATTTGAAACGGCGTACGCGCTTTTGAAAAGCTCATAGTGTGTGGACGCACAATGTACCTTTTTAAGCACAGCCTTTTGTCCGCGTTGTTTTGCCGCACGGCCTTTACCATGGACAAAGTCGTAAAAAATTCGTAAAAAAGTCATAAAACTCTATATGAAAAAAAAAGGCAAAAGCGCGTACGACCCAAGACCGCGTAGTGTGGTCCCACCATTAACCGAAGTCTTCTTTTAACAAAAAAATGGCTTCACCAAAAGTTATGAAATTTTTTTCAGAGCATGTTTTCGTTAATACGCAACGATCGCACCTCAACGAAGTCGGTACAGGGTGCGCCAGAGAAACTTACTTATTGGAAAGGTCAATAAAAACACAAGTACTTCAGTTATTGTTTTAAATTTTTTTTATTTTAGAATACAATATCCCAATTTTTTTTTCATGCAGTCTTGAAAATGACATCGGATAAATGGCGACCCCCATAGCGCATACACTGATGAAGTCGATTTTTGAAATTCCTATCCACTCTTTGCAGCATATCAATCGGTATGTTGGCAATGGCGTCGCGAATGTTGTTCTTAAGGTGTGCTGTGGTCCGTGGTCGATCGACATAAACCAGGGATTTCAAATAACCCCATAAAAAGAAATCGCATGGAGTCAAATCCGGACAGCGTGGCGGCCATTGCAGATCGCCTCTGAGAGAGATGAGGCGGTCGGGGAAATGCTGTCGCAACAAATTCATTGAGTCTCGTGCTGTGTGTGCTGTGGCTCCATCTTGCTGAAACCACACGTTCCTAAGGTTCATTTCTTCGAGTCTTGGGAGAAAAAATTCCTCGATCATGTTCCTGTAACGAGCTCCATTCACGGTAACTGAGCGTCCGTTTTCTCCGACATCGCACACCAGACAGTAACTCGCTCACAATGAAGTGGCTTCTGGTGAAGCTCACGCGGATTTACACCACACCAATAACGCATGTTTTGCTTGTTGACGCAGCCGGTAATGTGGAAGTGAGCCTCGTCACTGAAAAAAACAACCGCGTCTGCAGGCAGGTTGTCAATCAGCATTTCACATGCATTTTTACGGGCAGCAAAATCGCGTTCAGTTAATTCTTGCACAACAACCAATTTATAGGGATGAAATTGAAGGTCTTCATGGAGAATTCGTCGGACAGTGGTGTCAGAAATTCCCAAAGCAGCTGCGTGTTTGCGAGCCGAACGCCGGGGAGAACGGACAACTGACTGCCTCACTCTTTCGATATTTTCCGGATTTCTGATGGTCCGTTGAAGTCCATTTCTGGGTTTAGCGACACTTCCACACTCCCGAAATGAGTTAACCCACGACAGAATCGAATTACGGCCAGGAACGAGTCTGTGAGGAGGAATTTCAAAGCGAGCGCGGAAGGCACGTTGTGTAGCAACAACTGAGCGACCGTTAGAAAAGAAGCTCTCGACTGCGAAGGCCCGCTGCTCTCTAGACCAGAGCATGATGGCAACTGACTGGAGGGAAAAACAAACTTGGGAACTTCCCCCTCCAGATGCGCCCCCTCTCGCCCCTCTACCCGCCTAACTCATCGCGCGGGGATTTTTTCAAATAAGTAAGTTTCTCTGGCGCACCCTGTATTATTGTTGGTTCGCGCGATATCGTGCAGGAAAAAATGACGTACATACGTACGCCCAGCACATACACAAACAAACATACTTCTTCTCAAATTTCTGCTTAAAATGCTATTGGGACTTTGAAATACGTTTAAAATTACGAGTTCGATTTCGGACCGATTACAATAACTTGCCTATAAACTGGGAAGTTAATAAATGATAAAAAGGCTAAGGCTAAGGACTATATATGTACATAGCTATGAGGGCTCAAACACCAACGTCTGAAATGGTAATTGGATGGCTTAACCCCTTGATTAGTGCTGGGCAAATAGTGTATCTACTTTCAGAGCGCCAAAAATGATTTTGTTTGTTTAATGCAAATTTGTGCTCTCACCTGTTCTGAAGATGTTTGATCCGCAAGCGTAAACCGAACTACACGCCAGCAAAGCGGGGTATGGAGCCGTGGTGTTACAGAAATAACACAGCTGCGAAATATAACTTTTATTTTCCCCTTCAAATAATTACGTTATTTGTTAATTATTTAGGTTTGTGGAATTAAAATACACGCTGGTTTTTTTATAGCACATCGAGATTTATTTTGATTGAAGAAATGCATATTCACAGTTTAGTTACAAAATTAACAGCATTAGAGCCGGTTTAGACGATGCCCTTCAACGCATGTGCCTCACGAACATTTGTGGATGAAGGAAGAAGTGGGGATGATGAGAGGTACCACCCCATTTCTCCCTTTATCCACAAAGTTCGTGAGGCACATGCGATGGAGCGCACCGTCTAAACCGGCTTTTAGTTTTAAACAAGCCTTAAGAAACTTGATACCTACATCAAGAACATTTATGATATCTTTTTCTACTTTCTTGAATACTACTGTTCAATCTTTTTCTCTTGTAGTTACGATTGAAGGAAATCCATTTCTCTCTTCCTATACCAATAAAAGCTCGTTGTAGGGCTTAGCAATCGCTTACCAAATCATTTAATTCACATTGACAAAATAGTTGAAGTGTTTCGTTGCACTCATACTCATCGTCAGAATATAAAGTGTCTTCTACAGCCTCTCGAGAGAGTGCTAATGATGAGCCAGCAGTACGGCATATCTCTTGGTCATCGGGATCTTTATACGAAGGTAAAATCACAGAACGAACATTAGGATTCGTTTTTTTTTTAAATTTAGCACTAAATCCTTTTATGTGTGAACAGCAAAAGTAACAATCGTTGATATGATTTTGTGGTTCCATCCAAATCATTGGAGTCTTCAAACTAAAAGAATGTGTTTCTCCGTTTGATGATTTACGAAGTTAACGTACACAAGTTGAGCACATTTTATGAGGCACCCATTTCTTGTCTTGCTTTTTATACGCTTTATATTAGCTTCACCTGTATGTATGTGTGTATGTATGTATGTTCTATGTAAACAAATCTTGCAACTTGATTTTGACCCACTTCTATATAACCGATCAACTTCAAATTTTGCACATATGCATATTTCGCGTGAAAATGCAATCTGACCATTTTGTAAGAAAATCAAGATGGCGGTTCCAAGATGGCGGTCGATTTTTGCTATTGTGTTCCCCGACCCCCGACATGGGTATCAAATGAAACGGCGTGACAGGTAGAATACAATTAGCTGTATGGCGTCATTCCAAATTCAAAATGGCGGCAAACAAAATGGCGGACTACCTTTTTCTTTACAACCCACTCGATATGGGTATCAAATGAAAGGGTGTGACAATTAGAATACTATTATCTGTGTGGCGTCATTCCAAATTCAAAATGGCGGCCAACACAAAATGGCGGATTATCTTTTTCTTTACAACCCACTCGGTATGAGTATCAAATAAAAGGATGTGATAATAGAATACTTTTCGCTGTGGGGCGTCTTTCCAAATTCAAAATGGCGGCCACCACAAAATGGCGGTTTACCTTTTTCTTTACAACCCACTCGGTATGGGTATCAAATGAAAGTGTATGACGAGTATAGTATAGTAAGCTTTGTGATGTCGTTTTAAATCTAATATGGCGGTCACTACAAAATGGCCGAACACATACATATAATAGACTAAAAAATAGAAAATAAAAAATATAGTTTAAAAAAACTAAAAAATACGCTTTTATTTTAAAATGAACTAAAAAGTAAAAAATAATTTTGAATGTAAAGTTTTTATTGCTCCAGCCAGTATAAGAAAACAACCTACCTTTCGAAATCTAAAAAAGCGTGGGGCGCTAGCTAAAAGTTCCGGTGTTAATAAAATAAGAATATAGAGAGCCCCACGCTTTTTTACATTTCGAAAGGTAGGTTGTTTTCTTATACTGGCTGGAGCAATAAAAACTTTACATTCAAAATTATTTTTTACTTTTTAGTTCATTTTAAAATAAAAGCGTATTTTTTAGTTTTTTTAAACTATATTTTTATCTTAATTTTAAAATATTTTAGAAATATTTTGTCGTCGTTTTCGTTTTACATAATTTCCATATGTAGCAGAAGATATCTGGAGAATTAACATATTTTCGAGGAGCCATTTGTAACGCTTTTTTACTTTAACCAGACAAAAATTTCAAAAATATATTAGACGCGTATCTCTAAATATACTCACAATCTAGATAAACAACGACTAGTGAGGGTAAATGAATATTTAAATGTCAACAGTACTATTAAACCATACTGTTAACAAAGAAATTGGACGTTAACTCTAGTAATACTAAAAAATTCATTCAGGAGCAGGAGCAGAGAAGGCATTTAGAGCCCATTCAATCATTGAAATTTAATAAAATCTAAATTGAATATTCATCTATTTTGTTATAATTTAAAACCCTTGATTTCCTCGATAATACATACACGCTGCTCTCCCTATCTGACTGACCACCCCACTAAAATTTAAAATTTCATAATAAAAAATAAAACATTATCATTATCATCATTAAATATTGCCAACCTTCAAAATAGCAAAAAAATTTACCTCATAATTTATGCACAAACTTAATTCAATTCGAAATATCGCTGAATTTATTAAGGATGGAAAACAACTAACTGTTGAATGAGAACATAAAGCTGTTTTCCTTTTAAATTATTAATCGAATATGACTGTACATTTTCAGTGAGTTCAAGTGCAATTCTATGTAAAAATGATGTCAATCAACAATTCAATAATCATAAATCTACATAACTATGCAACAACCATGTCTAGCAAGTTCTGCCCTAATAACTGCTATCGATTTGAGATATTTCAACATTATGGATTCAAACCAGAATTGTTTGTAGTCTACGACAGGGAAATTATGCGCCCAAGTCGTTAATTATAGAACGTCGTCGTGAGTATGAGGTGGAGACCTTTTCAATGCCACAACAGCCACCTCTCCACGACGACGGTACCTATTATCGGTCTCGTCGAAGTGTTGTTTACATCCACCCCTAATTGGGCAATTATATTAAACAAGATTAAGCACGGCTACGGTTCTACCTATAAATAAATGCAATATCTAATTTCAATTCGATAAAAGAATTGGGTTACTCAAATACGCTAGCCTTTATTGAATGTAGATATTCAGCTGCCGAAGATACCCATTCACACCTCAAACTGTATACAAACAGTCCATTGACTCGTAATATTTTCTTTGTTTGCGTTAATGAACTTAGATCAAGTTGAAAATAACTCTATTGGAAGAAGATAACGGAAACAAATTTATTTTTATTTATTACCTGCGAAATTCTTAAAACCAAATTCCAATTCCAGATCAAAGAAGAGCGCAATTTCTCTCAATTTTAAATTAAATTCATTATTTACTTGAATGTAATTTTGTAGTGATTACCGAATCGGAAAGTAATCAGGTATCAAACTAAGATCCACAAGGATCTGGAAATGGGAAAATTTTGCGAGGGAAACGACTTAGATTAATAAATAAATCTACAGATGTCGGCTTAAAATTGATGCTGGCCCCGAAGGTGGAAATTACATTGAAAGCAACTGACCCATGTGACGAAGGTGTACAAATCCCTTCTGAAGTTAGCATCCTATCATGTAAGGCTACTGCTGCTGAATGATACTTTCCAGAAGCATTTTGACCATTTCATTTAATCTATTAAAATACGACAGAAATTAACAACGGATGACCTAACCTCCACAAATTCTCTAACAGAAATTCCGACAGATCTATTATTGCCCACTCCGAAAATCTGCTGTGAAAGTAGCAAGAGAAAGCAGTTGTGATTATCTAGACGTTCCCGTAAATTCTTAACATAGGGGTTAATTCACCCATCTCATTAACAGGCATACAGTAGGACCACATTCAAGGCATTCCTACAATGCTGTATTCTGCTTGTATTGAGGGTGTTTTGTTGATGAAAGTTAGTAAAATGAAAATGGGTGTATGAACAAGAGACGGATTATGTTGGGCGTGAATCCTGTAGTCAAAACAACTCCTCTATACACGTGCTAAGCTCTGATTAAATTAGAAACTTGATAACATAAAGGTGTGCTGTTGATTATGGATGTGGATGTTCCCGTTTGAAAAGAAAATATTCTCACATGAAAGCGTGTATGTTTTCAACATTTTCAATGTTGTTAGTATTTAATAAAATAAATTGTCGCCCTTGTTTTCATAAATTGGAAAACATTTAGCTGAAAGGGAATTTTAGATTAAGAGCTTCTAAGCACGCGTATTTAATCTTCAGCTATTAAATTTCAAAATTTTGATCCACAGGGTGGCGTAAAAGTCACGCATCAGCTTTATTCGTAAATCTCCTACTTATCTTCTAATCTTTTTCTTCTTCTTCCAGTCGTCTCTACGGTTTGCTTTGCGGTATTTTTTATAGAACGTCATCCATTTTCCAATTTCTTAAGGCTGGATTACAATGCTGTCGCTGTCGCGGTCGCTGCTGCTTGTCGTAGACGCTGACGCTCCAGTGGTTGCTTTCGCAGTTACAATGAAGTCGCGAATATCAAGTTATCTGTCATTTAGAAAATTAAATTTCAAGTTAGGTGTATTTTTTGTATTAAAATAAACAGTAAAATTAATGAATGAATGAAAAAAGTGGCTTTAATAAAATTAAAAAATAATTTACACAAATATTAACTTCCAAAAAGTTCACCGTTGCTAGTGTCGCGCGACCAAAGTTGAAATGTTGCGAACTTTCCGCGACGCGACACGCGACAGCGACACCTTAGCGACAAATTGTATTTTCGATAAGAGAATTTCATACATTTTAACTTTTGACAGTTGGTGCGACAGCGACAACGACCGCGACAGCGACAGCGACAGCATTGTAATCCAGCCTTTAGTGGTTCTATGTTAAGCTTCTGTTGGTCTACCATTGAAAATTCAGGCTAGCATTCTTTCTTTCAAAGGTTCGACCATGTTTGAGCCATCGATTTTAGTCCACGGGTATTAGACAAAAAAAGCCCAACTACGGACAAATTCCGAGAAAGCTAAATTTTGGTGTGGACATTGGTATTATTGCTGTAAGGAAAATGTCACGAGTCCCCATCGATTGGACACTCGGAAACGATTTTACGCCGGGTCAAAGGTCACCAATGCTCTGTAATGCTCACTTTCATGAGAAACATAAAATTTAAAACTCTGTAAATCAAAATATCTTTAAAACGGTTACTCTTACAAGAAAAAGTTATAAAATATTTTTTGTAGGAAATTACCTAAGCTACAAACTTTATTCATATAACTTTTCTGTAAAAGTGACCATTACTGAGATATTTTCGAAAATTCGCTTTTGGTGACCTTTGACCCCCCGTAAAATCGTATCGGAGTGTCAAGTCGATGGGGACTCGTGACATTTTCCTTAGAGAAGTAATATCAATGTCCATACCAAAATTCAGCTTTCCTGGAATTTTTCGGAAGTAAAATGTCTAATTTCCCTGGACTATTATTTGAGAATTTCGGCGTAGATATGTGCCGTTGTCGAAAACTGAATGTATTTTTAAACGCGAGTATCGTTTTACCAATGTGGTCCCCCACCTGAGTACTAATCACGTTCAATGCTGCTTGACCTTTGGTATCGAACCAGAACCGGTCTATTGAGCAGGTTGAATAACACCTTTTGTATGAGTAAAGCTAAAGCTTAAAGGTATTAATTTAAAGCTTCTTAAAAAGCTTTCCGAATACGTAAGGCAGATGTTGGGATTGCCCCATTTCATTTGGTTTGCCTCATATGGCCCTTATGAGAAACTGACAAGGCATACCTCACTTTAGTATCGCTGATTTTTTTTGTGTGGTGTTCATGAGAAGCCTTCTTTTGGCATGCCCCATTGCCTCATGGGGTCCTCATGATGAACCTACCGGGAAATTCTTCTTTTGGCAAGTCCCTGAGACAATCCGCTTTTTAAATGCTAGTCGGATGGGCTTTAAAAAGCTTAGGCTATACAGTTATAAGTTCCTAATAGCTCCACTACAAATCTGAGCTTTTAAAAGTGTTTTATTTCAAAACGCTTAAAACGTTTTATTTTGACGTCACCCATTTGATTAACTATGGGCGCGTTTAGGCCGAAGTTAATTTAACTGAGCTAGGCAAGTTAACAACGGCGTAAACAGCAATTTTTTTAGCGCTGTTAGCTAACTTATTTCTGCTTTTTGGCTTAGCTAAAATTTAGCACAGCCAAAATGAATTGACGTTTGCTTGTAATTTTTTGCTTTAAGCAAATAATTTAGAAATATTTCAATACAGAATGAAGATTTTATTATTATTATTCATTTTTAGCTTTTTATTATTTGTAAAATGGGAAATGTTATTGTTTTTGCCTGTTATTAGCTGTAAAATGAGAATTGATAAATGGCATGCAAGAAACGGTGCTAAGTTAACAGCGTTAATTTAACAGAGTTAAAATAACTCGGGCCTAAACGCGCCCATTGTCGACACTTTTAAAACACTTAAAAGTGTTTAAAAAATGTCTACAATGTAAATCAAATGGGTGACGTCAAAATAAAACGTTTTAAGCGTTTTGAAATAAAACACTTTCAAAAGCTCAGATTTGCAGTGTCTAAATATAATAAATTTAGTTTTCGTATTAAAAGCCTTGCGTGTGTGCGGCCCTTAGACCTAGACCTAGACAGCTCTTTAACGTTCTGCGTTATTAGGTGTACATGAAATATTTTGGGTGTGGATTTCCCCACGCAAAGCGAAAGTGCGTGTGCCCCTGGTACCTAGGGTGGTTGTGTTGGAATAACTATTAGCTTTCGATCTTTCTTCGTCTTAGAATACATTTTGTTAATCTTCTTCTTATCACTTGTTGTATCATTAATGGTTGAATTAAAACGCATAATTTTCATATAAGTTTTTTTTACTTTATTTATCGGTAATATCCATATTTATCGTGTGTGTGTCACAGGAGGAAAACTAAAATTAAAGGCTGCAACAGGTTATGGGCCCAGGCGCCGGGATTTAAGCAGAAAATCTTAAATTAAAAGTTTTTTGCAACAGGTTTTTTTAGGTTAAGTGACAAACATGGCTTCGTCCGAAAGTCTTCGCATGAACGTCGTGAGGTTAATTGGAGAGAATTACCACAATTGGAAATTTAAGATGCAGCTTCTACTAATGAAGGAAAATGCATGGGAAACAATAGATCAACCGAAACCAAATCCAGTTACAAATGAATGCAAAGCCAAAAATCAGAATGCGTTGATTTTGATTGGATTATCAGTCGAAGATAATCAGCTTAACTTCATAAGGAAAGCAGGAACTGCTGCTGAAGCATGGTCCAATTTGAAAAATCAACATGAAAAGTCCACCTTAAGCAATAAAGTGCAGCTAATGAGAAGAATTTGTAGCCTAAAATTTTTAGAATCGGGTAAGATGGAAAACCATATTGAACAAATGACGACTTTATTCGATAAACTCGAAGCACTAGGTGAGAACTTGTCCGAATAATGGGTGATTGCAATGCTATTGAGTAGTTTACCCAAAATTTTCGATACGCTTGTGACAGCATTAGAGACAAGGAAAGAAGAAGACCTCACATTAGAGTATGTGAAATTAAAGTTAATGGAAGAACACAAACGTCATCAGAATACAAGGTCAGAAAATACTTCAGAGACGGCTCTAAAAACGGAAGAAGCAAAATACCGCCTGAACAAAATATTGAAATGTTTTTTCTGCAATAATAAAGGTCATTACAAGAAGGACTGCCGAAAATATAACGAATGGAAACGTAAACAAAATAAAGATTCTGTCAAAACTGTGACAACGTCCGGAGAATATTGTCTCGTAGTAAGGAGTCAGCACAGTGAATCCGGTTGCAGCTGGACTGTTGATTCAGGGGCGACTGCAGATATGACTAGTGAAAAACAAAGTTTTATTGAATTTAATGAAAAATACAAAGATAAGGTTACACTAGCAAATGGATATAAATTGCTTGTAGAAGGTAGAGGAACATGCCGTATAAAACTTTATAACGAGCAGAATCAGGAATCATTTGCAACAGTTAAAGAAGTTCTTTATGTGCCAGAGCTTCAAGGCAGCTTATTATCAATTAAGAAGTTAACACAGAACGGTTATTACATAAACTTCGGAGATTCATCGTGCAAAACTCTCAAAAATAATAAGGAAATAGCGATAGCATATTTATCACCAAATTTATACAAGTTGCGTCAAAAGCCTAATCATTCAAAAGTTTTCATGGCTAAAGCTATGCGGCGCACTGAAAATTGTCATCATCATTGGCACCGGGTATTTGGTCATCGTGATATAGGAGCAATTCGTGAAATGAGTACAAAACAATTTAGAGCAAGATCCCAGGGCCGCCAGACCTTACTAATTTTCTCAGAAACCAAATGTATGGGATTAAGTAGTGTAAGTACATACATTGAGTGGATGCGTACCTGCTAGCTTGGGCCGACGGCCAATTACCAGGTACTCGGTGGTAAAGATAAGTAAAAATAGTATTCACATTTCTTAAAGTTTCAGTGCTGATTTTTACGTATGTTTTAGGGAATATAGTTAGAAATTAATAATCAATACTGCCAGACAATTTCCGTCGGCGGTAACTTTTGAATGGGCCCTTTTATAGATAGAGGGGTTGGGGCGTAAAAAGGGGTTAAAATTGAAAAAAAAATTCTGTCGCTGCGTATGTAGGCTCTATTAGGGCTGAATAACCGGTAAATACTCGTGGCAGAAATTTTTGACCATTTGTTGGGGTGTGGGGGCAACTTCAGCTGGGGGTGGCTTAGGCAGGGTGCAAATGGTCAAAATTATTTAATGCCATAATATGGTCTTCGACCTTCCCCACTAAGTGGAAGCTGGCCAAAATTATCCCAATACCTAAAAAGTCAAGTAAGCAGGACTTCCGTCCTATTTCCATTCTTCCGTTCCTTGCCAAAGTGTTTGAAAAACTCATGCACGAACAGATTTCGGAATACATTGAGGAAAATAATTTTTGTATCACCTTATCAATCTGGTTTTCGAGCTAAACATAGTTGCAGCTCTGCGCTGCTCAAAATCTCTGAAGATATTCGGCAGGCGATGGTAGACAAAAAACTCACTTTGCTGGTGTTGTTGGATTTCTCCAAGGCGTTTGACAGAGTCAACCATATTATGTTAATAAATAAAATGAAATCTCTTTTCAACTTTTCTAACCATGCCTGTAAACTCATAAAATCCTATCTTACAGACCTCCCGACAACGAGTATGCTCGGGTGAGAAAATGTCCGACTTTGTCAATATTTTCAGTGGCGTTCCCCAAGGATCCATTCTTGGGCCTTTATTCTTTTCAATGTTTATTAATGATCTGACCAGTTCTCTGACCTTTTGCCGATATCATTTATATGCTGATGATGTGCAGTTATATATTAGTAAGTCCAAAGACCAACTTGAAGAAGGTGCTCGATCTATGAACATAGACTTAAAGAATACCTTTAAATGGGCCGTTGAAAACGACTTAGATCTCAATCCATCTAAGTCCAATGCAATCGTTTTTAATAAAAATCCACTTGATTTGTCCACACTCCCTAAAGTATATCTGAACAACGTGGCTATTCCTTATAAAAACTCTGTTAAAAATCTTGGAATTATTTTTAATCAAACTTTAACGTGGAGTAATCATATTAACAGTCTTATTTCTAAGATATACGTGACACTTAGGAAATTATCCATTTCCGCATCTTACACTCCTGTTGCAACACGTGTTCTATTGGTAAAAATACTTATAATTCCTGTTTTGACCTATGGATGTGAAATTTTCTGCTCGTTAGACTGCAATACACAGAGGAAATTAAATGTAGCATTTAATTCAGCGATTCGTTATTGTTTTATGCTTAGACGTTTTGATCACACTTCTGCATATGTAAATTCCGTCTTGGGTTGTACTCTTCAAAAGTACATAGATTTTCGTACAATTATCTTTTTAAAGAAACTGATTTTGTACCATAAGCCTGACTACTTATTTCCAATATTGAATTTTTCGTATTCGCAAAGAACACTGAACTTGCAAATTCCTAATTTTAATCATAGAATTACTGAAAAGCAATTCTTTATTCACGCCATCAGACTTTGGAACACGTTACCAATTGATATTAAGAGAAACAGCAGCATTCCCAGTTTCCGTAAGCATCTTTTTAAACATATATGTAGATAATTATCCAATTTGAGTCTATTCAACTTAGTTTTCAATTTGTAATTTAGTTTTGAATTTTGTTTTTATGTTATTACCTATTATTTTTCCTTCTTTTTCTTGTTTTGTTTTTTTTGTTTTTTTTTCCTACGCAAATTTATAAGTTCTGTACCTAATTGTGTAGTTGTTATAAATAAATAAATAAATAAATAAAAATAAATAAACTTCGAAGTTACAAATTTGGGTGAAGTAAAGTACTATCTTGGTTTGGAAATACAGAAGGATGCATATGAACAGTATATGATATCACAGAAAAAATACATACAGAATTTAATAAGAGATTTTGGACTGCAAAATTCCAAAGGATCTAAAATACCAATGGATCCTGGATATTTGAAGCAACAAAAGTCAAACCCTATGACCAGTAGTTAATTGGTTGTTTATTGTACCTGACAACAAATACCAGACCAGATATAGCAGCGAGTGTATCTATTTTGGCAAGGAAAACCTAAGAGGCTAGTCAAGAGGATTGGTCGGAGTTGAAAAGGGTTCTAAAATACTTGAAGTACTTTTTTGTAAATGGTGGCGCAGTAAGCTGGACTTTTAGGAAACAAACTTGCGTCGCATTGTCCTCAACTGAAGCGGAGTTTATTGCGCTTGCAGAAGCATGTAAAGAAACAGTTTGGATTAGAAGGTTATTGAAGGATTTTGGCATAGTATTAAATTCACCTACAGTTATCTGGGAAGACAACCAAAGCTGCATTGCCCTAACAAAACTTGAAAAATTAAGTGGGAGATCTAAACATATCGATACCCGATTGTATTTTGTGAAGGACTATGTTGACAAAGGACTGGTAGACTGCAAGTATTGCCCAACAACTGACATGGTGGCAGATATACTTACCAAGCCGTTGGCAGCATCGCGATTCGAGGAACTAAGAGGAAGATGCGGAGTTAACGAATCGATCGAAAGAGGAGGAGTGTTGGAATAACTATTAGCTTTCGATCTTTCTTACTTGTCTGGCAACGCTTTTTTTTGTTTACATTACATGTCTTAGAATACATTTTGTTAATCTTCTTCTTATCACTTGTTGTATCATTAATGGTTGAATTAAAACGCATAATTTTCATATAAGTTTCTTTTGCTTTATTTATCGGTAATATCCATATTTATCGTGGGTGTGTCACAGGAGGAAACCTAAAATTAAAGGCTGCAACAGGTTGCACGAGCGACTGTGGTCGATGTTTAAAGTGATCCTGTGGGGTTTAGGAAGCTTATCAATTATCCCGTTTATGATTAGGTTGAAAAGTTGAGTCCAGGTTGAGTTGAAATTTCGACCACTGTATATGATGTCGAGTTGATTTCACTTTGGGTTGAAATAGAGTTGAACTGACATCTAAACATAACCTTAAATTTTTGTGTGAAATTCTCATTTATAGGTACTTAAAACATTTTTAAAAACATGAAAGGTAATCAGAACGAAATAATTTTATATTCCTGTCATGGGCGTAACTAGAGAATTTATCTGGGGGCGGGGCAGATCCTTTGGGTTCGAAATACAAAGTACTACTATCTCATAGTCTAAGATACGTAGAAGAGCGACCTTCATCGATCGAGTAACAGAATGAAATCTTTTTTTTATGATAAAAAATATGTTAAAGAAAGTAACGGTGATGGGTTGCCTAACGAAATATGTTCAAGGCTAAGTGGCAGAAATTTTTGACCATTTGCACCCTCCATAAGCCACCCCCAGCTGAAGTTGCCCCCCACACCCCACCAACAAATGGTCAAAAATGTCTGCCACTAGTATTTAACGGTTATTTAGCCCTAATAGAGCCTACATACGCAGCGACAGAATTTTTTTTTAATTTTAACCCCTTTTTACCCCCAACCCCTCTATCTATAAAAGGCCCCATTCAAAAGTTTCCGCCGACGGAAAGTGTCTGGCAGTATTGATTATTAATTTCTAACTATATTCCCTAAAACATACGTAAAAATCAGCACTGAAACTTTAAGAAATGTGAATACTATTTTTACTTACCTTTACCACCGAGTTCTTGGTAATTGGCCGCCGGCCCAAGATAGCAGGTACGGATACACTCAAAGTATGTACTTACACTACTTAATCCCATACATTTGGTTTCTGAGAAAATTAGTAAGGTCTGGCGGCCCTGGGATCTTGGACTATACATATATTTAATAGGCGTTTTTTCGCCATTTTCCGCCTTTTTCTCTATTTTGAGGAGAAACTATGCATTTTGGAGAAAAAATCAAAAGAGCAAAGTTGTAGAGCATAAAATTTTCTACAAATTTTGTCTGCACTGTTTTTTTGAATTCCGCATAGTTTCGCCGCTAGCGGCCGTTTTGCGCCTTTTTCAGATTCTATTGATAAATCAAAGTGTCCAAAAAAAACCCATTGCAAAACTGCAACTTTGATCTCATTTAATTTTTCATACAAATGCATAATTTTGACACAAAATCTAAAAAAGGCGCAAAATGGCCGCTAGCGGTATATGTAGGTTGGGAATGAGATGACTCTTCATCTTCATGGGCAATACTTTTTCATGTTTTCCATATAGTGCAGTAAAAAAAGGCCAAAAAAATGAAAAGATAGGTATAGTTTTGTAACAGCAAAATTATGATTTAATCCTGTTTGGGATATCACCAGGAGTATATTGGTAAGTTTTGGACCTCGAAAAACTTGTGCTACTTTTGTTATAAACAATTAAAGTTTTTTTACCACGTTTTTCGAGCTTAAAATGTGAATTACTCCGGTTCTATAAGTCGGATCGGGGCAAAATAAATACCAGTCTCTTCGTAATAAAATTTCCAATAAATCCTCGTTGGTTTCAAGTTTCTGAAGTACATACATAACCTACAAAACTGAAAAAACAAGAAAAATACAGTATTTTTTTCAATTTAATGCCCAAGACAGTCAACTGCACCAATTTGCATCAAACTTTCAAAAAATATACTTTTTGATGTTACAAAAAGACTCTGAAAAATTGGTGCCAAAATACTGAACCCGTTGGCCAAAATTACTATTGTTATATAAAATTTGAAATGCCCGCCATTTTATGCCATTAAGTCCAAAATGAAAATTTCTTTTTTCAAAATGTAGCTCTCCATGCCACCTTTCGAATGCAATTAAAAAAAATTTTTTTAATGTAATTTTGGTAACTTTTTTTTCATTTGTTTATAACTCAAATATTAACAATTGCATTTTTCGGCCATTTTGAAAAAAAATTTAAAATTTTTTATCAGATCTGGTAGAGCATTTTGGGACCTTTAGTTTAAAAAAAACAAGGTTCATTTTGGTTAACATGAACTTGAGATATTTAATTTTTTGCATTGGCATTTTTTGGAATTTTTTGCATTGCGAAATATTATAATCACGTGTTGTTGCACTCGGCTTCGCATAGTGAAGCATTTTTCACAGATTATTTTGCTTGTAAATAAGTTATAATGCTTGTAAAAATGTAAATAAAACTTAAATTTTTTTCGAATTGATCACATGAAATTAATAGGTTTTAAAATGATGCAGTCCAAATTGTAGCTCAAAATATGGATTTGTTAATTAACAATTGGCCAAAAGGCAAAAAGTTAAATATCTCGGGTTTACGTTAACAAAAATAACCTTTCGTTTTTCTAAATTAAAGGTCCCAAGATTTTCTACCAGATCTGATAAAAAATTTTAATTTTTTTTTCAAAATGGCAGAAAAAATGCAATTGTTATTAATTGAGTTATAAACAAATAAAAAAACAGTTACCAAAATTACATTAAAAAAATTTTTTTTTAATTGCATTCGAAAGGTGGCATGGAGAGCTACATTTTGAAAAAAGAAACTTTCATTTTGGACTTAATGGCATAAAATGGCGGGCATTTCAAATTTTATATAACAATAGCAATTTTGGCCAACGGGTTCAGTATTTTGGCACCAATTTTTCAGAGGCTTTTTGTAACATCAAAAAGTATATTTTTTGAAAGTTTGATGCAAATTGGTGCAGTTGACTGTCTTGGGCATTAAATTGAAAAAAATACTGTATTTTTCTTGTTTTTTCAGTTTTGTAGGTTATGTATGTACTTCAGAAACTTGAAACCAACGAGGATTTATTGGAAATTTTATTACGAAGAGACTGGTATTTATTTTGCCCCGATCCGACTTATAGAACCGGAGTAATTCACATTTTAAGCTCGAAAAACGTGGTAAAAAAACTTTAATTGTTTATAACAAAAGTAGCACAAGTTTTTCGAGGTCCAAAACTTACCAATATACTCCTGGTGATATCCCAAACAGGATTAAATCATAATTTTGCTGTTACCAGACTGTGCAAATAAAAATGCTTTTTTTACTGCACTAATAGAGCAATTGGCTTTTTTCTGGGAGGGAGCATGGCTATCCTGGGGTGGGCCGGGCCCACTCTGCCCTCCCCCTAGTTACGGCAATGAGTCCTGTGCAAACTACTTTACTTAGGCAGACTTCACGGATGGTAAACAAAAAAAACAAATGTCACTTCAACCCAATTACAATTCAACCCGCGTATATGAGGCGAAATATCAACTCGACCGAGGTAGGAGAGCTGAGTTGAGTTGAGTGGATTAGTAGACCCAGTTTAAACTGCACCCCCTTTTATGCTAGCCTTTATAGCTAGCGCGCACGAGCGACTTTTGCCTCCGTGACCGTTTCGTCCCTTTTAACAAGTCCGTGTATTATGTATGATGATGCGCCGGTTGTCACGTCGTAACACGCCCGCATCTCCATACATATACACAGACTTGACAAAAGTCGCCCGTGCGCTACCCCTTAAGCCCGGTACACACTATCGTCGTTTTATTCCGCGTTCGTCGTTTTATTCCGCGTTTGTCCGAACGACGAACGACGATAGAAAATTGCAGTGTGGATGACAACGCTGGCTGCCGCGTTTTTCGCTACAGCGAAAAATCAAATCCAATTTGATTTTGCTCCGTTCGCTGTACGCTGTACGACGATAGTGTGGATGAAAACTATGTGTCGTCGTTCGGCGTTAAGCAGTGTAGTATGTACCTGTTGTGCACAAAAAATGGTTTGCA
Organism: Thereva nobilitata; assembly: GCA_963855945.1. Taxonomy (NCBI): domain Eukaryota; kingdom Metazoa; phylum Arthropoda; class Insecta; order Diptera; family Therevidae; genus Thereva; species Thereva nobilitata. Next base: position 67,873,569 of record OY979694.1, read on the forward strand.
CTATACACCTTTTTATCCTTCATTTTTTTCCAGATAGAACTGCCGCTACTGCCAACAAAGTATCTTCGTCCATGGTACTATGCAAGACCCTCTCAACTACAGGCCTTGCATAAAATCTTCGCACTAACACAACTAAGGGCAAACTTAGTCTGAATTTTTGTTGAGCAAGGTAGGCAAGTGATGGGATTTTTGACATTATGAATGGAATTATTTCCATGACAACAATTTTTTTCAGTATTTTTGTTTTTAGATAAATAAATTATACTGAAATTATTTATAAAATGTTCAGTAATCAAATAACACAGGTCTGCAAAATTCAATCTTTTTTTTGTCACACGAAGACTTATATGTAATTTTGAATGTACTATGATCACATAACAAGAAAATATTAATGAAAAAAAATTGACACGTCAGGTTTCTTTGTGACATTAAAATATATTATTTCTATGAAAAGTTTGAAAATTGCTTGCACTTAGACAATTTTAATTAGATTACCACTCAGAATTGTATAAGGCACAATAGATATTGATAGTTTTTGTGCTTCCGATAGGTCCCTTTTAAGTTTCCACTAGGAATCAGCTAATACGACATCATTTCCCTTGATAAGGCTTCCCTTTACTGAAATGTCCTGATGAAATCTCTCGCCTTGTTTCTTCAATCGCACCACCCAGGTTTTCAGGAAAGAAATCCAAATGTTAGTCCAGAATGTGTATTTACAAGGACATATTGCATTCCCAAGCTTTGTATGAGATCATAAAGTTCATTAAGTAAATCTTTGTAACTTTCTGTCTTATGGTTACCTAAAAAATTTGACGACGCGACGTTAGCATAATATTTCCAGGGGGAATTTCAAGATCATTTAGTCTATGTTAAAGCTCTGATCCTTCATTAGTTTCCGTATTTGGGGACCATGTAAATAAAACAGTTATGTATCATGTAACAAAGCTTCAGTCCAAGCAGAAGAGCAATGATTTTAAAATCACCACAAATTTTTCCAAGAAGGAATTTTATATTTTCGTAGGTCTCTTTCGTATTGGAACCATGAGCTACAGGTACTGAAGGAAGGAAGTTTGTTTCCGTTATATAGCATTTGAGGAGGGAATGAACAACCGCCAGTAACTTGATTCATATTCAAAATTTAATAGGTTCATTACTGCGCAAATGTTATTACATTACATCAAATCATCTCAGATTTCAATTCGTCGCGGTATTGAAAATAAGAAAGTTTTGTCCAGCCGTTTAATCTATTCCCCAAAAGCTTGCGTGTTTTTTTTAGATAAATTTAAATTGGTTCTAGAGGTAATTGGTTCGTAAGTTGGGTGGTTCTCCGCACATACTTTTATGTCTTCAGTAGAAACAGATTGCTGATTTCTTAGTAGATTTAGAGTCGTTGGCACAGGCAATTTGACATTATGTGGTTGCTGATGACAGGTCTGCGTACTTGACGGTATGTTTGGACTTGGTTGGGATACCTTTTATATCAGTCAAACAAAAATAACAATCACTTACATGATCAAATGCAAATGTATATGTAGATCAAAATCACGTATATGAGCTAAAAAATTAATATGTAGCTGTATCAAAAATCTGGGGGTGACTGGAACCAAATAATATTTTTTTTGTTATGAGGGTACATAAACACAATTAAAAATCATAACAAAGTTCATGTGACAAAAACATTGTTTACCAGTGTAATTTCTTAAATAATAATTTAGAAAGACATAATAAATATGGGTAATTCCATGCCAACTCAGCATGAGTGTCCACCCGCCCATCACGGATTTTAAATTCGACTTCACAGGCGTCTTCTACACTTAAAAACAACACATTTTAGTACAGGAAATGTAGACAAAATCGTATAAGATTTCGAAAAGAATTACATCAGTCTTGATTTTTTGCCCATCGGTAGAAAGCAACTCAAAGAACATAATTTGAGTACATCGACCGCCCCCTCCCTTGGACTGGCTCAGAAACTCAAAAAGTTTTTGGATTGCGTTTTTCTCTGAAACTATGGGTTTTAGAGAAAAGTTTATTTGACAAAAAATGTAGAGGACATTCCCCCCTACAATTAATGTCATTGAGGTGATGTCGTACGATTCGAAATACGGAAGGTAGGTGGCGCTGAAGTTTTTCAAATTGTGTTTTTTCGGTTTTTCGTGTATAAAAAATTATTGTACAACTAAAGTGTAAATGAAAAAGTTGTTCCTCTCAAAAAAGCTTACAAAATTTATATAAAATTTTTTTTTGTCAGACACCGTTTTTGAGTTATAGCTGGCTGAGTTGTAAAAATTGTATTAGATTGCACGAAGGTACGGTGCATTGTGCATGAATAGTGTAAAAAGGCATTTTTCAGTAATTAATTACTAATTTTACTTATTGTGTTTTTTTCTCACGTCACTCCTTTTTAGTAGTAATTGATAATTATAGTAAGAATCCAACCAATTTTACCAATTAAATTAAACCAATTTTTTATTATTCTTAAATTGACCCATTGATATGTAGTAATTTTTTTGATTGACTAAGATACATATATGCTGAAAAACTGTGTGTTCGGTTAAAATGTTTGTTATTAGACATTTTTTCCCAGTATTTGCAAAATATAGTGATAGAACATATTAACAATCACTCCATTTGGTGAAAATTCAGAGTTTGAACTAAAATAGCCTAAAAAATCAACTTTGTTGGCCCAAAGTACAAAAGACCATGATATATTCGTAAACTTCAATTTAAACCTATCGATTTCATGTGAAACTAAATTTTTTGAAGTATACCCATTTTGAGATATTTTAAGTTGAAAAAAAGACGATTTTTTTCATAAAAACGCCATTTTGGACAATTAGATCTAAAAATTTCGCTACGGCAATGCCATAAATCCATTCGTCAGAAAATTTCCTATCGGAATAGTGTATTTTTACATTTTTTTACTATTCACTATTTGCCAATTTAGAAGAAAATTCATTTATCGTGACTTCTGACTTCGAAAAAAACATAAAATAAAGAATAGATTATAAAAATCAATAGAATCAACGAAAAAATCTGATATTCGGCAAAATGTGTTGTTTTTAAGTGTAGAAGACGCCTGTGAAGTCGAAATTAAAATCCGTGATGGGCGGGTGGACACTAATGCTGAGTTGGCATGGAATTACCCATATGCATTTTCATTATAAAACATGTAAATGCATTTTAAAATTTTAGTACGGAAGAGTTATGTTATGAAAAGTGTAATATTGAATTAACTAACTTTTGAGATCACAAGAAAAGGATTCATAGATGCTTTTGCGAAAAATCTAAAACAACTTTTCTTAGTGTCACCTTTGAAAGGAGAAAAGATATTAGGACTTGATTTCAAATGGTGTAAACTTGCTCTCATATTTGAAACCACAGAAGTTATAGATACCGGTGTTATCTTCAAACTAATTTATCCGGAACGTAAAATTCTATACAGTTTTCACCAGCGCCCCGTAAAGGGGCCTATCCACTAGCAAGCATGCATGACATCCTCCTCATCATCTCCACTTCCCGTTTATCTAAAAGCTCGTTCTTGCATGTCATGCATGCTCGCTAGAGGATAGGAGCCTTTAGCCGCTTATTGCGTTTCCAGCTCATACGCCGAGGACGAGGGGTTGGATTTTAGGAGCCACATTATTGTTAGCATTTCTTTAACTCACTACAATTTAACAAATGTTTCAAATAAGTGAAATACTAGCAATAAAATTTAACAAAATAAATAATATTCAAATAAATCAAAATCAAAGACTATTTATAAAATTGGTAAAACTAGAGCTACTTAGGGTATATAAAACAAGCTTGTTAGTTTCACTTAAGTACTTCCACATTTAAATAAATTATTCACGATGCAATTTATTATTACTACATTTTTATAAAATTCAAAATTTTGTATATGGAAACCGACGTAATTCCTTTTTAATCAATTTAGCGCCTTCACCATAACCTCATATTTTTCGATTATATTCTGTAAAAAATAATTCTGACTTATGGTAAAGACGTTTTACCGTAAACGCACAATTTAACCACTTTAACTAACCACTTCCCTATTTAATTTTAAAATAAGAATATTCTTATTATAAATAAACAAAAAATATAAAAACCATTTTTACTAAACTGAACAAATATTTCAAATTTTCACATAAAAAAAGGTATTTCGGTAGCACTTTCACTATATAGCTTTATTATAATACCTTACCACTATTTATCTTTATAATTTCACTTTTATTTTACTTTATTCATTGCACAATATCGATTTATTTACTTTCCGACACATAAAAACCGGCCCGATTCGCGCACTTTTCATATAAATCTGACAGTTCTTCAGCAAACTTTCAGACTACGTCACACATATGCAAAAATTTACAGCACGGCCTGTAGTTGCGAGGGTCTTGTCCCAGTAGGGAAAATCGCAAGTACTTACTCTGGGAGGTATATTGGGAAGTACTTCTTTATTTAGTGGCTTCGTTAATACCAAAGAAGTACTTCTGTAATGGCTTACTAATAATGCAGAGAAAAATGGGTTTGGCGACCGTGCGTTTGATTTCGCGCGAAAAGCGTGTTCAAAAACCTCGTAGCTTGTCGTTTTCTTTCTTAATCATCTCAGTCACGTTTTACTTCTCAAAAAAGCGGAACGTGTTGTTGCGCAATATAAATTCCATAGTCCAGTCAAAATAGATATTTGATTGCCAGATAATTCGGAAGTTGCTGAAAATTGATGCAGCCCTTAAAAACAACATTATAAATAAAATGTCGAGTCTGCCACGCGACCGGTCGCCGGGAATTATTTTAATTCAAAATCAAAAGGCCACAATATACGTTTCTTGCAAATATCTCTTTAATGGTAAGTCTTATCATAAAACAGTTTTTACAAACAGTTTTCCTATCAGGGAAAAGCCCATCTTGAACTCACTAGCGGTCAATCGTGTTCTCGCCGCTGGTTTCAGGATGAATTACAAGAAGTAATTAGCAGCGTTGGCAGCATCAGCATTTGTAAATAAAAGTTTTGTTGAAGGCCGACAAATAGGCGTAGAAACCATGAAGACGAAAGGAATTCACAGACGAAACCGACAGGACAACAAAACAGCAATAAAAGCAGGTATGAAAAAATAGGTCATTAGCATTTCCGGTCCGGAAAAACGTTTCGTTCCGAAAAACGTTCATGGAATATATGTCGTTATTGAAAAAGTAGGAATACCCAAAAAATAAAACCAAGTTAAGGAAAGGGTTTAGGAACCAAAAAAAACAATTGTTTACTGCACGTCATCGCGACCTGATGAATTTAACGCTGGTTTCCAAAATATTCAATGAAAGTTTCAAAGTAAAGATAATAAGTTTTGACAATATTGTGAGTGTTAATGAGTTTTTCAGTATACTAGTGAGTGCAAAAATACAGAAGACAGAAGAAGACGCCTTATATTGTTTACAAAAGGATCACAAATTGATAATTATAAAGGTAGGTTTTTATATATATTTTTGAATTTTAAACTATTTCAATTATTTTGCATAGAAAAATCTAAGTAATTTACTTACAAAATGTCGGGCCTTAGTAAACGAAATCTTAGGCGTTTGATTCAAAAGGAGAGGGAATTATTAGCGCGGCAAATGAATGAGGGAAGTGAAAACTTGACGCCAGAAATTTTGACGTCTAGCCCAGGTGGAAGTGCGGACAATGAAGATTTTGCGCCAGAACTATCGAATACGAGTCCAAGTGCAATTAAAGAAGATGAAAACGCGCCTGTAATTCAAAAAGATGAAAACGCATGTGACACTGAAAACAACCTTTCGAGAAAATTGAAAGAATGGTTCATTAGGTTTAGCCCGTCCAGAGCAAGTTTTGAGTCCCTTTTATGTATTCTTAAATCGGAAAACCTTAACGTATCTTTGAATTACAAAAGTGTGTTTAAAAGGGATAAAATTGTTACGAAATCTGTTGCCCCAGGACATTATTACCATAACGGTATTAAAAATGAATTGCAAAAACTTGGTGACATGATTGCAGATACCGATGAGATAGTTGTAGATGTGGGCACTGATGGCCTTCCGCTTTTTAAAAGTTCCTCAATAAATTTGTGGCCTATTACGGGAAAGGTAATAAACATTCCTGATGTAAAAGTATTTTTAATTGGTACATATTGCGGTAGGATCAAACCAAATAGTGTTGACGCATTTCTGCACGATTTTGTATGCGAAGTAAGAGATCTCATGACCAACGGTATTGAAATCAATGGTAAAGTGCTACAATTTAAAATCCGCGCATTCATTTGCGACGCTCCAGCCCAAGCATACATACGAGGCGTAGTAGGACATACATCCCTTAATGGATGCACCAAATGTACCCAAGTAGGTTAGTGGATTGAAAATGTTGTGACCTACTCTGCCACAATAGGAAATTTGATAACAGATCAGGACTTCTCCTATAGAAGATATGTAGCTATACATAAACACGCTTTTGCTTCCCAGCAAAGTCCGTTGGAAAGAATAAATATCAAGATGATAAGTCAATTTCCGGTAGATATCATGCATGTAATTGATTTGGGTATCGTAAGAAAAATAATTATGAGACTAATGACTAACAAAACAGAGTTTAAAATAAATTCGGAAGGCAAGAAACGTCTATCTGATAAGTTAGTAGCGCTTTCCCCTTTCATATCCAAAGAACTTGTCAGAAAGCCTCGATCATTGGATGAAGTTTTAAGATGGAAGGCTACGGAGTATCGACAATTCATATTATATACTGGTATATTGGTTTTAAATACAATTGTTCTACTTTTGCATTGCGGTTATCGTTTGCTATTGTGTCCGAAGAGTTTTCGCAGTAACATTAGCGCTGCAAAGGAAATGCTCCAGTTATTCGTCGAAAACTTCCTTTTGGTTTTTGGTCGAAGCAGTGCAACATACAATGTCCACAGCCTTCTTCATCTTACAGATAGTGTTGAAAAATATGGAGTGCCTACAACTTTTTCAGCGTACGCTTTCGAAAAATTTTTGCAGACATTGAAAAAAAAAATTAAGAATCCATCAAACATATTGCAACAAATAGGGAACAAAATTAAACAAGACACTTTGAATCAAGACAAAAAATTTGAAGGCTTTAAAAAAGATAAGGAAGGAATCATCGAATCATCGAATCATCGTCTCAAAGAACCAAATAAAATTTGTTGTATAAAACCATACATTCCAATTAAAATAACGAAGTTCATAGAAACTACTGATGAAAAGTTCATTGTCGGTAAGCGAATGTGCAACTTAAGAAATTTCTTTGATGAACCAGTGCCTTCAATATCTGCCTTAGGAATATCTGTCGCAGAATTTGATGAAAATGTGGAAGAAGAAAGCTTCAGTTTCAACGATATTTCCTGTAAACTTGTCTGTCTACCATACGAAGATGAACATTTGTTGATCCCTATTCTGCACGGTTGTATATAAATTTTGTTAGCCTTCCATATTTCAAAATTAATACATAATTTAATAAATGTATTTTTCAGTTAAAATGTCTTCCGACCAAAGCAGCAGCAGCAGCCCACAAATCCGCAGAAGCAATGCCACTATACGCGAAAGTATATATGGGGGGAGATCCAACAATTGTGCGGGATGTTCAAGTGTGTATTTCCTAAATAAAAATTATTTTAATAATTATTTGTAAATATTTTCCAGACAATACAGAGATGAAAACATATATAGAGCAGAAATTCGGAGAACTGACATGTACGTAGTGGCAAATGAATATGTAATCGCAATTAAAACAAACTTTTATTTACAGCCAAAATTGAAGACCAAAATAAAAAAACTCTGGATATTTTGGCGGCACAAGGTGCATTAATAAAAAAATTGGTACAGGTAGAGCATGATAGCTTAGGAAGAACCTCCATATTTCCCCTAAAAAATCTAGAAGAGTTGCAGACTTTGGAGAAGGACATCACTAATGAAACTAAGCCTAGTTATGTGAGTATTTCAAATTTGCAATCCATAATCACGCATTTACCAAACTAATATATTATTCACCATATGACTTGACTTAAAATATTAATTCTTGATATATTCTAGGTTCGAGCAGTTCGAAAAATTATCAGAGGGAAAGGGCTTTCAAAAAGCCTTGGAAAATTAATAGGGGACGACATAATAACAACCTACAACTATGCAGGGACACACAACAAAAAAAGATTTATGGATTTTGCTTTGATCAATGATATATTTAAAGGTAAAAAACAAAAATTATTCCTAATACAATTTGTAAACCTATATTTTTTGCAGAAGCAGCAGAAGCAGAAAATGGCTGTGATTACAACAAGGAAATCCGAAAAATGACTGCACCAGTTATAAGTAATGCAGAATGGAGGCGATTGGTTACCACCTATGACATCGCCATGCAAATGTAATGCCTTATCTCCACTTGCTGTAATCTGAACGAGAACTAGTTGCTACTCCTTAGAACTACTTTCGGAATCGATTGGGTAATTACTTGCTTTCCCTAATGGGATGGTGAAACCAGAGAATGTTTGGGTGAACAAATGATGGAAAATGATGGAAGAAAAACTGTCTTCCCGGCGACGCCTTGCTTATAAAACCGGTTTTTGTTTTGATACACTTGACACACTTTGACTACACTAAAAGATCACCAGTAAACCTTTTTCGTCTGAATCCGTACCGTTTGCCATTAGGATGGATTCTAGAAGCCCCATAAGCATTTTTTGATTATCGCCTCCATGGGGTTTGGAGAGAATAGAAATGAATGGTATTGGGCGGTAGTTGATACGAGTCATACTTTTTCGGTATAGACTTATGTGGACGTTTCCAAGAGTCTGGGATGCCGAAACCTGTTGAATTTCAAACACGATGACATCGGCTCGAAATAGAGACTGCTGAAGATAACAGTTACAATAGTCCAAGACTGGTTAGAAACTTTTTCGAAATAGCACTTCAATTTTATAATTCCTATAGGCAAGTATTTGGAAACTCTGAAATATTGACTAATAAGAGAATTTATATTTAGATTTTATCATTCATTTACTTCTCTAAAATATGAACATTAAAAATGTATACATATAGTCCGGGGAAATTAGCAAAAAAAACGCACGAAAGGAGACAAAATTCGGAAATGGTTGAAAATTGGTCCACAGCTTCCTTGGGACTTTTTAAGAAAACAATTTCGGAATCACAAAAAAACAAAATGGCCGCCGGAAATATAGCGGTTTTCCAGTGTTTTCCTTGTATCTCGGTTTCTATAAGTCGTACAACCCCGTACAAAGGCCCTAAATGTTTACAATGAAATTCTCTTTAACTTTAGTTCTTACAAAGATGTGGAGCCGATTAACCCTTTCAAAGTTATTCAAGGTCAAAGTTATCAAAAATCACTTTTTGGCAAAAACATCACTTAAAAACTGGTTTTTCAGAAAAATTTTTTTGATCAGTCAATACAAAACGTTATTGCCTACAAAAAAGCCTCTTGTAATTTTTTCGAAAACTTAACCATTTCGAAGTTATTCAAGGTCAAAGTTTCAAAACATCAGTTTTTGGTTAAAAAATGACTCAGAAACTGATTATTGAGAAATTTTTTTGTTCTATTTATACAAAATATTATTGCTTACCCTAATGACACCCTTGCCATTTTTTCGAAAACTTTTCGAAAATTTTTGCAAAAATCAATAGTTAGTGATTTTTGGCCGAAAAGTGATTTTTGGAAAATTTGACCTTGAATAACTTCGAAAGGGTTAAGTTTACGAAAAAATGAAACAAGGCTTTTTTGTAGGCAATAACGTTTCCTATTGACTGATCAAAAAAAAATTTCGAACAAATCAGTTTTAGAGTGATGTTTTCGCCAAAAAGTGATTTTTGGAAAATTTGACCTTGAATAACTTCGAAAGGGTTAATCGGGTCAACATCTTCGTAAGAACTAAAGTTGTAGAGAATTTAATTGTCAACATTTAGAGCCTTTGTACGCGGTTGTACGACATATAGAAACTGAGATACAAGGAAAACACCGGAAAACCGCTATATTTCCGGCGGCCATCTTGTTTTTTTTGTGATTCCGAAATTGTTTTCTTAAAAAGTCCCAAGGAAGCTGTGGACCAATTTTCAGCCATTTCCGAATTTTGTCTCCTTTAAATGCTAATTTCCCAGGACTAATAGTATACGAAGGCTTGTTGTAATTTTTGTTATTATTTTTATGTGTCAGTCAAACCCTATTAATATAGACATACGTTCTATGTGTAATATAAAAAAAACACTTTATCCGTATAAAATCAACGCTTTTAATAAAGCTTCATGAAATCCCTTTCTCTCACATTTTAACCTTATTAAAAATATAGTGAAATTTTTATTAAGCTTTTATAGCAATAAAAAATGCATAAAAAACTGAAAACACTATTAAAACTCCGCTTTATAAAGAATATTTTATTAATGATTTGCCTTCGGAACATTATAACGAACCAAAAGTCTCCAGAGATATTTTGCGCATAAAATGATGTTATGGAAAATATTACCCTACGAGAAATGTGTTATTGTCACATTCGTTTTCTTTTGACATTACTGACTTGAAATTGAAAAATTTTCCATTTTCATGACATTCATGCATAGAAATATAACATATAGCATCTTTATATCCGTCCATGTTTATGCAGAAAATCGATTTCACCTTCAATAACTTTTAAAGTAAAACATAAAAAGACCATAACGAAGAATTTGAATTCCCCAACACTGCGCGCCGCCCCCAAAGTAAATGTGCAGATTGTGGATCCATAAAGGAATGGTTAAGTTTCAATGGAGTTAAAATGAATGTAATCAACTTGATCCAGTATTATGATGATATAAAAGGACGTGAAGCTTCATAGAGCAAAAGTTAATAGTTGATAAATATATGTATGGATATGGATATATGCACAATACAAAAGGATGTGAAACACCTTTCTCACCTGTCGGCGTCATCCCTACTGAAAATGAAATCAGGATTGTATTGTTCAAAACTCTCTTTTGACTGCAAGTTAACGGCTGATGAAGCACTCTGACGTCTGGCAGCAACTTTCCTGTATACACGGAAATTGCATTAAGGATAGTAAAGCGAGACCTTTAAAGGTAAATGTGGCTCTGCAGGACTAAAACACTCGGTGACTTCATCTAAGACTTACAAAGAGTGTCTATAGTAGTGCTACGAGTAAATGCAACCCGCGGTTATTGTGCCCAGGTCTAATGGTTGAGTATGGCAAAATCATGGAGCGACTTTGTTAGGAAAGACGTTATATTACTTATCCTTGGATATACTTCATCCGAGGAAGTTGAATGGACTCACATTGAAAGGGGATTGAGACTTCGTTCAGATCCATTATGGTATTGATAACGTCTTTAGATAATATTCAGTAACATATCCCAAAAGGCTAATCGTATTACAAAAGGAGTAGGCTACATTTCCTGTTGTTCTTCCCAAGGCTGAACTTGAATTCAAATTCATCCATATTTCCTGAAATTTCGTACTTTTGGATTGATGCGTGGATTAAGAATCGAAATTTATTTATACCAGGAAAAGAGCACTCCGTCCATCAATTGTGTTTTTTGAAGTAGAAAAGTAAAATACACAGCTTCAAATTCAGCTGAAAAGAGAGAATTCACTAAAACCCATCATTCCTTAGTCAGACCCTTTTTAGATTCGCAATTTTCTGTTTTGAGCGAAAACATAAAACATTGCAAACATTTTTATGAAGGGCCACTGGCCACAATTTAACCTATGTATAGATGTACTAAATAAAACGGTATTTTTTGACGTATCAATGAAATTAGCAAAAAAAATTCAGGCTTAAGCACAGGAAACAATCTTTCTATATTACCAGCCTGGCCCCATAAGGCACTCCAGATTAGTGTTGAGCCGGACTTACACGGGGCAGTACATTTGTCCCTTACACGATGTAAATTGTACTGAGGCCTCAATTTTTTTAAATGTTCCGGTTCAAAAATAATGTCCTACGGGTATATGAGCGTGTATCGAGATAAATGAAGCGAGGTGTGATTGTAAATTACTTAGTGGAGAGACATTTCTTCCTTATTTTGCAGTAGTAAAATATCCAATTTGAACTGCGGCGAGGTGAGATTGTAAACACGAACTGGAGAGACACTTTCCTCCTTCTTTTGCGACACAAAAATTTCCAATTTGAACTGCTGCGAGGTGAGTTTGTAAATACGAACTGGTGGTTTTGTCCTGAAGAGACAGTTCTTACATTTCTCGACGGAGTGAAATTTTGTACTGGAAAGACAATTCTTACATTTTTCGAGGGAGTGAAGTTTTGTCCTGAAGAGACAATTCTTACATTTCTCGAGGGAGTGAAATTTTGTACTGGAGAGACAATTCTTACATTTTTCGAGGAAGTGAAGTTTTGTCCTGAAGAGACAATTCTTACATTTCTCGAGGGAGTGAAATTTTGTACTGGAGAGACAATTCTTACATTTTTTGAGGGAGTGAAATTTTGTGCTAGAGAGACATTTATTACTTCTTGAAATTAGGCGAGGTGGGATTGCAAAATATAAATATAGGGCCACGGACAACTAATTAGAAACAGTTTCATACAAATTGCATTTATACAGTTTTTATGTAGGAATCAAATTAAGAATTCCCACCACCTCCTCTTAATAATGAATTCCTAACAGGATTGCTACATAAAAACATAAAAAATGTATAAATGCAATTTTTATGAAACTGTTTCTAATTAGTTGTCCGTGGCTGTACATTGTGGAGGCATAGATTTCTTAGTTACTCTAAGGCAGTTTAATGAATATTAGAATTAAACTTGTAAAAAAGCACTTCATTGGTATATATTTTCTTTCTTTTTTTTAATCTGCTTGTTTTTGTCATTTTGGCATTACAATAGCACCTCGTCTCATTTGAAGTATGACATTGTACTGGCACAAAAAAAAGAGGCACCTCTTACAAACTCATTTTATAATCGTGTCCTACCCAACACTACTTAAGATGGACCTACACCATGCCTAAGGTTCTTCCTCCACCTTGTGCAAGACTTTCATGGAGAAGCATTTTATCCTTGCACTTATTCAGGAGCCTTGGGTAACTGGTGGCAAAGCCACAGGACTTACCACCGGTTCAAGTAAGCTAATTAATTGACAGTCGGGTCACTTATCCCGCGTTATCAACTTTATCTTTAGAGATCTAGTAGCGATTTCGATAGCAGTTCCTACAGCCAGCAGTTGCCAGGAAATCGTCCTTCTTGCGTCCGCTTATTTTCCGGGCGATATATAAGTTTTTAAGTTCAATTACGATTTTTTAAACACCAAATTAAATTTTTTTCAAACCAAATTCAATTTGATCAAGTTCAAATTAAAATTTTTAAAATAAAATTCAATTTTTTAGAAGTCAAATTAAATTTTGTAAAGTTCAAACGCAATTTATTAAAGTACAAATTCAATTTTTTTGAGCCCAAAATCAATTTTTTGAAGTTCAAATTCAATTTTTTCAAACTCAACTCCAATTTTTTATAGTTTAAATTAAATATATTAAAACTCATGTAATAAACAACATAATTAAAGAAATTAGCAAAAACATAATAAATACAAAAAGCACTTAATGAAGTGGTTCTCCCGATACAGCTATTGACAAAGTCATGGTCATATCGACATAATAATATTGTTGCAATCTGCCGGGTAACAGATTTCACAAATTGTTCAATTACAAAATTCAAATTATTCTCTGGATCTGCCAACAAATTACGCGCACACAATTTTGTTTTTGAGAAAACTTTTTCAATTGAGTTTAACATAGGAGAGTATGGTGGAAGAAATATTAAAGTATGTCCCGACTCAGCAATTTTATCACGCACCATTTGCTTTTTGTGTATTTTTGCGTTGTCTAAAACCAACCATGCTCTCGTGATGTTAGACTCAGATAATTTAAGAAAAAGTTGTTCAAGAAAATATGTAAAATGTTTGTATTAACTGTTGCGTTTGCAACTACATCTTTATACATATGTATAAAAGTCCGTGTATATTCATGGCGACAATCAGAGAAACTTTTCGTCCTACAATATTAAACCTTATATGTTGCTTATTACTGAGTTTTAATATATTTAATTTAAAGTTTAAAAATTGAATTCGAGTTTGTTGAATTTGAACTTCAAAAAATTGATTTTGGGCTTAAAAAAATTGAATTTGTACTTTAATAAAGCCTAGTATGCTGTTGAAGCGAAATGAAAATTTCCTATCAAACTCTATGTAAAAAAAACGCACGCGAAAAGTGCCACCGAAATTTTCGCTTCCGATTTCGTTTAGCAGTACGCTGTTCAAACGAAAAATCACAACTTTTTCGGGATAAAGGTAAATGGATCTGCGTATGTGGAGACTTTTTTCGCACCGAAATAATGTTTTAATATTTATTTCGGGCCGAAATTTTGACAGTACTCAAGTGTGAAGTGAAAAAGTGACAAGTGTGATTTAAATAAAAGTAGATTGAAATGGAAATAGGATTTTTTTAAGATTTTGAAGCGGAAGTATTCAGATTAACAGTTTTTTAACGTAAACTCTCCATTCTATTCTCCAATTATTTTTCGTGTGTAGAGATATATATCCAAAACGCAAACGAAAATTTCGCTTCAACAGCATACTAGGCTTAAATTGCGTTTGAACTTTACAAAATTTAATTTGACTACTAAAAAATTGAATTTAATTTTAAAAAATTGAATTTGAACTTGATAAAATTGAGTTTGGTTTGAAAAAAATTTAATTTGGTGTTTAAATAATCGGTGTTTAATAATCGGCCACCATCTAAGCACCGAATTGGTGTAAGTCCCAGAAACTTATGGTCTCGCAATCAGACCTGCTCGCCGCCGCTATCAGCTCAGTATGTGAACTGGAGATGGGTGCCACGCAGCTCACTGAGGTCCTGATATCCTCCTACCGTGGCAGACAGACTGGCTGCAATGCGAAGGAAAGTTAGGAGATTGTTCAAGAGGACAAAACATGCTAGGCAATGGGAAGAATACAGGTTCACCCTAACAGCCTGCAACAAGGAATTCCGACGATTGAAAACGATTGCCTGGAGAAAGCATTGTGACTGCCAGCAGACTCTACTACTAACTAACTGCAACTAGACTCCAAAAGGAGGATGGGTCATGCACCTCTAACCATGAAGAAACTTTGAGGTGCCTGCTCAGCAAGCACTTTCCAGGAACGCTTATCCCCTGGTTGCTGGGTATAGTCATAAGGACCATTGACCTCTGATATTCCTGGGAACATATTCCACCCGGACAAGGTTAAATGGGTGTGGCCTCTTTTGAACTATACAAAACTCCGGGGGAGATGTAAATTTCCCGGCCATCCTTCTCCTTCAGCCAGCTTCAGTTGGGGATACATTCCAACCATCTGGAGGAGAGCCGTGATAATTTTTATCCCTAAACTGGGCAACAGGCATCTGGAGCTACCTAAACCGTTCAGATCTATCAACTTATTCTTTTTTCTTTGGAAAACGATGAGAAGGCTGCTAGACTTTCACATCAGGTGCAAGGTCTCCCTTCCTCTACATAGCTCACAGTTCGCTTACTCAAAGAGTAAAGGCCGAGTTATATTAATGAGAGAACAACGTTATGAGAACGAGACGAGTATCCCAGGCGGTGCCAAAAACTTTTCCATAGCAGGATTTCAAATGCCGCAATGCACAATGTTACGCGAGATGAGAGAATTTCGAAAGATTGAAATTTTCACGCAGTGAGATGCGATGACAGACCATATTATGTTTATTTTCATATTTAGACGAACAACATGCAGAGAATTAATGTAGAAAACATAGGAAATAGATTGAACACAAATTACTTTTAAACATATAAAAAAATATAAAATTTTATTGAATTTGACATATCTATAACGACTCGCAAATTTTTGGATAATCCACTACAAAAATTCAAAAGAGGGCCATCTGTGGGTCGATTAATTATTACAAAAAGTTCGCTTTTAGGGGTTTTCCCGCTGTCTTAAGGTAACAGCTGATTTTGATTTTAATTTTATTTGAAAATTACAAAAAAATATTACTTGTTTCCAAATTAACCGATTGAGAAACCGGCAACACGGATTGCCGTGTCTCGAGGCAATCATAACCAACGACACACGGACGTCGTTACGACAATAATTCGTGGTTTCGACGAATATTCACTGTCGTAACGATAAAAACCGACTAAGCAAATTACTATGAAAGCTCAAATAGGAGGCATCTGTCGGTCGATAGATTATTACGAAAAGCTCGATTTTAGGCGTTTTCCCAGTGTCATGATTTAAATTTTATAAATTAATAAAAAATATAATTGTGTATTAAAGAAAACAAGACAGAAGTGAAACTTCGCGTACAATAATAAAGAACATATAGACATATATGAACAAATTTAAATAAATTGTAAATATTTTCCTGCTGGTTTGGTAGAATTTATTTATATGGCATCACTTAATTCCCATCATAGCTGTCGCTGTCAGCTACTTTGTTGAAGCAGTGTGGAAAATTGCTCTTTTGTCGGTGACCTTCGCGAAATTCACCAGCTTAAGTTGTTAAAATCCAAAATGTTAAAGGAAATATAGTGGAAACCAAATTGTTAGTATACTTGTGCATTCATTCAATTATGAAATTAGTGTTACAAAACTTGCACATTAAAGTGACAGCTGTAAACCTGGTGAGAAGGCAACTTCCGTTTCATACGGCTGTCCTTGTTTTCGTTTCCAATTCTGAATTCACTCGTACCTGCTCGAATCGCCAGAACGGGATAAGGGACCTTTCACTTCGAAATCCTCGGAACGAGAGCATGGCAGTTTCACTTCAAAAATATTACTTGTTTCCAGATTAGCCAATTGACAGACCGGCAGGTGAACAACGACTTAGGAAGGAAACACTACCCAAGTGTCAAAACATAACGACGAATTTGATCGATAACGACGATTTTACTGTGTGTCACCCTCTAAAACGACATTCGTCGTAACGTCGAATTTTCGCCGTAACGACGGTGCCTTGTGTCTTCGAATAACACTGGATATGATTCTATTTCTAGATCACTCGCTTTCAGATACCTAGATCCCCATACAATTGAGTGGACAAATGCCATGCTTTTAGGGCGTGACAAGGCTATCAAGGGCTGCCCTCAAGGTGGATTACTGTCCAGTTTACGCTGATCACTCTGTTTGAGGATGAATTATTACAGAGGTGTACTATGGAGGGCCTATTAATAAGGCTGTCCTAGTACTTTTCTCCAAATTTACAAAGTGCACGTAAGTCCTATTTGTATCCAGGGTACCACGGTCAACTGGGCTACGCCATCAGTAAAGCCAGTAGCCACATGGGCCTGTTCCGTTATACGAAGAAAAAGATATCCACAATATGGTTGAAGAAATTTTCACAAGAAATTAAATCCACGAACGGCTTAAGAGCTCAATGGTAGCAAAATATCTTCTAAATGACATTCAAGGGAATGTCTCATTCGCAGACATTCAAAGTGGCTTACTGAAGTTCACCGGTGCACTGCAATCCCCAGAATATTTTTTTCGTGTGAATTTAACATACTACACACTTCATAAGCGTGTAAATTCGGCCAATCGTGTTAAAATAAAGCGTTTTAGGAATAAACCGTGTTAAAATAATGAGGATAAAAAGACATACGTGTAAAAATCACACACGTTTAGCGTATAATATTTTTTACACGCTAAATAAATTGTAACGTTTTATCGTTTACGTCTTAAACGTGTGAAAATCACACATTATGTGTCATTTCACGCACATCACTAAATTAACACGCATGAGAAGATAACTTATATAACAGGTTGTAATTCTTCACGGTATACAGAAACAAGGTAATGTAAAAGAGAAATGTCATTTGAATGCTGACGTCACTCGGCAAGTCTTCCCCATACAAAATCGAAATTGTTGTTGTTGTTTTCTATATTAACTTGCCGGGTGACGTCGGCTTTTTCTACGATATTCGTACGATATTCGAGCTGTCAGTCTCTTTTACACTACCTTGTTTCTGTATACCGTGGTAATTCTTTATTTTAATACTCAATGACCAAAGAGCTCTACGACCTCTCTTTACAGTCAGTCACCCTGCAAACATTTCGATTCGGCAACGATTCGAGAACGATTTGCCAAAAGCGAAAGCTTGCTTCGATCTCGGACTCGTTAACGACTCATAAACGAATTCGAAGGCAATAAAAGCGGAGCAAGAGATCGAATCGCTTTCTCGTGCTGATAACGAATCGCATGCTCGTATCGATAGCAAATCGCTTCTGCGCCGAAAATCACTCCGCCGAGCAAAACAAGTCAAAAGCTCAAACTTTCCAAACAAATCGTTGAAGAGAAGCCAAAGACTCTCAAAATTCCTCTCAATAGGACTTCAAATCGGTGAAATGACGTTATGTTGTTAGTGTAATTTGGAGATTTGAAGTCCCATTCAGGGGAAATCGGCTCTCAATATTTTTCTACAGCATGAAGGCTTTGGGAGAAACAAATCAACCAGGAAAGCTTTCATTTTGCGTTTTGAATCTTTTTCTCGTACCCTTCGCAAGTATTTTTCGAATCGAGAATGGTCCGAGAAAGCGAGCCTCCGAGAAATTGTTTGCAGGGCAGTAACAGAAGGGCATCGAGACAAGTCGTTGTAGTTTACATCAAAAATTATAAGCTTTCGGTATCGATTTTTCTAAGTTTACTCCCTGCAAAAAGACGCTCAAAAAGCTTTACTCAAAAGCTTCAAAGCAATACATATTTGGTGTGTTTTAAACACGCATTAAGTGTGCTAAAACACACTTTTCGAGTATTAAAAATTAACACAATTTAAAAGCGTAAAAAGTGACTACATGATTTTACACGCGAAATGCGTTTTAAAATCACACACTTGGGTTTGTAGTGTGGTTCCGTCCGTCAGAAGGCGTCCAAGGGTCTATCTAGAGACCATCAATATTTCACGGTCCTCGCAACTTTCGGCGAACTCTAAAGAAAGAAGCGATGATACTGACGATCCTCCAAGCCTGCAATGCAATTAGTCTCAAACCTATACATGGATGTAGCATTAAAATTTTTATTTATAGAAGTCCTATAGAAGCTCTAAGCTTGATGATGGTGTGCTCTAAGCTAG
Organism: Thereva nobilitata; assembly: GCA_963855945.1. Lineage (NCBI taxonomy): Eukaryota > Metazoa > Arthropoda > Insecta > Diptera > Therevidae > Thereva > Thereva nobilitata. The sequence goes on from OY979694.1 coordinate 67,892,663, forward strand.
TAAAGCTATGCGAGCTGAGCAAAATGGACTTGGTAGAAGACATAACGTGACTCTCGTTTGTGTTCGACATAAGAATGTAGATGTGAGCGAAAATGCCGACTACTTAGTCAAGCTTTTCGGGCTAGGTTAGCAGCCGAATAGGCGGGGTCAAAAACGCAACTTCTGATTACCATTTGTTAAAGCAAGGCAGCCAAAACTGGAGCTCACTGGAGACCTGTTTTATATTTAGGATGACTTGGACTACTTACAACAGAGAAAGAACAATGGACCCTGAAGAGTTGTTTCCAGAATTACGAGAACCACCACAGGACATTGGCCCACGCTGCCAAGATGGGTACCTCACACTATGTCTGCTGCCAAAGCTACTGAGAGACTTATAGTAGTTAACTTTCTTTGTAAATGGACGGCTCTACACTGCAAACCCAAGTGTGTGATTTTAAAACGCATTTCGCGTGTAAAATCATGTAGTCACCTTTTACGTGTTTAAAATGTGTTAATATTTAACACGCGAATAGTGTGTAACGCATTGAGTCGTTTGTTTTTAACACACCAAATATGTATTACTTTGGATTTTTTGAGTGAAGCTTTTTTATTGTCGAGTAAACCTAGAAAAGTATTCAAGGTAAGCCCAAAATGTTTGATGTAAACAGCAATGACTTGTCTCGACGCCGTTACCCACTGACTGTAAAGATAGGTCCTGGAGCTCTCTGGTCATTGAGTATTTAAATACTGTCATAACTTTCATTTAAGTTATCCTCTTATGCGTGTTAATTTAGTGAAGTGTGTGAAATGACACGTAATGTTTGATTTTCACACGTTTGAGACTTAAAACGATAACGGGGTTTGCAGTGTAACCAAGAGAGGCAACACACTACGCAGCTATGTTCTGGAAAACTTAAAAGAGATCTTCAGACTAAGGGTCGCTGCACTGATAAGCTTCCTGAACTCCGTATGGATTTAAACAGGTAAAACTTTCGGTCAGCCAACCACCAAACTTTAGATACTCGAGCTGTGACATCAAAATGGCGCGCCAAACCCTAGTACGTAACTTAACCTAACACCAATCAAAGTCAAACTTTGTAAATTGATTTGGTTCAAAGTTAGCTGAATATTTTAGCGCCACATTACTCGCTATTACCTATGAACAAAAGAAAATCAATTTTAATCCCTTACAAGAAACAATTTTCTTGCTTCTTATATAATATGAAAGCCTGAACTAATGCGATTAAACTTGAGCTTATAACCCGACCAGTTTTATTCCATCAGAAGATTTTCGTATCCTTTCAGAAGTTTTTTGTATAACAATTCACTTAATAACAAAAAGAGATTTTCATCAGGGTCCTTCTGAGCATAATCTTCCACATCTACAGTAATATTCTAAATAGGAAAAGGCAATCCACCGAGAGCCCCTCATCTCCTTCAAGCCTTATCCAGCAGCATTCTTTCGTGAGAAGATTCAAAGGAGATAAGCTGACGAAATGTAAATTTTCCAAAAGACCCTATTTTATTTAGGGGCGACATATTAACATCAATTGATCCCAGTTCCATTGAACGAATAGCAGTTTTTTGGGGTATTCTTTTTTTTTGATAGCTTTTACTTCTTTGTTTCTTAAGCATCTGCCTATCAAATGTCATGGGATATCTGGTGAGGAAAAATGAGGAGGAGGGTCGGGTACGTGGAAGGAAGTTTAGGCTCCCGAAGTATCCAAAGAATCTTTACTGAGACAATGTTGATATATTTAAAACTGCCAGACCTCGGTTTCATGGCAGATACTACATGAACCCTTAGGGGATGACTTAGATCGATAGTAATTTATGAAAAAATTCTCATTATCTCTTACCCCACAAATCTTAAATTTCTTGAATATTTTATACGACGAAAGAGGAAGAAATATCTTACAGGGAATAAGCCAGACCAATGATCGAGTTTCATTTGATGCTTTTTAAATTATTAAATTAAATATGCAAGGAATTTTGTGTCCGTTTTTGTGTAACTGCTGTTAACGATTTGTGTTTAGGTTTTGTTATAGCTTAATGAAAGATTATGAGCCCATTTTCCACGAACTTAAGAAAATTAAGTTTATTTTCGAAGCTCAAGTCCTCCGAATAAAACAAATTAAAATAAAATAAAAGTGTAGGATGAATGTACAAAAATAATATTATTACCAAGGAATTATGTCAGTGGTTACGCCATTTTTAACTTATACCTATATTTATGGACAGCTCGAGGCAAACTTGTACTAAAATAAATATTACATTGTTGTGTATCTTTGTTTCATAAAAATGGCACTCATTTGTTCGTTCTTTAACATGCAGAATCTGAATAATATACGAAAGATATGGTAGATCATTTACCATATGCTAATCGACCTGCTCAAACCGGTGTTAGTAGATATTACTAAGGACCGCAATGCATAGAAATGCACGTGTTCAAAAACGGCAGAACTTTCCCTCATACACACGTAATATAAGCTTTTCCATTGAAACACGACATATTTACCGCCATCATGCAACAGATTTTCCAATTAAAATAGCCACAACAAATCTCGGTGTACACGATTAATTTACCCTTAAATCACCTTGAACACGATGCAAAAGGGTTTATCCACCGCATTACCACAAACAGACAGTTTTCAACAACTTTGGAGTTATCCTGTTTTTTTATAACCTAAGGACGCACCTTAGCAAATCTTTGACTTTTTATACATAAATTTTGCCCGTAATCATGCAATAAAAAATAGCCCTTTTAAATAAACCAATGTTAACGAAGCGACAGCCTTCAAATGGGATTAAATTATCTAAAATCCTTGCTGCTGCTGACATTTTCTCGTTCATTCTTGCAAAGTGTAGACGTTACGCCTGGAAATGAGATTCCGGAAATTTTTCTTATAGAAAAAAGTATTCAATTACTTCGTTTGAAAAATGTTTGGAAGATGCTCTTATAATGCTGAGTTAGCATTTTTTTATGCTAAATCGCCTAGGCATCCTTAGTCCTTGAGGCAGTTTGTATACAAGTGAATATAAATTTTGCACCTAGGTAAGAGAGTCATAATGTGCTTATGCTTTATCGGTATATTTTGATCACTTTGAGGGAGGTGAGATTTTACACCATTTAAGTCCTTATGAAAAATTTATGCAACTTTGTCCTGTGCTTCTTTGTAAGCTCTGTTATCAATGAAATTAGAATGAGATTCTCCAACTTGCTTACCATGCTCACAATGGTATTCAGTTGGTAAGTAAGGTAAACGAGACACCTCCTTACAAGGACCGAGAACACAAGAAGACACAGTTGGCGCTGAAGTGGCTCCGTTTAAACCACTCGTGAAAAAACAAAACTGTCATAATCAGGTACCAGATCATATCTCCTACTTTGAGCTTCGAACGTTCTTGAGGTTTCCAAATGCACGGTGACTGATCCTAGCCAGAGCTGGACTACTGCAAAAAAAAATGGTAGAGGGCACTCTGACTTCCCAGCGGGAAATAGAAACATTCACTGATGCATGAAGAAGCTATCCTTGTGCATCTTAGAAGTGCTTCCTTTCCGTATCCCTATCCATATCTTTTTTACCATTGCATGCCATTAGCAAGAAGCAGTTTCTTCGATTTTCTTCTAGTTAGCTTCCTGGGAAGCTATTTTGAAGATTTAAATTTTGCAAGCAGCAAAGCTTTCATTTTTGCTTTGTTGTGAGCGGGGAAAAAGGTTTCGCTCTTCGTTTTTGAATAATAAGGATACAAATAGATTTCAAAAATAAATATTTTTATTAAATTAAAATTGCATACCCACACAAAAAAAATAAAAAAATTCAACACTTTTCACAGGACTAATCAAAATCACAATTATAAAATCACAATTACTATAATAAATTATAAACCGCGAGACTTCTTTTACTGAGTGCACAACTCTAAATGGACATTTTTCAAAAGAGAATATGTCACAACAAAGGAAAACGTTACGAATCGAAATGCAGAGAATCTCTTAAAACAGAAAATTTACCAACAAAGTTGAAAATGACTTAATTGTAGCCACATGCATAGGAAAATCTTCCAAAATGCTTCTGCAGCGCAACCAGGAAGCACTTCCAATTTGATTCCAGAGGAAGCTGCTTCCACTTTTCCCGCTGAGTTGTTCCTCCCTATATATACGGCAGTGTGTATTAAAAGGGATTATCAATCTGGCCAAGTTCGGCCATCGCAATCGGTGAAGTACCCAGTGATTCTAGCAATACTCTCCCGTGCCATAGAAAACATATTTAAATAATTATTATTAACTGGCAAAATATCACTTGTTTCAGTAAATCATAAGTCTTACCGCTACACTTTACGATAGAATAATTTATTTTATCAAAAAATATAAATTTTAATGATTTTTTTATGAAATAGTAACAAACAAATGATTATTCTTTCAAAATATGGAATTTTTCAGTGCAATTAACCGTCTGTTATTAAGCGAAAAAACTTTTATTAATGTTCTAAATATATAGAGGCTGTAGCTGAGATCTGTACCTTCCATTATCTGCTTTTTTAGAAATTTTAAATTATTTGTTGACCATTGTTTATAACATTGTCTTGTAAAAAATGCGAAGTTCTTTGAAGATCATGTAAAATAGAGCAGAATTTACGTTTAAACACTTTTCACGTGTTAAATATTAACACATTTTAAACGCGTAAAAAGTGACTACACGATTTTACCCGCGAAATGCGTTTTAAAATCACACACTTGGGTTGGCAGTGTACTACCATTTTTTCCGGTTTCATTCTTTTGAATTTAGCGCACAATAAAATTTCGCATTTAATTTTGAAATAACTGTATATAATTGTAACAATAAGGAAGTAGCGGCATTTTTTAATGGGTGGGATTTCATACGTAGAGCTTTTACAACAATTTAAAGTGCCTGACAGGAAAAAATTTTCATATCTCGAAATCTACTGAATAGAAATCCACACCATATTCCACTTCCCCTTCGCCGAAAGGTGTTTTTTCTGAAAATCAAGAAAAGTGCCTATTTTCAAACGCGTTTATGATACTGAACATTAGAAAGGCGAGACATTTCTCAGCTCCTTTATGAGTTATCATTATACTGTTTTTTTTAAAAGATTTTTTAATATTTATAGAGTAAAAACGCATATTGTTTTTCAAATTTTGATAACGAGTGTAAATTGTAGTTGGCGCCAAAGTAGAGTGCTCGTTGTTCTGCGGCCGACAGTTAATCTCCGGATTGGCTAGGCCGATTTTGAAAATCTTGCTGTGTTTCACTAATTGACATATTTTTTAGGAGGAATTTACCTCAATTTTGATTAAAAAAAATTATAAACAAATTTTTAGCAAGCTTAAAACGGTCAAAAACAGGGTCCATTTTTTTCTTTCCTTTCCCATTTTTTGGTTTTTATCGATTTTTCGTTAAATGAGGTAAATTGTCCTTTTTAAGAATCTTTTTGGTTTATTTGTTTTAGACCAGCCAATCCAGAGATTAACTGTCGGCCGCAGAACAACAATTTTTTCGAAGACTACTTTGGCGCCACCTATAATTTACACTCTTTATCAAAATTTTAAAAACAATATTCTTTTTTACTCTATAAATATTAAATAATCTTTTAAAAAAAACTGTATAATGATATCTCATAAAGGAGATGAGAAATGTTTTTTTTTAAAAAGTCAAAAACTCAAAAACGCCTTTCTTATGTTCAGTAGTATCTTAAATCGAACTTTACCAACTTTTCATGAAAATGGGTTGGTAGAGCAACTCTTCGAGAAAAATAAGGCTTTTCAAAATAACTCTAGCACCACTGTGGGCCTTGTTCAAACTTTTTTCATGAAACGCCTCCTTTTACATTTTTGAGATTTACGCGAGAAGTTATAATTATTTTTGCATGAAATTTTTATTGTAGGTAGGCACTAATAGAAGCCACAATTTAAGCCCCAAAACAAGGTTCTACGACAATTATAGTCCCTGTAATTAAATGTCAAAAAATTGTCATATTTCGCGGTTTTTATTTTTTTTTGCAAAAACCTGTTGACCGATTTCAATTGTCCAAAACTCATATTTTTCGTCCTTTTAAGCGCTATTACGTACTTTTTTTTGTTTTCCAAAAACAAAATTTTTTCGCACGTAAAACGTTGAAACACGTGATTTCGCTACCATTATTAACTTTTTTCCACCTGTTCTCCTGGGCCGATTTTATCCAAGACACATTCATTGCATTCCTACGATTTTACTCTTAATTATAGTGTCGAAAATTCGCAGAGTAGATTTATTTCAACTTTTTTTCTATCTCTCCTGGACTACTAAGCTGAATAATAATACTTTGAGGTTAAATATAATCTCAGAGAATTGACTTAGAATTTTGGTGTAGTAATAAAAAATGTTTATAATGCTAAGCTCTATTGAAATAATAAGTTTACTTTTGTTGCCCGGAACTTTCAGAATTAGCCCAATCTGGGTGATCTCCTTCGTGTTTGCTTTGTACAAGGTAGTTTTTCAGAAGTGGGCTTAAGGAAAGATAAAGGCCAGCTAGTCGTTTGGGGGGCGAACGGCTAACAAAGACCTCGGAAGGTGGTGGCACCCGATTTGTCACTTCTGCCAAAACCCGAGAAGAGTCACTGCAGATGAACACCTAGCAGCTCTGTTAGCAAGTCCTAATCCCACCTCCCCGCGGTGCCCCCTGGGGTACTTCTTCGGAAGGAGCTAACGGGAGACGGTCGAATGGCGAGTTCTCTGCGCCACAAAACAGAGTTCTAAGTCGGTTGGGCTGAGGGTTTGCAACCCGCTCCTATAAAACACATAATTGCTACGAATCGGCAAACAATGCCTCGGAACCGGATGGACAACACGACGACGACCTTTGCTTTTCGAACCAGGACACGAATCGGATCATGGAATGTGAGAACGCTGCTTGCTGATGGACGGCTGGATGAAGTCCTCAACGAGATGAACCGCTATAAAATCAAGGTCATGGGACTCAGCGAGACCAGATGGACCGATGCGGGGGAACATATCTGCCCAAACGGTGAGTCCTTCTTATATTCTGGGAGAAACGAAACTGAAAATCGTAGGAATGGCGTTGGCGTAATACTCACCAAGGAAGCCAGGTCCAGCCCCATTAGCTGGTCACCAGTTTCTGAGAGGATTATTACCGTGCGCCTACGTACCAGGCTAAGAAGTACTACGATAGTCCAATGCTACGCTCCGACTGAAGACGCAGAAGATGACATCAAAGACGAGTTCTACATGCGACTGAATGAGGTTTTTCGCTCTATTCCAAGGGGAGACATCATTGTTTTGATGGGTCATTTAAACGCACAGATCGGCCCCAACAACACCGGCCTTGAGCACACTATTGGAAATCAAGGCCTAAGCCAAGTTACCAATAACAATGGTGAGCTTTTCGTTGACTTCTGTAGTTCCCATCAACTCATGGTAGGTGGAACCTACTTTTGTCACAAGAAGATACACAAGGAGACCTGGGTATCGCCCGATGGTAGAACGAAAAATCAGATAGATCACGTGGCCGTCAGCCGCAGATGGAGAACTATTCTGGAGGATGTCAGGAGCTTTAGGGGAGCAGACACTGGAAGTGACCACCATTTGGTAGTAGCAACTATCCGCCTAAAAATCGCCGCAATCAGAAACGCTCAACGCAATGCCATAAACCGTAGACGGTTTAACGTAGACCTTCTGCGGGAGAGCACTAAAAGGAGAGAATTTGCTGGAAATCTGCAACAAATCTTAAACCAGCAAACCGTTTCTGACGCCACGAATATTGAAGAGCTGTGGAGCACAACAAAGGGCGCTATAATAACAGCAGCGGAAACAAGCATCGGTTATGTGCAAAGAAACCAGAAACACTGGATCTCGGACACAACCTGGCAAAAAATAGAACGCAGAAGGGCCCTCAAAAATAAAGTGAACTCTACAAGCGACCCGGAAAGACGCCAACAACTTGAACGGGAATACTCGCAATTACACCGGGAGGTAAAGAGAAGTGTCCGGCGGGATAAAAGGCGGCAGATAAATGAGCTCGCAGAGAAAGCGGAAAACGCGGCAAACACAGGCAACAGTAAGGTGCTGTACCAAATTACTAAGCAGCTCTCGGGAAAGCACTCTACTAAAAAGCATGCCGTAAAGAGTGCGGATGGAAGGCTGCTGTGCAGCGACGAGGAGCAACTCCAAAGATGGAGAGACTACTTCTTCGCCGCCCTGAATGGTTCCTTTTCGCAGGAACCTGAAGAAAATAACAACAATGCACAGCCAATAAGAATCGCCACTCGTGCACCATCCAAGACAGAAATAGTAACAGCAATTCATGCAATGGCCAATGGTAAAGCAGCTGGAAAAGATGGCATCCCGCCAGAATTGTTGAAAGCCGACTCAAGCCTCATAGCAGATGCGCTACAGCCAATCCTGGAAATAGCATGGAACACCTGTACCTTTCCGGAGGATTGGACGGAAGGTATCATAGTCAAAATACCAAAAAAGGGGGACCTAACAATATGTGACAACTGGAGAGGCATCTGTTTATTATCTACGGTGGGAAAAATCTTGTCCCATATATTACTATCTAGGATAAGAGAGGCAGTAGATCGAACGCTTAGAAGACAGCAGGCTGGATTCAGAAAGGGCCGCTCCTGCATAGACCATATTAACACCTTGATAATCATAGTGGAGCAGTCTACTGAATTCCGATCCCCCCTTTACCTTGCTTTCGTAGACTATGAGAAAGCGTTCGACTCGGTCAATAGGAGCTTTATATGGCGAGCTCTACGGAAACGTGGACTGCCGGACAAAATAATAGAATTGATAATAGCTCTATACAACAATTCCAAATGCAGAGTTCTCCATAATGGAAAATTATCCGACAGCTTTGAGGTGAGCTCAGGAGTACGACAAGGATGTCTACTTTCACCATTACTATTTCTTATAGTAATAAACGACATTCTTGTCAGCGCTCTAGATAGAAGAACAGGTGGCATACGTCAGTTCCAGAATAAATAAAGCAAGTAGCGCATATGCATGCCTGTTTCACATATGGAGATCAACAAAGATCTCAATTAACACCAAATTGCGGCTGTTCAACTCCAACGTTAAGGCAGTTCTTTTGTACGGTTGCGAAACATGGAAAGTCACCCAATTCATCACAGGGCGCCTACAAGTTTTCATCAACAGATGCCTACGTCGTATCCTAAAAATCCGCTGGCAAGATAGAATTTCAAATGAAGAACTATGGCGCCGTGCCGGCCAAGAAAGGATAGACGACCAAATCAGGCGAAGGAAATGGAATTGGATTGGCCACACCTTGCGACGCGAAGACGATAATCTAGCCAAACAGACCCTTGACTGGAATCCGCAAGGATCCCGTCGAGTCGGAAGACCTAGAACAACGTGGAGGAGAACCCTATTATCAGAGGCCGCAACAACCGGAAGATCCTGGTCAGAGCAGAGATGCGGTCGCGCAAAACAGAGCCCGCTGGAGGGCAACTGTTTCCGCCCTATGTCCCATGAGGGATTAAAGGAGCAATTAGTTAGTAGTTAGTTAGTCGTGTTAAAAATTTATTACAGGCAGAAGACCCGAGTTTGTATTAAAATTTTTCAGAAAACGTAAAAAATTATTTTTTATATGAAACAATTAAAGTATCACCTTTTTTGTGAAGTACTAGGTTAGGCCAGACCGCTTGAACAGGTTCAACAGTCTGTCTAGTGGTTTGTCGCTTAGATATGACTATTCGAGAGGGACTCGTTGAACAACGAATTTTCAAAGAGGGTTTATTCCTTACTTGCAATTTTGCTTGTTGACAAACCCAATTATATGGAAATGTATCACGGTATACAGAAACAAGGTAATGTAAAAAACTGAATATCGTAGAATATCGTATTAGTGCGACGTCACTCGGCAAGTCTTCCCCATACAAAATCGAAATTGTTGTTGTTGTTTTCTGTATTAACCTTGCCGGGTGACGTCGCCTTTTTCTACGATATTCGCACTTACGATACGATATTTCGTCTTTTACATTACCTTGTTTCTGTATACCGTGGAAATGTACTCATCTTTACAATTCGAATTCGGCTTACCATGTTTAAACAATCACGACAGCACCGCCGAACTATATGCGCCGCTGCCTTCGCGCGACAGATTTACAAATATTCGTTCAAATTTCAAATTATAAATCTGCCACAGACAAAGTGCCCAGAAAAGTCAAAATTATCGAGTAAATCAGTCAGCTATAACGTAAATAATAAGTTCAAACAAATTTTTCAACTTAAGTAATATTGAAATTGTTCTCCGATATTTCCCCACCTTATTTGCTTTAATTGTTTTAATCGGCTCCTTCACAATCCTTTCCGCAAACAAAAAAAATGGAAAAGGAAAATATAAAAGGATTCTAATTAGATTGAATTTAAATTTATACTATGGGCGTGGAAATCAGGATATCAGCAGTAGAGATATTTCCGTCCTTCGGTCGATGGTTTATGTAAAGAATGGTGTAATTTTTATATACATACATATATTTTTATTTGTCTCCATAAATAAAGAAGGTAAAACAATTTAAGCAACTTTCGCTCTTCAACACTACTGAACCTTCGACTTGGGGACGTCCCATTGACCTTCGTAAATAGCTAAGGGTTTCTTTGACGTAATTAAGGTTGCACAATCATCTTCAATTTTATTTTTCTTGAATTTCTGTTTGTAGAATTTTCCTTTTTTCAACTAATGCAAAATTTGCTAATATTATTTTTAGAAAATGAAGAAGAATTAGTTTCACTTATTTTATTTTATTTATTTGAAATTAAAAAAGTTTATTTTATTAAGGAAACATTTTTATCTTAGTCTTTTTAATTTATGGCCCTTATTTTTTATCCTTTTGTTTAATTATAACTTTATTCTTTCGGCAATAAACTTTCACAAAGGCTTCCTCACAAAGTCCGTCCGTCCATATGTGACCCACTTTTATCTCCGAAACTACTATAACTAAGGATACGTACTATTACTCAATTTGCAGGTCCCGCTCAGCAGGCCTAAAACTAAGATAATGGAGGTAGACTTAACGTAAAAAAATTCTGTTAGTGCATGTGGAGAAATGAAAATTGCATATACAGGTTACGTTTTATTCTAGGATTATCACGGCAATGACCTAATAATGGCTATTCTGTTGATTAGTAAAGGCAACCAAGTCGAAATGTGCCTTGTCACTCAATTTAATTTTTGGTAATTATACAGTTTAGGGGCATCACCTCAGATGACCTTGAAATTTTAGTATGTTTCACAGTATAGCATGCTGATTAAGAATATATACAGGGTGCGGCAAAAGTCTGGCAACGGTCCGATATTTCCTGAAGGCTAAATTTACTTGAAAAAAGTTTCGAGCAAAAGTTGGAGGGTGAAATCGTTTGCACCCAACACTCACCCCCACTCACTCACTTTTTGGGGATAATTCCATTTTTGATTATTTCTGAGGGTGCGGAGGGGGAGGGGGCTTTGGATAAAAAAAGTCTGACAAAAGTTTCTTCGGAGAATCAGAATCCGTGAAAAAGATGGGGGTGCCATTTGAACTTTTTCGCACAAGTAAATCGTTGTTTGTTTTGTAAAATAATTTGGTTTGAATGATTTGTATTGTATTCCATTTATGTAAAAAAAGCAAAGTGACAGCTAAAGCGCTATTAGACATAGCGGCGGCAGGCTATTCATTACGTCCCGAAATTTCTATTTCAGGCACCCTCCATTCTCCCATAGGTACAGTGTGTCCGCTCTGATGGAGGAGCAAACATCCAGGTAAGTAGTAGTGCACTTATTTAAGTGGTACATCCGAAGCCTCACCAATTTACTAGCCCGCCGTCGAGCCAGATGTACCGCCTTAATGGTGATTTTTTGGAATTTTTGTTTAAATTTTAGATCGTTGTATGGGATTCTGAGGTTGGCTTCTTTAAGCAACAAACCGGAGGTTGTTAATACAGTCACTACACATCTATTTAACATTTAACGAAACTAATAAACCAAAAATGATTATAAAGCTAGAGGTGCATACGATTAACCCAAAAATTCAGTAATTTTGATTTGACAAGAGCGTCCATGAATAGTGAATATTGGTGTTATATTTTTATTAAATTTCTAATAAGAAATCTTTCATTTTTCATGACGATTTTATAAATTATAAAATAGTGTGACAGGCGCGGATACAGAATTTTGTTTTTGGGGGGTCACGGAATTGAAAGTGGCGGAAAAAAATGTCTACTCCTAAAAAACAAAAAACACCCCCGGAAATTTTAAAAAATGGTGGGGGGAAATTATGCCATGTCTTACGCAGCCTCATCGTTAAACTATGCAGAAGCAGCAAGTTGCTAGAAGAATGGTTTTTAGGCACAATAGTTCCAGTCCATAAAAAAGGTGAATTTATGAGCTGCAAAAACTACAGACCAATATCTTTGTTGAACACAGCTTACAAAGTGCTTTCACATATTTTGATAGACTGAAACCACATTTGGAAGATAAATTAGGCGATTACGAAGCAGGATTTTGAACGAATAGATCGACAACAGACCAGATTTTCATAATGAGACAAATACTTGAAAAATGCTGGGAAGAAAGCATTGATATACATCTTCTTTTTGTAGACTATAGAAATGCTTACGACCTACTGAATAAAAAAGAGTTGTCGATGAGTGAAGTGGGTTTCCCCAAAAAATTACTAGAAATATGCAGAATGACGACCAAAAATTGTAAAACACAAGTAAGAATACGAGGGTGTAACTCGATCAACTTCCCTCAAGAATCAGGCCTGCAACAAGGAGATGCGATGTCACCAATACTTTTTAACATTGCTCTGGAAGAAGTAATGAGGGAAACACAGCTTTATGGAGCAAATAGCATCTTCACAAGGAACATTCAGATACTAGCCTTCGCAGATGACATAGTCATAATTGAACGCAAAGCGCAAGATGTAAAGGAAACCTTTTCCAAAATTGTAGAAAGTTCAGCAAAGTTCAATCTATGAGTAAATTCCACAAAAACAAAATACATGACCGTATCAATACGAGGACAACGATTAGGGCGAAGTATCAGCCTTGACGATCATAGTGTGGAAATTGTAGACAATTTTATCTATTTAGGGACAATGCTTACTGCAGAAAATAAGATAAAGGACGACATCCATAGACGCATCGTAGCCGCAAATAAAACCTATTTTGCACTAGTCCTGGTCCTAAAAAACAAAGAAATTTCAAGGCAATGCAAAGTCAGACTATATAAAACATTAATCCGCCCAGTTTTATGCTACAGGCCTGAGGCTTGGACATTGACCCAACAAACAGAAAATCAGCTTAAAATTTTCGAAAGGAAGATCTTAAGAAGAATATTTGGTTCTGTAAAGGGGCGGCGCTTTCATAGGTGCAAATGGTGCACTTGCACCGGGCGCAATTGGACAGGGGCGCAATTTCAGAAATTAAAATTAAAAACAAAGTTTAAGACTTTGAAAAAAAAATTGTTAAGGTATTCCCGTGACTTTATTTTCATATGTTAAAGGAATTCATTTTTACCACAGTTTATTTCTCCAGTTTTTCGAAAAAATATTCTGTAAGTCTATCCCCAAACTCATGTGGATCCCGCGGGCGCAAGAATTTACACGATTTAGCTTTATCGGAGCATTTACGTTGGATATCTAATAGGGAAACCTAATATAAATATTTAAGTGTTTGTGCCTTTGTCCATTTTCCTTCACCGCGACCAAAAAATGAGGAGTTGATGCTAGTAAGAGGACCACAATCATACATTCCTGGTAATGCAGTGAACTGGAAAAGCAGAAGACGGATATTAGAAGGCCCTTAAATTGGGTAATGAGGGGCCACTACTCATTTTCCTGGGAGAAATACAAAGCCAGAAAAAAACATATATAAAAAAACTCTACGACTATCGAAGAAGAGTGCTTTAGCCGAGGAAATTACCTTAGAGCATAGAGAACATATAGGAAAATTTCAAAGTTCATGAATCAATGAGAAGGATGGCAGAAAAGCTGGAGGAAACTAGTAAAATCATGATGGAAGTTCACTCTCCAGGAAGCTACTTATCGGGTAGGTCTTGCGATTATTCAAAATCAAATGGAAACGAGGCTGAACCGAGATTGAGTTGACAGGATCGTGACAGAAGAAGGATTGAAATGTGCTATAGATACATTTTTCCAATTCCGAAATATTCTCCGCTTTGGTCCAATGCGACAAGAAGGTAATTGGACTTAAGCTGGAGTGCCGCTTTCATAGGTGCAAATAGTGCACTTCCACCGGGCGCAGTTGGAAAGGGGCGCAATTTTTCCATTTAGTAGGTAGGGCGTCGGTTTAGACTGAGAACCAAAACCTGTTTTGTGAATGTAGGTCAGGGCCCCGCCCGTTGGAATGTGGGTCAAACCGGTCAGGCCCGGTGGCTTGGGGCTTAGCGGGGGCGGCGGCTCCGGCGGCGGCCTCGGCGGGGTGCCCGGCTGGAGCCTCGGCGGAAAAGGAAAGTGGGAATGGGTGGTGAAAGTGTTCGGTGGCTTGGGACTCGGCGGTGACCTTGAGATCTAGACCAGAGCTGGGCAACGGCGACGGCGGGGCGGCGGCGGCACGCACACCTGTTCTTACGGTTACTTTCTTATCCTGTCTCTTAGAAACTGGTTATTATTGCTGGAGTGAAAACGGGTCTACAAGACTGCAAAAAAACGAAATTGGGAATGGGGAATTGATAAAAATAAAAAGCAACATGTTATTTCTTGAACATTTTTATTTATTTATTTTATCATAATACAAGTTTTACCTCACTCCACTAACCTGAAAAAACTTCAAAATAAAAACACATGTTATAGTTTTATTATTTTTATTTTTTCCAATGCACAAACTTTAACATTTTTTCCTGTTTTGAGACAATACCATTAGGTCTTCATCATCATCATCATCATGAATGCTGACTGCATCCGCTTCAAGTTTTTTAAAAACTAGATCAGGGTAATTTCCCTTTTCACCCAAATTCACAACGCAATGTTTCCCATTTCTAAGCAAGTTAATCGCTCTATCGGGAAGATTAGTATACCTCGCCGGCAAGTAAATGTTGTTCTCCTCCAGCTCCACCAACAGCTTTTTTCCAAATTGTGTATGCACCATCCTAATATCGATGATTTTGTACTCCTCATCCACGTTCATATCTTTTAAAGACATGTTTTTTTTGTAACGGAAATTGTTAACTTCCGCCAAAATTAAATCTTCATCATCATCATCCATAGAGATGGTAGTCCTCTTGCAGGCCTTCGAATTAGGAAAATCCTGCTCGTTCATACTAGGCCTCTTTACCCCTTTGTTGACTGATGATTTAAAATTATTCATTATACTTATCTGAAAAGAATAAAATAAAGTTAGAAAATAAAAATAAATTTCCCGAAAAGAAAACAATATATTCAAACTTTTAATAATTTCAACTTACAATTTTCGAACGTCTTTCGTAATGTCTTGCTTCAACAATCGATGGAGCTGAACTTGTGACTTTCAATAGGAAAGGCTCGCTTTTATATCCCCAAACTAGGCCATTTATTTCTACGAACACCGCTAATATTTACTACCAGAAAATTATTCTCGATAGAATTAACGGATCTGTCAAGTCAATTTATGATAACCATCGCACTGACATGTACAGACATGTTTTTTATCAGTGCAGTGTTTCCGCATTTTCAATAAAACTATTAGGTCACGATCATAACTTGCATTTCCATATATGCCTGCGGCTTTGCTCTACGAACACCACTAATATTTGCTACCAGGAAATTATTCTCGATAGAATTAACGGATCTTTCAAGTCAATTTATAATAACCATCGCACTGACATGTACAGACATGTTTTTATCAATGCAACTATTCCGCATTTTCCAAGAAATTAGTAGGTCACGATCATAACTTGCATATCCATATATGCCTGCGGCTTTCGCTCTACGAGTACCACTAATATTTACTATCAGGAAATTATTCTCGATAGAATTAACGGATCTTTCAAGTCAATTTATAATAACCATCGCACTGACATGTACAGACATGTTTTTACCAATGCAACTATTCCGCATTTTCCATGAAATTAGTAGGTCACGATCATAACTTGCATTCCCATATATATGCCTGCGGCTTTCGCATTTTGTTCAATTACTGTTGCAATCCTAGTAATATACATTTAATGTGTCTTATACTCGTAGATCAAGAAAACATGTTAGGAGCTGACTATATAAAAGAAGCCAGAGGTTTAACCATCTCAAAAGTTTCCAAAGACACGAACGTGTCGGAGTAATTTTAAATTTTAAAGCCTTTGTTAAAGAGTGCGAATAAAGTTTGGAGTTTTTTCTTTATTTTGTTTGACGTGAGTATTAAAAGTGAGCAAACTTGTTGTTGGTTATTTGTGAAATAATTGTGCTGATTTAGTGAAAAAGTGTAGCGAAGAAATAACAAAAAAAAGGTAGGAAATTTTTAAAAATATATATATAGTATAGTGATTCTCAATCATCGGTCAAATAATAATTAAATTTTTGTTGTTTCTCTATTCGAAGAAGAAGAACGTTGCGTTGCTTTTTTGACTTTTCCGTTTTTATTTTCCACATTAAAAAATCGTAATTAAATCACTTTGGGTGTGTGTATGTACAGGGATATTTAAATTGTCCACTCAAGTTATTATTTTCTGAGTTTTTGGCATTTATGTTCCGATTGTTTTGAATATTCCACATTAAAGACACTGCTTTTTCTTTTTGTTGCAGTGTCTTTTAAACATGAAAAAAATTTTGATGCATAGAGCAAAGGCAGACGAGGAACTCAGGATGAGGTCTGAGAGTAAATTTACAATTGTGGGGGAAACATCAAGATATATCGAGCGTTTCCGTGTGAGGGGTCGAAAAATTAATTTTAAAATAAATACCCCGCCTGAGAATGTGGAACCTTCAGCTTGGATCAAAAGTGCAGTTGACGATATTGTTCAACACGTACTGTTAGAAGTTCAACCAGATGATTTCCTTGGTTTTACCTTTTGTGGAGCCTCCTTTATGGAGAAAGGTCCAGGGTGGTTAAGCTACAGACTGGCCTCCACACTGAATGTATCTGATGTGTGGGACACTATTGGAAAAATTTTTCAAAGCAATTCAAGCGGATTAAGTACCGACACGTTCTGCTTGAGTGTTACCACAGTTAGACTGCCACAAGGGAGAGGAAATGATAGAGCAAGGAAATACAACACATTTGATGACGAAAGTGCAAAGAGAAAAGGTATCGTAGTAATAAAAAACAAGGATAACCTGTGTCTACCACGAGCATTGATTGTTGCCATATCCAACGTGGATAAGGAGACAGAATATGTCAGGGTAAGACGGGATATTGGCAAGTTACAGACTCTACGAGTTGCACAATTGATGGCTGACTCTAAAATAGATATTCCCAATGAAGGTTCTGGAATCCCTGAGCTGCTAAAATTCCAAGAATATCTGAAGGATTATAAAATTATAGTGTATAGATATGGTACCAGAGGAAGAGATGTGATATTTGAAGGACAAAATACTGGAAAAAAACTAAATTTGCTGTACCACAATAACCACTATAATGTGATAGTTTCGCTTACAGCTGCATTTTGCTGTATTTATTATTGCGAGGGATGTCATACCCCGTACGATCACAAAAACAAACACAGATGCGGTGGAACATGTCCGTGTTGTCAACAAGTTCCCGCATGTACAAAAGGCTTGGCAGAGAAATTATGTAAAGATTGTAATCGACATTTTAGAGGAGAATGTTGCTTTAACAATCACAAAGCTTCAGGGTCGTTAGGTAAGAAAAGTGTCTGCGAGGTAGTAAAAAAATGCAGAGACTGTTTAAAGACTTATAAGGCGGACAAAACCCATATATGTGGCGAATATTTTTGCAAGATCTGTGATAAACACGTGGAACAAGGACACTTCTGCTTTATACAGCCTGACGTCAGAACACCTCCAACAAAAGATACTCTTTTCGTCTTTTACGATTTGGAGACAAGACAGGAGAAGGTTGTGGGAGAAAAATATATAGAAGGAGAATCGGCCGGCGACATGAAGATGCATGAACCAAATTTATGTGTTGTTGCAAAGCGTTGTGAGCTCTGCATTGAAGTAGACAGGTTGTGTTTTTGTCAAAAATGTGGATTTAGGCTGAAGATTTACAAAACTGATGTGGTGTGCGATTTTTTAAAAGATTTGATGGAGATAAGAAAGAATTTTAAAAAGCTAGTAGTTATAGCTCATAATGGTCAAGCATTTGACCATCAATTCATACTGAATTATATTTTGAGAAAGACAGATCTGAAGCCCAAATTAATAATGCGAGGAACAAAAATTATAATGATGCAGTTGGACAACATTAAATTTATTGACTCGCTAAATTACTTCCCCATGAGTCTAGCGCAGCTCCCAAAGGCATTTGATCTTCCAGCCGTGTATAAAAAAGGATACTTCCCTCATCTATTTAATACAACTGAGAATGAGAAATATGTTGGGAAATTGCCGGCTGCAGAATATTATAGCCCTGACTCCATGAAAACCGAAGATCGCAATAGCTTCCTCAAATGGTACGAACAACATAAAAATGACGACTTTAATATGGAGCGTGATATTGTCGATTATTGCATCAGCGATGTGCAGATTTTGACCGAGGCATGCTTAAAGTTTAGAAAATTAATGTTAACAGAGTGCAAAGTTGATCCATTTGTTGAGGCGACAACTATTGCCTCTGCATGCAACCTAGTTTTCCGTCGCAATTTCCTTAGACCAAATACTATTGGTATTATCCCAAGAAAGGGATATCGAAATGTTGATAATCAGTCAGCAATAGCGATTCAGTGGTTAATATCTGAGGAAAAGACCAGAGGAATTAATATCACACATGCTGCCAAACAAAGAGAAGTTGTGCTGAACGGAGTAAAAGTAGATGGCTATTGTGCAGAGACAAATCAGGTTTTTGAATTCCATGGCTGCTATTACCATGGACATCCCACATGTTTAAGACATAACCGTGATCAGCCTCTTCACGAAGACCAAAGCGATACTCTAAATCACCGATATGAAGTGACAACCGCTAAGACAGAGCGCTTGCGTTCCTATGGTTACGAGGTCATTGAAATGTGGGAGTGTGATTTTCACAGACTGATGAATGTGAATAAAGATATTCAGGCTTTAAGAGATCACCCTTTACTGGCAAATTCACCTTTAAATCCAAGAGATGCCTTTTATGGGGGCCGCACAGGTAATGCGTATACACATTACGAATGCAAGCCAGGTGAAAAAATAAAATACATAGATGTATGCTCCTTATATCCATGGGTTTGCAAGTATGGAAAATTCCCAACAGGTCACCCTCAATTATATGTTGGAGCAGATGCATGCTCAGAGGTGGATTTAACTAAAATAGAGGGTCTAGTTAAATGTAAGATTTTACCACCAGAAGGCTTGTATCACCCCGTCCTACCAATTAAACAAAATAATAAATTAATGTTTCCATTATGCCGCAGATGTAGCGATGAGAAAAACCAACATCCAGAATGCTCACACACGGATGAGGAAAGAGCTCTGATTGGAACATGGGTAACTGATGAGGTAAAGACGGCTTTAAGTAGGGGATACAAAATACTGAATGTATACGAAATATGGAGCTACAAAACTGAGGCGTATGATAAATCGACACTCTCCGGCGGTCTATTCACTTCAATGATGAACAAATTTATAAAGATGAAACAGCAGGCATCAGGATGGCCCAGTAAATGCAGTTCAAATGAAGATGAAAAGAGGAAATACTTGGAGCAATTTCTACAAAATGAAGGGGTACAACTGGAGTATGCTGAAATTGAGAAAAATCCTGGACTAAGATCGCTAGCTAAGCTAATTTTAAACTCCTTTTGGGGAAAGTTTGGACAGCAAGAAAACCAGCCAAAGACGAGTATAATTGACAGTTCAGGAGAGTTGTACCAGTTGTTACTCAATCCGGCAGTAGAGGTACAACATCTTCTCCCTATCAATGAAGAAACTCTTATTGTAAACTGGAGTTACAGAGAAGAAGCTGCAGAATCTCTGGGGACAGTTAACGTTTCTATTGCATCTTATACCACTACCCAAGCACGACTTAAGTTGTTTAGCTATTTGGAGCAGCTTGGAGAAAGAGTTTTATATTACGATACCGATTCCGTCATATACATTAGCAGAGAGGGAGAATTCGATCCCCCAACTGGAGAATTCGTTGGAGATATGACCGATGAGTTAGAATGCTACGGACCAGATAGTTATATAACAACTTTTGCAAGTGGAGGCCCTAAAAATTATGCATATGCGGTTTATAGTACTAGGGATGAATCCATCAAGGTACACAGTAAAGTAAAGGGAATCTGCTTGAATTATGAAGCCTCCCAACATGTAAATCTAGATTCAATTAAAAATATGATATTGAACGACAACGAGAACGACCATATTCCCATCCTATCAAAAAATATTCGCCGCACAAAAGATCACGAAGTGGTAACAGTTCCGGAAATAAAAAAATATAAAGTGACTTCAAATAAACGAAGATTTCTGGAAGATCGCAGCTCGCTACCATATGGGTTTAAAAGACAAAAAAGCTCCTAAAGAGAAAAAATGTGTTTTTGGGTCAACATATGAATAATATTTGTGGACTAGGCCTATTGGGGAGACCACGTGATAAAAAAAACGCGCCATATAGAATTCTACCTCTTAAGGTGGTGTGGAAATGAGTTCTTATATAAAGCAATGAAATCCCACCTACTTGATATTTTCATTTGTGCAGTCAAAGTTATGAGTTCAGAAAGAATTATTTTAGATGCGCAGTTTGTCAGCGGAGTTAATGGACAGTTGTTTGTTAAGGAATTGGTAGTTTTACGTCATGGATCACTTTTACAGGACTTGTACTTTTTTAAGCCTCCATATTCATACAACGAGCTGACACCCAAAGCCCGCAGACAGGATGAATTCAATTTTAACAAGATAAATGGCTTAAGATGGAACGATGGCAATATTGATTACAACGAATTACCCAACATACTGAAAAATTATTCAAATGCCACAATTTATGTGAAAGGACTGGAAAAAGCGAGGTTTGTTCAAAAATACCTACTGGAAGCTGAAATAAAACAACTGGAAATACCAAAACTAACCCAGCTGGAACGCTTTGAAACATCTTGCCCCATTCATGGTAAATTACCACCAGTGCGATGTGCTGTTCAAAATTGTGTTAATATTTATTTGTACATGTTAGTGAATAAATGTCTTCAATAAAAGATTTTTTACAGTTTTTTATTTTATTTATTTATATTCATTAAAAATTGATCGTGTCAAAAATAAGATTACTAATACAAAACAAAGGTATTTCATAAAAAAGTCTAGAATAATTTAAGTGTACATAGGAAGTCCGACTTGGAATAAAAAAATCCTCACATGTTAAAGTTAATACACTTTTTCCTTTACATTTTTCAGCATACTTCTTATAATATTCTTTTACACTTTCGGAAGCGTTGTTGTTGTGATACATGATGATGTTGAAAAATGTCAGAAATTCGAAAAATTTATAAAGTTCCGTCTGCTTTAGTACGAAGCTCGAGTTACTGTTAATGGGGATCCTGTGCTCGTTGTTCGGCTCGACCGGATTTGCTGGGATCGTCTCTCCAATTTGGGTTTTCAAATCGCTTAGATGTTTGTAAACTGTTGACCATTCAGAAAAAGATGCTGATACAGGAAACAAACCGTGACGATGAAATACTATTTTCGCCTCGAAAGATGATGGATCAAAACCAAGCACTATTTTTCGGTTATGACAGTCGTCCAGATGGTATGTATAGTTTAGCAAAAGGTTTTCTCCAGCTACTTCTGCTTCATATTTGGACAACTTCTTCTTGTTACATTTTACTGCTGCCGGTATTGATCCGGGTTTAGGTAGTTTATCCTTTCCTTTAGCTCTAACAGTCCTTTGCTTCTTACGTGATGGCTCCATATTACTCTAACTAAACTTGTACACTGACTATTCAAACTTTATGTGTTCAGGTTTTTATAGCGCGGATCTCAGCTTTGCATGATTGGTTACAAAAATCCCCACCACTTTGTGTAAAATTCTTCAAGTACAAATTAATTATTTTATTATCATTTAATCTTAGGTCACTAGTACTAAACTGTTTTAAAAAAGTTTTGAGGCTCTTTCCTCTACATCGAGAATATAGAAATACACAGCAATAATGTCCACAGGTTGATGAAAACAGCCCTTGTAATCGTTTCTTGTTATTTAAAAACGAGTTTGAATTAGCTAGTAGAAATTTATGAAAAAA
This sequence comes from Thereva nobilitata, assembly GCA_963855945.1. NCBI lineage: Eukaryota > Metazoa > Arthropoda > Insecta > Diptera > Therevidae > Thereva > Thereva nobilitata. The sequence continues at coordinate 67,914,980 of OY979694.1, forward strand.
CTTATTCGTGGGATATCTTCCAAACGAGTCAAAGTACTCTGCAGGACCTTGTTTAGGAAAATAAAACGCAACCCAGTGAGTCCCGCCTTTATGTGATGGATCCGTATTAGCTATGACGCATGCTGGTTTTTTTATTTTTTGCGGTAGATAGTTGCAGGGGAAGACTCCTCTAAAAAACTTGTTTGTTACATGATTATTTGTCAATGCAGTTGCAAGCTCGATCGTGTTCATTCTTGTTCACAGGAAAATGTAGCTTCTAGGTCAATCACCTTGGTGAGAGATGTAACGTAGTTATTTATAAACTCCTTAGTTGGTGTACCACGAACAAATATTGTTTTAAATTTCGCCAGAGTTTTTATAAGGTCTTCATCAATCCGTTTTAGTTCAAGATTACCAAATTTAGTTGATTGTTGTTGCTCAGTGCATTCTGTACCAGATGTTGGATACTTAAAAATTATTTCCTTTGCAAACGTTTTATTTTGCGCAGTGAATCCAGCTAAAGAGACTTTTTTAAAGAAGGTATATTCACCTCCGCAAAAGTATTCCACATTAATTAAACAGCTCATTGTTACCGTAATAAAGCAATTCACCAACTAACAGTTTGTTGCACGTAGCCGCCTTATATAGATTTAAAAATTTGTGTAAACATTTCGATCTTTGTCAATTTCAATGCTTCCATCATATTCAGCATATACAATGCATGTCACACTATTTTTTAACGCATCTCTAAATTTTCCTTCAACTCGTACTGTCCCTTGATTTAGTAAATTGCCGCAAGTCGCGTTATATGAATTGTCTGTTGTTAAATCGAAAGCGAGAAGAAAACATCCCTTGTCAAATAATTTCTTGGATATTTGATGACCTTTATCGAAATAATGAATACCGGTTCCTCTGAATAACGTGTTGTATCCGCGTGTACTAATCGGATTTTCCTTTGAGTAGTCAAATTCGAGAGGTTGATTTGGTATCTGCACGCCATTCACTGATAAATTGAATCTGGTAATGTTGTTATGTTTAAAGTTGAAGGGGTTCTTTGTTCTTCTGCCAGTGTACGCATCATTGTCCACCATTCCAAAAATTATTAAGTTCGGTAGCTGTCCGATGACTATATTATCCAGTGAAAGTGTAAATGTGTTTGCGGGAATAGTGTAGCTTTTAACTTCAACTCGCTTGTATGGGTATATGGCATTTGAACGTTGTAGAACTGTCTCATGTGCTAATAAAATATTCGGGTTAACTGTTACGTGATTCATGTACATGGTTGCATCCAAGATTTTTAATTGTGGTGAGTCGTCCCCGTCCTTAGATAAAATATAAAATTCTGGTTTTTCAAGTGATAAAACTACACGTAAATCGATACCGTTTAAAAGCAACTTATCCTGATTAAGCAAATCAGTATGGATTCTTCCCATCAATTCGACCACATTACTTTTATTGAATAGTTGCTGCCGATCTAAATATCCCTGATGTAATTCAGCTACGGGTTTGTCGATATCTGCAATTTCCGTGTCATCTTTGTCAAGATACCAACCTACCGACTCCAAATGGGTAGATGCAGCATCTTTACCATAATTTAATAAATTTTCAATATAAGCGCGATAATTGTAATTGTGGTCGGTTTGAGCAATTGGTTTTCCATTCAAATATACAGTGCACTGGCGAAATATGGAGTGTAGGATGTTGTTTATTAAACCTGGAGCATCACCATCATTCGGATAAAGTTCTTCTTTCCCATCTTTTATTTTAATTAACTGCAATTTTAAACGAAGATAGATGCTGGATAAATCGCGATATGTATCTCCATGACCCAAAGTTACAAACTCTAGAACGGAGGAGTTGTCGAGTGAGGCTATTGGCTTATATGCTACTTCTTCTGTTTTCAAAATATTGCTTTGAACTGGTGGTGTGGAAAAAAGATCCAATTCCGATTTCATACATTCTTTATAAGACATTATGCGTATTATTTATCAAAAATGTCCAGTATACGTTTACGTATCTTTCGTTTTGTTTTTAAAACTCTTGCTTTTATTCCTCTTTTTTGATTTCTCGTGCGTTTAGGTGTTTTCCCACGTCTCTTGCGTTTGAGAACTGGTTTTATATGCAAGGTTGTAAACGGATTCGGTCTTTTTATACCTGCTCCACTCATACCGTCAAACAGTTTATTTATACCTTTCTGAGCTAAATCTTGAACAGCAACTCTACCGTGTTCTTTTAAAATATCTTTAACTGATTTGTTGTTGATGTTTTTATCCTGTATTATAGATTGTCCTGTTTTTACAGCTTGTTGTGCCAATGTTTTTAATCCCGATGTAGCTAGCGGTTTTAAGTGTCGAAATAATGCACTGAAAAAGCTACCGATACCTCTTCCACGTTGATAAATAAGTGGACCACGATATAATTCTCCAATATCTGACAGGCCACCACCGCTTTGTATTAAATAATAACGCGTATAATAGGTATTCATCTTGTAATTCTATTTATACTATGCAGGAACAACCTGTTGTGTGAATATTTATAGTTTTTATTGCCTCTTAAAATGCAGCATTACATAGGTTGGAATGTAGCTTGATTTAAAATCAATTGATTCACCCTGATGATCCGTTATTTTAATGGAAATATTCTCAATAAAGGTCTTCTCTAATGGGCAGTATTCTACATGCTTAAATTTTATTATGTTCTCACATTCCTTGAGTGGTATAACACGCAAGTATCTTACCAGCTTATTACCAATAATTCTGGGTTGAATAATATCAGTATAAACGTATACAATCGAGCTCTTGCTACATTCGGACTTTGACTTTTGTTCTTCTGTTGACTCTTGTTCATCCTCCTCTAGTAGTTCTGGGTACGGGTGTGGTGGAACTATTGCTTCATATTTTAGGTCTCGTGTACCTTCATACATACTCTTCGTTGGTTGTATATATGTATCAACAGCAGAAAATATTCCATGATAACTTCTTTTGTCTATAGCAATTTGACTCAGAATATCTTCCAAAAACGAAGAAATATGATCATAGTGATTGTATTTCAAAATAACGGTTATCGAAATTCCAATTACAAAAACGCTATCTATATGTAACATGAAATCTTTAGCATCTTTTTTATACGTCTTTACAGGAATTTTATCTTCCCTCATATTATCTTCGATGAATCGTCCTGCATCTACTTTAAGATTAGCTAATAATTTAGCAGATTCCTCAGATTTCAGTGCACCAGAGAACGACTGTAAAAATCTTGGAAACTGTATTTCATTTTTATCGTTTGCGAGATGTGCAAGATCGTCCTTAGTCCATTTAAGCACAAAGCGTTTATTTACTCTGATAGTAATCTTTTCTTCTTCAGGATTATATAATTGACGCTTTATCTTTTTACTGCTACTACTACTATATGAGTTATTGCATTCATTATTCTTATTTATACAACGTTTTGTTTTCTTTTTTGATTTATCAAAATTAAAATAAGGAAATGAGATTTCCGTAATTCCAACACTCCACCCGTCATTAAGTTTACACGACTTGGCTAGCTTATTGGTAAAACCTGACAATGTATTTTCAGGATAAAACTCTAAAGAGTTATTACTCAAAAGACAAACATAGAAATCATTTTCTTTTATATCCACTGGCATTTTTTTTTAAAGTCTTTCCCAAGGAATGTCCGAAGTACTTTTTGGTTTATCCTTTGGGTTCTTCAAACGTTCACTCTGTCTAACACCGAGCTTGCGCACAGGAAATGAAAGCGTATATTGACCAGATTCTAGTTCAGAGGGTCTTAATATAGACTGTTTCTGGACTGGTTTTGTTTGTTTTCCATGTTGTTCTAATTCTTCTATAACTTCGTTAGCTTCATCGACAGTCATATTCATTGGTACAGTATATTGTGTTATACCATCTTCACCCGTAATTATTTTATAATCCTTTTCACGTGCGTTAGGTGCAGATGCTGTTCTTGGTATTTTTGGTGGCGGTTTTAGCGTTTTTGCTATACCACTAGCTGATAATCGTCTTTTTGCCGCTGGTGATAAAGATCTTCTCGGTGGGGTTATACTACCTGCTTCTTCAAAGACTTCTTCGTCTAGAAAATCCATTGATGCCGGTGAAGTCTGTGTTGACACTTCATCTTTAAATATAAATTTCGTTTGTGTGGCGCTATCTCTTAAATTTTCTTGTTTGACATTGCGTTCACGAGGCAAGTATAAATTTGTTTTTTTATCAGGGGTTCGTCTAGATTCCCGTTTGTGATTTAAAAATGAAATTAGTTGATTTCGATAGCTATACCATTTTTCTGAATCATTCATGTCTTTATTCTGTAGTATTTTTTTCATTGCTCTATCAAAGATGGATTGATTTGCAGTCATTTCAATTTCATCTTTAAGCTTGTTGTAAACCTCTGGCGACAGAAGTAGCATCTTGTTAAGTCCGTTATTTCTATGCATATTTTTCAATTAACGAGCCGATAACTCCCGATAATACACTTCCTAATAAAACTGGTAAAAAACCTCCTCGCTGCACTAGTATTTTACGTTGTTTAGCAACAGATCTCTTTGCGCAAATCAATTTACGCATGTCCTTTTTATACTTACACAGTGAGTTGTAGATATTTCCATGCGGCATATGGTTACCTTTTAAGGTGTTGAGTGTAATTTCACAAAGAGTTTTTATAACCTCAGGGTCTGCATTTTGTATGATGGACTTTCTTAGATTCGGTTTAGCCTTTTTAAGCACATATAGCATATGCTTGTTGTCCCTTAATCGTTTCATTCGTGATGTCATTCTTACCATTTAAAGAATTTTGCGGACAAAAACAGGTTACAAAGTGTTTATTAAATATATCAGTACGAAATCTTAAGACGTCGTTAATGTCTTGAGTTAAATCAATTAGCAAATACCCGTAAGGCATTTGAGTTATCTCTTTATATATTCTTACAAGTTCTAAACTATTTTCTGGGTAAATTTGTCGGGCCAGATGGGTAAATTGGCTTTTATCCCGGGGGTTTTTAAATACAGCAAGATATTTACAATTCAGCGATATGTCACGACTGAACTTTCCTTGATGAAATACGTTTTGTGTCACAAGAATTACTGAGAAATTACGATGATGAGACCCCTTAGTGAAGAGTTCACAAACTTGTTTACTAAATGCATTTAACATCATGTCATCTATAACAATCAACGTTGGCTCGTTTACATGATTTACAAACTCCTCTGGTATGGCATTTAAATATTCAATGTTTTGTAGTTTGATATCCGTTGGCAGTGCACCGTGTTCTGCATTACACCATATAATTTTTTTAATTAGCGGCTGTATAAATACCTGATTGGTATTAAGAAGATTTTTTATAAATGTTGTTTTCCCACATCCCGAAGGCCCCGCAACCATCATTGTAAACGGGTGATTAAACTTGATCATTCTTGCTTTGTATATAAACCGGTTATTCAGCCTCTGGTATTTATACATTCGCTACAATGAGCAGAAGACAGATAATCAACGAACTGCATAAACCAGCTAGAAAAAATTTTAAACGTCGGCATGTCACTACCAAAGGTATAGATGATTTGTGGCAAGCAGACTTGGTCGAAATGGGTTCTTACTCATCAGAAAACCAAGGTTTTCGCTTTCTTCTTACTGTGATTGATACCTTTTCAAAATATGCATGGGCCTTACCACTTAAAAGTAAAAAGGCCCCAGAAGTTGTTAAAGCAATGCAGTCTCTTTTTAATACAGGACGCATACCACAACATTTACAAACTGACGACGGAAAGGAATTTTTTAATAAACCATTTCAGCAACTGATGAAAAATTATGAAATAAACCATTATTCCAGCTACAGTACTTTGAAAGCCTCAATTGTAGAAAGATTTAACAGAACGTTGAAAAATATGATGTGGAAAGAATTCAGCATGAATGGCAATTATCACTGGATTAGCATGTTGGTCAAGTTAACAGATGACTACAATACAACAAAACATCGTACGATTAAGATGAGACCTGTAGATGTTGGACCACATAACGAAAAACGTTTATTGCTAGTTGTGTACAAGTACCCCAAAATAAAGTCAAAGCCGAAATATAAAGCAGGTGATTTTGTACGTGTAAGTAGACATAAACAGGTTTTCGAAAAAGGTTATACACCTAATTGGTCCACAGAGATATTTAAAATAAAAGAAGTTAAACCTGTTTACCCGACAACATATATTCTTGAAGATTACCAAGGAAATATAATTCAAGGCAGATTTTATGAACAAGAAATTGCTCGAGTGAAAAACCCCGATGTCTATCTAGTGGAAAAAATTTTAAAACGACGCGGGAATAGGGTTTTGGTTAAATGGCTTGGTTTTTCACCCAATCACAACAGCTGGGTATATATAAAAGACGTTGTATAAAACCTCAAATATTCATTCAAGATGTTAAACCTGAAAGTAGAATACGATCGCTTTAAAACGTTTGATAATCTTGCTATTGATTTAGGCACAGCAAATCAGTTGGCAAAAGACGGATTTTTTTACACAAATTTCAAAGACCGTGTTAAATGCTACTTTTGTTCTTTGGAAATGGATGCAACCAGCTGTGCATCAGATATATATTTGGATCATAGACGTCGCTCACCAAGGTGCGCACATGTTAAATCAATTGGGGAAGACGTATGCGGTAAAGGTCTACCAAAGACACCGTCACCACCAGCACCTCCATCAACATCACTCATCAACAAACAATCTGGGTTAAAAGCCCTAATTTACGTTTTCAACACTTTGAAGTTTTTAGCAGGTACTTTACTCGTTTTATGTATGTGTTGTGAAATCTCTTATTTTTACGGAAAACTATGAAAAAACAAGTCAGGTTTAACGACATACCTGCAATCAAATATTTGTACACTTGGAAATTTGCATATCACAGAGCACGAAAGGGACCTTGGGAAACATTAGCAGTGGATACATTTAGATTTAAAAATAGAATCTTGCAATTTAGTGTAATAATTAATCCAATTTTAGAAAATAAAATAAAAATAATGTTTAAGAACAGAATTTCACAACTGAGTGTAATAATAAATCCGGTTTTAAAAAATAAAATAAAAATGTTCAGTAAGTAAGATATTGTTTTTATTATAACTGCTCCCTAGTTATTTTTCAGGTTTCGCTCCTATGAGAATCCATGCTTGCTTGCAGAGTGAAAGATCCCCCACAGCAGCCCATTAGTACACAGAGGTAAATTACCACGTGACAGCTTTGCAGTCATGCGCCGCAGGTGGACGTGGCACCAGTTCTGGTGCACTTTCCAAAATCGTTTTTCTTCATCTCCACTACTTCCCACTTTCGCCTTAAGCCAAGCCGAACACTTTCGCCTCAAGCCAACTCCCCCGCAGACCCATTCCCAATTTCGTTTTTTTTTGCAGTCTTGTAGACCCGTTTTCACTCCAGCAATAATAACCAGTTTCTAAGAGACAGGATAAGAAAGTAACCGTAAGAACAGGTGTGCGTGCCGCCGCCGCCCCGCCGTCGCCGTTGCCCAGCTCTGGTCTAGATCTCAAGGTCACCGCCGAGTCCCAAGCCACCGAACACTTTCACCACCCATTCCCACTTTCCTTTTCCGCCGAGGCTCCAGCCGGGCACCCCGCCGAGGCCGCCGCCGGAGCCGCCGCCCCCGCTAAGCCCCAAGCCACCGGGCCTGACCGGTTTGACCCACATTCCAACGGGCGGGGCCCTGACCTACATTCACAAAACAGGTTTTGGTTCTCAGTCTAAACCGACGCCCTACCTACTCTTCACTATGATAAAAAATGAGGAGCTGATGGGGCGCAATATGGCATACTGCACCGGGCGCATAAAACCCAAGCGACGGCCCTGTGTAAAGGTTAACCAAAACGAATGGCGCATTAGGACAAACGAAGAACTTCAAGAAATGTATGACGAAATAAATATAGCTACATACATAAGACTAAATAGACTGCGTGTCTGGGACACGTTGTACGAGCTCCAGAAGATAGAATGCTAGCCAGGATTTTTAATGGTAGACCATCAGGAAGGAGAAGATTAGGACGACCAAGAAATAGGTGGATGGATGACGTGCTAGCAGATATACGGAAACTTCTTATAACAAATTGGAGAGTGCTAGCAAGACGTAGAGACGATTGGAAGAGGAGACTTCGAGAGGCCCGAGTCCTTCAAGGAATGTAGCGCCATTTAAGAAAAAGAAAAAAACAAAAACAAAATTAACAAAACGAGCAAAACTAACCGAATTTTCTGGTGGATTAAAAACAAACGTTCTCTACAAAAACTTGCCCTTATGTGTTTTTGAGGAAGACGCGCTCTTTCTTGTGAGTGCAGCTAACCTCAAAACATAAAGAAAGAATAGATATAGAACAATCTGTTGTTGACCTTGAAAGTCGTTTTTTTTAATTTGCAAAAAAGTTGGGTCGGTTTTCGTCGTTTGGTCATTTTTTTTTTGTTTTTGTTTTTTTAGTTGGGTCAATTTTGTTTTTGGAACAACGAGCGGTTTTGGGAGGGGTTGAATCGGCGCCTGTAGTGTGAGACAGTCAGTAACTTTTTCATTTGTAAATGAATCCCAAATTAAGAAAAAGTATCGTCTTGATGCGACTTATTTATTTAAAAAATTTAACAGAATCGTGTGTTTGAAAATATTTTTAATTAAATTCCTCCTCTAATCAGATTTACTCCTATTAGTGTAGTTGTAGTCTATATCATTTTTCATTAAAAGTCTTTACTGGCTATCTTTGTCAGGCACTCGACTAGAACCTTATAACATTTCTTAATCTTTTAAATAAATTATGACGTGCCAAGCATACTTTCGGCTATCAATCATCGCTAGTGTTTCCGTATCGAGAAAGCCTTCAGCCTCTAGGCCCTGGAAATTCCAGGAAACCCTCTTCAGAAAGTTTTGCTTTTAGGATGTGCACCAATAAACGAGAGGAAATCAAATAATTGACCACTGCTGGTTTTTCCCTTGAAAAAAGGATCTGCAAGTCCTCCCAGAGCCAATTGGTTAGTGTTAAGTTAACCCTTTCATCCTGTGTACATCGGTAAATACTTCAGGCGAATATTAGTCCATTCTATTCAGGAAAGAAGATTGCCTCGTATTTCAATGTGTGTGATTGTTACAATGGTTTTGTAGCTTAGAAGCATATAGGTACACATCAAAGCAACACCAACAGCATCTTGGGAAATTGTTAATCGGAAACGGAAGATGTAGGATTGTGTAATTTTCATTAAAAATGCTATGAATAGAGATAACAATATAAATGGATATTATTTGAGTTCCTAATGTTATTTCTAAAGTTTCTTTAAAGTTCATCTCAACTATTCGAAGTCAAATCAGACATTACATCAACCCTTTATATAAATTTTGAATCTACTAAATATGTTCAGAATACCTTGGAGAGGTTTAGCAGAAAAAATTCTTCTTATTGTGCAGCGGGCAAGTATAATACCATTTAAAACATTACAAATGTCTGTTGAAATGAAGTAAGAAATTGTAGTGGATGTAGTATGTGTACTATCAAAAACACTGTAAAACCTACTATGGGAAACATTTTGATATTACTGTGCTGCAAGTAGATTGTTAATAGAGTAATTATGTAACGAATAGCTTTGTAAGCGCAGTAGGATAAATTAGTAGTATAAATAGTCGTAAGATTTCTGTATTTGGTCAGTAATTCCCTGACGCTCACTCCGGTCGATATATGCATTGAATTGCTTGCGGGATATTTAATAAATATATAAAAGTAAATATAAAAATAAATTATCTTTTTATTTACACTAAAGAAGGCGGCAATAGACGCCAAGTACAAAAGGCTGGTTCCACTGGCCTGGTAAACCCCTACATCACGCAATACAAAATGGTGACAAACGCTGACCTTGTTGATCGACAGGGACCGGTTTTATTGCTATGTTTATAGAGCCTGGCAAAAGAAGGAAGTAAGAGAATTTTTACGAACAACAAAGGCAGATGCCACACCGAACTAGTGATGTGGTGATGTGTTGATGTTGATGTACTGATTTTAATATTGCAACAAAATCACATCACCAGTTAATGCCACATCTAAGAAGGCGATCAAATGAAAATGTGTTGTCAAAATGAGAATAGGGTTTGATGAGGAAAAAGAACTTTCGTTGTTGTTATTACTAAAAAGGGAAATTAAAAGCAAAAATCGAAAATTTTGGATTCATCCTTTTATACGGGCTTTTATTCCCTTGTGCTTTTGGCTTTTCAGCAGACGCAAACGTAATATTTATTAATATTGACGTAGGTGAAGCTGGGAAAAATAGTAATGGAGGTATATTCCAAAATTCAACTTTAAATCAATGCTGGCAAATGACAATGAAGTTTTCCCTTACTACTTTGCTGCAGATGAAGCATTTAAATTGAAAGAAAATTTCTTAAGGTCATTTCCACAAAGACATCTGACAAATACAAAGCGGATTTTCAATTATCGACTCTCACGCGCTCGGAAAAGTATAGAGTGTGCCTTAGGTATGCTTTCTTCAAAATTTAGGATATTTGAAACTCCAATTTGTTGCAAAGAGCAATCTATACACTCTATAATAAAAGCTGCATGCGTTTTAAGCGTTGGATACCAAACATTCGTTGGCGTTCGGGGATACCTCCTTAAGCATTTGTTGGTTTATCAAACGTTCGTTGGGACCTGTATTCGGGTTAATTGCATAAAGAGGATGATGGATGACGATGAGGAAATTATATTTTCGAATTTCATATACCTTGATGAAATTGTAAGGAAAAAGAAACGAAAACGAAGGTGGTGGACGGTTACATGAAAATCACATCAAAATTAGGTATAAGAAATCTATTGAAAAGTACAAATAATGTAATAAATAAAAACTGATGATACTCGAGAATTGTCAAAATGGTCGTTGGTTCGAATGGCTTATTTTCTTGTTCTTTCCGCTACGCTCCGGGTTGCAAGCGAACGCCAACGAACCTTCAGTGGCCTTCGCTAAGTCATCCATTTAGAACCAACGAATGTCAAATAATACCATTCGTTTGCCTTCATTGCACTGCAAACCCCAGAATATTTTTTCCGTGTGAATTTAACACACTCCACACTTCATAAGCGTGTAAATTCGGCTAATCGTGTAAATTCGGCTGTTGCGTTTTAGGAATAAACCGTGTTAAAATAATGCGGATAAAAAGCCATACGTGCACAAATCACACACATGCAGCGTATACTATTTTTAACATGCTAAAGAAATTGTAACGTTTTATCGTTTTACGTCTTGAGCGTGTAAAAATCAAACATAATGTGTCATTTAACACACTTTACTAAATTAACACGCATGAGAGGATAGCTTAAAGGAAAGTTAGACAGTTGAAATTCTTTACTTAAATACTCAATGACCAGCGTGCAGCTGGACCACTCTTTACAGTCAGTCGGCGACAGAAGGGCGTCGAGACAAGTCAAAGATGTTAAGCTTACGGTAACGATTTTTCCAGCTTTACTTCCTGTAAAACGACGCTCAAAAAGCTTCACTCAAAAGCTTCAATGTAATGCATATTTGGTGTGTTAAAAACGCACGCATTAAGTGTGCTAAATTTTCACACTTTTCGCGTATTAAAAATTAACACATTTTAAACGCGTAAAAAGTGACTACACGATTTTACACATGCGTTTCTAAATCACACACTTGGGTTTGCAGTGTGGGCCGGTGTGTACGCAGCTTTACACAACTTTATTAAGGGGCGGATAATGTTTTAAAGGCGAAAAAAAGCCATATTTTCATGATTTTTGTTAAAGATATGAATAATATTTATTTATTTATTACATATCGGTCATTCCATGTCAAACCGAACGTTTTTCGCTAAAAATTTTAATTAACGATTCCGATTTTTTTTAAATTTTGCATACGCATTTTACACATGAAATAATGGAACCCATATTTCGGGAAAAAAATTGCGATTTTTTTTTCAGAAGAAATGCAGGGTTGTAAATTGCAAGAAATTTCAAAAAAATGTCGCGCGGCCGACCATTCAAATTACTCTATCGTCGAAACCATAAGACGTACAAAAAAATTATATAGGTCGATTTTAAAGGTCTTGAGTCACTCTATGTGGTGGTATATTTAAAATTTGCGTTTGATATTAATAAATTGTTATTATTTGTTTATAAATTTTCATTAGCATTTTTCATCATCAACTCCCCAACTTAAAATTTTGGAAAAAATATCATCGTGTTCCCACTTCAATTCTAAAGAAACAGTGAAAATTTCAAAATGGAACTCAAACGGGGTCATATTTAAAAAATTCTCTATCTCAAAACCTGTTACATTTTTCTCACTGTTTAGTCCGCTCAAATTAGGAAAAATTAAAGAAATTTTTCCCACAGCTATGAGACCGGCGCAAAACGGCCTCTAGCCCCGAAACTACACGGAATTCAAAAAAACAGTTCAGACAAAATTTGTAGGTAATTTTACGGCCTACAACTTTGCTCTATTGATATTTTCACCAAAATGCATAGTTTCTCCTCAAAATAGAAAAAAAGGCGAAAACCATCATGTATTTGTATATTTCTCAAAAACAACCCTTTTTTCGAACTGCGGGTTGTGAAAATCATGTTTAGAAGACCGAAATCCTTCATTTGGCACCGGTCTCATAGCTGTGGGAAAAATTTCTGAAAAACAGCGCTTTTTTGACTAATTTGAACGGACTAACTAGTTGATCAAATTTTCTGGCGTGAACGCGACATTGTATACAATTTCATCAGAAATCGCACAAATTCGTACAAATTCTGATGCAGTGTGCGAGCAGCCTAAGCCGGCGTGCCGGTCACACTATTTTAAAGAATTTTTTAAATATGACCCCGTTTGAGTTCCATTTGAAATTTTCACTGTTTCTTTAGAATTGAAGTGGGAACACGATGATATTTTTTCCAAAATTTTAAGTTGGGGAGTTGATGATGAAAAATGCTAATGAAAATTTATAAACAAATAATAACAATTTATTAATATCAAACGCAAATTTTAAATATACCACCACATAGTGACTCAAGACCTTCAAAATCGACCTATATAATTTTTTTGTACGTCTTATGGTTTCGACGATAGAGTAATTTGAATGGTCGGCCGCGCGACATTTTTTGAAATTTCTTGCAACTTACAACCGTTCATTTCTTCTGAATTTTTTTCGCGAAATATGGGTTCCATTATTTCATGTGTAGAATGCGTATGCAAAATTTAAAAAAAATCGGGACGATCAATTAAAATTTAGTGTTCGGTTTGACATAGAATCATCCATATACACGTTATAGTACCTATTACATTTGAAGAATATTTAGAAAAATTTTCAATTAAAAATAAAAAGAAATAAGAGGCGGCGTCTCGAAAAAAAGTACGATTACGGGTTACCGGATCATCAGAAACAAAAAGCGTCTAAAAGGTAATATGTTTCCCGAGGTAACCACGAAGAGTTTTTTTTCAATTTTTTTTATTTTTGGCAGCATTGGGAAGTGAAAAACGCGATTTTCGCTACAAAATTTCGGTGAATTTGTTATTAAAAAATGGGAAAAAATGGTAAAAAAAACTCGTCGTGGTTACCTGTTGATTTATGTGTAGAATTAGTGTTTAAAAATTCAAAAGGTTCGGTCAAGTAGATTTTGAGTCATGATGTTCACGGACTTCAAAAATGACGTTCGCGAGAAAATTGATTTAAAGTTTTTTGTACTCGAACATCCAAGCATGAGGACCGGTCGCTTGAAACGCTATATCTTCGATAGTTTTGCTCCGATTTAATTGAAATTTTGACACAATACTTTCGACATGTACATTCAGAAAAAAAAACAAAAAAAAAATGCAATAAAAATCTAAAGCATTACCCCCCCCCCCCTAAATTACGTGAAGGCTGTTTTACACCTGCACCAAATATTCCACCAAGCTGTGTTCCGGACATCTTTAACAATATTTAGCACTTCCTTTATCAATGACAGAGAGAGGCTTAACCATAGCTCAACCAATTCCGAAATAAATTAGCCACTTATATTCTAAAAAAGAGCATGGCAGTGGAATTATTATGCGTAAAGCATGAGAATATTTTAAAAACAAGAAACGTTTATAAAATACATTATTTATCATTAATATTTTCAATCCTTGTGTTTAAAACTATGTATGAACATATATTATGAAAGAAAACATAGTAAAATATGTAAACGAATACATACCATATTTTCCTGTCTCGTGCGAAACTATTTTCTATGCTTTTTCTACTTTATCCCTTTTACTATATTCTTCCGATGCAGAATCCGTCTTTGATTTTCTACACTTTTTACTTGTTTTGAAATAAAATCTTTGGTTTCTTCCATTACAAATTTTAAAAATCAACTGACTTTTTCAAAATTATTTCTGACATCCAGATCATTTGCTGATTCAACTGGTGACTAAAATGTCACCACATCACATCTCTTATAGTGTGACATGTCACATTACAAAACCAGTGCTGCTGATAATCAGTAGATCAGCAGATAAGCACATCACCACATCACTAGTTCGGTGTGGCATATGCCTAAGACTTTAGAACTACTGATGATTTAGCGGTAAAGTGGAAAGGCAAACACCCATGCCACTGTGCAAGACTAAAATCCACGATTTCCTAGATGACAGAACCCTGGACTGAGCCAGCGTTGAGTATGGTCGCATGCCGTAATTATAGACGCGATTCTGGCGATCTCTTTGCGTGGAATCACCAAGAGGTCGCGCGTCTCTGATTGTTGTAAAAAGGCCAAGTTTGCCTAGTCTTGCGCATGATGAAAGGCTCCTGCATCTGAAGCCAGCTACTGTGAGAAAGTACTTAGTACAAGTACAAGTAACATGTCTCTCTCGAAGTTCATCAAAGCGCTCACTGAGCTCTTCATCGGAGTCAGCCTCTTCTGATTGTGCAGTGCAGCGATGACGTCGTTTTTATCACCTTTATTCATGTCTGCCTTAGGCCGAAAAGGAGTTTAGGATCAGGTCTTTTGAGCGCCTACAGGCTGGGGTTCCTCGGCCTTGACGGACCCTGAACGCCGAAACACGTCACTTAGACGAGCAACTCACTTTTCAAGAAATTATTTCGAAAAGTGATCCCCACACCTCTGCCGTGCAAAGGGCAAAAGACCTATCTGCAAAGAGCTCGTTTCGAGAAAAACGCGATCAAAGTTTTCAAAATATATGAAACTGAAGCAAATAAAGTAACTGTTCAAAGTGATAACTTTTAATTAAAAAGTACAATCAGTCTGAAATTTTTTTTAAGGATAAATATGAATATTTTATATCAGAAAATGCATACAAAGCCATTTTGACCTATAATGCATATAGGTCATTTGTCCTTTGCACGGCAGACCTGATCACTCCGAATCCTCTACTTGTGAGAAATCAAACGACGGCAGCGGCCACTCTTCCGGCTCTATCGCGGCAGAGTCTTTTCTCTGTTGCCTGGATTTGTCGAAGGTATGCGTCCAATTGCTCTAGTACTTTACTAGTAGAACACCTAATGATTTCGAACAGAGGCTCAGAACCGTTACAGGACTTTGGACTTAGTCGTGAGCTCCGACTATGAGTGGTCTTAAAAACTTCTTAATTTTTGGGGCATTATTCCTCTGTCGTTACAACTGCCTTTGCATTCTGGAGCACTTTAAACTCCTCAACGACTGCTCGGTACTTCACCTTGTTGGTCTTATCCCTCTCCGTGGTCGTGCCAGCGGCCTCATTCTCTGCAATTTTGCCCAGAATTAATAGGATGCGATTGAACCCTGCGATCTTTGTTTCACATTGCGGCCATTGTGACTCCTGGCGCGCCTGGGGTTGTATTGCTTGACTTAGGAGTACTGTGGGATACTGGTAAAGGCTGAGCTGGCAATTTCTCCACCTAGGGAATCGGAAACTCTCCCCGGGGAAGGACGCATACTTTTTTTTTGTTTAATGTGATAGTCTAAGCTCAGGTGTCACATTTTGTACTACCAATTCGTCTTAGTCCTAGGGCACAAGGGACTCTTATATAAACTTAAAACTTTACTTCTAAACTCCTACTACATGACAATAAAATCATATCTGTACCAAAGAACCGTCCAGGTCAAATTTGGAGAAGAATACTCAGGCTTATACGAAATTAGAGCCTCAGTACCACAGGGATCTGTAATAGGGCCAGTCCTTTACTCGATCTACACATCAGATTTGCCAATAACTGAAGGTGTTGAGACGCAACATATGCTGAGGATAAGACTTGTTTGGTCAGTAGCAAAGATCCCATTAGAACATCACAAATATTGCAGACATATATCAACAAAATTGACGTATAGATGAAAAGGTGGAGGATAAAGTGCAGCACTAACAAATCAAACCACATCACATTCAGGAAAGGCGACTGTACATCAGTGTCTATGGAAGGTAAACCACTACCAAAAAAAGCATTCGTCAAATATCTTGGATTACATTTCGACAGAAGGCTTACATGGGCATATCACATAAAGGCGAAAAGAACCGAAATAAAACTTCATATTGGCTAATTCCTAATTGGAAAAAAATCCCCGTTATCACAAGACAATAAAATTTTAATATACAAATCCATAATCAAACAAATAAGGACCTACGGCATAGAACGGTGGGGGTCCGCTTCCAATTCTAACTTAGAAATATTTTGAATCAGATAGTAAGGTCATTTACCCGTGCTCTTTGGTCACCAAAGATGTCGGGATACACAGCTATCTGCAAATACCAACAATAAAAGAAGAAGTAAAAGATCGCTGTGCCAAGTACTAAAACAGATTGAAAGATCATACTGGTTAAAAACGTATAATGAACTTAGTAAGGGACACAACACGTCTGAAACGATGACACATCCTGGACTTAGACAACAGAAGCCAAATCGTACAATTAAATATAATGGATAATCCTCATAGGAACATTACCCACCATGACATCACCATTAAAACAATTTAATTATGGCTTATAGTTAGAGAGACGGCGACAAAAAAGGCTCATAACTACAAAATGGACGTTGAGCATATTTTTCTATAGTTCGAGTCACCCTCTCAAAATCAGTCTTATCGAGTAGGGGCCTGGCGCGATGCGGTGAGCGACTACGGCGTTTTTTTCCAGATTTGCCCTAGCGATTTCAAAAAGTTTCTACCATTTCTACCAGACATGTACTCGGCGTACTTTCCTGCTACCCAGGTCACTGGTTTCGTATTATGGTCACCGAATCGGGGAAGAACCTGCTTATTGATGGCAACAACAATAATGCAAAGTTTAGTTGCAATTGGCTCTGTCGATTTTTAGATACAGAATGGTGACGTATTTCAATACGAGCGATCGGATTGAAGGGTGATTTTTTTTCTGTATTCTTTGCAACAAACTTGATCCCCACTATTTTTTTCTGTATTCTTTGCAAACAAACCCTATTGGGTTTCAAATTCAAATTTTCAAATTTTTTTAATTTTTTTATTTTAATTTTTTTTCCCATTTTTTTTAGTTTCTGGAAGGGGTCTTTGCATCTAGAGATTTGGAGGAAAATATTTTTCCCGTAATCTGGGGGTCTTCCAGATGCCCTCCAGTCATTTTCACCCAAATGGTAGAAACTTTTTGAAATCGCTAGGGTAAATCTGGAAAAAACGCCGCAGTAGCTCACCGCACCGCGCCAGACCCCTACTTGACAAGACGGATTTTGAGAGGGGACTCGAACTATAGAAAAATAACGTCCATTTTGTAGTTATGAGCCTTTTTTGTCGCCGTCTCTCTAACTATTAGTGGCCGATTGTAAATATGTAGTTTAATATTAATAAAAATAAAAAAAACCCTGTTCATCGTTTGATTACTTTTGTGTAGTTTCGTTTGTGTTTTTATTGTTAACTATAATCATAGTCAGAATACCCTTCTGGTTCCACAAACAAAATAAATAAATACAAAAAGATTAGCTTACTTTAAAAAAACAAAAATTGAGGTTTTATTAAGTTACTGCTGAAGTATTGTTTATTATTACACAGCATTATTACGGTTCATGAGAAAAACGTGTGTTTTCTCACTTGGATTTTACCCAATAAAAAGCCTTGCAATGTATCAATTTGTTCCTTTCAATTCACTTTCAAAACGAGAAGATTTTTAAAAATTGTATTTTTGTTGTCTACTATAAGAAGAGCCAGTTCATTATTTATCCTACACAGTTAAAAAAACACCACAAAAAATGGACATGTGTACAAAATTCCAAAGCCTGTTAGAGTTTATCCCGAACCTAATAAAATCCTGCCTGCAAACATCAACAAAATTTTCAGCAAACATAATGGTTATTAACAGCCTATTCTATAAAGGGAACGAAAAAAATGCTTCCTATGGCAGAGAAGATTGTATTTTGGAAAGCACGTTGCTACCAATACATCGGGAAACACCACCCCTAGGACCGGATTATGGTTCGTACAAAGGACTTTACAGGAAATTGTATCATTCGTAACAGCGCTGTGTACCTTTCCGATGGTTGACGTACCACCAAAGGGAAATCCCCAAAAATAAGAGACATCCACCGTGAAGTTATAAATTGTCTATGGATCAATGAAATTGGCAGGATTCGCCGCCTTAAACACATTGCCCTAAGATATTTATCTCTTGGAAGAAGCGAAATTTCTCGTTATTATTGATCCAGGACAGATAACAACGTTATTATTGACGCGTTATACATATTCATGAACAAAAAAACAGTCCTTGAGACATTTTGTGGTATAAAATTGTAAACCCTTAACGTTTGGCGACTTTTGGGACTTCTTGTTAAGGGGAGTTATGTCTTATGTGAAAGTTGAAATCTAATTCCATCATTCAAGTACACTAGTATCATCTTAAGTAGAAAACAACCAAGACGTTTACTAAAGAAATTAGACACTTTCACTAGAGACTGATGCCGTCAGAATCGATATTAGCTATTTATAGATATGTCGAAGGATTCAGAATATTTATTCACGACTTCTTTCAGTTGAGAACTCTTTCATAAGATCGTGTTATACGCAAAACTAGGGTACAGTGACTTTATTTCTGAAAATTTATTACCCTCCTAAAATAACTTTCTAATTTTCGGAAGTGTTAAAGACAGTTTATCATTTTTTACAAATACTAATGTAGATGTACGATATTAAATTTACTTTTAAAATAGACTCTGGTAATGTCCTTTGTAAAAAAAACTTTCCATCTTATTTTATAAGTTACTGCTAAATCTTCGGTGTTCAAATATTGGTGGAATAGGAGGAAATGGCCAAACCAACCTTGGATAATTGCTGGGTATTATAACTAGGCGAACACCCCCCGCAATCCCCGAAATAGACTTCATACGAGTATCTTAAGCCATCGCCTCTTTAAAATTGGCTCCGTAGATTAGAAGCCTGGTACTGTTAGACTCAACGATGGTGGTCTAAGAATTTATTTTCTCACTTGCTCCCCCGTTTCAGCTCTTTTGTCTGATGATCGATATGCACTTTTTTTTGTGAGTCAAAATCCATACGATCTTTTGGCCTCAATGTGCGTTTACAGGTGCGTGTTGGTTTCAATTTTGATCTGTTATCTAGTGAGACAAGTGGAAAGACGAAGGATCATCCCGGGGCGAGGATACGAACCACTGACCTCTGGGATGGTAATCGGGCGTCTTGACTTCTAGTCTAGGCTACCGAGAACGCGGTATCGTTCCATTTTTTGTTCTATTGCAGATTCTCAGACCTTTTTATATGATGTTTTTTGTCAACATCCTTCCTGTTTTGGATTGCCTTTCAAATTTTTTGCAACACCTCACAATAGCGTGCAGCTGTGATCGTGGTCTCACGGGCACGTAACCTTCAGGCATCCTCTTGGAATCGCGAAAGAACTTTTGCTTTATTTGGTGTTTTGGTGGTAAGAGCAAGTGGAGTCTCCATAATGGCTGAAGCCTGACTGCCGAATCGATTCACGCACTCGCATAGAAATTTTACAGTATAGTGGCACGTAGACGCAAATTCCCTGAGACTCCCAGACTTTTCCCGCCAACCACACGGATTAAAAAATTAATGGAACTTACTTTTAAGACGACCCTCGTATTTATGTTAATACGCTTTGATTATGACGATAATGAAATCTATATCATTTTTTATTCGCGTGATTTTGGACCTGAAAAAACACACATTATACAACTTTCCAAAAATTGTATAAAAATTTTAATTTCGGAAACTTTCATCAAAAGGTGAGACAGTCAAATTAGTGGTTACAAGCATAAATCTGAAAAGCAAAAAATACAAATATCTTTGAGCTCTGCATATTTTATTATTGTTATCACATTTATATGCTTCTTTTAATTTCTGAAATGATTTTGAAATTAGGTGAAAAATTCTTTTATCAGATGTAGACAACATTCCACAAATACTATAATTATTCTGTTTTATTTTTTACACTTTAATTCACAAACAGGCGCATTGAAATCCCTTCTACCACTGATAAAAATTTCTCTCTTTTTACATGAGAAAGTCAAAGAAATGCCTTTTGATCCTTTCTTTCGAATACCAGATTGACAAATTATGCGTTGATGTAAAAATATGACCTATTCTCTTCTTTTTGTTAAAATTATAATCAATACTTGCTGCGTTTTTTTAATCTGTTCTGTTCTGTGCTGGAACAGCTTCCATAATTATTATCGAGAACAGTATCCAGCACAAAGGGAAATTTTAAATTTCACATATATACGTTTTTTAAGTTAGTCCAGTTGTTAGGGGTTTTGACCTCTAACAAAATGTTAACTCCCTAATTTTTTTTTAAAAAAATAGTTTTTAGTGAGTAAAATATGTTACAAAAAAGTTTCCGAGAATTGGTTGTACGCTACCCCCAAAAACCACCCCCTAAAAACAAAAAAATCCGTTTTTGGCTAATATCTGCTAAACGGCTAATCTTATCATAAAATAGTGTTCACAAAGTTTGTAGATTATGCGATTATCTACAAAAAGGGCTATAATATATTTTCTCGTACGAATTGCCATTCATGAGATATCGCCGTTTTAAAGATTTAAAATACTCATATCCCCTCATTTACAACTTGTATAGGTCATCCGACATTCAATAAATCCTCTATTGGACTACGTGGCTAATATTTTCAGGGGTGATTCCTGGATATATTTGGAGAAAAAAAATGTCCTAGAGAGGAGGCTATCCCCACTATCTACTAAGTTACAGGGTGTTTAAGAAAAAACAAATTTTTTTTCTTTAAATTTACTTAAACTTAAATAACTTTTAGACTAATTATCGTACAGCAACGTAATTAAGTTCATCGTTTAGGTAAATGTATATTCTTTTATTTGATATAAATAACAGAAACTTGGGTGGCTAGGTTTAGAAAAAATGTTGATTCAAAGCATGAACAAAATGCGAAAAGAGATATTAGCCAAAAACGGATTTTTTGGTTGTTATGATTTTAAAGGTTTTTTCGCGATAATTTCAATAATAATCAAAAATGCGAAGGTGGTTGATTTATACCAAATCAAGCCAAAGGGATATTCCTAAAGGGTTTAGTAGAGGGAAATTAAACAAAAAAAGCGAAGTTATGATGTAGCTGGGAAGAAATTAAAAAAATAGTGTAGCAATGCACTCAAAATGCATCAAAAATGGACATTTATGCAATTTTCTCGTGCAGCACAAGACCGATTTTACAGAAATTTTTTTTTCGCTTTATCTTAACATATGTAAAGAAAAAAAGCAAAAAAATCCAACTTCCCAACTACATCACTATCATATGACAATTTCCCTCTATTAGTTAAACCACACCTAAATCGACTGAAAATAAAAAAAATTGTAAAGAAAAGTTTTTCCAACTTGATGCTTTAAATTTGATTGTATGGGTATTGTCAGCCTAAAATAAATTATTTTCAACCCTCAACCCGGCGCTAAAACTCTCCGGCGCATACAATTGCATGCCCCAACTCCCTTATGTTTTATACATATAAGGCCTGGTATGAAAATTATGAATTGCAATAGCACTAATATCCTGAAAACAACTTTATACATATATTCACCTTCTCAACTGAAATAACAAGCTCAACAATTTAAAAAATTATGGCTACATTTCTAGGAAATAATTTTTCTAGTTTCTGTACCTTTGAGAAGTGATTTGTCCTGCGATTCGTAACACGAAAAAGACGGAAGATCTGCACTCGGGAAGAGAGAATAATAGGTTATTAGTAGATGCCCCGAAAATAGGTTCAACCGAATACGAATATTCGGCCAAAAATGTACCAAACCGAACTTTCGGCCGAATTATTCGGTGCATTTTTGCGCAGTAAACAGGTTCATACAGCTTGGCCAGGCGCTCTGCGAGTGGCCGCGTTCGTCCACCCCTCTGTACGTGCACCGCGTACACCACCCTCGCCAGGACTTCGCGTTAGCTCGGCTCACTCACTCAATGCGCCGTTCTTTCCTTGTGGGTGGGTATCTATCTACACTAGTATTCCTTCAGCAGCAGCAGAACCTGTTTTACAAGTTAATCTAGGTCTACACTGCTAGAGTCGGAACCAAATCAGTTGAGGTTTTCTTCGCGGATGTGAGGAAATAAAAATTACGCAAATAAACATTGCGCACATTGGTATAAGACAGTGGTCTCCAAAGTGTGGTACGCGTACCCCGAGGGGTACGCAGAAAATTCTCGGGGGTACGCCAAATTTTTCTTCAAAGTACTTTATTTCCTGTCCTTTTCTGAGATATTCAATACTGTTGCGAATTTTTATTTTTTAACCCTTATTTTTGAAAGAAAGAAAAGAATAAATAGTTTTTATATCCATACTACTAAACTAACAGAAAAAAACATTAAGAGGAACAAAAGCGGCAAATAATCGTCAACACCCTTTTTAAAATGGGTGGCTGTCTTTAGGGGTGCACGGGAATATCGGGTCGCGGGGCTACATGGAATACGGGTTTAAAAATCGAGCAGCAAATGAAGCTCCACGCTACTCTTGCCTTCTGAGTTTTTATCATCATCAGGAGCTCCACAGCCTATTGTTGGCCTTGACTTGCGTTCGCTTCCATGATTGTCGATCTCTGGCCCGTTTTTCCAGATTCTTATTCGTAATGGTCTTATGCATAGAAATATAAGCTAAACACGGAATGGCTGTAAGCCAGATTAAGCGTACCACAATTCCTGATGTGTTTGAGTTCACTCGGTAGTAGTGGTCAGGCAGTGCAGGCCAAAATATGCAGAAATAATAAGAGGGAGGTTTTAAAAGCGGGGCGATTAAAATTCCTGGCATAAAATCTATGCCGCCCGGATATTGGCTTGGCACGCCACCATTCACTTAAGAAGCTACCCCTGACAATTCGGCAATTTGTGTCCCACTTGTGCACACTATTGCTGTCCTTTTAAACAAGCTACCTTTAATGTGGTCGCTCACGTACAGGGTTTTTACACGACACAGCCGTTCCATGTTAGTTTATATTTCTATGGTCTTATGTCTTCTCTGGTCTATATATTTTTTCTTAGGTCGTCCTAAACACCTAAACTCCTTTTTTCTGTCGGTACTTTCCGCAACACTGGGTGCCTTCCATTTAGACACAGAAAGCCAACTGTGTCCCACACAGCGTGTCGCTCTGTGTAAGCCCAAATGGAGCACTTAAGTTCATGAAAAATCCGCCACAGCGTACTTTCCTCGTTTTTATTACTGTTTGACAAGAAAATCGAAAATTTTGTGTCGATAATTTCTTTAAATTAATTACCCGACATCTTATAAATGCTGGGAATATTAAAAATGAAAATTGTTGTAATTATAAATTAACGATCACTTTTCAATTGGCGAGGGTTGGTAGCATTGTCTTAGTTGTGCCCGGCTGTGTCTAGCTGTGTCGTTGATGGAACACTTCTGTGTCGGACACAGTGTAACACTGGGTCTCTCTGTGTCTAAAGGGAAGGCATCCACTATCTTTGCCGGGTTCCGTTCCGGGCCTCGTTCGACAAGCTCAATCCATATTATTTTAATCATTTTGACAATGTTTCAGGGGCGTAGCCAGAATAGATATCAGCCGGCTCTTGTTTGTGGAGTTTGCTTGGAAACTATCCTGCGATGCAGTGAGCGCCATCGATTCTGTAAATGATATTGCAGCAAATTCTTTGCGCTCTTCTCAATAGTTCTATTCGCTTGGAGTTTTCACTAGCTTCGTAAGGGAAGCCATCAAAAATGAAAACGGCATTTGATACGTAGTTTGACCTGACATATGTTACATAACTGCTGCAAATTTCTGCATAATTTTGGCCGTGGTGTCATTTGACCCAATGTAATAAAAACCCTCCGTCGATAAAATATTTTCTATCGTTCAAGTCCGCCTGTTCTGTAGGTAAAACAGCCCTGTACAGGTTCGGTTTTGTTCCTTTGCTCATCCCATGTTCATCGAAAAGAGAAAGAGAGGATAAGGGTTAAGTTCGTAAAGCAAAAATTCTCGCAGCACTTCATCGAATGTCTTGTATCAGAATAAAGGTATATTCGAAATTGCAAGAGGCTGCACGCTTTCACTTCGTTTGAATTTTACAGCTTGAAGATCACCACAGAAATGGGTTTTTACGACCCATAACCCTTGACCCCGAACGGTTCGTCGAAGAAATAGTGAAATTTGTAAGAAATAGCGAGGTTATTTAGGAAAAGTTGACAGTTTCCGAGTTATAAGCAAAAAACCATGAGGGTTGACCCCCAAAATCCCCATTCGCTACGCCCCTGGGTTCTTGGTTACTTTCATCAAGAAAAATTTTGTCTCTTCCACAACACCTTCTGTCATTTATAATGGGGAGGTGATACCAGGAACCAAATCCAATGCCGAATAACACCTCGGTTCGCTTCAAATTCTTCTTTATCCGAAACTGAATTGCCAACCCGTTCTCGAGTACAACGCCCACTCAATAAACGGAGTTTTCTTCAGGACTCGCGAGGTGTATAAATGTCTCAAAGAACTTGATGTCAATAAATCTACTGGCCCTGACAATATTCCCCTATGGTACTTAAGAAAAGTACCTCACCTTTGGTACGCCAACTTCAATTCTATTATAAGTGTTACTGTCATTTATAAATGGTAATTTTTCCCAAGAATTAGGCCGTATCTCGTGTAGGCTCGTGAAACGGTATCTCCGAAACCTTGAAGCCCGTGACACGGTATGTCTGTGCACCCGCATATGGTATGAATAGTGCCGCTCATATAATTCGGGGGTACAAATAATGATTATATTCGTGAGAATGGTACGCGGTCAAAAAAGTTTGGAGACCACTGGTATAAGACATGCGATTATGTATTTTCACATTTTCCCTTCAAAATCTGTTGTTATTATCACTGCGCATGGAAAATGCGACTTTTGAGAAACCCCATCTCTTTTGGTTCGGACTCTATTCTTTCATGGCGAGTAACTTTCTTGTCTTGTTACACGGAGATATCTGTATGCGTGTCGATAATTTTGCTATCCACGGTAAGAGTAAGAGAGCAGAGGCACATGTGTTAAGTTTTCACGCCGAAATTTTCTGATGAACATGTTACTACACTACCCTTTTGTCCATTCTACACCTCTCTTGTAAAAAACCGGTTCTACTGCTGCTGAAGGAATACTAGTGTAGATTGGGCAATAAAAAAATAAGGAACTAGAGCGCGCATGTGGAGAAATGACAATTCCATACACATTAAGATTGTGTGAATGAATAAAACAAAAGTGCACGTGATTTGTAATTTCCCCTTCGAAAATTTGTTACGGGCAAATACACTCCCTCATAGAGCATGTTGCATACGCCGAACATACCGAATACGAATATTCAGCGCATCTCAAGTTATAAGTTTTTGAAGTACTTTACTTCAAGTATTGTGATGCCAATGCGACCGGCAGAACGGACTACTAGACAAAGAATAACTCCAAAGATTGGTTCTAGTTTAAATGAATCGGCAATAAAACATTCATAAACTTTAATCAGAACAACTCAAAACCACATATTTCATTAGCAATCAAAATGTTACAGCCCGGCTAGAAAGTTTTCAGGCCCCCGCCGGGTGCCATATACCACATACTGCAGACCTAGATTTAAATTTATTTCGGTTTTTATAAAATTCTCTTAATGGAAAAAGTTTCAAGTCTTTACGGGGTGGCAAAAGGCACCTGGACCAATTTTCTTTTTACATAGAAATAAATATAAAGAAACTTTTGGGAATTATTAAGTTGTCTGTAAGATGCCAGAAGGTAATTAAATGAGCATTGTTGAAGAAAGGTATTGTAGGTATAGAACCCCCAAAAAAAAGTTTAATATTTCTTGAAAAAAATTTCATACATGCGTTTTAAACAACCCAAATTGTATTTTTTTCTTTCATCTCAAATTTGTTTTAAAAATTAGTAACTTAGTTAATTTTTGGATCTTTCATGATGAACTCTTTATTTAATAAATTTATGTAGGTCTAGGATAAGCTTGCATCTCTTAAGGAATCCCGCCCATTGGAATGATTTTTGGTAGTTTTAGAATGTTTCGTCAATCCATAGCACATCCTCAGTTTAAGCTATGTCTAAGATGTTAAGATATCGGTAATTCGTGAGATTCACATAGACAACTGATATAGAAAGAAGCTTGATGCAGGTTTTGCTAGAGATGTGATAGTACTTCGTTAAATTGGAGATGTTGAATTCGACGCGGGTTTTGCCACCCAATTTAGAATAAGTGCGAACATCCTTGTTATTAGAGGTCGACATGAATTGATGTTTATGAATACAAGGTCTGGTGCGTGCGTGTCTAATATTGGCAAAGGCGTAACAGTAACGCAAAGCATCGGCATCAGCGAAGTTGGGAATTGAGTTCAAGGGGATTCAGAGCAGATCATTTATGAAGATTAGGAAAAGAGAGACTGATAGAATTGAGACCTGGAGAACACCGGAAGGTATTATGGTACGTTTAGATTCTATGTCGACTTAGTAGAGTTGAGACTAGGCTATTCTTACTACTTGTTAGAATTCCGTTTCTGTAGACCTACCATTCTGATATGCATGCTGACTTCTAATGAAAGGATATCTCTAGAGCATAGTGCTCTCCAGATAGTCTGACAACAGTGTCAATTGTTTCAACAGAAAAGATGTTCGGCTAATCGCCCTGGAAGACTTTGCTTCAGTTTAGTCTATCTTAGCTGGTTTAGCTTGCCACCTTGGTTTCTCTTCACAGCTGCGAAATCTGACATGTTTCTAAACGGTTCTAAATACAGTAATTTTTTTGAAGTAACTTGAGGAATATCCCATCAAGCCCCGCCAGGAAAAAGCAAATGCGTTTATCACTCGCTTCACACGCTCTTTTGTGACAGCCGCCTCAGGCACATCACAGTCCGTCACGCTCACACTAGCACACACGCGTCTGCAACTAGCACGCCACAAGCATGCACGCACCCGCCACTGGCGCGAACATCTAAAAAGTGGTTCGCTAGAGGCATGCACGCTCGCGCCACCGGAATGCACCCGCCACAGGCAATTTATACCTAACATGGCCGTAATCAGGAGAGCCTGATACTACTTGGTATTTTAAAAGACTTAAGCCGGATCTATAATAGACGTGAAAGAACGTACGTCAGTCCCTGCGTTCCAAGGGCTCCTATGTGAAAATGAATGATTGACTATAATAAACGTACATCACCTGTACTTGTTTTCGTTAATGTTTCGTTAAACGTTGTTTAACACCGTCTTATGGAACCTGGATCCCAGTTGAGGCCCAAAATACATTCGGCGCTGCATACTTCACGCCGCAAGCTTCACAGCTTCAAATCAACGAGAATTCATTAATGCTGCCACATTGACGGCTTCTTACTTCACGCTGCAATGAAGTATGAAGCCAGCTTCGAGCAATTTTCAAAATTTGCAGTATGCGGTGTTAGTGCTGTCAACTTGAGAAAAAAGGAATTGTAAAAACGGCCGCCAAATGCACTGAATAAAATTAAAAAACGGTAAAAAATGTTTTCATTAAAAGTATTAATTTTAATATTTGCACGGTAAGTCACATAATTTGAAATTTTTTTTTGAAATAAAAAGTTTCTTCGTCTAAGGGTGGGTGCCAAGTTACAATTCCGAATTTGCTAATTTCACCGCGGACACTTCGAAATTACAAAGTGCGCCAAAATACAATTCAGCCATTTCATTTGACAACATGGATGACAACAAAATTTTGTAATTTATAAAATTTTTAATAATTTTTTTTAAAGAAGCCCAGGGCTATGTTTGTCTTTAAAATAATGGAAATGGACTTGCTTCACGAACATCATCCACTGGGGGTGAACTGCAAGAAGCATTGTGCATATTTGAAAGTTTTAAAAAATTGTTCAAATTTTATGCGGAAATTATGCTGTTCATGTTTTTATTTGGTTAACGTTTGCAACGTATAGCATGATCAGCCTTTAATGTGTCATTAGTATACGATGAGGACAATTATGCACTGAAAATTGAAAGAATTCGCGATATTGTTCTCCATATGAAAATATGTAGATTTAACCACAACGCTTTAGGGCCAAAAAGCAAATCCAACAAACTGTCAAATGAATGTTTGGCTAATATTTCCCTATAATTCAAAAATTTCCTTACAATTCCAAAGACACAAACCTCTGAACAATGAATTGTAAAATCGAAATGCGTTTTCCATATAAATTGACATTTGAATTGTAACTTGGCACAGGCCCTAAAAGTACATTTAAATGTCAACAACAATTCCGTCAAGTTGCCGTTGGTTTTTGCAGTTTCGAATGTAACTGCAGTGGCTTCTTTCCATCGGCTTCAGCTTCATTAGTCGTGCGACGTGAAGTATGCAGCGCCGAATGTATTTTGGGCCTGACGGCGTTGTAATGTGAAAATCGTAGCACCACACGTTTGTCAAGGCTTGGCAAGCGTCCGCAAATTGAAAACGCTTTTTTAAAACAAACGTGTGGACGCATCACAAACGCTTGCCGCAAACTTCCTTTGCAAGCGTTCGCAAATTGAAAACGTTTGCTTTGGTTTGCCGAGAATCCACACTCGACCGGATCGGCCACAAGCGTCGCGTCGGCAAGCTTACACAAGCCAAGCCAAACGCCTTATCCACGCGTTTGAATTTGCGAATGCTTTCCAAGCCTTGACAAATGTGTGGATCCGGCATTATATTCAGACTCAAATTCAAACAATGGTTACTGCGATTATTATGGCTGATTGTACGTCAAGGTCTACGGTGAGAGAATCGCAAAAGGAACGTCGATCTACGTCTATTATAGTTCAGGCTTTAAGGGGGGAGATCCCTTTATAATCTTCAAAAAATTTTTTTGCGTAAAATATTAGTTAAACATGTGTTCAATATCGTCCTAAAATTTTAGAGCGAAATTCGCAGTCCTTCCGAAGTTATAACCTGTGAACGCTACTGACCTCCGCTCATTTAGTTACAAAATTTTTAAGTCTTGAAACTTTAAACACGTTTTTCTATAAACCTTTTTTTCGTGAACCTCTTACAAGATTACTCAAAAACTATTTGATCGATAATTTTGAAATTTTGCACTCTAATAGATAACATAATTACCTACTATGTGAACCTACAATTTCTTGAAAGATATTAAAAGAAAGTACTTTTTTATTAACAAATATAGTAAAAATTTCATAAAAAATCTTATTTTTTTTTCAAACACGTACCATTTTCTGAATTTTGTGAGTGTTAAATATCTAAAACTTTTGTCTCCGATGTTACAGATCAATGTAGCAAACGCTAAGTTGTACGACGTAGAATAACTCAGGCGGCAACCGTCTCTAAAGCAAGTGCCGTAGAGCCGCCATTTTGAAATATTAAAAAAAAATTGCTTTTGAAAGCTCAAAGATAAGATAATACGTACATACAATTTTAATTATGTAGAATATATAGTTTCTCCACAAAAAAATCGTAAAAATTTCCTTATTTTTGGCTGCCTAAAGGGATCTCCCCCTTAAGGGGAGTTTACATCCCAACATCAAAGTGGAAATGCAAATGTGAGCTCCTTTATCGCATAGAAGATAGTATGGTTCTGTCTCTGTTTTACCAAAGTGGCAACAGAAAACTGCAACTCTACTTAACCAATGCGTAGGCCGAAAACAAGCAAAACACCTTCTCTGTGGTGTTTATTGGTTGCCGTGCACCGTGTTTTGTGCATTGACTCAACCAAATATTAGCTCGTTGCTTTTCTCATCATAGCTTGTCATTAACAAATTGTCCAATTAGCTACTAGGCGGAGGATCTAATGAATCCTATAGATAGGCTGAAGCTGTTACAAAAGCCCACCTTCTGGTACCTCAGCCTGCGGCGATGTCTGATGTACATAAATATGGCAGTAAGAGACGACACTTCACGCTGCACAAGCACACAGGTTTTCGCTCTGTCATTTTCATATGGAACATATTGAGTGCTAAAGTTACCACTGATCTTACTGTCGCGTAATATACCTGAAATTCAAAATCTTATTGTTTTCTCCCGGGCGGGAACTTTTCGTAGGCGATGGAAGACGACGAAACTAATCGAGTCCCCTTTTATTAAGCTCACTGTAAACTATCTTATAAAAAACCTCCGATTCCTTCTTTTCGAAACACCCTTTTTATGCTGTTTATGTATAATTTTATATTTGCATTTTTTTTTTGTTCTTAGTGTTTTGTTTAACAATCTTAATAACAATTATTCGTACCTTATTACCTTACCTAACCTATTCACCTATTCAACTGGGCCCATTACATATGTCCTATATATTTCCACTATATTATGTAGTTTATGAAGTATTGTATATGTAATTTTAATTATCTTGCATGATCTCGCGCTGGGTTATATTACTTCTGTTGAATTTTGGTGCTTCTCCATGAATATTTAGATTATCCTCGTTTTCCGCTTATAACTTTATTTAGCTATTTCTCTTTGGGCGGCATATAAAGGATTTGGCGCCCATTCTCGTCTGGGTTATGTGGTTATATCAATTTATTTTATTAGTGCTTTTCCTTTGTAGCACGATTGAATTTTAAATAATTAGTTACTTGATTAGACACTTAAACTTCTCAAATTAATAAGCTTAGACTTTTCAAATTAATTATGTACTTTGCTTAGTTCTTAATAAAACTTTTCAACACTTTAATTTTTGCTCTGTTCACCATGCTGGGTGATTCGAGAAGAAGGAAGCGGTTCTTCTTTTTTTATCGGCTTGATTGGGTATATTTTAACTTTTAGGTCAAATTTTATTTTAGTTTTATAATTAATATTTTCCAAAAGATTGATATCAGAATGATTACTAGTATTATTACATTTTTGAAAGATTTTGAATTTTATTTCTTGTGGAATTTTATTAAATTTTTAATCTTTTCGGTTTTTTAGGTATACAGAAATTTTGATACGCTACATTACCTTCATCTTCTTCTACCTCATCTCACCGAAGCTTCGTACCGACATTGTAGATGCGGCTGTTGGTTATAATCATTACGTTTACATGAATTACTTGAGTTCTTGACTTGAAATTTACTTGAAACTGAAGTTGCGTTTTCGGTTCACTTACTTGACTTTAAAATGCCTTGAATTTTTCTTGAGCTGACATTTGACCTTTCCTATTATAACAGAAACTAGCTCCTTAATATAATATAAATACCTTTAAAAAGATTGTATCAAAAGTATACATTCACTACAGTTTTTATCTTCGTCTTGTTCCAAGTAAAAAACACCATATGCAAAATTTCAAGTATTCAAGTAGGTTTACATGAGCTTTTTCCAGTCAATCAAACAAATTTTTGTGATTTACTTGACTCAAGTATACTTGAAGTCAGGACGAGTTTACATGCATATTTTGTTACTTGAAAAGTACTTCAAGTATACTTCAAGTAAGCATGTAAACGTAATAAATGATTATGATGCAAGATGACCTGGTAAACCAGACTGGTTAATGCTTTAGAACTGCATTGAAACATATAAGGGCTAGCAATAAGTTATAATATGCCCCAAGCGAGTGAAGGTCTTTAGGTTGCTTCAAATTCACTCCAGTTTCGACAAATTCCTTGAAAGTCTATAAAAATTTTGAGATATAGTCGCTGAATTTCTATATCGCTTGGTTGAAATGCTTGGCTTAAGTTTTGAGCCATAACAAAATAATCAATTTTCTGAAACCATCCTCTTAACACCGAGTACAATTCACTGTACCATTAAGCCGTTTTCGTTCTGTCCTTGAAATTAAACTTGCCACATAATTTCCAATCACCCTGTTCTTTTAGTATAATTTTCCGAATTTCCGTTCTTGTGAACTGAAATCTATTTTCTATGTTATGTTTACAGTTCGTAAGCCACTTAATGGTACCAAATATTCCTGGTTTTGCAAACTCATTACAGAATCCACTGTATTCCACAAATAAAGCGAATCAACGAAAAATGATTGCTCTTTAAGAGATTTCAAGAAATTTATTCAGATTAAATCGATTTGCCGTCAATGCGCATAGACGAAGGCAATAATTTCCTTTGTTTACATTTTAATTCCGTTTACTTTTCATAAATTTAGAAGACTCCCAAATATCTGAAAATCGCGTCTCTGTATAAAATGTATTCTTGAATTTAAATTCCAAGTTTTTCCTTAAAAATGTTTCATATTAGTTGAAGAAAATGGCTTAAAGTTTGGCAATTGAATTTCTTGGCTGAGGGCGGCTGCAGGCTGTAGCTGGGGCTGAGCCCGGAATTGAATTCGTTGGAGATGTCTTCTATAAAATAAGGCAGCTCGAGCATAAGTGATTTTTGTGCTCGTTCTTTTAATTTATTATGTAAATGGCTTGATTTGTTTTTGCAGGCCCTCCTTGGCCCCCCGAAAATCCTTGGTTAATTTATAAAGTGAGAGTTGTGTTTGCAAATGAAAATTGGTCTGGTAAACATCGACGGATCCCTGGAGATTTTCATTTAGCGTCACGTTGATTGAAAGCTTTAAGTTAATTTCTGTAACACATATTCGCCTTAGGAATATATTTGTGTTTTGGGAAAATGCTACAGTGATAAATGAAAATATTTAGGGAATATGAATCTCATTGTGATAATTGATCAATATTATGATCAAACAAGACATATTTAGCAAGATTTCTTTCGGCAAGTGGTTGTCTATATAAATTCCCTCTCCATCCATATATTAGACGACAAGCAGCCAGGAACGAGGGGCGTTTTGGGTGGGTAAATCCTAACCCAAAATATTTCATCCCAGAACCGTTCAGGGCCGTCTCGGACGCTGGCGACGAAGGAACGTGGTCGAACAAGCAAGGCTTTTTATACGAAAACTAAATATATTATATTAGAGCCATTAAGAACTTATAACTGAATAGCCTAAGCTTCTTAAACCCCGCCCGAATAGCATTTAAAAGGGGAATTGCCTCAGGAGCATGCCGAAAAAAGGATTCCCCGTAGGTTCTTCATGAGGACACCATGGGGCAAATGAGGGGCATGCCGACAGGGGCATTTCCTCATGAGTGCCATATAAAAAAAACATTCAGCGATGAGGTACACCTTATCAATTTCTCATAGGGTCCTATGAGGCAAACCTCATTACAAATGAAATGGAGCAAACCCAACATATCTCTGCAAACAATTTCTCGGAGGCTCGCTTTCTCGGACCATTCTCGATTCGAAAAATGTTTGCGAAGGTTACGAGAAAAAGATTCAAAACGCAAAATGAAAGCTTTCCTGGTTGATTTGTTTCTCCCAAAGCCTTCATGCTGTAGAAAAATATTGAGAGCCGATTTCCCGTGAATGGGATTTCAAATCTCCAAATTACACTAACAACATAACGTCATTTCACCGATTTGAAGTCCTATTGAGAGGAAATTTTGAGAGCCTTTGGTTTCTCTTCAACGATTTGTTTGGAAAGTTTGAGCTTTTGACTTGTTTTGCTCGGAGGAGTGATTTTCGGCGCAGAAGCGATTTGATATCGATACGAGTATGCGATTAGTTATCAGCACGAAAAAGCGATTCGATCTCTTGCTCCACTTTTATTGCCTTCGAATTCGTTTACGAGTCGTTAACGAGTCCGAGATCGAAGCAAGCTTTCGCTTTTGGCAAATCGTTCTCGAATCGTTTCCGAATCGAAATGTTTGCAGGGATGCCTTACGTTTTCGGAAAGCTTTTTAAAAGGCTTTATAGAAATACCCTTAAGCTTTAGTTTAACTCATACAAAACTTTAGTTTTTGTTGTTGCATTGGTTCTCAGGGGATTATGTTGGTGACCGTGAAGGGTGTCATTTAGCATACCCAATAGCGCGATTCTGGTTCGATTACAGATGTCAAGCAGCACTGGATGGGATGAGTACTGAGTTGGGGGCCGTATTGATAAAATCACACTCCACCATACAAAAACCGGTTTTATAAACAAGAGGTCGCAAGGAAGTTTGTTTTTTCATACTTTGCCTCAGAAAATTTGTCAGACTTCCCTAGAGATACGGAATCGGTACTCGATTCTTTACTCGTATGAGTATTTGGATTCTACTCATATCAGTACTCGATACTTTTGTCCGAGTACTTTTACTTATATTATTCAGCCTTATTATGGTTGTCACGTCACTATAGTGAGAAATGTCACTGTCATTGTCACTTTCCATATTATGGACGGTGAATTCAGCGAGATGAAAAATTTCAGTTCAGCCTTATTATGGTTGTCACTTTCGATGACGTGGTATTTCTTGTAATTGAGGATAAACAAAAAGTTAGATACTTTAAAGCCTTTGCCACAAAAGGATATTGCAAGACGAAATCTAGCACGATCTCAAAATGCTTCCTACTCGTTATTTTTACACTAAAAATATAATTATAAAATTATTACTTTTAAATATTTAAAATATATAAAAATTTTACTTTTAAATAAATAATCGCCTTTAAATATCAAAAATCTCACTTACAAATATCAAGTGAGAACAATAGTCAGTGAATTCGCTGTTTCTCGATATCAGTGACAACCGTAATTCGCCTTATCTCACTGAAATAGACAAATGTCACTTTTTTAGAGAACCATAATAGCATTTTTGTCTCACTTCGCCATTTGTCACCATAAGTTTATCTCTGTCGTGAATAATCTCTATATAAACGCTTTAGGGTCTGATTATGTTGGAGCTGCGATAAACGAGTAGAGAGCTGCGACAAAAGATGAGAGTAGTGCTGTGCAGATTGGGTGTTCACGTTGGAGCTGAGAATAACGCAGTTTTAACCAGTATCTGACAAAAGCGCAAACAGAACCTTAAAAATATGAGTGATTCCAAAGCAGAAATCTTACTTTTTTCAAGTGCTACAAATTATCATTTACTTGAAATTGGAGAGCGCGAATACAGTGAACATTCTATCCATAAAGAAATTAAAATATTCGGTGAATACCATCGCCTTTATAAAGATTTAAGGCAGCATCCTACAAAATTTGCACAATATGAGAATAGCAACCTTCGATTGGCCGCGTCGCCACACTGGTTGCGCCGCCATGGTGTCCCGGTGAAATACGGCTCTTAGATCTTCAGCTCTGTTTTTTAAATTGATGAATGGCCAACTCCGAATTCGTGAATTCTACTATTACATCACCGCATGTTATGTTAGGTGACGAAACTATCTACTTCTACCAAATTTGTTAACACCTTACAAAAGAAACAATTTAGATGCTGACAAAGCATTCTTTTATTCTCGATTATCTAGAACACGAAGAACGGTAGAGTGCGCTTTTGGTGTTATGTATTCTAAATGGAGGATCTTGGGCACGGCAATTCAAACAACAATAGATGCAGCTGATCATAGTGTGAAATGTATTTGCTTATTGCATAGTATTATAATCGACAGAGAAGGTATGGAGCATAACCTAAACTAAATAACAACCTTACTACTCAGAGCCATACCAAATCATGTTTCTAGTGGGAGAACAAATGATTCAGTAAATAATATTTGAAACCTATTCAAAATATATCTTTGGAAAAATCCATTATAAAATTTGTACATGATTTTGTCTACAAAAAATAAAAGGGAAATTGAAAAAAAAATAGTTTAATTCATCATAATAATAATAAAAAAAATATAAAACATTCAATATCCATTTTGAATCTGGATACTAACGATACTAGCGGAGAAAATGAACCCAAGCTTTATCGCAGCTCTTGTCGTTGGTCGCGACCAAAGCGTGAGTCACCGCGTTGCTCCAATATAAACAGCTCTATTGAAAACCTTTTTGGTATTATCTTCGCTTCGCTAGTATCGCCGCTCTACTCGTTTATCGCAGCTCCAACATAATCAGACCCTTACACATACATATATGTACTTTTCTGCCTCAATTAGGGAGAGTTTAGGGACGTTTAAGGCCCTTCTACATCCCAAACGCAAAGCAAATTGGAGGTCTTATAGGACTGAAATTGGGGTGCTTTTCTCTCTGTTGCACGAACGAGGATTCCAGAAATAGAGAAATACATACAAATTTCTGTGCGAAAAAGGAGGTCCAATTTGAGTTTTGGCATGTAAATGGGCTTTTATAGGTTTTGAATTTATATCCTATCCTGAGTAAAAATCACATCGCTAGTTCTTAGCCTGAAATAGGCACGCACAACGTCAAAATGCCTGCATGGCACACAAAACAGGCACGATACGCCTGAGTAAAAATAGGTCTCGCCCACACTTGGCATGAAACCAGCACCGTACACCTGAGTAAAAATTCTACTTTTCCAACTGCAGCCCGCTACAATCACGAACAGAATAGTCCAAACGAAGCACGGTACCCAGGCGCGTACGCAGGGGGGGGGGGGTTACTGCGGGTTAAACCCCCCTTGATTCCAATAATAATAGGAAAAATTATAATTAATAAATATATCAATTTATTAAACAATTAAAAAAATATTCCGAATACCGGGATAGCAAAAAAATAAATATCTCTCAAACTTTGGGAATATGTTCGTGAACTCGATGTGATATACCAAAAAATTTTTTAGCGCAATTGGGTGCGCCGTTTCGAAGTTACAACTGATACAATATTGAAAAAAACGTATTTCTCATTTATTTATAGCTCTCGACAAACTCTGACTTTTGGGATGGCCATATAGATTTTTGTAGGAAATTTTCGGTCCTTTCAGATAAAATTACGCAAAAACAATTGGACGCATTTTTGGCCAATTTTATGGCCTTTTTGGCCAAAACTTGAAAAAAAAAAGGAATTTTTAAATTTTTTTTCATGTCACCAATCGATTTTCTGACTCAAAAACTTCGCGCCAGCAAGTTTTCAGAGTGGTTCCCTTCTTTTCGGTAAAAAATGGTAAGAACGCTCTAAATCAAAGTCTAAAGTCTTGCGCACACCACGAGACCATGATTTTTGGAGAAAAACAAGACATTTTGTGATATTCGAAAAATGGTCAAAAACTATTATTTATGTTTCCTCACAATTTTCAATAAAAAAATTGCGATAAAAATATGCCTATAGGTAATTATTTTTATAGTAAAATAACATAAAATATAATATAAGTACATAGTCTATTACATGAGAAAAATTTTTTTACCCAATATGTGTACAAAATATGTTTTGTGACACCCCCTCCCCCCTGGTTTCATCCTGCGTACGCTACTGACGGTACCCTCACACTTTTTTAGACTATAGGACGAAGAAAACGGACAATTATCTTGGTGACCATAAAGGTTGCCATTAACCATACTCAGTGGACCAGTTCTCGTTGGATTGCGCAGGTCAAGCAGCATTGGGCGTGGTTAGTACTTATTCGAAGGACCACGAAAAGCGACATTCGCGTTTGGTATGGTCAATTACAAACATTCATATCTGTAACAAATGCGGGCACATCTGTGGAAGGATTTTCATACCTGTAGCGGGACCGTGCATATCTCTGGCTGGGGCATTTTTAGATTTTCATGCCTGTAGCGGGAGCCTTTTAAAAAATTAACTAACTAAATTATTTTTACTCGGGAAGTAAGTTACATAAGTATTTGTAATCTGTCGCACAAATGTCAAAAAAAATACTCATCGATTCTCAAGGAATCGAGTATTTTTGAACGAGTAAAAAGTACTTATCATATCCCTAGACTCACCCATCAATCAAACTAATACAATTATAACATCGTTCTTGGGGGTCTGCAAAAACTATGAGAAATTTCCCTTCTCATTTGCGTTTATTGTGCAACTACATAAGCATCACAATCGTTATACGAAAAAGAGACAGAAAAATTAATATTAAGTGTAACACCTACATTATACACAAACCTGTTTGAGTTGAGGACCGATTTATGGATAGTGTGATATACCCCATTAAAGCATCTTTCACTTCAAATGCAGACTAAAAATTTAGTGTTGGGTAGGATTATAAAATGAGTTTGTAAGAGGTGACTCTTTTTTCTTTTGAGCGAGTACAATGTCATACTTCAAATGAGACCAGGTGCCAAAATGACAAAAACAAGCAAATTAAAGAAATAAGCAAAATAAACACCAATGAAGAGGGTTTTTTACGAGTTTGTTTCTAGTATGCGTTAAACTGCCTCAGAGTAAGTAAGAAACCTATACCTCCACCCACAATGTACA
Organism: Thereva nobilitata; assembly: GCA_963855945.1. Lineage (NCBI taxonomy): Eukaryota > Metazoa > Arthropoda > Insecta > Diptera > Therevidae > Thereva > Thereva nobilitata. Next base: position 67,953,441 of record OY979694.1, read on the forward strand.
TTTATATTTTACACTCTTCACCTCATTTCAAGTTGAAAATTTCACTGCCTCAAAAGAAATAAGAAATGTCTCTCCAGTTCGTATTTACAATCTCACCTCGGCTCAGTTCACATTGCATATTTTACTGCCGCAAAAGAAACCAGAAAGAAGAAACCCTTGTCTCTCCACTACGTATTTATAATCACACCTCGCCTCATTTATCTCGATACACCAGTAAGACATTATTTTTGAACCGGGACATTTCAAAAAATTCAGGCCTCAGTACAATTTACCATATTGTAAGGGACAAATGTACTACCTCATGTAAGTCCCGCTCAACTCTATAAAAATTACAGGTCACAAAAAGGTGTCAATTGATAACTACGGCCCGCAGAAAAAACGTAAAATTTATTTTGGCCCATGTTATAAAAATGTTGCCCACCCTTGTTATAGGCAGTGGGTCCAAGGCTATTGCCCATTGCTCTGTACTCTAAGCTCCTAGCTTTTGGTATCGATTCTGTTCTTTCTGGCGAGTCAATCAAGGTAGTATTGGATGGCTTTGAACGCAAACCTTACAACATCTCTTCCAGATTTCATTAGGGCTAAATTCTATCATCCGCTGTTTTCACCATTTTAGGAAAACTCATTTTTATTGGATATCTGTATATACATAAGAGGCATCCCTACCAAATTTTAGGTCTATTGAAGTTATAGTTCAAAAGCTGGGACTTTATATCTTTAACGCACCCGCAACTTTTTTTGGGACTAGATTTTCCCGTTCTTAGCGGGTCTCAACTCAATAAAAGACACATGCCTGCCCAATTTCAAGTCGGTAGGTCTTATAGTTCCAGAGATATCGTGATGATCAAAAGTCAGTGAATCGTTTTTCTCCTAAGATGTTATAATAGATTTATAGTCCGTTTTTCACTCTACTCTATAATTTATGATTTAAGATTTAACATCGATGTTCAAGGACATCGATGTTTCAAGACCGACATTTTGTTAAGCCATTGGTGTTGATGTGGATATCAACATCGATGATTTTTCAACATCGCACATCTTTTTACTAGATGTGTACATGACAAACAAAAAGAAATTGCTAATAATCAACTGGAAACCAATTAAAACACGATATGTTTTGGTAACATTTAGTTCGATTAAATGGCATGAAGCAAAGAAAGCAATTATTGCAAGGAACGATAATTATAAAGAAATTGATGAGGATTTATTTTCGCAAGTATTTTGACCTTGATAAAGTGGAAACCTTCTGACTTTTATCCGAAATTAGATCTTAGGTATTCGGAAAACCCATCAATTATCTAATTCAATGAAAATCGTCTGGCAAATAATATTATTGATGGCTAATCGAAATCATTTCCTTTCATTAAATTGGATGACCTTTTATCGAAATTTCTCATATTATAAAGAGAAGTCGATGACACTGATAAACTAGCCTAAATCATCTATCAATCTCTATCACATACTGTTCTTGTTACACGTTGAACAATAAACATTTTCTGTTACCGAAAATGCTTGTAGATTCACGTAAGATCCAACTCTTGATGTGATATTATAAATAACAATAAGCGTCCAAGAAAAAAATAAAAAAAATAATAATAAAGTTCACTTTTATAAAAACAGTGCACAAGGATAACAGAGACTTGTCAGCCTTTTCTGAAATTTGGAGCTGGATAAAAAAAATATATAATTTAAAAAAACTAGAAAATACGCTTTTATTTAAAAAAATATAGTTAAAAAAAACTAAAAAATACGCTTTTATTTTAAAATGAATTAAAAAGTAAAAAAAATTGTGAATGTAAAGCTTTTATTGCTCCAGCCAGTATAAGATGAAAACAACCTACCTTTCTAAATGTAAAAAAGCGTGGGACACTTTACCTATATTCTTATTTTATAAATTAACACCGGAACTTTTCGCTGGCGCCCCACGCTTTTTTACATTTCGAAAGTAAGGTTGTTCCCATATTATACTGGCTGGAGCAATAAAAACTTTACATTCAAAATTATTTTTTACTTTTTAATTAATTTTAAAATAAAAGCGTATTTTTTAGTTTTTTTAAACTATATTTTTTTATTTTCTACTTTTTAGTCTATTACATGCGTTCCGCCATTTTGTAGTGACCGCCATATTAGATTTAAAATGACTTCACATAGCTTACTGTACCATACTCGTCTTACATTTTCATTTGATACCCATACAGAGCGCCTTGTTAAGAAAAAGGTAAACCGCTATTTTGTGTTGGCCGCCATTTTGAATGACACCACGGAGCTAATAGTATTCTAATTGTCACACCCTTTCATTTCATACCCATACCGAGTGGGTTGTAAAGAAAAAGGTAGTCCGCCATTTTGTTTTGGCCGCCATTTTGAATTTCGAATGACGCCACAAAGCTAATTGTATTCTATCTGTCATGCCCTTTCATTTGATACCCATGTCGGAGGGTCGGGGAACACAATAGCAAAAATCAGCCGCCATCTTGGAACCGCCATCTTTATTTTCTTACAAGATGGTCAGATTGCAATGTCACGCGAGCTATGCATATGTGCAAAATTTGAAGTTGATTGGTTATATGGAAGTGGGTCAAAATCAAGTTGCAGGATTTGTTTACATATAACATACATACAAACATACATACATACATACATACATCTGCTAAAGCTAATATAAAGCTAATACATACATACATTACAAACATACAAACACACATACATGCATACATACAGAGACACATACATACAGGTGAAGCTAATATAAAGAGTATAATATGAACTAAAAGTTTCAAAATTATTTCGAATGTAAAGTTTTTATTGCACCAGCCAGTATTATATGGAAACAACCTACCTTTCGAAATCAAGCTCAGAATGAAATTAATAAGGTTATTAATAAAAATAAAAATAAAAAATACAAATAATATAATTTACTTAAATGTAAAAAAATGGTTTTATTTAGCTTGACCTCGTATATTTGTTTGTTTATTTGGGTCAAATCTTGCGACAGCTTTTCCAACTACTTCTACCAAACCGATTCGTCTGAAACTTGGCACACACATTGAGTTCCCGTGACAATGCAGTCTGACATTTTTTTTAAAAAATCAAGATGGCGGTTCCAAGATGGCGGACGAATTTTGCAATTGTGTTCCGATTCCATTAAAAATCGGTATCGGAGAGTGTTTAAGGTCACAATGGACAAATCTGTGGTCAAAATTTAAAAAAATCAAAATGGCGACGTCAATATGGCGGTACGATTTTGGCAATTACGATCCGATTTCACTGAAAATCGCTATTTGGGAGAGTTTAAGGTCGGAAATAATGAATGTTGTCAAAATTAGAAAATCCAAAATGGCGCTGGAAGTATGGCATGCATAACAAATCACTTCACCAGTTTGTAAAAAGTAAAATTCAAAAATGACTGAATTAAGACTACAAAGAATACAATAAGAATAGGTACAAAAATCTTTAAGTTAAATGGTTTTATTTTAAGACATAAGCTGTACCAAAAACTAGAAAATAATTAGAACACAAACATGCACCTTCTTGAGATTCTGACGTCTCGTAAGAAATCGTGCAATAGTAGCAGTGCTACCTTCTCATGTCGTATGCCAAGGGGCACTTTGTGTCGCTGCGTCAGCGGATTAAGTAATATTCTGGGACTTTTACCAGACTAAAATAAAAACATGGGGCGCATAAAAACCAGTATATTGACTGTATAATTAAATAAAAACGACTTGTCTAGAAAAATGTGTTTCCAAGTCCAGCTCCGTGAAGTTAGCCGGGAAAAAATCCCGGCTGGGGGGTAAAACGGCCCAATCGATTGTCCATCGTTAGACCACATTTTACCCCCAAACGGTTACGTTTTACCCCCTTCAATTTTTTTTTTATTTACAAAAACTTTTTTCCCGGCTAACTTCACAAGCCGGGAAAATTTTCCCGGCTAGGGGGTAAAACGTAGTATTTGAAAGGCCATCGTTAGTCCATGTTTTTCCCACAAAAAATTTCGTTTTACCCCCTCCCAAAAAAAATTTTTAAAAAAAATTTTTTTTTCAAAAAAAAAATTATTAAAACATTTTTTTTCAAAAAACATAAAGGGGTTCAAGATAAGGGTTGGAAAAAGTTTTACCCATTTCAGATTAACCCCCACGAGATTTTACCTACCCTCAGTTTGGTAATTCCACCCCTCTGAACTTAGCCGGGATCGAGCTTGTACTTAGAAAAATCCCGGCTAACTTCACATTGTCGAAAAAATGGGAGGGGTTGAAGATAAGGGTTGGAAAACGTTTTACCCATTTCAGATTAACCCCCACGAGATTTTACCTACCCTCAGTTTGGTAATTCCACCCCTCTGAACTTAGCCGGGATCGAGCTTGTACTTAGAAAAATCCCGGCTAACTTCACATTGTCGAAAAAATGGGAGGGGTTGAAGATAAGGGTTGGAAAACGTTTTACCTATTTCAGATTAACCCCCACGAGATTTTACCTACCCTCAGTTTGGTAATTCCACCCCTCTGAACTTAGCCGGGATCGAGCTTGTACTTAGACAAATCCCGGCTAACTTCACATTGTCGAAAAAATGGGAGGGGTTGAAGATAAGGGTTGGAAAACGTTTTACCCATTTCAGATTAACCCCCACGAGATTTTACCTACCCTCAGTTTGGTAATTCCACCCCTCTGAACTTAGCCGGGATCGAGCTTGTACTTAGAAAAATCCCGGCTAACTTCACATTGTCGAAAAAAGGGAGGGGTTGAAGATATGGGTTGGAAAACGTTTTACCCATTTCAGATTAACCCCCACGAGATTTTACCTACCCTCAGTTTGGTAATTCCACCCCTCTGAACTTAGCCGGGATCGAGCTTGTATTTAGAAAAATCCCGGCTAACTTCACATTGTCGAAAATATGGGAGGGGTTGAAGATAAGGGTTGCAAAACGTTTTACCTATTTCAGATTAACCCCCACGAGATTTTACCTACCCTCAGTTTGGTTATTCCACCCCTCTGAACTTAGCCGGGATCGAACATGTGCTTAGAAAAATCCCGGCTAACTTCACATTGTCGAAAAAATGGGAGGGGTTGAAGATAAGGGTTGGAAAACGTTTTACCCATTTCAGATTAACCCCCACGAGATTTTACCTACCCTCAGTTTGGTAATTCCACCCCTCTGAACTTAGCCGGGATCGAGCTTGTACTTAGAAAAATCCCGGCTAACTTCACATTGTCGAAAAAATGGGAGGGGTTGAAGATAAGGGTTGGAAAACGTTTTACCCATTTCAGATTAACCCCCACGAGATTTTACCTACCCTCAGTTTGGTAATTCCACCCCTCTGAACTTAGCCGGGATCGAGCTTGTACTTAGAAAAATCCCGGCTAACTTCACATTGTCGAAAAAATGGGAGGGGTTGAAGATAAGGGTTGGAAAACGTTTTACCTATTTCAGATTAACCCCCACGAGATTTTACCTACCCTCAGTTTGGTTATTCCACCCCTCTGAACTTAGCCGGGATCGAGCTTGTACTTAGAAAAATCCCGGCTAACTTCACATTGTCGAAAAAATGGGAGGGGTTGAAGATAAGGGTTGGAAAACGTTTTACCCATTTCAGATTAACCCCCACGAGATTTTACCTACCCTCAGTTTGGTTATTCCACCCCTCTGAACTTAGCCGGGATCGAGCTTGTACTTAGAAAAATCCCGGCTAACTTCACATTGTCGAAAAAATGGGAGGGGTTGAAGATAAGGGTTGGAAAACGTTTTACCCATTTCAGATTAACCCCCACGAGATTTTACCTACCCTCAGTTTGGTTATTCCACCCCTCTGAACTTAGCCGGGATCGAGCTTGTACTTAGAAAAATCCCGGCTAACTTCACATTGTCGAAAATATGGGAGGGGTTGAAGATAAGGGTTGCAAAACGTTTTACCTATTTCAGATTAACCCCCACGAGATTTTACCTACCCTCAGTTTGGTTATTCCACCTCTCTGAACTTAGCCGGGATCGAACATGTGCTTAGAAAAATCCCGGCTAACTTCACATTGTCGAAAAAATGGGAGGGGTTGAAGATAAGGGTTGGAAAACGTTTTACCCATTTCAGATTAACCCCCACGAGATTTTACCTACCCTCAGTTTGGTAATTCCACCCCTCTGAACTTAGCCGGGATCGAGCTTGTACTTAGAAAAATCCCGGCTAACTTCACATTGTCGAAAATATGGGAGGGGTTGAAGATAAGGGTTGCAAAACGTTTTACCTATTTCAGATTAACCCCCACGAGATTTTACCTACCCTCAGTTTGGTAATTCCACCCCTCTGAACTTAGCCGGGATCGAGCTTATACTTAGAAAAATCCCGGCTAACTTCACATTGTCGAAAAAATGGGAGGGGTTGAAGATAAGGGTTGGAAAACGTTTTACCCATTTCAGATTAACCCCCACGAGATTTTACCTACCCTCAGTTTGGTTATTCCACCCCTCTGAACTTAGCCGGGATCGAGCTTGTACTTAGAAAAATCCCGGCTAACTTCACATTGTCGAAAAAATGGGAGGGGTTGAAGATAAGGGTTGGAAAACGTTTTACCCATTTCAGATTAACCCCCACGAGATTTTACCTACCCTCAGTTTGGTTATTCCACCCCTCTGAACTTAGCCGGGATCGAGCTTGTACTTAGAAAAATCCCGGCTAACTTCACATTGTCGAAAAAATGGGAGGGGTTGAAGATAAGGGTTGGAAAACGTTTTACCCATTTCAGATTAACCCCCACGAGATTTTACCTACCCTCAGTTTGGTTATTCCACCCCTCTGAACTTAGCCGGGATCGAGCTTATACTTAGAAAAATCCCCGCTAACTTCACATTGTCGAGAAAATGGGAGGGGTTGCAGATAGCCGGGATCCAATTTGTACTTAGAAAAATCCCATTTCATTTTAAAAAAAAGCCACAGCATTTCGTTTCGAATTCTTATTGTTAATTCTGAAGAACCCTCGTTTTAAAAATATTAAATAACTATAGAAATTCTCTCCGCAAAACTAAAAAAGTTCGGAAAACCCTCAACTGAAACATGCGACAACCTAAAAAATATTGAAGAGTCGTCTTGTTCAAACTTCAGAAAACCCCGACTACTAAAAAAATGTTAGAAATTTTGAGAAGCCCTGAAAAAAGTTGAAAATTACAAATCATAAAAAGTCGTCAAAAATCTGAGAAACTGGGATGAGCTAGAGCAGCGTTTCCCAACCTTTTTTGACCGCGGCTCGATACGAGGTTTTAAAATTTTCCGCGACCCACTTTATAAAAAAACCCTTTACAAAACAAAATTTATTTTTTAATAAAAATCAAGTTATTTGTTTGTTTATTTCATCTACAAAAATTGCAAAATAATTATATAAGAAAAATATAAACTATTAAAAAATTAACAATTATAATCATTTAAAACTTTAGTAAATGAAGTAAACTTTGTTTCCACATATTTTGTCCTTAATGCGAAGGATGTTGTTTGTCATCACATAGCAATTTCGTATTAGGAGGTAATGATGTTAATTTTATTCTCAACTTAGGTTCGACATCGGTTTCGATACTTATTCTTTAAGCACACCAAAGCTGAGAACGCATCTTCACACGCATATGCTTGGATACTCCTTTTGACAGCGCAACCGCAATGTGCGCACAAAAAACAACTATTTCTGTAGGTAATGGCTATGAGCTAACAACAAGGGTATTTTTTTTTCGAAAACCCGTATTTTGCAAAAACTATTTATTTTGCAAATTTTCAAAAACGCTTTATTGTACTCCCCAAGGACTATACCTTCCGCGATTTTCATTACAAAATCGTTTTGCTTGTAAAAGATATGAACATTTAAAAAAACGCAATTTTTAGCTTTTTTTTGCAATAGATCCTTTATTTTTTTATGTATTAACTTCAAACTGGCGTCATTTTGTTAGTATGAAAACTTCAACTTTTATATAAATATTTTTTTTGTACATAGTCCAGTTTTTTTTGCGCTATTTTGGAAACGTTCCCAAAGGTCCACGAGCGCCAAAAGTAGTTCATCAAATTCTACGGAATTTTTCCTAAAAAAAAAAATATGTAAAAAAATTTTTTTTTGTGTTTTACAATTTTTTTCGCGACCCGGCAAAATTTTTCTACGACCCGGTGCCGGGTCGCGACCCACACTTTGGGAAACGCTGAGCTAGAGCATTGGGGGCTCACGCACACGGCGTTTAAATGTAGTTGTATACTGAGTTTTACTGGCCGCATCCACGGTATACAGAAACTATTAAACTTGCCGGGTGACGTCGCCTTTTTCTACGATATTTGCACTTACGATACGATATTTCGTCTTTTACATTACCTTGTTTCTGTATACCGTGGGCAGCATCCAAATTGACCACTCTGCTATACTCGAGACATGCTTGTGCGCAAAATTCTAAGTATGATGTCTGGAGCGGCATCGGTTGCGATATGCACGGTCCAGGATATACTGAATACCAGCGCCACCACCTTCACCAAATTTGAAAAAGTCGAACTTCTGCTTGCTCGCGCTGCAGCCCTCTATCACTTAGCCAAAGTTGCTATAAAGAGCCCAATACACGAGCGCTCCATCCGACCGCGCCACGCCAAAACAACAATAGTTTGTATGCATTCGAAATTTCGAGTGCATACAAATTGTTGCTGTTTTGGAATGGCCGGGTCGAATGGAGCGCTCGTGTATTGGGCCCTTAACGTCTGTGTGATGGCTGCACGGACTTCATCCATTCGCACACAAAGATAGACAAAAGTTTTGCTGTGTCTCGGGCTTCGGTTTATTCTTAATTGTTTTTATTATTGCCTACAGATGAAGTGCATCTTTTCAAACGTTATAAAATATTTATGTATTTCAAATAATAACGCAAATTAACGAGTTTTTCAATCAGCTGAGTTTCTGGTTTCTAGAAAGTCTTCTAGAATTCTCTGCAATCCTGGAGGTAGTCGGATTTATGGTAAGAATCAAAAATTCAAAAACGTGAGATAACAAATTTTCAACGGTTTAAAAAAAATTAATAAAATCACAACTAATAATGTTGAGAAACTAAACATTTTTGATGAGCAGTGTAAAATCTCAAATCACACGCAGAAAAATTATTATTAACAATTAGTAAGAATTCAGTGATTTGGGTGCGAAAGGTACACATGCAAATATTTACTAATTTTCATATTAAATATTACTACTTTAGTAGTAAGAGTTAATAAAAAAGTAAAAATGTTTACTATTATTCTTAGGAAAGATAGAAACGCGGAAATTTACTAATAGTTTTTCTCCGTACAGTCTGACAAATGCCACACCACAATTGGTGGAACTTCGCTTTATCGACGCGGGCTTCGAGACTTAGGGCCGATTCACAATGAACGCTTCAAACCTCAAGCTTCAAGCTTCAAATTTTTTTTTGCTATAGTTTCAAGTTCATTTGAAGCTTGCTGCTTGAAGCTTTGAATGTGAATCATTGTACAGCTTGAGGCTTGAAGCGTTCATTGTGAATCGGCCCTTACTTGCACCAGGTGCCCGGTTGATGGAATTCATCTTTCTCGGAGTGCGCTTCGAGTATTTCTTGCACTAATTGTCCCGGGTAATGGAATTTCACTTTGTTGAAACGCGCATCGAGCAATTTTTGCTCGAGGTGATCAGGGTGATGAAATTTCACACTTTCCGAGTTTCATATTAAAAAAAATTTCTTATTAAATAAGAAAGTGGTATGTCCAAAAGTGTTTTATAGTGAATCCAAGATGGACGACAATTACCGCAGAACAGAGAGAGAATAATGATAATACATCAAAATAATCGCAAAAGCAAACTGAACGGAACGCTTTCAAAATCTACTTATAAGAATTCGATTGTTACAGTGATTTGGTTATAATAAACAGTTGTTAAATATCCGTGAGTGACAGGAAAAAAGACATAAGTTTATTTTTTTCAGAAATGTACACTGAAAGAAATTTCCTGTGATGATAACAGGAAAAATATTGTTTTCTGAAATTGTTCGAATCTAAAAGAAACTTTCGTGTACTCATTTACATTGTTTAAAATGTCCTAATAGTTCATACATTTGTGCAAGGCTCGTCGGTTAACTGTTCGTTGCTCAGTTTAATACCAATGTGAAGTTAGCCGGGATTTTTCTAAGTACAAGCTCGCTCCCGGCTAAGTTCAGAGGGGTGGAATAACCAAACTGAGGGTAGGTAAAATTTCGTGGGGGTTAATCTGAAATGGGTAAAACGTTTTCCAACCCTTATCTTCAACCCCTCCCATTTTTTCGACAATGTGAAGTTAGCCGGGATTTTTCTAAGTACAAGCTCGATCCCGGCTAAGTTCAGAGGGGTGGAATAACCAAACTGAGGGTAGGTAAAATTTCGTGGGGGTTAATCTGAAATGGGTAAAACGTTTTCCAAGCCTTATCTTCAACCCCTCCCATTTTTTCGACAATGTGAAGTTAGCCGGGATTTTTCTAAGTACAAGCTCGATCCCGGCTAAGTTCAGAGGGGTGGAATAACCAAACTGAGGGTAGGTAAAATCTCGTGGGGGTTAATCTGAAATGGGTAAAACGTTTTCCAACCCTTATCTTCAACCCCTCCCATTTTTTCGACAATGTGAAGTTAGCCGGGATTTTTCTAAATACAAGCTCGATCCCGGCTAAGTTCAGAGGGGTGGAATTACCAAACTGAGGGTAGGTAAAATCTCGTGGGGGTTAATCTGAAATGGGTAAAACGTTTTCCAACCCTTATCTTCAACCCCTCCCATTTTTTCGACAATGTGAAGTTAGCCGGGATTTTTCTAAATACAAGCTCGATCCCGGCTAAGTTCAGAGGGGTGGAATTACCAAACTGAGGGTAGGTAAAATCTCGTGGGGGTTAATCTGAAATAGGTAAAACGTTTTCCAACCCTTATCTTCAACCCCTCCCATTTTTTCGACAATGTGAAGTTAGCCGGGATTTTTCTAAGTACAAGCTCGATCCCGGCTAAGTTCAGAGGGGTGGAATTACCAAACTGAGGGTAGGTAAAATCTCGTGGGGGTTAATCTGAAATGGGTAAAACGTTTTCCAACCCTTATCTTCAACCCCTCCCATTTTTTCGACAATGTGAAGTTAGCCGGGATTTTTCTAAATACAAGCTCGATCCCGGCTAAGTTCAGAGGGGTGGAATTACCAAACTGAGGGTAGGTAAAATCTCGTGGGGGTTAATCTGAAATAGGTAAAACGTTTTCCAACCCTTATCTTCAACCCCTCCCATTTTTTCGACAATGTGAAGTTAGCCGGGATTTTTCTAAGTACAAGCTCGATCCCGGCTAAGTTCAGAGGGGTGGAATTACCAAACTGAGGGTAGGTAAAATCTCGTGGGGGTTAATCTGAAATAGGTAAAACGTTTTCCAACCCTTATCTTCAACCCCTCCCATTTTTTCGACAATGTGAAGTTAGCCGGGATTTTTCTAAGTACAAGCTCGATCCCGGCTAAGTTCAGAGGGGTGGAATTACCAAACTGAGGGTAGGTAAAATCGCGTGGGGGTTAATCTGAAATGGGTAAAACTTTTTCCAACCCTTATCTTCAACACCTTTATGTTTTTTGAAAAAAAATGTTTTAATAATTTTTTTTTTGAAAAAAAATTTTTTTTAAAAAATTTTTTTTGGGAGGGGGTAAAACGAAATTTTTTGTGGGAAAAACATGGACTAACGATGGCCTTTCAAATACTACGTTTTACCCCCTAGCCGGGAAAATTTTCCCGGCTTGTGAAGTTAGCCGGGAAAAAAGTTTTTGTAAATAAAAAAAAAATTGAAGGGGGTAAAACGTAACCGTTTGGGGGTAAAATGTGGTCTTACGATGGACAATCGATTGGGCCGTTTTACCCCCCAGCCGGGATTTTTTCCCGGCTAACTTCACGGAGCTTCCAAGTCCACCAAAAAAAATATTTCAAATGCGCCCACCGAAAACCATGAGATTTTTGAAACTTTCAAATGTTACTTATTGGCCAAGTTCATATAACAACCATGGTATCAAAATCGTGCGATTTTCCAAAAAAGGGCAGGAAGTGGTATACCACCTTATTGGAGAAAATTGTAATATTTAAATCACTTGCGCAAATTACATGGTGAATTTTCGTCTGTAGAAAAAACCATTTTAGAACAATAAAAACACAAAATTAGATATGAATATATTTATGTACATTGTAAATAGTATTTTTAATTTGACAATTAATTTTTTCATAGATGTAGTAATTAATTTTGATATAATCTTAACCGATACTGCTTTCTCTAACAGAATTATTATTCACAAAAGGATTGAGATAATCCATCTCGCAAAAAATGCTTGAAAATAAATCACTTTTGAGTTAAGCAATAATAAATCCGATTAAGTGAGTTTAAGTGCCTTTCTAAGAATTACTAATTGGAATTGCTGGATAGGAAACCTTAAATTGGATGATACTTATTCCATATTCTTGAATTTTCCAAGGTACGCTCCTTTGTTTCTATAAAAATAAACCTTTTGAATTCGCATCTCAGAATGGGTTTATTTAAAATAATACTTGTACCTGTGATTATAAAATTCCTTAGAATAAAACTTTCCAGGTATTGAAATATGTGGGATTTGATTAATAAATATAAATAACAATATAAAATTCTACAGGTTTAAGTTAAATCAGAAACCATGAATAGAGACCATGACGTGAACTGGATTAATAGTGTGGAAGAACTCTACAGAATAATGATAGGCATCTTCGACTTCCACATTCCACTCCAGATCCACAGATTTATATACTCGGCAGCTTCTAAAGAAGTTAATTGTTGAATTGTTGGGTAAGTTTTTTGTTGGACACAATAGGTCTTCGTTTTAGCTACAAATGCAACGCACCTAAAACCTTAACTACTCACTATCCCGGGCCAGTGACAGAACGTGAAATTCAAACTCATTCGCATCAAAGAAAATTCTGCAGGTGAGGTCCTATCCCTTCCAAAGGAAATTTAGATCGCAGTGTGGTGACCCACCAAACTAGTGTCCTGACATCCTTTCTACTAAGCTACTGTAATTCTCTACGTAGGGCGCCGGCCCAATAATAAACCACTTAAATTTCACCATACCAAAAAACTAAGGTTAAATCCGTCTAAAGCCAAATAAATGTGGATAAATGCAAACACCCTTGAACGGACGACGCTAAATAACCGTGACGTGGAACTGTACCTCGGTAGTATTATTACTGAACAAGGCGCGGCGGTGCAGAAGAAGGCTTCAGTTCCAGAATAAATAAAGCAAGAAGCGCCTATGCATGCCTGTTTCACATATGGAGATCGACGGAGATCTCAATTAACACCAAATTGCGGCTGTGCAACTCCAACGTTAAGGCAGTTCATTTGTACGGTTGCGAAACATGGAGAGTCACGCAATTCATCACCGGGCGCCTACAAGTTTTCATCAACAGATACCTACGTCGTATACTAAAAATTCGCTGGCAAGATAGAATTACAAATGAGGAGCTATGGTGTCGTGCCGGGCAAGAAAGGATAGACGACCGAATCAGGCGAAGAAAATGGAATTGGATTGCCCACACCTTGCGAAGCGAAAGCGAGAGTCTAGCCAAACAGGCCCTTGATTGATTGACATCCGCAAAGATCCCGTCGAGTCGGAAGACCTAGAACAACGTGGAGGAGAACCCATTATCAGAGGCCGCAACAACTGGGAGATCCTGGTCAGAGCTGAGAGTTGCCGCGCAAAACAGAGTCCGGTGGAGGACAACTGTTTCCGCCCAATGTCCATGAGGGATTAAAGGGGAATAAGTAAGTAATTTGTGATGATCTTCCTACAGAGAACAGTTCTCTTCTGGTTTGTCAGAATGATCTGAAGAATCAGAATCACGGGTCTAATTTTGTGCTATAGTTTTCTTCATCAATTCTTTGACTTTTGCGACAGCATTTTGCATTTTTTGATCCTCGGATAAAATATCGTTGTTATAGCGATGGGATCACTCTCTCTATAACACATATTCTCTTGTCAAGCTCTTTAAAGCAGGGTTCCACTTAGCTTGTACTTATTAATACTTATTACCTGACACTTCCTTCGTTGCAGCTTTGAGCGGTCCCAAAACTTGTAACACTGAAGATAGTATTTATAGTTCTGACGCATGCTTAGGTTGTGCATATTATATCATTAACTATGGTGCGAAGCTCCAAAACTATCTCAATCATGTAGTAAGTATTATTCCACGTGGTTGGGACCTCTTTTATCAATCTAACGGTATACTCAAGCTCCAACCGAGACAACAAACGAATGTTTTTTTTAAATTCTCTCTCGCCCAATGCTGCCAATGTCAATTTCCAGATTTCACGCTAAAATCTGCTCCCATTGATCCAACCCTCTATTGCACTATTCAGCGTAAATTCAGCGTAGGTTCGATTTGATCTGTGATTTCTCACCATATTAAATTAGGCGTGAGGAAAAAAGAAGTTAATGTAAACGGGGTTTATTCTAGTATAGAATAGCGTTGCAAAACATCGGATCGATTCGATGTATCGTATTGTAAACATCGAGTGAATAAATACATCGATGTATATCGAATATCCCTACCTGTCATCATCTTGTTGTCATTAGAATTGGCCGTTTTATATACGTGCTCAAGATTATAATAGAAAGTGTCCTTGGTCGTGTGCGTGTCCGCTTTCTCTTCCCTTCCGTTATTTTATATCTGTTCACTTCATCTAATAGTTATTTAACTATAGCAGTTATGTAATACATTATACACAGGGGCGGCGGAACACCTGTTGTCCCTTCAACACATGAGCTCTCCCAAGTGTTGAAAATCAACACATGAGACCCCGTTTCTATTTTAGGTCTTCAAAAAAATTTCCTAACTTGTTTCTTTTATTTAAGGCTGCACAGCTCTAGAGGCTTTTGCTGTTGGTAAAGAAGGCAATCTGAAATCAATAGTCGTATTTTGCAAAAATGATTTTTCTGAAGAAAGTCTTTCCAATAATCGAGACATGTTTTTATCTTTAGCTCAAAAAGTAAGCAAAGAAATCAAAATTTTGAAAGATGTTGTAGATTTTTGTGGCACCTTTAGGCGAAGGGGAAGTGAAATATGGTGTGGGCAAGCTTTTTGCCGGCCGAGCTTCCTGCGATGGAAATTTTCGAGCGTTTTCATATATGCCTGACAGGAAAAAATTTTGATTTCTCGAAATCTACTGAATAGAAATCCACACCATATTCCACTTCCCTTCGCCTAAAGGTGTTTTTTCTGAAAATCAAGAAAAGTGTCTGTTTTCAAGCGCGTTTATGAGGTATTAAATCGAACCTCACCAACTTTTCATGAAAATGGGTTGGTAGAGTAACTCTTCGAGAATAAATAGGGCTTTTCAAAAGAACTCTAGCACCACCTTGGGCGGTGTTCAAACTTTTTTCCTGAAACGGGTGTTTTTACATTTTTGAGATTTACGCGAAAAGTTATAATTATTTTTGCATGACATTTTTATTGTAGGTAGGCACTAACAGAAGCCACAATTTCAGCTCTGAAACAAGGTTCTACGATAATTACAGTCGCTGTAATTAAATGTCAAAAAATTGCCATATTTCGCGGTTTTTATTTTTTGTGCAAAAACCTTTTTTTGGCTATTACGTACTATTTTTTGTTTTCCAAAAACAAAATTTTTTCGCACCTAAAACGTTGAAAAACGTGTTTTCGCTACTATTATTAGCTTTTTTCCACCTGTTCTCCTGGACCGTTTTTTTCCAAAACACATTCATTGAATTCCTACGATTTTTCTCTTAATTATAGCGTCCAAAAATCGCAGGGTAGATTTATTTCAACTTTTTTTCTATCCCTCCTGGACTAACATGTCTTTTATCCGAGCAACTATCTTTAAATCTAATAAAGGTGTACTAGACATCATGGTTCGTATTTTGATTTCATTTTGTCTTATTGTTCGAACTGTTGACTCTCATAACTTCAATTCTTTAGCAGTGGTTGCCACTTTCGCGCCAGACTTCAATTTATCCAAAATTCGAATTTTCTCGTCCAGATCTATACGCTTTTTTCTCAACTTCTCAGGGATTGTATTTACTTCAGTAGACATGACTGAAACATATATTTATCGTATAAAAATATTATAATGTATGCCATACTTTTTTAAATTCTTTTATTTAACTTACACTGTTTGTCGTCAAATCTTGCAACGCAAAATTTTTATACTTAGACTTTACCAAACTCAATGAAATTTGGCGAACATGTATAACTTCGGTGACAATACAAGTCAGTGGTGTTTTTATAAGATCAAGATGGCGGTTCCAAGATGGCGGCCGAATTTTGCAATTGTGTTCCAAACTCAATGAAATTTGGCGAACATGTATAACTTCGGTGACAATACAAGTTAGTGGTGTTTTTATAAGATCAAGATGGCGGTTCCAAGATGGCGGCCGAATTTTGCAATTGTGTTCCAAACTAAATGAAATTTGGCGAACATGTATAACTTCGGTGACAATGCAAGTTAGTGGTGTTTTTATAAGATCAAGATGGCGGTTCCAAGATGGCGGCCGAATTTTGCAATTGTGTTCCCCGACCCCTCGACACAGGTATCCGTATCAAATAAAAGGGCATGACAGGTACAATACAATTAGCTGTGTGGCGTCATTTCAAATTCAATATGGCGGATGCCCCAAGATGGCCGACAAAATTTTCTTATCTAAGATCTTCATATGGGTACCAAATGAAAGGGTTGCTGAGAAGAAAAACTAAAATAAAATGACGTCACTCTAAATTCAATATGGCGGACCCATATATCACTAAACCATGACATGGGTACTGCCCTCAGGGTTCAACGATCAACAGCACAGGCACTAAAATGTCTATTCTAATGTCATACTACTAAAGCCTTAGCATTCTCAATGATCTTATACTTAGGTAATTTTGTTCATACTACATATAAAAGCATTTTAAATCTAATGACTCGAACTTTTATAGGAATAATTGGAGAGTTGACTTAACGTTCGTGTTGTTCGATTTGTAGTAATTTTAAATGTTTTAACATTTTGCAAAAATAATCAACAAGGCGGCCGAATTTTGCAATTGTGTTCCACTGAAGCCCACGATATGGGTATCAAATGAGAGAGTATGACAGGTAAATTATAGTAAGCTGTGTGACGTCATTTTAAATCTAATAAGGCGACCACCACAAAATGGCGGAAGACATACAGACTAAAAAGTAGAAAATAAAAAAAAATAAATAGTTTAAAAAAACTAAAAAATAATCTTTTATTTTAAAATGAACCAAAAAGTAAATAAATAGTTTAAATTAAAATGAACCAAAAAGTAAAAAATAAAAAATAAATAGTTAGTTTAAAACAAATAATTTTAAAATGAACCATAAAATAAGAATTGTGAATGCAAAGTTTTTATTGCTGCAGCCACTTACTTCGGCCCACGCTTTTTACATTTAAGTAAGTGGCTGCAGCAATAAAAACTTTACATTCAAAATTCTTTTTTATTTTATGGTTCATTTTAAAATTATTTGTTTTAAACTATTTACTTTTTATTTTTTACTTTTTGGTTCATTTTAATTTAAACTATTTATTAACTTTTTGGTTCATTTTAAAATAAAAGATTATTTTTTAGTTTTTTTAAACTATTTATTTTTTTTATAATTAATTTACCTGTATTAAAGGGAAGTCAAAATCCTTTATTAAAAGAAACTTTATTTGAAAAAATCTAGTTACGTATAATAAGTAAATAACACTAACAATCTGTTCGCAATGAAATAATATTTAAAACTGAATTTCACTTTATTAAAAATATGCGTAACAGTTACAATTTACCCGTGTAAAAATGAAACTCGCCCGTAGCTAGCATGCAGCTGGTACGCACTAGCCCGCATGTAGTGTCACTGACATATAATAATGGACTGCTCATCAGACATTATTCCCATATAAACTCATGGCACCAAAAAGTATAGAAAAGTATAGTCCTCTCGCTCATCCATAAGCCCCCTTTGTCACTGAACTCAAATTTTGTTCAATTTCGTATTAAGAGTTCAGTGCATTCACTGGCAGAAATAAAATCAGATAGTGCCAAACTTGAAAAAATAAAATTTGACATTCAAAAACTGCACACTTTTCCATTTTATTAAATATTTTTACTCTTGACTTTCAACAAACCACAAAATACGATAACTTTTTTATCTTTGCAGTAAAATAAGAACGTAAATAAAATTCTGGAATGATTTTAAGCGAAAGTTAAAATAAAACCGCCACAACGGTTGCACGAAATTAAAGTTGCCATACCTGATTTCATTTTTTCCTTTGAACTAATGTCAGAATATTTACAAAAAATAGATGGGTACAGTGATCTTTTTATTTCTGTCTTGCTTCGCAATAAGACCGGGAATCACTGACATTTAGATGAAACAGGGGTAGAGAACTCGCTTGGTTTAACATAACTAACAGTTCGAATTCATTTGAGCATGTTTTCGTGCGAGTTAAATCCGGCAGGAAACACATATTTTTCGGCACTTTTTACATACCCCCTAACTCTGACGAATCTAAATATATGAATTACTGCATATATTAGATGATATTAATGAATCTCTCTCCGGTATCGACGACATATTTATTTTAGGAGACTTTAATCGCCCTAACATATCTTTTATCTCCGACGAGGAAGAAAACTGTTTACTTCCGATTAACGTCATAAATGCTATCGATATAAAGTTTATCGATTCCTTTTATGGAAATGGTTTGCACCAAATTATTAGAACTCCGAATTCTTGTGGTAATTGGTTAGACCTAATTTTCACCAATTCACCTGAGGAGCTGAGTATCCTGCCTGCTCCGCCTGAGGAGAACCTATTCACCAACTCTATTCACCACTCTGCGTGGATCCTCGAGCATACTACCACAATATCTAATCATCGCATATCATACAATAACTCAACCATTTATGATTACAAGAACGCAGACTCTAACAGCATTGTCTTCGAATTATCCCTAGTTGAATGGGAAAATAGGCTATCTGGTAATGACATTGACTCACTATTATTTTCAACGTTATTGACAAATATGTGCCCAGAATTAGAAAAAGGGATAAATTATCGGAACCATGGCTGGATAAGAATTTTAGTTCTCTTCGTAATCAGAGAAATAAATTGTATAAGTTGATTAGAAATAACCCCCACGCAAATGATGAACTGAAACTAGCATACACTAGGTTAGCCTCAGAATTCAGTCTTAGGTCACGTGAGGCCTATACTACATATCTTAACTCTGTTGGCGATAGCATTATAAGAGATCCCAAAAAATTCTTTCAATTCGTTAATATAAAACGAAAGACCTTAGGCTATCCAACTACAATGACCAACGGCAGTAATCAATCCTCTTGTCCACAGGAAATTTGTAACATGTTTGCTGGCAGGTTTACCGAAGTCTTTTGTCCAAAAGATACAACACACACACTGTTACTTCAACTCTTATAGATAACATATCCCTATCCGTCGAAGATATCATGACAGGTTTAAACAATCTAGATATCAACAAAGGTCATGGTCCTGACAATCTGCCTCCTTGCTTTCTGCAGTGCTACTCAACTCAAATTTTGTTGCCCCTCCATCTTATTTTCAACAAATCCTTATCGTTAGGAAAATTTCCCAGAATTTGGAAAAAATCCTACCTCATACCAATTCACAAAGCATCTAACAAGCATTCGGTGGACAAATACAGGGGCATTGCAATATTATCGGCAATCCCTAAACTTTTCGAAAAGCTTGTTTACGATAAGATTGCTCAAATAATCGATCCACTCCTTAATGATCAACAACATGGCTTCAGAAAAGGGCGCTCGACCACCACTAACCTTATGACACTAACTTCCGAACTACTTTGTGGTATGGAGAACGGTCATCAAATCGATGCTGTCTATACTGACTTCAGTAAGGCCCTTGACCGTGTCGACCACCATATTTTAAAGACAAAACTACTAAAATTTGGAATATCTGGTCCTGTTCTAGGATGGATAGAATCATATCTCAGCGGAAGAGCACAGGCCGTTAGATTTCAAGGATTTCTGTCAAAAGAAATCGAAGTAACTTCCGGAGTCCCTCAGGGTAGTCATCTTGGCCCACTTTTATTCAATATATTCATCTCAGACCTGTCAGAAAAACGGATATACGACATCTCTTTTATGCCGATGACCTCAAAATATATAGTGTCATAAGGTCGCGTGATGACGTAACTCTTCTTCAGTCGAAACTAAGTACGTTACAAGACTGGTGCTCCACCAATAAACTACAACTTAACACCAGTAAATGCCACGTAATTACCTTCTCTCGTAAAAAAAACATACAGCTGCAATACTATTATCTCAACAGCAAAGCACTAGACCGTGTTGATCAAATTGTAGATCTAGGTATTGTCCTGGACAAAAAATTAAATTTTAATTTGCACTAAGATAATATTATTGCCAGAGCTAGCAAACTTCTAGGCTTTATAAAGAGAAGACCCAAGGAATTTGACAACGCACGAGTTACAAAAATCCTTTTCTGTTCCCTAGTCCGCCCCATTTTAGAATACGCGTGCCCGATCTGTTTATATTTATAAGTTATCCCTGTGTGATATAGTTTAAGTTGCCTTGTTTGGCGTAATAATAAATAATAAAATAATAAAATAATAAAATAATAAAATAATAAAATAATAAAATAATAAAATAATAAAATAATAAAATAATAAAATAATAAAATAATAAAATAATAAAATAATAAAATAATAAAATAATAAAATAATAAAATAATAAAATAATAAAATAATAAAATAATAAAATAATAAAATAATAAAATAATAAAATAATAAAATAATAAAATAATAAAATAATAAAATAATAAAATAATAAAATAATAAAATAATAAAATAATAAAATAATAAAATAATAAAATAATAAAATAATAAAATAATAAAATAATAAAATAATAAATAATAATAAATATTTGTAATTAATGAAAAAATGCATTATAAAAGTTAAATAACATCAAAATTGCATTTGTTATTTTTTTTAAGAACAATTTATTTTGTTTCCATCGTCAAAAACGAATATAAACAATTTTAATTTACAAAAGTAACTGACGTGTTTACATGTCAGTGAAAAAAGGTTTGCCAGCAAGGGAACGAATAGGTGCCATGAAAATTTCCTGATGAGGAGTCCATTTTATATGTCAGTGGGTAGTGTGCATCCAGGGATGCCAACTTAGAGTTTTCCCCCTAAATTTGGGGGAAAAATCCTGAATGGGGATTTTTTAGGGGCATCAAATCTTTAGTGGAATTTTTAGGGGGAATATTTGAAACAGTTATAGGATAAAATTGGAGGTGCGAACATGACTCCGGTTCTCCACGAGCAACGTCTCCGGCCACACAAATGGCAATTATTGCCAGTTATTAATGACTGTTATGGAAGTTACATGACATACTCAACACGAACTGAGTACAATTTTCGGTTCGGTTTGAGTCATGTAACTAGCAACCGACCGCAAAAATTGTGCCGAAAGTGTTCTGAGTGGGTTCACAAGTTTTTGCTTGATTGAGAACAATTTTCGGTCGGAATGTCATGTAACTAGCGACTGAAAACCCGAGATTGCTTTAACAAGGTGAAAACCTTTTTTTGTTGGAGTATTATAATTTCATTAAATACATAAAATTTTTTTTCCATTTTCACGAATAATTTCACTGACGAACTGACAATAATAAAACCAAAATTACAACTAAAAACTAAGTTCGGTATGTCATATAACACTCGACCGAAACTGCAAGCTCAGATCGAGTTGAGTTCGGTTTACTTTCGGTTTGTCATGTAACTTCCATATGTGGAGCCGCCACACCATTTTCGGCAATATTCTCCAAAAATATTACCAAGGAAACGATTGCCTAGGTAATGAGTTAGCACTTTTTTAAATCAAGGCGGCGAAAAATGAAAATAGGCAATAGGAACTTTTGTCATTTTGGGTTAAAACAGATTATATTATTAATTTAGTCATCATTATCAAGCTGCGATCCATTGGGATTGGTAAAGTTAAACTACCGTTGCTTAGAATTTCTTGTAAGAAAAATCCATAATTGGTTTTATTTATTTATTTATTTATTTGCCAAACAAGGCAGTTAACAAAAACATACAGATAAAAAAAAAAAAAAAATATATATATATATATATATAGCCATAAAGGTTAAGAGCAATAAACAGATTTATTTGGACTTATAAATGCTAATAGTAGTCCAAAAAAAATTCAAAGTCTTAGTGGAACCCGGTGGCTTGCGCGCTATGAGGCAATAAGCACAATATTAGACCAATGGGATGAATTGAAATTATTATTTTCTATTGCCAAAACCGATGACAAATCTTATATGGCAGAACAGCTGTACGACATTATGAAGCGACTGCCA
Organism: Thereva nobilitata; assembly: GCA_963855945.1. Lineage (NCBI taxonomy): Eukaryota > Metazoa > Arthropoda > Insecta > Diptera > Therevidae > Thereva > Thereva nobilitata. The sequence goes on from OY979694.1 coordinate 67,975,831, forward strand.
TTCAAATCTTTTTTGATATTTTTAAAAAATGAAATGAAAAATGTCATTCAATTAAATTTACTTTTTCAAAGTGATAACATTGAACTAGCAAAATTATTTGAGGATCTATTTTTATTGTATAAAAATTTACTAAAAAGGCTTGTTGTACCTTCACAATTGGAGAAAGTGGGTGATTGTAATTTAGTGGAATTTAATTTTCATGATCACATAATGCATACAACCACTATTTATTTTGGGTATGACTTTCAAATCATATCTCAAGAGCTTGACGAAAAGGACCTATTGGATGTAAGGGAGAGATGCAAGAACTTTTTGTGTCATCTTGCAGAGCAGATCCAAAAGCCACTCCGCTGACTTAAGGGTCAACTATAATGCACGTAAGAAACAATAACAAACTTTCGTCAAACGTATAATGGTTTGTGTTTATGGAAATTTTTCAAAAGTTTAAAATTATTAAAATGCATAAATATTATTCATTGACTATAAAAACTTGGCTATTAATCTTTGCATTTTAAAAATAATCGTGTTTATATTTAATTATAATAAATTTCTCATCAAAATCGCTCCTAAAAATTTGAAGCACAACATTTTCCATACTCTCCTTTTTAAAACCCACAAAACAACAAAAAGTCAGCTCTCATCGATGTAACTACAAATCATCTCACAAAACGTATGTTGAGCGCGGTTCTTTTCGCATTTTTACGTTTAAGGAAACTTAACAAAACAAAATATGCCCGACGTGCGTCCAGTATGGCCGAACACATTAATTTCCATGAGAGCCCCCAGATGACGTGCGTTTCTTACGTGCATTATAGTTGGCCCTTTACATCCAAAGGTCGCAACGTCTCAAGCAAAACCTGACATTGTACAGATATAGGGCCCTATTCTGTAATTTTTCATAAAATAATATTTTATGTTATGTTATGATGATAAAATTTTTACTTCATAAAAATAAAATATTTTAAAAATTCGTATTCTGTCATGCTTTCTTAAAATTATTTTATTAAGTCTTTTATGAACACGTAACATAAAATATTTTAGTACAATCCGCTATGGGTTCTATTATGTTTTGAACAGCTGATCGGTTGAAAATGAAAACAAATAAAGTTATGAATGAAAACAAACAAAATCAAAGCGCGCCTTGTTTCAGTATCTGACAAAATACAATTTTCTTAATGCGTTTGTCATATTAATTTTTAATTTAATTCAAAATTCAATGAAAACTACTTTCTCGCAAATGTCAATTCCCGTCTGTTATTTTCATAAAATGGGTTAAAATACCTGTAAAATGTGCTGCTTAGATTATTTTATGTTATGAAGCGTAACAGGAAATATTTTATGTTATGATCGATAAAATAAAATAAAATTTGTCGCACAGAATAGGATTTTAGAGAATTCTTTTATGTTATGGCATAACATAACATAAAATGATAAAATTTTACTGACAGCATAGGCCCCATTAAATCACACGGCAACAAAAATGACATTGAGCCAGAGTGGCACAAATTAAATAATAAAATATGTTCCAATATTTCAAATTCAGTGGAATTGTGATGCGTGATGTGTGATAAACGCTTTGAAAATGTCTCCAAATTTGAGCTCGCATTATTAACAGACTCGATTTCGACTGCGAGCATCGCATGTGTATTTTCAATTTATAATATTGTAAAAAATAAATTACCAGACAAGTTATCAGTTGAAATGCTACAAAGCATTATGATTCTTTACAACGAGATGTCGGAACGTGTGTAACATTCAATCCAACAAAAAAATGTTCGAGTTATTTAATATTCGAATGTACGATTTTAAAAATGACGAAGCAGAAGTAATTTTTGAAATATTAAATAGTTTATAAATAAAGTAAATTATAATATTTAAAACATTTTTACTACTTTGTAGTTTGAAATTAAAATAACATATACATTTTTTTCTTTAGCAATGTTTTTAGGGGATTTTCGAACTATACTTAGGGGGGAAATTTTTTACGAGTTGGTAACCCTGTGTGCATCCCTATGGCGGTAGTGTGCATACTAGGTGCACGAAATGGGAGGTGGGATGCACGAAATCGCCTGTATTGCTTTAAAAAATTGTAGAGGACGAAGAAAAGGGGCAATTATCTTGGTGACCATAAAGGATGGCAAGGGTGGTAGGCCAAGCAGCATTGGAAGTTGTTAGTGTTTAGCTGGGGGACTGCTTGGTAAAACAACGCTCGCATTTGGAATGGTTTATGCCGATGCGGATGCATTTATAAATGTTCATGCCTGAATTTTTAGATTTTCGTGCCTATGGTGGGAGAGTGGATACCTGTGGCGGGAGCGTGCATCCCTGTGGCGGGTGCGTGCTTACTTTTGTGGCGTGCCTATTTGTTCGCTATGCGCGCTAGCTGAGATCACGTGCTTGCTAGTAAGAAAATTAACCAACTAAATTATTTTTACTCAGAGTTAAAGGAATTCTAGAAGTTGCGTAAAGTGGTGCGAAAATGTTATGTCCCGTATAACGCGATTTCCCAGTACGCGGAACGTATCCCCCGCTTACGGGACTTTCCTGTATACCATTTTTCCCTCCTCTTCCCCCACTCGGCCCCCCCTTTTAACCATTCGAATTCAACACATAGCTTAGACCTGCTCTGCCGCCTCTGATTATACATACTTCGCGTGTTCGTGTTCTGAAAATCGCTTCCAGGTGCTGCTGTCGTAATCGTTGCCCTTTTCACCGTCCGTTCCGAGGTTTTGCTTCTGGTTTCTTAACTGATGTGTTTTAACGGGGTCTGGTAGTTAGCCCAACGTCAAACATCTCTCTCGGATCCAAAAAATTGTCTATTGATGCCCGAACGGATGGTGCGTCGTCTGGTTGATGCTTGACGATCTTCTTTTAAATTTTTGGCTACAGCATCGATCCGTGTTAAGCCAGTTTCCTTGAAATCAAACACAGAAGTGCTGGCCCAGTTGTTGTCGACGACGAAATGTACTTTGAGTCCAAACATTGATAAACTAATTTGACGTTCTTTAGGAGTATAGCCATCATTACTTACTTGAATTCTGCTTCTCAACTGAACAGAAATGCAAAGTCCCGATGACATGAGGCACCATTTGCAACAATAAAGCAGTTCTTTCGATAGTTGTTGATTAGTTCAACCGCAACTAACGACCCACTTTGTGCACCTGTTATCATATTTTTAAAATCTCTTAATGCATTTCCCTACGAATCAATCAATTATAGGGAGTCTAAATCCTTTCAAGAAAATATTCATCCCTTTTTTGAAAAATTATTCATGTGAATAAAAAGGGAAGATGCCCTTACGATAAAGCACTAAATTAACCTTTCAGATATAAATTATGAATGGCTCAAATCGTCGGATTAAAAGCTCGAATAAGTGATTTAATAAATTTGAAGGCTTTTGAATATTTGACATGAGAAGGTGGACTTAACATTTCAGTTTGAATTTGAAGCTTAATCGAATGGTAGATTTTCGAAATCACTCATCCATAAAACCGAAATATAAATGTAATTCTGTCTTATATTTACACAAAAAAAGGAAGCTATTAAATCCTACCTTTTTTACGGTCTACTTCTTTTGATTATTTGAGAATGAAGTTTGAAAGTTGTTGTCACCTACGTTTTTAGATTACATTAATTGGGATTTGTAGTATAGAACAAGAAAGGTAATAGGGTATGAAATGTCTCACAGACATGACATTTAAGATTGCTTTTATTGCGTCCTTAAGATATTCTATTCCGTCTGACATTTATTGTATTAGAACAAATTTCAAGGAGAAGACGGTACTCCAGAACTGTCTTGCTTATCGTCAATTAGGCTTAAATCATGATTATTAACACAATCTTCAGATTATTTATCTATTAATAGAATCTTGATAGAAGGATTGCTTTTGCTACTGTTTCGTTTTCTCTTTGAATCAGTGATATCATTTATTTTCTAGCAGTTTCATTATTAATATCCAATTCACTAGGTTCATCTTCACACGTTTCTGAGAAATTGATTTATCTAAAATAAGAAGCAAGCAAAATCCATTTTCTTGTGTGTTCTGTTAACAGTCTATGCACGTTTTTCATAGTTAAAGGACTTTGGAATTCAAGGAAGTCAGCCGGTTTCTATACAATTTATCCGACAGAAGATAATTTTATCATATTTTGATGTTTAAGTGTTTGTAAGTTTTCGAATTAAGATTAAATATTATGAGACATGAAAAGTAAATCGCAATTGAACCAATTATTTGCTATGATTTACATTAATTTGCGCCAACTTATAGAAATACATACATATACCATAACAATTTTTATTTATAAAAAATGTTTAACTTTGCAAAAGCACAATTCCATTAGAACTGGTATAATTAGTTTTTAATTAGCGCATTTGACGTTGTTACCGTCGTTGGATAAGGTTTAGATCAGTGATTCCCAAAGTGGTCCATACGGACCCCTGGGGGTCTATGGGATGATCCAGGGGGTCCGTGATAATTCAAAATTATTTTGGGGGTGCGCGAAGAACTACCGGGGGTCCGCGAAAAAGATCGAAAGTATAAAAAATTACAAAAATTTAAAAAGCGATGTTTCTCGCGTGACCACGCGGCGCGGACGAAATCGAAAAGCAAATAGCTTATTTGACTGACTAATTAGCCAAATTTAATGAAATAAATTTAAAGTTACAAGGTGATCAATAAAATTTTCTCAAAACTAAAAGTTTTATATCTGCATTTTTTACAAAACTTTTGTTATGCAAACAGAATTTGGGCAGAAGAGAATGTTCCCAGACGCTCGCAGGTGGAACGCTCTTTACCTATATTCTAATTTTATTTATACTGGAACTTTTCGTTAACGCCCTACGCTTTTTACATTTAAGTTATAGTAGGGGAGCTGGCACTTGAAAAAATCGTGTCGTCCCAACCTTCTGCCGTTTGGTATATAAGCTTTTGAAGTAATTTTAAGCATTTTTTATAATATGACATTTTTGCGGGAAGTGGACCCATTTCGAGTTAGGGGTTTTGGGGGGTAAAAAGGGGGTTAAAATTGAAAAAAATTTCTGCCGCTACGTATGTAGGTTCTACTAGAGCTAAATAACCGTTAAATACTAGTGTCAGAAATTTTTGACTATTTGCCAGGGTGTGGGGAGAAAAATGGCAACTTCAGCTAGGGGTGGCTTGGGAGGGTCCAAATGGTCAAAAATGTCTGCCACTAGTATTTAACGGCTATTTAGCCCTAAAAGAACCTACATACGAAGCGGCAGAAATTTTTTTCAATTTTAACCCCCTTTTTACCCCCCAAAACCCCTAACACGAAATGGGTCCACTTCCCGCAAAAATGTCATATTATAAAAAATGCTTAAAATTACTTCAAAAGCTTATATACCAAACGGCAGAAGGTTGGGACGACACGATTTTTTCAAGTGCCAGCTCCCCTACTATTAGTCATGTTTATAAATTTTACCAATAACTTCATTCATTTCATTCTGAGCTTGATTTTGATCTACCTTTTCCATATACTGGTTGGAGCAATAAAAACTTTATATTCGAAATTATTTTTTACTTTTTAGTTCATTTTAAAATAACCGCGTATTTTTTAGTTTTTTTAAACTATTTATTTTTTATTTTCTACTTTTCAGTCTATTATTATGTCTTCCGTTACTTTTTGGCGGCCGCCACTGTATTCTTCTCGTCATACCCTTTCATTTGATTTCCATACCGAGCGGGTTGTAAAGCCTAGTACGGTGATCAGGCAAAATTTTGCCATCCCTTTAAAATGCATGTAAAAGACCTTGGCAAAATTTTGCCTCAAGCACGGCGAAATTTTGACAGCGCAAAGCAGTACGCAAAAATTTGCCAATATAAGCATACTTTCAAGATTTTCTAGTAGATGGATTTTCTAATTGTGGAGACTTTTACTTGTCAAAATTTTGCCTCCAGAAATTATCTGGTCATTTTTTGTGGCAAAAAGTTGGACAGTTGGATTAAAAAGTCGAATGCCGAAATTTAAATTTGTGTAAAATGGAAGAGGAATATTTATTTTTTTTATACTGAAAAGACAAATTACGAAAAGAAAAAACATTTCGACTATTCTCCACCACTCTACACTTGGGCAAAATTTTGCCTAAAAAATAATAAAAAAGACGAGGCAAAATTTTGCCCCATCACCGTACTAGTCTTAAAGAAAAAAGTATCCGCTATTTTATGTTGGCTGCCAGTTTGAATTTGGAATGGAGCAACACAGCTAATTCTATTTTACTTGTCATACCCTTTCATTTGATACCCAAGTCGCGGGGTCGGGGAACATCATTGGAAAATTCTTCAGATGCATATGTGCAAAATTTTAAGTTGATAAGTTATATTTTCTGCTTTTTAATCTATTATTCGGTTTTGGCCGCCATTCGGTTTTGGCCGCCATTTTGAATTTAGAATGACGCCACACAGCTAATTGTATTCTACCTGGCATAGGGCAAGTGCCCAAGTTACTTTAACTCTGTTAAATAATCGCTGTTAACACCGTTACTAGCATACCATTTGACAGTTCTCATTTTACAACTAATAACAACCAAAAATTATAACATTTCTCATTTTATAAATAATAACAAGCAAAAAAAAATAGTATTAATAATAATATCTTCATACTGTATTAAAATATTGCTAAATTATTTGCTTACAACAAAAATTCACAAGTAAACGTCAACACCTTTTGACAGTTAGAAATTGTACTACATTCTAGCTAAGCCAAAAAACACAAATAAGTTTCCTAACAGCGTTAAATAAATTGACGTTTATGCCGTTGTTAACTTGCGTATTGAAAAAATCGGCTGCCATATTGGAACCGCCATTTTGATTTTTTTTTAAAATGGTCAGATTGCATTGTCACGGGAACTATACATATGTATGTGCAAAATTTGAAATTGATGGATATGTGAATAAGTTCCGGGTGACGAAAAGTTTTTATTTTTGTTCGCCTTTTGCAATTATTGTTTGTTCGTATTTTTCCAAGGGCGAGTGTCGTTTTTCCAAGCGGGCCCCGCGCTAAGTACTAACCACGTCCAATGCTGCTTAACTTCTGTAATCGAACGAGAACCGGTCTATTGAGTATGCTAATGACACGATTTATGGTCATTAAAATAATTGTCAGTTTTGCTCGTTCTATAAAATTTCTAAAAGCTCCAGTAACCTCAAAATCAGCTACCCTGAGCAGCGCTCCCAATTTTTACCGCTGGGATCTTTCTTACTTAAAATTATTTAAGTATTAAGTACCTATGTACCTATATTTCCAAGCACAATTGCATTTTTTTTATTTGTTTTCTTAACAATTAAAAATATGTACATACCTAATTCGTTTACCTAGCTACGTGTAATTGTCTTCTCAGAGAGAACAGATTAAAGTATTTTTAGTAGATTTTATTATATCATAAAATTTGATTCACTTCGGTTTGGGGGTGCATGATTAAGTTTTTATTATAGTAAGGGGTCCATGACAGAAATAAGTTTGGGAATCACTGGTTTAGATTAAGGTTCTATGGATGTGCAGTGCAGCCTCGGCGTTAATGTTGGGCGTGCAGTCTCACCAACTTACTGAGAACTAGTACCTAGAACTTGTACTGGAAAATCCAATTAAGTTAATATATTTTATTTATCTGGCAAATAAATCACACATATATTTATAAAGGGTGTATACCGTTAAGTTTACAAAGCGGCTGGCTGTGGATAGGTTTTGGTTTGACGAACAAAAAATCGTTTGGAAGGGGGGGGGGGGGTAAATCGTAAGTGTTTAGAACATGGGTGGCCAACCCAAACGTTATCGCGGGCTACTTTGAAAATGCTTCACGATCTCGCGGGCCGGGGCGATATATAGGGTGATTCAAAATGTCAGAACCGAAACAAAAGAACTTAGCTTTTCCGAGTCGATCTCAATATTAGTATTTGCATATCGTAGTTCATGGTCCTAAAAATCCGCCGGCAAGATAGAATCACAAATGAAGAACTATTTCGCCGTGCCGGCCAAGAAAGGATAGATGACGGAATCAAGCGAAGGAAATGGAAATGTATTGGCCACACCTTGCGACGCGAAAACGAGAAGCAAGCCAAACAGACCCTTGATTGGAACCCGCAAAGAACCTGTCGAGTTTGAAAAACTAAAACAAAGTGGACGAGAACCCTATTAGCAGAGGCCACAAGAACTGGGAGATCCTGGAAGGAGCTGAGAGCTGTCGCACAAAACAGAGTCCACTGGCAACTGTTTCCGCCCAATGTCCCACGAGGGATTAAAGGAGCAGAAAAAGAATCTTTCTCTCATAACCAGGGCCGCGGCTAGGCACTTTGCGGTTTTTTTTGTTCTTTTTAGGAATTAGTATATAAGAAACTGTTAATTAATTAAATTTTCTTTCTATTTGGCAAAGTCAACCAACCAAGTCATTTATTAGTACAGTTCCTCTCTTACACAATCCCTCACACTCCTCGTAGCTATTTTGCTTCGCACATCGTAGAATTTTACGCTGCTGTCTGTTGCTGGAGCTCGACCAAAAGTTGCCATGCTCTAGCCAGCTACATGGCTGCAAATCGCTTTCGGCAACATGGAACACGTTTAGTCTATTCGACTAGGCATCTGCATTTTACTTATCTGTGCTTATACCTTTTTATTGAAATGAATAGTAAGGCAAAAGGTAGCTCATATGCCTTCATATTGGAATGAATTGTAATGCAAAAGGTTGTCGTTATGCCTATGACCCTAGGAACTCGCAATGTTAATCGAAGAGATGTTTCGATCTAGAAAGTAGACATTTCGCATTCGAAGGATAATGTACGGAATCGACTCTAGAGGTTTCTTTTCCCTACTGGGTTGTTTTTGTGTCGCCTTTCGTTCATCGTTTGTGTATTGTGTACGTGCTGCGTGTGCTAATTAATTATTGGCAATCTATTGAGTGTTGTGCTTGATATTTGTCTTCTTTTTTGCGCTCATCGCCAAAAATGCCTTACCTTTGGCGGCTGTCGTCGCCCATTTAAATTGAGATGCCGCCCTTGCCGTCGGCACGGCATATTTATAAAATACAAATATTGTAAAAAAATTTACCTCGCTTGGCTCGAGAAAATGCCGCCCTTCCCAAGTGCCGCCCAGTGCAAATTCACAGTCTGCACATATGGGTGCCGCGGCACTGCTCATAACACATTAGCTCGATGTTGACGAAAGAAGTGTGCTTGCTTGTATATATGCTTGTTTTTTCTGCCACCTTCATCACACTCAATTTTTGTCGCGGATGCGATCTTTATATTGAATCCTTACCGATAAAAGCAATTAAATCGCGACCAAATACATGCTTTTTATCATGGCCGTGTCAGATATAATATGGGTACTGGGACCGTATTTGGTTTCTCGAGTCGATATTTGACAACACGATATCGACAATCTTATCGTCCCTTTACGTGTCGATAAAGACGTTTGACGTTTATAATAAACTTTTAACAGTTCCTCTTTTAATTAAATATAAGTGGTTTGCTGCACTTGGAGTTATATCACAACTTTTGATGGTTTTGTACACTTATCTGTCGATTCGGTCGTAATACCAAATACAAAACTTAGAGAAAATCGGCAAGCTTTTTTTGTCGAGTCGATTCATCGACTCGGGAAACCAAACGCAGCGTCAGGCCGCCACAATGCAACTGGGACGAATTTCCCCGGGCTCCAAGTCAGAGGGAGCCCCGAAAATATATTGAAACCCAAAATATCAAAACCGCGTGCGCTCGGATAGAACATAGAGTGTCAAAGCCTGAACTTATTCTTACTACATGTTTTAAAAAGTGTTATATATTTTTTTAATAATAAATTTTATGAAATTTCAATCTCCTTAAAGAGGCCCCAATCATCTTTTAGCCCTAGGCCCCGTAAGCCTACGTGGCGGGCCTGTGTAGGTGCACGCGGAGCGCTAATTCTCCATGGCAGGCTGTGAATTTTAATCATTGCTGAGAGCTGGGTACATATTTTTCTTTTTCGTATGTTGGAACGTTCAAGTGAAAAATATTTTGTTAAAGCCCGGGGCACACATATCCGAACCGTGTCCGCACCGCATGACGGCCGAGTGTCGGACGACACACGGAGAGAAATTAAACAGGTAAAATTTGACTCGGTGGGGACACGAAGGCGCAGAAAGGTGGGGGCTGACTGGTTAAATTTTACTTGTTTACTTTCTATCCGTGTGTCGTCCGATACTCGGCCGTCATGCGGTGCGGACACGGTGCGGATATGTGTCCTGGGCTTAAATCGTGTTGAATCTCGCGGGCCGCAAAATTTCACATGAAGGGCCGCGGGTTGGCCACCCCTGGTTTAGAAGCTAGGGCGTTTTGAAATTTTTTTGGTAGAGGTTTACATATCACCCTGTATTTTTGTAACCCTATGAGTTATTTTCATGAATGTTGACTTTGTTGACTCATTGCTCTGGAAGTTGTTAGGGTAGAACCGTGACTTTTACTGTACGAGAACAGATAGGTGGGAGTACTCTGCGTACACTGATACTCTATTCATGGAAATAGCTCATAGGGTTGCAAAAATACAGGGTGATATGTAAACCTCTAGAAAATTTCACCATTCACCCAAGGGCATGCTGAGGGTTTTAGCTTGTCTTGAACATCTTTTAAACGCTCATGCCAAAACACCAACCTCAAGCCGATTTTCTAAGAACACATATTTTGCACAAGGCAACCTTTTTGGCTTGCGCCAGCCAAAAATTTGCGTTTACACGCAACGATTCACTTGCGCAAATTGACTTGCGCAAGCCAATTGGCACAAGCAGATCGTTGCGTGTAACCGGACCTTTAGGCGCGTTTCATTTTCATTGGAGTACGTACTCCGGAGTAGTTCAGCGCACATTCAGCTGTGGCAGCATCTACTCCGATGTGTGCCCAACTACGCTGGCGTACGTACTCCAATGAAAATGAAACGCGCCTTATATGTCAGTGATCCATACGAAGTTTTGAGTATATTTTTTGTTGGGTGAGAGCGGAGAGAAGTTTTCTAATAAGATTGGATGGAATTTATTTCTATGAGCAATCCAATTGGAAATGAATTTGTACAATGTGGTTTGAAATTAATGATTTAATTGTAGAAAATAGTAAAAAGCAGTATTTTTGGAATAATTAATTAAAATAAATAAAAAATTGTTTTACCTGCAATTTAGTTGGTGCGATTTGTTTTGTGAGTTAAAAATAGTGCAAGTAGTTTTAAAAAGTAAGTTTAAAATAAAATTGGATAAATTGAAAAATATTTATATATTATTTATGTTAGTTTTTTTTAGTTTGGTTTTACTTTATTAAATATCATGGGTGATGTTTATGGTTAGCACTTTTGCATAATGGACTATTTTTTGCAGCAATCCTTTGGCTCGCGTTCATTTATGGAAAAGAAATCCATAATTGAAAATGGTAGACCGAAAACAATATTACATATTTTAAGTGAAAATAAAACATGCACTAGGCATTTTTCTATTAAATTATACAATAGCGCGAATTGGCTTACCTGTTGTCAAAATAAGCAAAAAATTTTTTGTTGGCCTTGCATTTTATTTTCAAATGAAAAGAACGTTTGGCTGTCTTCGGGATTTAATGATTTCCTGCACTCTTACTAAAAAAAATTACTTCTGAAATCCTAAATTTTGAGTTTGTTGCAATTATTTGTGATGAAACCACGGATTTTTCCTTTCGATCTATGTTGTCAACCACTCTGAGATACATTTCTTCCTCTGGTGACACGAAAGAAACTCATTAGTTTTAAAAATATTTCCGATGATAGAAGAGCAGCTCGTTTCCATGAACATGTAGCTCATATTATGCAGAATTTCGCATGTGGTTCCTAGTTACAATTGCTATGACGGAGCTTCAATTAAGGCGGGTGAAGTTGGAGTTAAAGAAACTTCCAAATGCTCTTTTTGTACACTGCTTTGCCCATCGCTTAAATATTGCTTTATCAAAATCATGTGAGAAGATTCGTGAGTGCCGAATCTTCTTTCAGTCAATCACAGGTTTTTCAAATTTCTTTAGTCACTCAACTAAACAAACCGCTATTCTCGACTTTTTTTAAAGCAAAAACTTCCAGAAGTAGCTCACACTCGCTGCAATTTCAATGGAAGACTTATGTTATCTATTCATAATAATGTAGATAATCTTAATACTCCTTTTGAATATTTAACGTGCATCCGCGGAACGGAGTTTTTCCACACAAATTTTGCCAGATTGCGTCCCGTACGATTCAAAGCACGCCACGCCACTGGCTACAGCCCTTGTTTTTTTTTCTATGTGAAAGACTAGAGCTCAGGAAAAGCCCTTTGTACTGTCGACAATCTATTTTTCGTATAGAGTGCAATGTCGAACCCTTAAAAACATCATTATAAATAAAATTTCGAATACCCCCACCATCGGTCGGTGCAAATATTTTTATGCAAGGTCAAATGGTCAAAATGTCAGTTTTTTTCAAATATCTCTTAAACGGTAAGTTTTATCATAAAATAGTTTTTACAAAGTTTGTAGATTATACGATTATCTACAAAAAAAGATATTATACATTTTCCCGTAAGAATTGCCATTTATGAGATATCGCCTTTTAAAAGATTCAAAATACTCATATGCACTCATTCGCGACTTGTATAGGTCGTCAGACATTCAATCGTTTTTTTTGGACTACGTAGCTAATATTTTCAGGGGTAATTCCTGGTTATATCCCATCTGTCTGGAGGAACGTCAACATACCAGGGCCAGGGCCTTCGGATTACACCTCGTCTAAGGCTTTCATTCCGCTAAGTCTCTCGCCTTTTGCCTTGAAGACAATGGAGAAAATTGTCGACGGGGTGATAAGGGGAACTTATCTTCAACGCCAACCACTAAGCTCCTATCAGCAGGCAAACCAGGCTGGCAAGTCCACTGACACAGCACTGCACAATCTGGTGCTCAGGATGGAAGGCGCAGCACTAAACAAACGAGTTGCGCTGGCGGCCTTCCTCGATATCGGAGGAGCCTTCGACAATACATCCTTTGATACTATAGCTAGGGCTCTAAGTAGACGAAGCCTAAGTTGCACTTTCTGCGACTGGATCGACTCTATGATGAGAACTCGCTAACTAATGGTTTCTTATGTTGAGCCTCTGGAGGGCACTATAGCAAAAGGTTGTCAGCAGGGAGGAGTTTTATCCAAACTTCTGTGGTGCCTTGTTGTAGATGAACCCATGGAACTACCCAAGGCCGCAACTTTTTCGCCAAAGGTTACGCAGACGATGTCGTCATCGTAGTAACGGATGAAACTAAGGGAACCATGTCAAGACGTCTGCAGCAAGCACTAGATCCGATATCTAGCTGGTGCGACATCGTAGGACTAAAAGTCAATCCCGGCAAAACGATTCTGGTTTCTTTCACCAGAAAACGATCGGCTTTCGGAACCGACCCTCGCAAGTAGAACTACAGATTTTTCAAAACAAGCCAAATATTAAGGAGTGACGCTCGATACCAAACTCAACTGGAACCAGCCCATGGGCATTCTGATGAGCAGAACGCGCAGATCCCTGTGGGTTTGCCGCAGAGCTTGTGGTTCCACATGGGGTTTGCAGCCGAAAAACATGTACTGGATACACCACCATAATTAGGCCCATGATAATTTATGGAGCTTTAGTTTAGTGCCCCAAAACGGCGCTTAAGGGTTTCATAACCAATTTGTGCACAATTCAAGGAATGGCCTGCCTTTCCATCACTCCAGGACACTTGTTAGCTTGTTTTTCGGACACTGCGCCCTAAATTACCACTTATGGGGGATAGGAAAGGCGGAGGATCCCACCTGCAGGCTTTGCCTGGAGGAGGATGAGTCTGCTCTCCATGCCCTCTGTGAATGCCCCGCAACAGCGAGGAGCAGGCTTTCTTTATTAGAGGAGTTCCTGCTCGATCATTCAAGTCTAAGCGACCAGCCACTAGGCAGACTGCTGAACTTGTTCCAGCGGTCTGGCCTAAAAGTACGAGGTATAGGGGTGTACTACAAGAGTCCAAATGAATGGCCGCAGTACCTTTGCACTCAGTACCTCACAGAAGAAAAAATACATCTTGAGTGGCTTCATTTCGAAGATGTTGTTACTTTTTACCGCTGGCTGCTCTAAGTTAATCATGCTCCTAACAACAGATTAACTTCATGATGTTTTAGAAGGTGCGCCCTTAAAGGCACAAAATTGGAGCTTGTGAGAGAGTTTCCATACATTTAATTTCTCCGCGCCGCGTTTGTGCCTTTACGACACGATATTTTAACTCCTGGATGTACAGAAGCGTCACGTTAAACTCCCTGTTAACTACGACAGATGCTGCCCACACCACACTTTTATGACTTAGCTGCACCAAATAGGCTAGTGCCAAAGCGGATTTAAATGAGGAAAAAAAAATAAATTAATAGCAGGGAGGGACCAGCAATGAAATGTCGTTAAGGTCATAACTAAACGAAAAAACAATTTTTAAACTCGAAAAAAGGGGAAATGGTAAAATGGGGATGCTATTTAGGGGTTGAAAGCGATTTTTTGCGATTTGCGGTGAAACATGACCTCCTAGTGGAAAATGTTTAATACAAAAGTTGTAGATAATAAAAAGATCTAAAACTTTTGTATTTAAAATATTTTGATATAACCTCAAATTTTCGAAGAAAATGGCGGAAAATCGATTTTTCAGTTTTTAATTTTTTTCTCCCGTAAAAATAATTCAATTTACATGAAAATTTGTATGAGTATACCTTGTGTTGCGTTAAATAAGCATGATTTTTTTTTTGCTTGGAAAACGGATAGTTTCCCAGAAATTAACATTTTTCGAAAAAAATACCCTTATCTTGCACGGACAACTTTATTGATGTTTTTTTCGAATTTTGATATTCAATAAATGCTCATTTAACCATGGAAACGTCTAGTTTGATATGGTCTATACATTTTGAAACTTTATTTTCATTAAACCGCTTAAAATTAAGAAAAACCGAACACCTGATTTTTCGAATCACGTACATATTTCTCGATTTTTTCAATTTTTTTCAAATTTTTTAATTTTTTCTGTTAATGAGGGATTAAATTTTAATGACAGAACTTAAATAAATTTAATTACATAAAGAGTGGCAAAACCATCCTGAAAATTTTAAATAAATAAGAAATAAAATAAAAAATTCGTTTGAATTGAATTACGCCGTGACTAGGTAAATGTTTCCAATTTCGTAATAAAATTTTTACAGCATCATACTCAATATGGTTTTGGGAGATGTTTTATACATTATTTATTTTTATTAATTTAAAAATTATAGATTGACAATATGACCGTATTATTTCCAAAAAAGATGATTCAAATGATTTGTATGAAATCAAAGCAGTTTGGTTCGGTCGAGCAAACAAAGATTTGACCACAAATACAAAATAATAGAAAAATTAACAGCCGCTCACATTCATCGAAAATCTCAAGCTAGTTATAATAGACTATTTCTTATTTCTTATTTATTTAAAATTTTCAGGATGGTTTTGCCACACTTTCTGTAATTAAGTTTACTTAATGTAAGTAATATTATATGACACTAAGTTCTGTCATTAAAATTTAATCCCTCATTAACAGAAAAAAATAAAAAATTTGAAAAAAATTGAAAAAATCGAGAAATATGTACGTGATTCGAAAAATCAGGTGTTCGGGTTTTCTTAATTTTAAGCGGTTTAATGAAAATAAAGTTTCAAAATGTATAGACCATATCAAACTAGACGTTTCCATGGTTAAATGAGCATTTATTGAATATCAAAATTCGAAAAAAACATCAATAAAGTTGTCCGTGCAAGATAAGGGTATTTTTTTCGAAAAATGTTAATTTCTGGGAAACTATCCGTTTTCCAAGCAAAAAAAAAATCATGCTTATTTAACGCAACACAAGGTATACTCATACAAATTTTCATGTAAATTGAATTATTTTTACGGGAGAAAAAAATTAAAAACTGAAAAATCGATTTTCCGCCATTTTCTTCGAAAATTTGAGGTTATATCAAAATATTTTAAATACAAAAGTTTTAGATCTTTTTATTATCTACAACTTTTGTATTAAACATTTTCCACTAGGAGGTCATGTTTCACCGCAAATCGCAAAAAATCGCTTTCAACCCCTAAATAGCATCCCCATTTTACCATTTCCCCTTTTTTCGAGTTTAAAAATTGTTTTTTCGTTTAGTTATGACCTTAACGACATTTCATTGCTGGTCCCTCCCTGCTATTAATTTTTTTTTCCAAAAAACTATCGGCACTAGCCTAAAAAACCAAACTTATATCTGATTTTGTATCGTAATTTCCTCAGTGTTTCCGTTGAGTAATGGTCAGCGGAGAGGGTTAATTCTGAAACTGGGGGAGTTTTCAGGAAAATAACCCGACAATAATAGTACTTCACATGCAGAGTGAAAGTTTATAGAACTGATAATGGCAAAATTTAGTACATCAAATTGATATGTTAATGTTATTTGTTCTGATATCTCGATCAAAATTACTTTTTCGAATAATTTAGGGCAACAAATTCTTGCAGTGGAATCTGGAACAAAACTACAGACTCGTTTTTTTGCTGACCGTTTAAGGGACATTGAATGAATGAACTAATCCGTATTTTCTTTAGTCATCAAAATTGTTAGTAGCTATATATTGTATATAAACAGGTTCAAAATTTTCTTAGTATCAAAATTTATTATTACTCTAGAGACGTTAAAGCTGCAAGCTAAACCATTAAATAATCCACGAATATCCTGGGACTAATTTTCAAGAATGCAAAATTTTCAAAACTTCACTCACGCGACGTGACCACGTCAGATTTTCTCTTCTCTGTATTACAGATGGTGCAAGTACACATAAATAAATAAAGCACCAACCGAGAAAGTTATAAAACAACAACATCAGCACAGTAATTGAGCCACTAACAAAATAAACTTTGGCGAATGTTGTGGAAAATGCAAGAGAGTAAATTTTGAGGGATGTGGTTTTTAATATTTAATGCCAAAAATTAATTTTAATTTTTCAATTTAGCTTCAACTTCAACTTTAAATGGCAATGGTAACGAATTGATGAACAACAATGTAAGAGAAGCATTGAATTAAAAAATAAGGCAAGAGAATGAAAATTGATTGTTACTTTAGAAATAGAAACAGTGAAATCAAACTACAGTAAAAAATATTGTTGGACTTTCTACAAAGAAATAAATATAATAAAAAAGGGTACAAATTCACCTTCATCCACAGTAAGGTATGTTAGTAATATCGCTGATGAACTTGAGATTTTGGAAAAGTACTTTAAAGATTTCAAAGAAAACAAAATTGCAATAAAAGATGCAACAGAAAACCGAATCTAACGCACGAAAGGAGACAAAAATTCGGAAATGGCTGAAGATTGGTCCACAGCTTCCTTGGGACTTTTTAAGAAAACAATTTCGGAATCACAAAAAGAAAACATGGCCGCCGGAAATATAGCGGTTTCCCGGTGTTTTCCTTGTATCTCGAACAACCCCGTACAAAGGCCCTAAATGTTAACAATGAAATTCTCTACAACAACAAAGATGTTGACCCGATTAACCCTTTTAAAGTTATTCAAGGTCAAAGTTTCCAAAAATCACTTTTTAGCCAAAACATCACTCAAAAACTAGGCATCGAATTCCTAAATAAAATTGAGCTAAAAACGAAATTTCGTCCAAAGAATGAGAAATTGAACGATTTGAAAAGGCCAGAGGTTAAAAAATTCAAGACTGTGGTACTGACAGAGCTGTATAAGGTGCGCCAGGGAATGGAAAACGTGTACAACTTTTCCGCCCCGAACGGCAGTATGCGAATCATCGTGTTCGGCCTTGAGACGAATCATGCGGCTTCAACGTATTACAACATGTCGACTGATAGAACAACACTAGATAGAACACCGTTCTTTTAAGATTCGATGCACTAAAAAATCACAAAGTGCAATTATATTAAAAAAATGATTAAATGTTATTGTTTAAAAAAAATAAACTACATTTATATGAAGTATGAGAAAAACCTAAGCTAAGCCCCCCTAGCCCCTGAGTTGCTAAGGCCCTGCTAATAAGAGTGACCCAGAGCCCAATATGATGAACCTACAATAGAATATGTTGGAAATGCCACAGTGGAACTCAAAAACCATAAGGCTCCACTCCATATGGTATACCCACAGAAATGTCAAACTATGCCGATCGATCTTGGAACATGCTAAAGAAATTTTCCCTAGCTATGAGGACGGTGCCAAATGAATAACTTGAGTTGTCTAAACATAATTTTCATAACCCGCAGTTCGAAAAAAGGGTTGTTTTTGAGAAATAGATATACATTAACCTTATGATGGCTTTCGATTTTTTCCTATTTTGAGGAAAAACTATGCATTTTAGTGAAAATATCAATAGAGCAATAGGCCATAAAATTACCTACAAATTTTGTGTTCACTGTTTTTTTGAATTCCGTATAGTTTCGCCGCTAGATGCCGTTTTGCGCCTTTTTTTACCTGCTTTTTATTAACTCCGTTCTCTGTTTGGGACAAATCTTTCGATCGAGTTTTCGGCCACTTCCTGATATCCGGTGATGCTCAAATTTGGCACAAACCTTTGGTTCTGAAGACAATGCAATATAGTATATTAAATTTTATGGTACATCCAATATGGCGGCCACAAAAAATGGCGGATTAAATTGTTCTTTACAACCCCCGACATGGGTATCAAATGAAAAAGTATAACGAGTAGAATATAGTAAGATATATGACGTCATTTTAAATCGAATATAGCGGACACCACAAAAGGGCGGATTACCATTATCTTTACAACCCCCGACATGGGTATCAAATGAAAGAGAATGACGAGTACAATGCAGTACGCTATGTGACGTCATATGGCGGCCACCACAAAATGGCGGATTACCTTTTTTTACAATTCCGCCACATGGGTATCAAAAGAAAGAGAATGACGAAGACACAAGAAAAAACCATATGCAAAATCTAAGAATCGCCATATGTCAGAGTTATGTCTGTAGGATTGCCCCTTATTATCAATAATAAAAACACAGTCTCGGTTGAAGAGAAAAATTTATAGTTTTATAAGACATGTAGACAAAAAGTGGAAAATAAAAAAAATAAAATTTTTTTTTAAAAATAAGCTTTTATTAGATAAACTAAAATATATTAACTAATAAAGAAGTTTTTAAATATGCGTTAATAAGGTGAACTTGGTGGTGCACTTTTTTCAATATTTATTTGCGAAGATGATTGATTGACTAAATCAAGCTAAACTTTATGATAAGGGATGATCCTAAAGGGTTTACCCCCTAAATCGACTGAAAATAAAAAAAATTGTAAACATTTTTTTTTTCAAGTTTATGCTTCAAATTCGATTATATGCGTATTTCCAAGCAAAAATAAATTATTTTCAACCCTTAACGGGTTAAAACTACCCTCACAATTTGAAAAATCAACTTTAAATAAAAAAATTTGCAAAAAAATTTTTTTTCTGTTTTTGCTTGAAATTGGGTTGCATAGGTTTTATCAGACAAAAATTAAATATTTTTAATCCTACCCTCGATTTTCGTGGTCAACGAACCAAAATCCTTGCAGGGTTCGATTTTCTTAACGGTGTTATGTTGGAACACCCTAACGCGCGTTTTGAAAGTACTATAATTACCGGATGCACTGGAGCCACGAGCTGCTCACTGTTGATGTTGATTTGTGAAGCACGGTGACCCCTGATCGATTGATCAACATTCTGCCCTCCTTGAACCAATAGGGGTTCGAATATGATTAAGTGGACGATGCTACCAAATAAAACCCCAGTGACATTTACTCCAGAGGGTTTAAGGGGCTATACCAGTGTGATACTTTGAAAAAATTGTTTTTTTTTGTTTTGCTTATTCGACAGTTTATACTTTCAAGAATATCCTATAAAAATTTAAAGGCCGTATCTATAATTCTTTTCGAAAGAGCAGTCTTCGAAAGAGCAACCGTAATTTAATTTAACCTTGCAAAAACCGATTGTTAAATCTTTAAACGTGTTTTCCTTGAAATGAGATTTTCGAAGTCTACTTATCCGATTGACTTGAAATTTTAACTGAGTACTCTTGACTACATTTGCCATACAGTCAACTAGAATATTTTTGATTGGGTGAAAATTGACAATTTGGCATTGAAAAAACCGACCATTTTATAGGCCAAAAAACAAAATATTTATTCATAACTACGCCATTTTGTTAGATTTCGATATTTTTCAAATTCCTAGTTCACTGTACAGGAAATACCTTTGTGTTTAACGCCTTTTTTGTTTTTTTTATTTCCGTTACTCGATCGACCGGAATCGTGGCAGCAGTGGGGAACTTTTTTTTGCGCTTTCGAAGACAGCGCATAAGTCGCTTACATCTCAAAATTTCTCAACGAAAAAATTATGTAATATTGGTCAAGTATACCTAAATACATTCTTAATTTTCCAAAACATTTAGTTAAGTAGTTTTCTTTAAAAAAAATTCCCGAAAATCACCTAAATTTTAAGCCCTCACACTGGCATAGCCTCTTAAGGCGCGTCGACTCGCCTGAGGGGATCCTGTAAAAATATTAAGTAAACGGAACGAGCAAGTTGATTAATATGGTAAGGACAGATATGGGATGTTGAACCGGGATAGATTTATTAACTTCCCAGTTTATAGGGAAGTTATTGTAATCGGTCCGAAAATCGCAATCGTAATTTTCAACGTATTTTCATTTTTCAAGGTCCCAATAGCATTTTAAGCATAAATTTGAGAAGAGGTATGTTTGTGTGTGTGTGGTCATTTTTTCCTGCACGATATCGGGCGAACTAAAAAATTTGAGGGATCTTTCGAAGCGTATTAACGGAAATATGATCTGAAAAGATATTCATAAAATTCGGTCGGGCCGTTTTCTTGTTTAAACGACGTTCGTGATTTTTGTACATGCACATGTACCAAAAACGGTATCGCCTTCTTTAAGGTGCCGATCGAAGAATATCAACGAAAACATGCTCTGAAAAAAATTTCATAACATTCGGTCGAACCGCTTTTTTGATTTAAGGTCGCTTATAACGAATTTGTGGTCAAAACTTATAAATTCAAAATGGCCGCGCCAATATGGCCGACAAATTTGCCAATTGTGTTTCGATTCCAGTGAAAATCGTTATCTGGGGTTTTTATGGTAGCAAATAACGAATTTATGTTCAGAACTTATAAATTCAAAATGGCCGCGTCAATATGGCTGACGAATTTGCCAAGTGCGTAACGATTCCAATGACAATCGGTATCTGGGGTTTTTTAAGGTAGCAAATAACGAATTTTTGATCAGAACTTATAAATTCAAAATGACCGCGCCAATATGGCGGACGAAATTTTCAAATTGTATTCCGATTCCAATAAAAGTGGATATCTAGGGTTTTTTAGGGTTGCAAATAACGAATTTATGATCAAAACTTATAAATTCAAAATGGCCGCTCCAATATGGCAGACGAATTTGCCAATTGTGGTCCGATTCCAATGAAAGTGGATATCTAGGTGTGCTTAGGGTTGCAAATAACAAATTTATGATCAAAACTTATAAATTCAAAATGGCCGTACCAATATGGCCGATAAGATTGCGAATTGTATTCCGTTTCCAATGAAAATCGGTATCTGGGGGTTTTTAAGGTAGTAAATAACGAATTTATGAACAAAACTTATAAATTTAAAATTTCGGGGCCAATATGGCGACGAATTTTACCAAGTAGGTTGTTCAAGAGTTGCGAAATCTAAAAATCTTCACATCCTAGCTCCAAATGGAAGAACATTGAACATAGTGTAATCTTGGTCATTTCGCCTATTGTTGTGAAGTTTGCCACGCTATCGAGTGTACTTATAAAATCCTCGACGAATAAAAGGTAAATCGCCAACAATTACAAAGAATATGGGAGGGCCCTCCACTGCCATTACGAGGTTAAACGATGCCATCTATCGCATCCAAAAATTTCGACCGGTAAGAACAGGACGGAAGCTGTGCTCGGGACGAACACTAAGTAAGAAGGGGCAGTGTAACGGCTAACCGAAAAGTGAAAATTAAAATTCCTATTCACCGAGAAGTTTCATGTTCAGTGGCATCTACTTGAATACATACAATACATACACCATAACGCAGGGTCACATCTCAATTTAGTACGGTTGTTCTAACTGAACCATCGAGAAAATTGGGAAGAGGGAGAAGTAAAAGCGGAAAAAGCAGCGCATATGTGCAAAAAGTTTTGCTTTAAAATTAAAGTTGTTAAAAAGATACAAATTGTTCCAATTAATCCTTGACGAATCCGAGAACGCTCGAGAAGAAATTACAATATCCAAAATCATTTTTTCAAGATTTGTTGTTTCTTTCACTTTTTCCCTACCACGGACAGTGCACACATAAACTTTTTTATTTATAGGCGTTGCAACAAAAATTGCTTGCTTCTTTACTTTGAAAAGTTTTGAGGCACTTTGATTCCTGCTTTTAATTTCTCCATTGTTTTGTAGTTGATGATGGATTTGTTTGGATTTTTTCACAAAACCACTTCGTACTCGATGACAGGATGAAATTGTATGCTTTGAAAGAAAACGTTTGATGCTAATGCAGGGATTATATACATCTGGATTTCATTCATCATATTTCTTTAAATCTTTGATGATAATTCACATCTGGGTAATTACGAGTACTCGTTATAAAATACAAATAAAAATTGGATTTCGCTTTTGAAACTTACATATTGAACGTTTTTTAATTTTATTGATAAATCCAGTCACATAATTGAAAATCCTTAATTCGATAGTTGAATAAACGTCACCAAAACCCTCGAATACAATTTGGAACATTAAGATGAAAGAAATTTAGTAATCATCGCAGCTCCTCATGTCATTCAGTTTGGGTTGCCTTGCCACCGACAACGTTGTATATTTTCTTAAAGGCAACAAAAAAGAGATTTTTAACCACCGAAAAAACGAATTAAACGGGGGAGTATAGCGTTATTGAGCTTGTCAGTAAAATGCGTGCCACACGTGTAAGGGATAAGGAATATCAACAGAACGACAACTTAAAAGGCAAAATTTTTTATCCAAACTAAAATAGACGAAAAAAACCACTTAAGCTCTCTCGTTAAAGCCCAAATCGCGATCTCCTGTAGGAATGCAGTAAACAAAAAAGGAGAGGAGATTTTAAATTCTATACAAAAATATTCTGGGTGTTTAATATACACCTCCGCTAATACCTTGCACGCCTGATAGTCCCGTAAAGCCAAATAAAAAGTAATATCCATAGGTGGGTGACTTCGATACCGTTTCTAAGATAAAACGTTTTGTCACGTTTTTTCTCATAAGGATTGTCGGAAATGTTAGCAAATATGTTATAATAACGTTTTTTGGCTGTCGTAACTCATGAGGAGATCTGTCGACCTACAACTTATAATACAAAACGTCACACATGAATTATCTCTTTTGTTTGCAGCCCTATAAACGTTTTCAGATATGCGAACACTTAAAGAGTTTCTGGTTAAAAATGTTTCGATAACAAACCTGTTTCAAGTTGCAATCTTACACAACACTAGTTTTGTTCGGTATAATTTTGCGCATACAGAACAGAGTTTTTTATCTGAACTCGTAAAACAAAAGATAAGCAAAATTATTGATTGCCTAAAAGAAGATAAAATTAGAATCAATTGATATGGTGTAAAGGGATGCCACATAGAAATGACGTGTAGTTGAGATTACTTTGATGTGATTAATTTAGTAATTTCAGTGTGACGTGAACTTCAAGCAGAGCTCTTTGAAAGCATCGTTACTTTTTGGCCTGTTTACACTTCATCCATTCAATTGCTGACTGTCTTTGATGCATCTGCAATCACTCAAGAAATTTTTTAGGTGACAGTCAAAGATCCAAGAGTGTGATTTTGTCTAGTTAAAATCTGTCCGTTAATAGCTGTGTTCATTTTCTACTTTTAAGTACTCCGGAGTAAAACATTAAAGGAACGCAAAATTTGTCGATTTGAGTAAAACCTATCTACTCCTCTGTGAGAGCAGGAGTAGTAGTAGTAAATGCGAGTAAAAAATAGCAGAAAAGGAACCCGGCTAATCCGTCATGTCATTGTGATTTTTTTTGTGGTAAATTTAGTTCGAAAAGTATACTAAGAAATTAAAATAGTTTAAGAGAAGTGCAAATAATAACGACAAACATTTTGGATGTTAAGAAGAGACGGAGCCAGAAGATTAAACCAGAAAAGAATAGTTCCCTAAATGAATTAATTTCTTAAGTATAGAGTCAGTGCAAAAGAGCCAAGCATGCGAGCAGAAGAACGTTGGTCTTAATGAATTTCTGTGGTAATTTTACAAAAAAAATACTGGAAGTTTTATTCACAAGCAGTTTTGTAAATTTGCAATATATATTATTAGGAATATTCCTAATCTACTTTACTTATTTTTACCAACTGTGTAAGTAAATATAAATTATTTGTGCGATGTAAAAATACAATCAGTATTGGAGCTTTCTCTTCATAGTTTTGTAAATTTCCAAAACTCTGGTTGCAACTTTTTACCAGAGAGAGAGACGAAAAGGGAAAAACCCAAAGCTGAAGATTACCGCCCTGTGCCAATGTGCTTGGCCCTGCCTGAAATATATCCAAGCGCCAAATTTTATTCTTAGTTAATGCCCACTCCCTATATATACATAAAAAATTAGCATTTTGCTCACAATGCCTTGTTAAGCTTGTACGTGAGGCAATGCCTATCAAAATTTTTTGGCTGTTACAAGAACTGCCCAGACCCTGACAAAGTCAAAGGTCTGGCCTTAACTTAAAAGCAATTGGGTTTATATGCTTAGTATTCCATTGTTACCTGTGAATTATATCCATGACAGGAAAAATTTAAACCTGACATTCCAATAACCAATTTGTAATTTCACTGAAAATTTATGTTCTAAAATTACGCCTCTTTAGTAAAATTACAGGACAAAGTGTTAGGATTTTTTCAGTACATAACATTGATAAATATACTAAGAAATATTGTAATTTTCCTACATCAACGATTTAGAAAAATACACAACATTGTGTAAAATATACGTCACATTCATGTAATCAACATTTACGTTATGCAGTATTGGAGATTTCCAACTTCATTTTGTGAAGTTACAAAATTTAACAATAATTGTGTAGTAAATTAGTATTTCATATCGCGATTTGTAATTTTACTGTAGGCAGGTAAGTACAGGTGGAACCACCGGTTAAGAATAAAGGATAGGGACAGAATTGGCGCTGAAAAGCACCATTTTCTAAAAAGAACATTTTCGTTTATATATCACAGTGTGCTTGGATTAAATTTTAAATCCAGCCTGCCATATTCTTATACCAGATGAGATATCCTATTCTAGGCTTCAGGTCTCTCCCAAATCTTGTAAGAAGAGGTAACCAATTCCCCAGTGTCTGATCCTTGTCGAAGCCGGATAAATACAAAGAAACTATTCAGTTCTCTTCCTGGCTTGTTCCCCGCCACAGCTACTGCAATGGATGTACTATGGTATTTTAAATTTGGCCTCATAATTCCCAATCAGCCAGGATATCTGCTTGTTGTATCAGGCCAACTCTTTCTAGTCTTAACGCTTGATGTTAAACTCCTCCACCGAGAGCTTGCTTTGAAAGGAAGTGCATGGTAATACCTTTTTTCCTAACACAGCGGTTTCTGTAAATGTAAATTCGCCACTGGTTTGTCTACAGCAACGTTTCCCAAAGTGTGGGTCGCGACCCGGCACCGGGTCGTAGAAAAATTTTGCCGGGTCGCGAAAAAAAATTGTAAAAACACAAAAAAATTCACCGATCACGGTATTGATTGGTTGAAGTGTATTGGCCGATGCGATGGGGCATGTGCAATGGCAGGCTGTCGTAAAGGTTTGTTTACACAAATTCAAGGATTAGCCATTAATTGTGTATGGATGCACTGTAGTATCTATAGTCAAGCGTTGGCGATAAAATGCTTGCCTTTCAATTTAAACATAACTTTGGAAGAATTTGTCAAGTTTGTAAACTACATAAAATCTCGTCCATTATCATTAAATAGCAGAGTTTTTACCGAATTTTGCATGGAAATGGGGAGTGACCATAGACACCTCCTTTTGTATTGGAATTGAAGATGGTTTTCAAAAGGAAACGTTTTTAAACGTTAAAGACGAAGCTTTGTTATTTCTGAATGAACACCCATCATCTCAAAAAGATGCTATTTTTCCTTTTAAGGATAGATTCCACGATTTCGAGTGTTTAATAAAAGTAGCTTATTTGTTACATATTTGCTACATTCCAATGAATTGAATTGAAATTTGCAAGGCTTCGATTTAAAATATTTTCAAAGTATCGGAAAAAGTCGCTGCAATAATTAAAAAAATGACTCTGTGGAAACGACTATAAAAAGGAAATTTTACATCTTTTGAAACATTACATAAATTTATTGAAACCCATGCAAACTATGATGAAGGAGATTTACATCTAGAAACACTATCAGTTTCAATTCAAGAACATCTTTCGAAGCTTAGTTTTAAATATGTAGTACTTTCCGGATATTCCTTCAAATAATAGGGTATTCATGATCTTTGTTAAACGTCGAGAAATCGTAAAATGTTATCTTCGAAATAGATAAGATCATGAGCGACCTCTTTAAATTTCCATGTTAAAGTGTTATTTTTTATATTAATTTGCACCTTTCATATACAGTTATCAATCAAAATAAATTCTAAGCAACTGTTAACAGTAAAAGAAAAAAAATACGTGCTATTTTTGATCTCGAGTTGTTGAATTAACACGCCTTTTCAGATGTTATTTGCTAAAATCGAAACAAATGTCATTTACTAAGGAAAATTTCTCGATTTGTTAAACTTTTTCTCGATTTATCCCCTTATATGTGAATTAAAGACCCTGTTTCTGTCGAAATTGAAAAGGAAGTAATGTTTAATCTTAGTGAACAAGAAGTTGATAATTTAATTGAAATTTCATGCGACACCGATCTGAAAAAATTGTTTCAAACCAATAATTAATTTTTGGTTGCGTTGTCAAAAGGAGTATCCAAGCGTAAGCGAAAAAGCGATACAATTTTTAATGTGTTTTGTCACCACTTATATGTATGAAGCTGCGTTCGCCTTGGTGTATTTAAAAAATGAGTTAAAAATAAGTATCGTGTAAGTTAAAAATAATGTATATGTGTAAGTTAAAAATAAGTATCGAAACAGATTGGATGTCGAACCTAATTTGAGAATAAAATTAAGGCCGAGGCTATTCGCACTGCAGAGTAGATAAGAGTAGATAAGAGTAGATGAGAGTAGATGAGAGTAGATGAGAATAGATGAGAGAGTAGATGAGAGTAGACGAGAGTAGACGAGAGTAGACGAGAGTAGACGAGAGTAGATGAGAATAGATGAGAGTAAATGAGAGAGTAGATGAGAGTAGATGAGAGTAGATGAGAGAGTAGATGAGAGAGTAGATGAGAGTAGATGACAGTAGACGAGAGTAGACGAGAGTAGATGAGAGTAAATGAGAGAGTATATGAGAGTAGATGAGAGTAGACGAGAGTAGATGAAAGTAAATGAGAGAGTAGATGGGAGTTACGTACTCTCATATACTCTTATTTACTCTCATCTACTCTCATATACTCTCATATACTCTCATCTACTCTCTCATTTACTCTCATCTACTCTCATGTACTCTCATCTACTCTTATGTACTCTCATCTACTCTCATCTACTCTTATTTACTCTCTAATCTACTCTCATCTATTCTCATCTACTCTTATCTACTCTTATCTACTCTGCAGTGCGTATAGACACTCCCTAAAATTAACATCGCTACCTCCTAATTTGAAACTGCTATGTGATGACAATCAGCATCATCCCTCGCACTAAGGACAAAATATGTGGAAACAAAGTTTGCTTCATTTACTAAAGTTTTAAAAGAATATAATTGTTAATTTTTTAATTACTTATATTTTTCTTATACATATAATTATTTTGGAATTTTTGTGTATGAAATAAAAAAACAAATAACTTCATTTTTATTAAAAATTTAAATTTGTTTTTTTAATGGTTTTTTTTCATAAGGTGGGTCGCGAAAAATTTTAAAACTACCTACCGGGACGAGGTAAAAAAAAGTTTGGGAAACGCTGGTCTACAAGATGGGTGAATTCAAAAACTCAACACTGCCGCAACACTGCAGAATTCAGCTACAGACTTCTAATTGCTGAATTCTGCAGTATTGCGGCAGTGTTGAGTTTTTGAATTCACCCGATCTCTTTCCAGTGTGGCCAATTTATCTGCCTTCTCATTGCCCTTGATGTTCCTGTAAACCGGTATCCACTGAAGGTTGATCCTGTACCGCTACACAAAGGAAAAGAGCTCTTTTTGACAAATCTCGACCATATTGGACGATATATAAATCGCTCCTAGTATCTCGATAACAGTATCTCAAGGTACTTTCCAATAATAGTATTTCCCTGGATCCCTCTCCTTGGGGTCGTCTATATTGCTAGACAGACTTTGAAGATTGCCAAAATGTCTGCCTGAAAGGCAGTAGACAACAGCAGTATTATGTTCGCGATATCTGTGTATAAAACCACGTCGTAGTTTTTATCAAGCTGGAATTTTCCCATTTCTCGTTGGTAGTGAGGACCCGAACATCGATACTTGGATTGAAATTAAGTTTCGATGTCATGTAGTCAGATGTCCATCTCGAGTGGAAAATAGGCTAAAAAATTCGAGAATTTTAGCGTGGATATGCAGGTAATAAATAAACAACTTGTGATGTTGTTGAAAGATTTTTATTTTCGAGCGCGATTGTTGTTTTCCCAAGACGTACCCGCATTGGGTATTAATACGTTGAGTGCCAGCGCGGCTAAGCAAGAGTACGCCTGTGGCCAGCTTAAAAAAGTTCATCTCCAGCCCCAGACGCGGACCCGCGTCGTTGGCCATACGCTCAATTTGCCCTCACATTGCTCACTGATTATACTTGTAAATTTTATTTTTAAATTAAGGTTTAGCAATACAACTTCATATTTTTTAAATGTATGTACAATGTACATATGTATATATATTTGTTTCAAAAACAAGGTATAAAAAAATTGTTCAAATCAGATGGACTTGAAACAAAGCCAAACTTACCAACGCAACACTTGTTTTTCAATACGTATTGAAGAAGAAATCACGTTCAAATTTATTATGTATTTAAAAATAAATAGTAGATAAAATTTATCGTTATTTAAATATTTTTATAATAATTTAAATTTAAAAAAACACAAAAATTAACAATAAAACAACTTACGAACGGCTAACCGAAACAACAAGTAAAATGAACTCCAAAGAACCTATAAAATATTTCAATCCTGAAACCGAAAGCGCCAACTTAATTACTAGACTATACTACCATGCCAACCACAACCCTGATCATATAAGCCAATTTCCGAGTTTACAAAACTACGGACAAAATCAACAGGATCAAGACGCGGGTCCGCGTCGACGGCCACAGCAGTTAGTTGCATTGGACGCGGAGCCGCGTCGTTGGCACTGAACGTGTTAATCACGTCCAATGCTGCCTACCTCTGTAATCGAACGAGAGCCGGTCTATTGAGTACGCTAAATACAGCTTTCACGCCCTTCAACATAAGGTGTCGCCTATTTAGGGGGGGAGGGGGGGCCGGATCACACCGAACGCGACGCGGCGTGATGCGTACGTTTTTCAGCCATTTCTGTACAAAAAATATTATTAATAGCGTCGCATCGAGCCGCTTCTGGTGTGAATCACAGATTTATTTTTCGTACAGAAATCGCTGAACGACATTCGCACCGCGCCGCGCCGCGTTCGGTGTGACCCGGGCTTTTATTTCTCCGCGCCGCCTGCTCTTTATGTTAGCACATATGGTGGCCGCCGCTTCAATCTGTTTGCGCCTTAAATCCTACACAGAAATATTTATCGCTGTTACCCATGTAGGTTTTGCCAGATCTCACAACGGAGCCAATGATTGGCCAAAGTATGGTTGTCATCGGTCGGCCAAGACTCGGTAATTTTTATTGGGCCACGCTTGGTACAACGCTGGCAACCGTAATGTCATATATTTTAAAATATTGATTGAGTCTACAGTTAAAGCCCGGGCCACACATATCCGCACCGCGTTCGCACCGCATGACGGCCGTGTGTTGGACAACACACGGAGAAAAACTAAACAAGTAAAATCTTACCAATCAGTCCCCACTTTTCTGTGCCTTCGTTTCCGCACCGCGTCAAATTTTACTTGTTTAATTTCCCTCCGTGTGTTGCCCAACACACGGCCGTCATGCGGTGCGGACGCGGTGCGGATATGTGTGGCCCTGGCTTAATGCGTATTTCCCATGTAGGGTTTAATAATTGGCCCAGTAATGGACCAGTACTGGGTGCCAGTTAGCCAGTAATGGCACAATAACACCACCCATGACTGGCCTATTGCAGTAAAACTGCTGGATGATAACTTCGGCCCAATACTGGCCACTTGTAATGGCTCACGTTAATGTCATATATTTTAAAATATGGATTGAGTCTACTCTTCAAGAGTGGGGGATCTAACTAAACTATATCATATATTAAAATAAAATAGTATATTGTCTTGCTAACTTTTCGAAGCTGAACATATTGATTCCTGATACTGCCACCTGATCGTGGGGAGGCCATAAGCAACGTTAAAACGTTGCAATATAGTATACTTCCTTACATTACATCAAAAATCAATGAATTTCCCCTCATTTACCGTATCAACTAATTATTAATTTCAAAAAACTAATTTTTTTTTATTCTTGGCGGTCTTTGCTGGCCCAGTATCGCGAGCCATTACAAGTGGCCAGTATTGGGCCGAAGTTATCATCCAGCAGTTTTGCTGTAATGGGCCAGTCATGGGTGGTGGTATTGCGCCATTAATGGCTAACTGGCATCCAGTACTGGTCCATTACTGGGCCAATTGTTAAACCCTACATGGGTATGCGAACGCCAAAAAGTAGCGCAGTAGCCCCTCGATTGTTTAGTCAGCACCGGCCAGTCCAGTGCACGACTCGATGAACGGGAAGGTTCGACTTGCTGTGTTTACGCCCGTTAATGCGCGTTTTTAGTGTAAATACTAGAAATATTTTTAAAACTTGAAAAATCTCTCATGTGTTTTGGGGGGGAGGGGTTCGAGCCAAATCTCACGACATCTCACCATTGGAAAGGGGGTCGAAAAATCGCCTCACGTAATTAATGGACGCCCCCTAACTGAAATATGAACAACAAAAACTAAAGCTTTATGAGTAAAATTAAAACACAAGCTTAAAGCTTTTTAGAAAGCTTTTCGAATACGTAAGTGCTCATGAGGAATCTAAGGGGAAGGTCCTCTTTCGGCATGCCCCTTATTTGCCATAGGGGTCCTCATAGGGAACCTACGGGAAATGCCTCTTTCGGCATATTCCTTTAAATGTTACCCGGTCCTTCTATGTCCACCAAGGCGGCCAAGAAAAACCCTGACAAGGGCAGTGTCAACCGATTTTGCCTTGCAATATGAATGCTGGGAAGAAGAAATAGGACTTCCTTTATTGAATTTGGGAGGTGTAGGTCTAGCATGCGTTAGGTGGTTCTTAATATAAAGGATATCAAGCTTATCGTCCTACTCGTTTGTGCCCAGGACTGCCACCTTCAGAATGAAGATCACTTTGACCTTCCTCTCCTCTAGGAATAGGCTTCGTATCTGCAGTGTAGACAATTCTTTCAGATATCGTTATGGTAATACGGACATTATTTTGCCAGAGCTTCTACATTTCCATCGTTGGTTATTGTCTCAGCCAAACTATTAGCGAGAAAGCAATCTCCTAGTCGATCGCCGAACTCAGGATTTTAGTTTTAGATGGAAACCGGTGGAATATATTGCGTGGTACTGGCACTTGGCACTGTTTCATGCTTTCTAACTAGAGCTTGCTGTTGTTCACCATTGGCTTATCTCATATAATAGAACCGTTGACAGTACACAGAAAGTTACTTTGAGCTGCAATTATTCATATGAAAAAAGGAAGAGTGAAAGTGAAGAATGCCATTTTTCATAGAGATTAAAGTTTCGGTATGACAGACAACTTTGCAATTGGTCTATAGTTCGATATTTCGTTCTTGCTGCCACTTTTGTGAATAGAAATTATGAAAGAATTCTCCCAAAGTGTAGGGAAGAACCCTTTATTCAGGGATTTTTGAAAAGGCGTTTTCAGCGGAGACTTAAGAACCTCCACACAGGACTTAAGGACAACAGGAGGAATACCGTCGGGGCCAGCAGTGAAGTCGTATGGGAGTTCATCAATATGTTTCGCGATATCCTCACTGGAAATTGAAAGAGATAAACTATAAGCCTCAAGTGTGCTAATCATATCTGGTGGGATATAGCAGCACAACAGGAAGAGATTAGATTTAGAAAAGGAAATTTTGGGAGCGACAAGCTCAATGTCAAGGTGGTTGGAGAAACTAGGAAGCGAAATTGGGTTACAATTAAGGCGACTGCTGCAAGCAAGAGGTACGCCGCCCCACGAGATTCCGAGTCAGTGTAACGATCCCTCCGCAAGACTTGGTACGAGGAATCGAAGAGTTCAGAATTAAGGATGCCCGCATGGAGCCAGGTTTCAGTGAAGGCTATGACAGCGAATCCACAAGCCGCCGTTGCCTGAAGGATGTTATTAGTTTTTGACCTGGTACCCCTTACGTTCTGGTAGTAGATGAAGAGCGTCTCGGGTTTTTTGACACCTGTGAAACGCTCGGAGTGGAAGCGTTTGCGCGATGAGTTCGAGTACGGGTCCGTGGAATAAAGAGCTTAGAAAGAGCACCAGTGGGCCAGAAACCAGGGTCCAGAAGTATCTCGGCAGTAACAGGCAGAGCAGATAAAACAAAAGAAGCAACAGGCTTGGAAGCTTAGCTGATTTTCCTGCAAAGCACAGATTCCGGGTTTATAGATTTCATTCTGAGATACTCACAGATAGTCTCCGCCTTGGTTTCAGGAGAGAATCGCGAGATGAATATATTCAGAGGTCTTGGCACAGTAACCAGAGGGGTGCAAGGTCCCAGAGGATCTGTAGCTTCAGTGACCGCGGGACTACCAACTGGGGGGAAGAGGGTGATATCAAGACCGGCGGTCAACCTCTACTCTGTCACTAGAACGCGGGACGAGGAACTTAAGGTGGCACCATCGCAAATGGTGGCTTGGCGACTACGACCATTCCTACCACTTTTGCGACTCGCCTTATAGCCTTATGACACTGGCTTTTTCGTAGGCTGAAAATGCTGCCTTGGCTAGGCTGAAAATGACGAAATCTGTTATACTGTGTGACAGAGATAGCATGTGAGAGTAAGAATGATTGTCTGATTATTATAACAGATAGTTGTGAGTGAATACAGAAGGAATCCCCCAATTCGCAACCCCCTCACGTTTTAATAAGAAAAATATGCCTTCTCCGCCTTGAAATTACTATTGCGACATTCAAAAATTACCGTACACACCTCAAATTTTTTTTGGAGCGATTTTACTCCGGAGCCCCAAATCTAAACATTTACCACTTCACTTCAAATATATCTATTGTCACTTCAATTATATATATTGTCACTTCAATTATATTTATTTCCACTTCTTATATATTTATAATCACTTCAATTTATTGTTATTCACTCACTGTTATAAAAAGTCGAGAGATGCAGCAAACTGTTATAAAAAGCATAGAAAAAAGAACATGAGTCTCATTCTTTTCCTATGCTTTTTATAACAGTTTTCTAGACTTTTTATAACACTTAAAATCCAGCCAAGAAAAGTTTGAGTATACTCCTCTCACTCTTACACATGGGAAAATCTCCTTTGAATTTTTTCTTTCACGTTTCAGCCTAGCCAAGGCAGCATTTTCAGCCTACGATAAAGCCAGTGTCATAAGGCTATTAAGACCTGGCGCGCTTTGATTGCTGGCAGCCTGTTGGAGGATAACACTCTCCGAGGGAGAAGCAGCCATGGAGCCGGGTGAGGAAAGAAGCTGCTCCTCTGGCTGGGGGCGCCATCAGATAGTACCGACGCAGAAGGGGGTTTTTCCCAACGAAGACGCTTTCAAGTTTTGAAGACAGAGAGTTGAGGGCATTGTGATTCTGTATCACTGCTGTAGACAGCGATTCAATATCTGCCCCACACGATTTCAGGCCAAATATTTTTCCAACAGGCGTTTAAGAAGACGAAGACTTTAATTCTTGAACAGATAGAAATATTAACTCCACACATTTTAAAATTGAGAAATCTTTCCACATCTCAGGTAATTTCATATCTGGATTGCATTCAAATTTTTCCAATATAAGTTCAAGTGTTCTACGTATATAATAAGATTTAAGTGTTTCTATAATACCCTGGTCAAGTGGTGTTGGTTGAAGTGGTATTGGGTGGTAAAAAAAGTACTTTTACGTTTGGATGAACTAGGTCTACTGGATGTCCTGGAGCATTGTCTATCAGGAGTAAAGCCTTGAAGCTGATATTTTTAGTTTTCGAGTAATTTTCGACCTCTGGTACAAAGCAGTTGTAAAACCAGTCGTGAAATATAGCAGCTGTTCCCCATGCTTTTTTGTTTGCTCTCCAGTAAACGGAAAGTGTAGTCTTGTCAATAGCTTTCATTGTCCGTGGGCTTAAGAAACGATTGATTAATATTGGCTTTGTTGTATGGTCGCCAGATGCATTACTACAAACAAGCAAAGTTATCCTCTCCTTAGATGCCTTAAATCCACCAGAAGATCTCTCGTTTTTCGATAAATATGTTCGCTTAGGCTTTTCCTTCCAATATAAGCCAGTTTCGTCGGCATTACAAACTTGGTCACCTTCATCAATTATCTTCGGAAGTTCTTCTTTAAATTTCCGAGCACTTTCATAATCAGCTGAAGCGCGCTTTCCTTGAATTTGAATATTATGCAAGGAAAACCTTTTTCGAAACCTTTCAAACCAGCCATTACTGCTGACAAATTTTGATTCTGGCTCTTCGGAAGAAACAATTTCCAATTTCTTTAAATGAGTAAAAAAAAATTTGGGCTTTTGCTTTTATTAAACAACTTTTTATAGGAATATTATTACGACTGCAATCTTCTATCCAAATCACCAAACATTTTTCTGTTTTTGGTATTAACGAATCTTTTACACGCGAAGATTTACTTACGGTCTGCAACGATCTAGACATTACAGCATGCCAAATTTTACTTTAATTCTGTTTAATTGTTCGTATTGTTGACTCATTTAGCTCCAGATCCTTTGCTATTGCGGTTGATTTCTTACCATTATTTTGCTGATCCAAAATATCAATTTTTTGTTGTAGAGAAATAAATTTCCTTTCTAACTTAGATTTTGTTTCCTTTTCACTTGTCATGGCTTTAATTAAAATAAAAATTATAAAAATAAAATTTCTACACCTTTTAGTAGATATAAGTATAATCAAAGTTCTTACAATTCAAAAACTAGGAAAACAAATTTAATAAAAAAATTGAATTTAATTTTATAAGAACACAACACAATGTGCAAACGTACGCGAAATTGATTATGAACTGTACAAATCATTATAAATTTCACAGAACAGAAATATGTATAACGTGGGGAATTCCCGCGTTATAGCTATAGGGAAAAATACGTGTTATAGGTACGAGGGACATGAAATCGTGTAATATGAAAACGCGTTATAAGAGTATACCGTGTAATAGGGGGGATTACGTATAGTCATACATAAAAAATCGACCAAGAAATAGGTGGATGGACGACGTGCTAGAAGATATACGGAAATCTCACCTAACTAGAAAGAACTAGCAGGCGGACTGGAAGAAGAGACCGAGTCCTTTTAAAAGAAAAACAAACAAGAGCATTGGAACAAAAACTTAGAAGAGCAGAATAAATGAAACAAAAACAGAATCAATGATAATTACCATTAATGTATGTATATGTGTGAAAACCACCACAACTATGTAGAAATTTAAAATTAAATATAACAGACAGATATAAAAAAAATACAACTTTCGACAATAAATCTTTACGTATCATGTCAAATTATGAATTTTTTGTTCGGCCTAGAAAGATAATAAATGCAATTATGGAGCTTGGCAAAACGAAAATGAGTAATAAAACATATAAATAAAAGGAAAGACGCATGGAAAGGTGAACTGCGAAAACAGAATAGTACAAAAAAAGCTCTTGAATGGAGTCCGCAAGGAAGCGGAGGTGCCGGTAGACATAAAAACACCTGGAGAAGAACAGTAACTGAAAGAATTAAAAATTATGACAGAACCTAGACTGAAATCAAAGTTCGGTGGAGACGTTTTCTGAAAGAAAGGTTTGAAGAAGGATAATAATAATCATGGTCTTAATAAATGATAATTTTAAAAATACACGCAATTCAAAAAATAAAAACATATAATTCCGGTTTGTTGCCACCAAAAAACTAACTTTCCAATCGTTTTAATACTTACGACAAACAAAAATTGTTTGTAAGTTCCATCAGAATGAAACATTCTATTTTATTAAGGAAATTCAGTGAGTCGCCCTTAAGAAAATCCCTTTGCAACTTTCCTTTGACAATGTTCATTTTTATGTATAACCTTAACCCGTCAAATTTAGCGTAAAAATATCTAAGAACGCACAGAAAGCATTTTCATTCAAAAATTCTTGCTTTGGATATAAAATTTTATTGAATGTTATTTCGATATGAGAAACCGACTGCCTTTTAAACATTGTTTTTCATATCCGCACTATTTTCAGTCGATTTCAAATTCATTGAAATCGTGCCCAAGGGCTGTTGAACACAAAGACGTAATTTCAAAACCACTATTATTTATGCTTACTGAGGATTTTGAGATTTAAAATAAAACAATCGATATTATGGGAAATTGAAATCCTCGATTTGCATTCATGAAGGATTAATTAATAAAGCAAAGTTCATCGTCTATAAATTAGCGGCAATAGCAATCATTTAAGGATAATATCAACAATTGTTAAAGTAATTTTCTGAAAATTAAGTAATTTAGGATTGTGTATCTGAACCTACGGTAAGCAGGGCCAGGACCAAGAAAAATCGATTATAACTTTGGGAAAAGCATTTTCGGCTAAAGCATCCTCAAGAGAAATGTTGCGGATCACGAGCATAAATAATACTCCAAGGAATTTAGCAATTTAGTATTAATGTACAATAAAACAAAGATGATTGTATGAAAGAAGTTGCCAAAAGTTTCACCCCGCAGCCACGGCAATCGCTGTGAAAAGGCATAGCACATACTATACCTATACCTTATACCATATACTATAAGAAGTAGTAAGTCCACAAAAGCTGATAGTAGCCCAAAGTAAACGCAACACGACTGCTGTGTGTGCTAGTGATAAATTTCCAACGTTTACTTACCTTCCAGCAAATTGAAGACATTTACAGCTCGAAAGAGGGAGACCCAGAAGAAGTGCGGCTCTAGTGCTTCTTCTTGGGTATAGCTTTTTTATCCACTTGTTGAGTTATCAACCTTCACCTTAAGAATATAAACACAACCAAACACGTCACTTTCCACTCAATTTAGTGCACTTTAAACTCCTCAATCACAATTCAAATTGGCCGGGATAAGGCTGCACCGTTCCAGCTCGCTGCTGCCCCCCGTTCATTTTTATCCGCTGGTGTCGATCGGGCCTTATGTTTGCTCTTGAAATTTGGAATTAATAAATACAGAATGCGAGAAAAATTAACACAAAATTAGTCCGAACGCGGTAGGAAAAATACCGAGGTAAATACACCAATCTTCTATTTTTTTTTGGGGACAAGACACTTTTCCGTTATTGTTTATGTTTAGCCAGCATCTGCCGCGGGCACACAGGGCTTCGCACCGACTGGAGCAAGTCAGCGACTGGCTGATACCAGATAGAACCGAAAACTCTATGGAAAAGTGCGACGACGAGGTTTATCTGTTGATTCCCCCAAAGCCAGAGAACGCCGAGCAACGGTGAAGCGGATGATGATGCGGCACACACGATATGGAGTCGGTAGTCTAATTGTTTCTCGTGTGTCTAGTCAGCGGCGTTCCGGGTCTATATGTGCTAAATGCTCCCGACTCTGTATGAACTCGTGGGGAATCAGAAAAAACACCCCTTATGAGGGTTGCCAGTTCAGCTCGGTTTATTAGGGATGCTTATACTTCGCCCTTTTTAACCTTAAGGTCATAATTCAAGTTTTATGACTTTTTCGGTTAGGGGTTTTTGCGTAAAGTTGAGGGACAGTTCAAGTGATTAGCAATCTCCACTGGCCATTCCTACACGAGGGACCATGGTTCTGGAGCAAGAGCTTTTTTTGGGTAAGGGAGGCGTGCGGAGCCATTAGGGTGCAAGTCATAGAATTGGGCTACATTAATTTGTTTTATTGCACCAAACCGTGTCAATTCGACAAATCGGATTTAAAAAATAATGTACCTACATATGTAGGTCGTTATATATTTTTGTTGTCATCGGTCGATTCTGCAACATACACTAGTAAAAGAATGATCCTCAACGAAATTCGAACCTGCCCTAAGAACAGTTTTACAATTAATCATTGTGTTAGTTCTTCACGTCCTGGCGTACGTGGATGACTTCATCATCACAAAAGGAAAATTACCTCAAGTCCTCTGTGATCTCATGGAGGCAGCGTTACTCAGCGCACTCAGCGTTAACCCAGTAAAAACGGATTTGGTCTTCACGAGGAGGTATAAAACCCCACCTCTAACACCCCCACGGCTAAACAATGTCACGCTCAAATTTAGCAAAAGAACGCATTAAGAAAGTGCACATAGCGCTTTTCGCTTGCAAAAAATCTATTGGGAAGAAATGGGGCTTCTCCCCTAACATAGTACGATGGATCTACACAGTGATCGTCCGCCCACCAACCTTGAGTAAGTCCACCTAGCTAAACAAAAGTACATGATGCCCTAAATGTTATGCTATACCTTCCTCCTTTGAATCTTGTGGCAAGGGAAAGCGCAACCATCGCAGCCCTTAAGGCTGGTACAGACTATGCCAGTATTTTAGTCGAGTGAGTAAGTAAACGAGTATGGACAAACAAATTTAGTCGAGTAATTCACTAAAATCATTTAGTCGAGTCAATCCATTCCTGTTCTATTTTTTCGGTCGAGTAGCGGCAGGATGCCATGACTTTGTTATGCAAATTGATTAATTTAATAATTTTTACTTTGCTATCTTGTCGTCTGTTCATTTTGACATTTTACTTACTAATGCACTGCGTTCGGACACTTTTTAGCTACTAATACGTTTTAAGACGTTTAGTGGTAAGTAAATTACTCGCCACTCGACTAAAATACTGGCATAGTCTGTACCAGCCTTTAGAATAAGAGAATTCGGATTTTGGACCGGATTCATCATTAAAACCGACTTCTGTATACCCGAGGTTACCTTCACGAGGAACTACGGAGTCCACATCCCTTCACGTCGTGAATGGAGAAATAGACCACACAGTTTTCAAGATGCCATAAACTTCTTTACTGATTGCTCTAAGCTCGAGGGTCGAGTAGGAGGAGGAATCTTTTCGCCAGAGGGTGGGATTGAAGTCTTTTTCTGACTGCCCGATCACTGCAGTGTATACCAAGCGGAGGTTCTAGCCATACATCAAGCTGTTTTACTAATCAACCAGCGAGGCGACAGGAATCGGACTGTCTACATCTTCTCAGATAGTCAGGTGGCTCTGAAAGCCCTGCGCTCTTGCACAAACAGTTCTAGAACTATCTCTGAATGTCGCAGATCTCTTAACGAGATGGCTCAACGGTTCAGGACCCTCATCGTACGGGTGCCCGGTCACCGAAACATAGAGGAAAATTGTAAAGCTGACGAACTGGCTAGGAAAGGCACGACCGCCACTCTCCTTCCAGGAAAGGAAAGGGTTGGTATGCCTTGGGCCACTTTTAAACTCCGATGCAAACAGCACAAAATGCAACAAGCAAAGAACCATTGAAGGGATCTTAATAAATGCACCTTGGCCAAAACAACCTGGCCCTCTTATGATCTCAGGCGGACCACTTCACTACTGAGCCTCGGGAGACAAGACCTCTCAGTTCTGGTGGGAGTGCTGACCGGACACTGTTTGATAGGGACGCATGCGACCTGCTTAGGTCTGAGACTTACGATTTTTGCAGAAGCTGTAAAAATCCGGACGAGGAGGAAAATGTACCACATCTCCGCTGTCATTGCCCAGCCCTAAGCAGAAGAAGATTAACCATATTTGGTAAACACTTTCTAAACACGCTTACGGAAATCTCGAAGATTGGGATCCCGCAACTCAGAAGATTCATTACTTCCTCGAAATGGTTTTGCGAAGAAACGACACTTTAACATCCGGTTTAAAGTGGGATCACTATTTCATCACAATGGGCCTATCTTTTTGGCCTAAGTGTATGAGCTTAAACAAACAGCTCAGCCATATCTAACCTAACCTAACCTAGTTATTCTTCGTATTCCAATAGTACAACAACCCAACTCGAATCTGGGCGTCCTCTATTCCTCTCCTCCAATCGTTTCGATAGCTGGCTGCGGTTCATCAGTTCGATGTATGCATCTGTCCACATTTTTCTCGTCTACGGGTCTTTCCCATTACATACTTCCAGTGAAGACTTTCTTTGCTCCTCTTCCTTTTGGGATACGCTCATTGTATGCAGCCCAGCAAGCCTGTTAAGATCAATGAAGGTTACTAGATATCGTCGTAGCTTTGATATATTTGCAGGGCGAAAATTTGACTTCTGTAGTTTCCAGCAACTCATGGTAGGTGGAACTTGATTTCATCATAAGAAGATAAACAAGGAAACCTTGGTATCGCCGGATGGTAGGACCAAAAAAGATAGTTAAGATAGATGGCCGTCAGCCGTAGATGCAGAACTATTTTGGAGGATTTCATGAGCTTCAAGGGAGCAGACATTGGAATTGATCACCATTTGGTAGTAGTAACTTTTCGCCACAAAATTGCCGCCATTAGAACTTCCAACGCGATGCCATAAACTATAAAGGATTTAAGGTAGATTTCTTCGCGGCAAGTCTACAATTCGCTGGAAAACTGCGACAAACCTTAAAAGGCAAAGCGTGCCTGACGAAACTAATATTGGAGAGCTGTGGAGTACAACAAAGAACGCCATATTGACAGCAGCGGAAATGAGCATCGATTGTGTTCAAAGAAACCGCAACACTGGATCTAGGACACAACTTGGCAAAAAATAGAGCACAGGACCTGGAACGAGAACGCTCCCAATCACTCCGCGAGGTAAAGAAGAGTGTCCAGCTTAGACATTGTGTAGGTTCGTAGGTGCTGTACCAAATTACTGAATAGCTACTAAAATGCATGCCATAAAGAGTGCGGATAGAAGGCTGCTGTACAGCCACAAGAAGCATCTCCAAAGATGGAGAGATTATTTCTTCGCCGCCCTGAACGATTCATTTCCATAGGAACCTGAAGAAAAAAGGAACAATGTACAGCCAATAAAAATCACCAATCTTGTCCCATCCAAGCCAGAAATAGTAACCGCAATTTAGTCACCATCGAGCTAGGAGGAACAGCATGTGGTGTATTTAAATATTCCTTCCTACCCGACCTATGGGAATTTTATGTACCAATTAAGCTGGAGAGGGCCAAGGCCAGGAGGGCCGCAGTGGAATTGGGGTCCCCAC
The DNA here is from genome assembly GCA_963855945.1 of Thereva nobilitata. Lineage (NCBI taxonomy): Eukaryota > Metazoa > Arthropoda > Insecta > Diptera > Therevidae > Thereva > Thereva nobilitata. The sequence continues at coordinate 68,017,505 of OY979694.1, forward strand.
GGAGCACACCCGAACCCCGCTTTCGTGAACTCCTTCCCTACAGACCAAAGGCAGGACGGCGGCCTGGAACCCGGGTAGCCAAGGAGCAGACCTAGACGGCTCTGTCCAAAGTTTCTGGACCCGCCAGAAAACCCGCCTGCATGGCTGCATGGTTCGCCATCTATGAGAAAATGAAAAACTAAGAGAACCGCTGTAACGAACTTGATTAACTCGCTAATCATCAAAATATTTGGATGATTTAGAGTTAACGTTAATCATCAAAAAATTAACTAACAACTTTTCAGCTTTTCAGCCTTTATATAAACGACCTTCCAAATGTAGTCAAACATTCCTCTATTCATTTATATGCCGATGACATGCAGATCTATCTAAGCAAACCTTTTGAATTTATCGAGGATTGTACTGTGCAGTTAAACAGTGATCTGATACGCGTGAATGAATGGTTAGTTCAGTATAAATTACTGCTGAACCCTATGAATTAATGGTAATGTTTTACCCTATGTTGACTCTGTAAGAAATCTGGTAGTCGAGCTCAACTCCAAAGTCAGCTGTTGTAATCAAACCAGAATTGTGCTTCGTAAAGTTTATGCCTGCCTTCGCCAACTCTGGGTATCCTCTAATCTATTGCCTATTCCCTTACGTATACGACTGGCGAAGGCCCTGGTGATGCCTTATTTCACTTATGGTAGCCTAATTTTTTCAAAACTTGATGCTGCTTGATCAAGAAAAATACAAGTCGCCTTCAACGATACCCTTCGATTTGTCTTTAAATTGCGTCGTTATGATCATATCTCGCCCTATGCTTCCGCTCTGCTAGGTATGACGTTTGAAAACTACCTAAAATATCATCGATTAAAGTTCACCTTTAAACATATACACAGCCGGTGCTCTGGATATCTATTTGAAAAACTTACCTTCTTGCAACTAAGCAGACAATCTAGCACACTTTTGGTGCCTCGTAGAAGAACATTATATGGTGAACGCTCTTACTTGTTCCAAATTGCTCGCATATGGAATAGACTACCCCTGTGTATGCGGAGCGCGTCCTCTTGTCGATTATTCAACAAACTCTTGAAGGAATATTTAGTAATTAATAATTTGTAGGGTTACTCATATTTAGAATTTTTATTTTTTTTTATTTTTTCTGAATTTTTGTCTTTTTTTTCTTTATTTCTTTTTGAATATTTTTACTTTATTGTCTTAATTTTTCTTTTGCTTTTTGTTAATTTTATTTTTTTTTCTGTTAACTTGTAGTTCTTAGTATATAATTTTAAATTTTCTTTTTGCCTGATGTTTCACCCGTTGATTTTTAATTGTACGCGTATAAGAATTTTGTTCTTTTGTACAATGATTATAGAATAAATTATTATTAACTCAGGGCGACACGCACTCCACTTAACGATGATTAGCGTTAATTGAGAGTTTAAGAGCGCTGTCTGTCCTGCGTACTAGACGACCACTTTTATTGGAATCGGAACACAATTGGCAAATTCGTCGGCCATTTTGAATTTATAAGTTTTGATCATAAATTCGTTATTTGCTACCTTTATATTTATAATTTATATATTATAGCCTATACGTTATTCTGATGTATGAGCTATATTATTGTAAGGTTTCATTAAAATCCATTCGGTAGTTTTTGCGTGAAAGAGTAACAAACATCCACACATAAATCCGTACAAACTTTCGCATATGTTTTAGGGATTTTAGTTCTAAAAAAAATGTCGAGTGAAAGCAATTGAACTAGGACATATAATCATAAAAATGAATGTTTTTATTTTTAACGAAAAAAATGCTACCCAATTTTTAAATTGTAGTTGTTTGCCTAGTTTAAAATGTTATCTAATCAAAATAGGTCTGTATCTGAAATTGTTGAATTTTTAAAAACTCGGCTTAATAGAAAACTCATTTTAGAAACTACATCTAGCAACAATATATCTATGAGCTATTTGATTAACGCCTTCCCTACGGTTAGAGTTGAACAGGACCTATGCGAGGCAGTACATTTGTCTCTTACACGACGGTAAATTGTACTGAGGCCACCATTTTTTTAAATGTCCCACTTCAAAAATAATGTCCTTCTACTCTTGGTATGAGCGTACCATCACCCACACAAACCTCAACGAATCTCAAGGGTCATAGGAACACATTCAACCCTTTCCTAACCCTTCCAGTACATTTATTGCATTTCTGCAACAATTTTCGTAAAAAATTAGTACCGACAAGACTAAATAAATCACATCACGTTTACCCAAGTTTTTTTATACCCATTCAGCGGCATAAACCGAGAGTACCTGAAAATTGGAACAGCCCTTAAAAACATCATTATAAATGAAATGTTGAATTTCTCTAAAGATCGGTGGGGAGCAAAAAAAATTTATTCAAAAGGTCAAAAATCAGTTTTTTGCAAATATCTCCTAAACGCTAGGTGGTATCATCAAACAATTTTGTGGTTATCCGATTACACTAGTTTACAAATTTTTGCTTAATTGCGTGAACCTAATAAGAAAAGTGTTTTTTAACCTAATTTGGGGTCGCTGAAAACGAAAATGACACTCATTTATTTTTCCAAAGAACCTTTATCGAGAAATTAGCAAAACGGCTTTTTTCCATTTTTTTCCATTTATTGCCAGACTCTCGAGAACCAAGAGCCAGCCAAGCTTAGTTTAAAAAATGCACTCTTTTACGCAAAATACTCCCACCTATCTAAAACTGTAAAAGTTAAGGTTCTACCATGCCAACTTCCGGAGTAATAAGCCATCAAAGTCAAAATTTTGATTTTTTTAAAAAAAAATGTCAACTTCAACTACCTTTTTCTCCAAAAAATACGTAGTTAACCAATATTTTTTTTCCAAAATTAGAAAGCTTGGACAATTTCCTATGAATAATGTACGAAAAATTTTTGTGTTACGGCATTTGCTGTTGAAGATATTAGCAAATTTTGATGTTAAAATTGACTTTATTTGGTACTTTTCGACAAAGCTTAGGTGAAAAAAAAACAGTAAAAAAGCACAAAATAAGGCCAAGGTCTTAAAAAATATAGCCAATTTTAACATCAAAATTGCTTATAACTTCAAAAGTAAAGGCCGTAGCATAAAAATTGTTTGGACATTATTCATAGTAAATTGTCCAAGCTTTCTAATTTTGGAAAAAAAATATTGGTTAACTACGTATTTTTTGGAGAAAAAGGTAGTTGAAGTTGACATTTTTTTAAAAAAAAATCAAAATTTTGACTTTGATGGCTTATTACTCCGGAAGTTGGCATGGTAGAACCTTAACTTTTACAGTTTTAGATAGGTGGGAGTATTTTGCGTAAAAGAGTGCATTTTTTAAGCTAAGCTTGGCTCTTGGTTCTCGAGAATCTGGCAATAAATGGAAAAAATGGAAAAAAGCCGTTTTGCTAATTTCTCGATAACGGTTCTTTGGAAAAATAAATGAGTGTCATTTTCGTTTTCAGCGACCTTAAATTAGGTTAAAAAACACTTTTTTCATTAGGTTCATTTTTCGTGTAAACTAGTGTTATCTACAAAAGAAGATATTATACATTTCCCGTACAAATTGCCATTCATAAGATGATTTAAAATACTCATGCCCTCAGAGGTAGCCCTAATAAAGCATCCCGCCAACTTAACAGGTTAATAATAGGGTATCGAAGTTCCGCTTAGGTCTGGTCTTCACCTAGCGTACGGTGCACCTCCTTGTTCACCTGGGAGTACTGCCTGCGTCACAGTTGGCCGCTGTTTGAAGAAAATATTCGTCTGGTTTAATATTTCCTTCAAACAGCTTAAAGATGTGTGTGCATTTTTTATGTGTGCCATGTAAAGCATATGAAAGTGCGTTTTGTTTACAGGACTTGTCGCTCGGGACGTTTGAATAAAGTTTCCCTCGTTGATGGCCAACAAATGTCAAAGCATAAATGTGTGCGCTGTTTGTCGAAAATTGGTTTGATGATTTGTTTGACCGTGGATGGGGCCTAATAAAGGGTTATACCTATAAAAAAAATCGCCAACGACAACTTCTACAGAAAAACAACAACAATTTATATGAGAATTGTCGTTGTCGGCCTTATTGTGTCCCGGGGGTAAGTCATCAGACTTTCAATAAAATCCTTTGTTGGGAAACGTGGCTAATATTTGTAGGGGTGATTCCAGGATATCTTTGGAGAAAAAAATTGTTCTAGAGAGGGGGCTATCCCCACTACCCATTAAGATACAGGGTATTTACGAAAAACAGAAACTTGAGTAACTCCATTTAGAAGATACTTGTATGTAGGATCAAAGCCTGAGAAAAATCACAATAGGCTTCGTTTTTTAGCATTTGGTGATTTACAATGGCTTTTTTTTCTTGTGAGTTATTTTATTCTTAGGGAGTAAATTTTTTACTATAATTTTAACTGCACACTGAATACTATTTCAGATAACATCATCTCAAGATTTTGAGTAAAAGTCATTCGTAACCCCCGGAAGTAGGAAAATATGCTGAGCTTGTGACGTGAACCCTGGGTTGGTTGCCCGAAGTAGCCAACCTCCGAATAACGCACAAAAAGCAAACAAAATTGAACAAAAACCAATTTTATAAAAAAAAGAGAGAACCCTGAACCTCGTAAAGGCGGTACCCCGGGCCTCGAGAATCGGGCTGGCTCGCCGGGGGGTCGTGGAGTTGTGAGACTCCGGAAGTTACACCTGTATTACTGCATCATCACTTACCTGCATGTGAGCGCCTCCCATTAGGAACTGAGGCTAAAAATCATGAGTATGAGGAGGACATCTGAAACTAAAAGTTCTTCTGGGCTGGGACCCTAGCTAGCCGCTACGCCATTCTGTCTTTCTCTTTGACACTGCATATTAAAAAAATAAGATCCCAAAACCACAACCATATCCAATTTCGAAAACTCAAATATGTTCATAACAATTATTTTAATGAATCAAAAACAAGTATATAAAATTCGTTCAATTAAATCACATAAAATCAATATTCAATAAAAAAAATAATTTGACTCAATATACTCCAAAACGTACAATTGTGTTTAAGTCAGTTAATAGAATAACATTCGTATTATGCCAATCTATACAATCAAAGAAATATAATCAAATATTTAAAAAATCTAATCAAATCAATGCATTTAAAACAATATAGTCAAATCAATATACATATTTTAAATTAAATGCACACGAAGTAATGCCAGTTTCAATATAAATTAGTGTTCAACTCGAGTATACGCGAACCAAAAACCACCCGCCCTGATACCATGACGTGTTGCTTGCCAATAAAAAAATATAAGTGAAAGAAAAATAGCAAAAATAGCATGATTTCGTATACATCAACAATACAATTTCTCAACGACTCTCAATATAACCCTAACCTATGGAGTAATAAAACAGCGATCAAGGACTTCCACACTGACGCGATGCAATCGCGAATGGCAAATTAATAAATCAGTTCCCTGCAATTCCCTGCACCCTCCCCAAGCCACCCCTAGCAGGAGTTGCCATTTCACCCCCTCACATCCCCAGCAAATGGTCTTCTGCCACTAGTATTTGACGGTTATTTAGCCCTTACAGAACCTACATACGCAGCGGCAGAATTTTTTTCAATTTTAATCCCTTTTTTACCCCCCAACCCCCTAGTTCGAGATGGGTCTACTTCCCGAAAAAAGTCATATTATAAAAATGCTCGAAATTACTTGAAAAGTTTACGTATTTCATGTTGTTTCAATGATTTTCCAACTCGCGATGTGCGATCAAATGCCGCCGGACGCGTTCACAAAACTGAACGCGACAGGAATCGCTGAACGCTAGCGATTTGCGCTATCGATGTGCACTCCTAATTTAAACTTCCTGGTTGCGATTGATCGCAATCGCACTTGAAACGCAACCGCATTCGCGAACGCGGCGGTGTGAATCGGCCTTAATTGTCTGTCATTGGATTTATAAATACATCACAACATTATTTAAACAAAAAAAAAATTTTAATATTCACGCTATCCGATACGGCTTAACTGTCCGTATTTCCTTGAGGTATCGTAGTGACACCAGGCTCTAAAGTAAACTGATCCTTCTTCCTTCTGGGCACCAAAATCATACACGGCTTTTATCCGCATTGGGTGGAAGCGGATTCGCTAGTTGCTTCTTCTTAAATTCCTTTTCCCCAACACATTTTACACCCAAAATAACTACCACTAAACTATACCTGATTTCCTGAATCTTCCTACCAATGCCTGTTGATATTGGTCATCCTCTTCAATAGAACTTTACACCGTGAAATAAATTTCTAAAACAGGTCCTTCATACCTTTGGATCAGTAGTCCACAAGCTGCCAATTGTTCATATAGATGATCTGATTTCTCCTGTAGAACGGATGAATTCCGGGGGGGGGTTCTTCGTTATTAACTCCCACTTCCAGGGGAAACTTTTGGTACTTTTTTTTTATAATTTTTTTTTCTATGTTTTATGACTTTTATTTATTTATTTTGTTAAATTTTTTTATAGTTTTAACTAATTTTTCACAATTTACCCGCACCTACATATAAGTACATGTCGGGCTATTAAAATTTTACTTTATATCGCGGGGTATTAATATTTAATTGTAGATCCCAAATTATTAATAAAATTCCTTTCTTTTTATCTTTATTTTTCAACTCTTAAGGCTCTATCAGATCCAAAGCAGCAAAGCAGAACCGTCGGCAGAGAATTTTTTCTATTGGCTGGTCAAGTGACAAGAAAAGCAGAACTTCAGAGTTCTGCCGCTGCTTTTTCATTTCAAACTCTAAAGGCTGTATCAGATCCAAATAGTTAGCAGAGGCAGAAGTAGAAACAGAGGCAGTGTTCTGCCTTCTGAATCAGATCCAAATATTTAGCAGAGGCAGAAGCAGAGGCAGTGTTCTGCCTTTTGACATTTTACGTTTTATTTGACAGCAAAGCGACAGAGAAAAATAAAATAATGTTTATGTTAATAGGCCCTTCGCAGACTTGTCCATAATTTCAAACCGGTTTTAATATAGTTCAATAGTACACTCGGAACTCACTTTTCTCCATCATTTTCGTGTAACGATTGTAATGCCTATGGAGTAGTGTGGGGTGCAAGCACAGCGAAGCAGCTTTGCCGAGAACGAAAACATGCTTGTGTTGGTGTAATGGACGGTGAAACCAGAAAATTTTTGGGTGAACAAATGATGGAAAATTATGGAAGAAAAACTGTCTTCGCTGCGACCCCTTGCCTATAAAACCGGTTTTTGTTTTGATGTTATGGACAAGTGTGCGGAAGGCCATAGAGAATGATTTTTTCAATCAATTATTAATGGTTATAGCAATATATATTCAATATTGTAATTATGTAAAAATGTTTAGTGCACAAACAAGAATGTGGACAAGAGAAATGTTTTCGCAGAATGAAAGAGATATGAATAGCTTTTATAACAAAATTTTTGAGATTATGAGGAATAGAGACAATGATCAATTCCGGCAGGCTACAAGAATGGGCGTTCCGCAATTTAAATTGTTGTATAATTTATTAAAAGAAAGACTAATACGGGTTAGTCACAGAAGACCCATAGAAGCTGAATGCCGATTGGTACTCACTTTAGTGTAAATAAAATATTTGTAATAAGTACGTTTTTGAAACAGTAATTTATATTTACAGATATCTATCACAAGGAGTTTCATGGCGTACGCTCTCGTGGGCATTTAGAATTGGGTATAGCACTGTAAGAGAAATTATCCTAGATACATGTGAAGATATTTGGCAAGAGTTGCATGGCATTTATCTTGCCCCACCCAATGAACACGAATGGGAAAAAATATCCCTCGATTTTTATGCTTCAACAGGCCTACCAAATTGCGTCGGTGCACTTGATGGTAAACATGTGAGAATCAAATGTCCCCCCAATGGAAATTCTGTGTATTATAACTACAAACAATACCACAGTATTGTTTTACTGGCTTGCTGTGATAGCAATTATTGTTTCACAGCTGTAGATATAGGGGCCTACGGGAGCCAAAGCGACGGTGGCGTGCTAGCGAAGAGTGTTTTCGGAACAAACCTCTTAAACGGTACATTAAATTTACCAAAACCAAAAATAATTCCGAATTCAAATATCGCTTTACCATTCTACTTCGTTGGAGATTCGGCATTTCCGTTAAAAACCCATTTAATGAGGCCATATCCAGGGCGGAACCTAATAAGCAAAAAGGAAACATTCAATAAAATTCTATCATCGGCAAGAGTCTCTATTGAAAACACCTTCGGAGTAATGACGGCTAGATGGCGAGTCCTAGAAAATTCGATAAACCTGTTTCCGGAAAACGCAGAAAAAATTATAAAAGCAGTTGTAGTTTTACACAATTTTGTTAAAATGAACGACGGTCAGTACTGCCCACCAAATTACACAGACAATCAAAGAGATAATATCGAAGGACTATGGAGAAAGACAGCCAACCCCCTTCCAAAAACCCGAATGTTTACTAGATTTAATGCAACTAGATCAGCATTTCAACAAAGAGACACTTTAAGGGATTACTTAACCCACACATAATTTCACTACTTTTTATTTTTATGAATAGGAATTTTTCTGTATATTTTAAAAATATGAAACAACACTTTTTTTTGTAAAAGTAAATTCATTAAATATATTTAACCATAACTAAATAACATAAAATAATCCAAAACTTCAATAAATAACATAAAATATTAATTCAAAGCTTCCGCTATTTCATTATGTACTAATGTTGTTACTTTAACTATGACTTGAGATTTCTGCAAAAAGGTCATTTTACTATTTTCCACTTGTTTCGCCAGGCCTAAAAAACAAATTTGTATTGGTGATGTATTCGAGGCCATTTCCAAGGACCTGGTTGCGGTGCTTATTAATTTGTGCATTTCCTCATGTGTGTTTTCTAACAACCCCTCAGACTGCAATGTTCTCCTTCGTTTTCGCTGATATGGTGGATTGGAATTAAGTTCTGTTGTAGTTTCTGAAATAGATTCCGAATCACAATTCTGATATGTTACTGAAGGCTCAACGGATAGCGGTTCCTGAACATGGAAACTGTCATCGAATAATAATGAGCCATCTGTGTCTATCTCCAAATCAGGAGAAAAATTTTCATACAACAAACTCGCTGATAGCTCACTATTATTCTGAAAATTTCTTGTTGTTCTAAAAGTAAACATTAAATTAAAATCAAGTCATCAACTATTACACTTTACATACTTGTTATTAATACATCGAGTATCAAGCAAAAACAACATTTGATTATAAAATTTCCATAATTTTATAGGAGAACCCGCAGATCCTGTTTTGGTAATATTTTTCTTTCGGTCCCGGTGAAATCGATCACGTAGAGTTTTCCACCGCTTACGTACCTCATTCACTGCAATTACAAATATTTGTTTTTACTCTTTCTATAATAATGCCATTTACTTTATTATCTACATACCACTTTTTTTTAATTCTTTTGCTATTTCACCCCAAGCTTTTAGTTTTAAATCCTCCCTTTTGTAACCAGATTTCGATTTATCATATAAAATTTCATTATTTTTAACAAGCTGGATTAATTGCTCCTCCATTTTTTTTCACATACAGCTTTTTCACACACACGCGACAGATCTGGAAATGTCAAAAAAAACTGCTCAGAAAGCAAAGCAGTAAAATTAGGTTTTGGAATGAAAATTCTGCCGGCAGTTTTTTTCTGCCGGCAGTGCTCAATTTTGGTCATGTGACCAGCGTAAGCCAATAGAAACACTTCTCTGCCGAAAATTCTGCTTTACTGCCGTGGATCTGAATGGGCCTTAATTTTGCTGCTTTGCAAAGCAGAATTTTTTGACATTTCAAACATTTGTCACTTGGCAAGTTGTTTTTAAATGACAAATGGACGTGGAAAACTGCGAATTTATTGTTGTGTGATTTTTTATAAAAAATTTATTGTTATGTGATTAAAAATATCAACAATTTAATTTGACTTTAGCTGTCTAATAAAAATTCTGCCGCTGCTACTGCTTTACTTGAATCTGATTCAGCAGGCAGAAATCTGCTTCTGCCTCTGCTTCTGCCGCTGCTCAAAAAGTTGGATCTGATACAGCCTTTAGTCAAAAGCTGCCTATGCCTATTATTTCAAAAAAAAAATTCTTTTCCCCTGTCGACCGTTTTTCAAAATTTTTTACATAACTTGAAGTGCCTTCAGGTGGATTAAAGGTGTATTTCTTTCCAAAAAAATATATAATAGGTGTAATTCTCGGAGCAAAAACGATTTAGTAGGGGAGCTGGCACTTGAAAAAATCGTGTCGTCCCAACCTTCTGCCGTTTGGTATATAAGCTTTTCAAGTAATTTGAAGCATTTTTTATAATATGACATTTTAGCGGGAAGTGGACCCATCTCGAGTTAGGAGGGATTGGAGGGGGTAAAAAAGGGGTTAAAATTGGAAAAAAATTCTGCCGCTGCGTATGTAGGTTCTATTAGGGCTAAGTAACCGTTAAATACTAGTGGCAGAAATTTTTGTCCATTTGCATCCTCCCCAAGCCACCCCTAGCTGAAGTTGCCATTTCACCCCCACACCCCAGCAAATGGTCAAAAATTTGTAGAATTGTTGCAGAATAAAGAAATTTTGGTTTTTGGCCAAGTTATTCATATTACTTGTGCCATGGATTTCAATTTGGTCATTAAGGCAGAAACACAAATAAATTAAAGCGAGCTTCTCGAAGCTGCCGTCGCAAAATACATTAAAATATGGAGCCTTTTCTATGTAAAAGTCTAAGATCAACCTTTGTACTACCAGTCTGTCATGTCGTACTTGTCATGGTGGAATGTCTCGTAGAAAGCTTAGTTCGACGACGTTTACACGCTCTGTCCCATGAGGGATCAAAGGAGCGTTATGTACGTATGTTATGCGTTGGCAGCACATTTGTGCTTGGCTGTGAGTTACCACCGCTATATTATCTCTTGTAAAGTTGTCTTATTTCGCTAGTTGATACGGCGGCCTTCCAGATTATCAGCGTTTTAGCTTAGATGACACTGGATCCGTCCGGAAGCGATTTCGAGAAGACCCCGCAGATCATCTTTGAACCGTCTGAGTAGAAGACCGTGTCCATATCTGCTAAAATGTGTGCACTTTTTTACTCCCGCCTTGTTGGAACTTTGACTCTGAGGGTCTTTGTCAACTCCATTAAGGTCAAAACAGAATTGCGACTGCGACGGCGGACGGCGAGGTCGGTCGTTTAGCTCAAATGTATTACAACGTTGTATAACGAAATTACAACTGCAGCGGCACTGCGCCGCAAAATCGAAGTCGGCGTACAAAACATATTTTTTTTCAAACACAATTTTTGGATATGCAAAACGTCACGTCTCAATAAAAGTTGCGGTTGCAATTTTGTTATACATTAGCTGCTCCGCCCAAATATGACATAAATCGCAGTTGCAGTCGGCCGTCGCAGTCGCAATTCTGTTTTGAGCTTTAATGTAGTCTGGAATCAACGCCCTGTCAATCATACCAAGAACGTTGCTATGCCCATATAAGTTTTCTTGCCAGTGTCCATTTTCTTTGAGTCCGACCGCGCTAGTTAGTAGCCCCAGTGGAAGAAGGCCGAACATGGTATTTAACGCGTCCCTTTGGGCTGTGCGCAATGCTCCTGTGGTGCTCTGCATACCACTTTCGCCGGTGCCTAGATGTGTACACTTGTACTCCTTCGTTTATACTGGCCACCATACTGTTGATCCATATCATGAGGATGCGACGTACGATAGCTGTGTACATCCATAGCACCATTTCCGGCTTAAGTCCCCATTTTTTGCATGAGTAGAGAGCTATATAGGCCCTTCTAATTGTTTCCTCAATATTGAAGTTTCAGTACAGTTTAGGGTCAAGTATAACTCCTAGGCACTTTACCATCGGAGGCTTTATGTAACTGTACTCCATTCAATCTTGGACAGTTGATAATTGGTTCGATAAACAGCATTAGTTTTTTTTTTTATGTGGAAGACTAGAGCTCAGAGAAAGCCCTTTATACTGTCGACAATCTTCAGTAAGTTACCGGTAGTTCTGCTTTTACAGGGTTAGCACACAGAACTCAGACTTTGGCCCATCTGCTAACGCTACTCACAACTTTTTCCATAATCTCGCTCAAACCTAGCACGTCAGCATATGCAACCGCTGTAGTTCCTTCTTCATGTAGTTGTCCATTAGCAGAATCCATAGCAGCGGGGACATAACTCCTCTCTGTGGTGTGTCTCTACTAATCCTTCTGGTAATCTTACAGCTTCCAAAGCTTATCCGTTATATTATTGAAAGCGCCTTCTATGTATACAAAGGTTACTAATGTATATTGTGTAAAATATATGGAATGCTCAAAAGTTCGAACCGTTGTCTTGCCTTTGCAGTAGTCAAGTTGCGCTTTGCACAATGGTGCTTGCTTGTGGACTTTCCTTAACTCTAGTTTGATTGTGCATTCCAGGGTTTTCAACAGAAAAGGGTAAAAAGGCCATCTTCACACTTGTGAATATGGCCATGGCTGCTTTTAAACAACTTCTCTATCCAAGGGAGAGTTAGTTCTTTGGTTTCCTGTAGCATCTTGGGGAAAATACCATCATGTCCGGCTGATTTATAGGATGAGAAGTTCTCGATTGCCAAGAAAAATTCTCCTATGCTATCAGCGAGTTGAGCCACTATCTCTATCTGGTTGGCTATATCGGTATATTCTTGAGCGTCTTCCGTTCATCCGTTACCAGCAACTGCAGTGCCTCTAAAGATCACCACGTATCTTCCGCATTCTTGAGAAAGCTCGGGTTTGGTGTGCTCCTTTCTTACGATCTTGCCTAATCTAGCAGTCTCTCTATAGTTCTTTCGATAGACTCGCAATATTCATGCTAGTTCTTGCTTTTAACTGCAATATGTAGAAGGAATAATTTTCTACATCTATATTTTTTAGCATGTTGGTCTCGATGATCTGGGATAAATCGTTTAAATCCCATCCCAATTTCTTGTCTTGTTTAGAGCTCTTGTGTTCTATATCGAATAATACACCCGTTTACACTCAACGAAAGAGTTTGTAAAAGTCTTTCATTAGTGCCATTTTATTTCATAGAAACTGTAAAATAAACAAACCTTATCCTTCCTTAACAGAAACCTTCGAAATCATGAACATTCCTTTTGATACATTTTGCAGTTTCAAAAAGATGTTTCGCATGTTCAGGTAAATTGGCAACTCTGCCAGTCAGTTATTTACTGGAGAATCTTATATGGATACCTTTATCTCGGAGATGAACAGCGGTTGCGCAACTTTTGCTTTCATTCCTAGTGGACCAACATGCTTCTAAGAAACCCAACACCGTACTCGCTTCTCAACTGTTGCTTCAGATTACGGGGACTAACGTACAAACACGACAGGAAGTTCATCCATCAAGAGCTCGGCATTGTGGAAAATCCACCAGCACCCAACAGGTCCAGGGGTAGGATTTCAGTTGGGAGCTTTTACTGAATGGCAATCAACTGGTGCCAGAGCGATAATGAGTACTAGGGGTGAATTTACTCTCCCCTATACGAATGAATGCCTGCGATAAATGGCGGCTGGTTTTTTGGCCCCAAACGGCCTAACACATGCAAATTAACTTATTGCGGCTGTTCCGTTACTCCCTCTGTTATCAGCGATTAATCTACCCCCGCCGCTTAGGCCGATGGGTAAGACGGCTCCCTTCGGAGGGTCTAGCCTGTGAATCAGCAGCTGACATTGATGGGAGATATCAGTGACCCAATCTATGGCTGCCCGTTGTGGGTTTCGGAATTAAGCTTTAATTAGGAAAAAATTAAAATAATGATATCTGTTTAAAGCTCGGCCCTCGATGACTTGTGGAGCTGTGTAGATGCTCTGATGACATTATTATACTTGGCTTGATCAAGGACAACAAGAAAAAGCACAAAATGTTTATGTTGTGAAGGAGGATAACGATAGGCATAAACCTGAGAGGTAAATAATTTGATAATTCCATTTCAGTGTTTTTCTTGTCCTGTCCGTTGCGGGGCACGTGCACGATTTTTATTTGGGTTGTCTCAACTTAGACTTATTTGCTTGCGAATTTCTCTCGTCCTGCTGAAGGGACGAATCCTGAAGGTAAACACTGCATAGATATGTACATCTGTAACAAAGTTTTTCTATGACCAAATTGGTTCTTTAAGATTCAGATATTCTTGAAGGTTCAAGTAACAAAGACAGAGTCACACGTCCAAGTTTTGATCTCGTTAAATTCAGATGGATACAGGTTTTTGAGATGAAAGTTTAATGTGTTTTTTCTGCTGACAGTGGGCTTGTCGCTTTTACTTACTTAACTTGGGCCATCTCTTCATTTCACGGTAATTGACTTTTTTGAACTTTGAAACGAAATTGGTTTTTAAGAGATATTAATAGTTTTTCCGATGTCGTTTGTGGTTTTTTTGAAAAGAGCTTTGTTTTATGGGAGACATGAGATTAGCGATAAGTCATTTTGGACTGACGAAGCTTCTATCTAGAGTGCATCAATGAAGGTAAACTTAACATCTTAAGCGTGACATTAACCAAAGACCGGCGATGGAATGATCATATCGCTGGTTTGCGAGAATAGTGACGCAACTCAAAATGATTGATTTTAGAGAATGGCGTTTTTTAATTTTTTTATAAATTAGTCGAGAATGTTTTGTCTCAAATGAATAATGACGATATATCTTTCTAACGATAGTTGACGCAAAATCGGCGTTGCGACTCTGTTTACTATAAATTATCAAAGATTATTGGTCTTTGGCATATTTAGTTTAATTTTACAGAATTTTGAATTGCGTTGTTATTCTCGCAAACGAGCTATATATACCAATTGCCAACAATTCATCCCGGTGCTTGAGACTTATTAAGAGATGCAAGTTCGTCCTCTAGCAGTCAGCTTGTGTTGTAAAATACAAATTCTACTTTTAGTCCAATAAATAGGTACTTTTTCTTTGCGAAAAATACCGCACGCGATTTTTTTTTACCAAATGATTTTATATATTTTTAAAAGCTTAAATTCAAAATGGCGTCATCCCCACCCTCTTGCAAACTTACAGTGAAGGAAAACGCGTTTAATTCTATATCTCAAAAATTATGCATTTTACGACAAAAATGTATATCATCTTTTTGTAGATAAATAAGTGATTTAACTTTCTTGTTTAGAACTTTTTTATGTAAAGTCAATATCTACGGAGAAATAGTGCTTCAAAATTCATATATTACTTTCTTTGCACTACATTTCGTTAATGGTTTATTCTACATGAAAAAATCCTTCGTAAGACTTCTAGAACACACGATTATCTATAATTTTTGGTATTATCATTTTTTACGTAGGGCTGATATTGCACCAGTTATAGCGCTTTAAGTGTCGAAAAACGTAGATTCAAAAGTAGTTTTTTTTCCAGATTGGCCTGCTTATCTAATTCCTACTGCCTACAGCTCCCTTTTCGCGCAAGCTTCGCTTCACACAACGAATGCGTGTATCAACAGAACAACTCGATTATGGAACAATCTTCCGGGGCCAGTGTTTCCTAGCTCCGAGATCAAAAGCAGAGTTAATCGCCATGTCGTGATTCCTCAAAACTTGCCATGTCGTCCGTGAAATTTTTAGTAGTAAGCTTGACTCCAAGGCTAGAAAAGAATTGGATAGGTAAGCGGTCTGGGGTGCTCGAACTAGTAATGATCATGGTACAATAATTCAAGGTAGGCTCATAAGGAGAAGCTCTGTTTCCATCTTGAAACGCTTTTACGCCTTTTACATTAGGAAAGATCTGAGTGACGTCACGGGAAAGCTTTTTTCCTTTGTGAGAAAAGATCTGAGTGACGTTACGGGTCCCTTATGAGCTTACCTTGTAGTTGTTGTACCATGGTAATGATGTTCCAGTTCGGAAATGTTTTCAATAGAACAGTTGATATGCTACATTCTTACGGTGGCTCAATGGGTCTATGGAGCATGAAAAGGAGCCAACACTGATGACAGGAGGATGTCAAGCGATGAGCCAGCCGTTAGATTCATACCGTCCACTGAGAGAGAAGGAAGGTTGGTGCAGGTTTTATTAGAGATGAGACGGTACTTTGTTTTGGAGGTGTTAAAAATTCAATACGATTCATTCGACCCCAATCAAAAATAAGTTCAATGTATCTGTTGATAGAGTTGGATATAAACTTACGATTTGAAAGATTAGCCCTTGAACGTACTTGTTTTATATCTATCGACGAAGGCGTAGGAGTAACGTAGATTCCATCATCAGGAAAGTTGTGATGTGGGTTGGAGGGGATTGAGAGCAGATAATTTATAAATAATGGGAAAAGAGCAAGAGAAAGAATTAAGTCCTGGAGAACAGTGGCAGATATATTTGTGGTGTTTAGATTAGAAAGTATCAACTTTAATTTTCAGTGTGCGGAGCTTACCCGGTGTCTACTATACACTAGCCATCATCCATGGCATTGTCAATCAAAATGCCCTGTGGTGTGTAGACGCCTTATGTCTCATGGCAAACCATACAGACAACTTGAGGATTACGTCCCGCTGACATTTGGCTTGCCATGGATGGTGGCTAGTGAAGTGAAGTGATATATTTCATTTTCGAAATTCAAATGACAATCGAATAACAGTTTGCATTGGATACACAACTCCAAACAAGTGGTTTTTTTAGTTAAACTTCCACTTTCGAAAATCATAAACTGTCAAATTCTCATTCACTTTCCCGCCCGGGGGATTCAACAATCAGACCCTGTCAAATTCGTATTCACTTCCCCGTTGGCGGATTCAACAATAAGGCCCATTATAATTATTCCACCGCCTTCCAGAGATCTTCTGCGATACTTGGATATCGATCTTCTTCTCTTGAAAAATATTCGTTAAAAAATATCTATTATCCCGTTTAGGACTAGGTTCAACGCAGGTTCAACCCAGTCATAAACGGGGGTCGAGTTGAAACTAGGTCACCGGTCGCCAATATGCCGGTACGATTTTGGGAATTACGATTCGATTTCACTGATTTCACGGTGTTTAAGGTCGGAAATAATGGGTGCCTTCCATTTAGACACAGAAAGACAATTGTGTCCGACACAGCGTGTCGCTCTGTGTCGTTCTGTGTAAGCCCAAATGGAACACATAAGTTCATGAAAAATCCGCCACGGCGCACTTTCCTCGTTTTTATTTTTGTTTGGCAAGTAAATCGTAAATTTTATGTTGATAATTTCTTTAAATTAATTACCCGACATCTTATAAATGCTGGGAATCTTAAAAATGAAACAATATTGTTGTAATTATAAATTAACGATCACATTTCAATTGGCGAGGGTTGGTAGCATTGTCTTAGTTGTGCCCGGCTGTGTCGTTGATGGAACACTTCTGTGTCGGACACAGTGTAACACTGTGTCTCTCTGTGTCTAAATGGAAGGCACCCAATGAATTTGTTGTCAAAATTAGAAAATTCAAAATGGCACTGGCAATCTGGTATGCATAACAAATCACTTCACCACAATTTTGTGAAAAGTAAAATGTAAAAATGACTGGAACAACGTTAATGTAACCGATATCATACCAGCAGATATTAACAAGACAAATGGTTTACCACAAGAACTTGAATTATTTGTAGGAGCCAAAATTATGTTACGTGCTAACGTTGACGTCTTGAAAGCGTTGATGAACGGCGCTCTCGGCTAAATCACAGAGATTGTATGGCCAGAGCTGCGCCTAGACAATTTGCCGCCGATGCCGCCATTTAAGGGCAAAATAGAAACATACATTTCACCATAAAAAAACGACGAAATTCGACAATTCTTCATTTCATTTTATTATTCTCTTACTTCAATCACCATTCTATTAATTCATTTCATTTTATTTCTTCACTTTCGATGATAAGACCCTCATGACAAGCTCAAAACGGATGGCGGCTTCTCTTCGACTTCTTACTGTGACACTGCCTTTTTTCGGTGAAAATTCTTGCTTAGCCTTCTGCTCCGCAAACATTGCCATTTAAATTGTGATGCCGCCTTTGCTCGCGGGCCGCCCTTCCCAAGTACCGCCCAGTGAAAATACACAATCTGCACATATCCGTTGCGCGGCACTGTGTATGGCATCAGTTTCATCGAACGCAAATATATGAAACAGACATACCATCTGTTCAAATTGATTTTCAAATGGACGGCGTACACCTAAAGCCTAAGACCAGTTCTGCACATTCAACTTTTCATTCAACTTCAACTTTAAGTAAGATTATCCCTTTCGCAAGTTGCATGCGAACGAAAGAGAAAAAAGTGTTGAAGTTGAACGAAAAGTTGAAAGTGTAGAACCGGTCATACAATTTCCAGGAAAGTTTAATTATGGAACGACCGAGAGAAGGATGATGCCAATAATTTTGTCATCCACTGTTCATAAAATGCAGGGTAATACTGTTGACCATGAAGGCACAAACAGATTGGCGCGGCGGCGGTGGCGGAATCCTCTCGCCAGAGAGTTTCCCATACATTTAATTTTGCCGCGCCGATCTGTGCCTTAATGCTGTAGTGTATTTTTTCTCCAAACTGTTTGAGGAATGTCAAGCGTATGCAGCATTGAGGACTTTGGAAGGGCTATGTATTGAGGAGCTTGATTGTAAGAAATTAACAGGTAAGAAACCATGCAACAAAGATGCAATAGTAGCAGTGCTGTCTTCTATGTCGTATGCCATGGGGCACTTTCCCAGTAGGGAAAATCGCAAGTACTTACTCTGGGAAGTAGATTTGAAAGTACTTCTTTATTGAATGTTTTCTTAAATACCATAGAAGTACTTCTGTAATGGCTTAATGGTAATGCAGAGAAGAATGGGTTTGGTGACCGTGCATTTGATTTCGCGCAAAAAGCGTGTTCAAAAACTTCGTAGCTTGCCGTTTTCTTTCTTACTTCTCAAAAAAGCGATATATAAATTCACAGCATTATAAATAAAATTTATACATCGCTTTATTTTAACACCTCCACCCACGCCCCCCTCGCAACACAACTGCATTACATTACAAAAAATTACAATATAATCGCTTTATATATGAGTTCAATGTAAGTACTTCCAGATCTAATTCTAAGGAAGGAAAAAAGGAAGTCATTGACGCCTAGCCCATCGCCATGTTAATGTAATGTATTTTTTGTACTGGATGGAAGTACTTCTAAATGAATGTGGGTATAAGTACTTCTACAACACATTCTATGGAAGGGAATAAAGAAGTACTTCTATAACCCATTCTATGGAAGGGAATAAGGAAGTATTTCTACAACCCATTCTATGGAAGTACTTCTACAACACATTCTATGGAAGGGAATATGGAAGTACTGCTGCAATCTATTCTATCGAATTACTTCTATGGAATTACTTCTACAACCCATTCTATGGAAGTACTTCCTCAACCCATTCTACGGATGTACTTCAATGGAAGCACTTGTAGAACCCATTCTATGGAAGTACTTTTACAGCCCATTCCATGGAAGTACTTCTTCAACCCATTCTATGGAAGTACTTCTATGGAAGTACTTCTAGAACCCATTCTATGGAAGTACTTCTACAACCCATTCTATGGAAGTACTTCTATGGAAGTACTTCTACAACCCATTCTATGGAAGTACTTCTATGGAAGTACTGCTAGAACCCATTCTATGGAAATACTTCTAGAACCCATTCTATGGAAGTGCTTCTACACCTCATTCTACGGAAGTACTTCTGCAACACATTCTATGGAAGGGAATAAGGAAGTAATTTTACAACCAATTATATGCAAGTGAAAAAGGAATTACTTCCGCGCCTAGGCCATCGCCGTGTTAATGTAATGTCTTTTTTGTACTGGTGGAAGTACTTAACTGCTTCTGCATAATGACTTCTAGAAGTACTTTTAGAAGTACTTCCATTCCCTACTGGGTTGTGTCGCTGCGTCAGCGGATTAAGTAATAATCTGGGACTTTTTTAACAGACTAAAATAAAAACATGGGGCGCATAAAAACCTGTATAACGACTGTAAGAACGACTTGTCTAGAAGAATGTGTTTCCAAGCCCGCCAAAAAAATATTTCAAATGCGGCCATTTCTGAATCCAGCCAGCTAACTGTCTTCTAAGGGTTCGGTCTGCTGCCTCTCTTATCCTTGATAATCTTATAGTAATAGAGTTTATCCTTCTAGCTCAGAAGGTACACTTCTCAGCTGGGCTGAGAAACGGGCGACGACTATGTGCAGGGACCGAACCAGCCGAAAGCACCAAAAAAGGTATAAGAAGAGAAAACACCACATAACGAGCATGCGATCGAAAATGCAGGCTCCTTCTCGACCCTCCCCGGCACTCCGGTACCAGGCCGGTCCGGTCCCTGCACACAAACGCGGTCACATTTACCACTGCACAGTGGCTCAGCTAAGACATGCAAACCAAAAAAATGTTAAAAACATACCCAAGAAGACAAATGTAACCGTAGTTGCAAGTTTTCTTAAGTTTCAATGTAACCGAAGTTACACAGATGTTGCCCAACGGTGATTTGTAAACTTGTTTCAAGGACGTTTTAGAGAAACTCGAAATTAACTATTGTTTTAAATTATCGGTTTCCATTTTTCCTAAATGAAACTTTAATACTCAAAGAAACTAGTTAATAACCTAGTGTAAACCGTGGTTTCAGACTAGTTTTAAATGGGTATATTTGCAATGTTCAAGTTTACTTCCAGTTACAATGCAACCCGAAAGAAACCTTATTATAAGACGCTGGTTTCAAACTAGTTGCATTGGGGTGTTATTCATGTTTACATTGAAGTCTTAAAAATACTGTTAGGTTCAAATTCCGCCAGTATAAATTTTAGCATTGCGCAGAACGCTTGTAAAAGTGAAACAGTTAAAGAGGTATTTATGCATTCCAAAAATATTGTGTTAAGTATTTTTATGTATAGAAAATTGCTGAAAATTAAAAAAATAAAAGAAGCGGAAAAATTACATTTAAAAATTATAGTGAGTGAAAGTTTATTATACCAATTTAAAAGTGGTCCATTAATATTTAGAAATTCAGAAGATTTTGCATATTTGGAGTTTTATATAAAGAAATTAAGTGCGCAACTGTATTTTTGGTAATTCCGTTATTTTTTCTTTTAAATTATTTCATTTACATCATGGGTGCGATAGTAAAACATAAATTAACCAGCCGCCAAACTGTATGGCGAAAAATGAAGAAATTATTATTAGCCCAAAACAAAAATAAAAGTATTGAAAGCACCATTATCCCAGACAAATCAGAAAATTGCGTAAGTCCATTTAGTACTAAGGTTTTTTTAACTTAATACCTTTTCAGATAAGAAAACTTTCTAGGTTTGGGGGCTTAAAAGCAAACAAACACTGCCAGGACTATACTATCATTTGTTTTTGATGATAATTTATTAATAAAATATTCTTAGGGAGGAACGGCCACAAAAGCGAATTTTAAATCTTTTAAGGAAATAAACTTTGTTATATGTTCTGTTGTAAGTAAAACTTATACAGAGTACACAGAACATTACCACATCAACATTATGAAGGAGTACCTAAAACACTGCAAGACGAGACTTAATGGCCGATGGCATAACCTTCTATATTACAAGCCATGAACAAGGAAAATATTGAGAGCGAATTTCCGCTCAATCGGACTACAACTCGGTGAAGTCACGTTATGTTGTTAGTGTAATTTGGAGAATTTGGGAGAATTTGGTAGTCAGATTCTCTCAATTGAGATTCTTGTTCATGGCTTGTAAATATAGAAGGTTATGCCGATGGTAATTCGCTTGTCATTTATGTAAAAATATAAACACATTGATTTCTATTTTTTCCAGTACTGAACCATGCATCAGTACTACATTGCAGAATAATGCTGAAATTGCTACACATGAATATTCCTAGAATCAAAATAATATCATATAGTAATATAATATAGATATAGTAATATAATATACATATATCTTGAGTTAAATAACTCAATTACATATTGTAATTGTAATTACATAAACATAACTGTAATTACATTACATAACTAAAATAAAGAAACCATTAATGAACAAGAGTTTTGTTTCTAATCTACACATCGTCGGTGTAGTCTACTAATACCTCGTAACTCCAATGTACATTAATAAATTGCAATTACGAGACATTAGTACTTCACCGAAGATATAATAATCTTGGTTTCTTCCAAGTTACAAATCTACTCGAAAATACGCAACGTTTTCTCAACGTTGCAAATATATGTTTCAAAACCGTTTATTTTCGGTTTAAATCATACTATGGTTGATTGGTAACCTTTCCATAACGTTATATAAAGCGGTTATAGCACCGTTTAATTGTAGTTAAATTTTCACTCTAGTTACAAAATTACGTAACAAATCAATGTACGGTGACAGTTTTAGCAACTGGTATAACAACGTTTCAGACACCAATTCTGTTCCAGCAACTGAAGTTATGCAACTGTTTCGGAACGGTTTTACAACTAGATTTGTCTACTTGGGTATAACTTAAAACAGTAAGAAATGCAATACACAAAGAAGCGTGCAAGAAAAGTCAGTCACGTGAGATTGAAAAGACTCCTTTTAAGGACGTCCTTACTAATGCTCACGCTAAAAACATCAATATTTCTATTCACATTAATGAACATGCGATTAACAGGCTCGAATCTGCCGTAATTCGTGTTAGAGGAGTTGGTGTGTAAGAGAGGTGGCCCTCTCAAATTGTAACCACTCTCTCTAAACGACGCACGGCGACTTAGAAAACCTGAGTCGACCTTTCCATTAAGGAGCTGATAAACAAATACAACATCGGCCACCTCACGACGCCTGCAAAGAGAGCTTAAGTTAATAATATGTGGGACAAGATTTTGCCCACAGTAGATAATAGACAGATGCCTCTCCAGTTGTCACATATTGTTAGGTTCCCCTTTTTTTGTATTTTGACTATGATACCTTCCGTCCAATCTTCCGGAAAGGTACAGGTGTTCCCTGCTATTTCCAGGATTGGTTTGTCGGCTTTCAACAAGTCTGGGGGGATGCTGCTGCTTTATAGTAAGGGAGTTGGCACTTGAAAAAATCGTGTTGTTCCAACCTTCTGCCGTTTGATATATAAGCTTTTCAAGTAATTCCAATCATTTTTTATAATATGACATTTTTGCGGGAAGTGGACCCATTTCGAGTTAGGGGGTTGGCGTGGTTAAAATTGAAAAAAATGTCTGCCGCTGCGTATGTAGCTTCTATTAGGGCTAAATATCCTTTAAATACTAGTGGTGGAAATTTTTGACCATTTGCACCCTCTCCAAGCCACGCCTAGCTGAAGTTGCCATTACACCCCGCACACCCCAGCAAAAAGGTCATATACCAAACGGCAGAAGGTTGGTTGGGACGACACGATTTTTTCAAGTCCCAGCTCCCCTACTATTACCATTGGCCATTGCATGAATTGCGATTACTATTTCTGTCTTGGATGGTGCACGAATGGTGATTCTTATTGAGCCAAATTACACGGCCTATCACTTTCCCAGACTCACTTTCCAATATTTCCAATAAACCGGTTTTTTAGACAATGGGGCGCAGGGAAGGATATATGTTGAGCCTCACTTGTAATTCCAAAAAGTTTTCGGTCTCACAGCAAATTACACTAACACCAGCATAATTTTGTTCTCTGGGGCTGCGAAAATTATGAGAATTTTTCTTGCTTTGTACACAACCACACAGAAAATAGAATCATTACACGGAAAAGAGGCAGCAAATTAGGTGGATCGTGTAATACTCAAATCATACACAAAACAGGTTTGACGTGAGTCCAAAGTGAATGGACGTGTAATTGCACTCATTGGCTGTGCATTGTTGCTGCTTTCTTGAGGTTCTGTTTCTTTGCCAGGTTGTCCGAGATCCAGTGTTGCTCTTGCTGGTTTCTTTGGATATACATACATACATAGCCGAAGCTCGTTTCCGCTGCTGTCAATATAGCGCCCTTTGTTGTGCTCCACAGCTCTTCTCGATATTTGTGTCGTCAGAAACGAAATTGTTAATGGCCTTCCGCACACTTGTCCATAACATCAAAACAAAAACCGGTTTTATAGGCAAGGGGTCGCAGGGAAGACAGTTTTTCTTCCATAATTTTCCATCATTTGTTCACCCAAACATTTTCTGGTTTCACCGTCCATTACACTAACTGAAGCATGTTTTTGTTCTCGGCAAAGCTGCTTCGCTGTGCTTGCACCCCACACTACTCCATAGGCATTACAATCGTTACACGAAAATGGTGGAGAAAAGAGTTCCGAGTGTACTATTGAACTCATATTAAAACCGGTTTGAAATTATGGACAAGTCTGCGAAGGGCCAATTGCCATTAAAAAATATTTAAAAAAAAACTTTACAAATTTTTTACTTAAAATTCTTTAAATCCTTTAAACGAATTAATTTATTTATTTGATGTTAAATTTTATTAATGTCATTTATTTTATATTAATATATTTTCAAGTTCTTTATGGATTTTATATTTGATTAATTCTTCATTATCATCTTGTCATCTTTACAGTACCAAAATTAAATCATAAGTTTGTGCGATAGGTCGTATGAACGTGTGATTAAACTATACGACCAAGAGACAGACCAAGTTAAAACAGAGATCATAGCGTGTGTGGATACAATTAGATAGAATAATACAGCGTCACAGATGTTGAAACCTGGGTCATTGAGAAGCCCGCCGCAGACTACATTGAATGATTGGATAGATAGAGATAATGATAATCAGGCGCGGATCTAGAATTTTGTTTTGGGGGGGGGTCACGGAATTAAAAGTGGGGGAAAAAATTTCTACTCCTAAAAAAACAAAATTAACTAGTTGGGATGTGGGTTTGACCCTTTCGGTTCACACGATGAACATCCCAGTAATGATGAATGTTGAATACTATCAATGGATATACTATACTACAATACTAACAACAGTTGTAAGACAAAAAAGGCCCTTTTGTCATTTTTGCGAAAACCTAACCCTTTTGAAGTTATTCAAGGTCAAAGTTTCCAAAAATCATATTTCGGCCAAAAAATACTTTGAATAATACGGAAAGGTGAAGGTTTTCGAAAAAAATTCAAGAGGGGTATTTTGTAGGCAATAATGTTTTGTATTGACAGATCAAAAAAATATTTCGAAAAAACCAGTTTTTGAGTGATTTTTTTGCCAAAAAGTGATATCTCCGGCGGCCACGTTGTTCTTTTTGTGATTCCGAAATTGTTTTCTTAAAAAATCCCAAGGAAGCTGAGGTCTAATTTTCAGCCATTTTGGAATTTTGTCTCCTTCGTGAGTTTTTTTAGCTAGTAGATAAACTTAGTTTTTGCGTTTAATGTTGTAGATCTGAAGAATGTTGCTTCTGTAGATCGAAATTGCAGGTTCCATTATGACTAGTATTTACTGTTATGTGCTACCATTTTGTAATTTGCAATGATAAATAAATAAATAAATAAAATAGTTATCCACAATATGTAATTTACTTTAAACTTTAACCTTTATTTTTCAAATTACTCCTCCACCATATTTTATCTTATGCTTTATAATACAAACGAAAAAAAAACCGTCGACGTACGATTTAAAGGACACCTCAAATTCTTCTCAAAACCTAAATCTTTAGGCCATTCATACACGAGGGACCATGGTTCTGCAACCAAAAGCTTTGCTGCAAGTTTTCTGAAAATACACGGAGCAACAGCGATGGAAACAGCTTTTGTGTTGCTACGTGATATTTGTTCGTATTAGTGAGATGTCAAATTTTTTATTAAAAACAAAATTGAGGGTTTTTCGCTGTTATGAAATAATTTATTTAAAAAAATTCACACACTCACTTTGAATTCTCAATAATTAAAAGTTTTTTCTTGTTATATACAAATTTTGACAAACTTTTACTGTTTGAAAGTTTTTTTTTATCGCCAAAGCATTGATTTCTTATTGGTGTGAGTGTATGCTTTCCGTGTACGCAGGCCAAAGGCAGGAGCACAAAAGTCTCCACCGGAGCACGAAACTCTCCACTTATTGCATCTCCGCACGCCGAAAAAAGCTTTTGCTCCGGAACCATGGTCCCTCGTGTATGAATGGCCTCCCAGTAGGAACTGCAATGTATACCGAATCAATGCGGTATACGCTACTTGGCAAGCACGACTCATTACGAGCTCGATGAGGGAATCGATTACTTTTACATTGTCATGTCCTAGGGTGGTAAGTGCCTGCGAGGTCATTGCAGGTTACATTTTCGCTTTCCACACATTACATTGGTAAGTAGTGACATGTATCAGACTTAATTTCTTCTCTAAGTTCCTTCTGGGCTTATAGACGCTCGCTTTTCGACCTTCGAATAAAAACTTAAATTTTATATTTCAAGGGTGCAATTACACTTAAAAACCCTTTCGGTCCACGCGATCAACTTCCCAGTATGATGAATGTTGAATATTATCAATGGATATTTTAATAATAAATGAACAATAATAACAACAAATTGTGACAAAAAATCACACCAAATTCACACACCTTGTTCTTCAAACTAACACAACTTCTATACCTAATAGCAAAAAACTTGTAATTTTAAATAATATAATATTAATAAATTGTCTATTTAGAAAATAGTAATAGTTTTAGTAGTAGTGGGAAATTGGCTAGTATCAGAACTGGTGGCAAAGTAATTCTGAGAGTAGCTAGTTCAAATAACGATAAACTTGGAAGCAAATGACTTCACTTGGAAATTCGAACGATTTCAGGAGATACGTACATACATATATCCCGTGCAACGGACAAATGACCTATATGCATTATAGGTCAAAATGGCTTTGTATGCATTTTTTGGTATAAAATATTCATATTTATCCTTAAAAAAAATTTCAGACTCATTGTACTTTTTAATTAAAAGTTATCACTTTGAACAGATACTTTATTTGCTTCGGTTTGATGTATTTTGAAAACTTTGATCGCGTTTTTCTCGAAACGAGCTTTTTGCAGATAGGTCTTTTGCCCTTTGCACGGCAGATATGTACATATTACCAAAACTATTCAATGTAAAGGACTTGCCAGACTTGATCGAAAAGGCCAAATGTTTCGTAACTACTGGAAATTCCGGGATGAACTTCAATTTCCAGAACCTGTAGGACGTGCAAAAAAATTCTCTCTCCGTCATAAAAGTGCTGATCTAAAATTTTGAAAAATTCGTGATGTTTGTAAAGGGTTACGTAACTTTTGCACGGTTTATAAAGAGTGCTCGGATTTTTACAAGAGATATCTTGATGGGAAGATATCAGAATGGGTTTCATTTCAACGAGTTTATTAGATATTAGAAAAACCAATCAATTTAAAGTGCTTGTGGCCCTTAGGCGAAGTTTTCTCATTTAAACAAAAAAAACGGCTTGACCGAATGTAATGAAATTTTTCACGGAACCTTTTTACGTTAATGTGCTTCGATCGTCACCTCAACCAAGTCTATATCATTTTTCATCTGCGCGGTATCGTCCAGGTACAAAAATCGCGAACTTCGTTCAAACAAAAAAACGGCTCGACCGATTTTTTGAAAATCTTTTCAGATCATATTTCCTTTAATACACTTTGAACGGCACCTCAACGAAGTCGATATCTTTTTTTGGTTCGCGCGAAATCGTGCAGGTACAAAAATCACTTACGTCTTCTAAACAAAGAAACCGCTCGACCGAATTTTATGAAAATCTTTTCAGATAGTAACTTCGGTAATACGCTACGATCGACACCTCAACGAAGTCGGTATCATTGTTAGTTCGCGCGAAATCGTGCTGGTACAAAAATCGCTTAAGTCGTTCAAACAAAAAACGGCTGGACCGATTTTTATGAAAATATTTTCAGATCATATTTCCTTTAATACGCTTCGAACGGTACCTCAACGAAATCGATATCTTTTGGTTCGCACGAAATCGTGCAGGAAAAAATGACCACACACGTACGCACATGACACACACACATACCTCTTCTCAAATTTTTGCTTAAAATGATATTGGGACCTTGAAACATGAAAATACATTGAAAATTTCTATTTCGATTTTCGGACCGATTACAATAACTTCCCTATAAATTGGGAAGTTAACAAAACGAACAAAACTAACCGAATTTTCTGGTGGATTAAAAACAAACGTGCCCTACGAAAACTTGCCCTTATGTGTTTTTGATGAAGACGCGCCCTTTCTTGTGAGTGCAGCTAACTTCAGAGTTTGCAAATCAAAACATATAGAAAGAGTATAGATCAATCTGTTGTTGATCTTGAAGGTAATTTTTTAAGGTCGTTTTTTGAATTTGCAAAAAAGTTGTGTCGGTTTTGGTCGTTTGGTTATTTTTTGTTTTTGTTTTTTATTTGGGTCAATTTTGTTTTTTAAACAGCAAGCGCTTTTGGGGGGGGGGTCTTGACCCCCGTGACCCCCCCCCCTTGAATCCGCGCCTGATGATAATGTTGTAGAATAATAAAAATATAAGTAAACACGAAGTTTGTGTGCAATATTAATGGAATAGCCCTGGTATATATGAAAATTAAAATATTTTCTGGTAATTGCCTCCTGAGATATTAAATCTACCGACTTTTCCAAATGTGCACAATTTAATTGTGTCATTGTGTACTAAAAGGGAAAGTATAAACAGTTAACGATAATGATAAGAACATGCCCCCCTTTAACTTTTAGGTTAATTAGGATGTGACAACAAACCCATTCTAAAATTCCACCTTCCCTAGTCTAGTGATACAAATGACTATAAATAAATCACTCCTTGTCACTATAGCATAGGCACAACTACAAAAACCTACTTTGATTTAGGGTATAACCTTCTTGCTGAACCTCTTCTTACTCATCCTTTAAATTATTTATCGAATTGAAGCTATTTTTATAAAATTCGGAAAAAGGTTAAAGGAATTAAAACCAATCTATAATATTTAATCCTTTAAACGAACCTTGCCAAGCCCCGTTTAAATTTCAAGATTGCTTCATTTGCAGCACGTTTACTTGTTAAAAATATCGCTTTATCACGCTCCTTTTTTGAGTATCGCAAAACCGAAACCATTGTGGTGTCACATTATCGATTTACACCCACAACGGCATATAACATCCGTACATACTCTCGTATATATTTTGCTCGTATAAACTGTATTCAAAAATCTTTCAACCCTTAGCTTTTTCTGGTATATTAAAAACGTAAAACGTTCACACAAATGCCCTGCTTACGGGTGGATTACATGCAGGAGCAGCTTAATACGCGTATGAGTTGCGTATGTTTCACATAATACAGGATTCTTCGTTCCCTTAACTGGGCACTTCGCAGGCTTTCAAGTCCTTATAATCGGGATATTATTACAGGATAAAAAGGGGCTGAACGGTTTGTTGTATTCCATTAATTAAGCGTGTGCTTGCAGCATTTTTGTGAGAATCTTATGGGAAATTAATGCTTGATTAGGAGACATCAAAACCTTAATAGGGCACTATATACCACAAAGTTAAGGATAAACTGCAATAATTCATGAAATACATCTTCATATCAGCAAGATTAAATAAGACATATATACATATATACGTTCCGCCTAGCCTAGTTGCTTTGGTGAAGCATATCCTGGGAGAGTGGAACGAAATAAAAATACGCCGACTTTAATTTGAAATATTTCATTAACATTCTTCTTCGGATAAAATAGAACTTCGGAGAAGGAATTTCCAGGATAACAATTAATCATAAATTTTTTTTCAAATGAAAAGGCCGACAGGAAAGCTTAGCTCCCTTAGAAAATAAGGAATATACAGAAGGAGTGCGTATAGCGAAAACAAACTCTTTAAACTTTACCTTGGAGTATATAGGAGCGAAAAAGGACTTCTTTAATCGGTAGTTTTATGTTTTCTTTAAATTTTGAATATTCATAAAACCAACAACACAACTTTTGTTATTTTTACAATTTAGTGAACAAAATTTATTTTCTGAACAATATTTATTTTGCGAATAAGCTGCATAAAATGAATTTAATATCGCTAAAATACATCATGAAAAATATGAGAATGATTGGACCAAGACCACGCCAACCTTAGTTTTAAACAATAGCCTTCATTTGTCTCAAGGATTTTCCGCTAATAGCCGCCTGCAAGGAACACTAATTGGAAGATTCATTAGGCAATGTGGGATTATGCTTAAGATTAAGACGGTGTACAGCTGCGGAACATTTCTTCTAATCATTAATTTATTTAAAAGTGGCCGCTGTAATGATGATATAATCAATAAGAAAATTAAATCTTTTTCTTTATACAGTACCTACTAGCTGGAACCCGTTGCGCTTCGCTGCACCCATCGTAGCGAAATAAAGGAAGTAGTAAAACATGTTCGGACAACGAAGAAGTTCTATCCACGTAAGCTCCAAGTGACTCAGATGGAATATTCAATTGTGACAAATCAGCTTTGCAATTGGAGCAGCACAATCCAGGTGCTTTTTGAAATTTTAAATCATGACATTTTTGCCACAATTTATCCATTGGACCAATCATAACATTGGGGTGCATGAGCATGCTGTAATCATGATCTTCTCACTCTCAAAGTATAAGATCTGGCTCGTTTGTTTTGTAAGCGTGCGTTACGCTGCTCATTTGTCTCAGCCGCTCTAATTGGTGGCACTGTGATTAATTTTCACTATTCATTGTTAGAAAAATAAGACGATTGAAGGATTATATTTACAGCATAAAATTATGGCCTCGATTCGCGAATCCGGCGGATCGGAAGTGAGTGCAGATTTGACACTTTGCGATTCCCTAATCCGCCGTATGTGTGTAATGGAGAGTCTAAACGTATAGCAATTCTAACCTGTAAACGATCTCCGAGAACAAAATTAAGGAATCCCAACTTAAACATACGGAATTTTGGACATAAATGTCAAATCCGAACTCACTTCCGATCCGCCGGATTCGGGAATCGAGGCCTGTGTCATGAATAACAATAAAGCCCAAAAAAAGTAAAAACACAAAAAGTGAAACCAATTAAAATATTAAAATGTTCTTTCCTTGAAGAGCTGGCGAACAAAATCGGATATGTCTAAAAAAGTAATAGTCCAGTCAAATAAGGCAAAAAATGGGGTCAACCTCGGAATGAGAGGTAATAAGCTGAAAATTTGTATGAACCTTTGTTTTGGCATTCTAAATTATGTGTCAAAAGTCTCATAAAATCTCGTGTCCGCGTCTTGAGATATTAGAGGTCAAAGGTCACCAAAATCAGTTTTTCGGAAATATCTCGTAAATTATCGGCTTTACGTAAATTTTGGTTAAGTAAAGTTTGTTCATTAGATAAATCTGCATAAAAGTGTCCTATACCGAATTTACGTAGAACCAATAGTTTTCGAGATAAAGGGCTGAGAAGTCTTGGCATCGTGCTGCATTCGTTTCCGCACCACCTCTGAGGTAGAATGCAAGGGGCGTTTTTTACATGGTGTTCCCGTAGGCATAATCCATGGGTTACAAGTTATGATAAAATTTCTTGATTATCTCTCTATCTCTTCTATTTCCACTTCTTGCATATTGTCATCTTCTTCAGCACTCATCTCAGAGGAAAATAACGAAATGTGGTCGGCGTTATAATCATTCAACTCAGGTTCAATGGTTGTATCCTAGGACATCGAATTGAGACACGACGGGCCCCGACAAGAGCCATACGCTACGAAACATGGCAATCCTACTTTTCTGCATTCACTTGATGCATGTACCTTTGAACCTCCAAAACTTGAGTAGCCGGTCAATTGCCTTTATGGACTTTTGAGAAATTATTTGTGACTCCAAAATAAAGAGAATCCCGGTCGAAAATCTCCAGTTGGCAGTTGTCAGAGGTACATGTATCAAGTGAATGCAAAAAAGTAAGATTGCCTTGTTCCGTAGCGTATGGCTCTTGTCGGGGCCCGTCGTGTCTCAATTCGATGTCCTAGGATACAACCATTGAACCTGAGTTGAATGATTATAACGCCGACCACATTTCGTTATTTTCCTCTGAGATGAGTGCTGAAGAAGATGACAATATGCAAGAAGTGGAAATAGAAGAGATAGAGAGATAATCAAGAAATTTTATCATAACTTGTAACCCATGGATTATGCCTACGGGAACACCATGTAAAAAACGCCCCTTGCATTCTACCTCAGAGGTGGTGCGGAAACGAATGCAGCACGATGCCAAGACTTCTCAGCCCTTTATCTCGAAAACTATTGGTTCTACGTAAATTCGGTATAGGACACTTTTATGCAGATTTATCTAATGAACAAACTTTACTTAACCAAAATTTACGTAAAGCCGATAATTTACGAGATATTTCCGAAAAACTGATTTTGGTGACCTTTGACCTCTAATATCTCAAGACGCGGACACGAGATTTTATGAGACTTTTGACACATAATTTAGAATGCCAAAACAAAGGTTCATACAAATTTTCAGCTTATTACCTCTCATTCCGAGGTGAAACCCTAATTTGACTGGACTATAAGTTTTATTGGCCTCCTGAAACTCAACTTTATATGTCCTATAGTAATTATTGCATTTAGCTTAAGTGTATCAAGCAAAAATAGTTCGCGCTACCATAGTGGTAATTTTATCATAGGCCGATTGTCGTTCTGCAACTAAAAGTGTTTTTTTACTACAGCAAATGTACGGAGGTTTTCAACATCGAATTTCTCTCAATAAATGTAACTCATTAATATCAAAAGGAGAGCTTTCTGAGGCTACCATTCTAAGTTCTTCGTTGTTGATGGAGATAGTATTGTTTCGGCTAACTTCCTTCGCTTCCTTCTAATCCATTACATATAAATCCCATATTTCCGCGTCTCCTTACCATCTTCCAAAAAAAACCTTGTTGATCAATTCTGAACCGATTGCTAAGAGAGCTTCGGGATACACTATGTTCAATGTTTCTAAATTTGTATTTTCCTAAGGGGGCATCCATAAATTACGTGAGGTGATTTTGGCGATTTTTCGACACCCCCTCCCCCCTTGGTGAGATTTCGTGAGATTTGGCTTGACCCCCTCCCCGCCCCCTCAATCTCACGTGAGATTTTTAAAATTTTAAAAAAATTGTAGGATTTACACTATTATGCGTATTTTTAGTGTAACTACCTTAATCTGTGCTTGATTGCGTTGGATTTATTTAAAAAAAACATAATTTGTGTTGAAGAACAGTACCACAAAATCATAACAGCACCAACTCGGCATACACCCGCAGGTGATTCTGCCTATCCTTTGGAAACCAACCTCATGGTGCCTTACAGGGATAATGATTTCTTAACAAGAGAACAGAAAAATTTCAATTCTAGTTTAGCATATCTTCTAGCATATGGAATATAAAAAAAATTTAAAATTTTACAATATATTGACATACGAAGGTTGACTTTGGCATCCACTGATTCGTTTTTAGAGAGCAACGACGTGACTGTTTGAATAGTAATGGTAGAGCCATTTATGACTCTGGAGATATACAAACTTCGGAGCCTTCTTCTATAGATATCATCTTTGGCTAAAAAACCTGTGACTGAATGACCCAGGGGGGCTATCCTGGAATGCGATTCGAAAGTCATGAAATTCGGAAATAAGAAAATGGTATCCTCCACCAATGCGAATTCGAATTAAATTTGTCCGCCTGTTATCGGATTTCAGTCCACGAGTAAAGCCATTGCCGCATGCGCTGCATTTATTTGTTTGTTTTAAAATATTCTAAAAACTCTTTAAATATTCTTGAAACAATTTATTGTTTGCATCAAAATGTCAAATTAAGTTAATAAATGAAGTTGGTTGGCTGAAAATAATTTCTTTTCGAAGATTTATCAGGCATCGCTACAAGCTTCCGTTTGCTTCCTACTTTCGTATCGCCTTAGAAAAGCGGAGTCTGAAGTCACAGCCAGCTTCTCAAATTGACGTTTGAGCCGCCTGTACATCAGGATACAGATTCAAGATGTGCGGATCTGTTAGACTTCCATTCTTCACAACTCTCGATAATGATAACAAAAGTTTTTCAAAATCTATCTTGGCCTCTAGTAGGTATGTCAGAGCAGATGGTCGTCGATTCAAAATTCGAGTCCTGCAAGATGCTTAGATAACTAATTATGTCGCCTGGTGCAAATGTCTGCTTTTTGTAGTAACAATGCACCACAAATAGCATGTGTTCTGACTGATGTAAAAAGAGTCGATTCTTAATATAATCTCTATAATTGCAGTAGGATTGGGTACATTATGCACTTGAGATACTGAGGAGAGCATTAGGTTCCAGGTTTTTCAATTGGGCTTCTATGCCTTTTTGTTTTGTTAAAGCTTAGACCCTCACACTAGTTCATCGTAGGGTCGCAATCTGTCCAAAAATGGTCGTATAAGGCTGCTTACACACCAAACTCGACATCGACATGACACGACGAAATTCGACAACATTTTTCTGTCGCGACACACATCTATTCTTATCATTAAGCGAGTCTATTCACACTGAATTCGACATCGACACGACACGACAAGATTTTCTGTTGTGACACCCATTTATTCTTATTATTAAACGAGTGTATTCACACTGAATTCGACATCGACACGACACGACAGAACTCGACAAGGAAAAAAAACTGTTACCGACGAAGGGCTTCACATTCAAATCAGTTTATATCCACTGAAGGCGACACGAGGAAAAACGTCGAACGACGACTTTCGACACGTCGAGTACTTATGCAGTGACTTTCGTTGTGTCGAGTGGTTCTGGTTGAAATGGATTGTGACGCAGACGACGCAGACATCTTCTTGTCGAATCTCCGTACACACTGAATTCAACATGACACGACATGAACTTCTTGTTCATTAGGTGTCGAATTTGGTGTGTACGAAGATTCGGCAAAAAAAATTTTGTCGATGGACGTTTTGTAATGTCGTGTCGATGTCGAGTTTGGTGTGTAAGCAGCCTAAGTCAATGCATACATTACTTTCGCAGTTTTTCCCAGACCATTGTATAAAATGATAAGAATTTTTCATCACTTCATACACTCTTCATTCCCAGATATTTAAATTATTTTCTTTACTTTTTTTTTGAATGTTCCAGTTGGATGGTATTTAAAACAGTGAACAAATACAGTGTAAACGGCAGTGCAAAATTTTTATACCCAATTGCTATTGAGTCGAAATATAGTAATAGTATCACGTATACTTTTTATGTAATGGATTCATTATTCCTTCTCTATTTGCAATATGTATTGATAAAACCTTTCACCATGTTCATCTGATACTACACCAAGCTTTTCGTGAATGAAATCTAAGTGCGGGTCCAAAAGGACGATTTTAAAATTTTCTCATTTACAGATATTGTACTTAAAATTGAAAAAACAAAAAGATATTAAGAAATATTGCAAAAAAAATTACAGAAAAATCGAAAAATACCCATTTTGAGGGCTAAAACCCCCTAAAAAGTGGGCTTCTCGAGGTAGAAAATCGGTAGACTTTATAACCCCTTATTAAGAAGCCTAAAAAGAAGCTCTCTGCCAATTTTCAGCCTGTACCTAATTATTTCCGCTATATCGCTTTTTTCGGCTTAATTTACCTGTACTTTAATTGAACCCAGTTTTCTCGCGATTTTACACTGTTTCTTGCGGAAAAAAATTACGTGATATTTGCCGAGAGCCTCCCCCTCCCCCACGTGAGATTTGGTGAGATTCGGCTCGACCCCCTCCCCCCTAAACACCTCACGTAATTTATGGACGCCCCCTAATTTCCAACTCTTGAACAACCTACATACAGCTAACCGGGAAATGACACTTATATGGCAAAATTCGTCCGCCATATTGGCCCCATAATTTTGAATTTCCATTCAAGTATTACATAAGCACCAAGGGGTGTAGGGGGTCTTTGCTTTGCTTATTTTTGATTACATGGGGGACGGGGGTCTGGATGGTGATTACGTCAGCAATATTTATTTACTTACTTTTTCTGATTTTTTTGCAAAAATTTATTGGATTTTGATTTGAACAAATATAATATGGCAACCCTACTTGTCTATCCTCGAAAGCAAAAAGTATGTTCAGGCATTCCCCGAAATTATTGATATTGCTTACTGCGGTATTTTATTGTTAAGTTAGAAAGAACCGAAGTAGGGAAATTACCGCGGGCGCTGTTCACTTGTCTAAATTTGTTCGGTCTCATTTTGGTTCGGTTCGTTAGATATCATTGGATATGACATGTTTATGCATATGATATGACTCATAACTCCAAAAGTTGGTAACATAGAACCATCGCGTTTACCCTCATAGATATCGTAGAGGAATTCTGCATTTATTGGTACCTTATTTAAGGAAATAGGTAAAACTGTTACAAAAATACAGGGTGATATGTAAAACTCTTTGTACAGTTCTGACCGTATTACTCAGAACGGACAAAGATTTCGAACTAGGCGCCATAGTAACTTCAACTCGAAAAAACCTATCCAACGACGTATTACACATAGCTATTGGAAGTGGGTACCAAAATTTGCATTCTCCTTTCTATAAATTTTTTATTTCTAGACTCATGAAAAACAATAAAGAAACCTGAACAAATTTTAAAAAAATATATACCAATGTTTACGTAAGCATAGGAGGGGGAGTAGGTGCTTTGCTTACTTTTGCTGACAAGGGTAAGGGGGGGCATAAAAATTACTAAAATTCTGCCTTATCTACCTTAAAAAACCCCAGATACCGATTTTCATTAGAATCGGAACACAATTTGCAAATTCGACGGCCATATTGGCGCGGCCATTTTGAATTTATAAATTTTGACTACAAATTCGTTATTTGCGACCTTAAAAACCCCTAGAAACCCACTTTCATTGGAATCGGAATAAGATTGGCAAACATATTTCTGCGGCCATTTTGAATTTCGAAAATCGCGCTTCGAGGTGCATCATGGGAGACCCCCACGCACCTTCGTGCAAAAATTCAAAGCTCTGCGAGGAGTGGCGTTAAAAAGTAATAGAATAGCCTATGTTCTAAGTTTTAATGTATATAGCACATGGTTAAAATTTTATTAAAATGAGTTGCACGGTGTAGGAGTCTATTGCGAGCATACATACACTCAGCCCTATTATGGTTGTCACTTATGCTGACAAATGGCGGAGTGAGTCGAAAATGGTATTATGGTTCTCTAAAAAAGTAACATGTCAGAGAGATAAGCCGAAGTACAGCTGTCACTGATATCGAGAAACGACAAATTCAGTGACAATTATTCTCACTTGATGTTTGTAAGTGAGATTTTTCTCATTTGATTTTAAAGGTTTTCTCACTATGGTGAAGTAACAACCATAATAACCATAATGATACGACACCAGTCGAAATTTCCTGATTCTCTCAAGTACTTTATAAAGTACCTCTAATGGAAACCCTAAATCAGTAATCTTTTTCTTTGAGCTTTTTTTCAGGACTTATATTAAATTTTCTGAAAAACGGATGCGATAAAAAGGTACGACAAGGTTAAAATTTTTAATAAAACGCTGTGTTTTTTAGGGAAAAATAACAAAATATTTATTTCTAATGTGTATGCTTCCCATTTTTCGTAATCAGTTCTGACATTCTGTTTGGTGAAGATTTATGCAGGTTTTTTAAATATTTTTTAGTAATTAATATCCAGACAGCTTCGATCGCTTCTCGGAGCTCCGCGAGGGTTGAATATTGCTTGTTTTCTATGCATACTTGAATATTGAATATTGCTTGTTTTCTATGTCGTCCAAAATTTTCGATTATAATCAAGTCTGGTGATTTTGCAGGCCATTCGATTACTTCAATATTCCTCGTCGAGATAAACTCCTTAACTATGCGTGCAATGTATAATATTATCATGCTGGAAAATATAATTTTGTCTAGAAATCATCTCGGCTTTTGGTAGTAATTTTTCTTCCAGATATAGTCCCTGCTATTCATTTTCCCATTAACAAATCGAATATTTGTTTTGCCATTGTAGCCAATAGCAGCCCAAATCATGGTACCTCCTCGTCCCATTGGTCGTCGTTTATTAAACACCTCGTCCTTCCGTAGATCATGAAAATAGTAACTCCATCCGTCTGAGCTATCCAACGAAAACCTTTTCTCATCTGAAAAAATGGCTCTCTTCCATCCAAAGTGTTGTCGGGCGACCACCTCCTAGCTATGATGTGTTTGTCAGTTAGCACTGGCTTTCTCTTCAATTTTTTCTTTTAAGGTTTTCTGCCTTTTTTAAGACACGTAGTACATTACGGATATTGGGCCTGAATCCGGCAGATTTGGGATTCCCGACGCTAAAGGGTTTCACTTTCACTTGAGTCATATAGTTCCAAAACGTGTCTTTTGCACTTTTCTTACTTTTTCATAAATGAGGAAAAACTGTTTTTCATATTTCATATTTATATGGGATAAGACACAGTTTGGAAAAATACCCATTTTGTTTTATTAAAATGGGCAGGAAAATATTTTTTGTTAACACCCTGATATTTCAAAAAGTTGAGGAAGTGGTCATAGATTGTAGCAGTGTACCTAACTCAATTTTTGATTTTTTTGGATAAGACAGGATTTGGAACTATAGGACTCACTTGTCGCTGCGATTGGTCAATCCGCCGGGCGCAACTGCCATATGAAGGAACATATTTCATTTTCGAAATTCAAATCGTTCCCGTTAAATTGCATGCTACCCCCAGTATTGCACGGGTATGACGATCACTAATAGCATGGGTTCTTCCTGGACTTCTTTTTTACCATAGTTTTCTGGGTCTTCAAGTAACCCCGTAATCGCACTCCTACTCTTCTCAATAATTTTGATATTTTAGCAACACTCATGTTTTCTTTTTTTAAATTTAAAATAGTTTTTATTTCACTGTCACTAAGTTTTTTGCCTCGGCCCATCTTAATCTACTCTTAAACCACAATAAAGTTTCGAAAACCCAAAATGAAAAAACAAACGATAATTCCGAACACAATAGAGTTCAATACAAATAATTACAAGTCCTTTAAACTCTTCGCTGTTAAACTGTCGAAAGTTAAATGTAGCAGCATCATACCTTTCATATCTTTTTGTCGCATCCGTTTTTTTAGAAAATTTAACAAAATTCCTGGAAAAAAGGATTTTTGGGTACGCAGATTACTGGTTTAGGGTTTCCATTAGAGGTACTTTATAATGTGAAATAAATGTTTTTTACAGAATTTATTGCTTGGGAGAATCAAGGTGGATTTACATAAGCGACGTTTTTCTGCCGCGCCGCATAACAGCTGATCATTTCTGTCGCAGGTTTTCAATACGCATTTTACATTTCCGACGAATTCTGTCGCAGGCAAACACTTTTGAAAAACTTTATTTTTAAAAAAAAAAACCAACAAATAATTTAAAACAGTCACTCAACAACAACTCAACTAACAAACAAATTTTAATAATCTTTACTTCCAAGCAAAACCAAACAAATCCAATTAAACAAACATTTCAATTACACATAACCACATAAGCTGTTTCTATCACCCTGCCACAGAAAAAGTTGAAGTTTATTCAGCTTTTGACCGTGACGGCAAGATGTCGCAGAGATTGTTTCTGATTGGCCGAAATTTTAAAAAACACCGAAGCGACGGAAAAACGTCGGATATGTAAATCCACCTTCAGGATATTTCGAGAGGTGTCGTATCATTTTGTCGTACAGTGTGCATACATACACATATACATTTTTATATTTAGATAACTGTGTCTAAAAGCGCTTTAAACTTAGTAAAAACATTTAAAAATAGTATAGCCACTATTAGGAGAAAGTAAGTTCAACAGCTTCGAAGCCATGCCATAAGCAAACCCAGATCGACGAAGGTACTGAGTACTTTTGTAATGTTAAACGCACCCTATTATCGTATAGCTGTTTCTTTTAAAGAAAGTCTAAGCTAAGGTATCACCATATACTCAGTTCGCAATGTTCTTCACTTATCTAATGAAGCAATGGGCCCTATTCTGTAATTTTTCATAAAATAATATTTTATGTTATGTTATGATGATAAAATTTATTCTTCATAAAATAAAAATAAAATATTTTAAAAATTCGTATTCTGTCATGCTTTCTTAAAATTATTTTATCAAGTTTTTAAGAACACATAACATAAAATATTTAGTACAATCCGCTATGAGTTCTATTACGTTTTGAACAGCTGATCGGTTGAAAATGAAAACAAATAAAATTATGAATGAAAACAAACAAAATCAAAGCGTACGTTGTTTCAGTATCTGACAAAAAAACATTTTCTTAATACGTTGGGCATATTAATTTCTAATTGAACTCAAAACTCAATTAAAACTACTTTCACGCAAATGTCAATTGCCGTCTGTCATTTTCATAAAATGGGTTAAAATACCTGTAAAATGTACTGCTTATGCCCTTGACACACTGCAAAAACGTATGAACATTCTTCCAACTTCATTGGCTTTCAATGATCATTCGTTTAAGTACTAACACACTGCATTTCTCAATGTTTATTGTAACTGTCAAAATACAAACTATAAATAAACTGCCAAATATATGAACTGAAAGTCATTACATAGTGATTTATTCTTTTAAATTTAATAAAAATTATTAATTGAGGCCCAACAACAGTTATATACAATGGACCGTACTATTTTTTTAAAAAAATCTAAAATTTTAATGACAATTTGACAGTTATGTATTTCAGTTGGAAATTTTACTGGAAAGCTCATGGAAAGTTGTTCGATAATTTCCCAATTTCACTTCCATCTTCATTGAATGAAGTTATTTTTACTTTATTCGATTGAATGATCAATGAAGTTTTTAAATGAACATTGGACATTATACACTGGGTGCAAATGATCATTCAGAGCCGAATGATACTTCAATGTTCATTCGATCCTGTAGTGTGTCAAGGGTATTCGATTATTTTATGTTATGAAGCGTAACAGGAAATATTTTATGTTATGATCCATAAAATAATATAAAATTTGTCAGACAGAATAGGATTTTAGAGAATTCTTTTATGTTATGGCATAACATAACATAAAATGATAAAATTTTACTGACAGAATAGGCCCCAATATCTACTAGTAAGTAATTACTTTTTATTTTACAATCAAATTTGTTGGCGATTAAAGACTTAACTCAATAAATTGAACTAATCTCTATTCGCTTTGGAGTAAAATGCTCGAAATTTTTAAAATACAATATTTACTGTAATGTGGATAATTTTTTATGAGAGAGCAAATAAAAACCTAAAGTGTATATTACTAAGTTTTCTTCTAACTATCAAAATGACGCCATAGAAATGTAGAACTCCAGCTGAATATTTAAAACGCATTATAAAAAAAGTAAAGCAATGAAGATAAAATATTTTATTAATTAAAAAAACTTCCTTAATTGGACAAATAACTCTTATATTATAAATTGAAGAAAACATACATAAAAACTTCTATTAAGATACATAAGTCTGTATGAGAGCTTCTTATTATATATATATTGAAGTTTAATATTATTATTATTAATTTTTTTTATTATTATTAATAAATTGTATTTGAAGCTATATTTACAGATCATCACCATTGTAATAATATTTGCAACTACTAATAATTAATATTATAATTAAAATCTACAAAATTACTTCTAATTAAGATACTACTATAAACTATAAAACTATATTTCTATTACTCAATTTACCAATCATTTCTATGAAATAAAAATAAACTAAAAAGTTTAAAAATTTTTTAAAAAAAAAAAATAAAATATATAAAAATTAAATATAAGTCATTTATTTAATGCGTTTTACT
The DNA here is from genome assembly GCA_963855945.1 of Thereva nobilitata. Taxonomy (NCBI): domain Eukaryota; kingdom Metazoa; phylum Arthropoda; class Insecta; order Diptera; family Therevidae; genus Thereva; species Thereva nobilitata. The sequence continues at coordinate 68,059,223 of OY979694.1, forward strand.
GCTTTGTATTGCAACAATTTTTTTTTCTCAAAATAACTTTAAGTCACAACATCAAAGTCTATAATTGTTTTTTGTTATTTTAGTTTCGTGTTTAAATTTTCTAAATTAATTTTATTTGTTTATTTAGATAATTATATCTAGTTTAAATTTTTCTTTGCTTTTTTTTAAAGATTCTACACTTAATAATTAAAAAGATATTCAAAAATTTACAATTAAGTTTTGTCATTTTGTTTTTTTTGTTTGTTGATTTGTTTATAAGTAAGATATTAAAAATACTCGTGCACTTTTGCGTAGATAAGTAAACTTTTTAAGTAAAAATCTTTATTTAAAGTAGCCACTTTATTTTTCTTGATGGCAACGGAATATTATGCTATTCGTTTTAGAGAAAAAATTCGCGCAGTTTAACTCTGTGATATCTATGAAATCTTTTTTAAGGTACTTTTTTATCATTTTGTATTGATATACAACTTTTTATATATGCAAATTGGAAAACAAAGTCTAGTTTAGTTGTTTAGTTAGATATTCAGATCAGTATTTTTCATTGCTTATGGAAATCTTCAAGTAGTCTGAATAAAATGAATCTTCATATAGTGGGGCCGTCACCATAAATTTTAACTGGAACTTGAATTGCTTCCTTAACGGGGTTTCATAAACTTCCAGAATAAAGGTATTGGAATCTTTCATCTTAATATTGAAACTGCTAATTTTTTCTAAAAAATATTTATGGATAAAAATGCGAATTGAGTTTGGATGATTATGAGATCCAAAGTACAAACTGCCCTGATGAAACCGAAAAGTATAGATGGTATTAAGGCTACTCAAGGACAAAGGGCAAGAACTGTTAAAACAACTGCACGACCTTATATATGAGACTTGAGAAGGCGAGACCCCTCCAGACGAGTGTAAGATATCTATCATATGTCACAAATTATCTTGCAAAATCGCACTACTACCTGTTGGCTGAAAGATTTTTACATCCATCCTGAAAGAGAGTTTTAAACCATTCGCAGAAATAATCGTGGACGAGTATTAAGCGGGCTTCAGGGAGGATCGCTCAACTACCGACCAGCTGCTTATTCTGAGGCAAATCCTTGAAATCCTTGAAAACGTAAATTCTCATATATTCAAAATCTACGTGGACTACAAGCAAGCCTACTACTCTATACGCAGGCGAAAACTCAGAAATTTTAATGGATCAAAGCTGACAAAATTGGTAAAATGCACACTACAAAGGACGACCTCGAAGGTGAAAATACAAAAATCACTCATGGATGAATTTTAAATCTCATAAGCATTAAAACAAGGGACGGATTAGCTCCCATGCTACACAACTTGACGTTAGAATGGCTAGGTAGGTAGATGGAGAAGTAGATACAATGATGAATTGTATCAAATATATAACGAACTTGAATTTATCATGTATGTATATAAAAATTCATAGGTTAAGGTTATGCAGGTCATATTGTAAGAATGGAAGAGACAAGGATACCAAAAAAAAATTTGGGGATATAGTAAGTGATAGACCAGTAGGCAGACCAAGAAATAGTTGCAAGGACGCAGTAACAACAGACGTAGGTACGATCCTAGGAAACCGTAACTAGAAACAAGCCACTAGAAATCATACAAACTGGAAGAAATCCTTAGAAGATATCAAGGCTCGATTGTGCTGTACCGCCATAGGAAGGAAGTAAGTTATAAGATCCAAGGCAGAGAAGAAAGTTGACGAATCGTAGCTAACACCACAAGAATTGTGTCACTGAACTTGTTAATACTCTTTAAATAAGACACAAACTCAGCCGATGTTTGCCCAGATTGAATAGTTATAATGTACGAACTACATTTTTTCATATGTATTTATTCGAAGGCCAATCACGATACAACATTATGATCGCAATTTTTAAGTCGAATCCATTAGTAATAGAAAGGTATTTCTAACTTTGCATGACGACAATGACTTCTTTCTACGACAATGAGTTCTTTTCCTTTTTAGTCAATATTTGAAAAAAGCGTCACCCTTATTATAAACTTAACTTGGCACTTTCTACATCTCATTCTTGTCCTTGTGGATCTAGTGTTAACTACAGTGAAAATGTTCTTATTGTACAAGAATTAATACATGTTTAGTAGAGCGTAGACGTTATTCTGTTCAACTTCGATACTTTGGGTGCATAACTGCTGCATCGAACGATTTCATATTCGATTCCATCAATATGAAATCATATTTACACTAAGTTTTATACGGTTAACTCAAATATTACTTATTCGCACTACATTTTAGCAGCGTGCATTATCCCTCACTCTTAGAGCTGTTTTAGACGGTGCGCTCCAGCGCATGTGCCTCACGAACGATTGGTGATGAAGGGATGAGTGGGGATGAAAAGAGGTACGACCCCACTTCTCCCTTTATCCACGATGTTCGTGAGGCACATGCGCTGGAGCGCACCGTCTAAACCGGCTCTTAATCACATAAATTAATCATAAAAAACCTCTCTCCAATTACTTCACATAATCAAAATTCTAATCTTATCCCGCTTTTCACGTTGAAATACATCCATTTCCATCAATTTTTATTTGTCTCCTTGTAACATTTTAAAATGATTCCTCGTTAAAAAATACATGAAGATAAAATCAAAGTTTCCCTAGACCTATGCCGGAAAATATGATATCAAAAATGGATGATTGAGTTCAACAAGTGTGTTTCTAGGTAATTCAAACTTTTTCTTGTTTCCCATGAGACAAGTTGGATGCTTTATAAGTATTTACTTGTTGTTAAAGTCCTTACAGTTAAAGGAAACTTTCCTGTTTTATAAAGTCGTGTTGTTTTTTTTGTTTTTATTGATAATTTTAGGTATGGAACGAGAAATCCTATTAAATTGGTACTTCAATTATTCAAATAAAGATAGAATGAACATTGAAGAGAAAATTAAATTCAGTTGCATTGTAAATTAGATTATTTAAAATATTTTGTTCAAAAACATGGGACGGGTTTTGAAGAGTTGAAATATTAATTAAACGAGAAATGTTTCATTAGGGGAAACTGGTTTGCATGAAATAAATATCTCTTTGATTGTAACTAACAGGATCTCAAAATAACATCTAACAATGTTAAGCTCTCAATAAGGTGATTAACTGTATTTCATCGGTATTACACAGTTGGTGCAGTACTCGTAACTACACTACATGTACACTGAACCTAGAAATAATTTTAACCAAAAATAATAAAATTAATCAAATCACTATAAATATTAAGTGCAATAATTAAATTAATTAGAAATGCATCCAATACTCTTACGAATAGTTTTACATTCAATTTTTTCTTACAATTTCACGAGAGAGATCTATCTATTCCCAAAAGTTTACTATTAGTCAAGTGCTCTTACGAATGAACAGTGCTCTAAACGCATCAAGCTGGCAAAATACTATAGAGAAAAACTATGTTACTTGCTTTGCCATATAGGGATATGTGATACGTAATAATTCGTTAACATTGATTGTAGCATCGAGAGCTATTTGTACCCTAGAAATTTATATGTGAACAAAACATAATGATAGACACCTATAATATAGAAGCAGTAGTCGAGTTTTTATGCCTAGGGATGATTATAACAAACGACATTTGTGAAGGACGATAAAATTGAAACTATACACAACACTAATAAGGCCTGTCTTACTATATGGTTCGGAAGTGCCGACATTAAAGAATACACACGAAGCATTGGTACGAAAATTTGAATGGAAAATCCTACGTTATATTTACAAGGGAATACAGGTGGATGGCATTTGGAGGAAAAGATAAAACTCAGAGTTGAATGAAAGCAGTCAAATTCCAAACATTGTCAAAATGATTAAAATAAGCAGACTATGATGGTTTAGTCACGTCGCCGTTCCACGTCGAACGAAGAAAATGGAAATCACCACGCCCTAAGAAAAGATATATGGACGACGTTGAGGAAGACATAAGAAAATTAGGAATAACAAACTGGGAAAGACAGGTCAGAGGCGAACGTTGGAAGAAGCCAAGACCAACAAGTGGAGTTCCTGATGATGATGAAAGCTTATTAGTATATATTTGTGAAGTTTGAGCTGAACGTTTTTTGGGGAACGTGAGGAGCTATTTAAAGCAATGGAGTGCTTCCGATTTCCGAAACACCTAATCGAAGTAACAAAAGCTATAAGGTAGTAAGATGCAGAACGAGAACAGTAGGGCCTGAGACAAGGTGGCGCGCTGTCATGCCTCCTATTTAACATAGTGTTGCAGAAGGTGGTAAAAGACGCTGGGGTAGAAATGACGAGATCCATCTTTAAAAAGTCAGCACAGACAATGGCTTACGCTGATAACGTCGCCAGGTAGGTCTAAGTGTGAAAGAAACGTTCATCAAACTTGAAATAGTTGCAAAAAGAATGGGATTACTCATCAACTAAGCAAAAACTAAGCATCTTTGCAATTCAAAAAGATACACAACCCCAAGAAAAAAAAATTACAATAGATTCATATTACATAGAAACCGTTAAAGAATTTACCTATCTTGGAACAGTATTGCAAGCTGAAAGTGAGAAGACAATGGAGATCAGAAGGAGAATAAACGTTGCAAACAGAAGCTATTTTGGCCTTCGACAACTTACCTCACGAATCTTGTCTAGAGGAATGAAGTGCTAATTATATGAAAGATGCTGATGAAACTCTTCTAGGCAGTTTTGAAAGAAGAGTACTACGTAAAAGTATAATCAGGCCTATTCTGAACTCTGCTGGAATGGATTCCACTGGAATTTTCTTACATTGGTAGCATACGATTGTAAGAAAATTCCAGCAAAGTTCAGAATAAGCCTGAATATTTGGTGGTGTCTGTGAAAATGCTCAATGGAGAAGGAGATATAATCACGAATTATTCCAACTGTGCATGGGACCCGACATTGTCAAAAGAATAGAATTAAGTAGATTAAGATGGCTGACACACATACAAAAACTTGACGATAGCGATCCTGCTAAAATAGCGATAAATCGAATCTCTGATGGAAAGAGAAATTCCGGTCTACCAAAGAAGCGATACATGAACTCCGTTGAGGAAAACTTAGTTAAGTTAGGCGTACGTAATTGGAGGGCATTAGCCAGGAACCGAAAGGCATAGAGAGAAATGCTTTTGGAAGCCCAGACCAATAATAATAGGCTGTAATGGTACAGATAAAGATGATAGTGTATTACATTGTATAGTTTCAACAAATTAAGTAATATGGTACTAGTATTCATTTGAAGTAGAATTGACGTATATGTATGTTCTACAGAAGCAACCTATATTGGTAGATCTAAGAAACAATAATTAAACATTTGTTGAATTAATATTATTTTATTTCGGAGACAAACTTTAACTATTGGCATGAGCGGTGGATGAATTGACAGAATCTTCAAAAATATTCGAAATTTGTAGAGCTTTATTAAATGCAAGTATTGTGTTTGCTTTATGGATTATTTCGGACCTATCTGTGAATTAAGCGATGGTAATGTGCATTTCATTCGATACAAATTGCCTTTTAATAAATCATTAACTTGTAGTAAGCTTTGTTTTCATACAGTTATTGGGAAAATAGCCTGCTCTTCATGCTTAGTTAGAACGAACTACATGTATTCCTTCCATACAAATTCATGATTAACAAGTGATAAGATTCGAAGACCTTACATTCCAGACCCCTACTTTTTGTTGAAAAAAATGAAAATAATTTACAGAACTATTTCTCAGTTATGTGGCTAAGTTGATGATTTTAAGTGTAAAACCGATTACCAGATCTCGCAGTCAAATGGCATAGGTATCTTGTTGTAGTACAAAAGTAACATATCTAAAATTCTAAAAGGCAGATATTTAACTCTTGAAACCTCTATGAACCTCTAAAGAAAGCCAAGTTTTTCAATAGTAGACAGGAAAGGAAAAAGAAGAGCATGAATATCAAGAAATAAGTGAATAGATTACATGCTACAATATGGCCCCTAGTACGAAATTCGATTCGTCAATCGATCGAGAATCGAAAGCTGGTTCGATTGTGAAAAATATTGGTAGTCCGTAACACAGTCGAATCGAACAAAAAGTAACGCCGTTGGAACTGAGAATTTTCTGTCATTTTCATGAGTTTTTCGAAGCAAATTTAATGGCAATGTTGTTTTAAGAAAGTTGTTGGTGTTTAAATAAAATAAACACAGCACACGCATTCGACAATCCAAATGCAATCGTGAACTGTCATCGACTGCAATCGACTCGGTTCGCTACAATCGAGAATAAGACTATCACTTTTTCGATCTAACATTCGTTCGACTGTTTGACGAGGATCGGACTAGGGGCCTATATACCAAACTACTAACTAACTGGGGAGATGTGGCAGAACGTGAGATCACAGGGCTAGACAAGAACGTTTTTTTAAATGAATACTATCTGAGATATAGGCCCCTAGTACGAAATTCGATCAATCGATCGAAAATCGAAAGCTGATTCGATCGTGAAAAAGATTGGTAGTCCGAAATGCAGTCGAAGCGAACAAAAAATACCGCCATCGTATCTGAGAATTTTCTGTCATTTTGATGAATTTTTAGAAGGAAATTTAATGGCAATGTTGTTTTAAAAAAGTTGTTGGTGTTTAAATTAAATAAACCCAACAGATGCATGCGACCATCTAAATGCAATCGTGAACTGTCATCGACTGCAATCGACTCGATTCACTACAATCGAGAATGCGACTACCACTTTTTCGATCGAACATTCGTTCGACTGTTTGACGAGAATCGGACTAGGGGCCATACTTTTCTGTAATGGTAATATGAGATTTTTGTTATTGAGCAGAAAACGTAACATACAGTCACCCCTCGATTTACAAGGGTACTAAATTTATACGATTTCCAATTTATATGATTTTGTTTTTACAGAACTTATTTGCCAAAACTTGAGAAGTCGACCAGCGGATTTTAAATAGCCAAAGAGATGATCAAATTAAACTTCTGCAGTTATTTGTCGTGCATGGGATTTAGGAAAATGTATTGATAGGCAGGTCTCAAATTATATCTGCTATGAATTGACGTGAAAATATTACTATTAATTTCAATTATCCTGCTATGTCCAAATGTACAGATCTTTGCTTTTCAATGCGACATACGAAAAAGCCACCTCAAGAACAAGGCATCCCTTCTTCGTTTAAGGTTTTATCTATTAGACGAACATTGTAGACGTTATTTAGGTTAGATGAAAATTCTTAACTTATTGTATCTGAAGTGTGGAAAGTTTTTACAATGTTAGCTTGAAGAAAGTCGAGGAAGTAAGACTTCACCAAACAACAATGTTTGGGTGGATATCATAGATTTAGTGCACTTGAGAGAGAAATTCAATTGATATTTTAGATATTGAAATTTCAGATGCGGATATTGTTGTAAATCAGTATATGTATAAATAATAATAAACATAAATCAAGCTCATCATGATATTAACGAGATAAGTAACAACGTAACTGAAAAAATACTGTAACGGAACGGAACGATTCAATCCAATTAGAGAAACGTATTTTTTGCTAAAGTAAGGAAATGCCGATATATGATTTCATACAATCCAATCGTAAATTAGCTATATTTAAAAAAGGGGAAGCTTATGCAGCAGTGACAATGAAAAAAGTTAATGAAATTCCTCTTAGACAGTTAATTTGTCTTTATGATCCTCGTTTAATATTATAAATTAAATAAAAACGTAATCTATTCTTTTTTATACAAACTTTATCTTGTTTTATGCATGCTTTTAATAAAAAATTTGTTAATTTTTCTTTTTTTATTCTTTAGACAGTTGTAAATCTGTTTCTACCTTTTTATGAATACATATGATTTAATTTTGCACGATTTTTGGAGGTACGTATCTACCGTGTAAATCGAGGGATGAGTGTATATGTATTACATCACTACGAAATAATAAAATGTTTGTACTAAAAATATTAATGCTTAACAATATTGTTAAAATAAATACTGGAAGGGAAGAGAGGAGTATGACTGGAACAATTTGTAATTTCCTAATTTTAATGAAGGAAAGATTTCTAATTCGATTGAATTGAGGAAATCAAGAACGTATTTGCGCATATGAAAAACAAAGATAATAAAATCTTTTTAGCCATATTTATTTCAGTTGAATACTTTATCGACTTTGTTATTAATTTGAATTTTCTGAATGTACCAAATGTTAAATCAAGTATCTGTTGATAATTGCTACCTTTAAAAGTATAAACATGAGAAAGGTCGGGAATATGAAAAAGTAGAATATTAGAAATTTTATGTATGTTCGATTGTTTTATTGTTTTTAGCTGATCTTATTGAGACTAAACAGGGTTGTCATCTTAATACTAATAAAATCGGCTAAAAACTAAACATGCGACAGTCATTCCAAAGTTATTTAAGAAGTATATTGCGGGAATAGGTGGTGGGTCTGTAAATTGTAATTTTGTCTGTAAAGCACAGCAAAGTCGCTCGAAAAGTAGCAAGAGACAACCGTCGTCATGTCCGCACAAACATGTTCCGTCGACCGTCAAACTTCGCAGTCTCTACAGTAGACGCATGGAAAGTCGGACGGACAAAAGTTCTTATCGTGTGGAACCATCATAACGCAAAAACTGTGTATGTTTGTTGTCAAACTGCAATACAAAGCAAGTAATAGAATGATATAAGAAAATCTTTGCAATTATAATAACAAATTAAAAAACATAACAATATTCTAAAAAACTAAAACTAAGAGGATTAATTGCTGAAGCTGTTGAAGAAAAAGGTAAACATGATTAACACAACGACCCCTAATCCCATTCTCGTCAAACAGTCGAACGAATATCAAATTGAAAAATTAGTAGTTCGTTTCTTGATTGTAGTGAACCGATTGCAATTCACGAGTGCATTTAACTGGTCGAATGCGTGTTTTGTGTTCATTTTATTTACACACAAACAACTTTCTTAAAACAACATTGACATTAAATTTCATTCTTACAATTCATAAAAATCAATTATATTTTTTGTTTGATTCGACTAGGTTACGGACTAGCTATCTTTTTCATAATCGAATCATCTTTCAATTCTGGCTCGATTTGGATTTTGGACTAGCGGTCAATGCAACATAAACTTCCTAAAACGCAATTAAATGGGAGCGTGACAACAAAGTTATTACAGTTACCATATTCCAAATATCATCACTAAAAGAGCATTAACTCTTCATTAATTTCAAAGCTATAAATTTTAGTAAGGTAAGGCTAATACGAGTATGTTTGCCATTTTCATTGCTTTAACAGCAAATATGTGGTAAATTTTTTTACTTCTATAACGTACTTTGAGCATACAGTTCAGCTTAGATAATATGAACCAAGAGCTAAAACCACCAACATGTAAAATTTCCACATTTTAAAATTCTTGAGCCTTTTTGTAAAGCCTGCCCGACGACCCCAACGTTAGATGATTTAAGACAAACCAAATACATAGTAGGATATTGTGATTACAAGAAAAGAGAAACTAAAATTTTTCCTTACGTTCAAAAATGCTAAAACTATTAATATTAAGGACATAGTCCGCTGGAGGGCAACTGTTTCCGCCCTATGTCCCATGAGGTATTAAGCGGAAAAAACAAACGGATTAAGTGATATTTATTTCTTCTCTACGATAAAATGCAGTAATTGATTTTATTTAGTTTTAAAACGTTAAAGCAAATATAAAATTTCTATCTGATTTGAAATCGGGACCATTTGTAAAGGCTCCCAAACACGAGCGCACCATTATAGCGATAGTCCATTAGACGGCTTCAAAATTAGCAGCTTGCAGCTTTAGGTGAGTGTTTGTACATAAATCTTCTAGCTCTAGTTCACGACCTCATCAAAGTTTCCCCACACATGGTGAGGTTTTTTTAAAAAATGGAAAAAATCATGCAGAAAAATCTGAGAAGAGCCATATTCAACCTCCAAGTGCTTAACGCTTGTTGCGGAGACTGTCACAACTACTCCAAACATCTGAATCACGAGTAAAGTTTATGCGTCTTATATTTGACCTATTAAATTGGTCACGAGAAAGATTCGTGCTTTTAACCTTTGGGCACTAAGGCGTATGACTAATTTCATACGTTGTTCGAGAGCAAGCGCTTAATCCAAATTTTATCCAGCAATTGTAGAAATATGTTTTTTATAGAAAATATTCATAGGACAAGTAGATCCTAATTCAACAAGAACAGGCTAACAATACGAAGAAGTGATTTCAATTAGAAATAACTAGTTGAGGAGGTGGAGTCTGCTTCATCTAAAATATCCTAAAAAAGATCGTTATAAGCATTAAATACAGAGAGGGAACTTCCATTCGAGTTTAACATAATTAAAAAATAGGTAAAAGGGCCTAAATAGAAATTTCAACTTATTACCAGCGACTCTCATATAATCATAATTAAGTATTAAAAAGGATTTTTGTTTTTACTAATGTATTGCCTTAAAAATAAATAAAATTATAATATTAAAAAGAAAATATATCAAGAAAATTCTGTGTGTGTAACAAAAACTATTTTGTAATGGATATGACTAAGTTCCACTTCCAAATATGGACATTTCAATCGTCTATGGAAGAATTGTGGACATTTGAATCGTTTATGCGTTTACATTTTGGATATTTGATAGCTTTCTATACATACAAGTATGTATAAAAAACATAGATTATACTTAAAAAGTAAAACTTAAATTACACAAAATATAAATTTTAATCAGTAATATATTTTACAATATTGATTGGACAGTTTTTTTTAGAACGGTTAATAAGACTTCAACTTTGACATTTAAGTGTATATCTACTAAATTGTTTTAAATTCTTTAAAATCCCACAAATATGGTTATTCTACGGATACCCCCTAGGTCGTTCCAACGAAAAGAAATGAACAGATTAAATCAACATAAAACAAGCAAATAAACCACCCTTAGGGCAACAAACCACACCCTCATTGAACCTTAATCCCTTTCCACATTTCAATTAATCTTAATTTCCCTAATATCCACCGACAACGAATGCTTTTAAGTCATTGCCACAGAAAAATCCCCGACAGTCGGAGGATCTCTACTAATTATATTTTATATGGCATAGTGCACGAGTACCTTAAATTCTGTTTCTTACAGGTGAGAATAATTTAACATACTAATTTGAAAAAATAAGAAAAAAAATAGAAGACAGACAGAGAATGACAGAAAAAAGAAGATTACAAAATAAGAAAGAATTAAGAAAGAATATTTACATCCGTTGTTTTAGGTGCCCCAAAAAACGCTGTCTCAGCTCTACGTCCCTACCGTATGGCACTGTGGTGGGCCCCACTAGCAGTGTAATGAAAAACAATCTAATCAAAACTGTGTGGCGAGGCTAAGTGTATTTTTCTTACACTAGATTTTTAGATACCGGTTTTATGATTAAATGGAAAGCAAGATAAGAAATGTTCGTAAAGTCAACGTAAAACTTAAATGCTAAGAAATTTATATGTTTAATAACGACGATTTAGGAAGACACAATGGAACGCGTTCGATCGTCTATTGTTGCGTCTGTTGGTGTCCTTGAACTTCCCCTGTTTAAAGTTGACTGTGAAGTGGGGTTGGCAAAAAGGACCCCCTCATACTGAACCCCGTTCAGTTCCAGGTTGATTACTAACTGTTGCTCTCCATTGGTGCCGTCTCCTACAAAACGAAAGTTATGAAACAATTCTTTAAGTGAATACGAGTCCAGACGGTTGGAGTTGGAGTCATGCAAGGCGTTGTTATGGCTGAATCAACGGCTGAATTTGTAGTAGGTGTCCATATTCTACCTTGCATCATACCCAAGACCATGTGCTGCCATACTTACCCCTGCGAGACAATTTGAACTGCATGCCGGTGAGCAGCGAAAAATCGCAATTCCCGGTTGAAATTCCGTTGTGCGAGTGGGTGGTAGCAGGCTTCTCATCGCAGCTCATTCGTTCACTTTGATGTGAGCTATCCGCTGGCTCCTCCTGTTCCTCGTCGAAATTGTTAGCAGGTACATGAAAGGTTGGTGGCATTCCACGCTTGGCAGGTGGCGGCTGGTTGAAATCTTCTCTTTCCGAAACTGGTTGGTCTGAATGTTCTCGCTCACGTTTGATTGTGATATTTGGTGGTGAATCCGAAAGGTTCAAAGCTTCTCTGAAAATAGGATTGAAAAGTTCTATACATATTCGAAGACGCACTATTAAGCAAAATCATTTACCTTTGTGGTTCGATTCCTTGCGGTGACGTATTTACTGATGATGGGGGACTTGTGTTATTGTGATACATTGACCAAAGCGCAACTCGTGACATCTCGAGGGCATTCAATGCTTCTCGTGGAGTAATTTCAGGGCTTTGTGACCTTCGGGGATCCTTTTGGGGCTGTAGAAGCTTCAAGTACTCCAACATCCGCTGCTCGAGCTCCTGTGTTACAATATTAGGCATTTGGCTCATCGGTGGAGCCATCAGTCTATGATGTGCTGTGTGTGGATTTGCATGAGTTACCAGTGCTAACGGTGACATTTGTTGCATACTACTTGGTACAGGAGGTCGCTGCATTTGCGGCTGAAATTCCATCTTAACCTTATCGTAAAAGTTTGGAAAAGGTTCATTCTTTCCAGATACCATTTGCAATTGATTATGCATTGCCTCGAACTGGCCATAGCTTGACCTTCGTCCTTCTCTGCGGTTGCCATCTATCGCTGCTTGCAGTTCAGCTGGCGTACTAAGATTCTTCTTCTCGCATTCATATGGGTATAAATATTTCATGTACCTAAAAAATGTTTGGAAATTATTTAATTTTAGAAATTACATATTATGTAATGAGTTTGAATGAGCTTAAAGTACATATATTGAAAATTGGAACTTTGTTTGCTGTTAAAAATTCGAGAGCGGTCATTCTCTCAGACAAAATTAGAATAAATAATACTACAATGGAATAAAGAGGCAGCATTACTTTTATGAACAAAAATGTTTCAAAAATAAAGGCAGAAACTTAAAGGAGTGATTTTCAGAACAGACATTTCTAGGCGTAGGGCTAAGGTCAGAATCATAATCATACTAGATATAGTAGTAAGCTTAGCTCGAAGCAAAAATTCAGGATAGGGAATCTGATGTGTGCTGAAGAAGAAGGCGATGATACTTGCATTTGAATTTCAGGGTTTTGTACGAGTCCGGAAATAGTGACTGTGAAATATTATTCCACAGCGGAGACGCTCTATTATAAACGAATTCACAGACTGTAATTTGCGCGGAAAGGAAGACTGCCGGAGTGATCAAGCAGGCTAGTCTTGTGTTGTTTTCATCACAGTTGTGGGGCAGGAGAGGATTTTGTTTAAGTGATAGCCCAAGTTAAGAGTCACCCTTTGTACTACGAGTCCGTCATGTCATGTCGTGCATAAAAATAATTAAAATCTTAAAAATTTTGAAATTTTGGTTTATGCATATTTTCATTTGGTACCGTTAATTATAGACGGCTAACCTTTCTAACCCTTTTAACCAGCAAATATGTACGGCATAGCATAGCCACACAATGATTCTATGAAGGTATAGAAATCGAAATGTACAAACGCCCGTACAGTAGTAAGTCACCTTTGCAGGAGGGTGAATTCTCCTGGTATCCGGTACCGTTATTTGTATACGACAGTATATAATCTATCAATGTGAGAATTGCGGTACAAGAATTTTTGGTCGGAAAAACACCCCTTCGATGGAACAATAGCTGTGGTAAAATTTTGTTAGGACTACATTCAATGAGTGAGGATCAATGAGTCATTTGAAAAGCAAATAGTCATTACCAATAAGGTTTAAAGTGAGGTTTTGTACCTTGGCCAGATAGGATAAACCAGGTTTGAAGACCCCAGCACAGTTGGTATTCAGGGCGAGGTTGAATGTAGAACTTATAGGTTATGGCCCGCGTAGTCCTGAAGGAGGAATTTGCCTCATGTGATGCTTTTTTTAGCATTTCGGAATGTATGGCTATTCCATAATTTCGATTAATGTTATACCAATGTTTCACAACAGCTTGGGGCAATTCCTTCTTTTTGGAATCATTGAAGTCAACATGATTCTTGCAACTTCAATCAAAAATGAACGCAATGTCCCTGTCGACTGAACTGGACATGCGTTCACGATCCTGAAGAAAAGGTCTGACATACATTAGACTTGCATTTTCTTAGGCCTAATACTAACTCAGCCAACATCTAGTGCAATCACGCCAAATCACGATTAACAAAAGCGGTGAATACTTTGTTTGATTCAGATATTCGTTTAGACATACAAGAAAGTCTCCAGTAGATCTTAATTTGCCTAAAACCATATTGCTTGACATACACGATTTGATTGAGTTCTGCAAGCTTTTATTAAACATCATCTCCAGGACATTGAACAAATTAATTGCTATTGGGGTTGCTGGAGTCACCTTTCTCGGTATGAGTTGATCTTGAAGTACTTTCCAAAGGTCTTGGGAATTTTGGGCTTATTTATATTTAGCCAAAAGTGAAACATTTGTAGACATACGAATACTTATTGTCACAGAACACTCGCTGTTGTAGTAGTGGTAACTTTTAGTCAGAGCTGTTACATTTCTACGGTGATGGACCAATAACGTGATCACCAATGATTGAGAGACCGTCATTTATAAAGATTAGAAAACAGGTGCTTGATAAAGTTGAACTCCGGCAAGAGCTTTGAATCAATGCCAATCAATATAATCTTAACTTTCAATCTAGTTCCGTTATTGGGATGCTCTGTTTCGCTTAAAGGCATACTCCTAGTCGTTTAAAATTGAGTTGGAACCTGGAAATTCCATAAGCTTTTTTAGTCGAGTAAATGAAGGTTTTTACTTTTTAGTTCTCAGCGACAGCTCCGATTTTGATGATTTTTTTTAAAATGTTTGTTTTTATATATTATTTGAAATCAGAAACATTTCAATTTGCGCAATTAAATATTTATATTGTTTAAACAATATAAACACAATTTATACATACATTAATTTTTTTCACGATATTTATTAACTTTTAAATAGGAAAGGGTTAAAAAATGTTGACAGGTTTTGGATAGACGAACAAAAAGTTGTATGGGGTAGGAGGGGAAATCGTAACGGTTTAGCCGCTAGGGCGTTTTGAAATTTTTTTATTAGAGTTTTACATATCATCCGGTATTTTTGCAACCCTGCGATCTATTTTCATGAATAGGGTATCAGTGTACGCAGAATACTTCCACTTAACACTTTAAAAGTGAAGGATCTAACCTACCAACTTCCACAGTAATTAGTCATCAAAGTCAAAATTTTCAAATACCTTTTCTCCAAAAAATACGTAGTTAATCAATATTTTTTTTCCAAAATTGGAAAGCTTAGACAATTTCCAATGAATAATGTCTCGACAGTTTTTGTGTTACGGCCTTTACTTTTCAAGATAATAGCAATTTTGATGTTTAAATTGGCTCAATTTTGTACTTTAGCAAATACACCCTGTATAGTATAGTAGGAATAGAGAACTGGTAATATAGACGAACATCTAGCTTGAACATCTAGCTATAGACGAACATCTAGAATTGACACAATTGTAATGTGCCTGCCTGTTCGTCAAACT
This sequence comes from Thereva nobilitata, assembly GCA_963855945.1. NCBI lineage: Eukaryota > Metazoa > Arthropoda > Insecta > Diptera > Therevidae > Thereva > Thereva nobilitata. The sequence continues at coordinate 68,074,816 of OY979694.1, forward strand.
CAGTAAAGTCTCTATTAGTCCAGTAAATAAGCCGGAAAATACTGTAAAATGTGGAAAAGTTGATAAACAGCTCCGATTTGAAATTTTTTTGTTTGTACGTGTTCTTTAGACCCTCAGGAACATTCATCACCACTAACAACATATGCCTTGCTATGAAAAATGAAAAAATTAGGGTAGTTTTCCCACCGCCAAATCATTCCCAATGGTAAACGTGATAAAAAAAATTTAAAATTCGAAATTTCACCTCGGAAAGCGTCTCTCGGGGGTTTTCGGGATCGCTGATTACGAATCCGCGATCAAAAATCAAGTGAGGGTGGTTGTATCCCATTAAAACCACTCCTAAGTGACAAAAATGAAGAAATTTTAAAGATTCGGAAAAATTTGGATTTGGAGAGGATAGAAGTAATCGCTATTAGGCGGTAGTTAGATGGGTTGTTATTGTCATCTTTCTTGGATATAATCTGAAAATGTGCATCTTTTTAAGTGTATGGATAAACTCCAAATAAGTATTAAAGAAAAAAGAGATCCGCAGAGGTTTAGCCAAAGATAAGGCAATGCCTCAAGGACTATAGGACGTTTATTGACGTCAAGCTCTTTGTGACATCTATACAATTCGCGAGCCCTAAAGAAATTCCGTTCATTGAGTGAGTGGTATGCTTAGGGACAAGGGTGGTCATTGCAGTTACATTTAGTGGATGTAGTTGAAATGTTATAATTCTGTACGAGACCGTTTCAAAAAATTAAGAGTTTTCGGAAATGGTTGTGATTAACGAAGGAAGTGGGAGAAAAATTCGATTAGGTGTCAGAAGTTTGGATACAATAATGAAAGCAGAACGTACCCAATCTATGATCAGGCAAGCGTTCGAGAGCCATAACTTTGAACGATAAATAAGGTACGCTGAACACAATAAGGAACCCTGAAGACAAATGTATTGTCTGCTGAAGAAGCTTGGTATCATCGTCCAGACGAAGCAGTAGCCCAATAAAATTTCCAGAAGGACTACAGAAATCCAAGACAGCCTGTAGCAAGGAATCTGCATCCAACCAGAAAACGAACATTTATTAGATGAAGGCATATCGTCGGGTTAATGCAATAGTCACGAAACTGATTTTTTTTTGCTATTTTGAACATTGTGCAAAAATGCGAAAAAAGTCTTATTATCTTCTGCCAAAGTTACGGATATAAATTTTTATGGGAATCTACGGGATTAAATTTGATTTTTTTCAGGAAATAACTAAAAGTTATTTTAATTGTATTACTTTTTTCGAATTTTTGTACTATGTTAGTTCAAAATAGCAAAATTTCAGTTTCGTGACCCGACGATATTGGAGTGGCAGAGTTTTGCAGAACTCGGCTGAAGACATAAATAGAGAAATCGGTTCACTAGAGAAGTACAAAACAAGAAATGGGTCTTGTTCCACGCTCAGAAACGATAAATGTAAGTATTGATGAGTTACTTTTTGGGCTCTGCAATTCTCCAGCCGCATTCCAGAGATTTATCAACAAACACAGTACTCCAAAAAGTGATTCAGGAGAAAGTGCTGCTATTTAATATGGACGATTGGATAATACCTTCCAAAAATGAAGACGATAAGTTACGAAAAGTTTTAGAAGTCGCTGAAAGGAATAGACTACAAGCCCACGGCAATTTTTGGGGGGTAATTTGAAACAGCACGAATTATATGCAGATCGATACTCCTAAATGAGACGTAAACTTTAGGCACTATGCCGTCACTTTTGCGCGGTACATGTGACCACAGAGGTAAGTTGAATATTCCATCCGGAGGGGTGCTTTTTTGGTCAAATATTCTTGTACGGCAATTCTCATATTGATATATTATAAAAAAAGTAAGCTCGTAGAACCTACTGCCGTACAAAAATAATGGTACTTGAAACCAGAAGATTTTTTTAATTTCTGCAAATTTATCCCCCCACAAAGGTGATTTATTCCTGTACGGCATTTGTACATTTCGATTTCTATGCTTTCATAGAGTCATTGTGTGGCTATGCCGTACATATTTGGTGGTTAAAAGATGAGAAAACCCCGACCCAACACGCTCTTCTTAGTTAGTACAGAGGTGGTCATTTGAACCAGCATCAAACTCAATGATCTTTATGCTATTTCATGAAACGAAAACATTTTTTATATTGCCGTACATTTTTCATGGGACATATGGCTACGACAGGAAAATTAATTTTCCTCCGAAAAGGATTATTTTTAATGCTAACAATGTTTTGTGCGCCAAACGTTACGTTAAAACTTAAAACAATAATCAATAAAACCTAAATGCCGCATAAAAAATGGTTCAAGATGGCTGGAAAAGTATTTTTTCACCCTGAAGAATTCATTTTATTATATCTTACTTCAAGTACATAGGGCAACTTCAAATAATTGAAGTACATAGATATTTCAAATAATTATATTTCAATACAAATACGAACAAAATCTTACCTTATATACTTGAAACTTATACCTATATTATCACTAGTCAATTTTGAAAGTAACCTATTAAATCCTCCTGCAAGACCCTTTTGGACCACTCCCTGGTGATCTCGATGTCTCAGAAAAATGCATTATTTGCCGTATTTTTTCTTGCGTTTCTGTTGCACCAAACCATTGCCTAAACTAGTTCCATATATACAAAAATTGCGATTACTATTTCTGTTTTGGATGGTGCACGAGTGGCGATTCTTATTGGCTGTGCATTGTTGCTGCTTTCTTGAGGTTCCTGTGCAAATTAACCATTGAGAGCGGCGAGGAAGTAATCTCTCCATCTTTGGAGCTGCTCGTCGTCGCTGCACAGCAACCTTCCATCCGCACTCTTAACGGCATGCTTTTTAGTAGAGTGCTTTCCCGAGAGCTGTTTCCTGTATTTGCCGCGTTTTCCGCTTTCTCTGCGAGCTTGTTTAACTGCTGCCTTTTATCACTCCGGATACTTCTCTTTACCTTCCGGTGTAGTTAGTTACATACAAGCTGTAGAAAAATTTCTTGCCGTACTGGTAAAAATGATCTTGTGTTCAAAAAGTAGGGTTCAACTCGCAAATGCAAGTAATTCTTTATTTATAATTATATTAACCATAACTTTTAGACGGCACAACTGAAAATAGACGGCACCTGTTTTTCTTCGTTGTTCTATCTTTGAAGAATTATAATCAGCAATAATATTGAAACATTATTCTTTTTGCTAATGCACAGAGCATTTGGAAAATCTTACAAATTGTTGAATTTTTCTGTTTTGTTTTTTATGCATATTTTCATTGGGTACAGTTAATTATAGATGGCTATATTGTAAAACAATAATACTTAGGTACAAGTTGTAGAAAAATTTCTTCCCGTATTGGAAAAAGGAGCTTGTGTCCAAAAAGTAGGGTTCAACTCTCAAGTGCTGGTAATTGTTTCTTTATATATATATTAACCAGAACTTTTAGACGGCACAGTTGTTAAAAATTAGTTTAGATGTTGACTAATATTTTGGTCTCGGTGCCGTACAGTTTTCAATGACCTTGCACGATACTGCTCTAGGAGCGGGTTGAGTCGGGGTTTTCTCATCTTTTAACCACCAAATATGTACGGCATAGCCACACAATGACTCTATGAAAGCATAGAAATCGAAATGTACAAATGCCGTACAGGAATAAATCACCTTTGTGGGGGGGATAAATTTGCAGAAATTAAAAAAATCTTCTGGTTTCAAGTACCATTACTTTTGTACGGCAGTAGGTTCTACGAGCTTATTTTTTTTATAATATATCAATAAGAGAATTGCCGTACAAGAATATTTGTCCAAAAAAGAATAATATTCAACTTACCTCTGTGGTCACATGTACCGCGCAAAAGTGACGGCATAGTGCCTAAAGTTTACGTCTCATTTAGGAGTATCGATCTGCATATAATTCGTGCTGCTTCACATGACCCCCCAAAAATTGCCGTGGGCTTGTAGTCTAGAATGGCTTAGTTGTCAAATGGCCTAAAGGCAAGTTCTTTAAACGAAGGGTCGAGTTTTTAAGACACATAATAGAGAACTCGGGCGCTCTCTAGACAAAATTTCCAGAGATTTCCAGAGCCTATAGGTCAGTGAAAGACGTCAGGAGTTTCTTAAGACTCACAGATTTCTTCAGAAAATATATTCCTAGCTAGGTCACTATTGTTAAGCAACTTATCAAAGAAAGATAACCGTTAGCGATAATTTTAGCCCTCCCGAAAGCGAAACCTTTGAGAAACTAAAAAATTGCTTTACCAAGAATCAGTATTGAAACTATTCAATCCGAAATTGATCAGCGAGTTAAATATTGATGCCAGGAAACAAGATCCCTCAGCTGTTCTGCTTCAAAAGCATGCCGGTCCAGTCTTTTTTCTGAGTTTCAAAACAACGCCCTGGAAGGAGAATTACACGAGCTAAGAGCTCCGACTGTTACAGACTGCCAGCTTTTTCAAAAATCGATGAAGAAGAAGTAGTTGTATGATAGGTTCTAGGTGGGCATTATTTCTGGAACAATGCAGTTGCATGATACATCATTGCACAGGAGCACGAATGCCTCACGCAGATGCTTTAAGCAGATTTCAAGTTGTGCATATTGCTGAAAAGGATTTCATCTACCGCATTAAGATAGAGGACGAATAATGCCCCGATTGCTGCTAAAAATATTGAGATCTGGCTAACAGTACGAAGGTTTCGTCGTCTTACCCAACGATATGCAGTATCTTTTCGAGGAGTTGAATTTCTTGTTGGTCGGCCCAAAATAGTTGCAAAGGGACTTGATAAAATCCGTTCACAAGTAATGATACATTAACGATCGGAAGGTGGTACATATGTTAAACCAGGATTACTTCTTCCGAAAATGACGTAGCTGGTTGATAAAGTATTGGCGGACAGCGTTCCTTGTATTTTAGTATCACTCAAGCGGAAGGTATTTTAAATCCCATTGATAAATTGGACCTATCCTTAGACACTATCCGCCTTGATCATTTTGATACACTAGCTTCCACTGCCAGGAACTATATGTATTTGCTTGTTACTATTGATGCGTTTAGCAAGTCTTGTTGCCTATTCCCGATCAAGGATACAACGACTGAAGAAGTACTGAGTAGGTTAGAGTCACTAAGTGCAACTTTCGGCAATCCGCAGAGATTCATGAAGCTAAGCAGGAAATCGTCAAAATTCGAAAAGAATATCGTCGTTATTCGCTAATAAGGCAGCCCACCAATGTAGGTTAAGGGATCTTGTAGCGATTAAAAAGACGCAGTTTAGCACAAACTGCAAGCTTCTCCGAAGTTTATGGATCCCTACGAAGTGATAAAGTAACTAAGTTACGACAGGTATCAGCTGAAGAAGGTATGCTACTGCTTAGGAATCACTCTTTGTACTACTAGACGTTCATATCATTTAAGTCATGGTGCAATGTCTAGTAGTAAGCTTGATCTAAAGGATAGAATAGAAAGGATAGATTAGGGGTCTGGAGGGTGCTTGAGTAGATGTATATATGAACCTTGCGTTTGAACTCTGAGATGTTATATGAGTTAGGAAGACAGTTCCTCCAGCGATTAGTTCTATTTAAAAACAAGCTTCTAAAGAGTAATGTGAGCGAAAAGCAGGGTTGCAATGTGTGGGGGTGAGCCGAGCTGGCTAGTCCTGTGTTACAGGAAAAAAGTTACCGTCTAAACGGAGGGTTCTTTATTTCAGTTGAACAGTGGCTATAATAGTAGAGATACAATTATGCCATATGAAGCCAAGATCATCACCAAAATCATAAATTAGTAGTAGTAGTAGTAGTAGTAGTTGTAGTAGTAGTATTTGTAGTAATAGTATTACTTCAAGTATAATTTTACAAGTTAGGAAAAATGTTAGAAATACAATTTTGCTAAAGTTTGATCAATGCTCTGGATTTATACAGAAACGATGACAGTTACTTTTTGTGAAGACGGAATTAGAATTGAAATGTAGAAGCACTCATCTTGGGACCTTAAACTAGTCCACTTGTTTGTTGTAGAGAAAGAAAACGAGAATACACAAAAAAGTGGAAATCATTTGAACGGGCAGACTCTGCACTCAACACGTCGCTTGCAGAACCAAGAATAAAGATTGCTGCAGTTATGGAAGGATAAAGTTACTAGTTACTAGTTACTGACACTGGTATTTGGCCACCTTAACCCCTATGCTAAAGAGGCTGGCTAGTACATGGAAGTCAAAGACATAAACTGGCGTCGTCATCAACTTAAGCAAAATTTATAGCATTAAGCAACAAAAATTACTGGATTAGAAAATTAATGACAAACATTAACAACTGTCTGTCTGTGTTGAGTCGACTGTGATTAGCGATATTCAAGTTCAATACTAGTATACCAGTGATATTCAATCGTGAAAAGAAATTTACGTGCAATATGTTTAAACAAATTGCCAACTGGTCGATCTACAGACCAAATATTTGCAAGAAGCAAATTCGTTCATTTAATTGACACAAGAGGTACGACAAGGGGTAAACATGTGAAAAAACAATGGAAAAAGAAAGTGAGAGTATAGCGGTATCTGCTATACTATTTTATGCTGTATTACTTTTATTTTGTAGTACACTTATACCCTCGACAGACTAGCTCCCTTAATCTAGATTATGACGTCAGAATGACGTAAACTCCATTTAATTTCCATTTCTTTTAGATGGTTCTGCGTCATTCTGACGTCATAATCTAGATTAAGTTTCTAGTCTGTCCCCGGTATTACTGACTGTGGTTACTGTAGTCATTCATTTTTTACTTATTTAATTTGAATTTTACTTTGTTTTGGGCTGCAAGCTTCGTAAGACGAAGTAAATTAATTTTTCATCAAATAAATTGTTTCGCCTTTTCTTAAATGGTTTTCATCAAAATCTGAAATTTCAGCATATTATACGATGCTTCACCTCTAATGGTTAAATCAATGTAGATTTGATGCCAATTATTTAAATACATAATATCTAACTTAATCTCTCTCGTTCAATAACCTCATTTCGATCCTTGAACATTAATTTCTCATGCATTAAACAAGAATTTTTCACACCTGATCCCTGAAAGGTTTTCCCTGAAACATATAATGCCATCTCCTCTATCCGTCATTATACTAACCTGTTTGCCCTTCTAAGCGCACTGGAACTAAACGTTTCTCTTATTAATTGTTTGGACAAACATAGACGCAAATGCAAACAGAAATCTCATTCGATCGCAGCAAGATCGCGTTTTCCCAGTTACCTTCAGGGCAGCTAAACAAAAATGCGTTTTCTACGGAAAGACGATTGAGCATTGAAGTCTGGCGGGATTTTTTTTATAGAACTTCAGCAGCACTAAAAGCAATTAATTAAAAAAATATTCTTTCATTGATAAACCCCCAAAAAAAGGTAAAGAAAAAAGTGGTAAAAAGTTATTGCAGCGTGTTTTTCGAATTTTAATTGATCTGCATGTCTGCGTTGGCGGGAAATTTTTTTATTTGCTTTTCAATTTGTCGAAAAGGAGTTTCCTCGTCTCGTCTCGAAATTGCGTACTGTCGGGCTAATTACTTTGAGGTATCGATTGCAGCTGCCTTACCTGTACGACATGCATAAGCACTGCACGATCGGTTCTATGTAGTTTTGTTTTCGTTTTTTATTTTTTTTTCCGTTTTGTTATTTATCTGCAATCGCGCACTTTTGGACACTCCCACCGCCATTTCTATGGGGTGATCAATTTTTAAAACAAGATCCCAATTCCCGAAGCTCATACTATATCATGAAATTAGATGTTCGATTGATGGATTCTCTTCTGGATGTTGGTCTTGGCCATAACAGATGCCGGATTGCACTGAAATGCACACGATGTTCTTTGGGTTTTTGAAAAAAATTATTACGCGCAAAAGGGTTGAAGAGAGATAAAAATTAAATTTCGACAATAAAATCGCCATAAAATATAAATGAAATGATTTAAATTTTGAAATTGCCAATCTACTGCTCCCTTTAGATGTTGGGACCCAAAAGACTATAAAATTCGCATGTCCATGTAGTAGAGACGTGCCGCCGCCGTCTCTGGTTTATGTTAATATTCAACTTTAAAGAATTGAAATTGTGGGGCCACAGAATGCATATTTATATAAAATCAAGCGATATTACCTGCACGGTCGTAAAATAAAATCCCGTCCATGACCAGACCCCAGACTAAACTTTCTTTTGCCCTTTTATGCATTGATAGTTTTGCCGAAGGGGGATAGAACGGGGTCAAGTTATGATCGCCGACTTTAACCCTTCTGATCCAGCCGCAGGAACATTCTTCATAGCCCATATACACGGCTGCTCCACCCTATATACTCTCGTATACAGTTGGCAGCTTCTCATAATCGTAAATAACAGTCGTTCCTCATCGCAGTATGCAATTTTAAGCAATTTTAAATTGTTTTGCTAATCAACGATGCAACAATGAACACGATAACAGGTGTTCGACCCTCCGCCGAGCATACCCATTATCACCAGGTACGTTTCGATCTTCTCTGATTCCATCAAATGTCTCCTTGAGGTGAGGTCTTACTTGAAACCGGGAATGACATTAGCAGTGAGCTCCATTCCGAAACAGACACCAAAAAATTATTTTCTTTGTGATTCTTTCTCTATCGTCCTGAAACGGCGATGATGGTGTAATGATGGCCCCGTGTTCAGAGTATTTACACTTAAGTCAATGTATTCCTGTGTGATCTTTAAGATCATTGTACAAAGATTGCCGACATAATACTTGGGTGCTATATTTGCATGGAATTTCGTTTGAATTTACCGAAATTGTTGTAGGTTTTTTTCCCTTCTTTTAATATTTACATTATTGTCCTTTTTCACTTTGTCTTTTTTTTGAAAGCAGTTAAACGACATTTAATAATAAACACGGCAATTTCTTTGTATTCGAGAATTTCGTTTTTTTATTGAATAAAATTGGAGTTTTTACAACCATTTAACACTTCCGTGGTAAAAAATACAAAACTGAAAGAAAGCGGCTGTCAAGCTGCAAACCTTCAGTCATATTTTTGGTATGGAAAGATGCTATCCAAAATGTTATCTTTAATGAAGTATCTCAGTTTCTATATATGTATGTATTGGCAAGAAGTTAGAGCCTCGTTAAGAAAAATACTAAGCTCGAAAAAATTTAAAACGTGAACTAACTTAACCTCAAACAAGGAATTCAGTGGATTTTTCTCATACTGATAACTAATCATTGACGAGGCACACACGGCTATTCCAGCAGCTGTTGTGAAACCAGTTTTTAAGGAGGAGTAAAAAACCAATATTTTTGTCCTGAAAACTGACATCTACGAATCGAGTTTCTTCTCACTCTTTGCATATCTTTTTTTCTCCTACACACAAATTTATATCTCCTATAAAGACAAGAAATTTACTCCTGGTGAAGGAATACCCGTGTGTGGCAGGAGCATGTTGCAAAAGCAGTTCGACATAAGTTGAAAGAATAATAGTGTACGTCATCCCAATCACAGTAGCTTTGGCAACAGCAAAATGTAAAATCGACCCGCCCTGTGGCATACTCAAATTGAAGACCTCTCGCCTATGCCTTGCAGTTAGAAATCGAGTTCTAAAAACATTAGAGTACGATAGGATAATGGCAGTCGCCTATGCAGACGGAATGGTAATCGTGATTTCCGGCAAGTTTTTCTCTACCAGTGAGATTATGGAGATGCCTTTCGGAATGGTTAGTGCGTAACCGCTCAAACCGCTGTAAACTCTCCGTTAACCTTGAAAAAACAAAACTCATGCTTTTCAACAATGGGACAAGACCGATTTCAGTCTACCTACAATGGGGCGCGCATTGTGTCTACTCTCTAAAAACGAACCAGTAACCTAATCACTGGTTTCCAGTGAAAATTCACTAGTTGAACCAGTGCTATGTCAACCAATGGGAAAACAGTGAAATTTCACTGGTTGAACCAAGGAAATTTACGTAAAAAAGAGAAAAAAGATTTTTTCTAATGCGAGTGTTGTTTTCCCCAGCGTGTCCCATCTAAGCACTGAAATGCTGCTTGCCCTCCGTGATCAAATGAGAGTCGGTTTATTGAGTAGGCTAAATAAAACCCTTTACAGTCATGAAGATAGTTGCCTATAGTCACATATATTTTTTCCCAGTGAAATTACATTTCATTGGTTGAACCAGTCAAATTTTTACTAATTAATTTTTGGAGAGAGTTTTTCCACTGGTTCAATCAGTAAACAGACCCGGATTAACTGATTTTCCAGTGAAAATTTGTTTACAGGATGAACAGTGAAATTTTCACTGGTTCATTTTTAGAGAGTATACCAATATTAGATAAATACTCTATTCCTGCGGCGCCAATCAACTATGAGTTCCCTGTTGATCGAGTTGACATGAATTGTCGATCACGAGGACAAGGTAGGAAGGAAGAGGAAGACGTAACCCAGAATACCGTCCTCAGCGAAGTTGTGAATTGAGTTAAAGGGGTTGAAAGAAGGTCATATATAAAGATTAGAAAAAACTTCAGATAACAATGCAGGGTCAAAAGCCTTGAAGATATCTAGAGCAACCAGACCAGACTCGCGATGAATGATTTTGTACAGATACCGTGATAGCCAAGGAGGCTGGGAGGTTTTGCAGCTCCCTTCTACAGGAGACATCAAAAAGAGTGTGAAACGTGGTTTATAGAGAAGACGGTGAGAGCGGGCGATGGAACGGGCCATCAATTTCAAGGAGTTTTTCGGGGATCGCTTCTACACAGGCTTCCTTCCAGTCAACTGAATCTAGTATTCAATGATCTCCATACTCTGCCTGAAATTTGAAACACCATAGGGATAGGAACCACCAAAGATTTTATTCCATTTTTTCGGGAATCAGTTTTGAGAAGAAACTTAATAGCTTTTTTAAGGAGAATTTTACTGTTATAGTGGAAGCCTTTGAAACCTTATCGCGTGTTATTAGTCCAGGCGCTGGACCATTTCCAGTGGTTTTGGCGTGATGTAACGGACTTTTTTGGTGGAATTGGTCAGAAATGGCATCCCCAACAATATCTAGGCCGTGCGCAAACATGAAAACGCCTGAAAAATTTATGGGAGCCCAAAAACCGAAAAATACACGAATTAAATTTGTTGCAGCGCCACAAAAAAGCTCCCATGTTGGTCCTGATTTTTTTACGAATGCTTTAAGACTCACTTTACAATATCCAATCATAAAATTGGTCACAAACAAGTGGATACCACTCCATGACTTCGACAAATTTTTCGTTTTTCCTAACACCAATTTTTTCAGATTTCAAACTAATATTCTGACCTTTTTCAAATTTATAAAAATTTTATTTTAAAAACACTAGACTAAGTTTACACGGGGTACAACTTGTGTTAACTCTGCAAATCCTTCACATAAACTGATGGATTTATAATTATGCAACAGTACAAAATTTTAAATTCACAGAAAGCGTTAAGATTTTTACCGCCATTGAATCCTCATCCACACATAGGTTCTTTATTGGTAACTGAGAAATTTTCATAGAAGAAAGTGTCTCATAATTCCATTCAGAAATAGGAAAAATCTCCATTTATTGAGTAGATTTATAAATTTGAAACAGAGTGTGTAAGCGGTACCTTTGTGACTGGATCGATTCTATGTTCAAAATACGCAAATTAATAAGTCTTTGAAGGGCACACGATAGTAAAAGGATGTCCGCAGAGAGGAGTTCCTGCGTTCCTGTGGTGCCTTAAGTTACTAGGTGCCCAAAACTACTTCACCTAGGGTACGTAGATGATCTTGGTGTCCAGCTTGTGCGCTAGTGTAGGATTCAGTGTCAATTCTGACAAAACTGTTCTGGTCATATTTACCAGGAAACGGATAATGACAGAATTGGCTTATCTGTCCCTTGCAACAAAGTTTTAAGCTTTCACAGCAAGCCAACATTGGGTGATATTAGATTTCCTACTCGATTGGAACCAGCACATGTACAATCTGCTGAGCAGGTCCCGCAGCCCCAGAGCTTGAAGATCCGCCCAGATTCTACTAACAAACCATGTATTACATACCCAGCACCACCAGGCCAGGCTCATGGTAACATATGGCGCTTTAATATGGAAACATAGAACCAAGCTTACTAGCTTCGCTACAAAATTAAACAAGATTCAAAGTCAATGGCCTGCTTTTTCATTTCTGGGGCATTTTGAAGTAGAGAAACGCGCTATAAAAGCTGCCCTGGGGTTGAGATCGATGATCCCCTGCGTGATGGCCCTCAGCGGGTACAGCCTACAATCGTCAGGGTGATAGAAGAGATTTTAGAAGCGGAAATGCTATCAGGACGGCAAAGATTTCAAATTTTAACCCCCCTTCCGGGAACATGCCGTCTAGGATATCACAGGGAGTGGAGTTGTGGAGTCTATCACGAGTTTTCCCTAGGATTCCAGAGGGTACACTTGTATGGAACACAGATGGATGAGCACAGAGACGCAAGGTACCGGGATTTAGGATGAAAGTCCTAGGTTTAGAAAATCTATCAGTTTGGGTGCTCTAACAACTGTCTTATAACGAAATGTGTATGCTATGTTGCCATGGATCTATGAATATTTGATAAGAGCCTAACAAACAACTCTTAATCCTATCTAACAGCCAAGCATCATTCAAAGCGACAAATTCCCGTAGGAGCAAGTCAAAATTAGTTCGGGAATATCTACGTCGCTTGATGACCTAGTACTATCAATCGGGTCACTCTGACGCTCGTCCGCAGGACATGAGGCTTCGCGGGCAATAAAACTGCAGACGACAGAGGTCTGGTGGCATCAGCCACCGGTGGAAAGGGCCCTAAACGACTGAACTCTGATGAAATACACCGAACAGTGGAGTTCCACACATGGTCTGGTGAGCTCCAAGCACTATCGTAGAGCCATCTAACAAAGCGGGAATTTCTGAGGCGCCGCCGCAAAAACTATGTCAGGACACTAGTTGTCTTCGTCACCAGAGAGTGCGAACTAAATTATCAATTAGAAAGACTGCATCTGCCGCTTGTTCATCGAGGAGGACAAGTCTGCCCTTCCCGTTCTCTATCCCCGCGATAGAAAGGAGCATGGTTTCGTTTCATGATTGAGCCAACGTGTCTAAGTGACAAACCTTTAGGCAGACTGTTAAAATCTTAAAATCTGAGATAGCACGGCTCCTTATGGTACCATAGGTCCACGTTGTGGCTACGGTACTACTTGGACCAAAAAACTCACCGAAAGAAAGAAAAAAGAAAGATTGATGAACCTGTTTCACGTCAACTGGAGAATTTAGTCCGTTATAAAATATTTTTAGATCTGCTTCTTTGAATATAATCCAAAGTTAACTCAAAATTAAAGCTAGTGACACTCACCGCTAATAGGTAGCGAGTTTTCTGCCAATCTCAGCTTGTAAAAGTGTTTTATTTCAACGCTGAAAATGTTTTATTTTGACGTCAACCATTTGATTTCCATTGTAGACATTTTTTAAACACTTTTAAGTGTTTTAAAAGTGTCGACAATGTTAATCAAATGCTTTTAAAACCTCAGATTTGCAGTGAGTTTATGTAATTAAAACGTATATATCTTATATACTTATCAACTTCTATAAAAACATAAGGGGTATTCATGAAAACCCTCGTAAACCGCGTAAACCTAGTAAACGGCGTAACTAGTGCCACATTAGTGTTAATCTGACATTAGTTACGCGGTTTACTACGTTTATGCGATTTACGAGGGTTTCATGAATGCCCCTATAGTCAATTATGGAGAAATTGTCTATGACTAGAAGTGATTATTAATTCATTTCATATTTTTGCAAACGTTAGTTTACTACCAAATTTTTGTACTTATCGAAAAATCAGGTCCTAACCAGATTGTCAATACCCAAAGGATTATTCCATTGGTCTTCGTGTTGGCATAATAACCCTTGAATAAGATTTTTTAAAACGACCAAAGAAGTTATTTTTACACAATTGGATTATCACGAGAGAATAACAATTCTGTTTTTACTACTTATAGTCTCTATTTAGACTTATTTTAACAGTAAGCCAAAAGTTATCCAGTATTCAAAGCTCGTTGGTCCCTAATTCAAAAACGTCATTGTTTAATTTGTTTAAACAAAATGTCTAGGACAATATCTTAATACATATTTATCTTACAAAAAAAACCCCATATTTCAAAATAATCCAAGCAGAAATTCCGACATGTTTCACATATATGTATATATAAAGACTCCGCGTTTATAGCCCCTGATCTACACACAAAAAAACGGTTTATTACTTAGCTGTCCAATCATCGGACCGTGCGAAGTTATAAACCCATCATCACACAATCTAGCTCTAAAATAAGAACGCTTGAAATTATCTGCGGCATTGTGGAAAGACTCCATGTAGACATCACGTACGGAATATTAAGTAGATATCTTGCTTTATCCGAGGCGATCCCACCCCATCCTGCCAGCATTGCTGGTCTTCCATTGGAAGGTATAAACTTTATATACGAACTGCCCAGGTACGGTATTGGCTGATGTTGAATGTAGCAGGAAAATCGCCCCTATTAATATTCACAGTACGTTGTTGCAGGAGGTTGAGCCCGCCTGAGCCCCCCTGGACAAACGGAGTCATATACGGGAGCTTCCATAACATGTAATAACATTTTTACTAGTTTTGGAAGATATGAACATGAACATGAAGCAGTACGGTACGATAGATGGATAAAGGTAGGTAACTCGTAACATATTCATGGCGCGCGGTTAACCGCAGTCAACTAAGAAGCCATTAAAAGGTTCGCAATTCCGCATAATACCGCGCTGCATCGGGCAACAATAACACCGGTAAACGACATTGTTGCCCAGTGGTGCTTTTCAAAGATTGCTGTTGCTATTTAAATGGGTTTTATAGACGTTTCTTGGTAAAATTTATTGTCACGTAACGCCGATTCTTGTCGTCGCTGTGCCTCAACAGAATGTGACGTGCGAAAATGCACCAGACCATACATAAAATGCTCTTAATTATAGCGAAAACTAATAAAACCCGGCATTTTATCACACCAGTCCCAGTTTCTATTGTTTGGCGAAAAATTAAATTAAAAAATTTCAAATTAACTCCGGCCATTATTCGCCGCAATTGGCAGCCTCGAGAGGCGCGCATTTCGTATAAGTTGCAGAATTAACATCGCAATGCAGGGACTAGAGGCAATGAAATGCAAACACACAACCAAATACAAATCATATTTATGGGATAATAAAACTCGTATAATTTAGATATGCTAGAATTTGTCGCCAGCAATTTCGCATTCGGATTTTAACAAACAAAATATCAGCCTCAGTGTCGTAATGGTAGCTTAACGCTTTTACGAGCGGAACTACCCAGGGTTAAGCAAGAAAATCGTGACTGCTAATGAAATTTTATCTAAATTTGAATACGAATACAAGCAGCGCGATTTCCAATCACATTCTTATTACAAAAACGGCGATTTTTTTAATTGATATTGCTTGGCTTAATCTAAAATTAATATTTTTTATAGCGCGAACTTTTAATTTTTAGAAACTAAATCAAAGCTGATCTAAATCAAAGATCTAACCATAGGTGGAACCTGGTTTGAACATATTCATAAAGTGACTTGGATCTCACCAGGTGATATCGTGCGGAATCAAATTGACCACATCTTAACTGATAGGAGACATAATTCAAGCATACAGGAATGTTAGAAATTGGCGAGGTGCAAACATAGTCTCTGATCACTTTTTAGTGGGCGCAAAAATAAAAACGACAATAATGGCCAATGAAAGAATACGCAGAAATGAAAGACTGAAATGGGACCTTAAAAATTTCCTAGCGCAGAGATCCGAGCACAACTGGCTGACGAGTTGGACAATAAATTACGAGGACTCATTCATTCATTGTTTAAGAGGGCGTCTTGGCGAGATTGCGACCTGTTTTTTGGTCTACTGTGCCAATTCCGCGGGTAAAAACCTTCCTTTTGATATACCCTCTATTCTAAAATTGTGACCAGTGATAAGTCACAAGTTTTGGCGGCTCGCGCTTACTTCTTATAAACTTATAATTTTAGGTTCTATGTCAATGTTGACAGAATTTACTTTTCATTTAGTATAGGCCTTCAGGTCGAGACTCACCAAGCAATTGTGATTGCGTTGTGACTTGTGACTGCTTTTAGAGTACGGAAGATAGCCTAAAATTCATTTGGGATTCATATCTACTTAATCTCCTTCTCGCTGTAGCCTCACGGGCGTACGGCAAGTGCTTCGCAAGCAGTAAATGTTATCAAAAGTAGTGATTTAAATTCACGCCTTTTTAAAAATCCCTGCATTGAAATGGAATCCGACCATGGGAACCTTCTCTTTCACACGGTTCGTTGATTGTTCAAAGGGAACATGCTGGAAAGATTATACGAGCTCAGGGGAGAGCTTGAGTTGTTTTTAGGCGAGAAATAAATAAATGACTTACTGGAGCAGTTTTCTGATCTAACATCCCAGATGCGTTTGGCTTATCTTGTGGATATTTTCACAACCTTATACCCCGGCTTCACCGGCCGGCCGAACGGCGCAAGTTCGAGCAAATTGGTGAACTTAACTTTAAAATAACCTCAGTTCTCATACAATTTCAACATATTCAACTGAGAATAATACAGACCTCAGTTCGCCCAACTGGACTCGAACTGAAGTTAAACGTAAAAGCTGTCTCAAAAGAGAGTAATGAACTGGAATAATGGAATGCCATTCCAGTGAGCTTTTCTATTTTATAACTACTGGGAAAAAGCAATAACAATTTCAAGCACGAACTGAAGATGAACTGAACTTTAGCCGGTGAAGCCACTTATGGCGAGGACAATAGTGCGTTCGCAACGTTAAAGGCACTCCTTTACGACAAAAAGAATGACACGATTAAGGAAAGCATAAAAGAAAACATCAAATGTCATATACAAAAATGTTGGCTGATGAATTCAATCGTTACTTCCCAGAAGATAGCAATACAGAAGTTGACCAAAAACTGATACGCAACCCTTTTGGCACTAGTGCTAGAGAAGTTGCAGAAGACATTCAAAAAGAACTTATTGAATTACAAAATGATAGAAACAGTAAGAAAGCATTTGAGTCTGATTCTTTGGAGCAGTTTTGGTGTTGAAAAGCAATTTCATACACTAAAATTCAAGATATCGCTTTGCGTTATCTTATGCTTTTCTCCCCAACGCCTAACTTATTTATGCGAACAAGGATTTTCTGCTTTACTAATAATTTAAAACAAGTCCAGGAATCGATTGAAAGTGGCTGATGAGCAAAACGATTATCCCAAGAACTTGTACAGAAAATGGAAGCTCAAAAATCTGATTGATGCAAACTGAATTATCTACCAAAAATTATATGTTTTCAATTATAACACCGTTAATTAATGTTAATTTTCGATTAAAGTTTATTTTTAGTTTGATACCGTTTATTTTTTAACCTTGTGGTCCCTGCTAGTAATAATGAAAGCAAACTGGTCCCTGGTAAAAAAAAAAGGTTGGTAACCACTGCCCTAGACAGACTAGCACCCTTAATCCGGATTATGACGTCAGAATGACGTAGACTCCATTTTATTTCCATATCTTTTATATGGGTCTACGTCATTCTGAAGTCATAATCTGGATTAAGTTTCTAGCCTGTCTCCGGTATAAGGGGCTCTGTTATTGTTTTAAGCTCCCACCTCTTGAAATCTAAAAGTTTGCTCGCTTTAGCTTTATCGATTTGAATGAATCTTTTAGGTTGACGCCCTGGGCCCTTGTCCACCTATGATCAACAGCTGGTCGACCCGATTTTTGATGACCGTTCTTACGTGGCAGCTTGCTCAGCTTGAGTTATGAGTTTGCCTCTACTCTAGCCAGGCTTTCGGCAATTTTATTACCAATGTGACCTTCGTGACTTGGAATCCACATCAGCGTAACAATGTTGTTCCTGCTGAGGTATTTCAGAGATAGGAGACAATCCAGGACAGTCTTTGATTACACCATGTGGGATTTAATGGCCAAAGCGCAGCTTGACTGAGGAACCCATAGCGGTGTTAGTAGGTGAGTAGATTATCGCTAGCAGCTTGCACTTAGGTTTTTGGGAGTGATGATTAAACGAAGGCTCAACTTCACGGAGGACTTGACGGGTACAGCGGAAAAAGGTTCCGTCATCAGCGTAGCACTGGTGAGGATGTTGCCCCAGGGCAAGACAACGCCTCCTCTTCACAAGAATGCTTAGTTCGGTCCTATTGTATGCAGTGCAAGTGTGGGAATATTCATTCCATCACTTGTTATGGAATGACTACTATTGGCGACATCTGTTCGTCGTAATCCAAGAATATAATTTATTAATTAAATAAAAAAAACATTTATTAATTAAAAAAAAAAAAAGGATTGTTTCAATAATAAACAATCAATGATGTTCCGCTCGAAAAATTTTGCTTTAAATAAACTATTCAATTATTAAATTGCAGAAAATAATAGCATTTTTTTAATAAATTTTGCGGCGGCCATCTATTAAAAAATTGCTATGAATGAACACTCCCTACTAATATGTTATTTAGCGTTAAAATATCTTGCTGTGCCTTGTACATTATATTTTTGACATTAGCTTTACAAAAGGTACGTTTTTTTTACAAAATATTAATAAAAACTAATTAGAGGCGTAGAAAAAGTATAGTCTGCAACACGTTTTGAATGGCATATTTCGCACTCGTGGACCGCCACCCTCGCCTTCGGCTCGTGTGCCAAACTTCCACTTGTGCGGAATATGCATCACTCCAAACATGGTCTCCTGGCCTTGGGCGAAAACATTTTAGGTATTGAGTTTATTTAAACCCTTGAATCACAAAAACGGAGATATGATTTCTCCCAGAGAAGATATTTTTACTACAGTTACACAAACCGCTAATATGAGTGACCATTAGTTTTGCGAGTTCTCAATATAGGGTCAAACATCTGAAAATGTGTTTTCTATCATGCTAATGGTAGACCAAATACAAAGTAATGGCGACAATTAAATTTTGATGCTAAGCTCCTAGCAATTCTGTAGAGACTACTAATGTTGCACCACCATATCGCTGCTTTACTAGCGCCTCTTTAGATCATCGTATATTCATAGAAAAGGAAAAAATAATAATACCAACAATATGTTTAGCGACAAAGCTGCGTTCTTTTTACAACCTGATCCAGATCAGATCATTTACTTTCAAGTAAACCAACAACAATAACATGATCCAGGTAAGATTTAGATCAAAATGTGTGATGAGAAAATAGCTTGTGTGCCAATCATATCAAAGATGCATCTCATTAGAAAATCCAGTGTTTTTATAGTTCTATGGTTTGCTACTTCTGTTTTCTTTAGTTTTGTGTGTAATTCTGCAAAATTTCAGATATTTATTTGGAAAAATTGTTGGCGGAATTTGCGTGATTATTGAAAGTTGCCTTTTATTCATTTTGGAAGTCAGTTAAGTATTTTTATAAATTTCTTTTAAAGCTGAATAGTATATTCTGTAACAAGTTTGGAATGATGCATATTCCGCACAAGTGGAAGTTTGGCACCCGAGCCGCAGGCGAGGGTGGCGGTCCACGAGTGCGAAATATGCCATTCAAAACGTGTTGCAGACTATACTTTTTCTACGCCTCTAATTAGTTTTTATTAATATTTTGTAAAAAAAACGTACCTTTTGTAAAGCTAATGTCAAAAATATAATGTACAAGGCACAGCAAGATATTTTAACGCTAAATAACATATTAGTAGGGAGTGTTCATTCATAGCAATTTTGTAATTTAATAATTTTTTAATAGATGGCCGCCGCAAAATTTATTAAAAAAATGCTATTATTTTCTGCAATTTAATAATTGAATAGTTTATTTAAAGCAAAATTTTTCGAGCGGAACATCATTGATTGTTTATTATTGAAACAATCCTTTTCTTTCTTTAATTAATAAATGTTTTTTTTATTTAATTATTAAATTATATTCTTGGATTACGACGAACAGATGTCGCCAATAGTAGTCATTCCATAACAAGTGATGGAATAAATATTCCACACGGGTGTGGAATGCTGCTAATTCCTTAATTAAATGTAATATCAGAATGCCTGTATCCTAACACAGGCGTAGAAAAACATTTGTTAGTAAGTTTTAGAAACTGACATAACTTGTAACAGAACACATCAAAAATCAGAACTACAACTTTGAAAAACTAAATTTCTTTCATGATCCAACTCCGTTCTTTTATGCTCGGCTAACAGCGGACAACACAAATTTTTTGTCTGAGTGCAGGCGTATCTATTTTGTATTTCTCTCACATTATTAATTAAAGAAAAAATAGCTTTACTTGAAAAAGTTTGCTTTTGTAGATGACAGAATGAAAGTCTTGATGAAAACGTTCACCTTGTTCTTGCGAACAACCACCAATGTTTTCTTAAATATTTCTTAAATATTTAAAAGCTTCAGAATCTGGACGGAAAGCTTTAACGAATTGCTTCCAGTTGTATAGCTATATCAGTTCTGATGCAGTGACATTATCGGTTATAGTTCAGAATATCAAAGCTAGTGGCGATATCTCTAGAATATTAAAGCTCTTTTTAAACTTTTAAGTCCACCCAAAACTCACCACAAAGGTTGTTGTCCAACCTTCAAGCCAAGAACAAACTAAGCTAAGCCCACATTCACACCCGAGACGAAAACTGATGACTTGACTGCGCCAGAGCCGACATAGCTATACTAACAGCACTCGTAGATCTCGTCGTTGTAGAGTCTCAAATCGTCTTCCCTCACATAAGGAGCTTAACAATACTTAATTATTTGTTCATACAAAAGCTTAAATATATGTATTGATCTTAACGGTATTGATTGGTTAACGGTACAAAAGCAAAGTTTTTAAAGAGTTAACGATGGTTTTAGTTATTTTTTGGTATAAAGGCTTAGAAAATCATCATTAAAATAGGGATTCAAAAAAAAATTTGTTTTTGTTGACCTGTGTAATCTGATCTGAATCACCTTGTAAAAAGAACCCAAACTCTATTTTGTTATTAATCTCTGTCACCCTCAAATGCTGTTAAATTTTACATTAATAGTTTCAGTTATCATTAGTGGTAGCATGTTAGAAATATCTAGCGGTATTTTCAATCGGTGTTAAATTGTCCGCTGATACTGACCACTACTAAAGTGCTTGTACATATTTTAAATGTTTATTATTTTATTTTTATTTCTTAATTTTAAAATTTTATAATGAACAGAAGAAATACCTCAATTTATTTCCAAGCACTCAGTTTAACCAAAAAATGTATTACTATTAAAATTTTACTTACTGTGTTCTTAAAGTAAATGCTGCACTTGTTATACTAGATGGAAGATGTAGTCCTTTTATTATTTCTTGCCACAATTTTTTGTTTATCACATCAACTAATCCACCTCTGGCGATAACCAAATTGTAAAGTTCATAAAGATCGAGAACTGATTTTGCCATTATTGGGAGCCGATTTATTGGAGTACCTGTGGAAAGAAAATAATGGAGTTAATTTTACAGTTTGACCTTTAATTTAAACAATATTTAAAAAATCTAAACTTCACAAAGCCAGATAAATAAAGACAGTCTAGTACAGGAGTGTAATAATTCCATCCAAATTGTTCATTTGCAAACTCTTTAAATTCAAAAATTAAATTTAGTTTATTGCGAAAAATTGGAAATGTGAATAAAGAAACATATTTTATGACAAATTTTGTAATAAGTAATAATACGATCCATTGTTTTTTTTTGATTTGAGCCAAAGTTACAAACTTAAATAATTGAAACGCACCTATATTATCAATAATCCGTGTCATACACAGTAAAACATCCAAACAAAACAAAGGAGATAATGGACAATTTGAATCTTATTAGTAACGCAAACAGGGTTGTAATTCTTCTACAATTAACTTCAGTGAACAAATAACACCTGATATATGTATAATACAGAGAAAGATTACCGACAATAATTCGGTGGTCAAATGAGAAATAATTTTACAAGTATGGTAAATACCTAATTGACAGGGCCACCATACAGTTTATGGTTACAGTCTTTTGATTTAACTGGAAGAAAAAAAAGAGGCGAGAAAAAGAAATTCTCGACAAAGTAAAGGAAATTGTAAAGGAGTAAAGGTGAAAAGGAGCACTACTATTTCGAAGAGTGCGAACCCCCGGCCGCTGGAACAGTATCTACAATGCCCCATCGAGACTGCTAGTTCATCAATTAGGAATGAGAAAATGACAACTAGATAATAACCAATATATTTTCAATTCAACCGATGAATTCAGTGGAACCAGTAAGGAGAGTCTATTGTAAATTCTATACCGTTTACAGTTGAAGAAAACGAATTGATATTATATTTCACTGCAAAATAAGGCGTTTACCCCTCACTATGATTCTAGGGTGAGTTCGATGCAACTGTCAATAGAGGGGGTATATTATTACAGATTGCTCGAAGTATAACGAGCCGGACAACTATATGGTGGATGGTCTCTCTGCCTAGAATCATCTTAATGACACTGCTGTAGGCCGACCTTTGATTCGATTCGGCTATTTATCGCAAGTTAGAAAATCCGCCACATTTCCTTCGACCAATGAAATGCCATGATAGTAGGACTTCTCCTCGTCAGTGTCACACACCACACACGTTTGAAGGATAGAAGAGAATAGGATAAGACAGGGAGGTTTGGTTATTTTTGGTTTTGTTATTGGAGCAGATGGCGATGAACCTTACTTTTGAGCTCTTGGGTTGTACAAGTTTAGAAGAACTGATTGTGGGAGATTGTTCCACAGCCAAATTGTTCTATTTATAAACGAACTTCTAGATGTTAGTGTGGGCGAAAAAGGGGATTGCAAGGTGTGAGGATCAGCCGAGTGGGCTAGTCTTGTGTCGCGGGAAAAATATTTCCGTGCAGGCAGGAGACCGACAATTTCAGTGGAACCGTCGCTACGGTAATAACAATACAACTTTGACAAGGCTGCTACATTCTTGCGGTAGCTTTAAGACTCAACGGAGATGAAAGATGTTAAGAGAAGGGTTAGCTGTTAGATACACTTTCCGCATTGAGCCAGAAGGAAGATCTGTGCAGGTTGTATAACTAATGTGACAGTACTTGGTTTTGGAGGCATTGAATTCGACATGATTCTTGTGATCCCAATCAAGAATGAATTCGATGTCCCTGCAGATAGAATTCGTTCACGATCTAAGAGACAGGGTATGGCAGTGCAAAACTGTGAAGTGAGTTGGGGCGATTGACAGCATATCATTTATGAATATTAGGAAAAGAACGGGTGGGAGAATTGATTCTTGAGGAGCATATGGGGATTCAACGCTACCCAACGCTTGTTCCTCGTTTCTCGGGCAAGGAAGATGTGGGAGGACACTTCGTGCTATATTTGACTGAACATGACGCTATATATGATGTGTTCAAAACACCTTTAAAGGGTGTTAACCATTTTCTAAAGTTCATTGTTCGACTTGATTCTGCCTTTAGCTGAATGTGCTAGTGTGACCTTTGTGATTTCTCTAAACTGTTCCTAGTTTGTTCTCTTGGGGTTTCTTTAAGGCCCTTTCGTGTTTCTCTCCAGATTTATACCCCGGCTTCACCGGCCGAACTGCGCAAGTTCGAGCCAATTGGTAAACTGAACTTTAAAATAATCTCAGTTCGTGAGCTTTTGCATTTCTGAATTCTGGCGAAAAAGCAACAACCATTTCAAGCACTGAACTGGAATTTAGCCGGTGAACCCACTTACGTGGATTGAACTTAATATTATTGGACTGAGGCCGGTGAAGCCGGGGCATTATATAGACAGTGCAAAGGGGCTTTACCTATGAGCGCTAGTCTTTCACATAAAAAATATCGAGGTGCGCAGAGATATTAAGGTATAAGACTCCCATCCCAGAGGTCAGGATTCGATTCCTTCACATTTCCACTTCTCCTGTCTTGTTATAATTCTTTTCTTTTTGTCTTCATTCTTAACAGAAATTCCATTCCTTTCTCGCTTCTGCCTTAGCCTCTTAACAAAGCGAGGTTTTATCGAACGCCGATATAAAAAAAAATATTGATTTTTTTTGATTAACTGGATATTTTTGTTAAAAATATTTTGAGTATAATTTATACTTTCTCGAAAAGCTTTGGTTTATTTGCAACTTTATAGCACACTGGAGGTAAACTTAACAATTTCGTGATATTTTCCTGTTTTATGGAAGGACATATTTGCAATAGGATTAGAAATCAATAACAAATATTTAACCACGTAAATGAATCTATGAAAGGTAAAAGCCCTCTTCCAGCGTTGCAGCATCAATTTACAAGCACAATCAACCTTGAGCCAGCGAGATTTTTAGAGCGTATAAATCTCATTTCAGTTTTTTACCTTATTACAATTTTTGCGACTATTTGGATATTAAAAATCTTTGAATCATTAAACTATCTGAAAAGGTGAACAAGGAGCATTCGCTCTAATATTAATGATGGCCATACGGGGCTTCAAAGGAAATTTTTAACTAAACAAAATCCGTATTTATTGCATTTTTTCAAAAGAATAAGAACTTCTCAGATAAATCTGAAGATCGCTTTGCCCGAGGAATCAATCAATCCAGTGATCGACACGTTGATTGAAGCAAAAAATAACACAAACAGGCACGCACATGAAATTAATGTAATCAAAATATTTTGAGTATGAGAAGCACTGAACGACGCAGAAGAACAGGAAAAAAAAAGTTTTAAATCCATGGACGTGTATTAAATGGTTTCGGCCTATCGATTCCGTACTTTGAGGTTTTTTTCTACCACTGAACACATTCGATGCTTTGAGGCACCTTGACAAGGTGCAATTACTTCGAAATGGGAAACATGCAACCCCGATTTATCGAAAAGTCGTTACAGGTCATCGGATATCGATTTCTGTAAATATTTGATTGATTCGTGATGCTCTGTCGAAAGTTTGCATTTCTCCTCCATGATCCGAAAGGAAGGTCCATTGGCTTTAGCCTAGTGGAAACGTGTTCCAAATACCACAAACATAGTCAACGATGCTTTACGTGAAAATTATTTTTTTGGTGTAGTAATCACGCCTCGGCTGCAGTTTTGAGCATCTTTGACGGCCGCTTCTTGTACGATGTTTTAATTGCTCGCGTATTTGCAATTATTCAGTCATTTTAGTTCGAAATATATCACGTCCTCATCATCTTTCATTGCGCGTTCTAGCTGCTTTCCATCTCCTCTCCATTGAAGTCAATTGACCGCCAGCCAGTACGAGCGGCGCGGCTGGGCCGAATGCGCAGATACTGGCACTGCGCACAGCGCGCGGTATTTTAAATTTCAATGCGCTCACGAGTCGAGATTCAAAGTCAAACGAGCACTTTTCATTTACATATGAATTCAATCATCTTCTTATGACACCGAAGATGTATGCTAAAAATAAATTTATGTCCCACAGCATCTCTCAAGAGTATCCGTATGTCTGCATAGATGCGTACTTTTAAATTTTTAACACGGAGTAGATGCATTAATCAGATGCCGTCTTGTGACTTTTTATCTTCGGATCATCACCATTCAGTGGGGCTTTGTAACCCTCGGCTCGGTGGGCGAGATCTTGATTGAATGGTAGTTTTTTCGTCGTTTCTAGTAGTCAATACCTTACCGAATAAAGTATTGTTATTGATTTTCTTTTATATACAATATAATAAAAAATGAAGGATTTAAGGTCGATTGGGGGTCAATTGATATTGTAGAAAATGTTTTACTTATTTTCGTTATAGTTTCAAAAAAACATTTTTATTATTATTGTTATGGATCCAAGGGAGATAATAAAATTCAAGGCTGGCATGTACTACAATAGATATATGTATGTATTTAAATAGATTGTTACTACTTCAAAATTCCATAATTGAGTTAAAATGCCTTCTAGTTACTGGAAAATTATTATATTACGCTCTTCTTATCTCCACACATTCTTTCTTCTTCTTTAAAGGTCCAGTTACACGCAATGATCTGCTTGTGCAAATTGACTGGCGCAAGAAAATTGGTGCAAATAAAATGAGTGAAAATAAACCAGTCACGCTCATCCCAAAACACCAACCTCAAGCCGAATTTCTAAGAACACATATTTTGCACAAGGCAAACTTTTTGCGCAAGCCAATTGGCACAAGCAGATCGTTGCGTGTAATCGGACCTTAACGGCTCTACAATAGGGATTCGGTCCTACCCTCTCGCAACTGATCCCTCCCCCGCCCCCAATTCTGAGCGGATGTCATCCAGTTTGGCATCCCTAAGTACTGGGCGTCCTATTCTATGCTATCCCTCCAGCGGAGGTTGGATTTCCCTCGCTGTCGCACCCCATAAATCTTACCGCAGATCTTCCCACACATTGCTTCACTTAAATTAACGCTTTACTGCTCGCATCGCAGTACTTCCCCGCAAGATAAAACTATCCCGCTCGGGTCACACCACACCCTGCAGCACTGCTGTTCGAGCACAATACAGTATAGAAATGCGTTTATAATAATAACAGTTCGACTGTAGTACAATCTTGCCCAGTCAGTATTTCCAAACTTGTGCAGCATCCTAGAGTTGAATACAAGGTTTATCGCCTTAACCACCCCCAGACGAGCCCACCCTCCCTATCCTATTCTCTTCTAGGTGATTCCTATTCTTTTCTAGGTACGTCGCTATAAGCTCACAAGAAGAAAGTACATAAAAAAAATACAATTTAAAAAAGAATTTACCGTATGATGATTTGGCATAAAATGGCGGCAATTTTATTTTTTTTTCGAAAAGTGCCAATTGTTGTAAAATTTTTTTTTTGAATTTTCAACCACGTATTTATAGCATCAAAATAAATATTTTCTCCAATTTTTATCAAAATCCGACTATTTTCCCGTTATTTATTGCATTTTTAGTTTTTTGAGGTTAGGATTCATTTTTAAAGTATTTATACCGAATCAGTTCGATAGTCGATTCATTCACGACTATTTTTCATTTTTTTTATTTTTCTATGACTAACGAAATTAAAAAAATAGCAATTCACTCAAAATGCATCAAAAATCCACATTTATGCAATTTTCTCGTGCAGCACAGGCCCGATTTTGCAGAAATTTTTTTTCGCTTTTTCTTAACATATGTAAAGAAAAAAAACAAAAAAAATCCATTTTCCCAACTACATCACTATCATATGACAATTTCCCTCTACTAGAATCATAGTTTTTGAAAAAACTGACATTTGTCGGAAAAAACGAATTCAGGCGTATCACAGTTGACGTTTGAGGAGACAAAGTGCGTTTTTAACGACTGTCAAGTGACCTTTTCAGGCGCTTGGTTTTGGTACGTGACAACACTAACAAAAATGCAGTCTGAAAAAAGTTGTTTTTTTCTATTACATATACTTATTATATTTATATATTTACATAATTTTTTCAGTGTCTATTGCGGGGGGGAGTGGGTTGATGGGTTTGTTTTGCAAACTCGGTGCGATGTAGATATTTTTTTAGCAGTTTCGTATGTCCAATGTATCGAACTTCTTCATTGAATCTGAACCTGTCTGACATAAACTGCACTTTAATATGATAGTCCAGTAAAATAGTATTTTAATCAGGAAAGTTTTGGGGTAGTTTTGATTTCTTTGGTCTTTTATGTATTTTGGGGTGCTGAATCCGAATCTGAGGTTTGCTGACAAAATTTCGTGACGGAACATTGAGAAAAATGCAAAAATATGAAAAAGTTCGGACTTTTTCGCTTGTTTTCGTTTATAACTCGGAAACTATCAACTTTTCGTCCATAACATAACATAAATGAAAGAGCACAAAATTTCCTACAAATCTGACTACCCAAGTATCTCTATCCGACTCACTGTTTTGGTTCTAGCTCTAGTTGAAAATTTCCATATTTTTCTAATAATCAAAAATAATATCAATAATAATCAAAAATAATCCAATGAAATACACTTTTTTCAATATTTATTTGTTAGGGTGGTTGATTTATACCAAATCAAGCTAAATTTTATGATAAGGGGTACTCCTAAAGGGGGTAAAACCATCCCTAAATCTACTGAAAATAAAAGCATTTGTAAAAAATTGTTTTCCAACTTTAAGCTTCAAATTCTAGTTTAAAAAAACCGAAAATTTGACTTTGATGACTCATTACTCTGGAAGTTGATTGGGTGGAACTTTGACTTTTACAGTTTTAGATAGGTGGGAGTATTCTGCGTACACTAATACCTTACTCATAAAAATAGGCCATAGGGTTACAAAAATACAGGGTGATATGTAAAACTCTAAAGAAAAAACTTCAAAACGCCATAGCGGCTAAACCGTTACGATATCCACCCCACTCCCAAAAGATTTTTTGTTCGTTCAACCAAAACCTATCAACAGCCGGCCGCTTTGTAAACTTAACGGATACACCCTGTATAATAGAGTTGTCAATTGGAAAATCGGGTTTTTGCTGGCTTAGAAAAATATGGAAATTTTCAACTAGCCCTAGAACCAAAACGGTGAGTCGGATAGAGATACTTGGGTAGTGAGATTTGTAGGAAATTTTGTGCTCTTTCATTTAGTATATAAATGTTATCGACAAAAAGTTGATAGTTTCCGAGTTATAAGCAAAAACCCGCGAAAAAGTCCGAACTTTTTCATATTTTTGCATTTTTCTCAATGTTCCGTCACGAAATTTTGTCAGCAAACCTCAGATTCGGATTCAGCACCCCAAAATACATAAAAGACCAAAGAAATCAAAACTACCCCAAAACTTTCCAACTAGGTGCTCTTTTATTCACAAATTCACTGGATTATGATTGCTTAGGACGTCTAAGGTAAAACAAGAAATGAGCAAATTTATTCTACAAAACGGCATAGAAGAGTTCCAACAAAGTGAGACAATCCGTATAGGGTGGTCGATTTTGATAATCACGGGGGTCGTATATATTTCTCAAAACAAAAATAATTTTCTTTTGCACTGTTTCAATCCTGTTGCTACTTACTATTTCGAATATAGGATCCCAGAAACGGCAAGTGTATTCACTAGTGATGAGCAAGACTCGTCTTGCAGTGGTCTTGCATCCTTCCCTGTTTTTGCCCATTTAGCAAGACCAAAGCAAAACCAAGAAAAGACAGGACAAGACAAGACTGCAAGATCAAGATAGCAGGACTTTTTGGTCATCACTAAGCGCCAAAAGTCTTGCAGTGATGAGCAATAAGTCTGCAAGAAGTCTTGCAGTCTTGTTCTTGCATAATTTCTTGCAGGCTTAGCACATTTAGCAAATCCAAGACAAGACTAAACTTTTTGATCATCACTGCCACACTTTTGGCACTTAGTGATGACCAAAAAGTCTTGCTATCTTGATCTTGCAGTCTTGTCTTGTCCAGTCTTTTCTTGGTTTGCTTTGGTCTTGCTAAATGTGCAAGACGAGACAAAACTGCAAGACTAGTTTTGCTCATCACTAGTATTCACGAATTGCGCGGCAAGTGAACACAAACAGCAAAGGGTCTTTGCCACCCAAATATTGTTGAATTCCTTAGCCCTTCTTTTTATAGAGCCTGGAATCTTGTTCGTTTTGGCAATAATATTGTCATAGTGAAAATTAAAATTCAACTTTTTGTCTAGAACAATACCTAGATCCATAATTAGATCGACATGATTCAATGCTTTGTCGTTAA
Source organism: Thereva nobilitata (assembly GCA_963855945.1). Classification (NCBI taxonomy): domain Eukaryota; kingdom Metazoa; phylum Arthropoda; class Insecta; order Diptera; family Therevidae; genus Thereva; species Thereva nobilitata. The sequence continues at coordinate 68,104,445 of OY979694.1, forward strand.
GATAATAGCACTGGGGTTGTGAGTTTTACTGCGGTTGAAGATAATTGCGTGACATTTGCGGGTGTTTAGTTGCAATTTATTTATAGTTCACCACTCTTGTAATGCATTCAGTTTAGACTGAAAGAAAGCTATGTCAAGGTCGTCTGCGTGAAATAGATGTGGGATACAGATACATAGATCGAAATGAATATATGTATTGCATAAAAGCGAACCTAGATGACTACCCTGCGGAATCGCGGAAATTACTTCGATTTCTTTTGATAAACATCCTTGAAATTTTACAACCTGTATTCTTTCGTTTAGATATGATTTTATTCCTTCAAGGGCAGAACCTAATATTCCGAATTTGAATGGTCAATACGATCAAAGACCTTGCTGAAATCAGTGTAAACAGGATCCACATAGCAGTTCATAAGGTTTAGGGTTGTCGAACGCCCCTTTCTGAAAGCATGTTGTGGTTTGTTAAGGTATGGGTCGACTAGAGGGCCCATTTTGTCAAATACAAGTTTTTCGAAGAGTTTAGGGATTGGCGATAGGATGATGGCAATGCCTCCGTAGTTCTCTACAAATTGGTGTGAGATATGATCTGTTCTACATAGTAGGGAACTTTCTTTATGACAATGATTTATAAAAAGATAATATAAAGAGGGAATAATTAATGTTCTTAGCACCATTTAAAAAACCGGGAGGCAGATTGTGGCGACCGTTACCTTTAGCGACGTCCAGCCTGTTTAAACGGGTCATTATGTCGTCTCATTGCCCCGATGCCAGAGCCGCGAGAGAAATGGTTGGGGTTAGGTGGTTGTGGCAGTTCCTTCCTACTTCTCTCTTCCCCTTCACTATCTATCGACTAGAGCTTGCTGTTCGACATTGCACTCTATACGAAGAAAATAGATTGTCGACAGTACAAAGGCATTTCCCTGAGATCTAGTCTTCCACATAAAAAAAAATTGTCAGGAATAGATTGTTTATAAGAACTGATTCAATAGTATTCAAAGTCAAGTAAAGTATTGGTGACTAAACTACAATCACTATAAAAGCCGGTTGCATTCCTGATATCAATTAAAAAAGAATGTATATAAGCTTAAATAACTGTTACTGGCTGAGCTGATATAATCGAATTGCTTCATGTAGCCCCTCACGTTGTAGTAACATGAGACACTTTCATAATTGTTCAAAAAAAAGACAATCATTTTGGCTTTATAAAGGGTGAAATCCAATACTTCTTGAATGACACATCGAACGACATTTTTACCTTTAAAGAAAATATTGTAAATTATATAAAAATTCAATTCAAAACTTTTATTTTTTGTTTTTAATTTATTTTTTTATTTGTTTATCTAAAACACGTGCACGGTTCTTGGTAGATCTGTACTTTTGCCTCTTATCTCTTGTATTCCTCTCGATATTGGGCGGATCTCGTCCTGTACTTGACTAACAAATTTCTCAATTCTGTTTCTTAACCTGTAGCAAAATACATATCATTTTTGATGTTCTTGATTCTAGCATACGATTTGCGTCCTAATCCCCTCACTTTTAAGCCTTAACAAAACATATGACATATGTTTCTTCTTCTTCCAATAATTGGTCGAGTTCGTGGCTGTATACCACTCAATAAACTGAATTTTATTTAGGACTCGCAAAGTGTGTAGGTGTCTCAAAGGACTTTATGCCAATAAATTCACTGACGCTGACAATATACTCCGTATGGTCCTAAAAACATGCCACGCCTTTTTCTAAAACTTCTTCAGCAACTCCTTGCCATATTTTCCCTGAATTTATCTAATAAATTTAATATAGAGGTGGCCAACTTTAGTATGCATAAGATCTACTTTTTATCACAAAAATGTGTCGCGATCGACTTGATGTCATAACCGTAGTCTAAGTAGGGGAAGAGGTGGGAAACACATATGGGGCGACAGCCAGCGTCAACTTAAATGGAGCCTAAAAGACAAAGACGGCTCACTAATTTTTGACGTCGACGCATCAGATAACGCCATCCAGGTGGCTGCTCAGACTTGTATTAATAGAGCTCCAAATATCTCAAACATTGTTATTTTATCGGACAGTCAAGTTGCTCTGTTGGCCATTAAATCTCACAGGGTGTCATCAAAGACTGTCCTGGATTGTCTCCTATCTCTGCAATCCCGCAGCAGGAACAACAATGTTACGCTAATGTGGATTCCGGGCCACGAAGCTCACATTGGTAATGAAATTGCCGACAGCTTGGCTAGAGTAGGGACAAATTCATCACTTGTCGGTCCGGAACCTTTCTGCAGCTTTGCAAGCTGCTAAGTAAGAACAGCCAACAATAATTGTTTCGACCGTTTCTTCATAGCTATACAAGGACCCAGGGCGCTGGTCAAGCTAAAAGATTCATTCAAATTGAAAAAGCTAAAGCAGGCAAACTTTTAAATTTCAAGAGTTGGGAGACGATAATTTAGTATATTTACGGACCACAAACCGTTTACCTTCGCTTTTAAAGAAAAACCCGAAAAGGCCTTGCCTCGTCAGCTTCGAGAGCTCATCGGCCAATTCTCAGCGGACATACGGTAAGGAAAGTCGAACATCAGCAGATCTATTATCCAGAATTGAGTAAATAAATGTAACAACAGAGACAATAGCTTTTAAGAAATTTTCAGAGGCCCAGTCAATTGACGACGAATTAGGGGATTTGTTACCAGACCAAAAAAGAAGCTCGTCCTTGTTGCTCAAGGAGTTGGCTATTCCCAATAGCTCTTGGAAAGTCCACTGCGACATAATTCAAGACAAAATTCGACCTTACGTTCCTGAATCACTTCGAAAATTAGTTATCAAAAAACTAGACTGTGCGGCTTATCCAGGGGTACAGACGGGCGACTACAGAACTCTAAAGGCAACGACCATGTCCTACAAAACAAAAGACAGGTACGCAGTCTTGCCATTAATACTGTTAGGATAACACCAATTAAGCCAGACATACTAACAACCGCTGCAGAATTGAATCTTGGAACATCATTGCGCTTGACGAAGAATTCTCGTTGACAAGTAGGAAAATGTCAACACATATGTGAATTTGTAAAGAAATTCAAAAAAGGGTTAACGAAGCGTTTTCATCGAGAAGGATCCAAAAAACGATAAAGAGAGAGAGAGATGATAAAGTCAGAGTAATTTTGGACCCACCACACGAAGGTCCGTTCGAGGTGTTGGAGAGGAATCCAAAGTATTTTGTATTACGGATAAAAGGAAAGAATACCAGTTCAGAAGGAAAAACAAATAAGTAAACCACAAAGAAACCGACCTTTGCAAAGGGGAGCGTCACAAAGCATGCAACATAAAAGCAGATGAATAGCGGAAGAGAAATCACTATTTCTCTGCGAAATCGCTGTCGCTAGAGGGGAGTATGTGGCGCCAGCCAGCGTCAGTGTAAATGGAGCTTAAATAGCAAAGTAACTCTATGCCATGACTATTAGATTTCAGTCTTCAAAAGTAGTGCGTAGGAAGCTCTCAGTTCCGCGGTACGTGTCTAAAAAATTAATGTAAAGTCTATCGACTAGTCAGTCATTCACGTTACAATTGTAACACGTTAAATGAAGACATCGCGAGAGATGATTTTTGGCACCCCTGGCTCTTTCTATATGTTTTGATATGCAAACTCTGAAGTTAGCTGCACTCACAAGAAAGGGCGCGTCTTCATCAAAAACACATTAGGGCACGTTTTCGTATAGTTTTTAATCAACCTGAAATTTCGGTTAGTTTTGTTCGTTTTGTTAATTTTGTTTTTGTTTTTTTAGGAGTCGAAATTTTTTTCAGCCATTTTTAATTCTGTGACCGCCCCAAAAAAAAATTCTAGATCCGCGCCTGGCTGTGTTCCTTTTCTACTTTTAAGTACTCCGGAGTAAAAAATTAAAAGGAACGCAAACTTTGTCGATTTGAGTGAAACCTATCTAATTCTCTGTGAGACCAGGAAGTAAATGCGAGTATAAAATAGCAGAAAAGGAACACGGCTAGTATTGATTTAGTTATAAAGAACTGGATTTGGAATTTTCTTTCTTGCCGATGGCTCCCGCCAAATATAAACGCCACACAATTGTTGCCTATATTCAATACTTCACGTTTTTTCTATAACTTCGATAATTGAGCTTGAAAGACCCTGCTTTCATAACTGGAGCATAACTCAACATAACAGGTACATTAAAGTCATTCTCGATTGCGTTGAATTCAACGCATCGAAAACTAGTTATTATATCATCTCGAATAAAACCTGCACTATCCTTCGTCCAGTCTTAATAGGCTGACCCTTCTCTTAATATCCTAGCCATAACAATAATCAAGGATCTGCATTGGAATTACAACCAAATTCCAAATTGACAAACATGCAACCCTTGTTCCTGAGAATTCTTGGGAGATGCAAATTCCTTTTTCTATTGTCGGTCTTGCCATAATCTACAGGTGCTACATTTGATGTCGCCACCTAAAATTCAACTCGTGTATCTAAGCCGTACCTGCCAAAACTGCTTTAATGTGATGCGGCATCTTCTTCTAAATTGACTTATTGAGCTACTCCAGGAATGTATAACTTTAAAAAAAAATAAGGTATCACCATGCGGGTGCTATTTTTTCCCAGCGGGAAATGGAGAGCTCCAATAGCGCTGTTTGAGCAGTCCTTAAAAAGCTTACAGCGCTCCCGTTACGCTCCAGTTCCATATACTTTTTAACATTGCATGTCATTGCAAGGGAGCATACGTTTTTATGCTCCTTCAAAAGCGTTCTAGGAGCATTATAAAAAAGCTTTTTAATAAAGAATTTTCATGGACGCCTGTGGATATGTGATCCGGGTATCAAAAAGCTTTTATTTTGTTTATCTTTTGTAATTGCCTTTTACTTTCCAAGCGCGAGTGTGATTTTACCAAAGCAGGCCCCCAACTAAATTCTAACCACTTTTAAATCTGCTTGTCTTTCGTATCGAACGAGAGCCGGTCCATTGAGTATGCCAATGCCACCCTTTATTGGTCATCAAGATAACGGCTCATTTTCTTCGTTCTATAAAATTTATGAAAGCTCCGCTAATGCTCGCTCGGGAGCATATTTAACAGCGCTCAAAGTAAGCTCCTCTGAACAGCGCTCCCAATTTTTCCCACTGGGTTTTTTTATAAACAGAACAATTGGATTGTGGACCAGCCTTCTACAGTAGGCATTCCCAAACACATACAAAATATAATAATTCATCGTAGGATAGGTTTAGGGCTAGGAGGGTTGGAGAGTGTGTTCAAGAGGGTGGCGAATAACCCGACGCTAGAGCTCTTGGATGTTGTAGCAGTTCGGTAATACTGACGACGACAGATTGTTCCACAGTCGATTTGTTCTATTGCCCTGCAACTTCTATGTTTATGCTATAAAATCATAAATTCCTCTGTTTCCTCATAACTTGCGGTTTGTCTGGTTCCTCTTCGTGCTCGTCGACTTATGCCATTTTGTATTCTTCGACACCGTTCCCTGCTAGTTGGTCGTTCCTTCTTTGTACATACTGCAAGATTGTCGAATGGCATCCTTTTCCACTTGCAAGGTGCCAACTCGCTCGCCGCTTTCAGGAGAGGAGCTATTGCGTACTTTGTAACACAGAACGCATGTAATTATATAAATTGCTTGCTGCGCATCCTCCTTAGCATGCATCTTCTTGAAACAGAGAACCGGCTGGTAATTGGTAAATTTTGTACATTAGTAAAACTTGAAATTCATTAGCATTTAACTGCACTTCCATTCAATTCAACTAATGTATTGTCATACTGACATCTGTCAGTGGCGTAGCGTAGTAGGGGCGGCAGGTGCGGCCCACCCGGGCGGCACCTTTAGGGGGCTGCGAAATTTCACAATAAATAATAATAATATCTTGTAAATATTATTTTTGTCGCACCTACGATTCGGACCGATCGAAATGAGCACGGAATTTTTTATTATTTATACTATGACGAAATCGGGGAGTCCCCTTTCTTAAATTGAATGTATAATAATGCCATCTTGCTCAATGTAGCGACTGGCAACACCGTCTGTAGTGACTCGCAGGGATTCCCCGCATTTTATTTTGTGCTTGGATTGTTTATGACTAATATTCAACGAGAATGACTTCTATCATATAAAGAATAGTGTTCAATATTGTACGAGGGTCGTCTCAAAATTAAGTTTCACTATTTTTTTAAATCCGTGTCGTTGGGGGGAAAAGTCTGGGAGTATCAGGGAATTTGCGTCTGGGTGTAGTGGCAGCACTGTAAAATTTCTATGCGCGTGCGCCGATCGATCCGACAGTCAGGCTTCAGCCACTATGCAGACTCCACTCGCTCCTACCGCCAAAACAACAAAAAAGGTGAAAGTTGTGGAATCCGGAATCCGGAAAATGGCAAACGTTCTTTTGAGACTCCAAAAGGGTGTTGTTGATCAATTACCTGCCCCGAGGGACCACGATCACAGCTGCACGCTTTTGTGGGGTGTTGCAACAACTCAGAAAGGCGATTTAAAACCCAAGGGAAGGGAATTGACAAAAAACCGTCCTATCGCTCTGCTGAATCCAGAAAAAAAATTTCATAACAAAAAAGGGCTTGACCGATTCTTATGAAATTTTTTTTAGAGCATGTTTTCGTTAATACACTCCAATCAGCACCTCAACGAATTCGGTATCATATTTGGTACTCGCGATATTGGGCGGTACAAAAATCGCAAACTTCGTTCAAACAAAAACATGACCGAATTTTATGAAAATCTTTTCAGATTGTAACTTCGGTAATACGCTACGACCGGCACCTCAACGAAGTCGGTATCATTGTTGGTTTGCGCGAAATCGTGCAGGTACAAAAATCACTTACTCTGTTTAAACATAAAAACAACTCGACCGAATTTTATGAAAATCTTTTCAGATCATATATATTTCAGTTAATACACTTCGATCGGAACCTCAACGAAGTCGATATCTTTTTTGGTTCGAGCAAGATCGTCCAGGAAAAAATTACGTACGCACACACACGCATACTTCTCAAATTTTTGCTTAAAATGCTATTGGGACCTTGAAAAATGAAAATAAGTTGAAAATTACGATTTTCGGACCGATTACAATAACTTCCCTATAAACTGGGAAGTTAATAAGAGGGCGGCAAAATTTTCTTCTGCCCCGGGCGGCTGACACCCAAGTTACGCCACTGACATCTGTATCAGCTGTACAATTTGGTTTAACATTAACATTGCCGTAAAAATATGTAAAATAACAAAGAAAATAAAATAAAAAAAAAATCTGATTTTTCATAGAAGAACACAGTGTAATAGATTGGTGGTAAGTTCAAAACGTCAGAAATAGCAATACTAACTCAGTTTCGAAATTAAAATCATGAAATTACTTCGGTGAAAATAGCCTATAATTTCGTCACGTGGATGCATACGCTGAAGCTTGTACTATGAAATAAAAAAATGATCCTGCGAAATATTGTTTTCAATTGGACCAAGCTTGAAAGCAGCTGCCAAAATTGGCCAATTGGAAAGCAGTCGTCTTTCACATGGCAGAACTAGGTTACACGTGGCCACGTGTGTCTGGGAAAAATTAAGAGAGTTTAGTGGGGAAGTTTTTAGCAATGAACAGACATCGTTTTTTTTATTTCAGATGATTTATTGTGCTTTGGAAGTAAATAGTCCTTTTGCACTAATCACATCAACCCCTTGCATTCATGCAATAAATTTGGACTTTAGTTATACTTCAATTCTTAGGGATATTCCAAAAACAATGCTGAGTTCAAGAATATGATTTAATATCTCAATGGCGAGTTTGTTAAAATGTTATTCAAAATTTCCTCCAAAGTGACTAGAGTTCGTGTTCATTATTCTATTTCATACTCAATTACGACGTGTTCTCTATATTGAAATAAAAATATCATCAGTTTAGGAATAAAATATTCCAAAATAATAACCAGTTTCCTACTCCTATTAAGCTCTAAATAATACCGCACGAAAACCTCTCTACTAACGTCTTCTCCTGCTAGATCCAGATTCAACACCATAATTATTTTATGATAGCCTCAAAACTCATTCAAAAACATTCGCTTTTAATGTTAATTTATTTAAGAATTATTTTTGTATTTGAATATGTGAAAACCATACAGTAGAAACGCACTCATGCATCTGCCATAACACAGCAGCTACACATATACACAGTCTGCTTTTAATGATATAATCAACCGGAGACGAGGCGTAAATTGAAATACACTTTGTAAGGCGCGAGTGATTAAAATTCAACTAAATTGAAGCTCCTCCGTACCGTCCAAAACAAACATGTGTTCATCATCGAATGTCACTCAAATTTTACAGAAATAACTCACAATTGACATCAGGCCTAGACGTAGCGGAAAGAAGGACCTGAATGATGATTATCTGCCAAAAATAACCACGTGAGCCTGCGCGCTTAGATTAATGAATCGATGAGACATTTGCTTGTTTAATAGAACTGCATTAGATTGTAGCTGACTGTCTTTTATGTTTCGAAATAATTCGAATTTTACTACAGCAGCAACAACAACAAAAAAAAAACATAGGAGTGGTGGGGAGAGGTATATATATACGAATGGAGGACTATCTCCGGCTAAACGACATCAGGCAGACTTTCTTTTGTGATTTCATCTAATCAATCAACTTCCTTGTCAGACAGGGGAATCATTTACAAAAATAAATAATGTGCGTTTATTTGAAACTGTTTTTAAGTTTTTTGGGGGAATCAAAGAGAAAAAAAGAATATACCAAAGTGAAATTATTTAGTATTAAAATATAGTCAAGGCTCTTTGAAAATGCAATTGATGTTTTCTTTGAAAATGATCACATAATATTTCTGTAGAAAATTTAATTTTCGATATTTTGCCAAGGCTTCATTTACAAGCAGACATCAAAAAGAAAATTGGAAAACTACGGTCAGCTGAAGGGTACCCCCGAAATATTGACAATTCCTGTCAAAGTGTTTATACGCCATAGATATGTCTATATCCTCGAGAATGATAAGCCATTTCGCCCCATCTAATAATAAGGCATCACGTCGGTTTAACCGGTTAATAATAGGGCACCACAGTTCGGCTTAGTTAGGGTCTTCAGCTAGCGAACGGTACACTTCCTTGTTCACCTGGTAGTCTGGCACTGTCGGAGTCACAGCCTTGAGGGATTCCGTTGTTTCAAGAGGCATAACACTCCGACGAGACTATCTCTCGCAAACCCCGGCTCGGCCTCAGACGGCTGTGTATAACAAATGAACTCATACAACATACAGGAGTTCAAATCCGAGGTTCACCGCCTCCTCCTCTTGCATCGCCCAGACTACTCTTAACTTATCCTATCGTTTTTTTATTCTTCGAGCTAAGCTTACTATTAGACATTGCATCATCACATGAATCACATGACGGACTGGTATACAGGATGGCACCAACAGGAATATACGTGTTTTGTGAGTGCTTATCATATTTTTGTAACACATCCACATAAACCGCGATTTCGAAGTAGGTCGCGTTCGTCTCGTGTGTCAAACACTCATCGAGTAGCCCACTTCTCGCACTTGTCACACAATATAATACTTATATTTTGGTGGTTTTTAATCGTTTATTTTGCAAAAACGGAAAGAATCTAGCAAAATATAGATTTATTTGATCGGTTACTGCGAGTGTATTCATTATTTTTTGATTCCAGAATTTCAAAACGCCCCGTTCGATGAAAGATATCATCGGAGATTGAAGATATCATCGAGAGTTTCGAGCGATAACGAAAATACCGTTCAGTCTGTCAACATACTCCCACCTGGGAAAGCTGTCAACCGGCTATTTGTTCTTTCTCATCCCTTACTGTGGGCAATTCGATGAATACAACACAGAGGTTGGTCTTCGAGCTAATGTCGAGCGCTTTCAGTAATGCAGGTTGCGTTTGCAATCGACTTGTTCCGCAACACACTTCCATTGCTGAATAAGTCAATTGCGCACGCAACCTGCATTACTGAAAGTGCCTATCCTTCTCCGTTTACTCAGCAACGTCGAGTACCCATGTTTCAGGTAGTATTTTCCGACAATTTCTTCACATCTTCTGTGTTTGCTATCCGCTGGAACTATTCTCTATAATCGTTTACCTTCCGGAAAAAATTTCGACAGAACAAGGCAAATTTGTCAACGTCGATCAGCTTGCTTTGCTTTGTAGCTGTCACAAAGGGATGAGCGGCGTTGATCTCCACGTCAACGCCATTCAAAATTATCGAGCCAAATACACGGAAAGACATGATACTAGCTATTTTGGCTAAATACCCTGAATTCTTCTATTGCGAACACTTGAAAACTGCATTGTTTAGTTGAGAAATATAAAAACGAGTAGCAAACGTTAATATTAAATGGAAGACCTCGGGCTACCCAACGACAATGACGAATGGTAGAATACGCTCCTCGTGCCGCCATGTCATTTGTAGCATATTCGCTGATAGGTTTGGTGAAACTTATAACCCCATGTCTAGTGCAACAGACGATCTAACTAATTCGCACACACACCTCCCTAATAAATGGTATGTCCCTTTCTGTCGACGAGATCATGGCGGGTCGAAATAATCTTGACATCAAAAAAAGTAATGGTCCAGACAATCTCGTTCCTATTTTCTTTCAGTGCTGCTGAAAACATATCATATTTCCTCTTTATCTTATCTTCAACAAATCCTAGTTTCCTACGCTATGGAAGAAATCCTACCAAACGCCAATCTATAAATCCGGTGATAAGGACTCGCACTCGGTGGACAACTATATTGGGATTGCCTTTTTATCATCAATTCCTAAGCTTTTCGAAAAACTTGTTTCTGACAGAATTGCCCCTCTTATCGACTCATACCTAAACGAGCAACATCACGGTTTCCGGAAAGGGCGTTCAACAACTTGTAACCTTATGTTCCTTATTGCTATGCGGTATGGAGGGCGGCCATCAATTGGATGCTGTGTACACTAATTTCAGCAAGGCCTTTGATCGAGCAGACCACGACATTTTAGTTGCAAAATTATTAAAATTTGGAATTACCAGATTCTGTGGTTCTGTCCTGGAATAGTTAAAATCATATCTGAACGGAAGAGCACAGGTTATCAGATGCCAAAGATTTCTTTCTAATGAAATCGAAATAACCTCTGACCTCTAATATTTTCATCTCCAATCTATCGTAAAAATTATTGAATATTACACATCTCTTCTACGCCGATGATCTCAAAATTTATAGACCCAAACTGATGTTTCCTTCATGCAGACGAAACTCATTGCCTTACAAGACTGGCTATCCACGAACAAAGTGCAACTTAACACCAGCAAATGTCATGCCCTCTTCCGTGGAAAAAACACAGAAGCAGTAGATACTATTATCACAACAGCATGATGTTGAATCAGGTTGATCATATCGTAGATCTAGGCGTAGCCACGGAAAAAAATTTCAATCTGCACTACGATAATATTACTGCCAGAGCCAACAAACTTCTTGGTTTCGAAAACAGGAGATCCAAAGAATTCGGTAATGTATGGGTCACAACTTCCTGGAATATGGATGTCCTACCTGGGACCGTATATTTTAAGTAAGCAGCAGCAAGATTGAATCTGTTCAGAAGAGAGTTCTCCTTTTTGCCGTGAGAAATGTACACGACCCGCATGACTACGAAAGCCTACCGCACTACTTGGACAGGCTCAAAGTGCACGAGCAGGAGAAAACTGCTCATATCTTGCGTTGCATTTGACGTCATAAGTGGAAAATTTAAAGTGCAGTTTTTGTCGGACAAAATCAAATTCAATGATGAAGTCCGACACACACGACACACTAAATTACTCAAGGGAATACCTACATCGCACCGATTACGATAGGAACGAGCCCGTCAACAGATGGTATTTAATAGTCATAGCTTCTGCTTCTACCCTTCACCCAGCAAAGCATCCTATAAGAAAGTCCTCAGATCCCTACTAACATAACTCCCACCTCTCTTGACAATAGCAGCTAAGTTTTCAGTAGTTGCAATTAATTTATAGTTGTTAATCAATTAGTTTATAATAACGGCTGTTGTACTACTATGTTTTTAAATTTAAGTGTGCTTTGTTTGGCTAAATAAATAAATGAGTAAATGTAAGTTTTGTCCGCGCCGAATCTCTTTTGTTGACGAATGATAAAGAACGAATGGAAGTGGATGATGATCTGGAATTTCAAACACCACTCAATTTCCGCAACCGTGGTTGGTGAACACATCAAAGTCCGTCAGCCGGAAGGTAAATATCGTCGATGATGATGCCAGATGAAAGGCTGTGGCAAACCAACAATTTGGATGTGCGATAAATGAGGCAAGCATATGCACTCGCATTGTTTTAAAGTTTTCCATGAAAAATTATTTTTTTTATTTTCCCAAGTAAAAATGTAACTCGCCCGCCACTAGCATACACCAGGCACGCACTAGCCTGCACGGCGCCCGCAATTAACACGTATAGCGAACAAACGCGCATGGACAAAAGAGTTGCAAATTTTGTTCACTTGTTAAGAGTGACCTGACCTTAAGAAATAACACAAAAAAGCCACCCCTAACTCACCCCCTAGAAAAGATTATTTGTGAAAAAATAGTTAGAGGCTTTAGAGCCAGCTGCAAATTTGGTGAATTAGAGGTAATCAGTAAAAATTTCCATTTCAGCGAAAATACCATAAGTCTACGTTTTCGTTAACATATCAAAGGGAAACCCCATAAATATGGTATCAAAGTACACAAATTATGTTTACCAAGCGGTTACACCTTACGATTTAGATATTTATGCCGAAAAAAGAATAAACGCTTCAAACAAATGGGCATGGATATGATGTTGTCTCAAAATTGATGAATGGCTTGTTATTTGAACAACATGTTTGGTATACAGATAGTTTCAACGATGCAAAAAAAGGAATTGATTTGTCTGATCAAATGGTATCATATTATAGTAGTCTAAGAAAAACTATAAAATGGTACAAAAAAAAATTGTAATACAACTACTTTGCGGTACAGCAGTTGTCAATGCATATTATATACACAAGCAATGGGGTACTCGAAATATGAGTATATTAAAATTTAGAAAATTAATTAATAACAAATTATTAGCAGATGAAGAGATACTACAAACACAAAATTAGTAAGGACAGGAAACATTTTATACAGGGTGTATTGCATAAAGTTACAAAACGGCCGGCCCCGACTAGAAATCTTAGTGGGGCACTTTTTATGTCCGGTGAAACCTGATTAATTGAATGATAAGCAATTCAAACAAATCATAGTTAAAAACTGACTCGTAAACCGCATCCAAGCAAACTCCGGCGTGAGAAAAATACCCCATGACCGCATGCTCCGTTTTGTATGAAAGTTCCAGTGACAACTCACAATAATTAACAACTTAATCAGGAGCTGAACTTTCCAATATTTCCAAGAAATTGTATCGAACGTACATCGATCCGAAACAAAAAAAAACTTCATCCAGTGCTTCAAGGAACCACAAAGGTTGCGAGTAGGGTTTTTAATTATGAAACAACTCAAAGTCTAACCTATTTCTTTTCAGAACAAAATGCGCAAGCGTAAATGCACGTATAAGAGCCGGTTTAGACGGTGCGCTCCAGCGCATGTGCCTCACGAACTTTGTGGATAAAGGGAGAAGTGGGGTGGTACCCCTCTTCATTCCCACTCCTCCCTTCATCTCAAAACCTTCGTGAGGCACACGCGCTGAAGCGCACCGTCTAAAACAGCTCTAACAGGGAATTGCAAAACAAATATCCTATGTTAAAAAGAGGAAAATATGACTAGGAAGTTCTATGCTTAATTTGTTCTACAAACATTTCCATTGCAAATAAGGATGTTACCGATATTAATGACAAAACTAGGTGGACAAGCCAAGCTCTTTTTTGTTCGATCATCATGCTCTACTTTGGCAAAACTATACCTAGCTCAGAAGAAGATCTTATTCAAGCAGCCGAAGGTGCACTGGCTAACCAATTTTTTTGGATTTTAGTAATTCTCTTAACCAATTAACGTTTTCGGAGTCAAATCGACTCGAACATGACATGTTATCGCACAAAAGCTCCGGCTATTGTAAAGAACTTGTTGAGACATTTAACCATTGCCGAATTGAAATGTTATCTAATAGATGTTGAATTGATAAGTGTATCTACCGATGCTAGAAATCACGTGAGTTAGAAATCCCCGTCATCATTAAATATTTTGGTAAACAAAATAACGGCATCACATTAAAGGAGTATCCACACATATCAGGGCCGTGCCCGGGACGTCACAGGGCCGTGTTCTGTCAATGTTTGAACGAGCCCGTGACCGGACACGGACATGGGTGAACGAGTAAAAGAGTATCCACACATATTAGTGCTCCGTCAGGGCTTACATTTTATATGAACTCGTTTACACATGCCCGTGTCTGGGCCGGAGTAAAAATCTAACGTCCCGGGCACGTCCCTGATGTGTGTGGATACTAAAATGAGAAGTCGGAAACAGTCGCTTAGATTATTCTAAAACAACTTGAGCATGGCGACAATTGCAACACAAACTTCGCTGGGAACAACAGACTAGGGACAAATAATGTCTTCCGTAAGCCGAATTGTAAACTTAATCTAAATATTGGCATAGGATGTTCTTTCAATACTGTGCATCATGGATGCGAGCTACTTCCTATTTTTTGTAATAAGATCAGGCATAACCCTTTGTAGTACTTACTAGTCCGTCACATCGTTTAAGTCATGGTGCAATGTCAAGTAGTAAGCTTGATTTGAAGGATAAATCTAAGAAAGGATAGGTTAGGGGTTTAGAGGGTGCTTGAGTAGATGTTGATGAACCTTCTATTCAAGGCGGGGCCGAATATAGGACTTGTAGATTATAGCCGGGCAGCTGGCTGGAGGAAGACTTGCGTCTCTTGAGGAATCCCAGGCATTGATATGCTTGTTTGGTTATTTGGAATATGTGATTATCCTATTGACATAGAGACGATGATATTGAAAATAACTTTTTTTCAATTTGTACCGTTCGAACAGAAGCTCTCAAGGAATTCTGCGCAGCCAGTGAATAATGCTTTAAAAAAAAAAATTCAAGGGTGTCCGGGGAAAAAACTCAATTTCACCAAAATGTCCGGGGTTTTCGAAAATTTTGTCCGGCGTTGGATATTTAGGTGATGGCAGCCCTAGATTTTCCTAATGTGGGCCTAATGTTTTAATTTCTGGGGTTGCCTACGTTAGGTTATCCTAATAGATACCGCATAAGACCCTAATATCTAAAAAAGACGAAAATATGTACATATATTAGGGGTACTCATGTTGTGTGTTATTTTTGTTATTCATGTTATTTATGTTAGATTGAAAAACAAATTTAACAAATCGAGAAACATTAACAAATTTTAGATTTTCACAAATAACATGCCTACTCATATGTTATTCTATAAAATCGAAACAAATGTCATTTATTAAGAAAAGTTGGAAAAAATATATGTGACTCATATTCTAGGCAATATTATCTTGATGACCATAAAGGGTTCCATTTAGCATATTCAATAGACCGGCTCTCGTTTGATCACGGTGGTTAAGCAGCATTGGACGTTGTTAATACTTATTGGGGGAACTGCTTGGGAGAACGTCACTCGCGTTAACTTTTTTCTACTTTTTACGTGAATTTCACTGACTCAAACCAGCAAAATTTCGCTGTTTCCCATGGGTTGACTGGTAAACTGGAAAACAATGAATAGTTACTAATTCGTTTTTAGAAAGTAGTTAGGTTTGCCAAACGTGGACTTGGTAATCCTAATTGGGCCCAAGTTAGGCAAAACGTTACATTTTATATTTGGTCCCAACGCGGATTCCACACGTGGCCCTTGTGTGAAATTTAGGGGAACCCCATGAGGCCCAAAAAAAATTTGTAGTCGGGGCTGTGGATAGGTTTTGAATAGGCGGACAAAAAATCATATGGGAGGGGTGTTGGGGAAATCGTGAAGGGGGGGGGGCGTATGAATAATGTCTGGACAATTTTTATCCTACGACTTTTATTTCTGGAGTTTTAAGCAATTTTAATGCTAAAATTTGGTTTATCAGCACATGCATTTTCTCCTTTCGACATTGGGCATCTTCTTTTGATATTTTAGAATTTTTATTCTTTTTAAATCACCAAGAGTTTACAATATTTTTCAAATTATTTCTTCTGAAATTTCATTGGTGAATCGGACATACCTTGATGAAAAAATACTTATGCAAACAAGTACCAGATATTTGATAACTTTGCTGCTGCAGACTCGAATATCTCCTACGTGTTAAGCAATCTTTAATTTTAAAAATATAAACAATTCACCCTTTACAGATTTAGATTTTATACTCGTTTCCATTTGAGAAATCAAGTAACACGAGATCTAATATTATTTAATGACAAACAAACCCAATCGAAAATATTCTCCAATGACTTTATTTTCACCACTAAAACCAAAAAAAAAAATTATCGCCGAGGCACCAACGTCGTAAGCCAAGTTTAATGGATTAAATCAAGCAACAACAAAAAAATTGTTGAAATAAAATGAAATAATCGATAAATTATCCAGGATAAATTTCACTATAGGCACGTACAGAAAGAAGTACAGAAATGAAGCCTGTCTTGTAGCTTGTGTGAAATTTGAGATTTTGTTATAATTTTCTTAGCGACCGCGCCGTTTTCTTGCTGGCACAACACTTTTATAGGCATATAAGACGTTGTTTGTTTTGGTTTGAGGAATATGACTTGTTGAGGGAATACTGCTCTCCCATAGAACGACTACTTCAAAGAGGCTTATGACATTTTTATGTTTTCTGTTAGTCTATGACAGACGCTTATGGCAAAATAACAAAATCAAAACAAGAATTTATGACCAAGAATTAATAATAATTAAATTACAGCTGGAAGGTTTGTTTGCAATGGAATTGATTTTTTTTTGTGTTTTTTAATTTATTTCGTATTTAAGGAGGCATGTTTTGTAACATGTAAATTACTTATAAAAATAAAAATGGATTATGTTATAATATTTGTGCGTATTCGTTGTAAAAATATACGTGATGCCTCATCAAATTTCAGATGTGTTATCAGTTAACTTACGCTGTTATCATAACACTTACTTTAACTAATCTCTGAAAACGGTCAGAGGCGAACAGCTAACATAGACCTTGGGATGTAACACCCGTTTGTCGTCACTGCTAAAACTCGAGAAGAGTCACTGTCACTGCCGACAAATACATTTTGCAGTTCTGTTAGCAAGCAATAAAGTTGGGGAAATTGCAAAGACAAAGGCCCTAGTTTTGTCTGACACCATCAATGTGGGGTGCTAAACGGAGACTCAAGAAGTACGAAAAACCCGGTTTTATGGGAAAGAAACGAGAGAAGAGGATAGAAAGACGGAGTGAAGAGTAACACATATTCACAGTTCTTTCTCTTCTCGCTTCTCAGATGTATAAAGAATGGCCGCGCTCTAACACACATACAACGTTCCATATACGACACAGTAGGTGAAGATAAGAAGGTGACTACCTCGTGTAACAAATCTGCTTTCGACCCGCCTCTTGAGTCTCCATGTAGCACCCCACAATGGGATCCTCGAACTAACTCCTTACTCCGTGTTGGATATAGCATAGTATACTTTGTTCTACTCTACATTTTCCCCAAACTTCCTTCGGCATCAGTAGACAGACAACGCTATCTTAACTATTGTATAGCCTGAAAAAATCATAGTGATTATGATCGCATGTACCAAAGTTCTTCTTCTTTAACGGCTCTACAACCGGGATCTGGTCCTGGCCACCCGCAACTCGCAACAATCTGGGTGAAAGCTTCTTGTACAGTTGTTGTTGTACTTCCAATGATGTCAATGTCGTCTGCATAAGCCTGTAATTGGGTGGACTTGTGGAGGATTGTGCCTCTTGATGTCACGCCCGAATTTCGGATCACTTTCTCCAATGCCTGGTTGAAAAGGAGGCAGACCAGACCGCCACACAGTGGTTCAGAATCCCGAAAACCTGGTCAAAAGTCCCAAAATGAAGTATTTTTTAAGGCACTTTTGACCCGTCAAATATTTGTAGTGAAGCCCTTAGCATCATTTGGGACTATTAAAAGTAAGTAGATTTTCCAGGAATCCGTTAAATTTCATTCTGAAAGTGGGGGTCTCGCGACTGAAATTTCGTGTCCGCTAGTAAGAAAAAGTACCCCGCATTCAAAGCGCTGTGGAATTTTGGTTTTTTAGTGCTTTGTAACAGTGAGACATGGATTCTTCTCCTGAAAGGGTGTATAATTTTATAACGTCACTAAACGAAACCTTTATTGTAAATTACCTTAGCTGTTAACAAGGTAAGTTGCAATAAATTTATGTGGGCGCGCTTCAGATAACTCTGATAGAATGGGTAATGAGTCGAAAGTACCGCAAGGTACCGCCTTGAAACTGGTCGCATATTGTCCAGGATACATTTCTACTTAAAATAAAAAAGAAAGTAGCTGCACCTCGCTGAAAAATTTACAATACAATTTTACTTCATATTCATAATAAGTAATTTTATTTTTCAGGAACTTTGAAGCCAGGCATCCTTTTACAAAGAAAAGATATTTTCTTTCTCATGAAGAACAATTTAAAAGATAAATTTAGTATTATTAAGGATCAGCGCTCTCTAAAACCCCAATTTACCGAGTTTCATGAAATTTGGCTGATTATTAAGCAAAATCGTTCGCCATTTTAT
Source organism: Thereva nobilitata (assembly GCA_963855945.1). Lineage (NCBI taxonomy): Eukaryota > Metazoa > Arthropoda > Insecta > Diptera > Therevidae > Thereva > Thereva nobilitata. The sequence goes on from OY979694.1 coordinate 68,123,166, forward strand.
ATCTGCCATTTTGTTTTTTGGAAAATTGATAGCGGATCCTTAATCAGCGCCCTTAAAAACCCCCAAGTCCTTTTAGATGCTAAAAAGACTTTTGACCAGGTTTTCGGGAATCTGAACCACTGTGCGCCCCCTTGTCGGAGTCCATTGTAGATGTTGATTGGTCTGGACAGTTCACTTGGCTTTTCACTTTGGTCATGGTCAACCTACATAGTCTTGTCAGCTTGTTGGGGATGCCGAATTCTCTCCTAGCTTTGTAGAGATCTACTGTGGCTATGCTATCATAGGCGGCTTTAAAGTCTATGAAGAGGTATTGGGTTTAGTTTTGAAACTCTAGACTAGACATTTTTCCATAGTCTGCCTCAAAGTGAAAATCTGATCGGTTGTTGATTTGCCACGCTGATATTGGCCTATGACATTTCTAGCGTATGGGACCATCCTGTTTTGTAGGATAGCGGAGAATATCTTATACGCGGTACTCAACAATGTTATACCACGATAATTGCTGCACGTTGTGAATGTACCAAACTGCCAAGCATTAGTCTCAGTACCTATCAGGTACTTGAAGAACTGAACGTTCAAATGAACGAAATATAAAAAATTTTTTTTAACTGCGTGAGAGTTAAAACACCCCGCTGAAAATCTCACCTTTTACTAATTTGGGTATGGCGAATTCAATAAAAATGGAACCAACCCTCTAGCTTGATCGGAAACTACCCCCAGGACAACCCTTATTACTAAAATTGAGTGTTTCGCACGTACTTATGATATCACCCCGCCAATTTTTTGTGCAGTAATAGCCTTTAGGGTAAGCTATTTTTTGAGACCAAAGTCAACCCTATCGGTGAATCGGAAGCCACCCCCACAGCAACCCCTAAATTTAAATTATTTTTTTTATGCCCAAAATAAAGATTCACCCCGCCAATTTTTTGTGAACATCCATCTAATAGATATAACACAATTTTTAGACATCATAACTACCCCCTTCGGGCATCGGAAACCACCCCCGCAACAAGGGGTGAAAACTAAATTATTTAATTTCATACCAAAACTTCAATTCACCCCGCCAATTTTTTGTTCACAAATAGCCCTTACTGTAAGCTATTTTTGGATACCAAAATCATCCCGATCGGTGAATCGGAAGCCACCCCCACAGCAACCCCTAAATTTAAATTATTTTTTTTATGCCCAAAATAAAGTTTCACCCCGCCAATTTTTTGTGAACATCCATCTAATAGATATAACACAATTTTTAGACATCATAACTACCCCCTTCGGGCATCGGAAACCACCCCCGCAACAAGGGGTGAAAACTAAATTATTTAATTTCATACCTAAACTTCAATTCACCCCGCCAATTTTTTGTGCAGTAATAGCCTTTAGGGTAAGCTATTTTTTGAGACCAAAGTCAACCCTATCGGTGAATCGGAAGCCACCCCCACAGCAACCCCTAAATTTAAATTATTTTTTTTATGCCCAAAATAAAGTTTCACCCCGCCAATTTTTTGTGAACATCCATCTAATAGATATAACACAATTTTTAGACATCATAACTACCCCCTTCGGGCATCGGAAACCACCCCCGCAACAAGGGGTGAAAACTAAATTATTTAATTTCATACCAAAACTTCAATTCACCCCGCCAATTTTTTGTTCACAAATAGCCCTTACTGTAAGCTATTTTTGGATACCAAAATCATCCCGATCGGTGAATCGGAAGCCACCCCCACAGCAACCCCTAAATTTAAATTATTTTTTTTATGCCCAAAATAAAGTTTCACCCCGCCAATTTTTTGTGAACATCCATCTAATAGATATAACACAACTTTTAGACATCATAACTACCCCCTTCGGGCATCGGAAACCACCCCCGCAACAAGGGGTGAAAACTAAATTATTTAATTTCATACCTAAACTTCAATTCACCCCGCCAATTTTTTGTGCACAAATAGCCCTTACTGTAAGCTATTTTTGGAGACCAAAATCATCCCGATCGGTGAATCGGAAGCCACCCCCACAGCAACCCCTAAATTTAAATTATTTTTTTTATGCCCAAAATAAAGATTCACCCCGCCAATTTTTTGTGAACATCCATCTAATAGATATAACACAATTTTTAGACATCATAACTACCCCCTTCGGGCATCGGAAACCACCCCCGCAACAAGGGGTGAAAACTAAATTATTTAATTTCATACCTAAACTTCAATTCACCCCGCCAATTTTTTGTTCACAAATAGCCCTTACTGTAAGCTATTTTTGGATACCAAAATCATCCCGATCGGTGAATCGGAAGCCACCCCCACAGCAACCCCTAAATTTAAATTATTTTTTTTATGCCCAAAATAAAGTTTCACCCCGCCAATTTTTTGTGAAGATCCATCTAATAGATATAACACAATTTTTAGACACCATACCTACCCCCTTCGGGCGTCGGAAACCACCCCCGCCACAAGGGGTGAAAACTAAATTATTTAATTTCATACCTAAACTTCAATTCACCCCGCCAATTTTTTGTGCAGTAATAGCCCTTAGTGTAAGCTATTTTTTGAGACCAAAGTCAACCATATCGGTGAATCGGAAGCCACCCCCCAGCCACCCCTAAACTTAAATTATTTTTTTTATGCCCAAAATAAAGTTTCACCCCGCCAATTTTTTGTGAACATCCATATAATAGATATAACACAATTTTTAGACATCATAACTACCCCCTACGGGCATCGGAAACCACCCCCGCCACAAGGGGTGAAAACTAAATTATTTAATTTCATACCTAAACTTCAATTCACCCCGCCAATTTTTTGTGCAGTAATAGCCCTTAGGGTAAGCTATTTTTTGAGACCAAAGTCAACCATATCGGTGAATCGGAAGCCACCCCCACAGCCACCCCTAAACTTAAATTATTTTTTTTATGCCCAAAATAAAGTTTCACCCCCCCAATTTTTTGTGAACATGCATCTAATAGATATAACACAATTTTTAGACACAATACCTACCCCCCCCCCCGGGCATCGGAAACCACCCCCCGCCACAAGGGGTGAAAACTAAATTATTTAATTTCATACCTAAACTTCAATTCACCCCGCCAATCTTTTGTGCACAAATAGCCCTTAGAGTAAGCTATTTTTTGAGACCAAAGTCAACCCTATCGGTGAATCGGAAGCCACCCCCACAGCCACCTCTAAACTTAAATTATTTTTTTTATGCCCAAAATAAAGTTTCACCCCCCCAATTTTTTGTGAACATCCATCTAATAGTTATAACACAATTTTTAGACACCATAACTACCCCCTTCGGGCATCGGAAACCACCCCCGCCACAAGGGGTGAAAACTAAATTATTTAATTTCATACCTAAACTTCAATTCACCCCGCCAATTTTTTGTGCACAAATAGCCACTATTGTAAGCTATTTATTGAGACCAAAATTACCTTAATCGAATCTGCGGAACCCACCCCCACAGCCAACCCTAAAGTATAATTATTTTTTTAATGAACATGCACCTATTAAATAAAAGACAATTTTTAGAAACCATAACTATCCCGTTAGGGCATCGGAACCACACACCCCCCCCCCCACTAGGGGGTGAGAACTGAATTATGTTATTTTATACCTAAACTAGAATTCACGTCTATTGATTTTAGTAGGGATTGCTATATTAACCCTCCTTGTTTTTCTGGCTTGGGACCGGCAATAGGACCAATATCATTTCTCTCCGTGCATCGGAAACCACCCCTACCCCTCGTTTGAAGTTAAATAATTTTTTAAATGCCCAAATAAAGATTCGCCCGCTAAACGTACTAAATATAAGACAATCTTTAGAGACACAACGTAACCCTTTCATGCATCGAATAGAGAGTGTAAACTAAAATATTTAATTGCATACCTGTATTGCAAAACAATGCGCAAAATGAATAGCCTCTACTCTTGAGACCAAAATTAACACCCCCTCCTCCCCGCCAAATCCACCACCTTCAAAGAAACTGCCAATTTTTGTTGCACATACTCCTAGATATAACAAAATTTTTCCAGTCAAAACCTATTCTTTCGTGCATCGGAAGCTGAATATGAAAAATTGAATTGATTGAAATTCCTTTTTTCCATATAAATTTTATTTTTAAGAAAATTTTATTAAAAAATTTGGGAAATTTATTCTCTCCCCCTAAATCGAAACAGAATAAAAAATACATTGAAATAAAATTTCTTTCGTAGTTGCAAATAAAATTTGAATGCAAAAAAAATTTCAATCTTTTTTCAAATTTAATTTTAATCTAGGATTAGTTTTACCCGCTTAAGGGTTGATAATAAATTATTTTTTGGGTGATAATACTTATTTATCCAAATTTCAAGCAAAAAGCAAAAAAAAATTTACAAAGTATATATTTGCAAAGTGTTTTTTTACTTAAAGTTCATTTTTAAATTTGTAGGAGTAGTTTTAACCTCTTAACGGTTGATGAAAATAATTGATGCGCATTTAATCGAATTTGAAGCATAAAATTGGAAAAAAAATTGTTTACAAATTTTTCTATTTTCAGTAGATTTAGGCGTGGTTTTAACATTTTAGGATTATCCCATATCATAAAATTTGGCTTGGTTTGGTATAAATCAACCACCTTCGCAAATAAATAGTGAAATAGTGTATTTCATTTAAACTCTTAAAAAGTGGTGTTATTTTTGCATTTTTAAGGGTGACGCCCATATTTTAGGACTACGGAACGCCGATTTTCGTAATCAGCGCCCCAAGAAAGAGTATGTTGTCGAGGCCACTAGCTCTTCCACTATTTGTTGAAAGTTTTTAATTCACGAAATGCATCGCCTGATGAAACGTTTTTATCCCATTAAGAATGCCAATTTTGTACTGTTTCATAAACGATTCAGCGTACGCATTTGATACACGCGACACTGTATCGTCTACAAGTTCTTTTGGTTTTTGTTTTTGAAAAATTTTCCAGATGTGTTCGAAGAATGGTGAATTTGAATAAATTGCGGTACTATTGCCATAAAAATTGTATATCTAATTGGCGGGGTGAACCTCCATTTTGAGGATAAAAATAATAATTAAACAGTGGGGGTGGGTTCCGCAGGTCCGATTAAGTTGATTTTGGTCTCAATAAATAGCTTACAGTAGTGGCTATTTGTGCACAAAAAATTGGCGGGGTGAATTGAAGTTTAGGTATGAAATTAAATAATTTAGTTTTCACCCCTTGTGGCGGGGGTGGTTTCCGATGCCCGAAGGGGGTAGGTATGGTGTCTAAAAATTGTGTTATATCTATTAGATGGATCTTCACAAAAAATTGGCGGCGTGAAACTTTATTTTTGGCCATAAAAAAAATAATTTAAGTGTAGGGGTGGCTGTGGGGGTGGCTTCCGATTCACCGATCGGGATGATTTTGGTCTCCAAAAATAGCTTACAGTAAGGGCTATTTGTGAACAAAAAATTGGCGGGGTGAATTGAAGTTTAGGTATGAAATTAAATAATTTAGTTTTCACCCCTTGTTGCGGGGGTGGTTTCCGATGCCCGAAGGGGGTAGTTATGATGTCTAAAAATTGTGTTATATCTATTAGATGGATGTTCACAAAAAATTGGCGGGGTGAATCTTTATTTTGGGCATAAAAAAAATAATTTAAATTTCCGATTCACCGATCGGGATGATTTTGGTCTCCAAAAATAGCTTACAGTAAGGGCTATTTGTGAACAAAAAATTGGCGGGGTGAATTGAAGTTTAGGTATGAAATTAAATAATTTAGTTTTCACCCCTTGTGGCGGGGGTGGTTTCCGATACCTGAAGGGGGTAGGTATGGTGTCTAAAAATTGTGTTATATCTATTAGATGGATGTTCACAAAAAATTGGCGGGGTGAAACTTTATTTTGGGCATAAAAAAAATAATTTAAGTTTAGGGGTGGCTGGGGGGTGGCTTCCGATTCACCGATATGGTTGACTTTGGTCTCAAAAAATAGCTTACACTAAGGGCTATTACTGCACAAAAAATTGGCGGGGTGAATTGAAGTTTAGGTATGAAATTAAATAATTTAGTTTTCACCCCTTGTTGCGGGGGTGGTTTCCGATGCCCGAAGGGGGTAGTTATGATGTCTAAAAATTGGGTTATATCTATTAGATGGATGTTCACAAAAAATTGGCGGGGTGAAACTTTATTTTGGGCATAAAAAAAATAATTTAAATTTAGGGGTTGCTGTGGGGGTGGCTTCCGATTCACCGATAGGGTTGACTTTGGTCTCAAAAAATAGCTTACCCTAAAGGCTATTACTGCACAAAAAATTGGCGGGGTGAATTGAAGTTTAGGTATGAAATTAAATAATTTAGTTTTCACCCCTTGTTGCGGGGGTGGTTTCCGATGCCCGAAGGGGGTAGTTATGATGTCTAAAAATTGGGTTATATCTATTAGATGGATGTTCACAAAAAATTGGCGGGGTGAAACTTTATTTTGGGCATAAAAAAAATAATTTAAATTTAGGGGTTGCTGTGGGGGTGGCTTCCGATTCACCGATAGGGTTGACTTTGGTCTCAAAAAATAGCTTACCCTAAGGGCTATTACTGCACAAAAAATTGACGGGGTGAATTGAAGTTTAGGTATGAAATTAAATAATTTAGTTTTCACCCCTTGTGGCGGGGGTGGTTTCCGATGCCCGAAGGGGGTAGTTATGGTGTCTAAAAATTGTGTTATATCTATTAGATGGATCTTCACAAAAAATTGGCGGGGTGAAACTTTATTTTTGGCCATAAAAAAAATAATTTAAGTGTAGGGGTGGCTGTGGGGGTGGCTTCCGATTCACCGATCGGGATGATTTTGGTATCCAAAAATAGCTTACAGTAAGGGCTATTTGTGAACAAAAAATTGGCGGGGTGAATTGAAGTTTAGGTATGAAATTAAATAATTTAGTTTTCACCCCTTGTTGCGGGGGTGGTTTCCGATGCCCGAAGGGGGTAGTTATGATGTCTAAAAATTGTGTTATATCTATTAGATGGATGTTCACAAAAAATTGGCGGGGTGAAACTTTATTTTGGGCATAAAAAAAATAATTTAAATTTAGGGGTTGTTGTGGGGGTGGCTTCCGATTCACCGATAGGGTTGACTTTGGTCTCAAAAAATAGCTTACTCTAAAGGCTATTACTGCACAAAAAATTGGCGGGGTGATTTCATAAGTACGTGCGAAACACTCAATTTTAGTAATAAGGGTTGTCCTGAGGGTAGTTTCCGATCAAGCTAGAGGGTTGGTTCTATTTTTATTGAATTCGCCATACCCAAATTAGTAAAAAGTGAGATTTTCAGCGGGGTGTTTTAACTCTCACGCAGTTAAAAAAAAATTTTATATTTCGTTCATTTGAACGATCAGTTCTTCAAGTACCTGTACCTATCCCCGTTCTCAATAGGTAGATGCAAATGTTTTTTTCTTGACATCGGTTTTAGCTGTTATCTACTAAATATACAAATGTAACACCAACACGGTCACGAAATTAAAAGGGCGGAACAATTTTCTACTCCTAAAAAAACAAAAACAAAATTAACAAAACGAACAACACTAACCGAATTTTCTCGTTGATTAAAAATACACGTGCCCTACGAAAACGTACCCGAATGTGTTTTTGATGAAGACGCGCCCTTTTTTGTGAGTGCAGCTAATTTCAGAGTTTGCAAATCAAAACATATAGAAAGAGTATAGATCAATCTCCCTCATTCGAGCGAACAGCTCATTCAATGGACGGAATTTTCTTCAGGACTCGAGATGTATATCGATGTCTCAAAGAGCTTGTCCTTAATAAATCAACTGGCCCTGATAAAATACCCCCTACGGTACTCAATAAATGTGCATCACCTTTGGCTAACCCTCTGCGCTAACTTTTTGTCCTATCATACTTCTCCGGAGTCTATCCAGACGCTGGAAACTGGCTCATGTTCAGCCTGTACCCAAAAAAGGTGACTCTAGTGACTCCTTAAACTACCGCCCAATAGCAATTACTTCTGTTCTTTCCAAAGTCATGGAGATATTAATCAACAAAAAGCTAATGGAATATATGGAAACCAACAAAATTGCACATGACGGCTTAAGGTCCAAAAGTTCTACTGGCGACCCCCTTGTATGTCTAACAGAGCACCTCCACCAAAACTTCCATCACTTTTGTGAGTCTGCTCTGGTTGCTCTAGATATGTCCAAAGCGTTTGACCGAGTATGGCACCCGGCTCTGTTGTCAATTCTAAGGAAATGGATTAAGAGTTTCCTTTCTGGCCGTTCAATAAAGGTAGTATTGGGTGGCATGGAATCTAATCCCCACACAATCTCTGCCGGAGATCCTTAAGGGTCAATTCTTCCACCCGCTCTTTTCCTTATATTCATAAACGAGATGCTCTCAATTCCTTTCAAGCCAATTCTCAGCTTCGCTGATGACAGTACTCTGCGTTATTCCTACGCGTTCGACAATATAAGACAAGCACATGCCACCCCTTGTCTTCACCATCGCGAACTTATGTCCAACTCTATCAACAGGGACATCATACACATTCTTGACTGGGGCGGCAAGAGTCGTGTTGAGTTCAACCCCTCCAAAATGAAGTACTGTCTCTTTACTTATAAAACCTGCACCGACCTTCCTTCTTCTTAGTGCACAAAACAAACCTTTCAGTTGATCCTTCTCTTAACATCTTGGGTATAACTCTATATGAGGACTTGCGATAGAATGATCACATATTCCAAGCATCCGAATGTCTAGAATTTTTAAGAGATGCAAATTTTTTCTTCCACCAGCAGCCTAAGCTACAAATCTACAAATGAGGAGGTTATTTTCAAAAGGTGACATGTCCTTCATCCATTTTTTTACAGCAATAAGTAAAAACTGTGCATAAGCCTAGTTAAGTAAAAGATATTTGTTTTTAAAATATATGCCGACACACATAAAGTATTTTATTATTTTATTGTGAAAAAATCGTAGAAAGACATTAACTGGTTATTGTGAAAAAAACAAAAACAAAATGGACATTTACCTTAATATACGAATGGACATGTCACCTTTTGATAATAAGCTCCTTAATCTTACATTCGGCCCCGCCTCGAATATAACTCATTTATCTGGGCTGGCGCCTCGAAAACCGCCTTAGCGTGACTGGTCAAGGTGCAAAGCCGCGCCATCCGAATCATCGGAGACGACAGCATTTGCACCTCCAGTGACTCTCAGAGCCACCGTAGGAATGTAGCATCCCTGTCAAAGTTATATCGCTATTGCCATAGCTACTGTTCCACTGAAATTTTCGCCCTCCTGCCTGCACGGCAATACGTCTCCCGCAACACAAGACTGGCCCATTCGGCTCACCCTCATACCCTACAACCCCTTTTTCGCGCACACTAACGTCTAAAAATTCGATTTTAAATAGAACAATTTGGCTGTGGAATAATCTCCCACAATCAGTTTTCCCGAACTCGTACAACGCCCAAAAGTTCAAACGTAAGGTTCATCGCCAGCTGCTCCAACAACCCCAGACCCTCCCTGATCCATCATATCCTCTTCTATCCTTCAAACCAAGCTTGCTCCTAGACATTGAACCATGACATGAACGACATGACAGACTGGTAGTACAAAGGGTGATTACTGAGCTTGGTTTTCCCACATACAAAAAAAAATCTGTTGTTGAACCTTGAAGGTCATTTTTTAAGGTCGTTTTTTTAATTTGCAAAAAAGTTGTGTCGGTTTTGGTCGTTTGGTTATTTTTTGTTTTTTAGTTGGGTCAATTTTATTTTTTAAACAGAGAGCTTTTGGGGGGGGGGGTTATGAACCCCGTGACCCCTCCCTTGATTCCGCGCCTGGGACCAAGTGCACCTAAATCATGTTGTGGTAAATTACATTGATTTAAAAAAACTTAGATCCCTAAAGGCTTTCAATAGACGGCCTTGATTGATGGGTTTTCAACTGCAATTTGGTGCAGGACAATTCTAAATAGCATTAAAGGTCGTAACTAAAAAGGATTAAATTCAAGTTTTTATAATTGACGATGTTTGAGTTACTCTGTTCAGACCTTTTGTCGAGGGTTTTCTAGTAGTACCAAGGGTTTTCTAGTAGTACGAGCCATTATTAATGATAACAACAGACAAATTTCCTTAAATTCGCCTCCTCTGAGTTAATGTTCACTTTGATTTATTAGATTTTTCAAAGGGATCCAATATGTAAGTTGCACCATTTATAGTTTGCAACTAATTCTTTCACTTTATGACGAAGTTCAATCAAAATTGTGAATAGCCAAGTTGCATACTCACTCATTTAATAAAGTGTAGAAGCTGAACCACTCGACGACCGGCTTTTATATAGTGTTTCTAAAAGGAGAAGGATTTTCATCCTTATTTAAAAAACGTATCAAAGCCACTTCTTCGTATCAATGATTGAAACATCCCAGGTTTTTTTAAGCATATTTGATCCCTTCGAACAACAACTAACTGAAAATAATTTGCATCTTACAAAGTAAATCCGAAAATAATTGCCCTTATCATATATTAAAAAGGGAAAAAACTGGATTAGAAATCCGTTCTTGTACTTACCACGTTTCTGCATAAATGAAAACAAGTCATCCAAAAACTCCTTACGTTTGGGGTCATCACTAATCTCGTAAAGCTGCAACAAAGTAAAAACAAATTAATGTGTGTGAAAAATAATAAGTTATGACGGAAATGCACATAAAACAAGTATTGCGGTCAAAATTTTACACTAAGGGTGTGATCCCAAATAAAAGGGTCTTATTCAATATATTTTTCATCTCGAAAAGATATCGGATAATTGGAACACAAACTGTTAACAAGGATGACAATGCACGACAACAAAGAGTGGATCTAGTCTACGGTGTTTACTGTTTCGACACTACTATACCCTCTTCAGAAAAGTCGTTCTTCGCCCTTGTATATATGTACATACATTTATATTCGTTTAAGCTGGCGATGATCGGGGCGCATGCGCCGAGTGCTCAATGGACCATTATTTTGTAATGAATGGATGATCAGGCAGGGGCTGCTAATAATGTTGTTGGACAGGGATTATAACTGCCTATAAATGGTTACACACTCGATCTTTACAAAAAAGGGAGCGCCGATCACTAAAGATGGGAAAATCTTTTGTGAATTGAATCAGAAAAATAAAAGGTGGAAAACGGCTCTTGACTTTCGGTTTTTGTTGCGGTAACGGCGTTAAGATGTTACATACATGAATAACTTGTTTAGTCGGGATTTAATGGTAGTGTGAATTTAAGTATAGAAAATAATCTTTAAAATTGTAACTATCAGGCTTATTCTGAACTTCGCTGGAATTGAGCGGATTGTGGCGCAGTGAGTGGGATCAATTCCAGCAAAGTTCAGAATAGGCCTATTGAATGGTTCGCTTTAAAAAATAATGGAATGATAAATTTAAGGAGCTAGTCCTAGTGGTTCACAAAAATAAAATCTATGGAATATTCCTCACTATTCTTGGAATCTTCTCAATAAAAGAGCTTAATTTTCTTCCTGTTTGAATTGGACAAGTAATAGAGTAGCTTTATTCCTCACGATCTTTCGGGGTTCACTTTTTGGCATGATTCTATGTACATATCTATCATGTATGTTCCCACGTAGCAAAATGAAAATAACGTAATTAGCAAAAAACCATTTATCTATTTATGAATTAAGACAATGTACGCGCATTTGTTATGTCGTGTTTAAATCCAGAGAGAGAGAGAAAGAGAAAAAAAGAGAGAGCTGCAACCGATCATCTGCTTATTCATACAATGATCGTTGATCGTGATGAGTGCGTGCGGAGATTTAGGAATATAGTTCTGTTTGGGATCAGATCCTTTGTGGACTCATCCCATCTCTTTTGCCATTCCATTCCTCTGATCCCAAAGGTACATACTTTTATTCGCCAATAATAGGTCTATTCGCTATCGCCCACGCCGCACAGTGGTTCCAAATGCCGAAAAGGTGGCCAAAAGTCCCTAAAATCGATCTTTGAATTGGACACTTTTTGGGTCTAGTTATGTAGGTTTTTACCTAAGGTATTAGAAACAGCATTTTATAACAGTAAAACGGGGGACTTTCTGGAGCCATTGTTATGTGAGCGTGTGGCACACGAGGGCCTCGGTGCTGTACATAGTGAAACGGGTTTTTTGTGTTAACAGTGACCTGGAATCGTTTGAAATGGCTTCTGCTAACGAAAGCAAGTACTTTTAAACGTTATTTCATATTGACAATCAATTTTCTTAATTATTTATTATTTTCAAAACAAGGTTTTTATAACTTCCCGTTGTAAACGTCAATGTTTAAAATTACATTACTCAAAAGTCCCACGACATCCCACTTTCTAACAAGTTCAGTCGCATTCTTGAGATCTTTCTCTATAATTTGGAAGTTTCAAAAGTTGACCCAGTTTGCCCCGATTTGTTTAATTTAAATAAAATTTCATAAAATTCTGGCCATTTTATAAGAACTTTGTCAGCCATATTGGATCCGCCATTTTGTTTTTTTTAATTTAGAAGCAATTCGTAATCAGCAGACTCGAAATTCACTTCATACCAAATTTCATAAAAATCTGACCACTTTATAAAAATTTTGTTCGCCATATTAGATCCGCCATTTTGTTTTTTTTTATTTTGAGTGAAGATTCGTAATCAGCGACATCAAAATACTATTTGTACGTAATTTCATACAATTTGAATAATGTCTACATATTTTGGCCACCTTTTCGGCATTTGGAACCATTGTGCGTCGGTTCGTCGAACGTGGTTCTATAGGCGCAGCATATACATAGCAGGACTGAGCTCGGTACAGTACACGACTGGGTTCAGTACAGCACTGATAAAAGACCCTTCATTTGCCATGTCCTTCAAGTGTGTTTTGGAGATAACCTCCCAGCCTAACCTCATGCCAAACTATGTCCTCGTATTTTAGTTTTCTCTAATATGACACTTTGGCACATTGTTATCCACAGGAGATAGCTCCGGACACCATAGGTTGGATCTGTACGCTTTTTGCTCATCGTCCGACTCACAATTCGATTACTGCCTGCAAGGTACTCGAAACAAATAACAGTAATTTTTAACTATTTAGAATGAGTGCATTTAAAAGGAAATATGTAGAATATTTTCGTTACTTGCATGATTACAAATAAATGCAGTTGCTACTGTATCATCTTCACCTCGAGACCCCACCCTACCTAATTTTTTGAGTAAAATTGGTTCTGTTCCAGCGTGAACAAAACACAAATATTTTTCGATATTAAATATTCAGTAGAAAGAAGTGTGGTGGCATTCCCAATGGTATCAATTCTCATTTATTGAAATTGAACGATATTATGTTCTGCTATGTTGACTAAACTCCAAGCTATTGGTATCTACCTTCGAAAGTCCCCTAAAACGTGGCTACAAAACGTGTAAGACCGAACCATCAAAATCAGTGATGAAACTCATTTATTCCACCATAACCACCAGCTCTCCTGCCTCCTCGGCAATCTTCCACCTGCAGCTTGTCTTCTCGCGCAATCAACAAAATAACAATTCGTTTCTAAAAAGAACAACTCGACTGTGGAATAATCTTTCGCAGTCAGTATTTCCGAGCTCCTGCAACATCCAAGAGTTCAAAGGAAGTGTTCATCGCCACCTTCTTCGACACCCCCCGAACCCTCATAACCCTTAACATATTTCCCCCATACTAAGCTTACTGCTAGACATTGGACCACGACGAGACAAACGACATAACGGACTGGTAGTACAAAGGGTGAAAAAATAAAAATAAACACCACATTAAATAAAAATTTTCTTTCTTGCAATATTTTGCCGCAACAAAAGACTGCGTCGGTCGATCCATTGCTATATGGTACAACCCTTGTTTTCGTGCCACTTTTCGGCAGTCAATATTTCCGAACTGGAACAACATCGAAGAGTTTAAGACAAGGTATATCGCCTCCTCTCAGTACCTAATAGAATGAAGTATCAAACACCAAATAGCTGAAAGGGAAAAATTAAAGAATAAAAACAATACGAATACGCGGTGTGGTGGATAAACCGACTTCACCACATTCAACAACATTAAAATCGACAAACTCACCATTGTATGAATCATTCTCGAAGCTCTAGAAGAAGAAGAAAAAAGATCGATAACTAAAGTCAGTCTTTCAGATAAATCCAGTGAAAGTGGATGAAGAATGCAGTTTGTCGACTCTCACCCTTGGTTACTTTCTTAAAACGTGAGTATCGGCATCAATAAATTATACCAAGAGTTTAACAGTTTGTTTCAATCTTACTTTTACTTACTCTTTGGCAATTTATGTGGCCAATGGGGCTACGAACATATATACACTTCGATTGAGCAAGAGACGGTTTCCTCGGTCATTATGCTTGGAGGCGATAGAAGGAAGGAGAACAGTAAATTGTTCTAGAGCAGAAGAAGGCAACAAATATGGAATGTTGTCTCTACTTTTGAGAAACGAAAAGACGAAAAACTATGGCGCTGCATGGAATCGGAACACAGACCTTTAGAATGGTAGTCGGGTGCCTTAACAATTTCCTCTAAAACATTAAAAATGCTCTTCACTACTAGCCATGTAAAATTCGAATCATCTACGTCCATGATGAGGCATATTTTGAAACCTGAAGACGTTTTGAATGTAGTTTATCAAAATGAAGATGTCGCAGAAAACTTTTGGATGTGTGACGAAGCCCATTTTTATTTGCCAGGATACGTCAATAAACAAAACACCAAGTTATGGAGGTACGTAAGCTTCCTCAACTTCATTAACAACTTCCTGTTTCGCAAAAGTTACTGTATGGTGCAGATTGCATTCAAGACGATCATAGGGGATTGGTGATCATACGGCCCTAATTTAATTTTTGGGTGATGCTTGTGGGTATTATGTGACTGTGCTCACTCGAAGTCATTGTACTGACTATGGATGATCGTTCCAAAGCAGTGAATTTCAGTGGAACAGTCGATAATTTTTTTCAGGACTCTTCTTCATCTTCTTGTTTGATGAGGTATTGGGCCCAAAAGTATCGCGGCCACTTCACTTGCCCTACTATGCTACACTCCTATAGCTGATATTTGAAGGCCAGACCGTTTGAACAGGTTCAGCAGTCTGCCTAGTGGCTTATCGCTTAGACTTTACTGTTCGAGCTATCGCACGGCACTCAAAGGCACATGAAGAGCAGACTCATCTTCCTCCAGGCCACGAAGGGCAGACTCATCTATCTAAAGTTGTACAAGAGACGGAATCGGAGACGGAGGATGCAAGAAAGAAAATTAGGTCAAAGCATCAGGGAATGGACAGAGACACTCCTGGGAGGAGATTTCTGCTATTATTGTAAAGGAGAAGCTTCTCTGGGCGATTAAAAGCTTCTCCCGCTTCAAAGCACGCACGGCATTCTACCAGTCATGCTTCAGAATTACCTGATTGATCTGTGGTCATGTGGCTGAGTTACATCCCAGTTGAATACGGGCGAGAGTCGTTGAGTTGAAGACGGGCGAGAGTCGTGTCATCCCAAAGATAGCAAGAAGAGGTCACGAATCCGCGAGGAACTAGAGGCCGATTACCCTAACATGCTTTGTGCTTAAGACACTGGAAAGACCGCCAATTGGTAGATGTGGCTTGGCTGTCCACAGCTCAACATGCCTATCTCAGAGGTGGGTCCTTTGTACGCGGTGATGAAAACTATGATATATAAGGCACCTTTGAGAACGTACGTATTGAATCGATTCGGGAAGCTCTCATAGCCCTAAACGATAAAGCAAGACTTAGGCAATGGCTGGCGTCTATCATGAGCTCGAGAATAATCCAAGCGGATTTGGATCGTCCATCACAAGGAGGCATGTTCTCCTCTTTACGATAAATAGAGGCTAGATAGAAGCGAAGCTACAGTAGTAGCATACGCGGATGACATAATAATAATGTTGTCAGGAGTGTGAAATTATTGCGAAATGGTGAAATTTCTAGATCTAGTACTGGACCGAAAACTCAAGCGGAAGTAAAGAAAGTACGCAAAGCCTTCTATGTCCGTTAAAAGGCCTTCTGCAAGAGATGGGGTCTCAAGCCAAAGATGACCCTGTGGATGTACACAGCCGCGGTACGCCCAATTCTCACGTATGCTTCGCTAGTATTGTGACACATTGCCCCATAGTAGACCAAGCTGCCAAGCTGGGTATCCCGTACAACGTCTGTTGCCGTAGCTGCGACGAGACGAACGAGAAGGAAACTCTTGTTCACCGGCTTTATCTAAAGCCATAAAACGGACACCATACAGCTTCGTTCTGAAAGACCTAAAAGAAATTTCCAGATTGAAGATCAGATCAATGATATGTTTCCTACACTCCACAGGATGGCTTAAGACATCCGTCACAGCCGACCAAACAACCACTGAACCTTTGGTTCGCGAGTTGTGGCAACAAGACAGCACGCCAAAGAGCCAACTGGTCCTCCGGTCGCACTGGAGGCAGCCCTGCACCGAACATAATCTAACCTATACCCTCGACACACGAACATTGTTACGACGAAAATTCATCGTTAATGACGACTATGAGCATCGTCATGACGAAACCTAACGACGCAAATTTTACGTTATTACAACGAAAACTCGGTCAATTGATTGATTATTGCAAAAAGCTCGTTTTAGGCGTTTCTGCCAATGTCATGCGGTATCAGCTGATTTTGATTTTAATTTAATTTGAAAATTAAAAAAAAATATTAATTGTTTAGATGTAGATTAGCCGATTGAGAGAACGGCGGGTGGACAACAACGTAACAAAGAAATTTTTTTAAACTTTCAACTTTCAAATTACAACTATTAAAACATAATGACGAATTTTGCCGATAATAACGAATTTTACCCACTAAAAACGGCCGTAGCGGAGTTGCGCCTTGTTTCGAGGGTTTTAACAACTTATCTATCGAGGCCAGCTAATTGATACGCTCCTACGTTGTACTCTATATATGGTATCAATCTAGTTAACAAGCTATGTGAAAGAAGTGCTTAGCGGTGTGATTAGTCTGTAATTTTCACAGTTTATCAATTCACCTTTTTTGTGTACTGGTACAATTGGTCCTAGAGCCCGCTCTTCTGGTATCTTTCTGCTTCTCCACAGTTTGCAAACGAGAGTATGTAAGGCTTTCCACCATATTTTTAGATTTCTATTTGGACCTGGAGCCTTATGATTTTTTAGTTTTCCTATGGCATTTAAACCTTATTCTATTGTAAGCTGTGGCTCCTAATTTTAAGGGTTATCTGAATTTTGATTGTCTGTTTCTTCCTGTATTGAGGTTATAGGCAGGTTATAGATCTCCAATGGATTTTATTGCATAGAATGCATCTTTTAGGTATAAAAACTTGAAAAATCATAGTCCTTACGTACAGAATGACGAGGAAAGTACCTAAAAATGCATAATTATGCAAAAAATGGTTTGTTTTACTATTATACAAGCCTTTAGTAACATATTGGGTCATTTAAGACCCTTTATGAGCCGATTGTAGCCATTAAACGCATCCAAAAGTGCATAATTTGCATTCGTTTAAAAAAATTTTAATAATTGCTCTAAAATTAATAAAATTTTATACTCGGGGGTTTTCGAGGTCACTATTTACGAATTTGAAGAGAACATCCGAAAAATCAAAATGGCTGACTGATAATGGCGCGATATTCAATTTTGAAAGTACATTTTTTTCTGTTTTTCACATAAAATGTATACAAAGCAAATAAAAAAATGGATTTACGTCTTTTATTAACTAAATTTTAAATTTTCATTGTTATTTCCTCCTATACCTTATTTTTTAACGCGCTGCCATTTAATAAAAGAATTGGTAATATATTGGTAATAGCTGCGTTTCAAAAGTCGAGCAAAGTTCTCGCAAGCAGTTGGCTTCTCTCTCTACTCATGCCTTTGTTGAGAAGTAGGAACGAGTAGGCCAATTGCTTGCGAGAACTTTGCTCGAATTTTGGAACACGGCTAATGTTGAATAAAATAAATTAATACATGATTTAAATGTGACCTCGAATACCCCCGAGTAATAGACAAATATTAAAAAACACTATAAATTTTTTAAACTTTGTCATATTTTTGAAAAAATTAACGTCATTATCAGTCAGCTATTTTGATTTTTCGGATTTTCTCTTCAAATTCGTAATTAGTGAGCAATTATTAAAAATTTTTTTAAACGAATGTCCCAATATGTTACTAGAGGCTTGTACAGTACTAAAACAAACCATTTTTCTCAAATTTTGATGAATCTTAAATGAATATCTTTGAAAACCGCAAAAAATGCACTTTTTTGCATAATTATGCATTTTTAGGTACTTTCGCCGTCATTCTGTGCGTATGGACTATGATTTTTCAAGTTTTATACCTAAAAGATGCATTCTATGCAATAAAATCTATTGGAGATCAAACTTCTTGAAAATCACCATTTTTTATTAATTCCAACGGCCTATTTTTTTTTTTGAAGAAGGCCCTAAAGTGCTTCTCCCACACTTTAATTATGCCATCGACACTGCAAACTACAGTCCCATCCTCCCTTCTTATCTTAATGCAGCTAGGTTTGTACCTTTTCTTTATCCTATTTAATTTTCGACTTCTTGCATTTTTATTATTGTAGTTTTGTTAAATTGCATTGATTCTATTTCTGAATAAGTCTCGTTTTCTCTCCCTCAATAATTTTTTCGGGTGCCTAGATCAACTATTTTTCCGTTTTAACTACTAAATCCCATAAGTCTATAGCGAAAGATTGAAATGACGGGCAATCACATAGCACTTAGAAAAACTATTTTATTTCTCTAGAGATAATTTTCTAAAAACAAAAGATTTGAATTAAAAATCCTCCACTCCTCAACTAGAAATATTATCACGCTTTCTAATAGCATGTACTTTTCAACTATTAAGAATTTCCACAAACTTCTTCATGTCTACAAGTTCCAAACTGATAAATATCCATACGAATATTTCAATTCCGCTTTTCCCCCGCTCTGTAAACTAAATAAAATAAAATGTCTGACCGCCCTCGTAATAATAATGCAAAAAGAATTTTATAGGCATTATGGCCGCTAGCGATATACCGCTAAAGCTAGCGAGCACATAATGTTTACCTGTGCATGTACCATACGTGGATAAAACCCCGAACAGTGAAATGACCAGAGAACATAAAACGAAACAAGGAGGAGAACGTTCTCCCACTTTATGGTCTTAACTCTTATTAAGGCTTTAAATCCATCAAAGATGCGCATCAGATCCATGGGTTATGATAGGCGTGTCGAATTCGAATCAATCAACAACGACTCACAGTCTTGGCCAACATCTTATCGCTTAGGTCTGAGCCATGCTACTTAATCAACTTCATCAATGCTTTCTAGACATTTTGACAATGAAGAATTATTAAATATACAAATGGTCTATGAATAAATTCATTTTATTCATTTTTGCTCTCGGCCCGTAGCCGCGCGCGATCCAAAGTCACCTCGAAAATGCGGCGAAAGATATCAAGCTTGGGCACGATCACGATATTAGAATGATGTGGATTAATTAGCATACTAATAAGAAGTGCAGTATGAGAGCTTGTTTAGATTAAGTTCATCGAATGAATTCGACTTAATAAAAATTTGACTGATGTCATCTAACGCTTTACGGGGAACGAATTAATTATGAAATGATAATAATGTTGATGGAAGTGAAAGAAAATAACAATTTGACTCAATTAAATTTACAGGAAACTTGGTTTATTCATTTTTCAGTCAATTAATGCAATAGCAAAAAATGGAAGAGAAATAGCAGCAGTCTGCCTAGTACCTTCTCACTTAGACTTGATTGCACTTACAGTGGTAATCAAGGGCAAGATCACCAAACTGGTGCGAGCCCCAACGGCATGTTCTGGACCGATGTAATTGGCCCATGAAATTCCCATGAGTATGCTTAGAAAGGGAAGGTCCATCCTGACGGAGTCTCCATATCAGGATAAAACATTATACAACTGGGTGCAAGCGAGATAGATCGTTAAGCGATAGTGCAGAAACTACCTATTATCTTGACACCATTCCTTTTACATCTTGGCTTGGTAGGCTTTGAACGGTATGGTCCGTCTCGCCTACTGTATTCGACACATGTTTAGATCAACGGTACACTTTCTCTCTGGCCGTAATCTTTTAAATATTGCATAGGTAGAAGAAGGAGGCCATCTCTACCAAATCCACAAAGCCTAGGCCAAATAGATGGCTCAATCTGCATTGTGCGAACTCACCCGAGTAAAAATAAAAATCGGCCTTACAAAGGGCGAACACCGGCCGCTTGGCTTTTTAAGGGGCATATGATGGACGTAGAGTTCTTAACTATTTTTAATGGGAGCACATACGGCCTTACGACGGCCAAATTTGACCAAAAGATTTAAAAGGCCAAGTACTGAGCTGCAGAAACGGGCATTCGACGGGAAATTTGAGCCAAAAAAAGAATCTGCACCAAATGTATTGTTGAATGTGTTTTATGGGAACTTCATCATTTTCGTTATGTACAATGGTTCTTTCGATTTATCCTACGTAAAGATATCGATGCACAAGAGAAACGAGCTCGTCAGTCGGCGGTTTCTTGTACGTGAAGTGTGTGGTGCGTGTTGATTTATATTTTAGTGGGAAATTTTGTTATTTAACGGCTTGAAAAAAACACAACCGAAAAAAAATCAAACATTTAATTGCAGTGAAATATATTTTCTTGTAGGAGGGCGAATATCCACGTTGCTGCCACTGTACCACCGTCGTATACCCGTAATAGCAACCATACGGCCACTGTACCACCGTCGTATGGCCGTTATTGAGCTGTAAGGCCGTTGTATCACCGTCAGTCGTCCCCTGTACGGCTGTACTGTCCTGCAACGAGCCTTCTGTTAACCGCCAGATGGCCGAGGACTATGTTTCAATCACAGTCGGTATTTGCCCGTTCTAAGGCCATCAGTTATTTTTACTCGGGCAATCAAAGGTAAAGAAGTCGTCTAATAAGGCTAATGTCACATGAGTCTGAATTCAGACTCTGAATTTTTCAGACTCGGATTTTTTCAGCTCAGATTTTGGTGTCACATGAATCTGAATATTTCATATACCGTAGCTAGGAGACCAGTGTTGTGCGAAATTTTGTACAAAGTATTTTTTTATGTGGAAGTCTAAGTTCAGGTGTCACCCTTTGTACTACCAGTTCGTCATATCGTTCACGTCATGGTCAGATGTCTGGAATAAGAAAGGTTAAGGGGAGTCCTGGGGGGTATATGGAGAGATAGCGCTGAACCTAGGATAGGGACGAATGTAGGATTTGTAGATTATAGCCCTGGCCGACGCGACGTCTGGAGGAGGAAATTGTATTCTTTGAGAAATCCCACACTGAAAAACCTATTCTGTTAATGTTACTGTAGAAATTTTAGTTAACGTGAAATAGTTGTTCTAACAAATTTTTATATTTCACAATACTATAAATAAAGTCTCGCCAACAAATAAAAATTATTTGTGATAACTAAAAAGGTTTAAATGAAAATTTTATTAGGTGATACTATGTTTTCATAACAATAGGTTGATGGTTACTTCAACAAAGTATTATTGTGCTACGAAATAAAGACATTTGTTGGTGTAACAAAAAATATTGGGTTGGACATTGTTTGCTACTGCTTTTCTGCTTCACAGCGTATGTTTAACATTAGATCCAGGAAAAATCTCATTCTTATGTAACTGTAGGTACGTTTTGTTTTTAATTTATATTTTTTTTTGTTTGAAAGGGCTTCCCACGGTGGTCCCGTGCAATTTTTTTTTAAATTCTGATGAAGGAGTTCGAAGGTAAGCAGAAAAAACTACACCTTGAACGGATAGAACTATTTTCAAAGGCAGCGAACAAATTATTTTATTGTCGCGAGATGTATAAGAGGCGCGTGGATGAATTGGTAAAGGCGTTGATCTGATTTTCGGCCATAAAATCACAAACTATTGATTTTTGCAAAATTTTTCGAAAAAATGGCAAGGGTGTTATTAGGGTAGGCAATATTCTTTTGTATAAATAGAACAAAAAAAATTTCTCAATAATCAGTTTCTGAGTCATTTTTTGACCAAAAACTGATTTTTTGAAAATTTGACCTTGAATAACTTCGAAAGGGTTAAGTTTTCGAAAAAATGACACAAGGCTTTTTTGTAGGCAATAACGTTTCGTATTGACTAATCAAAATTTTTTTTCGAAAAAACCAGTTTTTGAGTGATGTTTTCGCCAAAAAGTGATTTTTGGAAACTTTGACCTTGATTAACTTTGAAAGGGTTAATCGGGTCAAGATCTTGTAAGAACTAAAGTTGTAGAGAATTTCATTGTCAACATTTACCACCTTTGTACGGGGTTGTACGTTTTTTTGCTAATTTCCCCGGACTACATGTGACATGGCACAATTTTTATGAGACTCTGAAAAATTCAGAGTCTGAATTTAGACCCATGTGACATTAGCCTAAAACAGAGTGTTCAATGTGTAAGTCATTACATCCAGAAAATCCATCTTCAAAAAAGTCAGATTATTTTATGACAGTCTTAGAAGTAAAGTCCTCAATGCTACTGGTAATAGTAAAAACTGCTGCAGGCCCGGCTAAAGCTACAGGCGAGCAAGGCCCTTGCCTGGGGCGCCGAAATTACTGCCTTTGTATAGGGCGCCTAAATTACTTAAATCCCCCTACCAACATACCGAAAATTATTAAAATATTATTGAAAATTTTCGTTTCTGCGTTAGTAGTTAAATCTGATAATAAACGAATTATTTTATCAGAAAATCAATCTATTCATATTCACTGTTCATATTCTATTCATATTCACTAACACTAACTATAGTTAACAATAGTTAAATAAAAGAACAGTTTTCTGACGTTGGGAATTTGACATTTCTGAGCATAAAGAATGCTCATGCCAATTAAATAGCCCTTATGACAATCGCTTTTTTTCGGCTGATAAATCTGCTAGAAAAACCAATTGTGCAAAAAATATAGAAATATTTTGCGAGAAAAGGATAACGTTGGTTTATTAATTTTGAAATAAGTAACATTTGAAAAAAATATTACCAAGTACTTAACCAAAGTAGTGACATTGGCAGAATATTTCTTCTTTTTCTTAAGCCGCCCATACACGCTACGATCCACCGGAGAGTTCTACCTGTGTAGGTATGCCTGCGCCGGTAGACTGGAGTGTGTGTGGGAATAGACCTGCACAGGTAACCTCACCGGTATACCGGACCGTGTATGCCTTACATTAGCCTTATTTTCACATGCTAACAAATATGCATCCATATTTAACAAATTTATATTGGCGGCTGCTAATATTTCAAGATTTGACATCTTTTTTTCGAATTTAAAAAGTTACACGAAAATGTTCAGTATTTATAACGGTCGAAAATCAAGCAAAACATTTTCTAATATATTAAATTTTCTATTTTTGTTTTTTTATTTCTAAATCAGTTTTTAATTATTATATTATAATAAACACTTGAAATAAAATATTATATTTAGTAAGTAAAAAATGTTTATTAACTTAAAAATATATTAGGGGGCGCAATTAAAAAGTTTTCCTGGGGCGCCATTTAGTCTTGAGCCGGCCCTGAACTGCTGGTCGGTGGTAACTTCCATCAAGAAGAACTTCACTTCAGCCAAAACCCGTTCTCCTTTTTACAATGTTAAGTTGATAACATAAAGCCTCTTTTCGCTTCGGATTTCCCTGCCCCAGTATCTCACGCACTCAATAGACAAAGTCTTCTTCAGGGTTCCCGAGGTATATGAATGTCTTTGACGCTCGATTCTGGAAGATCCACTGAACCGAATAATATACCTCCCATCGTCCTGTAAAAGTTCAACTTTGGCTAAACTTCAACCTCCCGAGTTTATTCAAACTATTGGAAGCCCTTTTTATGTGGAGTCGCCGTTTGTACTACCAGCCAGTCATGTCATACTCGCCATGCTGAAATGTCTAGTAGTAAGCTTGGTTCGAAAGAAGGAATAGAAGAAAGGATAGATTAATAGGACTCTGGAAGGCGCTGAAGGAGAAGGCGATGGACCTTGTGTTTGAACTCGTGGGTGTTGTAGGAGTTCACACCAAATTTGTATCTAAATAGCCAAATAGGCTAAGCCAAAAACGCGAACATAAACCGTGTCGTGTTGACGGACTATTAAGCACTCGATTATGCAATTCAAACGCGTGCCATATTCTGTCGTTACGATCACGGGCTTTATCTGACTCAAATAACAGTCACATTGAACCCATTCTTAATTAGAGCCACAACAATCGAGTCGAATTCAATGTTTTCAAAAAGGCGTCTTGTTTCCAAATTGTCCAAAAAATCATCCCAAAGCCTAGTATTTCTTAAGAGAGCAAACAAGTTACTCCACACTTTATCACTATTATCATAGCATTTTCTACCGAAATAAAAGCTCGCCTACCTCCTCGGTAATCTTATAGCCGCAATACCAGATAAGCTCACTCAAATTACGTTTACATGATTTCTTGAGTTCTTGACTTGAAATGTACTTGAAACTGCAGTTGCGTTTTCGGTTCACTTACTTGACTTGAAAATGTCTTGAACTTAGCTTGAACTGAGATTTGACCTTTCCTATTATAACATAAACTAGCTACCAATGCTATATAAATTAATTGAAAAAGATTGTATCAAAAGAATACTTTTACTATATCAATTATAGTTTTTATCTTCTTCTTGTTCCAAGTAAAAAATAATAATATCAGACTACGAATTTATTTCTTAAATAGAACAACTCAACTGTGAAACAATCTTTCGCAGTCAGTATTTCCCAACCTCTGCAACAAACAAAAGTTGCAACAGAAGTTCCATCACGCCAGGCTCGTCTTTACCTATTCAATCCTTTATTTATTCCTTCTTTCGAACCAAGGTTACTAGACATTGCACCATAACGAGTTAGATAAGACGGGGCGATTCCTGAGCTAAATTTTCCGAAATCGACAATAATATAAAAAAACTACCTGAAAATATTTTCTACATCTACCTCATCAGCAAAACTGAAGACTACAGCTTAACATTGAAGAACTTGTTTTCATTTGCGTTTACAATTTTTTTTCGAAGTAATCGCAAGTTTTTACCTACCACCTTGCACGCACACATACCCAACAAATTCAGAAGTTAATTTATTATTTTACTTTCAGCCTCTAAATTTATTTTCTTGAACCCAGAAACTGAAGGCATTAAGTGGCAATATTGAGGTAAACTCAAAGGTAATTAAAAATCGCTTAATATTTTCGAAGAATATTGTCATCCCTTGGCAGTTACCAGAGATTGTCACAAAACTAGTGCCGATATGGATTTAAATTTTTCTCGGATAACTTTCTTTGATAATGGTGTGCAGGTAAGAAATAAAATTCAGGTATTATCTTTTGGGTGGTAGAATTAAAACTAAAACCTTAATCTATGATATTTTATGATGTCGGGTTAATGATTTCGACCAAGTAGAGAAGCATTAGTACTTGTTGTATTATTGTTATTAGGGCAAGTGAATATACAGAAGAATGTTCTTGTCAAAATATGGATTAACAATAGGTATGCTAACGTATTAAGCTGGAGGATGCATTTACAATGGATTAATATAAGAAATGTGGACGAATTGTAATTAAACTATTTCTTTGAAATTCGATATAAAGGCTATGAAAAAAGTATAATTTATCCATAATGCTAAATCTTTTACGACTTTGAGATATTAGCTCTGTGTTAAATTCTCGTAATTTTTTCTTCGTGTTGGTAGCACTCTGTGTCAAATTTCATGCCAGGATCTTCAGTAGTTAATGAGATACGCTTAAATCTAAAAAAGTTAATTTTTCGATTTGTAAAATGAGTGAAAAGGTTCATCCTCGGAGCAGTTTTTTGAGTTTCGGGAAGTCAGACGGGACCAAGACGCTTCGGGCGAATAGCTTCACGCAAACGTCGCTTAACGTTCAAATAATATTCCTTGTTAACAGTTTGGCCAGTTTGGAAGGAATTCATAATGCACTAGCAACGATAATCGAGTCTCACTATTTTTTGATCACAGTATTATGTGAGGCTAAGTAGAAGATTTTAGAAATTGATTAAAGAGGGAAATTAATGTCATAATAAATTGTTTGTAGATACAGAAAGATTCATGGTATTTCTAATTTTGGACAAATATTTACAGTGGTATTATATTACCAGTATAACTTTGATGTTAACAATTTCACAATGGGTTAAAAATTCGAGGAATAGATAAATTCATTTATTAATGCTAAGATTAGCTGTATTTTTCTAGACGTTCCATTTTTTAAATATCTAGTCCTAAGTAAATAGTACTATGACTATGCTAAGTAGGTACCAACCTATTCTAGAGGCAGCCAACAAACAAGCCAGAATCGGTTAACAAAGAAGGGCCTCGATGCAGCAAATTCAAAACCGTTTTTAGTTTTCAACGCAATATGACCAACCAAGAAGGAACTCTTTAGGCCCGTTCAGAACCAGCAGCGGCAGCAAACTGTTCCTATTGGCTAATGGTGGTCACAAGACAACAAAATCAGTAATAATTTTTCATCTCTAATCCTAATTTTGTTGCTTTGGTCAGACGGCAGTATTTTTTGACATTTCAAAGTCTGGAAACTGTACAGGCAACTGTCAAATAAAAAGTCTGCTGCTGCTGCTAATTTTGATTTAAAAGGCAGCATGCTGCCCGTAATGCGGCGGCTGCTGCTGCTTGAAAATTAGGTTCTGATACAACCTTTTCGCATTCACGTCAATAAAGACACAGCAACAGACCTACATGACCAGCTACATACATCAACAATGGATCGGAGTGAGAGAGATACGATGTATAGAGCTGTGGCACTAGATCGTAAACGGTCAATGAGGCAACGAAGAACTATCTCTCTCAAATAACGTCAACGGGATTATGACAATTAAAAATGTACTCTCTTCCATGAGATTGAACTAGATATTGAATTGATAGGATAATATATCAAGAACAAATAAAGAACTTGAAATTACAAATTTAACTTTAACCTGCATTTACATCCCAAAGTCAACGCGAAAGTGCACTTTGAAGCTCTTTTATCGCACAGAAATTTGTATGCTGTTTTCTCTGTTGCACGAAAGGATGTAAATGTGGCTTTAAGATAGAAAAGGCCAAAATTCATTCTTCTCTTTACAAGGTGAAGGTGACAACATTATATTGAAAATATACGTTGATGTTTATGAGTCCTAACGTTTTTGTAAAGCTGATGGAAGTTAAAAAATAATGGAAACACATTAAACTTAGAGTAAAACCGGATGCCCCTTTACTTTGAGGTTCAATGACGCCAGAAATGGGATAAAAAATGTAGTTGACGAAATCTTAAGGTAGAAGTCCAAACGCAATAGACGATTGGTTTGATGAAAGTTGCCTAGAAAATAGTAAAAAGTGCAAGCTCAGCAAAAGCAAAGGAACACAGTATGAGCTTTTCAAACAAAATAGACCGATGACCAACTTTGTAGAAAATACAAAAGAGACTACATGAAAAGGAAAATTATTAAGGCACAATATGGTTTTGACAAAAGAAGAAAAAATATCCGGGAACAAAAATCATATATCGGAAGCAAGAAATTTCAGCCAAAGTTGGACAGTCGATAAAGCTTAACAAATCCTAAATAAATTAAAACAAAACGGTGATCAAGGATGAGAACAGTAAAAATAATAACAGTAAAAATAATAAAACAACGAAGGATGAGGTGAAAACAGAGTTACTAGTAATTCTGATAGTAGAGGCTGACGGGAACAAGCATAAAAAGTAATAAAGTATTAGATTGCATTTCGATGGAGCACTGAAGGATGGAGGGCAACAAATTTGACGTAACATAGCTTACTATATTCTACTCGTTATACTCTTTCATTTGATACCCATGTCGGGGGCGTAGTAAAGAAAATAGTACTCCCCTATTTTATGATGGAAGCCATATTGGATGTACCTTAAAATTGAATATACTATATTGCATTGTCTTCAGAACCAAAGGTGTGTGCCAAATTTGAGCATCACCGGATATCACGAAGTGGTCGAAAACCCGATCGCAAGATTTATTCCCCACAGAGAACGAAGTTAACATAAAGCTTGTAAAATTTCGATTATTATCGATATATCGATATATCAGCCTGTGTTCCAGCCTTGTGGCAAGACGTAGTTAGGGGGCGTCCATAACTTACGTGAGGTGTTTAGGGGGGAGGGGGTCGAGCCGAATCTCACCAAATCTCACGTGGGGGAGGGGGAGGGTCTCCGCAAATATCACGTAATTTTTTTCCGCAAGAAATAGTGTAAAATCGCGAGAAAACTGGGTTAAATTAATAGTACAGGTAAATTAAGCCGAAAAAAGCGATTGTAGTGGAAATATTTAGGTACAGGCTGAAAATTGGCAGAGAGCTTCTTTTTAGGCTTCTTAATAAGGGGTTATAAAGTCTACCGATTGTCTACCCCGAGAAGCCCACTTTTTAGGGGGTTTTAGCCCTCAAAATGGGTATTTTTCGATTTTTCTGTAATTTTTTTTGCAATATTTCTTAATATCTTTTTGTTTTTTTCAATTTTAAGTACAATATCTGTAAATGAGAAAATCTTTAAAATCGTCTTTTTGGACCCGCACTTAGATTTCATTCACAAAAATCTTGGTGCAGTATCAGATGAACATGGTGAAAGGTTTTATCAATACATATTGCAAATAGAGAAGAAATAATGAATCCATTACATAAAAAGTATACGTGATACTATTACTATATTTCGACTCAATAGCAATTGGGTATAAAAATTTTGCACTGCCGTTTACATTTGTTCGCTGTTTTAAATACCATCCAACTGGAACATCCAAAAAAAAGTAAAGAAAATAATTTAAATATCTGGGAATGAAGAGTGTATGACGTGATGAAAAATTCTTATCATTTTATACAATGGTCTGGGAAAAACTGCGAAAGTAATGTATGCATTGACTTATACAACCATTTTTGGACAGATTGCGACCCTACCACGAACTAGTGTGGGGGTCTAAGCTTAAACAAAACAAAAAGGCCTAGAAGTCCAATTGAGAAACCTGGAACCTAATGCCCTCCTAAGTATCTCAAGTGCATAATGTACCCAATCCTACTGCAATCATAGAGATTATATAAAGAATCGGCTCTTTCCATATCAGTCAGAATACATGCTATCTGCGGTGCATTGTCACTACAAAAAGCAGACATTTGCACCAGCCGACATAATTAGTTATCTAAGCAAGCATCTTGCGATACGAAAGCAAACGGAAGCTAGTAGCGATGCCTGATAAATCTTCGAAAAGAAATTATTTTCAGCCAACCAACTTCATTTATTAACTTAATTTGACATTTTGATGCGAACAATAAATAGTTTCAAGAATATTTAAAGAGTTTTTAGAATATTTTAAAACAAACAAATAAATGCAGCGCATGCGGCAATGGCTTTACTCGCGGACTGAAATCCGATAACAGGCGGACAAATTTAATTCGAATTCGCATTGGTGGAGGATACCATTTTCTTATTTCTGAATTTCATGACTTTCGAATCGCATTCCAGGATAACCCCCCCAGGTCATTCAGTCACAGGTTTTTTACCCAAAGATGACATCTATAGAAGAATGCTCCGAAGTTTGTATATCTCCAGAGCCATAAATGGCTCTACCATTACTATTCAAACAGTCAAGTCGTTACTCTCTAAAAACGAATCAGTGGATGCCAAAGTCAACCTTCGTATGTCAATATATTGTAAAATTCTAAATTTTTTTTATATTCCATATGCTTGTTCTACAAATACACGAGTTGAGCTCAAACTAGAATTGAAATTTTTCTGTTCTCTTGTTAAGAAATCATTATCCCTGTAAGGCACCATGAGGTTGGTTTCCAAAGGATAGGCAGAATCACCTGCTAAATGGTAATCCACAGGTGTTGTAGTTTATATTGGGTTCATGCCGAGTTGGTGCTGTTATGATTTTGTGGTACTGTTCTTCAACACAAATTATGTTTTTTTAAATAAATCCAACGCAATCAAGCACAGATTAAGGTATTTACACTAAAAATACGCATAAAAGTGTAAATCCTACAATTTTTTTAAAATTTTAAAAATCTCACGTGAGATTGAGGGGGGGGGGAGGGGGTCGAGCCAAATCTCACGACATCTCACCAAGGGGGAGGGGGGGTCGAAAAATCGCCAAAATCACCTCACGTAATTTATGGATGCCCCCTTATCCGCCCACTTGGATTTTGATTTCATAAGTGATCTAGATCACATGTTAGAAATGGTGGAAAGGTTACATTTCACGAGCAGATTTTAGCTTTCACCCCCGCACCCCCCACCCCTGCACCAACTAGGTTGTCAGCCATTGTCGAAAATGGCTCCCCCCACATCCCCTTTACGTATTAAAAACAAAATTGGAAGGGTTACACATGGGTTTCAAAACTCGGCTCTATCTCTTGGACTATTAGTGTTTATACACTAAGTTTACAAAGCGGCCGGCTGTAGGTTTGGCCCAAACAACTGTATGGGTGGGGGACATAACGGCATATCACCCTATATTTTTGTAACTCTATGACCTCTACGCACTATACTCCAACCTATCTAAAATTGAAAAAGTGACTTTTCCAGCCTACCAAGTTCAAGAGTTATGAGTCGACAAAGTCAAAATTTTCGGGTTTTTTAACAAAAATATCAACTTCAACTACCTTTTTCTCCAAAAAAAAGTAGTTAACCAATATTTTTTTTCTAAATGGAAATCTAGGAATATTCCCTATGAATAATTTCCAGACAATTTTTATGTTGCGACCTTTACTTTTAAAGATATTAGTAAATTTTGATGATTAAATTTGCTTTATTTAATAAAATGCCCCAAGAAAATATGCAGAAGGCTACTTGTATATGGGACTATTTCAAAGAATGGTTTGGTGCATCAGAAACTTAAGAAAAAAAATACTGTTAATAATGCATTTTTCTCAGAAAAATGCTAAAAAACTCAGGAGGCTCAGTGGAAAATTTCGCAAATGCTCCTAAATGGAGTCACTCAAGTTTTCGTTCTTTATAGCAAATTAAAGAATACACAATTTCCCAAAAACCAAGCCCAATTATGTTGCTCTACTATAAGCGGAATAGGAGTAATTAACTTTTAAGTAGTAAAAAAACACTAAACTAAAAGGTAGTCTGCCGGACACTTGGCCTTGGCACAGACCCGGCAGACCTGTGTTTTCTAGTATAAAAATGTTCAAACTTTAATTTGGTTATATGTAGTTTGAAACTCTTACTCGATAGGTCACGTTTTTTGCAGTCAGCTCTTGGACTACTATGACGCCGTGCCGGCCAAGAAAAGATAGACGACCCAATCGGGCAACGGAAATGGAATTGGATTAGCCACACCTTGCGACGCGAAAACGAGAATCTAACCAAACAGGTCCTCGATGGGAATTCGCAAGGAACCCGTCGAGTCGGAAGACCCAAAACAACGTGGAGGAGAACCCTATTAGCAGAAGCTGCAACAACTGGGAGATCCTGGTCAGAGCTGAGAGCTGTCACGCAAAATAGGGTCCGCTGGAGGGCAACTGTTTCCAACCTATGTCCCATGAAGGATTCAAGGGGCCTCGGTAGTCTAGGAAGTAAGGCGCCTGGCTACCATCCCAGAGGTCCCGGGTTCGAATCCCGGCAGCACTACGGTCCTTCGCCTTTCCCACCATCTTTCTTCTTCCCTCTTTACATTCCTCATGCCTTCCGCTAGCACTGATCCGCTCCACCAGCGCCTGTCATCGGTTGGTTGATGGGATTCAACTCGTTTCAGGAGGCGTAACACTCCAGCGAGTTGCTTCTCGTTGCCCCGATGCCAGAGTCGCGATAAAAATGGTTGGGAGTAGGTGGTTGTGGCAGCTCCTTCCTTCACTTCTTTCTTTCCCTCCACTATCTATTGACTAGAGCTTGCTGTTCGACTTTGCACTCTATACGAAAAAATAGATTGTCGACAGTATAACTCCCTGAGCTCTAGTCTTCCACATAAAAAAAACGAAGCATAAGGTAAGAACAGTTTATGGCTTATCTAACTCGAAACATAACGTGTAAATTAGACATAGATAATATTATTGGGTAATATGAAAGTATTGCCAGCCAAATTTTCATAATGGCTGGAATTACATCGGAGGCATTGAATTGCGCAAATCTGCTTCAACACATCAGTCGGGAACTTTGTAGAGTCTTTCATTTTCTACATTCCCTGGGTGCAAATAAATAATGAAGCTAATATTGCCAGAGTAAAATTATTTACTATAAAATTCAAGAAAGATTGTATAGTTTAGACTTTGGCTATATACAGTACATATTACCACGGGGAAATCGTTTCATTTGGGATTTCAGCTAATAAATGTACATGAACCTGAAAATTGTGTCTAGTTTAGTTTTTAATATCGGCAATAAAACAGCAATAATTTGGTTTGAAGGTTAAATGCAAAGGACAAAATATTGTCAGAAGAGATAATATAGTTTAGTTTATGCTTACTCTTTAAGCTACGTTTATATTTTAATAATTAACATTCATATACGAAATTAATAATATAATTACCATTATTATTTATTATATTAAATAAATTTTCTAATTATGACTTATGTGTAATAAAATTATTCGTGCAAATATATTGTTAAATGCAGAATGGTATAATGCAGTAAAATCAGTCTGGCTGAGCAAGTAACCATGGTACTAACTGCCAGACCATAATATTTAAGTAGCCTTATTTTTTAGCTTTATTTTGATATAAAATATGTAACCTGAAACTCCATGATGTAAAAGTCAACTTATAATCTTACCGAGTTTACTACCAAAATTTTGCAAGGTTTTACTAAGAAAATTCTACAAAATCTACTTATAAAGATACGTGCGGCTTGACCGGGATAACATAACAGATGACATAATTAACCCATCTCGAAACCCCCTCACATAGTCATTCCTACAGTTGCCTCCCCGTCAATTTCGCATTATCCTTTAAGTTTAATAAAAATATAAAAATACTTGGTGAATATCGTACCTAGGCGAAGATTAAGATAATATGATTATGTAATAAAGAGAACACATGCTACTGGTAAGTATTTGCTCGACTATGGTATGGATTATGTAATAATTTTACAAAGTCACTGTGTTTATACATAATTTTTTTTTATGTCGACATTCGCATTGCTGAATTGTTTCGACAATTATTAGTCAATAGTAATTCGTTACAAGCATTATTGGATCACGATTTTCGTGACTTTCTATGGTTTTTATTCTAACATCAAATTACCTCGGCAAATTTTATTTAACTTTTTCGTCTAAATTTTTTTCTAGATAATATTGTGGGTTTTGTAATTTAATTTATTTTATCAATAAAATGAAAATATGAATTGTACGTGTCATTTCAGACATATTCATATATTCACTCCTTAGGATCTAATAATGCTTATTAATAATAGTTATTATCTTTGAAGATTTATAAGCAATTTTATACGTTATACTAGCACAAAAAGTAAATTAAACAAAATTTTTATCCGTGACAAAAATCTTATAAATTTGATTCTCATGATATTTTACATTGACACCAGCTCAATACTTTAGATTCAATAAAATAAAGATTATTAGATGTATATTATCTACAAATGCTGTTTCATATATTTTATTAAATAGAATATATGTTCCCAAGCAGATAGATCACAAATATATGATCACATACATATGTCGAATAAATTCAAATTTATTTCCAAATAAAAAAATAAATAATTCAACACAGTAACACCATTAATTAAAAAACTGTCGATAAAGCGCCATAAACAATCCTTAAAAAAATATTGATCAAGAAACGATCATACCTCTTGCAACTGATCCTCTGACAACAGCATTCTGTCTTCGATATGTTAATCCAAATTTAAAACCTATATTTACACTTATTTTTTTTAAACAAGATCACTTCACTATCACAGCACAAAATAATCTCCTTAAATAATTCACTGTTTTTTTATCTATTACACTAAAAAGCCTTTAACCCGATTAGATCGCGTCGTTATTCGTCTGATATAAAATTTATCCAAAAGCAATTGATTAGCTCGATCACATATCGACATTATAAGGGTCGAACATATACTAAAAATAGAAAAACTGGAGAGGGGCAATTCCTTGCAGGGATTTATCCATAAAATACATACCCTTAATCACCCCTCCCATTTTAATATGTATATATTGTGTATTTGGGTATCATTTGTCCCTTCCGCTCCTTCCTAGAATTGCCTTCATCCAATGTCTGCCATTAATTTATGAGGGCCAAGTTGGGAAATTTTTGAATTCAATTAGGTTTTTGTTTCCTTTTCAGTTACACTCAAGGACATTTATGCAGCAAGTACACATGTTGAATGTGGATTATATGCTCTGTGTGGCTGTGTGTATATGGTGACTAAGGATAAGGGTGAAACTGCCAAATCCAGAAATAGATTTTGAGCATTTCTTGTCTCGCTTGCACAAGGGTGGATCGTGGATATCGTAGCAAATGGTTTTAAGATATCTTTATCGAAAAATGTTTACTGCTGTTTCTCCATTCCATTCAATTTTTGTGGCAAGGTTTTTTTTTCTAAATTTTGGAATTTTGTGTATAGATAAGAACGTTTCTGTAAAATGCGATTTAGTGAAAATTGCGTTATTTTCTATGATAGGATATTTTGTCAAGGAAATGTGTTATGAATTTAGTTGAAAGTAGAAGTTTTTCGTTAAAGCAAAATTGAAGCTTTTAAGAAAACTTTTTTTATCGAAAATGTTTGTTTTCTTTCAGTATTTTTAATATTTTAGTACCTTATATAAATTCATATCTATAGCCTCAATAACAGTAGTTTCCTTTAAATACACAGAACTTGATCCATTTTTAACAAGATACTACGAGAAGATCCTGTTTGGATATGATGATCTATCTATTACTTTTGTTTCTAGAATTATGCGCAAAGCTATTGTCGGAGCAAGAATATTAACTCAAAAAAAAGTGTTATTAGCAGCACCATGCAATAAGGGACTCTTAAAATCGCTGTTCCGATGCAAAGCGAGAATCTGACGTGGGGCTCTGTCCCCACGAGCGAGCAACGCAAAATTCCGGCACATCAATATTCTCAATATGCGCGCTCAATTTTCTTCTGTTCTGTCGCGGCCATATCGTACCATTTACTATTATATGGAAGCTGAATTTAAAAGTTCGGTACAAAAAGATCCTTCTCGAAGGGCAGTATACATACATCAACGAAAGTAACCTTTACTTACTATTCAGTTTAACATGAACATCAACCTAGTTCACTTCCATAAAATCTAAGATTAGGGGTAATTTGATAACGACGCATTTGGCATCGAAGCCCGAGATATATTGAAGCGTTTACATTATTGAAGTGAGCTTTACACTAAGATTGCTTTAAACACCGCGAAGTGGAGTAAGATTGTCGAGGCACTGATAAAGCTGAATACACCGAACTATCCACTGCGCATTTCTTGTAGTTAGGATACTACACTGCGTGTCAGGCGAGCGAGCAAGGAAGTATAAAATAACTTGCACAGTTCCCAAGGATTTCGCCATCAGCACACCACTCGCGAGGATGCTGCCTAATATAGGGGCTCCAGGCCAAGCCAAAGCTTCCTTCTCACGAGAGTGGGTAGTTCAGTGCTGTTGAGGGTATCTATACTGGCATTTTTTCAACTATCGCAGAACCGGTTTTTAAGAGAGGTATAAAATGAGGAAAGTGTAATATTATCTTGACCAGAAAATTTTGGCGTGAAAACTGTGTCGGCTGGTTAGCGGGATTCCCTTGTTTCAGGAGGCTGTTCAACGAGGCTGTCTCCCGCTAACCCCGGCGATTCTGGCTCAGAAGGCTGCTTAAAAAATGAACACTCATACAACATCCAAGAGTTCAAACGCAAGGCTCACAGCCTCCTCCTCATGCATCCTCCAGACTACCCTTGACTAATCATATCTTCGAGCTAAGCTTACTACTAGACATTGTACCATGACATGAACCACCGGACTGGTAGTATAAGGGGTCACACCTAATCTTACTCTTTCACATAAAAAAACACACACAGACAGTTATGTCCGGGTAAGGACTCGTGATGAAGGAATACCCATGTAGACCTAGATTATGTTGTAGATCTTGTTCTGCAACAGTTGAAGGTATACCAGGGTAGATACCCCCATTGTATGCAGAGCCAATGTAGGCAGCGGCATTGGACAGAAAGGGCAATAGGAGGAAAAAAAACTCTGCATATTGGTTAAGTGCCCTTCGAGCATGCTGTGCAAGTCCATCGAAGCTTGGCAGAGGAGGTGGGGCGAGTCTACTAAGAACCGATGGATCCATAGATATACCAAATTTGGAGAAGTGGGTTTTGATGGCGCTTGTGGAAGTGAGTTACTACCTCATGCAGTTCCTGAGGCATACCTTCACCAAAACCACCCGACGTACATAGAGCCACTCATATAGCCAGTGTATTGGGTAGCGAGCGTAGTCGAAGTCACCTTTTCCACAAAGAAAGCAGAGACCTCTGTCCCCTTTTAAGGATCACGTTGATGATTTCAGGCCGAAGTAGTGCCTTTACGGTTGGTACAGGTCTGGATTCAAACGTCATGCAAAGGGTTTGGAAAGTATAGTTAATAGGGATTTGACTGATGTCTTAGTAATGGGTCTTACCTAGTCTTTGCTGCTGGACCGATGTAAGAATCTCACCTCCAGCCCTCCCTTAGAAAAAAAGTCAAATATTTTTAGTGTCCTGGTCACCACCCCACTGTTGTTCAAGATGAGGTACTCGGTGTTTACATGTTTGCTCAGACTTGTATTAATAGAGCTCAAAAGAGCTCTAATATCGCTATTATCTCGGGCAGTTAAGCTGCCCTGTAGGCTTTTAAATCCCAAAGGCAGGGTCGGCGGAGCATAATCATTGTATGTGGGGAGCTCGGGAACAGATAACCGTTAAAATGTAAAAAGTTAATCGATCAATTTATTTACCAGCTGTCCGTTCAGTTATGTGGTTTCAAATTATTTGGTTATGGAGTTATGCCCAATTACCATTTAAGGGGGGAGTTGGTGTAGATAGGGCCCCTATGAGGCTAGCCCCATTACCTCATGTGGACCCCGTATGCATTGCCCAAAAAGGCCCACACTGGGCATTTAACACCTTGCTTCATTCACGCTTTATCATAAGGAATGCCCCATTCCGCGCCCTTGAGGAATCATCATTGCTACGCGATCCCGAGTGGAAAACTTTGAGAATGTCGGCGTGGAGATGCGAGTAATAACTGTCCCGGTGTCGAAAGCTTTATATTTTAAAACGCGAGTGTCGTTTTACCAAAGCGGTCCCCCAACTGAGTACTAATCACGTCCAATGCTGCTTGACCTCTGTAATCGAACCAGAACCGTTCTATTGAGTATGCTAAATGACAACCTTCGCGGTCACCAACATAATTGCTTGAAATATGAACAAAAACTAAAGCTTTTTATTAGTAGAACTAAGGCTTAAGGGTAAAAAGCTATCCGAATACGTAAGGTACATGTCGGGATTGCCCAATTTCATTTGAAATGAGGTTGGCCTCATAGAGCCCTTATGAGAAACTTCTAAGGCATACCTCACTTCAGTAACCTTGATTTTGTTTGTGTGATGTTCATGAGGAAACTAAGGGGAGAGCCCTCTTTCGGCATGCCCCTCATTTGCCACATGGGGCCCACACGCTGTATGAGACAATTCCCATTTTCAATGCCAGTCGAGGTGGGGTTAAAACACCTTAGGCTATACAGTTATAAGTTCTTTATATATTTATTTAAGTTTCCAGGGGGATTTGGAATACGAATCCTAATGAAAAGCCTTAACCTCGAGGGTGTTGAATTACCGGGCTCTCACAATAGACCGAAGAATTGGCAGTGCACGTAAAGACGCTCGCTCAGAGAATGAAATGTAAAGTGCTCCTAGAAAATGTGTCACAATGACCCAACCTAGCCGATTGATGCAAATCCATAATCATTAAATTTCTCAAGTAAAATGAAAACAAAATAAGTTTTAACATATTTAACTAACTAGAGGCTCGAGGCTATAATATATCGAAGATTAACTGTGATTTTCAATTTTGTTATTTTATTTAATCAGCAAATGCATTTTATCATCACTTTACTAGTAATAAAAGTAAAGAGTGTCCCGCTCATGTTGAAGCACCTCAGCTGGAGAAATCTTCCGGCTTTTGAAAATTTTAATTTTGTTCTGATCTTCTTTAGTGCACAACGGGGGATATTTTGCTTTATCCATAGACCGCAGAACATTTAATTAAACACGCCATAAACTTGACGCCCGTCGTTTTTTATATATTGGCAGTCGAAAACAGGATTTCTTATTCAGTTTTCTTATTTGGACTAGATGTAGATACGATGTAAATCAGAGCTTTAGTGACACAAGCAAGTAGAGGGAGTTGATGTATTTTTTTCATTATGGAATAAAGTTGACTATAAACATCAGTGGAATTGGGGTTAAACAATAAACTGACGTAAAAAAAACTCATATGAACTAGAAACTCCCAGCAAGGTTGGAATTAAAGAAAAACTATGATTGCAACGAAAACGGCGAAAAGTGTTATGGACGGTCCACACGACACAAGCAGATTTGCGAAAATTTTGCTTTTTCATAAAAAAACTTGAAAAATTACAAAAAATTCATATGGGAACAAGATTTCCGCAAATCTGCTGGCGTCGTCTGGACCGTCCATAACACTTTTCGCCATTAAGGAGTTTCGTATGTCTCGTTCGACTTCGAGCTACACAACTGTCTTATAAAATGATATAACCACAAAGCTCCATCCAAGAGATGAGATGGTGTCTTGCAAAAATCAGATTCTGACGTACAGTGCACCC
The DNA here is from genome assembly GCA_963855945.1 of Thereva nobilitata. Lineage (NCBI taxonomy): Eukaryota > Metazoa > Arthropoda > Insecta > Diptera > Therevidae > Thereva > Thereva nobilitata. The sequence goes on from OY979694.1 coordinate 68,162,039, forward strand.
GTAATATAATAATATAAAGGGTGCGGCAAAGGTCCGGCAACGGCCCGATATTTCCTGAAGGGTAGGTTTACGTTAAAAAAGTTTTGAACGAAAGTTGTTCAATTCGCGGGGGGGGGGGGGGTGAATCTAAGATTTCAAATGGCAACCCCCATTTTTTTTTCACGGATTCTGATTCTCTGCAGGGAAATATGAAATCATCAAAAATCAAAATTATCCCCAAAAATCATTCATTTGGGGGAACAGGGAAGCTTCGAATAAAAAAATTGTTCGAACAAAAGTTTAATATTTCTCTTCGAAGAATCATAATCCTTGAGAAAAAGTGTTGGTTATGTTATAGCATTGCCTCTAGCATCCTCGAAGAACGTCCCTATGATATCGCCGGCCGTCATTTCCCCGCTCGCCGTTAGTGTATGAATTGAGGATTTTCAATGACCCAATAGCAGCTATTCTGTCGGCTATGCTCTACCCAAGTCGAAATGTGCCTCATTATGAATTTTTGTCTTTAATGTTGATCGTCAGTACCGACCGAACTGTAAACGCCCTTGTTGCGGCGTTAGATGCTTCGTAATAAATTATTATCGACTACTATCCACAACTGTCAAATATGAAATGACAGCCAAACCAAAATGGCGGCCAAACAAAATCGGTCTGAACCATAAAACACACCCTATTTTTACTCGCTAATTTCTTTAATTTGTAATTTTGAATCATAATATCTTTATAATAACTAATTTTGTTATTCCATGATTCCGGTAAATTATGGCAATCTTCAATAAATGAGATAGTTTTTCACAATTCCATTCCATATCGCAGGATTCAAGCCGCACCGATCCGCTGACTGACTGACTGATAACGACGACACTGGGCGCGTCCCTGCACATAAATGCGGTCACTGTTCAACACCTTGAATTTTGTCGAAAGGTGATGCATGCGCCCTGTCAACAACTATCCAATTGTAGCAAGCGGCAAGTAGACTTGTTTTTTGTTGCTCCGTGTTGCTTCAATGAAAAGACTCTGTGTAGCATGCGTCAATGCTGCATGCTACATGTTGCTTAACAGTTGCCTCAGTGAAATTGCGCCTTAAGATCAGGATAAAGGATAACCGTATTCCAAAACGGCTCATGGCAGCAGAAATTTCGGGAAGTAGACCAGTGGGCAGACCCGGGAGGAGATGGATCGGCTCTCTGACGGCTGACGCAGAGGCAATGATCCACATCCTGAACTCGAGACATGCTCCAACCTTGAGCACCTTGAAGGAATGCTCTAGAGGAGGCCAAGGCGCGATTTGGGCTGTAGTGCCACTGTATGGTTGGATGAGGCAGATTGGATGATTGTAGAGATCGTGGATTCAATTCGCCCCGAGAGAAGGAACCAGTGTTTTTTAAGAAGCTTTTTTATTGAAGTGACACATTGTCATTGTCGGGATTGTCTTACAGAATTTAGTGAAATTTGTAAAAAGATCTTAGGCTAATAGTCCGGGGAAATTAGCAAAAAAAACCCATGAAAGGAGATAAAATTCCAAAATGGCTGAATATTGGTCACAGCTTCATTGGGACTTCTTAAGAAAACAATTTCGGAATCACAAAAAAAACGGCTGCCGGAGATATCACTTTTTGGCAAAAAAATCACTCAAAAACTGGTTTTTTAAAAAACATTTTTGATCAGTAAATAAGAAACAGAGTCCGCTGGAGGGCAACTGTTTCCGCCCTATGTCCCATGAGGGATTAAAGGAGCAATTAAGTAAAAATACGAAACGTTATTGCCTACAAAAAAGCCATCTTGTCATTTTTTCGAAAACGTTGATCTTTCGGAATTATTGAGTGATTTTTTATCCGAAAAGTGATTTTTGGAAACTTTGACCTTGTATAACTTTGAAAGGGTTAGGTTTTCGAAAAAGGGCTTTTGTAGGCAATAACGTTTCGTATTAACTGATCAAAATTTTTTTTCGAAAAAACCAGTTTGTGAGTGATTTTTTTGCTAAAAAGTGATATCTCCGGGGCCGTTTTTTTATGATTCCGAAATTGTTTTCTTAAGAAGTCCCAAGGAAGCTGTGGACCAATTTTCAGCCATTTTGAATTTTGTCTCCTTAAATTGCTAATTTCCCCGGACTTATAAAGGATAATGTCGAATTGTGAACTCGAAGAAATAAAATGGCATAACCGTCGCAAGATGCCAGCACACAGCAATTGTTTTTTTACAACCGTTTATATATAACACTAGCAAAAAAACCGCGTGCGTTGCAACGCCTTTCAATAAGAAAAGATTATGTGTGCGCAGTTCGGGTGGTGGTCCAGCGGTTTGAACTGTGCGTAGTGATTAACGGAGCTGTTTTATGTATAGAGATAACTGGAACCCGGTGCGTCTCGCTGCACCCATAAGCCAATAGTAGCTTTCGTTTATTTTGCAATTGAGGTGATATGAATTTTAATATACAGTAGGAGAGTTTAAAAAAGGCAATTTTTTGTATTTTTGATTCCAAATAACAAAATGTGAAACTCCATACTTGTTTTTTAAAGGATTTCCTTGTAAAACTGACCGTGGGAAAACTTAGCCAGCGTATTTTAAGGTTTGGCTTTGAGACCTATTTATCGTCATGACGAACCATACTTCGAGAGGAAATTGCAGTGTCTTCAAGTCAACGGGGAGGTCACTTTTTCTCCCTGAGCACACCCGCTTAAAATAATGGCTTTTTATGCAGGGCTTTGTCTTGTTTAGTCTAGTCTAGCACCATTACACAATTTCGGTTGCTTTAAATTCTGAAGGAGCATTACGGGTGTGCCCTTCCGCAGAGTAAGCTTATGATATGAAAGACCCGGTGGTTCAAGTGAATTTAAAAATTCTACCGGATAGTTAATGGCGTCATCTGAGTTGCAGACAGTCTCTATCGACTTATAGATCTTTTCTACCCCATCAAAGGGCTTTAGCAACATGCCATTAATGAAAGCAGCTTGATCGTTCTTTGGAGTCAAAATGGCCTGTTCACAAAACCATTCTAAAGGCTTATTCTTTATTTGAGCAATGCTTGGATAAATGTGATATATCAGTTCCTGCACGGTAGTTACTAATGTGCACCGTTGTGACGCGGTGCTACCATTTCCAGTTTCTCAAATTTTGAACGCCCAGTCCAACCTCTTAGGGGTTGAATTTCGAGAAATGCTGAAACATGTGTTTCATTATTTATACTCTATAGTATTTATAACCAAGTTCGAAGAAAATCTGATGAAATATAAATAACTTCCCATACAATGTTTTCTCACCCCCTTAGGGGTTGAATTTCGAAAAATCCTTAAACACTTGTTTCATTATTAATGGTGTGGAGTATTTTCGCTAAGTTTGAAGAAAATCTGATTGAAGAAAAAAAATTCTCCATACAACCTATTCAAGCCCATTTCACCACTTTAGGGGATGAATTTCGAAAAATCGCTTCTTAGTGGATGTCCACGTCATTATAGGGATGCACTGTGAAAATTCCAGCGGTTCGGGCTGTGCGTTGTCTGTTAGTCAGTAACGTTACTGTTTTATATAGAGTCCATAAGATATGAAACCGCATAGGTAAATGTCAAATCACCATTTTAATGTCATTTATTTGGATCTACAAAAATAATTTCACTTCCATAATCGCCATTAGAAGCTACAAGGCTATTTTTATCGACATGCATTTTTAAATGTCATATGTGAGGCGACTTAAGACGAATATGTAAATGCTCTTTTAATATTTTTAAGGCATGTGAATGCTGGTGGAAGTGTTATCCACAATTGTACTGCGGTCAGATTGAAAAAAAGTATATTCATTATATCTTTTGACGCCTTGAAGCTTTGTAGTTTGCCGAAAGTTTGTGGTTTAGAATAGAAGTAATCTACTAGTAAATTATTGTTTAATTCTCTCACCAGCAGTGGCGGATCCAGGCGGGGGCCATGGGGTCATGCCCCCCCTCCCCCAAAACCAATGTGAATCACCTCGAACGACTGTTGGTGTACGAGGGCCAAATCAGAGAAGATTTCTTATCTTTTGTCGAGAGAGACGACTTTCTGGCGAGCCTCTAGGTCACATAGTGCTGGATATTATCAAGTCTTTTGCTTTGGATACCTCGAAATGTGTCGGGATCGGAACGGACAACTGCAGTGCAATGATTTCTACAAACCAAAAGAATCTTGGAGCTGTTGCAACGATCCAGGTTGAAGCAACGAATGCCAAAAGATGTCCATGTCTTTGAATAATTCTCTTGCATAAAACTTGCAGTGTGGTTTCCTGCAGAAATGCTATGGGAACTATGAAAAATGTGATTCAGTTCGCTAATGCTTGAGCCAAACTTGGACTTAAATTTTTCAAGAAGAACTCGATATAGCTTTCAGAGGTCTTTGCGATACTAGGTGCGTGGAAAGATGCGACGACGTTTTGCAATTTCGTACGCAGTTGCCAAAAAATTCTGAACACACTTGATGACACGCGCATTGGAAGCAGAAGTCAACATCATCAGAAGCTTTTCGCCTTCGGAGTGTCCTCGATAATAGCGACTTCTCGGTATCAGTAATATTGTTCTTTGCGATGTTCTGGGAACTTCGCAACAACTTAGCACTCTTCTGCAGTCTGAATCGCTAGACTTGGTTTGTGCAAATGATGCTCTTCAACTCTACTCTACATCGAGAAAAGGCTGTTTGCTTTGAAATTCGTTTCGTGGAGACGAAAATGATTGCAGAAGAGAGAGGTTCAAATTACCACTCCAAACTTGGCTAAGGACCTGTATGGGTGAAGATAGGCTTACGGGTTTAGCCTTGTTAAATATTCACCATGACATTAATGTGAACATTGACAAAATTATCGAACGATTTGCTAAAGCAAGAAAGGTTAACTTTATTATTTTAATAAATAAAAGTTTACTCAAAATAAAACCTTTGGGTTTTTTTTATATTTGTCGAACCCCACCACCCCTAAGATGAGGATGGCCGCTCCAAAATGAATTTCTAGATGCGCCACTGCTCGCCAGTACTGGCGTTGATAGCGTACAATATCGTTTCTCAACCTTTTTAGAGCTGCGACCCCATGAAAAGCTAAAAAATCAAGCAAAACGTCGCGACTCCTGATTGAAAGATAAAAATCCAAGCATTTGGAGCGATTTTCTCGGTAAGAAATCAAAAATTGAGTGTAATGGAGACGACAGGGAAAACAAACATGTTTTATCAGGTGCCATCTTCTTCCGTCAAATCTGTCGTAAAATTGAGTTATTAAGATCCCTCCATGCTTTCCGTGTCAGTGGCTTCCGTGATGACATTCTTTACTTTTTACTTTTGAATTGAAATTTGGACAGCGATGGAATTTACCGTGGAATATCTTGCTACAATAGCATTGCTATTAGACGAGGAGGAAAAGCATTAAACAGAGAGTGGCGTTCCATTTTCCGGAAGTGGAAGAAGAGTTCGCAACTTTATATAGTGGATTGGTGGACCACGAAACTAAATTTTAGGAGATGAGTCAAAACGCCTTTAGTGATTTGCTAAAAAAACGTCGAGAAGTTGATCCACGCGCGTCTGTACATATGCATGTAGTTAGTAGGAGGATGAAATACATTTGGGTATTCAAGCAACCTTACGTCAAAGCAATCTTTGTGCCTACAAAAAATCGCACAAGAAGACTGCACAGAAACAGGTTTGAGTCTATTTCAAATAAACTTTACCTAAATTTGTGTTGAACCCTTATAAAATTTTCCGTTGAATTTAAACACATTTGTTTCAACGTCCGGGATAAATTAAAAAATATCGGTAGCAACGTGTTTTTTGCGGTTTTGCGTACGTCTAAAGGGTACTGAGAACGTCGGTGCCCCACTGCGTCGGATGTGTGGGAATATTCCGTGCTTTTCCCAATTTGTTTCCTGATGCCCCCGGTACTGCGCCGTCACGTCACGGATATGTGTGGAAATTGTTGGTTTTTGTACGGTTGTTATGGCATGGTTATGTAAAACTTGATTATAATTTAAAACACATTGTTTATTAAAATAATTTTTTTGGACAGATTGCGACCCCCCTTATGTCCAATGGCGACCTCCAGATTGAGAAACCATGGCGTACAATACTTGACAAATGTAAACCAAACCCTGATTTATGTGGACATAAATAAACTACCATTAACAAAATTAAGTAATTCGATGGCAGCATTAAGTTTTGTTTTGTCAAAATGTTATGAAATACACCTTCTCAGAACTATGTACAGACAGGATAGAAGAATTCAATGACAGTAGAAAATGTTCACTGAAAACCTATCACAATTGTTCATAACACGCCACCGCAAAACTGCATCCCTTGCAAGTAAAGTCATCGGACCCTTTGTACCTTCGGGGATCAAAAGAAATTCGTCTTAAGTATAAGCAATAAAGCACGTCTACCAGCGCTTGGAGAAATTACGAGTATTCGAGGAACTAGGGACAATCTTCGAGTGCGTACCTGAGTCCGCATATGCTTACCGCGGAGGATTGCCGCGCATTTTTAGCGAATTATCTGAAGGCATATTTTTTTTTCTTAAATACACGATTTTCATTCCAATTCGCCGACAATCTGTAAATGGCTTTTTTAGCTCATAAACAAGATATATGCATGCCCAAACTATAGGCTACAAGGCCACTGGCTATGGTAATTAAAAAATTTAAATCCAGACTGGGGAGATAGAGAGAGGGAGAGAGAAAAAAGCAATTTTAATTTTCTCTTTTGGATGATCATAAATCATCTATTAAAGTTTTTATAGTGAAGATCAAAAGCAGGGCTAAACGATTGATGTGATTTGTCTGTCAGGTATACGGATTCAATGCCCTCGAGATTAATCCCCGAGAAGATAAAAATAAATGATAAATCAGAAAGATACAATCAGCCATACACATACACACACATCCGCACAAAACCGATGGACGAGATGATTATGAGATGCACACACATATCTATAGACACACCTGTGTGCATCTATATTGATTCGCATAATTTTATCGTCATGGAAATTTCTTGATAATCGCAAACTTACCAATTTTGCCGGAGTTAATTAACAGCTTTTCACATGCGATAGTGTGATTCAGTAAGATCTCGTGTGAAATCGCGACTTTCTATTTACTAAAACAGTTTGATCTTCTCGAATAGCTTGAATTATGATTAAGATGAATTCTGCAACTTCATACAGCGTATTAAGAAAATAATGATCTCATGCTTTTTTTTCATTTGAAACATTTCTGAGGCGGTTTTTTGATGTGTGGCTGTTACAATAAAACAGACAAACAAATAAAACCAGAATGACCTTCTAATAAAAAATTCTGAGATTGACGGTTTGATCAAAAAATCCGCGCAATTTTGGAATTGATTCGATTAACATTTCTGAATGCCGAATATTTTCCGTAATATTTCAGAAAAGAAAACTGTTGGGAAAACTGTAATTATTAGTATATGCAATTCAATATGCTCTAAATAACACTTTCCTTATGGTCCGTAACTGGAGGGTTCTAGACACTAGATCCTTCTCAGACCACAAGTATATCTCCTTTGATATAAACTGATAAAAACCTGGAAGGAGGCAATACAAACCCTTAAAGAAACCCCAAAAGAAAGAACTGGGAACAGTTCATAGAGATCACAAAAGTAAGACTGGTACACTCACCGAAGAGCAGAATCCAGCCGAGCAATGAACTTGACAAATAGTCCAATAAATAAGTACTTTTTCTTTGCGAAAAACACCGCACGCGATTTTTTTTACCAAATGATTTTATATATTTTTATAAGGTTAAATTCAAAATGCCGTCATCCCCACCCTCTTGCTACACTTACAGTTAAGAGAAACGCGTTTAATTCTATATCTCAGAAACTATGCATTTTACGACAAAAAATGTATATTATCTTTTTTGTAGATAAATAAGTGATTTAACTTTTCTGTTTAGAAATTGTTTTTGTAAAGTCAATATCTACCGAGAAATAGTGCTTCAAACTTCATATATCACTTTCTTTGCACTATATTTCGTTAATGGTTAATTCTACATGAAAAAGTCCTTCGTTCATTAGAAGACCAATGTCTTTATTAAACTAAGAGAAACTGAAAATTTCTTCAAAAGCGTGACACCTAACATCCCCACCGAGAGGGCTGTGGAAAAAAGTTTGTGGGCCAAAGAAATTTCTCAATTATTTGTATGAAAATTTATACGTTATCCGGAAAGTGGGGCGCTGAACAGCGGCTAAAGTAAGTATTAATGCTAGAAAAAAATGTTTAAAGTAAAATTTCTACAGAATTTTATAACAAACAAATTAGTTTCTATAAATTTTCGTCGTAAATGAATAGTTGGCGAGATATTTGTAAAAAACCATTCTTTATAACCGTTTAAGGTGTAATAAACCCATAAATATACAGAAAAAAGTTAAAACAAAAAATGTGGGCAATGAAATTGCGTACAAAAAAAGTTATAATCAGTTTTGCAATAAAACGTGTAATTAAAAAATATTGGCAAAAAAACTACTTTTGAATTTACGTTTTTCGACACTTAAAGCACCATAACTCGTGCAATATTAGCCCTACGTAAAAAATGATAATAACAAAAATTATAGACAATTGTGTGTTCTATAAGTCTATAATTGACCATTAACGAAATATAGTGCAAAGAAAGTGATATATGAAGTTTGAAGCACTATTTCTCGGTAGATATTGACTTTACAAAAACCATTTCTAAACAGAAAAGTTAAATCACTTATTTATCTACAAAAAAGATAATATACATTTTTTGTCGTAAAATGCATAGTTTCTGAGATATAGAATTAAACGCGTTTCTCTTAACTGTAAGTGTAGCAAGAGGGTGGGGATGACGCCATTTTGAATTTAAACTTATAAAAATATATAAATTCATTTGGTAAAAAAAATCGCGTGCGGTATTTTTCGCATTACGAAGGCCTTTTTTTCGACCTATTTATTGGACTAAAACTGGTCAACCCCTTTGAAATCGCTTTGAACACATCGTGCAGAGCGTCATGGCCAGTTAAATATAGTAAGAAAGTTTACCCAACGTGAGTAGAACCAAGATCTCTCAGACCTTAGACAGCTAACCAGGAGGTTTTCAATATCTGCTATAGACATAAATATTGGAGGACCTGCAAGGACTGTGAAAGGCTATATAAGAGAGGTTCAGCCGCGAACCACCGATTATCGAACAGCCTACGAATCAGTTTCTCGATACCGAACCGACAATTATCGAGGTGAAGACGGCAATAAAATCGCTGAAAAATGGAAAAGCGGCGAGATTAGACCAGAGAGATGATCAAAGCCGAAGGTGATGTCTTATCACCACAACTCCACGTCCTCATAACACACATATGGCATTCGGATCTTGTCCCGTCGGCGTGGAAGAAAGCGATCGTTGTGCCAATTTCGAAGAAAGGCGACAGCCGGGAATGCAAGAAATATCGCGGTATTAGCCTCCTTTCGATAGTCGGCAAAGTATTTACGAAAATCATACAATCAAGGCTACAGAAACATCAAGAGCAAAAGAGCCGGAAAGAACAAGCGGGATTTAGACCCCATCGAGGATGCATTAATCAATTATTCACTCTCCGTCAGCTAATGGAAGAAAGAATTCGTTGCGGTAAACGAATTAACGCCGTTTTCATCGATTTCAAATCCACTTTTGATTGCATCGATTGGAACAGCTTGTGGAGAGTCTTGGAAACCGAACACGTGCCATTGAAGATCATCCAACTTCTCCAAGCGTCGTACGATGGCTCAACCAACAACTTTCGTATTCGAAGCGACTTATCCGAGGAATTCCCGATTCAAACAGACGTCCGACAAGGAGACGTCGCTTCACCACTTCTCTTCAAGGTTGTGATAGACGCGATTATGCGTGAAGCATTCGATGAACGACGAGGAGTTCGATATTCGCCGACGATAGCGCCGTCTTCGTCGACACGGATGCCGAAGCAACGGACATACGACATTTCTCGCATCGCCCGGTCATACGGATTAAAAATCAATGCGGAAAAGACCAAAATGCTCACAACGGACGGATCGAAAGCCAGTGTTCACCTCGATGGATCCCAAATCGAACAGGTTCCGATGTTCAAATATTTGGGATCGTTGGTTGAGGAAAAGAAAATCGCATCGTCGGCCCACGTTCACAGCCGCATCGGCCAGGCAACAACAGTATTCGCCTCGCTCAAGTGGTGCATTTGGAAACGAACAAATATTACCATCAAAACGAAAGTACGCCTTTACCGAAAGTGGATCCTTCCGATTCTTCTTTATGGATCGGAAACGTGGACACTGCTCAAGCCGGACGTCAGCAAGCTCGAGGTCTTCCAAATGCAATGCTTGAGGCAGTTTCACGGTGTCTCACCCGCAATCGCCTTCGAAAACAAAGATGCGATCAACAGACACTGATCGAAGAAGAAATACGAAAACGCCGACTACGATGGTTTGGACATGTTTGCCGAATGCCACGTAAACGTAAACTTCTATGGCGAGACCGTCCGGCAGTCAAAAAATGACTCAGAAACTGATTGTTGAGAATTTTTTTTTGTTCTATTTATAGAAAAGATTATTGCCTACCCTAGTGACACCTTTGCCATTTTTTCGAAAATTTTTGCAAAAATCAATTGTTAGTGATTTTTTGGCCAAAAAGTGATTTTTGGAAACTTTGACCTTGAATAACTTCGAAAGGGTTAAGTTTTCGAAAAAATGACAAGAGGCTTTTTTGTAGGCAATAACGTTTCGTATTGACTGATCAAAACAAATTTTCGAAAAAAGCAGTTTTTGAGTGATTTTTGGGCCAAAAAGTGATTTTTGATAACTTTGACCTTGAATAACTTTAAAAGGGTTAATCGGGTCAACATGTTTGAAAGTTGTAGAGAATTTCATTGTCAACATTTTAGACCCTCGAACGGGGTTGTACTACGTAGAAAAACCTAGATACAAGGGGAACACGGGAAAACGCGTTATCTCCGGCGGCCATTTTTCTTTTTTGTGATTCCGAAATTGTTTTCTTAAAAAGTCCCAAGGAAGCTGTGGACCAATTTTCAGCCATTTTGGAATTTTTTCTCCTTAAAATGCTAATTTCCCCGGACTATAACGGAAAATCGATGCATTTTTGGAGGATAACTTATAATACATTTTTTAAAGTGCTTGAAAAGACCTTTAAAATGAACACTGATAAAAGTCATTTGCATGTAAAATGAATGAGTTATGACAAAGAGAAAGTGTACCGTTCAAATTTTTTTTAAACTAATACCACCCAAAAACACTTAAGTGTTAAAAAAATGTCTACAATGTTAATCAAATGGGTGACGTCAAAATAAAACGTTTTAAGCTTTTTGAAATAAAACAGTTTCAAAAGCTGAGATTTGCAGTGCTTAGCCCTTTGACCCTTCACTTCAAATTAAGGGTTTTAATATAATACAATTAACACAGCTTTATAGCCAGTGAAATTACGTACAAAATGGTTTCTGAATGGACACTGTAGCTTGAAAACTGACCTCGCTACAGTGAAAAAACCGAACGACTTTTTTTTTAATTTTCGGAGCAAATGATTTTCGGAGCTCTTGTGAGCACATTACGGTATTTCCCGTATACATACATACTACATTTGGTATACAGGTTTAATCTAAATTTTACAACAGTACCTCCAAAATAGAAGATATTCGAGAAGTTGGAAGGTATGCCGCAGTACTTTTGTACGCAGCTGCTAAAGATGTGCAATTAAATAAAATGAAAAAAATTGACAATTTGCAATCTTTTTTAGAGCATAGGTGAATCGAGTGTTTCGGTGGTCGGTACCCCGCCAGTATATATACATCCACGCACACATACACACACACTAAAAAATTTACTAAAATACTTCCTGAACTTATAACTAAATTCGTGTGTCTCAAAAAGGGTAGACTTTGAAAAGGGTGGTAAGTAGAGCCTAAATCAAAATTTCATCAAAATCGGTGGCCGCCGAAAAAAAGTAGAGGTAATACCCCATTTTTACGGTTGGGGACTGGACTATTATTGGCGTCACGTATTATTTTCCAACACTCGGAGTCACCCCATAGGTAAGGGAACCAATCAAGACCGCATCTCGTGTATTTTTACATTCTATATCAATTTAACGAAATAAGAGCGTGCTAACCTTCTTGAAAAGTACACATCCGCTTAGATAACTGCTGTCAGAGTATCTCACACGAACAGCAACTTATTACCGCAAATTCCAGCAATTTTTCAATCATGAAACCAAATTAGCCTTCGTAAGGAAAAAGTTTATAATTTTAGTATTTTAAATACCTCCGCAAAAACCCTCCTTCCAAAAATGGCACAGAGCACAGCTAAAACTCTTCGCTTAATTCGTTTTCCAAGCAAGAAATTTAGCACACAGCATTTACATTAGAATAAGTAGCAGAAACGCCAAATGCTGGGTTGTAAAATTGTAGACGGGGCGTAGGAAAGTTGTAAAATCCAGATGAGCATGGGAACTGCAACAGTCAGTTCCGATCGTAAACCGAGCGAGGAATCAAATGCACGCGAAACGGCAGAATTGTGAGGGTGAATCCAGCAATTAAATTAATCGGGAGATAAAACGAGGTAGGAATTTTCGGGATTGTGCTGCCACACATCTCAATCCTCCCGCAATTTTAATTACGTCCATTGTCTCTCCACCCCTAAGGCGCACGGAGCTATTTCGGGGATGATAGTCCGGAAGTGAGAAAATTCACACCGGTTTAGTAGTATATGATACCAATTCGTCTCGAGCTCTTCAGGTTGGTAAAGAGATTTCTGATTACATCGAGGATGCCGGGCAGCCAGAGGGCCTCGCTTCAAGCATCAACTTAAATGGATAATTATATAGTATGGAAAGTATTTAAGTAAAGAAGCGTCAAATTGAATAATTAATCACTGTCGAGCCAAAGCAGAGTCGCTTTCAACTGGGCTGTATTAGAAATAGACCGCTGCGAGTAAAATTTGGGCTAATCGTCTCATTTTATAATCGGCAACTTGCGCGAGACTATTTCCAGTTGAATACCAACGCCACGAAACCAATATGGAAAGATGCTAAGAAGATCTCCCCGATCCTAAGTCGGCTAGCTGCACGTACCAGTAAAATTAACAACAATGAAGCGCTGTGGTGGTGTCAAGGTTTGATCACTTTCTTGACAAATTACTGTAATTAATTAAAAAAAATAAAGTGTCTGAGGACAGTGGGAAGTACACAAAGTGAGAAAAGCCCCAGCAATCGATATTCGTATCACGTGCTGAAACCATGAAGTGTTGAGATGCTCACAGTCGGGCTAATAACAATGCCTTGTACAGGTGTTAAATTGTGACATTTGTTACTTGAACCACCTTTACCAAAGCGATGATGAGAAGAGGCTTACGAGTATATACGAGAAATACCTTTGGGGCTTGCATTGGGGAATCTCACTACAAAGACGCTTGAGGCTTTTATTTTTGCCTTAAAGTGGATTTGACATTGCTATAGAATTCTGGATAAAGGTGAGAATCCGTGACACAAGAAAGCTCTTTTTTGTTGGTCTCATATGAAATATAAGGCGCTGGAAAAAAATGTACTAATATTGAGGAAGAAATTTTCGTGGAGAGAAGATAATTTATCACGGCATTAAAGTGTTGCTTTGTCATATCGGGCGACATTGTCTTGTCGTAAACATATATTGGCTTCTGGTGTGATTAGGTGCTTATTGCTTTGCTTATCGTTTTTTTGCGTAATTACTTCAGGGGTGTTTTTCACCTTTAAAAATTTCGCTGATGTAGGAATTAAAATGTCCACCAAGTAACACATATTAGTAACATTCGTTCCAAATTTAATCCTTACATGTTGCTTCAGCTAGTTTGATTCATGATTCCAAACTCTGCAATCTTCTTCTATATTGCGACAAGCTGCAACGGGTGTATATGAAGCATAGACAATTTTTAATATGATGGAATAATTCCAGGCAAATATGTAAAAAAATATATTTTTGCCCCAAAATAAAAAGATAAGCTATGACGAGTAAGCTTATCCCAATAGTGGCAAAAGAAGTTGTCCCAAATTAGTATGCCAGAGCTGCCTGGGTTAGTGAATGAGGATCGGAGTTGGGGCAAAGTAGTATGCCAGAGTCGCGCAAAAGCATGTTGTGGCAACCAGACTTAAGCCAAAGTTAAAAACAGATATTTATGATTTACTATTATTGATAATAATTGATGAATTTATTGGCAAATTATTAGAAAATTTTCAACATAAGATATTTATTGTCAACATTGCATACGCTTATATGCTATTTTCACTATTATTTTATTATTCCCCATTACACTTTCACAATCATTTTCATCTTGACTTTCACTTTTGTTAATTTTTCAGTGATTTTAAATACCGCTTTCTTAGTCGGCAATTATTTTTGGGCGTTTTCACAAATAATTTTAAAAATTGTAAAACACCGTATTATCTTACACACTGATGTGTGCGTGTTATCACAGCCTAAAATGTTTATTGACTTCTGAAAAAAAAACCTTCATCACAATAAAAAGAGAAGAATAGAAAAAATTATTATTATTATTCAACAATAATTATGTTTATAAAACAATATTTTTTAAAATAACTGAATTGGGCCAGAGTCGATGAATCATAGTTTATTTATCTCTTATAAATATTAGAATCTCATGCATATGATGACGTCGACGTTTTCAGATGGTAGAAACCACAAGTCCTGCGCGGAGGTTCTCCAGTTTCCACTGAAAACCCTTTTTCAAAAATCCCTGGGCAAAGGATACTTCCCTACTATCTGGAAGAATTCGTTCACAATTCCTATTCAAAAAAGTGGTAGCAAGAACGAAATATCGAATTGTAGACCAGTTGCGAAGTTGTCTGTAATTACGAAACTTTTTGAATCGATCATTTATTCTGCAATCGTGCCTATCTGCAGGCAGGGTCGGCCCGAGCCATTTATTCGACCGAAGCGGAACGTGGTGCTGGCGCCCCCACCCCCAATAACATTATCGAGCTGAAAAATATAAAAATCCTGGGACTGTAGATTCGAATGTGGAAAGATAATGTATTAATAGAAAAACTATAAAACCATCCGTCACATTATATAATCTATATAATTCCACATGTATATTTTTTAATTTGTCTTTTATTAACTTTCAGAAATGTAGGTAGTACTTTTCTTGCTTTCAATTTAGCAAAATCCCTTAAAATTGAGTCAGTCTCTAGAGCGATTTATTATGCGCCCACGACACGATTCCCGATAAATTAAAATAATGGCCTCGATTCCCAGTTCCGGCGGATCAGACACTCCCGCCGCAACTGCGGATTTGGGATTCGCAACAATTTTTCCGCGGAATTGAAACGTCAAAATTGCCTAAGCAAATCCGATATCGCGTATTTCATAATCGAGTGAGTGTTCACTCTGAATTTTTTCAGTATTCAAACCCGCACGTAATCCTCAGTCACTCCTCCTCACTTCCGACCCACCGGATCTGGGAATCGAGGCCAATTTTTTTGTTTTATTTCCAAAGCGGCAAGACAAAGAACTGTCAGATGAAGTGTCACATAAAAAATTTAAGGAGTTGGACCAGATAACAATGGATCTGGAAATGGAAACTGATTTGAAATTACAGGGAACCAAGGGCGTCGATATAATTAGCGCTGAAAGTGCAAAGTTTTGTAACAGTACTCGTAAAAAGCCTTTACATAAACGTATGTCAGTGTGCTTGGAGTGACTTTAAATCCAGCCTGTCATATTCAGATATCGGATCATATCTGTCACTTTAAGCTTCGAAATCTCTTCCAAGTTCTTTAAGAAAAGGTTTCCAAATGCACGTCGTTTGATCCTAGCAAGAGCCAGACAACTTCAAAGAAAATGTTCGGTTGTCCTTCATCAAGTAGAAAATAACAGTTCATACACCCGCCTCTAATTTGGAGCCATCTATGTACAGAGCCACGTCATACCTCTTGGTACGCTGGAAGATTTCCCATCCCTTCCTGGTCGAGATCTTCACATTGAAACCAGAGTTGAAATTAATTTCCGTTGTCATGTAATCAGAAGGCCCTTCTACCCTGCTTTGTCCATACCTCTTCTCCATCCAGCAACCCGCTTCTCGAACCCTCGGGTCCTTGCAGGTTGCCTGCTTCCTGATATATAGATTATGTGGCAACAAATCGAGAATTACATTCATCACCTCCGTGATGATTGTACACACCCCATAATTCCGCGATATGACACTCTTTAGACTTGGCCTAGTCTGGATTTGTAATATTATATTGCCAGAGCGAAACACGGGATTTGTATGTCATCCCTGATCTAATCACTGCCAATGTAAACCCATGTGTGGCGTCAAGTCTCATTTCTTGCTGAACGTCTGATTACTGGCATAGGAAAGTATGCTGGCGTTGAGGGCCCCCGTTGTGATACAAAAATATGTATCCCCCGCCTTTAGATTACTATTGGAGCACTCAAAAATAACGCTGAATACCTGAAACAAATTTAGGTCGATTTTAGGCTGGAGCCCCAATTGTAAACATTTACCAAAAAAATGAAAAATAAGTTTAACAATAAACATATATGACGTCATTACATAATGTTGCGCACGTAACGTTCATGAAAATGTTTAATTGCGCACGTGTTTCCAAAAAGGTTGGGCACCTCTGACTTGGAGTATCTAGTACTTTATTTTCTATAGCTAGTGTTGCCAATCCAACAAGTCGCTCTTGAGAAATGGACGATCTTAAAATTTTTGACGATTTTTAGTTTTGAAAAACTTCTTTCTCCACTAGCTACTGTCACTGGCAGCGTTAGTAATATCCTTAAAGCTACGAATATATTTGGGAAAAATCAATGAAGCGATTTCGAGTTATAAAATCAAGACTTAATTCAGGGCAGGTATTCTTAGGTAACATCGGTGCCAAAATAATAGTTTCCTGCAGGAGTTCATCTCCATTGATGTCGCATTGGTCCTCATCGGTCAGAACTGACTCAAGTAAGACGGAATTATTATTGTTTCAACGAAAGGAAAACGTCCTTCAACCTCATCCTGGCGCCCCTTTGCCGATGGCGCCCCAAGTGGCCGCATGGTTCGCTTGTGCCTCGGGCCGGCCTTGTCTGCAGGAGGCTGGTCTCAACGAATCAACATGGTTTTCTTGCAGCTCGTTCCATTACCACCAATCTTCTTGAGTTCACTTCACATACTGTCGAGGGCTTCGTTTCTGGTTGCCAAACTGATTGTGTTTACACTCATTTTAGTAAGGCATTTGATAAGCTCTCCCACTCCATTATAATTCTCAAATTAAGAATGTTAGGTTTTCCACAAACCCCTCTAGTATGGTTCCAGTCTTACTTAGCTGACAGGACTTACCAAGTTCTTTTTCGTGGATCCAAATCAGTAACCATTGAAGCGTCATCCGTTGTCCCTGAAGGAAGTCATCTTGGCCCTCTCTTCTTTATTTTATCAACTGATGACATTGTCCCTTACTAAAACACTTAGAATCTTGATTTACGCTGATGACATCAAATTTTACCGTCACATAAAGAGTATCGAGGATTGCAAACTTTTGCAAGTTGACCTTGACACCTTTTACTCTTGGTGTGCTAACAACAACCTGGTTCTTAGTATTAGTAAATGCGAAATCATGACTTTTAGTAGGAGACGTAGTCCTATAATTTTTAACTACACCTTTTCTAATGAGGTTATCCCCATGTTAATTTTGTAAAAGATATCGGGATTAGATTTGATAGTAAGCTGGATTTTTTTACTCACATTAACTATATTTCTTCCAGAGGTAGTTTAGTCCTGGGTTTTATAAAAAGGTTGTCAAAAGAATCTAACAACCCCTTGATCACTAAACACCTATACATTTCTCTTGTCAGACCAGAGGTTTGGTCTCCTCACTACTCGTCGCACGTTGGAAGTATTGAATCGGTTCAACGGAGGTTAGTTCGATACGCACTGAATCATCTCCCGTGGGCAAACCCATTAGATCTTCCACCATCTGAGTCCCGGTTTAAGTTACTCAACTTAAGCTCTTTTTTCAAGTGTCGAGAGGTGGCCGATGTGGTATTTGTTCATCAGCTTGTAAATGGAAAGGTCGACTCAGGTTTTTTAAGTAGCCGTGCGTCGTTTAGCGAGAGGCGTTATAATCTGAGGGGCCTGAGGGCGTCTTTTCCTAGGGTTCGCCTTTACGTTGTTCTAGGTCTTTCAACTCCACGGATTCCAGTCAAGGGCCTGTTTGGCTAGATTCTCGTTTGCACCTCGCAAAGTGTGGCCATTCCAATTCCATTTCATTTGCATGATTTCGTCATCTACCCTTTTTTAGGTGGCACGGCGCAATAGTTTTTCATTTGTCATCATGGTGTTTGCATTTACCCGCATTTCTTTAGTTTTAATCGGATTTAACCTTAAGGGGTTATACTACCCTGGCGCACTGAAAAGTGAACTTATTTGTGCGAATTTTTTTCTCGATTACTAATCAATGGATTTTATTTAAATTTACGATACAAAATGGCGTCGTGGCACTAGATAACTTGAAGAAATGTTTTTTCCGAGGAGGAAATCGGCGTGCACGGTTTCAGTCCCGTACATAACCTAGAGCAAAAAAGTATTTTCCCTTTATCTACATTAGTTTTTCTATGGAGGTACACAAGATTATATTTTTTTTTGAAAATTCACAAATTGGCATCAATTTTCATTTTTTTGTCCATTTTTTGGCAAAAAATCGACCTTAAATTGTTTATTGCAAATGTAATTATTTATCAAACTTAAAAATCCTATGTACCTCGATAGATAATCTATCTAAGAAGTTACAGTTGAAATTTAAAGTAAATCCGATAAAAATTGAGCGAGATACACTGCACGCCAATTTGACAAACATTTCTTCAAGTTATCTAGTGCCACGACGCCATTTGGTATCGCAAATTTATATAAAAAATATTTTTGTATACTTTAATACATGTATAATAAAGTCTCAAAATTTCATTTTAATCCTTTGATTAGTAATCGAGAAAAAAATTCACAAAAATAGGTTCACTTTTCAGTGCGCCAGGGTAGTATAACCCCTTAAGCCTGTCGAACTACTTTCTGCTGCTAAATTGATTAACATATTTTTGAGGTCCTGATTGTGAAAACCCCTTTTTCAGGCATCAGATCCAAAACTTGATTTTTATGTTATAAAAGAAAAGTTTTGTAAATTGAGATGTCTGGGAAGTTGTGATACTTGGTTCAATTTTCAACTGCAAATGAATTTACGAAAAATGAATATCGCGCCAACTTGTCTGACGAAAACCTGCATACATTACATTTCGCCTAGTTTCATAAAAATGCTCATACCTCGTCTATTGCCTATTTTAACTCACAGCCTTATCTCCTGCCTCACTGTATCAAAGTTTCCCCCGACTTGGAAGCATGCTTTATACCCATTCCCAAGTAGTGATAAGCAAACGCAAGAGCAAGACAAGACTAATATAGTCTTGGTCTTGTCTTGTTCTTGCTCAGTCAGTCTTGTTCTTGGTCTTGCGAGCATAGCTAAGTCTTGGTCTTGTTCTTGTTCTTGCAAACATAGCTAAGTCTTGGTCTTCGCCTTGGTCTTGCTAAATGTGCAAGACCAAGACAAGACAAAACTGCAAGACCAAGGCTATTTTCGTTCATGAAGTATTGTATTGTATGTATTTTTATAAATTGGTTATTAAAAAAAGAAACTTAGGTATCTTCATTTTTTTATGGTTTTCTTTTTAAATCCTGAAAGATTTAACAGAAGAAGGACTCATTTCCTAGACACCAGTAATTGAAGGAAAGTAACAGAGCACCCAATTGATTAAAATAAGACTTGACAGTGTGAAACATCTACGTAAATCATTTCGGAAAATTTTGCTTCGAAATGCAGAAATATTGATAGTGAATCTCGTTGACGCACAATGCATGCAAAGTCATTATGTCCTTACAAATGTGAATAATTGCTTTTACAACTATCATACTAAAAAGTAAATATACAATACACACATATATTTATATCTCAACTACTCAATTTCATATTTTTTGTTTTTAAAAGAATGAATTTAGGTGAAAATTTTGCAAGACTCTTGCTAAAGGTCTTGGTCTTGTTCTTGCACAGTTTTTCTTGTTCTTGCGAGCATAACTAAATCTTGTTCTTATTCTTGTTCTTGCTAAATGTGCAAGAACAAAACAAGACTGCAAGAACAAGACCATTTTTGGGTTAAACTCGGTTCCTCTTGTTCGCGTTTATAAAACAAGAAATCTTCGGGTGATACTGGATAGCAGCATGACCTGCTGCGATCACATTAGTTTCATTGTAAGTAAAACCTACGGACTCCTGTCTAAACTTCGTTACCATTCTGGCTTGCTGAATAGGGCTGTCCATCTGACCCTCTCTCGATTCTTTTTGCGCCCATAAACTTGAAGTAGAGTTTAACGATTGCGTTTATTTACGCCGTTTTGACAACATTTAACCCTACTCGAACTCTGTTTTGGGCTGCTATCGTGAGTATAGACTTCTGCGACTGTATCACGATATCCTACACGAGCGCAAACCTGTACACCTCAACCAGTTTGTGCAACTTTCGCAATCCCTCACAGATTATAATTTAATAATTCCGCGTTTCCGCACGTTAATTGGTCAGCGTTCTTTCATTGTCTTCACAGCACAGCTTTGGAACTCGTTTCCTAAATTATATTAAAATAAATTTGAATCACCTAATATAGCACGATGGCCGGCGGGATCATAATACATTTTCACAGTGACCCGCGATACCGGGTGAATTCAAAAACTCAACACTGCCGCAACACTGCAGAATTCAGCAATTAGAAGTCTGTAGCTGAATTCTGCAGTGTTGCGGCAGTGTTGAGTTTTTGAATTCACCCACCATTTGGGTTGGCCAACCATGCTATAGACGGAAAAATAGTAGAGAAAAGAGAGAAAGAACTGGATAGCAATTACTTCTATTCTCTCCAAAATCATGGAGACTATTATCAACAAAAGGTTTATGGTATACCTAGAGTCTAACCAAATCCTAAATGCAAACAGTACGGCTTTGGATCAAAAATGTTCATTGGAGACCTTTTATTGTGTCTGACAGAACACTTCAACCAAAGTATGCATTGATTTGGTGAGTCCCGTTTGGTTGCTCTGGCTTTTGGTAGAGTTTAACATTCTGTTCTATTAGCTAAACTCCAAGCTATTGGTATTAACTCAGTTTTGAAGACCTACTCTCTGTGCCTCCCACCCTATGTCGCAGCTTCGCCTACAACATCCCATAATTCAAACGCAGGGTTCATCGCCATCTCTTTAAACATCCGTCTGACTCCTCGTGTCTTGAAACTTCTTTTATAGTCCTTTTATAATCTTTCACTTAATTGTAGTCATTGATTTTTACTGTTATTTAATTAAGGACTAATGGAGATTACTCATTCTTCTTCCATCACGTAAAGTCAAGAATAATGCCAAGTATTTGTTATTTAAAGGTTTTTCTTTTGTTTCTTCAAAAATTCATCAGTTATAACATTAATTAAGAACTTTTAAATACACAAATAGAAAATGTTAACATAAAATTCATTACATTAAGGTATTACAAACTTCATTCCAAAAAGAAAGTTACAAAAAATATTACTAATTAACTTTCTTAATTTTTTACTCCATCTGGCAGCATCAAATCAGAAAAAAAACATTCCTTAATTATCGCTATCGCATTCGACTGCTGATCACATGTAGGGTGCCTAAAATTATATCTTAAGTAGATATATAAAACCTGCACAGTCGGTGGTAATATATCCTTCTGCCAATTCTAATTTTAGACTTTCGACGTCCTTTTCATCCCCCATAAGGACATCCCAGATATTGGAACTTGAAATGCGTACCACATGTGCCTTGGCAGTGCAATCTTCCCTCATGTGTTAATTCCTCGATTTTTTTTCCTCTTCTCATATTGTAGAGAGTTCTTCGTTATTTTTATTTCCTTATGCGAGGCGTAGAGGAGCCTATATATGTATACGTCCACGTTTCCCATAAATCAGGTATTTGGGCCTAGGCTTCTGGTGGTAGGTCAGATGCAATAAATTCAGTTCATCGCGGTAGAGAATACACGGATTCAATCGCGGAGGAATCTCTGATGATGGTCATAATGAAATTAGCGCCTTGTCGAGTCTGCGCAGACTCTGGCTACTCACTTTGAGGCTCACGTCTCTGCCGAACTATTAACACATCTTAATGCATAGTGAATCATCGTGGCATTGCGCGGCTGCTGGAATTGTGTATCCTAAGTGCTTGGGATGAGTTGAGATGAAGACAATCCGATGAAAGCATCTTTTATTACTTACGTCAATTGCTGTGGATATTTGCAGTCCATCAAGACGCCTAACAGGGGCTAACACTTGATCGTTGTATGATTTTGGTATAAAGCCGGAACCTTGTCTTGAGATGGCGCTTATTGGTGGAAAGTGGTCGTAGTTTCATTAATTATTTTACAATTATTGTAGCCAATTTTAAACATAAACTTTTCATATTTTTTTATTATTATTAATTTTAAATATTAATTTTTAATTGCGCTTAATCAGTTTTAATAATCATGAAATTAAAAAATTAAAATAGGGATAGTTGGAGGCTCTTCTGCCAGCGCATTGAAGATGTTCGAGACTCGGCAAATCTCCACAAAATTATAGTGAAAGGAACGTCGGTGAATCTCGGATCTGTAAAGGCAACCGACGCCTGTTTCACACAAATAAGGGAGGAAACCTTGATGATATTACTATAAGCACGCTATTTCTGCCGGGCTGCCATTAATTCCACTTAGTGGCATGACAGAAGCTGCTTGTAGAGAAGCAAATGAACCTATCAGCGAGGCGGTTCGGCGATTTAATCTTGAAGTAGCCTGGAGCAGACGACATATTTCCCAGTCTGTTGCAGGCGACTGCGACCTAATCACTCCTTTACTCTGTATATAGTCCGGGGAAATTAGCATTTAAAGGAGACAAAATTCCAAAATGGCTGAAAATTGGACAACAACTTGCTTGAGACTTTTTGGCAAAATAATCACTCAAAAACTGGTTTTTCGAAAAAAAAATTTTTTTATCAGTCAATACGAAACGTTATTGATTTATTTGATTTTTTTCGATTCGAGCTCACGGTTTTCTTTTATTCGCTAAAAAGCGTTTTTTACACTTCCCGGAATTTTTTAGGTTATGTTCGCCATTCCAAATTCCAAAAACAGAAACGCTATCATTTTTAGATTTTTTTTCCTATTTCACCATTTTTTTTTGTTATTTTTGGGATAACTACCGGACCCGGTAAAAAACATCACACGCCCCGTTGCTTCTTCCGAGATTTTGAAGTTTAAAAAAAAAGTGATTTTTAGGGGAAAAAAAGATAATACATTTTCCCGTACGAATTGCCATTCATGAGATATCGCCGTTTTAAAGATTTAAAATACTCATTCGCGACTTGTATACAGGGTGTATTGCATAAAGTTATAAAACGGACGACTCCAAAAATAAAAGCCGTAGGATAAAAATTGTCCAAACATTATAGATAGGAAATTGTCCAAGCTTTCCAATTTTGCAAAAAAAAATTAGTTAACTACGTATTTTTTGGAGAAAAAGGTGGTTTTAGTTGAGGGTGGCGGCGAGTTTTATTTTTACTCGGGAAAAAAACTACCACGCACACTGCCGCCACAGGGATCCATGATCCTGCCACAGGGATCCACGCTCCCGCCACAGGGATCCACGCTTCCGCCACAGGGATGCACGAAATCGCCTGTATTGCTTTAAAAAATTGTAAAGGACGAAGAAAAGGGACCATAAAGGGTGTCAATAGCATACTGAGTAAAAAGGTTCTTGTTCGATTGCGTAGGTCAAGCAGCATTGGAAGTGGTTAGTGTTTAGCTGGCGGACTGCTTGGTAAAACAACACTCGCGTTTGGAATGGTTTGTGCCGATGCGGATGCATTTATAAATGTTCATGCCTGAATTTTTAGATTTTCGTGCCAGTGGATGGCTCTAGCGAACAAATTTTTAGATTTTCGTGCTTGTGGCGGGAGCGTGCATCCCTGTGGCGCGTGCGTACATACTTTTGTGGCGTCCCTATTTGTTCGTTATGCGCACTAGCAGCGGTCGCGTGCGGGCTCGTAAGAAAATTAGCCAACTAAATTATTTTTACTCGGGAAGCAAACGGGATGGTCGAACAGTTTCACAGGCAACTTAAAGCAGCTTTAATGGTAAGAGATAACAACAGTCATTGGAGTGAAGACTTGTCCTTAGTCATGTTAGGCATGACACCAGGACCTGAGGGCCGATAACAGGTAATCAAACGATTTCGAAAACACTTCGTTGTCAAATTGAACGGCACAACCTAGTCGATATCTATCGACAGGCTAAAGCCAGCCTTCGGTTGTGATCGCGACAACAAAGCCGAACCATTCAAAGCGGTAACATTCCATTATCGCTACGCTGGAGGAGAGAATGGGGCGACCGCTTACAATCTTAATTTACAAATTTTACGCAAATCCACACAACAGATCCAACATTTAACATTAATTTTAAAGAATAAAACAATCAAATCCACAATTCTATAATAACATAAAAATTAAGAAAAAATGTGTCTTCTACGTATGTTCGAATTGCATAGACATAGGTTTCGTGCCCCACAATATCTGGGACATAAATAAATAGAATTCCTTCTCAACTTGAAGGCGTTTCAAGGTTAACAAAACTCGTAAAGAAAACAAACGATCAACAAATTCCCCATTCAGACAAGAATACCCTAAAACACGTGGCAAACGAACGAAACAACAAAAATTTTTTGGGGGAAACTAGGTGACATCGAAATGCACTAAGCCTTCCTCCTCCGACCAACTAAAAATAAACCTCACGCAACAACAAGGCTTTACACTGATCAATTCCTTCCAATTCCAATTGTGGCCGTTATTTATAGAAGATCTTTAAAAATTAGGTCTCGTCTGTGCATCCCTACCCCAACAGCCAGTCGAAAGTAGAGCTGTGCATCCAAGAAGATCTCTTGAAGACGCAGCTGCTCAGGAGGAAGAAGAATTCAGGTCTCACTTACCTGCCGGACTTGCTTGAACTGCTCCTCGAAACTCCAGCCGTTGTTCTGCTGTGATGAGTTTGAGGCTTCACTTGAGGCAGAAGAGTTGGAGCCTGGATTAGCTGTGGAAGAAATTAAGAACAGCCTTCAGCGATTATCTTACGATAAAAGGAAAGATGAAAGCACGGAGCCTTACCGTCTTTTGTACTTGGAGCATTGGGAGGCGTGAAGGGGAATCCATTTGAATGTGAATGGGATGTTGGTTGCTGTGGCGACTGGGACTGTGATAAATTTTGTGGCTGATGATTGAAGCTGTTTATTGACGTGGGGGGTAATGTGAATGCTGTATTTGGTGGCGTCGACAATGGGCCACCACTGAAATTTGAATGAGCTGTGTAGTCCTGATCCTGGATTAAAATAAACAAAATTTATTCAAATTGCCATTAGAAAAAATACTACAATTCAATCTTACCATTAATCCAACTTTCATGTCTCGTACTTGCATTTTTAACTTTTCTAAAACGTCACCGTGCTGCACATTTGGTAAATTGTGTAGACCGACCCCCATGAAGTTACCAAGAACGCCCAAGGGATGATTTGAGGGAAACTGTGAATGATGACTGGAAAAATGATGAATTTTTATTACAATTATTTTTTTCTTAAATTATAAATAATATAGTCGCATACTTCAAAGGAATATCTGGATTTCTGTCAGGACTTCTTACACCATAGTCCATTCCACCACCATTTGCATTTACGTTGACATTAGTTCCATCGTCGCTGGAGTCACATTCTCTCATATCGTCCTCACGATCGGAATGTTCATCGTGTGTCTGAAAATTTTAAAAGAAAGAAAATCAAATTTATAACTTGAAGAAAGTTCAAGACAAATTAGCACATTTTTTTGAATTTTCGAAATGACAATTTACAAGTCTACAATTCACAACTAGAATTTTACAATTTTCATTTTTTGAATGCTTAGTGAAAAACAGTTCTTCATTTACGAAGTCGGCAGTTTTCATGGTATGATTTAAAAAACAACGAGCTCTTTGCAGATCAATGTACATCAAACCGCGACATTTCAGATCAACGAGCACACATCCTGGTTTACTTCTTATTTCTCAAGGCGCTCCGTCAAGATAGAGTGACCTCTCGGTAACTCGGACCAATGCTTTGCCAGTGAATGAGTCATTTCGTCGTACATTACGTTGAAAAGTTCCGTAGTTTAATCATCGTTGGATGACAGCTTGACAAACAAGGACTTCGTTGGCAGTAAAACTCTCTGGTCCTTGGTAACTTCCATTAAGAAGAATTTCACTTTATACACAAGTTCTTTTTTATTTACAAGGGTGGACGAAAAATCCAAGGCCGATTTACTAGCACCTCTGCCTGCCAAAAGCGTGGAATCAATAATCAATAAAAATATCATGCATTATCTGAAGTCCTACGGAGCACATCAACCAAAGTATTCATCAATTTAGTGATTTTGGTCTGGTTGCTCTAGAGATATCTTCAATGCGTTTGACAGAGCAGCACAGTTAAGCCCCTGAATAAATTCCAAGCTATTGCTATCGACTTAGTTCTATAGAACTGGATTGAGAGCTTCCTTCTGACCGTTCAATCAATTTTTATTAAATGGTGACGAATTTAGGCCTCACCCCGTCTCTTCTGGTGCCTCCAGGGTAGGACACGATCATAAAATGTAGTTTTTAAGAGGTGCCTCTTTTTTCTTTTGAGCCAGTACAATGTCATACTTCAAATGAGGCGAGGTGCCATTGTAATGCCAAAATGACAAAAGCAAGCAAATTAAAAAAATAAAGAAAATAAATATCTATTAATGAAGAGCTTTTTTACGAGTTTGATTCTAAGAGCTGTTTTAGACGGTGCGCTTCAGCGCATGTGCCTCACGAACGTTTGGTGATGAAGGGGGAGTGGGAATGAAGAGAGGTACCACCCAACTTCTCCCTTTATCCACAAAGTTCGTGAGGCACATGCGGTGGAGCGCACCGTCTAAACCGGCTCTAATATGCATTAAACTGACTCAGAGGAGGTAAGAAAGCTATACGCTATACCTCCCCAATGTATATTTATTTTATACACTCTCACCTCCCCTACTTTGTTGGAAATTTCACTGCCTCAAAAAAAAAGGAAGAAATGTCTCTCCAATACGTATTTACAATCACACTTCGACTGATTTACCTCGATACACGCTTATACACCAGTAGAACATTAGTTTTGAACCCGGACATTTGAAAATATTTTAGGCCTCAGTACAATTTACCCGCAGAGGGCGTTGATGATATACAGAGCCTGATTCGTTGAATCCGGCGGATTTGGGATTCCCGCCGTTAAACGAGTTTCAAGTTCACTTGTCGCTGCGATTGTTTAATCCGCCGGGCGCAACTGCCATATGAATTGACATAATACTGACTAAGTGAGGGAGGCATTAAAGGCGGATCGTCGATAGAATGATCACATATGCCGAATCGCCAAACAAGCACATTACTAGGATTTCTTAAGAGAAACCAATTCCTTATTTAGCCCAGCTATCGAAAATGCATGACATTCACGGCTGACTGACATTCATGCCGTACAGTGGATGGACTTGCAGGATGGAAGTTGCTGCATGCATGGAAAATCAAAACTGTTTGAAATCCTGTGGGTGGAGCTAAGTGAATGACAGCATGAAGGACAGTGGATGCTGTTACTGTCAATGATTTCGTCATTCTGACTATGAATTTCGGAGTGAATCGGTCAAATCATACTTACCCTGCGGGAAATGGAGTGCTCCAATAGCGCTGTTTGAGCACGCATTAAAAAGCTTACAGCGCTCCCGTTCCCGTACCAGTTCCATATACTTTTTAACATTGCAGGTCATTGCAGGGGAGCATACCTTTTTATGCTCCCTCAAAAGCGTTCTAGGAGCATTATAAAAAAGCTTTTTAATGAAGAATTTTCATGGACGCTTGTGGATATGTGTGATCCGGATATCGAAGAGCTTTTATTTTGTTATTTTGTTTGCAATTGCCTTTTCCTTTCCAAGCGCGAGTGAAGTTTTACCAAAGCAGGCCCCCAACTAAATACTAATCACGACTACGCAAATGTCACATTTTATGGTCACCAAGATAATAACCCGTTTTCTTTTTTCTATAAAATTGAAAAAAACCCCAGTAATGCTCCCTCGGGAGCATAATTAACAGCGCTCAAAATAAGCTCCCCTGAGGAGCCCTCCCAATTGTTCCCACTGGGTACCCACCCAGCAGGAAATAAAGCAAGTGCTTCCACTGGAAGCTTTAGTGATGCGCTTCCAGAGCATTGCAAATCGGAAGTAGGTTTGGTGCAATTCGCTGGAAGGAAACTTTCTGTTTAAGTATGAAATATTTTCTCTCTAGCTCTTTTCCTTTGCCCTTCAATTAAAACAAGAGCTTAAAAGCTTCGCATATCCAGAGAGAACAATAATCGCAAGTGCTTCCCGCTGCATCCATTTCACAAGCTTCAGAAGCGCGTTTCAGGAAAGAAAGGGGAATCGCATATTTCTGACGACATCCCCATGTAAAATTACAATGAAGTGGAATGGAACAGGCAAGCACTCCATGCTTCGAAAGAAGCGCATTAACTGCCGTGTGGAAGCACTCTTCTGGGATGTATCACTCGTATTCGTAGCACTCATACTACAGCAACTTTTCACTACCAGTTCTTCCTTAAAAGTGAGGATTAACTGCATGCATGATAATGGATGGGAAAATAACCTTCTTGCATGACACGCAAAACTGATAGTGGATAGGCCCCTTTATGTGTTCGGCTGACATACCAGAGTCCAAGGCACCATTCAAATTCTCCCCTTCAGATATCATACATTCTTACTTGTCTTCGCTGTTTGCAGATATACGATTAGCTTTCTACCACTGACTTAGCCTACAAACAGGAGCCAAGCCTGTCCAATAGGGTGTCCCAAGCTATAAGGGCGAAATTTTTTTTTGCGAATTTGGATACGCATACCCGCTAATTTTTTTCGATTTGACCCTTAAGTCTTAAATATGAAGTATTATTGCAATCGGATAATGGTAACCCGTGCCGACTTAGCATCAAAGTTTGAACCTGAAAGCTAGTATGGAGAAATAAAGGGAGATTTAAGAACTTAATTTCAATTCAGTAAATAAAACATATTTTTTTCAGTAAATAGTAAAAAGGGCTTTATTTTTCATATTTTCTTTTCAGAGTTTGCTTTTTACAGTCTGGATATATCTGCCTGTGTTCTTGTACGCAACGTAGTAGAAATTGTTTTTGTTCCTCTTCGACAGTGGTCAAGCCATGAAAGTCTTGCATCAACTTGACTGCTCTTTCGGCGGTATCGTTTACTGCTCTTAAGGTCTGTACCTTCATATTAGCCTGTTGAAACGAAGCATTATTCGACCACAAAGAAGGAGACTCGTTGAGAAAGCTGTCGTCAAGTTCCAGCCGAGTGAACAAAGACTTGCTTTTGGCGGAAACGAAGTCTTCGAGTTTTTTTGCATAGAGTGGGCCACAGAGTTCTTCTTTTGATGGCATGTACCGTTTCCCATGAGCTGATGGAATTGTATTGGACAAGTTAGTAACCATTTTAGCTTTAGTCTCTTGGTCTACACTATCATCAAAGAGAGACATGATAGACACCTCATCGGTCAAATACCACAAGTGCTGACAGAACTTCTGTAAAGCTGCCTTTGAGATGCTTTTGTCAACTGCCTCGTAGGCCTTCATGGCTTTTAAAAAGCAGAGGTCTTGGTAAGGAGCTTTCACTGCCAAAATACATTGCAACCAGGGTTTGACGTAAGATGTGACGATGAATAGGCAGACGTCAAGGAGGGCTTCCTTTTCCTTCTTTGCGATTCTGAATTGCGAGCTTAGAAATGATATTTTTAGAGAGTAAATAGCTCTTGCCATCCATCTAGCTTGGTGCATGGCGCCTGGAGGCCGAATCTTAAATTTATTTTCTGTATCACCGCCAAGAAACTTTATTGAAAGCTCTAAAAATTCGCGATGGTCATCTCTAACAATATCTTTAGGTAATTCTCTCCGGTAAACTCTAGCAGTTCATTAATATTTGCATCACTCAGGCAAGAAAGCTTTTCTTTATGACTCTCTATTCTCTCAGAATTTATGTTTTTCCAGTTTTCTCGGAATTTCTTGAACAATGGGATGTCAGGGCTCGTCGTAATTTGGTTGATTTTAGCTTCGAATACGCCTTTCAATACTAATTCATATGCATGATGGCGACAGGCAAGTATAAGCATTTCTCTGCCTAATTTCTGTTCCAGGAGCACACAGGCGCCATTAATGCGACCTGTGTTTGAAGCAGTAGTATCACAACAGAGCATCTGCACTTTGCCTTCAAGATTCCAGTCTAAAAGAGCATTCCAAACCGCTTCTGCCTGTTCACGACCTGAAGAGTTGTCCAATTTAGGTACAGCAAGAAGTTGTTCTTTATCATCATATGTAATAAGTATCGGAAGTCGTTCTTCTTTACATTTGCGTGAATCTAAAGCGGGCAACAGCTTCCCGTCCCAATGGACGGTTACAGTATCTGGTACCTTGTTCTGGAAATCAACTTTAATTGCTTCTGCGCGCTCTGTTCGCTTTTCCGTACGAATTCTTTGAATGGTCGACTTACTTATTGGAAATTCGTCAATGTTATGCCCAAGAGCTTCAATAGTTGCTTGTATAATATAAACAGAATTCCTCATACTTATCTGACACCGATCTAATGCAGCAACCAATTTTGGAATTATGAAACTTTTCTTTACGGAAATATTAGACTCGGGTCGTGTGCTCTCAACGGGTATAGGAAAAATTTCTTGTGAACTATTTTTTTCAGAATCAGATGATGAATCTTCTTGAGGAACATAAGATGAAGTTGAAGGCAACAGAGTTGAATAGTGTTTAGCACGCCGTTTTTGCTCTTCAATGCTCCTAACTCGCGCCTGTTCTTCTTTTTCGGCCAGTTGTTTGTCTACTCCAGCTAAGTGACCAGGCCGACCTGGCTCTCTCAGTCGCTGTAAGAAGATCCTATCTTCGTCAATCTTTATTAATTGAAGCGCATCGGCATGTGCAATATCAAATAAGTTGTCTAAGTTTGTAACAAACTCTTGTCGACGCTGCTGAAACACATTTTGCGTCTTTTTAGCATTTTTTTGTAAATCCCTCCAAAATTGGTACAAATTAACTAGTTTCTTAACGCAGTTAGGAAAAGATTTAGTTGGAATATGTGCCTTTTCCCAATAAATAATGCACTCACGAATAGCCAGATTTGCACTTTCATTTACACTTAAATTCACTTCACGAATATTGTAGAATATAACTGCGAGTATTTGGCCATTTGAGGGAAGTTTTGAACCAGTAATTTGATGTTTTACGTTCCCTATTAAGAAAATATCCTTTTTCGAACTGCGTAACTCCACCGACATCTTGATTGTACGAAAACAATGCGTTCACTAATAAAACAAACAAGTAATAACATGAATGTCGGTACGCTCGCTGCTGCACGCCTAGTAAACAAATACCCACATGTTTCGATGCAAGTCGGCACGGGTTGCCGTGGTTCTAAGGACATGAAATTTTATATACGGTAGTTTTGACATCATTCGAACAAAATTAGAGGGTATGCGTTATAAAGAAACAACTTTGATTTTTTTGGGACACCCTACTGTCCAATCACCGAATTCGACTTCAGTCACTGTATTATTGGATTGGAGGTTTCCATTCTTCTCTCTAGGCTCTTTCAGGACTTGCGATAAATTTTCTGGCCCAGATAATATACCAAATGTGGTCCTTAATAAATGCGCTTCACATTTGGGTGCACTCTTTACACCTTTTTGCGCTGCCATACCTTTCCGGAATTTATCCACGCTCTAAGAAAAAAGTGAGTGCAGCAACTATTCTTTTTACCGGCCAGTAGCAATTAATTTTATTCTCTCCAAAATCAGAGCTATAATAA
Source organism: Thereva nobilitata (assembly GCA_963855945.1). Taxonomy (NCBI): domain Eukaryota; kingdom Metazoa; phylum Arthropoda; class Insecta; order Diptera; family Therevidae; genus Thereva; species Thereva nobilitata. The sequence goes on from OY979694.1 coordinate 68,194,024, forward strand.
ATCAATTAAAACGTTATAGAATATGTATCTCAAATACAACCATGTATTAGACGACGAGTAGTACCGGCATTAGATCAAAAAATTCTACTAGCAACCTTCTTTTGTGTCCAACAGAACATTTTCACCAAAATATTCATTGCTTCGGTTCTCTAGATATCTCCAAGACGTTTGATAGAGTAAGGCAACCAGCTCTGTTAACTATACTCCAAGCTATTGATATCGCCTCAGGTTTGAAGAACTAATAGACTAAAAGCTGCCTAAATTGATTGGGATTCATATCCCAAATCTTCCTGGAGACAATAAAGCCGAGATGTAGGAAATTCAATCTCCTCCTCGCTGTAGTTCCGGGGCCAATGATTTTTAACTGCAACCTATTGAAATTTAAAGTTTGGCCTTTAGATTTGCCAATTTGAATGAATCTTTTAGCTTGGCCCCTTGTCCAACTAAGGGCCCTGGTCCAGCTAGCGAAACAGCTGGTCGACCCAGTTCGTGATGGCCGTTCTTTCGTGGCAGCTGGCAAAGCTACAGAAAGGTTCCCGACCAACAATAAAGAGTTTGCTCTACTCTACACAGGCCATCGGGAATTCCATTACCAATGTGACCTTCCTGGCCCGGAATCCACATCAGCGTAACATTTTTGTTCCTGGTGAGTGATTTTAGAACTAGTAGACAATCCAGGACAGTTTTTGGTAGTTTTAATGGACAACAAGGCAACTTGACTGTACAAGAAAATAACGATGTTAGAGTTATTTGCAGCTCTATTAATATAATTCTAGGCACATACCTTGATATTGAGTACAGCTTGAAAAACAGTGGCGGAAGTGCCAATAGCCAGGGATATTTTGTTTCTTGGACCCTGTTCTCCCAGTCCTACGTCATTATCGGTTTTGGAACCATTCCTATACGGTATACCACCGTGCCCTGCTTACTCTAAGGAGGGGTCTGCCGTGCTGTCATTCTGAGCGACGTCCAGAACGGTATCAGAAAATGAGCGCATGGGCTACAGGTTTATAGTCCAGGGAAATTAGCAAAAAAACGCACGAAAGGACAAAATTCCAAAATGGCTGAAAATTGGGCCACAGCTTCCTTGGGACTTTTTAAGAAAACAATTTTGAAATCACAAAAAAAAAACATGGCCGCCGGAGATATCACTTTTTGGCAAAAAAATCACCCAAAAACTGGTTTTTCGAAAAAATTGGTTGATCAGTCAATACAAAACATTATTGCCTACAAAATACCCCTCTTGAATTTTTTTTGAAAACCTTGACCTTTCCGAATTATTTAAAGTATTTTTTGGTCGAAATGTGATTTTTGGAAACTTTGACCTTGAATAACTTCGAAAGGGTTAGGTTTTCGCAAAAATGACAAGGGCTTTCCAAGAGTTCGAACAAAAGGTTCACTGCCTCCTCCTCATGCATCCTCCAGACTACCCTTAACTTATCATATCCTTTTTCTATCCTTCGAGTTACTACTAGATATTGCACCAAGATGTGAACGACATGACGAACTGGTAGTGTAAAGGATGATACCTAAGCTAAGACTTTCACATAAAAGAAAGTGATCCTCAAGGTCTCTCCGGGTTCAATGCCCTTTTTGCTCCGGTTTAATTGATCGCATCAAGGATAACGTTGCCAAACTCCCCCTTGATATCTGTAAAAACGCAGAGAGAGATATCATTTTTATCGGTGCAGTCTATATACCACCCCACTCGAACGAATCGATATACGATGACTTTGTCCATATATTCAATGATGTTCACGATAAGCTCTACGCGAATGACGAAAACGATGAATTATTCATTCTTGGGGATTTTAACCGTCCCAATATATCATTTATCCCTGACGACGATGACAATATAATTCCGATCAATGTCATCAAAGCCATCGACATAAAACTTATAGACTCTTTTTATAGTAATGACCTGCAGCAAATTATTAGGTAACCGAATAATAGTGGAATGTGGTTAGATCTGATTTTCACCAACGCATACGGGGAAGTGAAAGCCCTACCCGCTTGCGATGAGGAGAACCTATTTTCCAATACTCTTCACCACTCGGCCTGGGTACTCGAAATCAATTCCAAAAAGATCAAATACCAATCGTCCTACAATAACTCTATTATGTACGATTTCAGAAACGCAAATTTCATTAATATAGGCTTAGAGCTCTCGCTTGTGGGCTGGAAGAATAGACTAACAGGTAACAACCTTGACGAGATAGTCTCTTTCTTCTACAATACCATTTTTAATACCATCGACAGAAATGTCCCCAAAATTAAAAAAAGGTCAGACGATCATGGCTCTGCTTGACAAAAATATTAGATCTCTGCGTAATTATAGGAACAAATTGTACAAGACGATCAAACTGAATAATAACGTAAACGAGGAATTAAGACTCGAATACTCCAGAGTGGCATCAGAATTTTCTCTTAGGTCGCATGAGGACTATTCGTCTTATATTAATGCTATTGGTGAAAATATTATAAATGATCCAAAAAAATTCTAATACATTAAACGAAAGACCGCAGGTTATCCATCAACCATGACAAATGGTACCTCTCATTCCTCGTGCCCCCAAGTGATATGTAATATGTTTGCTGACAGGTTCAGTGATGTCTTCTGCCCCAGGTCTGAAACATCGCACACTGATCTTACTAGTAGCGAAGATTCTGTCTTAATTGACAGTCTGCTTCTTTCCATAGACGACATAAGGAGCGGTTTAGATAATTTGGACCCCACAAAAGGTCAGGGTCCTGACAATTTGCCTCCTGGTTTTTTGCTGTCCTGCTCCGAACAACTTCTACTACTTCTCCACATTATCTTCAATAAATCTCTCTCTTTAGGTACTTTTCCTACGATGTGGAAGAAATCTTTTCTGGTGCCAATCCATAAATCAAGTGATAAGCATTTGGTGGACAACTACAGGGGCATCGCCATCCTCTCAGCAATACCTAAGCTCTTTGAAAAATTGGTCTATGACAAGATTGCCCCATTAATAGATCCAACACTCAATGAACAGCAGCATGGATTCAGAAAGGGCCGTTCGACCACTTCTAACTTCACGATCTTAATTTCAGATCTACTTTGTGGTATGGAGAACGGTCACCAAATTGATGCTGTTTATACTGACTTCAGCAAGGCTTTTGATCGCGTTGATCACCATATCTTAATTACAAAACTCTTAAAATTCGGCATTTCTGGTCCTATCCTACATTGGATTACATCATACCTTAACGGTAGAATACAAGCAGTCATATTTCAAAGCCTTCTATCAAGGGACATCGAGGTAACTTCCGGCGTCCCTCAGGGTAGTCACTTAGGACCGCTTTTGTTTAACATATTTATTTCCGATTTGTCCGAAATTCTGATAAATATTCCACATCTCTTCTATGCGGACGACTTGAAAATATATTGCGCTATAAGATCCCATACAGATGTTTCTCTTCTGCAGTCGAAGCTTTATGAATTACAAGACTGGTGCCTCACCAATAAATTGCAACTTAACACCAATAAATGCCATGCAATTACCTTCTCCCGTAAAAGTAATCTTCAGCGGCACGATTATTATCTTCACAATAGGGCATTGAATCATGTTGATAAAATTGTAGATTTGGGTGTAATCCTCGATAACAAACTAAATTTTAATCTACACTACGATAACATTACAATAATAAACTTATAAGCTTTAGAAAGAGAAAGGCTAAAGAATTCAATAACGTTTGGGTTACAAAAACCCTATTCTGTTCACTGGTACGCCTTAAGAAATTTGCACGACCCCTATGACTATCGAAGCCTCCCATAGTATGAGACCAGGCTCAAAGTTTTGGCCCTCCTACCCCTTTCATGTAGAAGAAAAATGATTATCTCTTGTCTCACTTTTGATATCTTAACGGGTAACATTAAAGTACACTTCCTGTCGGACAGAATCAAATTCAACCATGAAGCTCGGCATACAATACAAACGAAACTTCTGAAGGAATATTCCCATCGTACCACGTATGCGATGAACAATCCGATTAATAGATGTTGTCTAGTATTTAATACCCTTAGTACCTGTTTCTCTCCTTCCTTAAACAAATCTTCAAAAATGTCCTTTCACATCTTAATCATTTACACTAACATATAATTTAAGTCGCTAGTGTATATTGTCGTCGTTATATAATTTTTATATGACTTTTATTAGCTAAGCCTATTTAACGTAGTTTAAGTGTGCCTTGTTTGGCCGTTAATAATAAATAATAAATAAATAAATTCATGTTCTCCTGTCTCCACGGCAATCTTTTCCCGCAACACAAGGCCCTCGTTTTTGCACAAACTACAACCACAAGTCTAGAAATCCATTTCATAAATGGGTCATTCTACGATAAGAGGTTTTGAGTCCATAGACGATGCGGCCAAGGGGAAAAGTTGGAGTTTTTTGATTAATCACATATAATACGATTTTAGTCTCTTTTATGTACACATTCATATACGGGCAAGTCACTTTATCCATATTTAGTTACTTTTTAGAAGGCCAGGGTAAATACATCAGGCAGGGTAGAGACACTTTTTTGGATCCTCAATGTTCCATGAGACCTGATGGACACGCAAAGAACCAGGAAAAGTCTTTATGTGTTTTTTGGCACTAACAAGCAAAGCGTCTTTCTCTAGGATATTTTTGTCGTCAATAAGGAGACCATTGACGCTAGGACAGCATCTGATAATTCGCTCAGAGATGCTATGTCACGGCCAATACCTACCAATCGGTTTGCTGATCTCTTACAGACAGCACCGATACCATCAGAAGCCCCTTACTATGTCCGGCTTCATGGTAATTCCAAGTAAAGCATATTAAGTTTTGGGGGAAATTCTATCAAATGAGTAACAAGAAAGTAAAACATATATTTGTTGCGGTATTGTGTCACAGGTCCATCGCTCCAAAAAAACAGGTTTGCCACTTCGGCTGGCAAGCTGTTCAAAATTGGCTGTAAGTGAGCTCATATAGCTGGAGGTGAATGTAACAAATTTTGTGACGTAGTGCCCATGTGCCCAATTTATCTGTTGACCTGAATCTCCGAAATGAAATGCTCCATACTCCTTTAGAAGTTAGCTATATCTGAATTAGTTTGCACAAACATCTTATGATCCACATTGTCTCCCCTGCTCAGTGAGTATCTCCGCTGGTAGTTAGCTTGCCAGGGGAAATACGGCAGGGGAGAGACGTTTTCGTGACAAATTTAAAATTTTTAACTGACATAACTTAATTTTTGGGTTAATAATATATCACACCTCCACTATTACAGTATTGTTGAATTTAGGCAGTAAATACAAAAAAATAAAGTTAATGTTATAAATTTTACGACTGTCCAGGGGAGGGACACAATCACCTTGCGAAACCACTGCCACGCACTATCGCGTCGCCCCAACTAACAAATGACAGCGATTTAACGGCTCCTGTGTTTAGTGTTACAAACTTCACATTCCCCGTGTTCTTTTAATGAACTGGGTTTTGAGAGCTTTTGAGGAGCTTTTGATTTCCCATACAAAATCGAAGAACCAGAAGACCCAGATAAAACCTGGGTTTTCGATTTTGTATGGGAACTCAAAAGCTCTCAAAACACAGTTCATTAAAAGAACACGGGGATTGATACACGTCCGTGAGCGCAATTTAGAATATGGCCATCTAATACTTCTGTTTACATTAACGGGCCAAAATTCGCCAGGAGAGATACACAAAAAAAGCGGGACAAAAAATAAGTTCGAAAATTATTGCAAATAAACAAATATTTTTGTATTTTCCCTTTATAATACTTAAATATACTTGTTTAAGTTTGTGCTAAATAAACTTTAATTTAACAACGGCGACAAAGAAGGTATATACTGTCTGCATGTTTAACTAAAAACGTTAAAGGGACAGGCCAGGGTAGAGACTTTTTCAGACTTAAATTTGGAATTTCAGGAAAATGTACTATAATTGTGCCTTTAATCATAGTGTTATTTCTAAAATGCATTAAGATGCTGTGATTTATTGCATAAAATGACAACATGTAGAATAAAAATGCTTTTTTATAATGGATGCCGTACACATTACCTCTTATCGTAGAATGACCCAAATAAAACTACTAGACTGTGGAACAGTCTTCTGCATTTAGTATTTGCAGAAGTTTTAATCAAAGGAAGGTCCATTGAGTCCTCTTTCGGTAGCCTTCAGACTAGGGATGTTACGGATGTGATATTTTTCACATTCGCGAATGCGAATGCGAACACGAATGTTCGGAATGCGAATGTGCGAATGCGAATGCGAATACGAATACGAATGTTTAGGAATAGCATGAAAAAAATGTAATTAAATTAAGGCCTCATTTTTTTATTACATAAATAGGATATGAAAAAATATTAGAACAATATACCAGTGTTATATACGGTAATGGTATTCTTTCTTCTCGTATTTAATAGTCAAAGTTCAAGAGAGGAATATTATATTTCCATGAGGTAATTTCTAAAGGCCCCCATTCCTATACAAACCGCCGGCAAGCCATGGCCAGAAGGATTCTCGCCTTGAGGCCAAGTATAACCACCCACTCACTCAACCATACCGTCAAATGGATGGGGCCCGCTGGGCCTGCAGTCCAAGAAAACTGACAAAAATCTGAAGATCTGAACTTCTTGAATTAATAACCTAGCCTCTGTGTATGAAGGGAATCATGGGATCACCTGCAGTCCACGGCCTGTCAGATGTATGCCTCAAGTCCTCATCCTTCAGCCAGACTTAGTAATGTATGGCCTTCATCGGGCGGTACCAAGTAACCTGGCTTAAAAGGCTACGGCCTGCCGGTGGCCTGTTGTGAAAGAGGTCCTTAAGGGCTCCTATATAGGGCCGGCTGCACTGAACAATTGCTCATTCGGAAACCTGGCCGGTGGAGCGTTCAAATATTTGGGAGCCAAATCTGTAAATTTGTCGTATTTTAATTTTGTTTTCCACGAGGCACGACACGACCTACACACATTCGCCAGTGTCGGATTAGCCACTAGGCAGTATAGGCGGCTGCCTAGGATCACAGGGCCCAGGGGGCTGCAAGCCGGGGTCCTACAGACATATTCGGGGTCGATTTTTCCTGCAAAATACATAATATTCTAGCAATCTCATAAAATTCCACGGGGTCACCGACTCTCTTTCAAATAAGAGTTAGGAGATGGAGTTTCTCGACGGGCGAAAACTACACTGATTTTTCAAAATCAGTTCCCTGATTTTTTTTCCTATGTTAAAGAAAATTGGTCCAATAGTTCGACTCTTCAACCAAAAGTATCGAAAAGTCTTGACCTTACACTTCGATTTTGTGAAATAGATAATGAAAGGAGGCCAAAGGGAGAAGGCCGCAACCATCGGCACTGCCAAGGGCCGCATGAGACCCAGATCCGGCACTGACATTCGCATTCGCATTACCTGATGCGAATGCGAATGTCGATGCGAATGTTTAAAATGATGCGAATAATTCGCATAAGCGAATGCGAATGCGAACATTCGTAACTTCCCTACTTCAGACTCCTATAAACCTATCCTATCCTCTATTCCTTCTTTGAACTAAGCTTAGTATTGGACATTACACCATGACGAGTCTGACATGACAGAATGGTAGTACAAAGAATGATTGGATTTTCACATAAGGGAGCTATTCAAGAGAGACTAAGGAGAGTCGGGCATAATAGTTGACTACTGTTGGAGCTTGAAGGGACCTAGTGAAAACCTTACAAGCAACTATTTTTTAGCTAATTACATTTAGTGTTAAAGGTTAGAAAAATCAGCAGCTTATTCGTATTGAGGAGTTCCCCATGACAAATCGAGTCACAGCTCTTTGGCATCCATCAAATTGATCGTCCTCAGAATGGCCATCGAGAATCATGCATTCCATTTCCACCTATTTGTTCTGATGCAAATATTTAACACGAGATTTTTCTATTCACCAAACACATCCCTCCTTTAATCTCCTCTGTTGTTTCTCATAACGATCGACAATTTTTTTCCACTTCTTCAATCCGTACGCTCGCAGACGACAGCAGTTGTTCAATGTACTGGCAACAGACGCAAATGTCTGGGCCCCGTTTTTGGATTTTATTTATTTTATCGACCAAAAATATGTTTAATTTTCACCATTCAGGAATTTTGCAGGACAAACATTATTGATTAGCAGAATTAAAGGATTTCCGACCAGTTCGTTATAGCCAACACCGAAGACACACCAAGAGCTCATGTTCGCGTGCTGTGGCGAAATGTAACTCCATTAATTAAACGTGATATGATTGAGGCTGGGGAATTATTTCATATTGGGAACACGACTAAAAACATTACACGAAAATATTGTCCCCAGATGGTTCGCCGCTTTTAATAATGTTTTGCGGCTGCTATATACACCACGCCACTATCATCTCACACCACTATCACGTGGAACTTGCTCAAGTTGAGCTGGTCAGTGCGCTCAGTCGTCAAATTGTTGTCGTCGTCACACTGGTGTATTCCCCCCAGGGTTTTTAGCTTAAGAAAAACACAAGACGATCGGTCAAGCCGAAATGCCGCGATATGGGCAATTCCCTTTTCTAGTGAGTCTTTTGATGCGGGGGTGGGTTGTTGCAATTTAAATCCCTACCAACACCGAATACCGTACTCTGAAGCGAAATATTAAATTTCTTACACAATTTCTGCTGTAAAATAAGACTTCGATGAAGCCTAGAATATGCTCTACTCATTTTTAATCGATCGATCCAATTAACTGGTGCGGGCAAACAGGGTACGGTCGACGGACGTACGCCTCAGGGTGTGCTGGGTCCGATTTATACATATTATTGACAAGCCCCAAGTCCGGCCAACACACTGAATCACATTTCAAAATGCAATTAATATCGCTATGTTCAGACCGAAAGAGAGAGAAAGGACACATTGTCTTACAAAGTAGAAGGTACAATATAATTATGAGTTGGAGAAGTTGCAAAAATACCGATAATTGGACTAAGTTGGGAATATTTACAATTTCATTACACGTTGACAAATTCGCGGAAAGCGGCAACTTTGCGAATGTCATTCCAGCAAATACGTAATGAATTATGCACAATAAAATCGAGGGGCTTACATCAATGTCATTGTCGGATTCTGGTGTTAGCACTGTTCTGGGCTGAGGGACCTTTGCTTGGTGTTTCAGTTTTACGAGATATTCTTGCGGAAATTTGTTTCTGGAAAATGCAATTAAATTAAACAAGGCGTGAAAGGCAGGCAGAAATTTCAACTATAAATTTTTACTTGTTTACATACAAATTACGCTAGTTTTATATTTATGTTTTACGTTCTACTCACATCTTAGTAAATGTAACTAATCTTGCAAAGTAACTTTGTATCAAATTGTTTAAAAAACTTGGAGATTGATGCCCAACTTGATTCCAAATCTGCATCTAGATCGAAAATGAAGCCTCTCACATCTCTTCCCAATTTCACAGTGGGATAGTAGGTTTTCGAAAAAGTCGACATAAAATCAACAAATTAAGTTTTGAAAACTGCAATCTTTGCTGTATGTTCCTAAAGAGATAGATTCCCTGCATGTTTTACCGAAATGAGTGAGGCTGGCACGCAAGCAAAGGAATGAAGTGATGTGCTAGGCGGAAAACAAGATTATAGCAAATGACAACAGGAGAATATACGAACAAATGGCAATAGAGAAGCATACCTGTTAAAAAAATATTAAGAATATTAGGGGTAGGTGCTGTCCTAGTGAGTTTTCCAAACGTTTCAAAGTCCCCCTAGATCCTATTTTTATCCAGGGTACGACAGTTGAATACTCACACTCAGTCAAATATCTGGGAGTAAAGCTAAACAAGATACTGAACTGGAATGCTTAACTAGACTACACATGAGCCTGCAAACGGCTTTTGGGTGAGACATGGGGTCTTACACCACAAGTGATGTTCCAGATGTACAATACCAGGGGCGGCGGAGGGCATGGAGATTTACGCACACGTACTTTTGTTTTGGGTGGGGAAATCCACAACCAAAATATTTCATGTAGACCTAATAACCCAGTACGTCGCTGGCGACGAATGAACGTGGCCGAAGGGCCGCAGAGAAGCAAGCAAGCTTATATTATAGCTACTAAGAACTTTAACTGTATAGCTTAAGCTTTTTAGCATACTTAATAGACCGGATCTGGTTCGTTTACAGAGGTCAAGCAGCATTGGACGTAAGTAGTACTCAGTTGGGGGACCGCATTGGTTAACGACACTCACGTTTAAAAAAATAAGGCTTTCGACACCGGCGTAGTTATTACATATCCACGCCGAAATAGGGTAGCAATCATTTTCCCTCAAGAGGGCCACATTAGGCATTCCTTATGATGAGGCGCGAATGAGGCAAGGTGTAAGAAGACCTGTGTGGGCCTTATAGGGAAATCCACACGGGATCCACATGAGGCAATAGGGCTAGCCTCATAGTGGCCTATCTGCACCCGTTCCGCCTCAAAATTCTAATCGGGCATAACCCCATAACCATTATCATCAGGAGCTCCACAGCCTATTGTTGGCCTTGGCTTTCTCCAGCGTTCGCCTCCATGATTCTCGATCTCTGGCCCGACTTTTCCAGTTTCTTATTCTCAACTGTCACAAGTCTTCCTCGACGTCATCAATATATCTTTTCTTAGGCCGACCTGGTCGCCTTTAACCTGAGTACTTTCCCCGGCACTATCTTTGTCGGGTTCCGTTTCGCACCTCGTTGGAAGTGGCCAATCCATCGTAGTCTGGTTATTTTGATCACTTTGACAATGTTTGGAATCTTACTGATTTCATACAACTCTGAGTTGTATCTTCTCCTCCAAATGCCATCAACCTGTATTCCTTTGTAGATCGAACGAAGAATTCTCCTTTCAAATCTTCCTACCAATGTTTCGTCTGCGTTTTTCAATGTCCACACTTCCGAACCATATAGTAGGACAGGTCTTATTAGTGTTGTGTAAAGTGCCAGTTTTGTCTTCCTTGATATATTTGTAGACGTCAGGTGCCTTCGTAGACCAAAGTAGCATTTATTAGCCAGTGCTATTCGTCTTCGGATTTCGGCCAATGTATCATTACCTTTTGTTATAATCGTGCCGAGGTACACAAACTCATCTACTGCTTCTAGGTGTCTATTGTAGGTGTCTATCGTTATGTTTTGTCTGCTACTTCTGGCGTTTTTTGTGCACAAATACTTTGTTTTGTGCTCGTTTATTTCCAACTCGATTTTTTTAGGGGCTTGCTCAAGTGCCACAAAGGTCCCCTTCATGCTCTCGAATGATCTTCCAAGGATAGCAATATTGTCGGCAAAGGCTAATATTTGCACTGACCTGTCAAAGATGCACCCTGATATGTTAATCGATGCATTCTAGGGCCACGTTGAATAGCAAGCAGAAGAGTGCGTCCCCTTGTCTTAATCCTCTATTTGTTCTGATGGGTGGAGATAATTCACCATCTATTCTGACTAACCAAACCTCATAACCAAAGAATTTAAAATCATATAGCTCAACGGACAGCTAGTATATAAATTGACCGATTAACTTTTTATATTTTAACGGTTAACGAACAGGTTCACGTGTTCCTCATCCACAATAATTATGCTCCGCCGCCCCTGTACAATACGATCGTTAAACCTGTTCTCACGTATGCCGCTATAGTCTGGTGGCTCAAGAATAAACACGTTACAGCAATCCTCAAGTGCAACAGGCTACAACGGCTTGCTTGCCTCTCCTTAACGGAGCTACGCGGATCTGTCTCACAGCTGCGATGGAGGCAATCATTGGAATGACCCCATTGCATATCTTCATATCGAAATCCGCCGCCATAAGTGTCTTGAGACACTCTCTCTCTTTAAGCTGGCCTTATATAGTCAAAGGACATATGAATATTTTTAACAATATCTCCCAAATATTTCAATTTGCCGCGTATTCGGCCATATGGTTGGTGAACTGCGGTTACAAAAGGAAAATTAGGACGATTATCCCGGATAACTGTGAGTGGGAGGAACTTATCCTTCCTGGTGGTCCAAAAAATCTCCACTGGTTTACCAACGGGTCAAAGGTGGAACATGGTATAGTGGCTGGTGTCGCAGGACCCAACTCCAAGGTCTTGATTGTAAAGGGTAGGTGGTCCTCTGTTTTGTGGACTGAAATATATGCCATTTAGATCTGCGGTAGGCCTAACCTTGAGAAAGGTTCGAAACGCGCCAACATTAAAACTTTTCGGACAGTCACGCCACCATAAAGGCATCCTCAACCTGAAAATTTTCTTACAAAATAGTTGTAAGCTGCTTTGGCGTACTCCAGAGCCTGGTCAAGAAAAATAGGATTTCGCTCTGCTTGGTCCAAGGACACTGGGTTATTGAGGCTGCAGACAAGCTCAGACAAGGGTCTAAGACACTGGTCTGGAGAATCCTTTTGTGGCATCTCATGTTCCTACTCCAAGTCCCTGATAGAAGAGTGAGTTAAGAAACTGAACCTAGCCTATTGGCCTATTGTTCCAGGTCTTAAGCGGCCCACACACTCTCAGTTTTAACTGGGCAGTTGAGCTGTGTAAATAACATGTACAATAAACTGAACTGAAAATGTGTGGGTTCCTGCGCAGTTTATCGGAGCAAAAGAGGGTCCAGAAGCTCGGGTCTGAAGACTGAATGAAAATAGTTCAAAACGCACAGTTCACACAATTTATCGCTCAGACATGACGTCACACGTAATAAACTGCGCGGTTAAACTGAAAGTGTATGGGCCGCTTTAGACAGGCTAAAGATCTCAGATCTTATAAGACTTTGCCTTAAGGGGCATCATCACTATAAACAGAGCGGACCTAAGGCTGTTGGTGGGTTATCTGACTAACTGTCATGTACGGTTGCCGACAGAATGCCGACTTTGCATATAAGGCGACGAGACTTCCACACATATTCTTTGTAAATGTCTTGCTCTAATTTGGGTTAGAAGAAGAACGTTTATCAGAGAGGTTATGAGCACCGCTCAACTCCGGTCTTCTTCAACTAAAGACCGGAAGTCTGATGGTCTTTTCCGTTAGTGTTCACTTTGACCCCATATTCCTTTAAAAAAAGGCGTTCACATCGCTTCGAAAACATGTGTTTTCATCAAACTGGGAAGCTGTGGGAAGAAAAGTGTGGATGTGCATGTCATTTTCGCTATCAAACTTTTTGTCATTCATTCAGTTTGCCCTGGAAAAAAATTCAAAACGAAATAATTAATTTAAAATTAAATTAAATAGGAACAAACTAAAAGATATTTGAGATGGAATGTAATCCAAAGAGGAAATATAAATTTTTTTTTTAAATTTATTTGACATTCTTCTAAATAAACTGTCACACGAAAACAAGAAAAGCGTTGTAAACGGCTTATATTCGTTTTCCGAAAACACTTCCATGATGTGATGGCGATGTGAACACTGAATAAGGTTACATCACGCACCAAAACAATAATTCATGACAGAGAAGGAAATTTATTAATAGAAATAGATCCTAAGATGGGTGGAATACTTCAAAGAAGCACACTTCACACTGAGCACGGAGAATTCAGCCACGCTGAATAACAAACCCAATGTGCTGAGCAATTCTTCACCTGTAGAATGCGTTAAATAACAACACAGACTTACCAAATTGTGAGTGCGAGTTCGGAAACGCAGGGCTACAGTCATTCTGCAGTATTCAGCAATTGGAAGTCTGTAGATGAATGCTGCAGAATGACTGCAGTCCTGCGTTTCCGAACTCGCAACTCAGCACCGCTGAATAGGAACAAAACGGCAGCTCGCTAGCTGAAAAACCTTCAAATGATTTGAGAAGAAGAACGTACTCGTAAAGAATCAAACAACGAGATCATTGTAAAAGCCCCAAGAAAATGCGATTCGCCGTTGTGTAAGAGCTGGAGAGGAATAACAGTTGGATATTGAGGGCCATAAACATCATCGAGTAATACCATTAACCGAGTGTCAAAGATTAACATTATCAGCAATCGGACGAGTGTTTAAAATGCTTAAATACCAAATCCTGGAAATTACGAGCATTTTTAGGTTTGGCTATGCTTGTAGCTTTTTGAACATTGTCGCCAATCAGTGATATTCTTGATTTCCTTGAGGTTTGATATAACTTGGATTTTAAAATTTTCCACATGGTAAACGAGCTGTAAAATCATTATCTTAGCCTCAATTCTAGCTTTTGTTTGAGATAATCTTGGTTGATATTTCTGATAAAATTTCAATTAAGGGTTAACTACGTAGATGTATATATATGGCTCTAAGAGTCTTCGCTGAGAGGCTAGTGTGCTGACCAGCGGCCTCGATTTTTTTTTGAAAAACTAGTTCTCAGAGGAAAGCCCATTTGTACTGTTGCGCGTTCTATCAGTGTAATGTAGGACAGTAAGCTGACGTTTGGTGCGATTATACACCACCTGCTCGCATCCAACATTACCGCGACATAACGCTGCTTTCCATGGTCCACTAGTAATGGGGTGCTCGCTTGTTATGCTTACAGACGATGTAATGTGAAAGGGCAGGGAATTGCTGGAAAGAGGAAGACAAGAAAGAATAGATGGTATATGAATGGGAGAAGTGGAAAGACGAAGGACAATAGCATCGAGTCGAACCAAACCGTGTACCTATTGAGTGGTAGTCAGGCGCCTTCAACATTGAACTTCGACGGACGAGTTTTCTTGATGCCATTGGTCCCTTGCATATAGTAGACTTTCATAACATGGCTTACAAATAATTGGTAATATATTTTAAGAAGTCATCGTTTTATCTCTCTGTTTTTGCCTATCAATTTTTTATAGACGGAGAACGCATTGTTAATGGATGGAACAAAGGAAATTCAAGAAATACAGTATTACAGCAGAATCAAAACCAGAAATATATGCGAAAATATTAATTAAGCTTTGAACCTATAAATATGAGAGTATGGTCAGCTCAGAATTTGGCAACATATCTATCATCAACGTACATGCATCGACGGAGGATAAAATTAAGCTTTGATAAAGTTTGATAAATCGGAGAATTATAAAAATCCCCTTCACAGGCACGTTAAACGCTTCCTTTGCTGCACAGGTTTGTCGAAATTTTCATTGGGTACGTTTTTGATGTGCAACCCGCACTACCACAAATCTGTCAAAATCAGTGCATCGAAGCAAGTGCAGATTTCATTCAGCTTCCACCTTAAGGGTTTGTGTTTAATATTGGGAAAATTCTCTCAAAATCTCGTTTTCCATGGGCAATAAGAATGATATATCGCCACTATGAAAGTAGATAATACCATAAACCATATAGAAACACTGAGAAACGATTTGACCTGTGCATATCCGTGGGCCATATATGAAAGTCTAAGGTGGGGTTGCAACTAAGTGCGAATGAATTATAATAATAAGAATAATAATAATATTCGAACAAGATATGGTGTCTCACAACGATTACTCTATAGTTGGGCAGTGTCTATGGGCCTTTATTTACCTCTTTTTCGATGGGGATTGCCTATTTTTTCAGGACAGCCCCGTAACAGTACCGTCTTTATCCCACCGCTGCCACCAGTTTTTTGTTAGTAAGTATTTATATATACTACAGGGACTTTCTCGTGCTAGCTGATCTCTAATCTTGGATCACCGGCCCCAAAATACTAATTTCACTTTAATTCAATAATTTTTCCTCAATCACAATTAATTACAAAATTTCTTATTCAAGCAGATCTTCAGCACTGGCGCAAGCTCACCCAAAGAAAAAGGTTAGGACTGTTGTCACAGAGATCTCTTGAATTTAATCGCCCCGAACCTTAGCCAGTCAGATATAGTTTTGTTCAATGGTCAAATGGATATCGAAAATGCATTGTGCATGGATTTTCAGGGTCAAAACAAGAACATGAAAATATTGAGAAAGAATTCTGAGTGGCATACGTTCCCGCGTGTGTGCATGAAAATATATTGGATGTCAATCGATACCAGCTCAAAGCTCGTACAGGAAATTAATTGAAGTTGAGAAAGAAATGTATTTCTTATCAATAGCGACTTTTTTGGTTTTTTACGTAATTTCAACCTCATTTCACCCCCTTATAGCCTTATGACACTGGCTTTTTCGTAGGCTGAAAATGCTGCCTTGGCTAGGCTGAAAATGACGAAATCTGTTATAATGTGTGACAGAGATAGCATGCGAGAGTAAGAACGATTGTCTGATTATTATAACAGATTGTTGTTAGTGGATCCATAAGAAATCCGTTGGGAAATATTTAAAATATTTAAATTTATTGTGATTAAAATTAAATTAATTTAAATTTATTGTATTTAAAATTAAACATCGTCAACATCAGGTACATAAATTAAGATTCTTTGTTCTCTTCCTTTCAATTTGCTACTTCCTCAATAAAAAATCTGTTTTTGACCTGAGTCCTTCTTTACCACCGTTGTGTTCCCCACAATTAAATCCTTTCATACATCGAGATTTTTTATGGTTCTGTTTACTTCTTCAAGTGAGATTTTTGTTTATTAGTTTCAAGACAAAAACTTGCAGGGTCGCAGGTCACTTTTTTAATTCCTGACCATGCATATGTAATTTAAAAACAACCGGAATTCAGATTTGTGGCACCTCTGGACAGGTCATAACAAATTCTGTCGTGAGTTATAAATTGTGAGTTGTTGCTGTTCTGTCCGTACGAAATGGGGAAAAAAGTATAAAAAATGTAAAACTAACTTGGACAGATTTTCAAGTAGAGTTTATAATAGATGAGATAGTTTATCGTCAAACTGCGGCACCACGCAAATCGTAGAATCCCCAATTCGCAACCCCCGCCCGTTGTAGTATGAAAAATATGTCTCCCACGCCTTGAAATTACTATTGGGACATTAAAACATCACCGTATTACACCTCAAAATTTGTTTGGAGCGATTTTACACCGGAGCCCCAGTTCTAAACATTTACCCTTCAATTATATTTATTGTCACTTCAATTATATTTATAATTACTTAAATTAAATTTGTAATCAAATTTATTGTTATTCAGTCACTTTTATAAAAAGACTAGAGATGCAGCAAACTTTTATAAAAAGCATAGGAAAAAAAACATGAATTTCATTCTTTTCCTATGCTTTTTATAACAGCTTTCTAGACTTTTTATAACACTTAAAATCCAGCCAAGAAAAGTTTGAGTATATTCCTCTCACTCTTACATATGGAAAAATCTCCTTTGAATTTTTTCTTTCAGGTTTCAGCCTACGATGAAGCCAGTGTCATAACGCTATTAGCGGATGCATTTCGAAAAATCGCTTCTTAGTGGATGTCCATTTCATTATTGGGATGCACTGTGAAAATTTCAGCCCTTTAGGTCCAGCGGTTTGGGCTGTGCGTTGTCTGTGAGTCAGTTACTGATTTATAGAGATGAAAAAAAATTGGGCAAAAATTAATTGTTGAGTGATTTTTTGGCCGAAAAGTGATTTTGTGACTTTGACCTTGAATAAGTTCGAAAGGGTTACGTTTTTGAAAAAAATACAATAGGGTTTTTTTGTAGGCAATAACGTTTCGTATGGACTGACCAAAAAAAATTTTCGAAAAAAACAGTTTTTGAGTGATATTTTGGCCAAAAGTGATAACTTTGACCTTGAATAAGTTTAAAAGGGTTAATCGGGTCAACATGTTTGTAAGAACTCAAGTTGAAGGGAATTTCATTATTCATTGGGCCTTGGACGGGGTTGTACGACCTATACAAACCGAGATACAAGAAAAACACGGGAAAAACGCGATATCTCCGGCGGCCATGTTCTTTTGTGATTCCGAAACGTTTTCTTTTGTTCATCACTCCAAATTCTTTATCCAACGAAAAAATTTCGTTAATAATTGCTATCTGCGAAGAATCCTAAAAATTAATTCCGCTCGGACTATTTTTACTCTCATTTCTAAGAAATTATATAGCATTAGAAGAGCGAAACTGCAGTAACAAAATAAAATGCACTAAAGTAAAATAAAACTAAAGCTTCAATAGGCCAAGCAACGAATTCAGCGGTTTCAGTACGCCATCACACAGCAGCGGCTGCAAGAACCGCCTAACACTGCGCAGAGTACATAGCGCGCCAAAAATTATCTCTGGTGGCGCAGAGTCTAGTTTCACGCTCGTAAAATTTCCTTTTGCGTGGAAATTTCCTATTAAATGTTTGTTCCATTGGTTCAGGGTGCGTTTATAAACTTGATTCGCGAATATCGTGCGCAATTCAACGATAAATCGTCTGATGAGTCATGAAGAGTTTACGTTGATCCTTGCTTAGTACTTAGTCGGTTTCAAATTTTATTCTTTTAAGTTGAGACTTCATGATCAAATGGGGAATGAGATGGGCTATTTCCGAAATTTGTTGAATTTATGGTCTGCTTGAATTGTTACCATTTTGTTTGCCCTACTTATAGTGGAAAGAAAAAATGTACAGGTCTCCTGGGCAATCTTTCTACACTAATGTGATGAATAACTGCGACGTTTGCGTGATAAGCTATTGGATGCAGAAGTTTTGAAAAGTAATCTTGTTAACGCTATAGACGAGGACGTATGCATCGACATGCAAAGCTTTCTGAAAGCTTATTGACAAATCAAGACCGAGAGCGTGAGAGTAGAGGAGATTCGGCAAATGCCCACACAAACAATTAATTTTCTGGCGCTGGAGCATTTCCAGTGCTTTTGGCGTGATGTAACGGAATTGTAATTGGTCAGTAATGGCATCCCCAACAATATCTAGGTGGTGCGCAAAGGTGAAAACGCCTGGAAAATTTATGGGAGCCCAAAAACTGAAAAATTCACGAAAAATTCCCTGTTTTTTGACCTTTCTTGATAAATATTTCTTAACGAAGGCTTCTAGGCAAAAAGTTTGTTGGACATGTTTTGTTCGTTATTGGGTTTGCTAAAACTTAGCGTAAGTTTGATTTTTGAAATTTGAATTTTTGCATTGCAAAATAGCCGAAAACTGCGAAAAAACCGTACCCTCACTTCAAAGTTATACCAACAAAAGAAAATACCATTATTTTTCAATGTAATTCTGGAATTAGGTATGTTTAACTTATATCCGATCACTGTCGGTCAAATAGTTTTTGCATAATCGATTTTGCAATTAATAGTAGAGGAAAATTAAACAAAAAAAGCGAAGTTATGATGTAGTTGTGTGGTTGAATTTTTTTGTTTTTTTTTCTTTACATATGTTAACATAAAGCGAAAAAAAAATTTCTGCAAAATCGGTCCTGTGATGCACGAGAAAACTGCATAAATGTCCATTCCAAATATGAAAAGCTACTTGCCAACTATGAAAAAAAGGCAAAAATTGAAAAATTGAATTTTTTATTTTTTTCAAAGTCCTAAAATGGACATTTTAAATAAAGTAACGAAGTATTGGGTAAGCGCACAAGAAGGTACATAGAAAAACCTACAATTTAAAACAAATATTTTATAGTACGATGATTTGGCATAAAATGGCGGCAATTTTAAAACTTTTCGAAAACTGCCAATTGTTGCCGTAAAATGGAAAGTTTTTTTTTAAATTTCAATCAAAAGTACATCTTTTCTCCAATTTTTATCAAAATCCGACCTTTTTCCCGTTAAATATTGCATTTTTAGTAAAATAAAACAAAATTTCATACATTTTGGTTTTTTGAGGTTAGGATTCATTTTTAAAGTATTTATACCAAATCAGTTCGTAGTCTATTCATTCACGAGTATTTTCCAATTTTTTTATTTTTCTATGACCAACAGAACTGGAGAAATTCAAAAAAATAGTGTAGCGCTGTAGTGTAGAAGTCGAAATGCATCAAAACTGGACATTTATGCAATTTTCTCGTGCAGCACAGGACCGATTTTGCATGAATTTTTTTTTCGTTTTATATTAACATATTAAGTAAAGAAAAAAAATAAAAAAATCCAACTTCCCAACTACATCACTATCATATGACAATTTCCCTTTACTATAAGTGATTTTAAAAAATTAAATTTGTTACAGCACCAAAAAAAAAGCTCCCATGTTGGTCCTAATTTTTTTACGTATGCTCTAAGACTCACTTTACAATATCCAAACATAAAATTGCTGTTTTTTTAAATTTTTTAAATGATTTTTAATGTTTTGAAAAAAAAAACTCCTTAGCGAACTTGGCCATGAACCGGATGAATACAATCGGCCATGTTTTTGGGGTACACTTGACTGCAGCGCCCTCATTAGTCAAACGAAATATGACAACACGGAGTTTATGCTCCTTGTATAGTCTCCATGGCGGGGTCATTTAACACTCTTTAAGGCCGGCCATATACCAAAGCTTCATATGCAGCTTTTCGTCACTATTGCTTAGAGATAAATGTACCAAAGCTCATGTGACAATTCGTTGCATATAAAAAAAGTGCAATATGTCGGCCTAAAGGCGGCTACACACGTAACTGCATGCTTGACAAGCACGCATGTTTAATCTTTTTGCGCATTCTCGCACAACTTCTCTGTAGCCTCCACACGACGCAATCTTGCTTGAATAGCCGCAGTTTATCCTTAAATAATTTCATTCGGAAACTGACGACGCGCTCGCTCACACTCACAGTTATGTTTTCAAGCGAGATTTGTTCAAGCATGCAGATGAAAATTCGACCAATCTTCAAGCTGATGTTCAATCATCATGTTTGCGCAAAAATTCTCATACACACGCTCAAGCACGCTTGTACAAAAAGATTGAACATACGTGCTTGTCAAACATGCAGTTACGTGTGTAGCCGCCTTAACACGTATGTATTTTGCATGCACAAGTGCAGTGCAGCCTTAAAGAAACAAGTTAGGAAAATTTTTTGAAGACCTAAAATGGAAACGGGATCTCATGTGTTAATTTTCAACAGTTGGCAGAGCTCATGTGTTGAATGGTGAACACACACAATAAGTTAAACCGCTGATTTCTAACCTCTGAAGTTTCGAATTTTCAAAATTGGACAAAATTTTCACTCACAACTTCAAAAAATAAAACACGAAATATCCACGATATTTATTATCCAGGTCGGTGAAACCGGGCCTACAGATGACTTAAAAAATCTTCATTTTAGACTATACATTTTTAGCCATTAAGTCCTTACGACAAATTTGGTTCTGATATCGTTTTACAAAATGGTATCAAATAATAATATTTTCTTTGGTTTTCTTAAATCAAATCCAAACCTAACTATCAAATGGTTGTATAAAAAAAGTGATTAAATCAACGTCCAGGGTTATTAAATATAACTTAAGTTTTAACGAAAATTGAAAGCTGTAATCTACTTTTCGACACTCAGTCGTGTTATTGAAGGAATAGTTCAGGTGTTGGTTAGTACTAAAATAATACAACTTCCATTTTTACTTAATTTTGTTCTCTTAATCATTCTTTTTTGACGTGTTTTTAATGTTATAAAAATTTCCTTCAAACAAAATATAGTCGACATCGAAATAAAAACAAAAAAAAGTCGACATCGAAAAACGTAAAAAAATTTAAAAACGAGAAAAATTTGTCAACGTCGCCCTTAATTCGAAGAAAATGGAAATTTATTTAAGATCGTGAATATCCTTCATAAGCTGATTTGCGTCTCGTATAATTCCCTTAAATTTTCTGAGAAATACTTGAAAAACACTGTAGCCTCAGGACACAGGCCCGTATATCCACCACATAAAACACTAACACATAAGCAAGAACACCGGCTATGCTAAATCTCTGCTCGTTCAGGCAAATATTTTATTTTTGTTTTTCAGTCGGGGGTCATAAAAGTACCCGCAATTAGTTATACAGCCCTAATCCGGGTATCCTTATATATCCGAAGGCTGTTGAGGTCATACTGATCCTATAGTCTCTAGGAAGTCGAATAATGTCTGGCTTTTTTGGGCATTTTTAAGGAGTCTGAAATTTGAATTTTGATCTCATACCAAGAAAAAATGCGCTCCTCGCACACAACGAATGCAATAATTTATGTCCTTTTTCCTCAAAGTGTTTTTGTTGTTGTTGTTGCTAGTTCGCCTTGCAAGGATCTCGGATCTTTGCTCGAAACATTCACGATGGCATGTGTTTATGTAATAGAAAGTCGTAAATTATAAAATAAATATTTTTATGGTGACGAGAGAAATCGCCGTATCCTTGGAATGTTGTGAGCATTTCGTAATAATTGTAATGACAACAGATTTGTGTCAATTGCACGTTTTTTGGTCCTGTATGCCTGGTTTTTATGTGTTGCTGAAATTATAGTTGATTTTCTGTTTAATATTCTAAGTCCAAATTTAGAAAAATTTATGTCCGAGTTTATTTGATTTGAATAAAAAATAAGGGGTTTCTTCTGTCGATTGTTCGGTCAGATAAGAAGATAGATTGTGAAAACAAACGAAACCCGAATCGTTCACGCATTACATAAAATTTATTTTGAAACCTTAATTTATTTCTGAAGCAGAAGTCGACGTATAGTGGTTTTTTGACTATTCTAAATGCGACCTTTCACAAAGGCATAACAATTTTGTGTGAAAGTATAAGTAGTAGTGATAATTTCTAAACATCTCAATACTCGTTAGTTTAACGTCGTACTTTGCAATCTATACGAATTATTATTAACATACCCAAACATACATACATTAAATTTTTATGTCTTCTGAAAGTCCATGGACAACACGCTACTCTTCATCCTAAAGTGTGTTTAAAGTTGTAAGCTCAATTTGAGGGATTTAAGGCGAGTTTACATTCCAAGAATAAAGTGGAAGAGCAAATCTGAGCTCCTTTATCGAATAGAAGATAGTATGGTTCTATCTCTGTTTCACCAACGTGGCAACAGAAAACGGCAACCTTAAAGTAGGGTTCTACTCTACTTAACGAATGCGTAGACCGAAAAAAAGCTTTCAATTTCGTCAAATTTCAATATTCTAATGCCACTTTCCCAGATTTTTGCATATTTACCTTGATTTCGACAGTTTGAAAAATCCGTTAATTTTTGTTATTTAAAAAACGAAATGTGGAAATGTTTGAAACTAATAAAATTGTCTTTTTCACTACATATTAATTTAATATAACTATCTAAAAGGCTTTGCAGCTCATTAAATTGTTTCCTCTGCGACCGTGTTATAAATTTTATGCCGGATTCATCGGTGCGGATGAGTCGCGCTGCACATATTTCCCAAAAAGAGAATCGGCTGAACACGATTCATTGTTGCGGATAAAGTGTGCCGCAAATTTTGTATAATTTGACATATTTGTATAATTTTTCAAAGTTTTGTTGGTAAAATCCTAAAAAAATAGTAAGCCAAAAATTCGTAGAATCTTGAAATATCTTGTTTCGAGACTACAGGCTGAAGTATTTTCATATATTAAACAACAAAAATGACAATTTAAAAAATCCGCCGCACAAAAGTTGAAGTTGGTTCAACTTTTTTCCACGATGAATCCGGCATTACTCTTGAAAGTCGTAAAAAGTTTCGAGCTTTCAACGAAACTTTGCGCTTGAGTTTTGTACAAGGCCACTTTGTTCTTCCACTTTGATGTTGGGATGTAAACTGCCCTTTATAGTCATGATCCAAAAGGTTTATGATTTTACCACTTCCATTTGTGATATTTGAAAATTTTACTTTTGGGCAATTAAAGGTTTCAAATATTTTCCAAGTTGAATAACACGAAAAAAAAATATTTGAAAATTTTAATTTTTAGGTTAAATTCAAAAGTTGCTTCCAACTGGTGTAAGTGTATCTTGACCGGTTATTTTAAAACCCACAATGAAAATTATTTTTGTTCTATGGTACACCTTATTTTTCATGGTTCCCTATTATTTTGGTTCTATGGTACTTTTGCATGAAGAAAATTCAACTTGATTATTTATAATATCATTTTGTAATTTTGATTAATAAACAGTTCTCAAAGATAACTTGACACTTTACTTTAGGTGAAATTGCACATGCGAAAACAACAATATATACTTCCTTCTTTTGCAGCTGGATTTCGACAATCCACCAGGATCCAAACTCTTGCGCTATATTTTGAAAATAAATTGAATTGAAAATGTGGTTAAGGGGTTAAGCCATTCAGCGCTAGGAAAATACACTAGAAATATCACTGATGGTATCGGAGTAAAAATAGGAAGGCCCAGGGTCGTGGGATTTCAAAAGAATCGAGAAATTTACGAATCTAATTCAACAGAAGAATTCTTTCGCAAGTCTGTATTCATACCATTTGTCGATCAATTTATTGGTGCTATGAGCGACAAATTCGTAAAACACAAAAAACATTGCCAATAGCTGCGTTCCTTTTCTGCTAATTTTTACTATTTATTACTAGTGAATACTCGCAACTACTCCTGCTTTAACACACGAGTAGATAACACTTGTAGTTACGCAATTGAATTCCGCGAGAGGAAAGCGCCATTTGGAGTCTATTGTGTATTATTTTTCACTTACTGGAAAGCCAATAGATGGCTTTTGATTGCTATGAGTTTTCTTCATAAAAAAAAATTCAATTGTATAATTACCTAAAACTATTATCTTTCGTTTTTTTGAAAATTTACCGCATTCATTTCCATATTCTTTTAACTTTTTATCTGTATACAAATGAAATAACATCAAAAATGTAAGGTTAGGTTTTACTCAAATCAACAAAGTTTGCGTTCCTTGTCTGCTTTACTCACTAGCTTTACAACAATGGCCAAGTTTTTCGGTGTCAACTAAATCCATCATCGAAAAAGAGGTTTTATTATGAGGGCAACGCTGGGTTGCAGCAGAAGAACGCCCACACACATTCAACGTTGCTTTAAATTTTTGTGACGAGACACTTTTTCCGAACGTCGCGTACTTTCTGAAGATTGGAGCTATCTCTCAGCTCTGACTATTGTTAGTAAACCAAAGAAGTTGCTAACGTTAAGACGTTTAAGGACTGGCAAAGAAGTACAAATGACTGAACGGTCTTGCTCTTTTGAGTATTAACAGGGAAATCGACGTAACGGCTAAGGAATTAATCAACAAATTTGCTAAAAAGCGTAGCAAAATAGAACTATGACTTTTCCACAAGCATTGCTTTGGAACCATTGATGTCAATAGTTAGTAAACTGAATTCCTCTAAAACACTTCTTCTGGTCTTATTTGTATTAAAACATAACTAAAAGTTATATCAATTTTAAAAGATAATGTCTAAAGTTCAGGACTCGACTTATAACTATTTAACCCCCTGAAAATATTTTTTACTACGCCATTGGCCTCAGTGCGCTTAGGGCCTCGCGAGTGAAACTAGCTAAATTTTGTTTTGGCAATAAAAATCATTTGATTTCATTATTTGCATTTTTACTTCATCGAGTGGTCCACACAAATCAATATGGACCACACAAATCAGCATATGGGCCAAACGAAAAATTCTGTCTGTTATTGAGCGGCCGACCGCGGCAATGACGATGCACACAATACGAATGCTACTTTGAATCGCAAGGCGGCTACGCAGCATTTTATAATTTGTTTATTCAGTTTATGTTTGGCTTATGGCTTGTTGTTTAATGTTTACAAGCCAGGACCCAGCCCTTGAATTTCGAAAGCCTTTTTCTATACCTTTTTTGAATTTAAATCTAGATGCCTTCAATAACAAAATTATATGATTTCACAAAAAGCCGGTTATTTTATGCAAATCACTAAACTTCACTTATAGCCACTTACCATTGCCATTGTGAACTGCCACTAATAAATTAACGAAATTCACCTGCACAGATTAAGTTCTTTTGTTTTCTTCTGTTGTGTAAGCTAAAAATACAGAGGCTGATATAAAAATATCAAGCGGTAAATAAAATACACCCAAAACAGAAACTCACTTAAAACTACCGCGAACAGATGGCGTACGTTTCATATGGGAACTAAATGTAAAATTATTTTCTAATTTTTAGGTTTGTATTGTGCCGTGCCGTGTATAAATAAAATTTGTGATTCTCCACTTCTTTGAGCTAAGGGCTACACGGTGAAACAGTTTTCAGTATAGTTGGAGTGTTTAAACTCTGAGCCTTATTATGGTTGTCACTTATGGTGACAAATGGCGAAGTGAGTCAAAAATGGTATTATGGTTCTCTAAAAAAGTAACATTTCAGTGAGATAAGGCGAGTTATAGTTGTCACTGATATTAGAGCAAGATCCCAGGGCCCCCAGACGTTACTTATTTTCTCAGAAACCAAATGTATGGGATTAAGTAGTGTTAGTAGGTACTGTGAACGTATGCATACCTGCTAGCTTGGGCCGACGACCAATTTTCAGGTACCAGGTGCTAAAGGTACCTAAAACATTACTCACTTTTCTTAAAGTCTGAGTGCCGATTTTTATATATGCTATATAGAATAACGTTAAAAATTAATCATCAACACTACCAGACACTTTCCGTCGGCGGTAATTTCTACCAGACGCTTTAAAGCTCCCGAAAAATTACCCGTCAGATTTCGCGAAAGAGTTGAAAAATATACGCTTCAAACAGACTCTCGTTGATTTCTTTATACTACACTGGGCTACTGATGAGATGGTACCATTAATCGGCAATAAACGGATTTTTATCAATTTCAAGCAATGGCATTCTTTTATTGTTACTAACAATAAAGTTGTGCCTGAAATTGATAGATAGCTATCATCTCCAGAAGTATTTTTGGCCCCTACGATTGGTCTGGCTGCTTACAAACAGTATTGAAATAGTTCCCTGAATATCATGTATAAAAATTAAGACTGAGATCAGGGCCGTAGCCAGCGGTAGGGCCTGTAGGGCCCGGGCCCCTTCCCCCGACACTCTGAGACACAATATTGTAAATTTTGATTTTTTAGAATTTTGAAAGAGTTCGGAAAATTTTGAATTTCCAATTTCGAATTTCCTAAATTTGCATTTACGAAATTTCCCGTTTCCCTAATTTTTAAATTTCCAATATGCTCACAACTCCAAATTCAAAATTTTCAAATTCGGAATTCCCGAAAATCTATACTTTTCACATTTTAATCGCCAAAACCCACGAACCCCAACCCAATTTTTGATATTATTGTTTACGAACGAATCGAATCGGAATGAAACGAACACGCGGCCAACAAAGTATTGTTGGTTGTTTCAAAAAATCAAGAACGAATGAATTGAAAGGTGAGTACTTTGCATTTTGTCTTTACTGACAGTCGGGTGTGAGGGGACGTAAGAGAGGAGGGTTTAGATAGTCGGTTGTTGAACGGTCAAAGGGGTGGTTGTTTGGGTTACCCGTTGGGTGGACTACAATAATAAATTGTTTGGGCCTTGTGCCCATTGAGAACTATCAACCTGCAAAATTTCAAGAAAATTAGCCGAAAGCCATTTTAAATAAGAAAAGTGCGGGGTCCTTTCTGGGAAAACTTGGATCATCTCAAAAACTGAGTTCTGCTTACTTGCAGCAGCTCAGAAAAGCTAGTTCAGCGTCAGTCCCTCGGTTTGTGACAGACTTTTCAGTTTCACGCTTCCATTGTCAGTTCGACTGCTAGAAAAATCATGTGATTTGGCATCAGCAGGAAAGCTCTTCCCGAAATTGTGGATACGCTTCAAGAAGAACGTAAAACTGCATTCGGCGAAATTTCTAGAGAAGCTGAAAAACTCGCAAAAGACGCATTCGATATGGAACTCAAAGTTCCGAGACTCACGTTGAAGCAAACAGCTCGTTTTAATTGTCAAACAGACTCTGTTTAAGCGTACTTTCGTTATGCTATTTTTATTCCTTGGCTCGATACGCTGATTCAGATTTGTCAGACAAATTTCTTAATGATATCCTTTCAAGTTTACAGATATTTCTCCCTCCATTTATCGCACATGAAAAAGTAGATTACTTGGATCATCTTGCTCCATACTTCAATGATCGAGTATCAGAATCCGCTGTAAGAGCTGAATATAAATTGTGGTCAGAACTCGAGAAAGATGCCGAGGTTTTGGAAGTTTTGGATTTTTGCGACCGAGCAGATTTCCAGCAATCAAATATCTAACAGTTTTGACTACTCTTCCGGCCACAATGGCAAATGTGGAGAAGTCATTTTCGACACTGAAGAGAATCAAAACTAACATACCAAACTCAACGGTTAATGAGAGACTCAAGGCCGAGGTACATTACTGCGAGACTGCGATGCGAGAACGAGACGAGTCTCGCAGGCGCTGTCAAAACTTTTTCCATAGCAGGCTTTCAAATGCCGCAATGTACAATGCAACGCGATGCGATAATGCGAGACGAAAGAATTTCGAAAAATTGAAATTTTCACGCAGCGAGATGCGATGACAGATCATATGTGTTTATTTTCATATTTAGACGAACAGCATGAAGAGAATTTGTGGAGAAAACATAGAAAAATTAATAGATTGAGCACAAATTACTTTTAAAAATATAAAAAAATATAAAAAAATATAAAATTTTATTGAATTTGACGTATATATGTAACGACTCGCACCGGCCTTATTGTACATTGAAACGCGAGGTATTACCGAGACCGAGTATTGGGCGAGGCTCGCACGAGATCTCGCATCGCAGTCTCGCATTAATGTACCCCGGCCTTCAGTTTACTCGCCGTACTGTCAATCCATGGGGACTTAGGTGTTGATCCGAATGAGGGTCTCGAGATTATGGCAGCAAAGAAATCTCGAAAATTGAAACTTTGATCAACGTCATTTGATTGACAATAAGCAAGCTGTTTTTCACTTTAATTAATAGTTCAGTCAATCTGTAATGAAAAATAGGAATCCTCCGAAAAATGGCAAACCGAAATATGCCTTGATTAATCGCAAGGGGGGCATATAATGAAGTTAATGTCACCTCCCCGAAGTCGCCCGTCCTCCTGATTTTGAGAAAAACAAAAATTGAATAAAAAATTTTTGAAATGCGTTTTTCTCAGAATCTATGGATTTTGGTGAAAAGTTTATTTAACAAAAAATGTAGAGGACATTGTTAACTACATTTTATGTCATTGAAGTGACGTCGTCCGACTTGAAATACAAAAAGTAAGTGGCGCTAAAGCATCAAAAAAGTGTTGAATGCAAAATCAACAAAAGTTCAAGTTTTTTGATAGTAAAATCACAAAATGTAAACTTTTATTTTTGAAATTCGTAAATACTTAAAATTTAATTCATAAAATTTGTATATTTGAATCTTACACATTTTCGTCTTCGACTTTTACAAAATGTAAAATTGAAAATCTTTTAATGTGAACACATGATTATTTTTATGATACCTTAAATAAATTAAAGGTGACAAATTTTGAATTAAAAGAAAATTAGTCTTGACATTTTGTCTGAATCTTTCACTCCTATCTTGTGTTGATTCGTTTCAACTCTAAGTTAACCGTTTACAACAAGCTGTACTAAAAGGTTAGCATTATTAATTGTTTATCAGAATTGTTGTTGAAAATAAGAATATCAAGTAAGCATTATGGTCTATTAATCCAAAAATAATCTTTCTATAAAATTTATGAAAAACGCGCATCGGCGCGGCACAAAATGTACAATTGGTACACTTCGCCAAGCTCCAGCTCGAAAACGGTAAGTTTTATAAAAAAATTGTTCAAGTAAAAGTTGAAGCTAATTTTGTGACGAACAACTTTCTCATTTACATCACTGCAAAAAAACTATGTTTTTAACGAAAATAGCAAACAAACACGTTTTTGATGCTTTAGCCCACCTACTTTTTGTACTTTAAGTCGGACGACATTATTTCGGTTTGGCATTTTTCGGTGGGTCACTTACAGATTGACTGAACTATAATTCTACTTCAATAATAGTATTATCCATGTACCACCCCCCCTCTCGTAACGAAGATTTCTAACTACGTCCAGGGCCCCAGGGCCAGGGAAATTATAAGTAAAGTTACATTATTTTTTTGGGAGCTTTAAAGCGTCTGGTAAAAGTTACCGCCGACGGAAAGTGTCGGGCAGTATTAAATATTAATTTTTAACTATATTCTCTATATTCTCTGAAACTTGAAGAAATGTGAATACTATTGTTACTTACCTTTAGCACCCGATACCTGTTAATTGGCCGTCGTAGCAGGTACGCATACACTCAAAGTACGTACTTTCATTACTTAATCCCATACATTTGGTTTCTGAGAAAATACGTAACGTGTGGCGGCCCTGGGATCTTGGACTATATCGAGAAACGGCAAATTCAGTGACAATTGTTCTCACTTGATGTTTGTAAGTGAGATTTTTCTCATTTGATTTTAAAGGTGACGTTTCTCACTATGCTGAAGTGACAACCATAATAAGGGCCTCTGTAAAATGGTACCAACAAATAAGTGCTTGCCTTTTAATTATATGAAGATGAAAAGCGATAATAAAAATTACGCGTGTGAATCGGTGACTAAACAATACATGGAGGAAATTCCACGAGGAAAGCTAACGTAATTGTTTTTGCACACTCTGGAGCTTCTCGCTGATATTTTGCACAGGGCCTCTAATTGTCTGGCCGCGCGGCACTGCTCAAAACCAATTCCTTTCAAAATTTTCACCGTTTTTAATCTTTAAGCCTGAACTATAATAGACGTAGATCGACGTACGTTTTTAACGAATGTAGACGTACGTATCTGTCATCGTAAACCGTGAAGTACAATCGACCATAATAATCGCAGTAAACATTGTTTGAATTTGCTACGATTTTGACATCACAACGCCGTCAACTGGGATCCAGGTCCCATAAGACGGCGTAATACTACGTTTAACGAAACATTAACGAAAACAAGTACATGTGATGTACGTTTATTATAGTCAATCATTAATTATCATCATAGAGCCCTGGCAACGCAGGGATTGACGTACGTTCTTTCACGTCTATTATAGTTCCGGCTTTAGGATTATTAGGATATTTGTGGGCCGTTATTTTAATGCCACAAATCGTGTACCTATCTAATGTTCGAAGTTTGTTTAAGTGATTGTGGTGGATCTACCCGACCTCTAGGCTAGAGATCTCTTTTAAGTCTCTCTCTCTAGTTTATCCGGGTTTTTGGTAACTCGCAGCACACTTCAGTCAACATTGTCTTTTGGTATTATATCATCTATTTTAGCCAAAAAAACAGCTACAAAAATAACTCCCTGGCATAATGGGAATATCAATTGGTTGGGCTTTATATAACTTCTCCAATTCGTTGACTGGGACCTATGTTTCTGTAGTAGGAACTTCAACCGCGATACGCAAGTAATAAAATCTAAAGAATAAAACCTGTTCGTTGTAAATAATTATTAATTTAATTAAGAAATTCCTGTAAATCCAGCAATAAGGAAATCAAATCTCTGATGACAAGTTGACAAAAATCTGACAATATCAATGCTATTCTTGGCAGTAAAACTTCTTGTCTTTAATAATTTTCATTAATAAGAATTTCACAATATCGACAACTCCTTCTATTATGTAGTACTCGGTTAAACAAGTACCGGGAATTTATAATTTGAAAGGCCCCTGCTAATTATCCAGGCCGCTTCTGTTTGCCAAACCTAGACATCCCTCCGAAACACTATTTGAAAAATCCTCTTTGGAATAAACACTTGCGAAGACATAATCAGGGGCAAAACCACTGGAACTCCACCCATAAGTTGGTTGCGGGCCCGAATGTCCTGTTTAGAGCCTCGATACCTTTCTTGTGAGCCATGATTCACTCATCCCACACTATAACTTTGGTTTCTCGAAGCACCTAAACCATGTCACTCTGTTTAGAAATTACACATGAAATTGATTTCGTATATGTAATGCTCACAGAAGCCGTGTTCTGCTAACTTTCCACAACGGCGCCGGGTTAAACAAAAAAAAAACTAAAGACAAACTAACGATAGCAGACCCTTATTGGACGCATTCTTCACCGGGCAAGAACCCCTGCACTCAAATCCCGGATTCGCTTCATCGCACAAAAAAAAATTGTGATTACTTCTTAATATTACATCGGCAAGTGTCACCATAAAAAATTTTAATTAAAAAAAATGTTTTCTATGATTCACAAATATTAACCTGAAGAAATGTAACTAAAAATTACGTTGTTGATAAGAGGCTCTTAATAATGACTTTTTAATGCCCAGCCACAATTGCTGCATTACCAAGGAATTCTCCAATGTTCACGGCAGGTAAATTTATTATTATTGTTCTATTTCGCTTATCGCTGCTAGTATCGTCGAGCTCTTGGGCTCTTTGTTTGCATATACTGGAATCAAAGTAGCTTCATAATTACTACGAATGGCTATAGCTATACGAATTTTTTTTTTTTTTTGTTATTTTTATTTTTATTTATTTCCCATTGTTATTACACCGTCGACAGCTATTGATGTACGTCTAAAATTTCCTTTCGTTTATGAGAAAAATATAATCAAAAAATTGTGATTTCTTTACGAAATAGTTTGACATAAGCCAATTTTAATTAAAATGATTTTAAAACAAGTTTTTAAAACCGATTTATGTATATTTTTATTTTATTTTTTTTACTAATTTCAATATTTTTGTATACATAACAAAAAAAAATTCATGATGAAACACATTTTCACAGTACATGAGGGCGAGAAGAGTCGTCCTGGAAAAATATTGTTAATTAATTTCCGTAAGCGGGATTTATAGCTGCTAATAACTGCAGAAATTGCAGGCACCATTAAAAAGTCCCACTTTTAAGCATTCATCGACAAAAAACATCGAACGGGCACGAAAATTTAATTGATGCAAAAATTTTATGATCAGCGCGCTCCAAACGCAGTCGCAGCGCGGCCTCTCCCGGTAACCATGCGAATTAAATACGCCAAGCGCAAATGTATGCGCAAGCGCTAGTATCTAGATACATATGTCGACGCACACAGCAAGGGTATATAGACTGATCGGAAAAACAAAGGGAGCGACGATTATGAATGGGCGTAGGCTCTTGGAATTGGGAGCCTTCGTTCAGAGATTCATTCATGCATCAGGGAGACCGTCGGATCGTTAAGATTTATTAGAATCAAGGATCGAAGCACCCTATGGGGATCGTGTGTGGACTGTTGAGCTGCTTACTCGGGTCTTCATGGTAATTTTTGAAGCAAAGTCAATGGCAGCATTGCGTTGAAGAATGAATATTTCCCGTCTGAGGGCAGGAAATATTGCCGAAAATATTACCAAGACAATGATTTTAACAACTTTTGAAACAAAGATGGCGAAAATGGGCATAAACTAGCTGTGGGGTGGGTTTGACCTTTTAGTTTCATACGACCAACTTCCCAGTGTGATGAATGTTGTTTAATACGAATGGATATTTTCATAATTGAACAATAATAATAACATAGAAAAGCAAGCATTTTGTTTTTATCAATATTATAATTATACGCAGAAATTTTGATAGTGGTTTTTTTTTATAAAATTCTATGGAGAGATGGGACATTTAGCCGGTGTCTTTCTTCGATTTCTGTTCGGCTATGTCATTGACATGTATAGAATGGACTGCTCATCATAAGATTTTTATGGGACCAATTCGTTCCATAGGTGGCAAACATTTTTTCACTGACATGTATGCGTAGTGACTTTTGTAAATAAAAATTTTTGAAATTCGTATTGGGAAGATTAACTAAAAAAAAGTTCGTTAAAAAAATAAATAAAATTTCGATGATTTTTCTCCATTCATTCGTATTCTGGTGTAGAAGTTTAAAAAAATTGATTTTTTTTGTATATTTCCAAAGTAAACAAGCGGATTTTTCTAAATTCAAAAGTATTTTCGGAGTTACAGCGACTTGTGATGTGCTGTGTCCATAGTTCTAAAATAAAATATTAGGAGTGTCAAACTTTAAACCTACTCGACATAATATCTCAAGTTCTACTTAAATAATTTATTTGAAATTTGGGAGAAATCTTCTTTGTATATCCCTTTATATCCGAAGCATGGACTTTGTAAAAAAATTTTTTTTACAATATTTAAAAAATTTGGAAAGGTCCAATAACAAGGTTAAAAACAATTTTTTTTTTCAAATCGTCGCAATTTTACAAAAAATTTTTTTTATTTATTTTCCATGGTCCGGGCTATAGCGACGTCTTTACTGATCAAGATTTTTTTTGGTTTTTTTTCAAAGCACTACAAGGGTTGGAAGCATGTCGACCAGGACGCACCATTATTTTTTTAAGCTTCCCCTTTAGTAGTGTGTAATTTTTTTAATTTTTTATATTGTTTATTGGAAATTTTTATGTTGTATTCCTTAAAAAAATCTATAATAAAAATGTTTCTATTTATTTTGTTATTCTACTCGAAAAAATGCCTAAAAATTAGGCCTCTTCACCAGAAAACCCCCTTAAAATGTTTTTTTTTTCATCAATTAAAAACGCTTATATTTAAAAATTGTTTCAATAAATTCCTATGGAGAAAAAGAAAGAAGAAAAAAGTCACTATCTATTTTTTGTAAATATTCTGACATTCTCTCTAAGGTAAAAAATGAAAGCAGGTATGGCAACTTTAAGACCGTGACAATCTTGGCGTTTTTTTTAATTGCGCTTATGTCAGAATACTATTTATCTTTCTTCTTTTACTGCAAAGATATCGTATTTTGTCGTTTATTGAAAGTGAAAAGAGTAAAAATATTTAAGACAATGGAAAAGTGTGCAGTTCTGGAATGCCAAATTTAATTTTTTTAATTTTGGCACTATCTGATTATATTTCTGTCACTGAATGCACTGAACTGTAACATGAAATTACACAAAATTTGAGTTCGGTGACAAAACCGGCTTATGGATTAGGACTAAACTTTTAGGGTTTATTAATTTGTATGGACATTTATTAGATGAGCAGTCCATTCAACACTGTAAAAAAAGTTTTATTCACAAGCAGTTTTGTAAATTTACAATAAATATTATTAGGAATATTGCTAACGTCCTTACGTCAAATTTTCATGCGAAGTTACAAAATATATCGTAATATTACAAAACTTTATATGGTGGATTCTTTTGCAAACGGGATAGCAAAAAAAATATCGCTCAAACTTTGCGAATATGTTCGGGAACTGGATGTGATATACCAAAAATTTTTTTAGCGCGATTGGGTGCGCCGTTTCTGAATTACAACTGATTCAATATTGAGCGATTTTTAAAAAATCACGTAATTTCTCATTTATTTATAGCTCTCGACAAACGTTGACTTTTGGGATGGCTATAAAGATTTTTGTAGGAAATTTTCCGTCCTTTCAGATGAAATTACCCAAAAAACAATTGGACGCATTTTTGGCTAATTTTTTTAGCCTTTTTTGGCCAAAATTTGAAAAAAAAACTACGCGCCACCAAGTTTTCAGAGTGGTTCTCTCAAAAATGCGAAAATGACGACGTTTCTACCATTTTACAAAATGTCTTATTTTTCTCCAAAAATCATGGTCTCGTGGTGTGCGAAAAATGGTAAAAATGCCCCAAATCAAAGTCTAAAGTCTTGCGCACACCATGAGAATATGATTTTACTGAAGAGACAATTCTTACATTTTTCGATGGAGTGAAATTTTTGTAATGGAGAGACATTTCTTACTTCTTTTGCGGTAGCAAAATTTCCAACTTGAAATTAGACGAGGTGGGATTCCAAAATATAAATAGGTATACGGCCATCGATAACTAATTAGAAACAGTTTCATAAAAATTGCATTTGTACAGTTTTTATGTTTTTATGTAGGGATCAAATTAAAGTATTCCCACCTCCTCCACTTAAATTTTTTTTAAATATATATTGGTGGGCCTATGGAAGGAAATCAATAACAATATCATAATGAATTCCTAACAGGATTGCTACATAAAAACATACAAAATGTATAGATGCAATTTTTATGAAACTGTTTCTATTGTCCGTGGCTGTACATTGTGGAGGCGTAGATTTCTTACTTACTTTAAGGCAGTTTAATGCATATTAGAATTAAACTTGTAAAAATGCTCTTTATTGGTAATTACTTTTTTTTCTTTTTTTTAATTTGCTTATTTTTGTCATTTTGGCATTACAATAGCACCTCGCCTTATTTGAAGTATGACATTGTACTGGCTCAAAAGAAAAAAGAGGCACCTCTTACAAACTCATTTTATAATCGTGTCCTACCCTCGACGAATGGAATTTTAAAATCCAAGGTGAAAATGCTGGTGAATTGGTGACGTTCAAATCGGTAGATTCCGTTACTAGCCACGATGATGTCGTCAACTATCCAACCGAATTTTTAAACTCGCTGGAATTACCCGGATTGCCGCCTCAGAATCTCCAATTGAAAGACGAATCGGTAATCATAATGTTGCGGAATATCAACCAATCACGTCTTTGTAATGGCATCCGGTTTGCGGTGAAGGAACTGATAAACAACGTCATCGAAGAAACAATTGCTAAGGGAAAGCACAAAGGATAAGAAGTTTTGATACCACGCATCCCAATGATTCCGTCTGGCATGCCATTCGACTTTGACCGCTTACTGTTTCCTATGCGGCTTTCGTAGCCGTATACGGTATCTACTTCTGATAGAATTAAGGCGAATTGACATCCCAAGAGTAAAGTGGACGAGAAAATCTGAGCTCCTTTCTCGCATAGAAGATAGTATGGTTCTATCTCTGTTTCACCAACGTGGCACCAAAAACGACAACCTCAAAGTAGGGCTCTACTCTACTTAACGAATGCGTACACCGAAAAAAAGCTTTTAAATTCGTTAAATTTCAATATTCTAAAGCCTGAACTATAATAGACGTAGTTTGACGTACGTTTTTAACGAATATGCACGTACGTATCTCTCACCGTAGACCTTGACGTACAATCGTCTATAATAATCGCAGTAAACATTGCTTGAATTTGAGTCTGTATACAACAAGTATGCTACGATTTTGACATTACAACGCCGTCAACTGGGATCCAGGTCCCATAAGACGGCGTTATACTACGTTTAACGAAACAACAACGAAAACAAGTACATGTGATGTACGTTTATTATAGTCAATTATTCATTTTCATCATAGAGCCCTGGGAACGCAGGGATTGACGTACGTTCTTTCACGTCTATTATAGTTCCGGCTTTAACGCCTATTAGATGCCACTTTCCCTAGTTTTTGCATATTTACCTTGTTTTCGACAGTTTGAAAAATCCGTTAAATTTTGTTATTTCAAAAACGAAATGTGGAAATGTTTGAAACTAATAAAATTGTCTTTTTTCCTCGACATTAATTTAATATTAGATACTATCTAAAAGGCTTTGCAGCTCATTAAATTGTTTCCTCTGCGACCGTTTTAACCATTTTACGTTTGACAGTTGTAAAAAGTTTCGAGCTTTCGACGAAGCTTTGCGCTTGAGTTTTGTATAGGGCTACTTTGTTCTTCCACTTTGATGTTGGGATGTAAACTCCCCTTTAATCTCGCATATACAATTTCTCATTGGCGTAGGTACCTACTTCTGAAAATACTCCTCCTCAAGTTGAATATCTATGCATGGCCACAAACGTTAATGGTTACAACGCTCACTCAGAAATACGTTGTTTCTCGTTTTTAGTTTGTTTACATATTTCCAATAGCTTTTCACAAATTCCTAAAACGATCACAAACAAAGGAGAATGCAAATTTTGGTACCCACGCGACTCATTACTCCATGTAGATAGTAAATTTTCAAAACTGCTTGTGAATAAAACTTCCCGTGCCTTTTTGTAAAATTACCGCAGACATTTTTTACAGTGTATCCTAGTTTCTTTATACTATTAAAACAGAATTTTTTCAATCTTGACCTTATTAAAAGGGAATATAAAAGCCATTCGCATAAAAGTAAAAATCTTTTGATTTTTCGCCAAGATCCTTGGTTCTTCTGTTGTACCATAACAACCCCTCAATTGATAAAAAATATTGTACTAATCTCGATATTGAAATATGTATTACAATAATGGCCCGTCCACACGACACAAGCAGTTTTGCGCAAAACTTGTTTTTTTATGTCTTTTTTATGGAAAAAATCAATTTTACAATTGCTTTTGGTGACGTCATTATATGCTTGCGCCCCTGAAAAATTACAAAAAATTCATATGGGAACAAGTTTTGCGAAAAACAGTTTTGTGTCGTGTGGACGGGCCACAAGTTTTTGGCCCTTATTCTGGTTGTCACTTCACCATAGTGGGAAATATCACCTTTAAATATCAAATGAGAAAAATTTCACTTTCAAACATCAAGTGAGAACAATTGTCACTGAATTCGCCGTTTCTCGATATCAGTGACAACTGTAATTCGCCTTATCTCACTGAAATGTTACCATAATAGCATTTTTGTCTCACTTCGCCATTTGTCACCATAAGTGACAACCAGAATAAGAGCCTTTATTTTAATTCCTATCATTAAAAAGTGCTAAACCATAATAAAGTGATATAAATACATACCTCCAAACATACATATAACATAATTCTTAATCAGAATTCTAATAACCGAAAAAGATCTAACAAGGAAAAAAAAAGATAATCTCTTTTTTTTGTGCCCGCTCTGTGATGATGCCCAAGGCCGGTACCTAGTGTGCCTTTATCATAAATCCATCAATCCCGTACATATCAGCCTCTAAAGCTACCATGCATAATTATTGTGTTGTGCTACAACTTTTAGAAATAAATTCTACATACATACGTCACCAAAAATGACAATAAATACAGCAATAAAAAATTCCAAACGGCAATAGAGCCCAAAGCATCATCGCCAAATGCTCTGCGATTCAAAATCATTGGTGGAAAAGACCGCGCACAAAGCGAAAGTTCCACATTCCACATTTCGATTTTGAATCAACGCCAATAGCCACCGTCGGCGAATCCGAAAATATTTCTATTCAGCCGCGATGATACGCGCATGCCGCTGTCTACACTTCACCGCTGGGTACGTCCCAGCGCGATAAACGGCAGAATTTTGATATCAAAACGCGAGTGGAGAGCGCGGATCAAAATTTTAGAAAGCGATAACGCGGCCAGACCACGCCTTCGTGAGATAAATTCCCCCCACTAATCTGAATTAAAACCCTTTCTGCTGTTGTTGTTGTTGTTGCTGATGTTTTTCATGTTATTGTTGTTTTTTCATTGTTTTCTTAACCGCATATATAATTCCGCGAAGACCGCCGTATACAGAACAGACGGCCGTTGAGCGGCGTTGGATCATGCTTCAGTAGTGGTTCATCGGCAAAGTAAACGAACGCTGTACATACGCGATGCCGCGGTACACATCTGAGTGAATTCGGTGGGTGAACCGAGTCGCGTGAATTGTTGGCTGCAGCCGGTTCTGTGTAATCGACGTAAGCTGCACCAAGGGAAAAATTTGCTGAAATTCACGCTGCGGGGTTAATGGTAGCTGATTTGCAGCGATTGAGGTTTCGTTTTGTTGTTGTGTTGTTATTGATGTTTGCATGCCAAAGTTGAACCAAGATGGGGGGAAATACGGGTGCCTAGCTGCACCCATATAGCCCCAGACGGGCCACAATTACTGTTGTTGATTCATCACGGTGCGACAAGGCGTCATGGATTTTTGATTTTACATTTTGACCGAAATTTAATATTCACAAAATGGACAGAGACCGGAGCGGACTCGGAGGTGGCATTTCGGGGATTTGGTAATGAGGGTATTTTTGACGTCAAATTGAAATTGAGGAATGATGCAGAAACATGCATTAAAGAAGAAAATGTTGACTTCTTGACGTGGCAGAAGCGGGCTTGTGGAATAAGTGAGCGGACATAAGCAAAACTTTGATGTCAAAACTTTTATTGTGGTCACCACTACTGATCATTTTCGGTAGTTGGTTGTGAAAAAAATCATTTTTAGTTATCACCCTACACCAGTCCATCATGTCATTTAAGTCATGGTGCAATATCTAGTAGTTAAGCTTGATATTAAGGATAGAAGAGAATATGATAAGATAAGTTAGTGTTCGGAGGGTTTACCTAGGGTTGTTCAAATAGACAGGCTTATTCTGAACTCCGCTGGAATTTTGTTACAATCGTATACTACCAATGTTCGGAGTTCAGAATAGGCCTGCATATGTGTATCAGTCGTAAGTAGAAGCTGTCACTTCTTTACTTGAGAACGAGAAGAGGAGCGCGGACATTGATAGCGATCCCACACTTAACCCAGGCCTTGACCTGT
Organism: Thereva nobilitata; assembly: GCA_963855945.1. Taxonomy (NCBI): domain Eukaryota; kingdom Metazoa; phylum Arthropoda; class Insecta; order Diptera; family Therevidae; genus Thereva; species Thereva nobilitata. The sequence continues at coordinate 68,234,021 of OY979694.1, forward strand.
TCTATATGACAAACAGATGGCAGACTGTAAGAAAAAAGAACTTTGACAGATGTATGTAACTAAAATGGACAAAGGAAGAACAAAATGTGAATTTGTATCTATCAATAATTCAACAAAAGATCACAAATGTGACTCCAATCCCTGAAAATACACAGGAAATATTTAAAGGAGCAGGTGAAGAAGTCCCAGGATATGCTCCAGCGGAAAAAAAAGAATGGGTATCAGACGAAACTTGGAAAAAGTTCAAAGAAAGGAACGTGTTCAAGACAAAATTATTGGACATCAAAAAAGAGGAATTTTAACACGCTAAAGCATTATATCGACATACAGGCCCGCCACAAGGACGGCGGGCAACTGGGACGAATAGCCACAAGCCCCAGGTACGAGAGGGCCCGAAAATATGTAGATTGAAACCGAAAAAGTTATTTTGTTATATAGCTTGAAAGTTTAGCCTTAGACCCCGCAAGGTTATATCGCGGCCCTGTCGACATAAAGCAAGAGAAATCAAACTTGCTGTAAGAAGGGATAAATAAAAATTTTATAAAAATATTGCTAGAGGCGCACAAGTACCCTAGTAAAAATGTGCCATGCGCATTTGTTTGCTATGCGTGCTAGCTGTGGGCGTATGCATGCTAGTGCGTACCTGCTGCATGCTAGCTGCGGGCGAGTTTCATTTTTACTCAGGTAGCTCCAAACAATAGCAATATGCACCAGTTATACGAAGATATTGGGAAATTATCAAAGAAAGGATTTACCGCCCTTCTTGGACTCAGAAAGTCGTTCCTGTGTACTTACATACCTATACGGAAGATCAAATGGGGGCCTCAGTAGTCTAGGCAGTAAAGTGCCTGGCTACCATCCCAGAGGTCCCGGGTTCAAATCCCGGCAGCACCACGGTCCTGCGCCTTTCCCACCTTCTTTCTTCTTCTCTCCTTACATTCCTCATTCCCCCTGTCATAGCCTTCCGCTAGCACTGCCCCGCTCCACCAGCGCCTATCATTGGTTGGTTGATGGGATTCAAATCGTTTCAATCGGTTAGGTGGTTGTGGCAGTTCCTTCCTTCACTTCTCTCGTTCCCCTCACTAACTATCGACTAGATGGGTGGCCAACCCAAATGGTATCGCGGGCCACTTTGAAAATGCATTACGGTCCTGCGGGCCGGGGTGATATATTGGGTGATTCAAATTTAATTTAATATAATTTAGGTAGAGAGTTCCAAAGCTGTGCTGCGAAGACAAAGAAAGAACGCTGACCAATTAACGTGCGGAAACGCGGAATTATTAAATTATTATCTCTGAGAGATTGCGAAAGCTGCACAAACTGGTTGAGGAATACAGATTTGCGCTCGTGTAGGACATAGTGATACAGTCGCGAAGCCTCCTACTCACGATAGCAGCCCGTTGACCAAAGAAGTGTGCTTGCTTGTAAATATGCTTGTTTTCTCTGCTAGCTCCATGACACTAAATTTTTGTTGCGGATGCGGTATTTAATTGAATTTTTACCGAGAAAAGCAATTACTTGGATTTTTATCCATCAACCCGGTCACCCGGTGCACCCCGAGAGCCAATTCTCTATGGCAGGCTGTGAATTTTAATGATTGTTCATAGCCGGCTTTTTTTTCTTTTTCACAGGTTGGAACCTTCTAGCACAAAATATTTTGTTAAATCTTTTTGAATCTCGCGGGCCGCACAATATCCTGCGAAGGATCGCATGCGGCCCACGGGTTGGCCACTCCTGGCACTAGAGCTTGCTGTTCGACATTGCTCTCTATACGAAAAAAATAGATTTTCGACAGTACTTTCCCTGAGCTCTAGTCTTCCACATAAAAAAAATACAAGATGGTGACAATGCTATATATAATGGAACCAACAGGGAGAGATCAGTGAATAGCAATTGATATGGATGGAAGACAACGGACCAGGGTATCATTTAATTTTAATATCAAGCCACCAACGCGGAGAGGGAGAGGATAAAAAAGCAATAGTGAAACTGAAAAATAAGAAATCAGAATGGAGTTTTAGCTGAATTCCTCAAAGCCAGCATTGAAGTAATATCACATATATTATACATCCTGTATTAAAGCAGAAATGGAACGAAGAAAGATTGCCAAATAAATGAAAGAAGGCGTTTAGAATACTTTCGCTTTTATCAATAGTATTACAATAGTGTGGTACAACTTCAAAAAACGCGCTTAGTTATTGATAAAATCGAAAAGGTGAATAACATAACCTCATAACCTTGATGGCGCCATCTTTTGCAAAAAGTTTCAAGTTTAAAGAAAATGTAAGGTTGCACTTGCAGTCTGTTCCTTGCGATGGTTCCGTTTGATTTATCTTTTCACGATATTTTCAATTAAATGTATAATTCAAATAGCTATTGCCTATGTTAAAGCTAAATTTATTCTATTGTATATTCTATTAATAATTCATAATTAATTTTGTATTGTTATTTCTATCAAATTCTTTTAGTATGGTTATTGTCCTTAGTATATAAGTTTCATACTGTAGACTGTAAATAAATAAATAAATAACTACACTAATCATCTACTCCAATATGAGGCTATCAGCGCAAAAGTGGTGTAACCCACAATTTAATCTGGTTGCGGTTGTAATAGAGAAAAAAGAGTGTAAGCTTTTGACAAATCCTTGAATAGCTCAAAACAGAATCTGATAGAGAAACTTTGTGAAAGCCCTATGCTCCCAAGGGGTGTAAAGAAGGATAACACCCTAGGGTTGAACATTGTTCCACAGTCGATTTGTCCTATTTAAAAATTAAATTTTGGACTGTATTGTGAGCCGAGAGGAAGAGTCTTGTATTACAGGAAAAAAACTACAAAAATTAGGTGCCTCATACCCGTTCTAAGAACCCAATAGTTGGACAAGCCGTCCGAAGTTTCTATTGAATGACTACTAGATGTCCCACAGAAAGGTTCTAGGCCGATGATACAGAAAATGCAAACAAATTCAATGGCGTACATTTTTGATTGAAATATTGAAGGATTTACCTAGAGCTGCTACCAACCTAAAGCGGCCCATACACTTTCAAATTAACTGCGCAGTTTATCACGTATGACGACATGTCTGAGCGATAAATTGTGTGAACTGTGCGTTTTGAACTATTTACATTCAGTCCGGTGCATTTTCTTTTGTAATATCAGCACCAAAATATATTTCCGCCCATTTTCGAGGATGATACTACGCAGGGTGGTAGTGGATACATTATTTTAAACCCCTCCAATCCCTGTAATGCCCAACAATCATCTCATCTCCGTTTTGTTTTATTTGCGGGAAGGGATTGGAGGGGTTTAAAAAAATTTTATATATAGTATATTTCGGAGCTGATATTACAAAAAAAAATATGCACCCTTTTTGGGGGAGAGTATTGGCCGGTGGAGGAGTTGGTGAGGGTCGGAAGCGATGTGCAACACCGCCATTATGCTTAGCACCCTCGAAAACGCAGGGAAAGTAGTTTTTTTTACACTGTGTAAAGCGCGTTTAACCTTTCTGGGGGGTGGTTTTTGGCCGTTCTGGGGGTTGCACAACCCTAAAGAGAAATTCTAACAACGCCATCGTGTTCAGCATCCTCGAAAACGGGGGGGAGGTACCCTTGTTCCGGCCAAAATATTTACCTGCTCGTCAGACTCACACACGCCACTATACGTTTGACAGGGTATGCTTTAAAAAATTCTCCCGGAAGCGGTCTTCGGTCCCAGCATGAGACTCAGGCAACTGAACTTTCTATCACCAGTCAAAATATATAATTTGGAGAAAATCCCAGAAGAGCTTTTGAGATCCCCAATGATAAAGGATACTTAAGATGTCCTTTGAATCCTTTTTTCGTCGAATGTCCTTTTTGCCATTTTTATTTAATACCTTGAAGGTTTTTCTTGAAAATTTCGAAATATTTAAGTACCGTTATTTATGAAAGTACCTAACATTTTGGCAAAATATTGCCCCTACGTAATACTTGTCACTAGTACTCCAAATATACGAAATATGAAGGAAATCGGAGAAGGTCGTGTCCCAGCCGTTGGTCGAATTTTCATGGAATAGCCCATTCCCTTTGGTAATTAACTGATTCAACTATAAAAACCTTCCCAGCGTGGCTGGATAAAGTAAAAAAGGCGCCCTTACATAAATCCAGAATTTTTTTGAAACTTTTCACACGAAAACTATTTATATTGGGGCAAAGCAGCAGATTACAAAAACCAGAAAACTCATAACTGTTCTAATAAGCCGGGATTATGCAACTACCGAAAGAAGAAAGGACATCGATCAGAACACGTAGGTACAAAAGGATTGTTTGTTATTAAATCTCCCATTTTTAAGATGGCTTTACTTAATTTCCCATTATTAGTATCAATGTCAACCTCATTTCCTTTTTTTTCTCCTCGTCTGAGCTCGAGACAAATGGAGTTTATCGCAAAAGAAAGGCAAAATCCAAAACCTTCACAAAACATTTAAAAAAAATTAATCTCCAAAAATTTCAAAATCTCCAATTCACTTCCACCATATAAAAATTGCAATACCACAAATGCAGCAGCGACTTGAGATGCGAATTAATGTGGAACTTATGCTGGTGGCACAAAACCTCCATAAAATGTATATGCCTTAATTGTGAGGGTGTCAATTCGGTATTGTTTGTGATTTTTCACTCGATAAACTAAAAGTGACACCGTTAAGTGGGCCCAGGGCGTTTTATTTTAATTTATATCAATAACAAGTTGACATTCGTTCATTTTAACAAACTTAACTCGATGGTTGATTTGCGGTTTTGGATTTTGTGAATAATAAGGGTTTCGGTTAATCATTTCAATGCTGATGACAATGATGTTCTCTCAAAACGAGCACAATGTGGAGGGACGGTGACGTATCATGTCACATGTGATGGAGTTTCATTGACAGTGACTGGGTATAAAAGGATTGTTATTTTTATTTATACTTGTAAATAACATAATGTATGTGATTCGGTTAATTGAAAATTCTTAAATAGTTGGTAGTAACTCAACGCAGTCGATTCTTGTTCTTCTTTGATGAGGTATAGGGTCCAAAAGTAACTACCGCGGCCACTAACTTGGCCCATTGTACTACATCACTACGAAGAATTCCTTAGCTGGGCTAAAAGAGGACGACACAGGAAGAAATCGCTTAGACTTGGCCAATCCCTGCATGGTCCTACAGCTTTCGGTATGTTCCATCCAGATCCGATCGGCAATAGTCCGAATAGTCCACCAAAGCGGTGGGTGCCCCAAATATCCGATTCCGGACCGATGAATGCAATATAATAATTGGTCCATAGAAGTCCCGTGAGTGTGGTAGGAAAGGCTAGGTCCGGATCAGCATAAAGCAGCGTTCACATTGGCGTATGAAACTCTGTACTAGTGCGCTATTGGTTAGTGTCTGGTTAGTAGATACTGCCAAGGCTGAGGTTAGTTCAGTTTAGACAGGTTAGTGCACTGGTGTACTGGTTGTGGATATCAGTCAAAACAAAATGTCAAATTTCCATAACCAAAGTTTCTAATGCTGCCTGTCGCTTTTGAGTATTTCTGTAATCTACAGAATCATTGTCCGACAAACACTCCAAGTCCATATAAAAACTTAATAAGTAGAGTCACTTTCTGACCACTTAATTTTCAAGTAAAAATAAGAAATTAATTAGGCTCAATTTTTCAGAAAATCAGAAATCATTTCTTACAGAAAATCAATTAAAATAATCAAATAATTGTTTACTACCCCACCTTGTCATTGTTCACACCAGGCGAGTTAAGTGGTTAGTTTAGGGAAGCGGGGATAGTGGGCTAGTAAATAACCCCCTGAGCTATCTACTGGCAAGGGCACTACTCACCAGGTTAGTGGACTAACCAAGAGAGTACACTAGCACAAGTGTTCAAACGAGGCGTGTACTGGTATACAAGTAACTGGCAACAACCAGTAGCCGCAACGTAACTAACTCGCCAATGTGAACGCCGCTTTAGGCATTAAACAACTGAGTGCCACTGAGAGGAGATCGTTAAACGACAGTGCAAAAACTACTCTCTGACATGCAGCCCTCGACACGTTAGCTTTACATGTCGGATTGGTAGGCTTTGAAGGGTGTGCTCCCTACTACCGTCGTTAGTTGGGGGTTATCCAGGGACTCCACAACTCATTAAATAAGGCGAATGGGGTATTAAAATAGAAAAAGAACTTAGAGAAATGGATGACAAAAGAAATACAATACAGATAAACTGTGCAGATACGATAGCTCGACCGAATTTTCAATGGTAGACCAAAAATAAAAAGAAGCGTAGATAGTGATAAGAAAAGTAGAAGATACGGGAAAGCTTCGTATACCAGTTGAAGGGAACTAGCAAAATATATATACATATAAGCGGAAGAAGAGAGTCTAAGGAGCTTATCCTAAAAGGATGGTAGCGTTACTTCAGAAGAAGAAGCAGTTGCTGCTATTATGTCTTATCTAAAAGCTCAATCCAACTTTTGCAGCCACTTAGGGTCCGTGATGCAGTAACATTATAAAATGTTGCGCAGGCAAGCGCTTAGGGACCCGTGTCGCCTCGGGGCTTAGGCGTCCAACTACTATACCAGAATGCAGAGCCCGTTGTTTGATTCCATGCAGTGCTTCGTCTTGCCACTTCTCCGACCTACATAACGTTCCTTCTTTTTTGTCTTTTTTCACTATAGTAATTCCCTGAATTCTCTACAGCCATCAGGTTCCATCACCAAAATCAACTTTTACCACAACAAACCACAAACCTTGCAAGTCTTGAAAGCCAACATTGACATAATTTTTTCAGCTTAATGTCATCAATTTTACCCACTTCAGTAAAACTTTCCATTAAAACAGATCCCAATTTTTTTCGTCGATAAAAAAAGACAGCAAATTTGCATCATGGTATTTCTTTTGCCGCACCTGGTACAAAGCTTTAGTTTTTGTTGTTGCCTTGCTTCATATTTGATCGTCAATTAGCATTCTCAATATACCGGTTCTCGTCCGATTTCGGAGGTCAAGCAGCATTGGACGTGATTAGTACTCGCTAGATGCCTCTTGTGGGAGCTATAGGGCAATCCCCATGGGGCTAGCTTCATAGGCCCACATTTGCACCCCTAAAAATGCTAGTCGGGTTCATCCTTCTACTAAATTCCCAAATAGAGTTTGGTGTTCTAGCAATTAAGTTCAAGCTGCTAATTGTACATCTACAAGCCCATATTTTTTCTCTTTACTTCAACCTTCTTTTATACGCAAGGGAATCCTTACGCTTCTCAACAATTCCTTTTCCTGCAAATTTCACAACGAATCAGTATCAATTAAGGTGATATAATCAATTTTTACTGATCGCCCACTTCCAGAACTACCCAACAAATCACAATTTTGCAGATCAGTACTTAATTACCATAACAATCCATACATCAATAGAAATTAGTGTAGGCGAAAGACAACCTTGACTGTTACTAGATTCATCCAATATCTGCAGGAAATTCTGATAAAAATGGAAAATTTATCCCAACAATAATCTTTCTAACCCCGGTATAGTGACTACACTGCAAACCCCAGAATATTTTTTCCGTGTGAATTTAACACATTACACACTTCATAAGCGTGTAAATTCGGCCAATCGTGTTAAAATAAAGCGTTTTAGAAATAAACCGTGTTAAAATAATGCGGATAAAAAGACATACGTGTAAAAATCACACACGTTCAGCGTATAATATTTTTTCACGCTAAAGAAATTGTAACGTTTTATCGTTTTACGTCTTAAACGTGTGAAAATAACACATTATGTGTCATATCACACACTTCACTAAATTAACACACATGAGAGGATAAATTAAAGGAAAGTTAGACAGTTGTAATTCTTTATTTAAATACTCAATGACCAAAGAGCTCCACGACCTCTCTTTACAGTCAGTCGGTAACAGAAGGGCATCGAGACAAGTCGTTGCGGCTTACATGAAAAATTTTAAGTTTACTGTGACGATTTTTCTAAGTTTACTCTCCGCAAAGCGACGTTGAAAAAGCTTCACTCAAAAGCTTCAAAGCAATACATATTTGGTGTGTTTTAAACACGCGCTTTATGTGTTAAATTTACACACTTTTCGCGTATTAAAAATAACACATTTTAAACGCGTAAAAAGTGACTACATGATTTTACACGCGAAATGGGTTTTAATATCACACACTTGGGTTTTCAGTGTAGATGTACAACAGATTGGCAAGTTGATCCAGAACTGCAGAATGCAATAGAGGATGAAGGAGACTATCAGAATTTTATTTTGATTCGAAGCTTTACGTTTTTGTAGTAAAACTTAAAAAATTACAGGACAATCTAGGCTATGAAGGTTCGTTCCTAAATGCAATGGTTTATTTTACACCATACAGCAATAAACGCCAAACTTTGTAATTATGCTAGAGTAAACATTAAAAGTGAACGGAATGGTATACCACTATTTTAATTTTATATAAGTTCCCAGTAGGGAAAGCAAGTAATTACCCAATCGATTCCGAAAGTAGTTCTAAGTAGTAGCAACTAGTTCTCGTTCAGATTACAGCAAGTGGATATAAGGCATTACATTTGCATGGCGATGTCATTGGCGGTAACCAATCGCCTCCATTCTGCATTACATAGAACTGCTACATTCATTGGTTACATGTAATGCAGGTTGAATTAAATTGCATGTTAAGTCTCTTTCGCATTTTTAAGAGATGATCCGCATCAGCTGCGATTGCATTACACTTTGCATTACTTTGGCTTCAATGTAATCAGACAAAGAACTACTTCATTAGAATTTGGAAAATTGTACAACTGTAATCTTATGTACTGTATTGTCAATGGGTTACAGAACCGATTCTGTCGGTAATGTGTTCCAAATTTCCTACTGGGTTAGTGTGACTAATTGATATTTGACAATCGTGAAGTTTAGTGTTGCGATATTACCATCTTTAATTCTTCTGGCTTACGACTCCATATTCATAATCTCCCTAACCACACAAAAATTGTATTACAAGTATATATTAGTCCCATGAAATGTAAAGTCTGCCAAAACCCTTCTAAATTCTTAAATATTAGTGCATTTCTCTTTTTAGCTTGAAATCGATATAAATCGTGACTTCTAAAGAATTTTGTATTTTTCTGCACTATTAACCTATAGGTTACTACTTAAACATCATCTGCAGGTCCACGGAGAAAGTCAACGAGGTCATAGTCAATCCGTTTGAAGCCAATGAAGAAAATTGTAAAGCTTATAAAGGCATCAGCAAGACGCTGTGTCGTGTGATTAGAAGAACTTGTATGGCATGGAAATTCAAAGCTAATATAGCTAACGATGGCTCCAAAAGCATGATAGACACTTTACTAGACACTTTCAAGGTGTAATCTGGTCAACATTTGTAAAGCGCTGGAGAGAATATTGACATAAAAAAAGGCAAAATACCAAGCGATATCCAGTATTTTTTATATAGGGTCTGGTCAAAAACGCAGAACTGCAGTCATTCTGCAGAATTCAGCTACGGACTTCCAATTGCTGAATTCTGCAGAATGACTCCAGTTCTGCGTTTTTGACTAGTCGCAAATACTGTACGTTTCGACTGGTATGTGACAAAAACATTTTTAATCTAATATATAATTTCTTCGGGGTGAAACTCGATGACGTTATAACTCGATAACAGCTGGGCCGATTTTCAGGATTCTTTTTTTGTTTTGATCGTATTGCTGTATTTCAGGTTTAGGCCCGGAAAATCCACAGGAAAAGTCGGAAAATCGAAAAAATAAGAACGCTATTCGCCATCATTGTGACAACATGCTATACGTCTCAACCTATAGAGTTGTGGAACAAATACAAGGACGACATGTGCGAAGACATATTGAATCGCGTACGAAATACATTTCACAATCCGGAAATGCCATTGGCGATTTGTGCATGACGATAGCAAATAAACTATTAATTCAGGTTGGCATGATTGCGGCGAATCGACCCATGCACAATGCGTTCGATCAAGAACTGAACCGTGAGCATCAATACGACCGTGATGCGCTGCAAGAAGCGGTTCAATCTAATGTACCCTTGCTGAATGATCAACAAAAAATGCTTACGAAACATATTGATGCAATCGGTGGACAACAACGCTGGTGGGATCTTTTTCCTGGATGCGCCAGGTGTAACAGGAAAAACATTCGTTATTTCGCTGATTCTGGCCACAATTCGATCGTGAGCTGACGTTGCACTAGCTCTCGTATCATCCGGAATAGCAGCGACAGCGACGCTATCAGCGGAGGACCTACTGCACATTCCGCACTCAAATTGCCTTTGAATTTGAACACAACGGAAACTCCAACCTGCAACATCACCCGCAACAGTGCAATAGGAAAACTGTTGATTGAATGCAAACTGATTGTTTGGAGCGAATGTACAATGGCGCACAAGAAATCAATTGAAGCGCTACACATCTCAATGCATGATATTCGACGCAACAACATCTTTGGCGGTCTAATGATTTTGTTAGCAGGAGACTTCAGATAAACGTTTCCAGTGATTCCCCGTGGGACTGCTGTAGATGAGATCACTGCTTGCCTGAAGACATCAGCGTTGTGGAGCACCGGGACAATATTGTCGTTGACAACGAATATGAGAGTTCAGCTTCAAAACGATCAAAGTGCTGAACAATTTTCAAAGCAATTGTTAGAAATTGGTAACGGAAAAGTCTCAGTAGATGGGACGACAGGGTTAATAACGTTTTAGAATGATTTCTGCCACTTCATGGATTCACAAACGGCTCTCATCGACAATGTGTTCCCCGAAGTAAATCGAAATCATCGTAATCACGCTTGGCTCAGTGAACGCGCAATCCTCGCCGCAAAGAATATCGATGTCAATGCATTGAATTTTACCATTCCATCGAAAATTTCCGGAGATTTAGTGTCTTACAAATCAGTTGATTCCACCACTAATCAAGATAATTTCGTGAATTATCTGACGGAGTTTTTGAATTCCTTGGACATACCCGGATTTCCACCCCATAATTTGCAACTTAAAAACGGTTCGGTCATAATAATGCTACGAAATTTGAATCAGCCACGACTGTGCAATGGTACCAGACTTGCTATTAAGAATTTGATGCCGAATCTGATAGAAGCAACAATTCTAAAAGGAAAATATTCGGCGGAAAATGTGTGCATTAACCGCATTCCATTGATTACGACCGATACTCCTTTTGATTTCAAAAGATTACAATTTCCAGTCCGATTGGCATTCGCAATGACAATCAACAAATCTCAGGGACAATCCTATGTTTGTGGCCTGAATTTGGAGAATCCATGTTTTTAGCATGACCAATTGTATGTAGCGAGCTCACGTGTCGGCCAACAATCTGCTTTATTTGTGTATGCTACAGACAAAAAAACGAAAAATGTCGTTTATCATAAAGCACTGCAGTAACGCGGATGGACTACCGACACGTGAGTCGCTAGGATTTGAACGAAGCACAACGAATTCGTTTCGATTAATTCTTATTCAATTTCAAATTTTGAATGTTCAGTCAAGCTTACATTACATTAAATTCAACTACATTTGCAAAAACAAATAAAACATAATGAATCAGCTGAATAACATTTGAATATATTGAATGGCTTTTTTTACCAAACAAAATTTGACCATCGTGTGAAATGTCCCAAAAACTGTAAACTAAACGTCAATGCGTACGACATTATAGTCGTCTGGTGCCAACTGTTGCGGGCAAAACGGAGTTATGCCGAGTCCAGCTAGTTTTTTTGATAAATGAAATAAACAAGGAAATTGAACTCGTTTCTCGATTGGCGAAGCAAGAATCGTATCGAATTCAATGCTTAAAAAAAAGTATTGCCTTATTTCCAATAAAACCAACAGCATATCTCCATCCATGTCAGTGAATCGAGTTGAGCTGACGGCCGACCAATCTCTTAACAATTTAAACATGACACACATATTTCAAATCGCCAAACAAACATCCCACTGCTTCGGATTTCTTAAGAGATGCAAGTTCCTCATCCAGTCATCAGCCCGTGCTGCAATGCTACATTCGTCCTCTTTTCGAAATACAACTTGGCGTGGTTAAATAAAGTACAAAAAAGGTCCCTCAAACTAATCGGTGACGACGCGATTTAGTTACTACACCGGTGACTCTTTGAGGCAAATTTGACAAATTTTATTGCTATCATAACGACTCTTCCATCAAAATAGACGCTCTTTTGCCGCCACGGCAATCTTATACTAGCAACACCATATTAGCCCGCTCGTATTATACCCTCCATCTCCAGCCCCCCTTTTAGATGACTCTGCATACTAGTAATTCATTTCTAAATAGAACAATTCGACTGTGGAACAATCTCTCGCAGTCAGTATTTCCGAAGTTCTGCAACATCCAAGAGTTCAAACGCAGGACTCATCGCCATCTCCTTGAGCACCCTCTCGAACCTTATTAACCCTAAACGTATTCTATCCCCGTACATTGCACCATAACGTGACAAGCGACATAACGGACTAATAGTACATGGACGTGTTGAAATTGAAAACGAGAAAATCGAACTCCATGTTCCAACAAGTAGTAAAAGAGGCAAGTAGGCAAGTAGTAAAATAGCTAAACGTTGAAGATGGTTGCAAGATACATATTTCCAGCAAATGCATAAATGAAGACATAGACATAGACAGGCAAACGGCAAACTTTTTTTCCTGATATTCTAGATATATTTCTGTTATGAGTCCTTTTATCCAAGTTCATACATATATAGTGACCGAGAAATTGACACCGGGCGAAAACTCGTGCACATGTTACAACTATCTTTGGGCGGTAATCAAGCATCCTTGGTTGTTAAAGAATACCGACTCTAGATTACCAAAAAGAAAAAAAAATCCCTAGTACACCTGCTATAAAACTGTGACAAATCCCAAAAACTATATTTTCTTTTCTCTTGTTACTTGCCCAGTAAAGCGTAGCCACTACTGAAGAGATTATTTTCAACTCTACTAAAGTCTTGGGTACATCCGAGATTATCGGTGACTAGCTTTTTTAAATACGCCATAAAAATTTCTATGTTGATTAGATAATCCGCAAAAAAATAAAAAAATTGTCTATGTTATTTAAATTAAAGTTTTCTGTTGTTGAATAATCCGTCACGCCATTAATTTTCATGTCATTTGTTGCGTGACTGTGGAAATTCGACCTCTATTTAACTCGTTATGTTCTGCAGGTTAGTAGGATGCCGAGGAAGATAACGTTTCCTAATCTGAAGGCTGCATGCATGAAGGTTCTACATGTAAAGAGTTGTACAAGCTATAAATTTAGTATTGTCCTTTTTTTTTCTCTTCTTATAATGTATGTATGACATATTCAGTATATTTTAATAATTATTGTCAATATCAAAATTTATATTCAATGAGTCTCCGCATACGAGATCATATTTATGGCAAGTAAAACCGGTTTTACTACACTGCTCGGAAAGCAGACGAGGCGCAATAGTAAGTGTAGTATTTTGAATACTACTGTTACATGAATTTGTGCAGATGAAAATTACTTGTTAGAGAAAAACAGAGCTAAAGAAAGCAAGAGATGGAAGTAACCTAGTATATATGTGTTAGTTTTCACACGTTTGTTTTTGCTTGAAAAATGTTTCATTAAGTTCTTCCACTCTCTTCCCCCTCTCATCTATAAAACCGGTTCTACGTGGCATAAGTATGCTCCATGAGTGGAAGCCTAATATTGGCACCCGTTTAGCACAATACCTGCACACATTATAAAACCTTCTTCGTGTTTACTGTAAAATATATCAAATGCAATTACTAAATCAAACTATTGTTTGGACCAACATACAGCAACCTGGCATTCACGGCAATGTAGGTGAAGCCAGTGGTGGGTCCAAGTGGGGGAAATGAGGGACACAATAGCTCTGTGATTAATAGTACATCTGTCCCTTACACGACGGTAAATTGTACTGAGACCTCAATTTGAGGTTGCATTGATGCAACAATTTTCGTATAAATTGGTACTAATAGGGTTAATTAGATCACATCGAGTCACAATCACGCCTAAAACACAGGTGCACACAGGTCTTTTAATACCCAGTCAAAATAGACGCGTAAACCGAGAGAAGCTTAAAATTGGAACCGCCCTTAAAAACATCATTATAAATGAAATCTCGAATTTCTCCAACGTTTGGAGCAAAAAAATTTATTCAAAAGGTCAAAAAATTAGTTTTTTTTTGCAAATATCTCTTAAACGCTAAGTCGTATGATAAAATAATTTCTACAAAGTTTGTAGTTTATGCAATTATCTACAAAAAAAGATATTACACATTTTCCCTCATGAATTGCCGTTAATGAGATATCGCCTAATGAGATATCGCCGTTTTAAATATTTAAACTACTCATATGCCCTCAGAGGTAGTTAATAATAGGATACCAACGTTCCGAGTAAAATTTATTTCACGGTCTAGTTTCTGCAAATGCAGTAGTTGTGAAACTGCAGTGATGAATGTGACCACCTATGGCTACAAAATACAATTTCCGATTCATCAATCGGCGGTTTTTCGCAAAGTTCCATCTAGGACCGCTGCTTTTTAGTATGTACATAAATCATCTCAGCAGTGTCGTGACAAGCTGTAAACTGAATATGTATGATGTATATCAGGGGCGGGCAAACGGTCGATCTAACAGTTTCTAGGTTAACTTAAAATCTTTTAATTTAAAATGTGTACTAAAAATTTAGCAGACGATGACACATGAATTTAATATTAAACATGTATCTATTCTACAACTGACATGATTAATTCAAAAGCAGTGCTTCTACTCCCTTCAACTTATTCTACTGTATGCGTACGCACTTTTTATTTTTACTCCCTGCTATACACTTTTCCCTAATACGTTTGCGGTGAGAAGCAACTTGCTGTCGCTACCACTGACATGTAATAGTAATAGTAATAGTCATCTGAAATATTTACATACAAATTCATGGCACCAAAAAGTATAGTCCTCTCGCTCATCCATAGGCCTCTTTTATCACCAAACTCAAATTTTGCTCAATTTCGTGTTACGATTTCAGTGCAGTTACTAACAGAAATAAAATCGAATAGTGCCAAAATTGAAAAAATGAAATTTGACTATCAAAAACTGCACACTTTTCATTTTCTTAAATATTTTGACTTTTCACTTTCAATAAACTACACAGTAACAAAACTTTCTTATCTTTGCAGTAAAAGAAGAAAGGTAAATAAAATTCTGGAATGGATTTAGTCGAAATTTAAAATAAAACCGCCACAACGGTTGCAAGGTATTAAAGTTGCCATACCTGATTTCATTTTTTTTCAGAATATTTTATGTCAGAATATTTTCAATAAATTGATGGGTACAGTGATTTTTTTATTTTCTACTCTTTCCCCCATAAGCCCCGGAATTTGTTGAAACAGGGGTAGAGAACCTCACATGTTTTAACATAAAGAGTTATTGATGAAAAAAAGCATTTTAAAAGGGAAAAATCATAAAAATTGCATTTGTTATTTTTTTTTAACAAATATTTCTTTTGTATCAATCTTCCAAATACGATTATAAAAAATTTTAATTCACAAAAGTCACTGACGTGTATACATGTCAGTGAAAAAAGGTTTGCCACCTATGGAACGAATTAGTGCCATGAAATTTTTCTGATAAGCAGTCTATTCTATGTCAGTGTTCACAGTTAAAAAGGCAAAATTTTGAATATTTTCCATATTTAGAAAAACATATTAAACTTACTGGTGAATGTAATATTGAAATGTTTTGTTTAGTCCAGTCGAACTGAAAAAATGGGGTATTACCTCTACTTTTTTTCGGCGGCCACCGATTTTGATGAAATTTTAGATTTAGGCTCTGCTTACCACCCTTTTCAAAGTCTACCCTGTGCCGAGGTGCGCTTTTTATTTTTATGCTGTTATGACACTTACTTTTTTCAGACGAATCTTACACTTTTTAGTAAGTTTAGAAAGAGACAAAAATTCTTTACGGAGATTTGGAATAAGTGCGAAAGATTAGAAATATGCTAAAATTGAAGCTAATCTACGCGAAAAAGCTCAGCTAACTCGAAAAGCGCCAGAAAAAGTATGAACTTTTCATACTTTTTCGGGATCTTCATCTTAATTTTTGACATTTCAGACTTTTTTTTGACAAAATTAAAAGTTCGTGGTTATTAAGTGAAATTGAAAAGAAAACTTGTAAGTAAGTGCCGTGAATATGATAATATTATGTTTTTGTTAACTATGAAAAAGCATTTATTAATGAGTGCAATTTTAATATATTCAAAATTGAAACTGCACGAAAATGCAAAGTCGCCATCTCGTTCATACCAAGATGTCCTTGTCTTTTCATACTGAAAAAGTAAATGCTGAAAGAAAGTAAGTGTCATAACAGCATTAGGGGTGAAAACTTTCCCTTACCGTAAAAAATTAATAAAACTCAATAAATGGGTAATAAAAACGCTTAGTAGGCCTATATTATCAACTCTTAGACCTATGTACTATTGAAATAATTGTTTAAGAAATTTTTCAACCCCTAAAAACTACCCTTAGAGAAATAGTCCAGTAAAAATGGGGTATTACATCTACTTTCTTCGGAGGCCACCGATTTTGATGAAATTTTGGATTTAGGCTCTACTTACTACCACCCTTTTTGGGACACACAAATTTAATTATAAGTTCAGAAAGTATTTTAGTAAATTTTTTAGTGTGTGTGTGGATGTGTGCGTGTGCGTGGATGTATAAATACTGGAGGGGTACCGACTCCAAACACTGTGTTAATTTGAATAACCAAGTGTATGAATATGGTGCGATTTTTTCTTACAATTTGTTTTTTTTAGTGTTCAGTTATTATTATAATATCCATTGATAATCAACATTCATCATGCTGGGAAGTTGATCGTGTGGACCGAAAGGGTCAAACCCACATCCCAACTAGTTTAATTTGAAAAAAATCTGCAAGGAAGGAATTTCAATAAATCTGACATTTGATTGTTACAAGCTCACGAATCTCGTATGCGAGAAATATTAAATTTTCCGAAAATTTCTCGCAACGCTTCTCATTGTAGATTGCCAGGTTCAATCCTATGCGTTGAATCTACTTTTGACAGCTATGCGATACTCTTATGCTAGTCTTGCATGCTCATCTCGCATATTGTGAATGGGCCTTCACTTAGGCCAGCTTGGTCTTTCCGTCCCTTGATACCTCATGTCGCGATAAACTCAATCTTCAATGATTGTGCAAGGTTTGTTTATAATCTTCGCCCATCTGACCATATCAGTCGATATCATTTTTCCGTTTTTTGGGTGCACATTTTATTTGTACTTTTCCCTCAAATCAAAGACATTTGTTTACAAAGTCCTTCACTCTGACAGTCCATCATAGCTATATGAATACCTTCGATTCAGTAGTACGACTAAAAAAATACTATTTATTCTACCTAGTTTCTCCTATTTAGTTACGCAGAGATTTTATTTGTTCATTCTTATTCAGTTATGGAATAGTTTACCTGTTGATGTACAGAATACAGAGTGATTAAGTGCGTTCAGGAACTTTACTAAGCAGTCAATAATATTCCTTCAACTCAACTCTTTTCGGTTTTTTTAGGTTTTCCTTCTCTGGTTTTATTTTCTTTTTTTTTAATCTTTTTTTCATATTACATATTTATCATTACAATTTTAAATTTTTTGTTTCCCTTTTTTACAAAACAAAGTAATTTTTTCGAAAATTCATTATAATGTTAATAATTCCTATAAAATTTACTTAATTTTTTTTAAATATTCCTAAAACTAGCATATCAATGACTTCTTCTGACCTAGAGTCAAGATGTTTAGTTCTTGAAGGCATTATCGTGGCGTTACAAAAAAAATACAACTGTCCTCAAAAAAAATACAACTGTCAGTAAACGTCAAAATATTTGAACATACCAAAATTGAACACAGAATAGAACTTCATAAAAATTCTATCTTAATCTGTCAAAAATTAATAAAAACCCGCAAAATATTCAACGGCAAAAAGTGTATACACTAAATCGAAGTCGCTGCTTCTGATCTCCAAAAAAATCAAGATTAGATTCAATCTCATTTCACAATTACACGTTTACATCGAAATTACAGTCAAAACGTCATTCTTAAATGCTTATGTCACGTGCTAGCAACATGTTCTGCGACTTCATAGTGTCCTTGTTGAGAATTGAAAAAAAAACTAAATTTTTTTTTCGTTTAATAACAACTACTACAAAGGCGGAAGGAAAACCCGAGAAACTTTTGCTGAAAATCCGTTCCCATCAGGGTGAAGGAACGCATTAGAAGCGGCTTATCAGTGCCTTCATCTCAGCTCGGAAGGATGTCATCAAAAAAGGTAAAAAAGAATGAAAAAAAAACAAAAAAAGGACGCAGGTATGAAGGATAATTTCTGGGAATAATCATCGGAAAAGAAGTCGTAGGTGTGATTCAGCATCTTCTTCTTCGTGTCACGTAAACCGGCCGCAAGAAAGATTTAATGCAGCCGAATACTGTTTTGACAGGAAGCACGTGTTGGCTGCCGCCGCGTGTAGCGAACGGGGGCCGCTGCAGATAAATCACCCGCAATCGCCGAGTGCATCAGCCTTGATTGATCGTTGTCAACGGGTTTCCGCGGCGCGCCGTAAACAATCTCAACCCAATTTCGAATCTCGCCAGCCAAATTGTACCGCGCGACAAGCAAAACGATGGATGGGCCATGCCAGCAGCAATAGCACCAGCACTATTCCTCTTGCCGCACCATTCGGTGTCATTAGCACCGCCATTGCCGCGGCAAGAGGCAAATCAACATTGGGGAGTAGCTAACAGTAAAAATTCCGCAAGTGGTAGTTACTTTCCTAAACGCCTGATTAATCGATTTCATCCGGGCGATCGGGCTGCCGCCGATGATGGCCCGCTAGAGCGAAAGGGTTAGCAACACAACAGCCACGTCGTCGAGGTGAGCGGGCTCTTGCCGATGATGGGGAGCAGCAGGGGCCTGGCTATCGATAACTCGACGCTCGTGAAGCAGCACAGCTTTGGGGCCGCGTCAATTCGCAACAACAAAGACGTGACGAAATAATTAATTAGTTTCGTATTATCGTGAATTGTGATCGAGCGAAGCAATCGGAACCAGTTCGCCGCTCGCCTGTGCACGGCGAGAGAGATGGTGTAGCCCGAGCCCGTTGTTGCTGTTGTTGTTGTTGTCGTGCCATTGACGCCCGAACAAACAGAACATACAATTCGACGGGCGATAAACAAATATTGAAATGGAACCGCTTTGGGGAATATTTTATTGCAAAATTGATGTTGTCTTACCGGTGGTGACTCATCGCCAAAATCCGACTCCACTCGGCTGCAATCCATCATAATGTCCGCCGCTGGTACGGGACGACTGCTTTGCGGGAAGGGAACTTTTTTGTTGTTGCAAATAATGTACTTTTCGGACACTGTCTTCTTCTTATTTTATTATTATTAATTATTCTTCAAGGAAAAACTTTCACAAACACTCTACTACCAAAAACGACACTCTCTAAACGCACAGTAATAAAAATCGCAAATGCAAAACGTATAAAGATACGGCGACTTGCCGTATTTAGAAACTACTACGGCTACGAACAAACACCAGAAAAAAACGACCTAACGGGCCTCGGCCTCTTGCATACTACACGTACGCAAATAAAAATCTCGACGCTTATAATTTTTTTGGGCGTCGAATTTTGCTGTTTAAATTTTTTTCTATATTTATTTTTACTGTCACTTGGCAATTTGCAAGCGCAGTCTCGAATTCATTTTCAACACAAATTCACTGAACACTGAAAAAAGACGATAACGGTAAATCGATGCGCCACTGTTCGGAAGTCCCGTCAATTCACCAGACAGATCACCACACAACAACTGGCTTTCGCCGTGAGCCGCATAACAAAAACACAAGCTTTTCTCGCGCGCTCCAAAGAGAGGCCGCGAAGTTCCCTGTTATCGGAGGGAAAACAAAACACACGCGCGCTGCCCGTTTACAATTTTCACGAAAATTCTTCTTTTTGTGATAACAATCACCGCAGTATTGTCCTACGTCACTGGCGGTACCGTTGGATATGCCTCGGTCGAACGTACGACAAGAGGAAATTACCTGCGAAATGCACCCGTCGCGACGTTTCCTACACGAATGAGGACGGGAGAGGCTGCGCGATGCTCACTGGTCGGGTCGCCGTTGCCGAACAAGCAATCGGCTATTTCCGGGTAAATGGTCTTTACCATCGCGTTTTCCCCTGCGCCGAACCATTTCACGGCCAATCGGCGACCCTTTCTGATTGCCCCGCCTCGATGGTAAATGGGCGTGTGTATCAGAGTGTCAGAGAGATTTATCGCTTGTTGCGAGCGACTGAGCGCTTGAGCGCCTGAACGACTCACCCGCCACCGATGACGATGGCGTTCCGAATTCGGGAGCTCGCGCTGAGACGCAATTTTATGCGGTGTTGCCGCATGCGATTGGGATTGCTGTTGACCTTTAGACTGGCCGATTGCAAGCACGCCTGTAATATGGTGAACATTTGTTTATTTTGAAGATGGTCCTTGGAAATGTGTGGAACATGTGTGCTGATAGCGCTCGGCGTGGTACAACTGCACTTCTGGGGTTCCGTTTAGGTGTTTTACGGGCATTATGGATGTTGCCAGTGGATTTGTCCAGATTACGCTTTCGCATTTGCTTTCTCTGCAGGTAGTTCCACGTTGACAAGCAATAATTGAAAGAATTACAAGTGGTCAATGAACAAACTAACAACAACTGAAAAAAGGCAGTTTTTGTTTCTGGGTTAGTATCGAGAGTCGATGGTACAAAGATGGCTAAAGAATGGACTTTGAAGGAGACACTTATTTAGTTGAATTTTGAATATTACATACATCACTTCAGTTGAAAGCAAAATTAGAAAAAAATGGCAGTTTACGTTTATTACTATATGTCAAAAATTTATGTGCAAAACTGGATTTTCTGGCATAGCCATAGATCAACTCTTTTGATTGAAAAACAAAAGTGTATAATTATTCTGAAGCTCATTTTTAAATCAGCCCAATTTTGACGATAATTTCATTTTCTATTACATTTGTGCTATATTTAATAATAGTAATTATTAAAGGCTTCATCAGGTTGTTTTTGCGAAAAACTGAAGCTTAGGAGTCACCCTTTGTACTGCCCCTAAGGTCATGGAATAAGTTCTATACTAGGTAGGGTTTGTGAAGTCTCGGGTGGCGAGACATCTCGAGCTAAATATCCCGGGAATTTCGAGACTTTCGAGACATTTTAAGATTATAAATAGGTAAGGTACGTAAACGAAATTGAGGCCTCAATTGCGAGAGTCTATCATATCTGTAATAGAATAGACTTTTGAAAGTCTATTTAAAAAAGTCACGGCATTGTGTAGAGCAATAGAATCTACATTAGCCAGAACTATATAGACGTGAAAGAAAGTACGTCAATCCCTGCGTTCCAAGGGCTCCTATGTGCAGCGCCGGCTCTAGGGTAGAGCGAGTGGAGCGGTCGCTCTAGGCGCCAGGTGGCAAGGGGCGCCGAAAAGAATGTGAAAAACAACTTCGAGCGAAAAATAACATTTTGATGGCGCCTTTTGCAATAAAACTTAATTTTTGAAAAATTTGGCTATTATTATTTATATAACACTAGCTTTCGCCGGCAATCTCGTTCGCGTCGATTTTGCAGTGCCGGAAACTATGGCGCCTATGCAGAACTTCGCCAATAACATTTTCCCATTTTTCCCAAAAAAAGCGCCAAACAGATCATTAATTTTGCAAAATTTGGTGTCCTCTGTGCAGCTCAAAAATGCACACTTCGGGGCCCCTAAAAAATTGAATAAATGCATTCCGGCTTGAGACGAACATCAGCAACATTAAAAATGGCTGTGTTATGTTTTTATCGTGGCGACTCGACTAACATTGATATGATCCTCAAAAGGGCCGCTGCTGTATACAGGGTGTTTCAAACTTAAATGCTTATCGGTTAAGGGATGATTCCCGGGAGTATTTGGAGAAAAAAGGGAGGGGGCCTATCGGCACTATCCACTGATAGTCAGGGTAAATTAGCATTTTAAGGAGACAAAATTACAAAATGGCTGAAAATCAAAGTCTAAGTTTCCAGAAATCACTTTTCGGCCAAAAAAATACCTTGAATATCTTCGAAAGGGTTAGGTTTTCGAAAAAATGACCAGAGGGCTTTTTGTAGGCGATAACGTTTCGTATTGACTGATAAAAAAAATTTCAAAAAATCCGTTTTTGAGTGTTTTTTTTTGCCAAAAAGGAATATCTCCGGCGGCCATGTTTTTTTTGTAATTCCGAAATTGTTTTCTTAAAAAGTCCCAAGGAAGCTGTGAACCAATTTTCAGCCATTTTGGAATTTTGTCTCCTTTCGTGCGTTTTTTTTTGCTAATTTCCCCCCAGATACAGGGTTACGTTTTGAAAAGTTTTTAATGTACTTAAACTTTTATAACTGCTATACCGATTATCGTAGAGCAACATATTAAGGCTTGTTTTTTAGGTAATTAATCCATTATTAACTATTTTTTCTTTCGTTTCGAAAACCTAATCGGAAAAAATATATTCCCGATAAAGTGAAACTTTTTTACCATTCTATTTGAAGTCGTCAAAGAGCTCTATTTAAATCCCTAATATTGCTCGCACTACAGGTAATGCTATCCCCGAAAATCTGACAAAAAAGAAAGGAGTTGCGTACGATTACTATTTACTTAGACAAACTTAAATATTTAGATAGAGCTCTTTGAGGCCTACAATTAGAATGATAAAAAATGTTTTCCCTCTGTCAGGCTCTCTCCTTCGATTATCGGTTCAAGTTTTCGGTTTGAGCTGATAATCGAATACGACAGCCGGATCCGATAGTCGGGTCGGAGCGATTAAGTAGCCTAAGCCGGAACTATAATAGACGTGAAAGAACGTACGTCAATCACTGCGTTCTCAGGGCTCTATGATGAAAATGAATGATTGACTGACTGTAATAAACGTACATCACATGTACTTGTTTTCGTTAATGTTTCGTTAAACGTAGTATAACGCCGTCTTAAGCTACGGTGTCCTAAGAAAGCGATGCCGTTATCTAGCGGCCGTAAAGTAGCGCTGGGTAACGTCACTAAAACGTTGCCTATTAACCCAGTAGGTATTGCTTTCCTAGAGAAAGTTGCCCGTAAAATAGCGGTGCCGTCATTTGAATGAAGACCGTCACAGCGGTGGCGAACAATTTTGTGAACATTTTTTTTAGCGTTGACGGTGAACGGTTTTAAAAAAAAAACATTCATAAAAAAATGAATGAAATCAGAGCAACTGCTATCGTTAGAACCTTCACTCTCTTCCAAGCCACAGTTTTTGTCATCGGACTACTCTTCATCTTCCACATAATATTAATAATGCTATGTTCATTCTACACCGCAATCGGCTCACTTGGCCGTTGTACGTCTTTTTTAAGTTTACATATCTGGACGGCCGCTTCACGTCATGTTACGGCCGCTACATAACGGCACCGCTTTCTTACGAAACCGTAACCTTTATGGGACCTGGATCCCAGTTGACGGGGTTGTAATGTCAAAATCGTAGCATATTTGTTGTATTCAGGTTCAAATTCAGACAATGTTTAGTGCGATTATTATAGCCGGTTGTTCGTCAAGGTCTACGGTGAGAGATACGTACGTGTATGTTCGTTAAAAACGTACGTCGATCTTCGTCTATTATAGTTCAGGCTCTAAAAGGGCTGCCAGATGAAAAAAGGCTGTCAATTGCTTTTATTTCATATTGACATTGTTAAAGATAATATTTTTTATTTACTTGCATTTTTTTGCAAAATTTTTCATCTTCAACAACTCAACAAGCACAAGTCGCTCTGCAAAATGTCATCGACTTTAAAAGTCTACAAAATAGATAAATGTCAATGTCAAGAGATTTGACTTTAAGTCTATTCAAAATCGACTCTCGTAATCGAGGCCTGAATAATAAAATAAAATTTGTAATGCAAAATCACCGTCGTTGCAAAAATCGGACCGTTGTCCGTTGTCGTTAACAAGCGGCCTAAGGGTTAGTTTTCATCTTAAATGCTAGTTGTTTCATCTGATATGGTCACTCATATAAATATATCCTAAATAAAAATTTTCAAAACAAAATTTCGATTTTTACGGAAAAAATAGGCACTTTTCGAAAAAAATTTAAATTGCCACCATTTTATGCCAAATCATCGTACGGTAAAATTTTTTTTTAAATTGTAGGTTTTTTATGTACGTTCTTGTGAGCGTACGCAATACTTTGTTACTTTATTTAAAATGACTTTGAAAAAACTAAAAAAATTCAATTTTCAATTTTTTGCCTTTTGCCAACTATGAAAAAAAGGCAAAAAATTGAAAATTGGAAATAGAATCAGTTCGATAGTCTCTTCATTTACGAGTATTTTTCAATTTCTTTTATTTTTCTACGACCAACAGAACTGGAGAAATTAAAAAAATAGCGTAGCAATGCACTCAAAATGCATTAAAAATGGATATTTATGCAATTTTCTTGTGCAGCAAAAGGACCGATTTTGCAGAAATTTTTTTTTCGCTTTATCTTAACATTATGTAAAGAAAGAAAACGAAATAATCCAACTTCCCAACTACATCATAACTTTGCCTTTTTGAAACTGTTAAAAATAATTAATAAGTGATATAGGATGTGTGTTTCGACCACTGACCTATAGATATGGACTGCTAATTGACAACTTTCAATGGCACCATTTTCCTCCAGAAGAAGAAGACCTTTTCTATGTAAACAACAATTTTTTTCGAATTTAGAGGAAAATAAGTAATAAAATGTATGCTATAATTGATAGAAATAATTTTTTCTACGCCTCTGTTAGAATACAGACATTCTGATATTACTTTTAGTTACGGAATTAGCAGCATTCCACACCCGTGTAGAATATTCATTCCATCACTTGTTATGGAATGACTACTATTGGCGACATCTGTTCGTCGTAATCCAAGAAAATGATTTATTAATTAAAGAAAAAAAAATTTATTAATTAAAGAAAGAAAAGGTTTGTTTCAATAATAAACAATCAATAATGTTCCGCTAGAAAATTTTTGCTTTAAATAAACTATTCAATTATTAAATTGCAGAAAATAATAGCATTTTTTTAATAAATTTTGCGGCGGCCATCTATTAACAAATTATTAAATTACAAAATTGTTATGAATGAACACTCCCTACTAATATGTTATTTAGCGTTAAAATATCTTGCTGTGCCTTATACATTATATTTTTGACATTAGCTTTACATAAGGTACGTTTTTCTTTACAAAGTATTAATAAAAATTAATTAGAGGCGTAGAAAAAGTATAGTCTGCAACACGTTTAGAATGGCATATTCCGCACTCGTGGACCGCCAAACCAAACTTCCACTTGTGCGGAATATGCATCATTCCAAACTAGTTAGGCGGCCATTACACGTTCATGCAAGCGGCAATCAATTCCATCAGTCATGATTAATGGAAAGCAAAATATACGGAGGAGTACGTCAGTCATCACCTTAGACGTTAGGTTTTCCGTCAGTCATAGGCAGAACTGTGGCAAAACTGACAGTAAAACCTATCGTCTAATGGGCGCCTTACAGAATATACTATTCCATCATTATTTTTTATTTACTATAGTAGCAGTTTTTTTGTTAAATAAATGGTATTTTTTTTAAATATGTGAGGGTTCTTTCCCTCTGTTTAATGAACTTTTAAAAATAACGAAAGTGAGAGAAAGAAGAAAAAACTCTATACCTGTCTATTTTTTTCTAATTATGTTGATATCGCTGACATGCACTGAACTGTTTTTTTATTTTAAAACCGATTAAAGTTCATAGGATTTTAACGGGGGAACGAGACAACAATAGTTTTTGGTGCCACTTTTTTGTATGGGATTTTCCTTATTTAGCAGTCCATATCTATATGTCAGTGGTTTCGACGGTTTGCGATCTTGAGCTTAAGATTGTTAAAAAGTGTACTCGCAGAATGTTGACTATCCCCTCTCCTGTTAACAAATTGGCATTCTGTTTGCTAAATGTTTCCACCGGGGGTATTTTGGGTTTCAAAATTGTTTGCAGTTTTTCTAATAGATAGTGCAATGTTTTCCTCTTTCCACTATTTTTTTTTGGTGGGAAAGGGAAGTTGAGTACTGTGAAATCGTTTAGTTAACTACAATGAAATGTTGACTACAGCCGGTTTGCCGACATCGGAGTTCTACTGTATCAAAGGACACCGCCGGCCTCTACGTGCGAATCGCTCGCGCGACCTACTTCAAAGGGAAATGTTACTCGCCTTGGTACACTTGTAATTCGAAATTATTTTTCGATGTCTCGAATATCTCGAGCTATATTTCCCGACATCGAGACAAGCTAAAATCCCGGGAAGTCCCGGGACGGGAAGCAGGTTGCGATGATTTTACCTAAACTCTACGTTATACAAATTCGAATATACTAATTGCGGAAGATTCTTCCGCAGTCGAGTTTTTTTTACTTATAGAGACGAACTAAGCTACGCGATGAATTGGATAGTGTGAGATCTGAACTTGTTGCTGTGCGGAGCGAACTTGTGGATGTACAAAGTGAACTGGGGAACGTGCGCAGGCGAGAGAGACTGACAGATGCAGTTGTCACTGGTGTGCCTCCAGCTGAAAATGAAAATCCCCTTGAAATATTGGAAAATATTTCAAATAAAATCGGGCATACACTGTCACCATATGTTACCATCTTTCGCGCTAAACCAGGGAGACGTGGGATGAGCAATGCTTCCAAAACTCCACCACTCATAATTAAATTCTCTTGCATTAACGAGAAGAAAATGTTCCTCCTAAAGTTTAAGCGTCATGGCATATTTCCCTTGAATTCAGTCTCTCCGACTTTTATTTCTGACAGCAGAATTGGCGTATTTGAGAGTCTTTCTCGCAATAATCAACCAATACTTCGCAAAGCATTATGGCTGAAACGAAATAAAGAGCTGCATTCTGTGTTTACCGCTGATGGCATTGTATATGTGCGAATAAGTAAGGATGACTCTCCCGTAATGATTGCTGGCTTGAGTGCGCTGGATGAGGTTGCTTCAAAGGTAGAATTAAGAGCTTAGAAACTATGTATTTTATTTATTTTTATATATTTCTTGTTATTAATTAGTTGTTAATTTTTTCAGTACATTCGTGAATGCAATTAGTTATTTTTTTTTCTTTTTCTTCTTTTTTTAAGCTATTTTTTTTTTTAGTTAGAATAAAGATTTTCTCTTCTTTACTATGCAATTGCTAAGTGTATTACTTTGGGATTATTTTTGTATAGGGTATGACATGTGTAGCATATTGATCGTGAAATGCGTTCGTGTTATTAGTGCACTCTGCTGGGCCCTGGTTTTGATTGCTTTTGCATATGCCTGCGGATAATTTATCGCCCCTGGGCAGGGTAAGAACGCTATGCAGTATTTTTACATCATATAGGTTGGGACTAAATGTAATATATCTGAATGCGAGAAGTGTGAGAAATAAGGTCGATCAATTGCATGATATGTTCTCTGGGACGAATATCCATATAATATGTGTGTGTGAAACGTGGTTAGATGATAATGTTAGCTCCACTCTTGTTGCAATTCCGGATTATAACCTGTTTAGAAATGATCGTCATGGGCGTATTGGAGGAGGTGTGTCGATTTACGTCCATGATACCTTAAAAACAACTCCTCTTAAAATTTCGTCACCTGGTGAAGTTGTTGAGTTCATTGGTCTTGAAGTGGCGTCTGATCGTGATAGTTTAGCCGTATTTAGTGTTTACTCACCTCCAGGGACCTTTAATCCATGTAACTTCAATGAACTTTCCGATTCACTCAGCCCTATAGTTCAGAAGTATCGTGACGTTATTGTTTGTGGTGATTTTAATGTAGACGCTCTGAAAGCCGGCTCTGCAGCGGATGAATTGTCCTATCTCCTGCTGACATTAGATCTAAAGGCTCTCAATAATCAACCAACCTATTATAATACGTCATCCCCCTCCCAGTTGGATTACATGTTGACTACAAACATACCTAAGGTACTATTCCATAATCAGATCTCGCCTCCAAGCAACTTTGATCATGATTTTCTCTTTATGACGTATAGGATGAGATTGGCGGCTATTCCTAAAATTCTTTCCTTCACTTATCGTGACTTTAAGAACATTGACAAAGATTCCCTGGTGTCTGAGTGTAGTGGTATGTCGTGGGATAACGTATATCGAGATGGGACTCTGGATGGTATGGTGCAAAACTTAACTGATGCTTTATTAAATTTATATGATCGTTATGTCCCTCTAAAGATGTGTCGTGTACGTCGGCGAAGGTGCCCTTGGATTACTGATGACATCCATCGTGCAATGGCTGAGAGAGATTACCTCATTAAGCACTACCGTAGAAGCAAGGAAGCATTGATATATAGCAGATATAAAGCTGTGCGTAATAGGGTAACAGCTATGATTCGCTCGGCAAAAAGTGCATATTTTGCCTCTAAGTTGGATACCAATCAGCCTTCGAAAAAGTTATGGAGGAATATCCGCAATCTGGGAATACATGGCAGTGATGATAGCAAAATTGCTATGGACCCAAATGTGCTAAATAACTTCTTTGTGGATAGAAGCGTTCAACAGTCTGACATTCTGTGTCAAGATTCAAATGACCTGGCTGATGTGGGGTTTAGTTTTAGATGCACTGAGGCTTCTGAAATACTTGCAACTATACACTCTATCAAGTCGAATGCCACAGGACTCGACTCTTTAACACCCGAATTCCTGAAATTGTTAGTGCCTTTTATTGTGAGTCCTTTAGTTCATATTTTAAACTTTTGCTTGACTACCTCCCAATTCCCGACTGAGTGGAAAAAGGCATTGGTAGTTCCTGTTCCCAAAAAATCATCCCCGTCGGAACCTGGTGATTTTCGTCCTATCAGTTTACTATGCTTCTTTGCGAAAGTTTTGGAAAAAGTTATGCACAACCAAATAATGGAATATGTCAAACAAAACAATCTCTTATCCAAATGGCAGTCTGGTTTTCGACCGAATCACAGCTGCGAGACAGCCTTATTAAAAGTTACGTCGGACATCCACGAGGCACTCGATAAGGACCAGTTAGCTGTATTAGTTCTGCTTGACTTTAGCAAAGCTTTTGACTCGGTAAATCACCAAAAGCTGCATAGTAAGCTTAATAGGGATTTTAACTTTTCATCCTCGGCTGTGAAGCTGATAAATAATCTCCTGACTGGCAGATCCCAGGTTGTTAAAGTGGGAAATGACTATTCGTCCGCTGCATCTCTATATTTGGGTGTACCTCAAGGCTCAATTCTTGGACCACTCTTATTCAGCCTGTACATAAATGACCTACCAAAAGCAGTACGAAACTGTGCTATCCACTTATATGCCGATGATGTCCAATTGTATCTCACTCGTCCGATTGGGCTAGTCGAGGACTGTATCGTGCGGATAAACGAAGATCTGCAATATGTTCATGAATGGTCTCAGACGAATGGTCTGCTGCTTAATCCATCTAAATCAATTTGCTTAGCTATTTATAGAAACTTCATCGACACAAGAGACTTACCACCTGTTGTATTAAATAATGCCGTTATCGACTATGTACATTCTGCGAAAAATTTGGGTGTTCAGCTCAACTCCAACTTTAGTTGCTGCGGTCATGTTCGTTCGACTCTGGGTAAAATTTATAGTAGCTTAAGGCAGCTGTGGATTAGCTCGGTTAGTGTGCCTCCTGGATTACGAATGAAGCTAGCTAGGACTGTCGTGTTACCTCACTTTGTGTATGGTAGCCTTATCTTTCCCAAATTGGATTCTGTATGTGCGAGGAAAATAACGGTGGCATTTAATGATGTCATTAGGTATATCTATAACCTATCCAGAGGAAGTCACATTTCTGCGTACGTCAATTCGTTTGTCGGTACATCCATTGAGACTTATTGGGCAAGGCGTGAGCTTGCCTTTCTTCATAAACTGATACATGCTAGGAGCCCAGATTACCTACATGAAAAGTTAGTGCTCTTGAGATCTAACAGAGGTCTTCAGCTCCTTATACCAAGGTGTAATTCTCGCTTTGGCGAGCGTTCTTTCTTTGTCCAGGCTATTCGCAGGTGGAATTCTCTTCCGAGTTATGTGCAGACTGAGGGATCCAGCGGGGTGTTCGGCAAATTGATCAGGAACGTAGAATTATAGTCATGTTTGTGGATGCTACACATGTCATTCTCTAAATTATTTGTAATTTTAGTTTTGTAATTTTAGTTTTGTAATTTAAGTTTTCATAGTTCTGATTACTCGTTAGTGTTATTTGCTTCACTTTTTGTATTATTATTGTTATTTTGTTTTTATTTTCCTGAATTGTATGTTCTATTGTGTAGTGCTATATAAGAGGTTGTAATCTTCAGCACTTTTATAATAAATTATTTGAATTTGAATTTGAATTTGAACTTCTTCTAGACCGTCGTGCGCTTGGAAGTAAGCCGAGCGGGCTAGTCTTGTTTGGCGGGAAAAATATTATCCTGCCAGGAAGAAGGCTTTAATCGAAGAACGATAAAATTTTGTCAAGGCTGCTTCATTCCTGCGGTAGTCCTATGAATCTATGTAGGCGTAAAATATACCATCAACAATGAGTTAAATGGCGCTATTTTTCACCTTGTCGACAGGGCCGGGGTTACCTTGCTTCTTCCTTGTGTCCATGTAGGTCTTGAAGGAGGTTCTTCCAACTCCCCAAAACTCTTTCGATCGCTCTCAGGGTTTACTTGGTTGGAGAAAGCCGCGAGATTTTTCCTTATCAGTTGTAGTGGAGTTATCTTCCCAGAGTTTGTCCACCCAAATATCGGGTTTTGTGCTACTGGGGTTCCAACGGCGCCTTTATTTATGCCGTCCTGGATGATTATGGAGAAAATGGCCGCAGGAGGATGTCTATATATCCAGGCTGGTGGAACGTCGAATCTGCCAATTGGAGTCCTTTTAGATGGCTCCATGCTTTACTCGAACATTGGTAATGGGTTTGTGATTTTGTTCAACACGAGTGCTTGTGTTTTGTATGACCTTCAGCCAGCCGCAGCGTCACGTGATTCTTCTGGCCGGCATGCAACAGTTTGTACTGATTTCCTTCTGAGTCGTAAATTCTGGACTACTGCTTCTTGTACAAACGTTGATTGAGATCCCGGATCGATGAGGGCCCTACATTTCTGTTGTAGTCCGGTGGGGATACGACGGTGAGTCATACAGTGGCCAGTCACAGTTGTTGGAGTTCCGAGAGAAATACGACTGAGATTCCCGAGAGAAATACGACTGTGTTTGGGCTTTCAGTGCTTCATTATCTGAACATGGTGGATTCGAAGTATCGATGTTGTTGCTGGCCTGATTCTCTCGGTGATTTCTGTGTAAGGTCATATGATGACCTCCTCCACATTGCTTGGACATTGTGAGGCGCGTTGGCTCGTTCTCAAACAATTGATGCAAAGCTCCTTTGCCTTGACACTGCCTTAGAGCTATTGTCCACATCCATTTGTAGATATTTGGGGCCTTTCCTCATGATATGTAAATTTTTTCATAAACCATTATATATTATTGTTGGATATACGTGGAACATTTGAATTCTTCGTTTTGGCTGCTCCCTTGACTTGTTCTCGTATTGTTCACTCTTGTTTGCTGGCTTGCTGACGGCTTCTAAAGTCCTAAATCTAGTTTCTAGAAACTCGTGTTGTTCCAACCATCTTTGTATTATACTCGTCTTGATTTTGCGCTCTGTGATGTTCCCATAGTTCATGTGGTAACTTCTGGACGAGTAAGTGAATCAGGATTGGGGATCCCAATTCTCTGTGGATATTTCTAGATTCTCTATGGCGCGCGGTTAGGCATTCGTGTGTGCTTGTTTTTAACTCCTTGATACCTTGCGCTGTTACTCGAATTAACCTTGCTTGACTGAGTAGAATGTCGAGTTGGGTTTTCAATAATGCTCTCAGTTATCGACGAAAAGCTTCTACGCCAGCTCATTATTTGCATCGTTGCTGAGTAACTTCATTGCTTTCCCGGAAAGATAATCTTTAAGGTATTGAAGTTTTTTTTCTCCTGATAGTGATATCCTCTTATGGACTAGGCTGGAGATTTAAGTGTTGTTTAACTCTGTTGATTGCTCAGTTCTTGATACTGGGTCTGCGATTAGAAAGATTTTGTGGTAATCTTCCTCGATTTTGTAGTACATTTCGATATATGTTTGCTCTGTGCCAACATACCAGTCATCTTAAAAGTAAGGCTGTTCTTTCTCATCTTTCTTTGTCTTTCATTGTTGCGATTTGACGATAATTGTTCCTGAAATCGGTCCATTCTTCGTTCAGCATACTGTGCCTTTTTTTAAAATATTGCTCCGTTTTTCTGGCCGGCGCACCTTTTAGATAATTCCTGAAGAGTTTTTCAAATCATCCTCGAAGTCGATCCTGTTGGTCAGGCCTATGGGAAAGAATGGGGGGGGGGTGGGTGGTAAAACCCCCAAAACCTGGGAGGAACTTATCTTATTTTGAATCACTATCCGGCTCGAAGGACCAAGGCTCCTGAATAGTAATTTATTCTCCAATAAGTGAAAGGGTGTGATCTTATGTTAATGAACTATATTGAACTCGATTTTTCAATGTAAAAAATCGATTTTATACTTGAATTTTTTTTATGTGAAAGAGTCTAAGCTTAGATGTCACTCTTTATACTACCAGTCCGTCTATGTGTAATGTCTAGTAGTAAGCTTAGCTCGAAGATAGAAAAAAGATATGATAGGTTAAGGGAAGTCTAGCTAGACCTCTAGAGGATGCACGATTCTATTTTGATTGATTCGCCTTTCGATGGAATTTATTTTATGTTGATGCCTGCTGAAAACTGAATATAGGGGATTGGACCTTACTACGGTTTTGTCGAAAAAGACCTAGAAGATCTAAAGTGATCTGATTTGACTTCGACTGTGCGCTGGTATTTATTTTTCGTTCAAACAATAACTTTGGCTTCGATTCGAAGTACATGATTTTTGGTTCGTGTTTTGGGAATCAGCTGTTCGTCGCTATCTGACAGCTAGACTTCATCGGGGTAAGTATAGCTTTCTTGTTTGTTTAATTTATATATTTAGTAATTTTAGTTTGGTTTATTTATTTTACCGATCCTTTGCGACTCGTGGGAGACTCAGGAGAGCTGGAATTTATTTTATTGTTTCCATGAAGAGTGGCATGAATGATCCAGTTTTGAAAGAAAGAACAAAAAATAAGAAAGGAAATAAATAGAAACTAAGACTTGCATCATAAGTTGCTGTTTATTTCTTTATGTTACGAAATCTGATAACAAATTTCCCAAAAGTAATAACATTTTTAGGCTTTTAACCATTTATAAAAAGTGTGAAATTCGGCTATCTCATAACGCATGGGCATTGAAAAAGCCAACGGAAGTTTCGAAAGAGCCAAGTTCTTATTACAGGGACTTTAACTGTAAATTAACAAAGATATTATTGAAAATATTGTTTTTTTCATTTCTTCTTATACAAAACATTATTGCCTACAAAATACCTCTCTTGTCATTTTTTCGAAAAGAAAATTTGAAAAAATCAATTGAGTGATTTTTTGGCCGGAAATTGATTTATGGAAACTTTGACCTTGAATAACTTCGAAAGGGTAAAGTTTTCGAAAAAAATGACAAAATGGCTTTTTGTAGGCAATATCGTCGTTATCGTATTGAATGATTAAAAAAAATGTTTGGCCAAAAAGTGATTTTTGATAATTCTTTGAGCTTGAATAACTTTAAAAGGGTTAATCTCTCTTAACAACATTTTTGTAAGAGAGAATTTCATTGTCAAAATTTCGGGCCCTCGCACAGGGTTGTACGACCTATAGAAACCGAGATACAAGGAAAACAAGGGAAAAAAGCGATATCTCTGGCGGCCATGTTTTTTTTTGTGATTCCGAAATTGTTTTCTTAAATATGTCCCAAGGAAGCTGTGGACCAATTTTCAGCCATTTTGGAATTTTGTCTCCTTAAAATTCTAATTTCCCTGGGCTAATAGCACATTTTAGATGCAGTTTTCAAATAATCTGCCAGAAAACCCTCTTGTTCCATAGCAAAAATATGCTTATTACCTACCTATATTAGGATTATGTTTGTAGGATGATTCGCCAGAGGATTTTAACTTCTTGACTGACTGGCCTTTCTCGATCACTTCAGTAACAACTTCCTTTATTTTAGATGCTGCGGGTCTTGCACGCTTCTTTGGCTTCGCTGTTTCAAATGACACTTTTTTCTGAACTAAAAAAACCAAATAAAATAATTATTATTATATTATTATCTAATAAATATAGGCCTTGAAATATAATCAAAAATAGGCCTTGAAGAGCCAGTCATGAAAGAGCCGGCTTTTTCACAACACCGTAGCCCAGATCTTTCAAAACATATTTCGCAACCTCGAAAATGAGTACGAAATTTAAGCTTTACCTGCAAAATATTTATGTTATTGGAAAGCCTAATAATAAGACCGGTTCTACACGTTCAATTTTCTGTTCAATTTTGCGATGTTCAATACTTTTTTTTAGCTAGAAATTTGGTCTTGAATTGAACAGCTGGTGTAGACGCTAGAGCTGAAACGAAGTTGTGCCTACTATAATGTCAAATTTATATAAAATGTGCTTCATGTGAATTTTATGCATTTATGTGAAATTTATATCAAATGTGATTGATGTGACGAACAATATATTGTTTGGCTGTCGCGGCTAAGCGTTTATACATATACCCCTACGTATAAAAGTACCTACACTCATTAAAAAGTTGAATGCAAAATCAAAAGTTGAATAGAAATTTCTGTTCAACTTTTTCTTGCTTTCCATTCTATGTTCAAGAAAATGGCTCTTCTAATTTTGCATACGAGCAAAAGAGAAGAAAATGTTGAACATCGCCAACTTAGGGTGCGTTCACGTACAAAACTTGTTTCCAGCGCTAGCAAACAATCGCCGACAAGCGCTTACAGGCGCGAGTAAAAGTCTCCATTGTTCCAAATGTGTGCGTTCACAGTAAAAGCTTTTACGAACATGCAAGCGATTGCTGCAAGTGCCGACCGGCAAACAAGAATGAGTGAAACATTAATTCCAGCGCTTATTAAGCTGGTGGTCAATACGCATATGTCTAGTAGTGAATTTCTACTTTTTTTATTTGCATCTCGTTTTGTTTCTATTAAGAAAATGGTAGATGCCGAAGAATTAATTGGTTAATAGAGCCATTTGGGACAAGAGATTAAAATTACATAAAATAAAATAAATTGCTCTCTTCCGGATATATTGGTTGCTTGTGCCAGTTCCCTAGCTCTTCGTTAATAATCCTTTGGCTTTTGAGAGATTGTAGTTAAACGCGCTCAACTCCATTCTCACATAAGAGAAAAATCTAACTTTATCGGATTTCAATTGAGGAAATAAATGGTGGTATTCACCGGATCTGCTTCTTTCGAGGTTAATTTCATAAACACGTTGCCTTTTTCGTAATATGTAGTTTCATAACTACATTTTCAATTAAAAATACCTCATCGTCCTTGACGAAGACATCTCGATGACTGTAATTTTTTCCAGCGTTTACCGTGAAATACATAAGTTTTTGTAAGCGCTTGGAGCAAGCTGCAAGTCACAAGGCGCTTGTTGCCAGCTTTGTACGTGAATGCACCCTTCCTTAAACATAAAATTGAACGTGTAGAACCGGGCTAATATATCCATAAAATTATAGTTTAATTAAGTTACTGATAGTTTTGTACGTTTAGACGTCAGAAAACAAATAAAATGAACTCAAAATTTTACAGGCGCCGTTTATTTTCGGTGGATTGTCTAATGTTTGTGGGTACCAGCTTGCCAGTGCTGTTATTCTAAAATTCTAATTCAGGCATCATTCTTTCAAAAACTGCCCCGTAAATGATAGTGGCCCTTTGAAAACATGGCTCTTTCATGCCACTCTTCCCCTAAGGATTTTTGTGCATTTCTGATTATTTTTATTTTAATTTCATTCAGCTAACTGTGGAATTGGAAGCTCCTCCAATATCTGATGAAAGTCTACATGCCCAAAAAGCGAGCCTCTGGGGCAAATGGCATCCCTGTGCAGCTAGTATACTGGGGGCCACACAGTACACCAAGCGATCCATAAATTAATTGTGCAAGTATGGGAGCAAAAAGCGATGCCAGAAGACTGCAAAAGGCATCTTGTGCCCGATTCACAAAAGGAGTTATCATAGCGTGCACCAATTATCGCGGTATATCGTTGTTGAGTGTGTCAATACCAGTGTGCCTTCAGCCCAGGCAAGTCAACAACTGATCAAATTTTCACCCTTGAGGCAGGCGATGGAAAAATGTCTAGAGTCATCTTCTTTGATAGCATAGCCAGCGTAGAGCTCTACAAAGCCATGAGAGAATTCGGCATTCCCAATAAGCAGATACGACTATGTAGGATGAGCATGACCAAAGTAAAAAGCTAAGCGCACTGTCCAGACCCAGTGGCGTAGCGTAGTAGGGGCGGCGCGCCCCGGGCGGCACCTTTAGGGGGCGGCAAAATTTAGCACCTACGATTCGGACCGATCGAAATGCGCACGGAATTTTTTATTACTTAAACTGTGACGAAATCGGGGAATCCCCTTTCTTTAATTGAATGTATAATAATGACATCTTGCACATTGTAGCGACTGGCAACACCGTCTGTACTGACTTGCAGAGATTCCCCGTACTTTATTTTGTGCTTGGATTGTTTATGACTAATATTCAACGAGAATGACTTTTATTATATAAAGAAGAGTGTTCAATATTCCACTATTAAATAGTTCCACTATTTTTTAACACCGTGTTGTTGGCGGTAAAAGTCTGGGAGTCTCAGCGAATTTGCGTCTGGGTGTAGTGGCAGCACTGTAAAATTTCTATGCGCGTGCGTCGATCGATCTGACAATCAGGCTTCAGCCGCTAAGGAGACTCCACTCGCTCCTACCGCCAAAACAACAAAAAAGGTGAAAGTTGTGGAATCCGGAATCCGGAAAATGGCAAACGTTCTTTTGAGACTCCAAAAGGGTGTTGTTGATGAATTACCTGCCCCGAGGGACCACGATCACAGCTGCACGCTTTTGTGGGGTGTTGAACAACTCAGAAAGGCGATCCAAAACAAAAGGAGAAGAAGTTGACAAAAAACCGTCCTATCGCTCTGCTGAATCCAGAAAAAAAACTCCATACCAAAAAAAGGGCTTGACCGAATGTTATGAAATTTTTTTCAGAGCATGTTAATATGCGCCAATCGGCACCTCAACGAAGTCGGTATCATATTTGGTACTCGCGATATTGGGCGGTACAAAAAGCACGAACTTCGTTCAAACAAAAAAAAACGGCTCGACCAATTTTTATGAAAATCTTTTGAGATTATAACTTCGGTAATACACGTCGATCGGCAACTCAATGAAGTCAATATCATTTTTGGTTCGCGCGATATCGTGCAGGTACAAAAAACACTTACGTCGTCTAAATAAAACACGGCTCGACCGAATTTTATGAAAATCTTTTCAGATCATATATATTTCAGTTAATACGCTTCGATCGGCACCTCAACGAAGTCGATATCTTTTTTGGTTTGCGCAAGATCGTGCAGGAAAAATTGACCACATACGTACCCACATACACACACGCATACTTCTTCTCAAATTTTTGCTTAAAATTCTATTGGGACCTTGAAAAATGAAAATAAGTTGAAAATTACGATTTCGATTTTCGGACCGATTACAATAACTTCCCTATAAACAGGGAAGTTAATAAGAGAG
Source organism: Thereva nobilitata (assembly GCA_963855945.1). Classification (NCBI taxonomy): domain Eukaryota; kingdom Metazoa; phylum Arthropoda; class Insecta; order Diptera; family Therevidae; genus Thereva; species Thereva nobilitata. Next base: position 68,271,875 of record OY979694.1, read on the forward strand.
CGGAAAAATTTTCTTCCGCCGCGGGCGGCTGACAGCCACTCTACACCACTGTCTAGACCAATCAACATCTACAATGGACTCCGACAAGGAGACAGTCTGGGTAGCCCGAGCCTCCTATTCAACCTGGCGTTCGAAAAAGTGATCTTGGATTCGAGGATGACAGGGAGGGAAGCAACCCTCTACAATTCCACTCAACTACTAGCTTATGCAGACAACATTGACATCATTGGTAGAACATCTAGACCTGTACACAAAGCTTTCACCCAGATTCAACTGTCGGCACAAAAGCTGGGACTGCACAATCAATGAAAGCAAAACAAAGTACATAGTGGTCCGTCTAGAAGAAGAATACCTAACATTGATTCCAAAATTAAGGTAGAGGAGCGCGACTTTGAAGTAGTAAAACCGTTTGCCTACCTTGGGTCAATATAGTAGCAGCCGACAATAGGTCGTGGCTGCTAAAAACCAACAAAGGCTTCTATAGTCAGTCAAGGCCCTTCAAATTTAAGCTGCTTTATAATACCATAATCTTAACGGTACTCACATATGCATCCGAGACTCTGTTCGCCGTGTTCAAGAAGAAAGTCCTTCGGAGAATTGTTGGCCTCTTATGTGAAGAAGGACTATTCCGGTGACTCTACAACGACGAGATCTGCATAAATGTTGTGAAGAAATTAAAGCTCGGTAGGCTCCGGTGGGCAAAGCATCCAGCTCATATGAGGGAAGAGAAACCTGCTCAGTGTTTCTGCTGTGACACGATCGATGGAGTGCGACAGGGAGAGAGACCCAACCTCCCCTGGAAGGATGGCGCCGATCAGGGCGCCCAGATCTTAAGGTGAAACCCCAATGTAGGCTTGGCTTGCTTGAACTTGGTGAGCTTTTCAGGTACCACGTGCCAAAGCAAAACAAACCCAAATACACGCTTTGCTTTAGTTACTTGACAGTTTGCTTTTCATGAGCACAGGACATAGAAATACTACACGAAAGAGGTAAGAGGTATGAATTTTGCGGAATTTTTCCTTTGGAATGGACATTATTGTTTCACAAAAAGAACAAAGGATCGTATGGAAATTGTATCTGTAAAAAAAGGAGAATGAAAATTTGAAATATTGTGTAGAGTGCTAAAGAAGCACATATGGTTTATGGCATTATAGTCCAGTCATTTTAGACATTAAAAATCTAACAAAGTTTTAAAACTTTGGTGAAGCTATTGGTACACCGAGAAACCAATAAATCTTTGTTAAAATTGCAGATAAATGGAATTTGTCTGCATTTTCGCCAAAAAAAATTCCAAAAGTTCTGCAAACTTGGAGTAGCGCTAAATGTATAATTTTATACCTCGTACCTGATTTGCAACCAGTTTAAAGATACGGAACATTGTTTATTGTTCTGAGCATTTGCAACCAAAATTTAAAACTTTTGTTATTATTTCGAGGCCGTTTTGTTCGAAAAAAATGACCACAAATGACAAATATTAAAAATAAACATATTCCGCACAACTCAAAAGGTTGAAAATTTATGCAATTGTTCGGGACATTGTTCCGATGCAGCTCTCGAGTTTGCAAGACTTTTGGAATTTTGTCTGTAAGTTTATTTGCAAAAAACGGTATTTAATAAATTTTTTATAAAAGAATGTTCTGTAGCTTTAAATTGGTGGAAAATCTGATACGTGATATGAAATAAAGCATTTAACACTACTGCAAGTTTGCAGAACTTTGGGAATTTCTTCGCGACAATATTGCAAAATTTCATTTCTTGCAATTTTCACAATGTTCCGGACCTCGGCCAAGGCTGCAAAATTTTATAGTTTGTTTTTATGCTCTTCCCGACCTTACATGAAAGTTTCAAAACTTTTGGAATTATTGTTAACTGATTGTCCACACTGACTGGCCTATTAACTGTTCACGAGAAATTTGAAATGGGGTATAGAAATAGTTTTTGAGCTCTTAAATATTTATAATTAATGTTATTCCCAAAAAACTAATTTCTTTATGAAATAAATTTTCCCAAACCTCTACATACATTTATTATATCTCTACGCAAAATAAATATTAAACAAACGCGAAAGCATACAAAAAATTTAACATTGGTCATTTCGAGCTTTGCTCTGCTTTGGCTTTGCTTTGGCTTTGCCGCTTTGTCATTTGGTTTTGTCCCATAACAAAGCACTGGCTTATTTGATATGTCAAAGCAAAGCAAACTAAAGCAAGCCAAGCTTACCTTGGGGTTTCACCTTTAGGGATGCCAAACTGGATGACATCGGGTCAGAATCGAGGCCAGTAGAGAGAGCAGTTGCAAAAGGCCAGGGCCGGATCCCGCTAGTAGAGCCGTTGAAGAAGAAAAAGTAGATGAATTAGCAAAAAATGAATTTATTGTAAAATCTGAAACATTAATTTCGTGATAACCAAACAAAAAAAAATATAATTATAAAAATGGTATTTTTCCTTTTATTTCATTTTAATGATTTACTGTGATTAGCCAAATATGTCAAAGTCTCGTTCTTAGATTATCTCAAACGGACAACTTAACTAAAACATATCATTTAGATGATCATCGCCCTTCGACATTGCACCTTCCACACCTATCTAATCAAAACCCCTGAATTTTATACTGACGATACATCATGGAGATATAATGCAGCACCCTATCAACTCCCCTCAGCTTATTTCCACTTCCATTTAACCAATGCCTCCTGCCTCAATTATCCTCATCATCATGACATAACGACACGACACAAAACGTCACGCCATAATTGCCGCTGCAAAGGGTGTGTCTGAAGTGCGTTCAGAAAATGTTTTCATCGAGAATTGAAAGATCCCACAATAGAGCTTTGCATTGCCCCACACAGAACCGAACAACCCTTGTTCAGCGGTGGTATATAAAGAAGAGGTTTTGTTACAAGCAATCATTTAGAGCGGAGTTTTATATAATTACAAGGAAACAAGAAAAAAAAAGAGTTCGAAAGAAAAACTTTCCCTTAAATTGCTGTGGAGACGAGTTCACGAGACTTTCGTCGAAAATGGAAAGAATTAAAAATTCTTCTTGACAATTAATTTGTGCCTTCGGCGTCGTGAAAGGGTTAAAATGTGAGTAATCGATCTTGAAGTCATTAATCAATGTCAATTACTGTTTCGGTATTCACTCACAAGAAAAAATTAAGAATTTTAAGAGTTTTCTGAATTCATTTAATTTATTTCAAATTGAATCGAATTCAGAAGTACGTGGCTGAAGAAGGTCGAACATAATACGGAATATAACTACTTTATTTGACGAGAAAATGGCGAACTAGCTTGAAAACCTTGTCCAAATAAATCCAAAAAATATAAGATATCGGTTATTTCACGAGACGACATAAAACGTAAAAATTAACACTTTCAATCTGATTTAAACACAATATAAATGGAGATCCTACAGCCCAATTCACTCAAGTCTAATTTTTCAACCCCAGAAGTTAGTCGCGTAAGGAGTCTAATACCCGTGTTCTAAAAGCAGTCACAACTCAATCACGAGTATTTAGAGAATACTGGATGGATATTTTTTGGCCTAAATACCAAAATAGCTCTAATAGTCACAAGAATAGTCACAAACTCTCAATTAGGGTATCTACAGTGGTGTTCTTTCAAGTGAAACCTGGTTTTTAGGAGAGACGTATAGAAATAACATTTAACTCTTGTGTAGTAACTTCTCTACCAGAAAATAAACTGCAAACTTAACACATACACAATGTTCTTCTGCTCACTCTTCTTACTCGTGGGTAGCAAGTATAATTATCGGCACCTACAAATATCTCCATGTAAAGACAAGAAAGTTACTCGTGATGAAGGAATACCCGTCTAGACCCAGATTATGTTGTGGAGTTGGTTTAAAACCTCGCCACTGACATTTACTTCCTACCGTGACGTTGGGTGGTGTGGGTCACGTAAACTTGTTTTTTGTCACGCTTTTGGAGTTTGGAGGGGGGGGGGGGGAATCGCCATCGGTGTTCAGATTCCTCTCGTTGTCCTTGCAGTATGTGCTGGAATCGTGTGGATTGTGTTATACCAAGGATTCTTCGATAGAACTCCCGTGGCCTGGTTCGGCTTTCACTCTCTGTACTGTTCTATTTCACAAACGAAATTTTTCTCCCAGGTTTCCTTTTTCCGTCTACTTTTCTAAACTCTGTATTTCTCGTTGCGTGCCTGCCTGTGTTTTCTGAGACTGCTGCATTGCTCGGTACGCAGCATTTTTACGTTCAGTCGCCAGCTTGAATACATCATCAAGCCATTCTTTCCGATGTCTACGACTTTTGCTTAAGATTGGGTCAGCAGTATTAATGGCAGAATTTTTAAGGCTCTCGTCTCCACGACTTACTCTTCCCTCTTTGAGCGCCAGTTTTAACACATTGCGGTAGGTGTAGGTGGTTTTTAACCATACATTCAAACATTGGCGCAACAACTAAAAATGTATAGGGGGTGTCCAAAAAAAATGTAGATCCCAAGTGAGTTTTCTCTTTCTGTTAGAAAGTTCAGACCCCTGAAAAAGAGTAACAATGGTTTTTCCACTAAATGAATGCGTTCATTAATGCGGGACTCCATCTGCATAGTCGCTAGAGTCTCAGACCAATGGCAAAGAACAATATACTTAAATTTTCCAACTGATATTGAGCCGGTTTAGACGGTGCGCTCCAGCGCATGTGCCTCACGAACTTTGTGGATAAAGGAAGAAGTGGGCTGGTACCTCTCTTCATCCCCACTCATCCCTTCATAACCAAACGTTCGTGAGGCACATGCGCTGGAGCGCACCGTTTAAAACAGCTCATTGAAAGAAAACAGATTAGAGACTTGCTTTACTTATAACCCCACCAAAACCAAGTACAGTGTCATTTCCAATAAAAAGTGTAACACCTCTCCATCCGTGTTAGAAGATCGTGCTAGCCGACCCATCTCTTAACATCTTAAGGCGTAACATTAGCCAAAGAATTGCGGTGGAATGACCACTTATTCCAAATAGCTAAACCAACATCCCAGTGCTTGGGATTTCTTAAGAGGTGCAAGTTCCTCCTCCAGCGATCGGCCCGTGCTGTAATATACAAATCCTACATTCGGCCTCTTCTCGAATATAACTCTTTCATTTGGAACGCGGCGCTTCGAAAACCACCTTGACTTAGTTAGATAAAGTACAAAAAAGAGCCCTCAAAGTTATCGGTGACGACGCTGTTTGCTCCACCATCGACCCTTTGAGCCACCGTAGGAATGTAGCAGCACTGACAAAATTATATCGCTACTATCATAGCGACTGTTCCATCGAAATAAACGCTCTCTTGCCTCCACGGTAACACCAAATTATCCCACTCGTCTCATTCTCTCCACCTGCAACTCCCCCTTTAGCACACTCTACAAACTAGTAACTCGTTTCCAAAAAGAACAACTCGACTGTGGAACAAACTCTCTCAATCAGTATTTCCGAACTGCTACAACAGCCAAGAGCTCAAACGCAGGGTTCATCGCCACCTTCTTAACAGCCTATTACCGCCCCTACTAAGATTACTGCTAGAAATTGCACCATGACGTGATAAACGACATAACGGACTGGAGGTACAAAGGGTGACTCCTGAGCTTAGAAATGCCACATAAAAAAAAATATTAGCATTGGGGTTCAATCCTCATCTAGGTCGTTTCTCCAAGTTTTACGGTCCAATGTCAGCATATCTCCAATTCCGGATTTTGAGCATTGCTTCTGCGTCAGCCGTCACAGAGTCCATCCATCTCCTTCTGGACCTGCCTAATGGCCTATTTCACGAAATTTCTGCTACCAAGCTGTTTTGGGATACGATTGTCCTCCATCGTGATTACGAGACCGGCTAGTCTCTTCGAGTCATATGGATTCGAAAAATTTTGATTTAATGTTACCTAATAGAAGAAGGGTCCGGAACGCCAAATATGAGGGGGGTCCGGAGCCCCTGGACCACCCGGTTGTTGCGCTCCTGCTTTCAAAGCCTTCTATATTTACAAGCCATGCACTAGAAAAATATTGAGAGCTAATTTCCCCTGAATAGGACTTCAAATCTCCAAATTACACTAACAAAACATAACGTGACTTCAGAGAATTGAAGTGCTATTGAGAGGAAATTTTGTGAGCCAAATTTTCTAGTGTATGGCTTGTAAATATAGAAGGCTTTGATTACATTGCATTGTGCAGCTGTGTTGATTCGAGAATGATTCGCAGATAAAAGGTTTTCAGCGTTGTAATGCGCTCTCAGAGCAACATATACCAACAAGATAGTGATCCGAGTTGAAATTGGCAACTCGGTACTGTAGCAGGTTATGGCTGCGAAAAATAAAAAAATGCTCTTCTTTCAAGCGTTTATTAGAGACTAACTCTACAAATTTGTTTTTTATTATATATGGTTATTCTTGGTCTCAGTAGGTCGAATGCCGATTCTGAACTACAGTAGTTTTACAGTGCCCTGCTACGTATACTTTAACGTACATGGGAGGTACATATATTGTACCGTCATTTGGCCCGAAAGGTGGCGATAGTCTAACAACGCAGGGTCTATTTGGTTGGGAGTGGCTCCATCAGGAGGTATCCAGGTGCTCATCACTGCAAGACGTTTGGCACTTAGTGCTGAGCAAAAAGTCTTGCTATCTTGATCTTGCAGTCTTGTCTTGTCCTGTCTTTTCTTGATTTGGTTTAGTCTTGCAAAATGTGCAAGACCAGGCAAGACTGCAAGACCAGTCTTGCTCATCACTATCGTTGGGGCCCCCCAATTTCACCCCGACCTTCTGATAGGCCCCCAAACTTAGGGTTGACACCCCCATTTTCTTGTTTTGGGGACCCTGCTCACTGGATGATGAGACTGGCCCTCTCCAGCTTAATGGATCCATAAAAATCCTCACAGGGGGGGTCAAGGGTAAAAAGTACTCAAATGCGTTTTTCGATCCTCAAATACATTCAATTATTCTAAAGCGGTACATCAATAAATAATATTGTTAGTCAACATATCAACTCTTCGAGGAACCGAAAAAAAACTCATCTAAAACTTTCTTCACATCAATTTCGACGTCACACGATGTATATTGAAGGAGGCTAAGGTCGATCTTTAGAAATGGTCGATCTGAGATACGATTTAAGACGACCTAGTGTAGAGAAAGAGCGCCATTTGCCGCGGTAGTGACAAGAAAAATAGCTATAATGCGGAGAATTTGATGTAGCATTCGGAAATGCATCTACATTGAAAATGTAGTGCTTCAAGCGAATTTCGGGCAATGCGTCGTCGCCAAATTTGAACTACACTGATCCAAATGATTCAGAAAAAAATACTTGTCTTAAACATTCAATTCCTGTTAAATTGAACAATTGGAACAAGATTAATTAATATTATTTAATTTAAAGCAAAATTCGGAGTCTTTATACCGCTAACCGCTTTTGCGCCATCGTATCCGTGTCCAAAAAGATATCAGCAATAGGAAGGAAACACAAAAAGTCTTCACGAATAGTGAACTTGTCATCAATTTCATCTAAAGGCCCGTCCTCACTACGCGGACTTAGATCCCACGCGCTTTTGGCCGTACGGCCAGCCAAAAGCGCGCGTGATCTTTTAATTTTCTGAGTCATGAGTGAGAAAAAATCAATTCTCATTTGAAACGGCGTACGCGCTTTTGAAAAGCTCATAGTGTGTGGACGCACAATGTACCTTTTTAACCACAGCCTTTTGTCCGCGTTGTTTGGCCGCACGGCCTTTACCATGGACAAAGTCGTAAAAAAGTCGTAAAAAAGTCATAAAACTCTATATGAAAAAAAAGGCAAAAGCGCGTACGACCCAAGACCGCGTAGTGTGGCCACACCATAAAGCGCGCGTGATCTTTTAATTTTCTGAGTCATGAGTGAGAAAAAATCAATTCTCATTTGAAACGGCGTACGCGCTTTTGAAAAGCTCATATTGTGTGGACGCACAATGTACCTTTTTAAGCACAGCTTTTGTCCGCGTAGTTTTGCCGCACGGCCTTTACCATGGACAAAGTCGTAAAAAAGTCATAAAACTCTATATGAAAAAAAAAGGCAAAAGCGCGTACGACCCAAGTCCGCGTAGTGTGGTCCCACCATAAGTATCGAATGCTTGTTCTATTCCACCGATGCCGGGCGTGTCACACCCAAGAAAAGAAAATCTTCTTGATTTGTTGATTCGATCAAAATCAAATTGTGGCAAATAGTGATGAGTTCATTCGAGATTCGGTTGAATTCTTCAGTGACCATTGCAAATGCAGTTTTAGATCTTCGTAATTTTTTTCTCAGTGTCAAGAGCGCCCTACAGTTTCTGTCATTTATCGCATGAGAATTAACGGAAATTTTACCAGTACCCTTGGAACCTCGAAAACAAGCCTTGTCGCCCTCAGGAAGTGTTCGCTGGAGTCAGATGTCGTTTTCTTTTGATTAAGAAAATCCAGCTTTTGTTTCAAGACTTGCAAGTTAACAGGCAAAACTTTTTGTCTTGGATGTATACCTACTGACCTTTTCGATTTCTAGGCTAGTTTTTTTTATGAAAAAAGCGTCGAACATCCATGCAATTCCAAAAGATGTTAGATATTTTCTACGAACGACCATGCTCAGTGAGGCTGCTGCTGAGAGTATTGTTGCTGCGATGGCTAGTGGTTCGCTATTTAGGCTCCGGGAGAACGCTAACGCGCCAATAAGAGACAAAAGAAACATGAAAGTAAAAAACGGCGCGAAATTTCGGAAGGAAAAGTTCATTGCATAACAATTTTTCTAGCGAATGCACTCTTATTAGATTAAATTCATTTTATTCTAATATTTTCAATCCATAGTTTATTGAATTTTTTGTGTTTTTTGTGTATCCGTCCATGGGATCTCCGACAGGATAGCTTTACCTCCTGGCTTAGTAAGCCCGATCATATTGGTCCACCCCTTTCCAGGACAGCTTCCAGTGGCCACCACGAGGAGGTTATGATCACATTTCCACCAGTCCGAAATAGTTACTCACTGGTGACTGACTGCCATTTACTGCTTTAGTGCCAATGGCCCCTATTGTCATTATCGAGTGACGTGACAACGGTCGCATTGGCTTTAATCTCACATTCTTATTGTCGATCTTAGCGACTCCTGGCGTGTACATCGAGAAATGGCGCATTCTGATTGTCAAAGTGATAGTGTGTGAAGTGATATTTTTGTCGAGACCTTTGTTGGTATCGACAGTTGGAAAAGAATCGTAAAAGAGGAAAGAAAAACAAATTTTTGGAAGGAGAAAAAACGTAAATAGAAATTGTTTTCATTTATTTATAAAGAAATCATAAAAAAAATAGATATGCTGACGAAAAGTTAAATATTTTGAATTTTCAATTGTCCTTGTTGGAGGAACAAGTTGTTTTTTGTTGTCTTTGGATAAGGCAGTACACTGAGAGAAAAGATCCTATAAAATTAATAAGATTTTCATATAAATGAGCTTGTTAAATTAATAAGACGTCTTTTATTTTTTGACCAATTGGATTTGTCTTGTTATTTTAACAATATTGATCTTGTTAAATTTTTTAGTAGGCCGTAACGGGACATCTTTTTAAATTAACTAGCGTACCTAGTAAATTGTATAGTATAATGTCTTCTTAGATTAATACGGCAATCTTTTAAAAATTATAATATCGATCCTTTTAAATTAACTAGAATTTTATTGGATTATTTTTACAGGATTTTATCCTGTTGTTTCGATTGATTTTTCTGAAATGGAGTATATAAGAAGCCAAAAATTTCAGTTTTTTAAAAAAAATTTATTTTAAAAGTAATACATAAGAAATATAAAAAAAAACATTTGCAAACACAAAATTAACTCAAAATATTTTAATTCTAATAACTGTTTTTCCGTCATTCAAATAATATAAATGTATAGGAGGTCCTTCAAATTCTGTAATATTAAAAATTAGTTGTGTTTCTAATACATTTTTGATTACATACGATTCTAAATGATCTAAGAATTCTTGTACTTCCCATTGCTTGCAGTTGTGTTTAATATATTCTCCAGTGGTGTTCTGGTTTGATGAGTAAAACTTCCACAACTTTCTGATGACAACCGAGATTCTGGACTCTTCAGTGACTCCACCCTACTTTCACAATATGAAGGTGATAAAATCTCGGCCTAAAAACGTAAAGTCATTAGAAGCTTACAGTTGATATAATGCTACATACCGTCATTATTTTCCACTGGCAAAGTTTTTCTCTAAATTTAATTTTTATTCCCATTTCTGTTTTTGGGAAGATGTCATTCAAATCCGATTCTCTTAGTAATCGAAGACTTTCGAGGTCTAATTTGTAGGCTGTAAAAATAAGTTAATGATTAATTAATTGCTGATGTAGCAACCACGATGACAGTACTAAGTAGCAATCACAATCATAGGGCGCGTTTAGGCCGAAGTTAATTTAACTGAGCTAGGCAAGTTAACAACGGCATAAACAGCAATATTTTTAGCGCTGTTAGGTAACTTGTTTCTGCTTTTTGGCTTAGCTAAAATTTAGCACAGCCAAAATGAATTGACGTTTGCTTGTAAATTTTTGTTGTAAGCAAATAATTTAGAAATATTTCAATACAGAATGAAGAGTTTATTATTATTATTCATTTTTTAGCTTTTTATTATTTGTAAAATGGGAAATGTTATTATTTTTTCTTGTTATTAGTTGTAAAATTAGAACTGTCAAATGGCATGCTAGAAACGGTGCTAAGTTAACAGCGTTAATTTAACAGAGTTAAAATAACTCGGGCCTAAACGCGCCCATAGATTGCTAATTAAAATAGTAACATTTTACATAAGTAGAGTATAATACTTACACTCTAACAACTTGTATAGCTCTGCATCAAATCCAAATTTTTCGCATATCAATTTTTTCATTTCCCCAACTTCTTCATTAATTACGAGTTCTTCTATACTTTACTATTTAACACAATAACACTTTCGTCTACACAATAAACTTTGTTATTTGTTTCCATTTTTCGATAAAACTCGACTAGTTCTGGTAGCTTCCAAACAAATAATGAACAAAATTGTGAAATTCTTATATTTTTTACGGTCTATGTATGAGACTCTCATTTTAATTTAATAAGACTCCTATAAGAATAATGTAAATTTCTGGAGTGAGTCACACCTGTTACTAGACGGTCTTGTTTATTTAACAAGAATCTTATAAAGCTAAAGGGATATGTCCCGATAATTTCATTGGCGCGTGTTTAAAAAAGTAAAAGGATCTTATTGGAATAACAAGAAAAAGCGGGATAATTTAATAGGAATCTTTTTAAATATACTAGATTTTGTCCTGTTAACCTGACAAGATGAGTTATAGGATATTTTTTTCTGAGTGTACCCAGTAACGCAGCATCCTTTGGTGTAGAAAATAATATTGAGTCTATGGCAGAAGATGTAAATGAAACAGAAGAAGTTCATGAAGAAGCTTCTAATAAAACTTCATTGAAAAGAAGCCGGAGTGAGGTAAAAGACTACAAAAAAGATATTCTTTCTCAACAAACGGAAGCTCTAAAGAAGATAGTTGAGCTATTGACTTCTACAAACAAATATATCAAAAGACTGTCTGACGCCACAGAAAAAAAGAAAAAGTAGGGAAAAAAAGGAATTGGAAATAGACCTTAGGATGGAAATTATGGACCTTGAGAAAAAGAAAATTACTTTAGAAATCGCTAAAATACAATAAGCAAAAGTGCATTATAAAATGAAGTTTTCTTTATTTTTTTTATTATGTTCGAATTTTTATTTATTTAAATTTTATTTAGTTTATGTTTGGTTTTAGTGAATTTTTTTAAAACATGGAAAAGGCTGTTAATTTAAGTACAAAAGTTATCACTTCTTTAATATATATTAATAAAAAGATTATTACAATGAAATTTTTTCATGAATTTAGTATTGCTTCCATGATGCTTCTTCTTATTGAGGAAGTATCTTCCTCTTCATCTGTAGAGAAATCTAAACTGTCATAATTTTCCTCTACTATTTCTATAGGTTCATCCTCAATTTTAAATTGAATTCGCAAATTGTGTAGAGCACAGCGTACGTTGATGATCCTTGCGGCTTTCTCAGGCGTATAGTGGAGCTCCCGTGCACTCAATAAACACCGAAAGGTGTTTTTAACACCCCTATCGTCCTTTCAATTACCAACATCTTTTTGGTAACTCCATTCCGCTAAAAATCGCAACACTACACAAAGCTTGACTAAGGGGGATACCGAAAACCTTCTCCTTGTAACATTAATTTTGGTTTCAACTTTTTCTAGTAAATGCAGGAATGCCTCCTTTGATAATCTGAAATATGATTTAATCCTGCAAGTAAAGTAAAATCATTAAAATAACTTACAAAATCAGTAAACGATTTTGACTTACACTCCGTCTGGCAAATCCAATGGATTAGATTTATTTCTAATTTGCAGTCTTCTGGCTCTCATATTTTGAATATTTTCTCGCTCGTCATTCCCTTCCGAGTCGAAATCTGTATCCCAAAATACAAAACAACTCTTTTTTTTAAGTTAATACACTTTTTTCTTTGGATTTTTTTTACAACTTATGAACGGCACGATAAGTCAAATTGAAATGTCAAACGTGAAATGTGTTTCATTCCACCGCGTTCCACGTAGTCACGTCACTCGCCAACTAGAATGCCACATTCAAAGTAATGTGACACCGGCTGAGGCAAATCTCACTTAGGTGATTCGAGAACGAGAATAAGGCCCAATAATGATAGGCTTCATTCTTTTGCTGACAATAAAACCTAGGTACCCCGAGCACATGATGTTTTGTGTGACAGCTGTAATACACATCTAACTAAGGTTTTTGCAAGACACCATTCCCATCGCATCTCTTCGATGGCTATAATGTCATATACTTTCTTTGACAGAATATCAGCTAGATCAGGGATTCCCAAACTTATTTCGGTCAAGGACCCCTTAGTATAACAAAAACTTAACCATGCACCCCCAAACACAAGTTCTCTCTTAAAGACAATTGCACGTAAATTAAGTACATATTTTTAATTGTTAAGAAAAAATGTAATTGTGCTGCAAAATATAGGTACATAGGTAAATAATTTTAAGTAAGAAGGATGAATCTGATGAGATGATATCAGTTTGTTCAATTTTGGCTCCTGTTTTGTATTATAAGTCAGTAAAAAATCTGTAGTCGGTTTCGGTTCTTCGTAATAAGGTTTGTCACTGCAATAAATCCACGTTCTACCAAGTTATGATGACTGGAAAGCAATCAACAACTTCTGTACAATAGCCCATACTGCAGGGGACCGAATTGGGACCTGCCTCTGTAACCAAAAATGGTGGAATCCTTCTTCAAACTTTGCTTTCTTTTGTGGATATTTCAATACGTTACTATTGTACAGTTGAAATTATTAACTTTCCAAAAAAAGGAGATCTAAAAGAATGCGAGGCATTCATACAAAATATGGAAACAAAAATACCGGCCTAATTCTTTCTAGAATTAAAGATTAAATCGACTGCCAGCTAAGAAAACAACAAGTAGGATTTAGGAAAGGTCGAGGATGTATAGGCAACTCAAACACGTCGAACACATAGTCGAGCAATCTTTAGAATGGAAGTCACCATTATTCATACATAACGTTCGTAGATTTCAAGCGAGCATTCGACACAATCCAAGCTTTGAAAAATAAGGCAGTACCAACAAAATTAATCCAAATGATCATAATGCTATACGACGACGCAAAACTAAGAATCCTTCTTAATTGACAACTAAGTGACCCCATAACAACCACAACTGAAGTGAAACAAAGTTGCTCCCTTTCGCCACTACTCTTCATTACTGTACTTGACGAAATAACGAAGAAAGCCAGCAGCAAACAGTCGTCAATCTTAAACCCTGTCGCCACTTCTTCGTGCACTTCCAACTCCTCGGCTTCTCTTCATCCTGTATTGGATGACATTAAGAGGAGTACGAAGCGTGTTCGAGCTGATTTGGAGTCGCTATCTTCAGCAGTGGTTCAAAATCATAACGCCCTGAGCTCGCTGGCTTCGAAATTCGAAGGCTTCTTCAATAGCGATAAATCCCCCTCTGTTGGCCCCCTGCCGGTAGGGGTGCAGCCACCTTCTTCAACTCGCCCCACGGCTGCTCCTCCTTTAGTTAATGCCATCCTCAATCAGGATGCCATTAACCCAACCACGCCAGGTGACAAGGTGCGTTGTAAAAGTCGTGAAAATAAAAGTAAAAATAAAAATAAACATAAAAATAATCGTAATCGCCAAGCCATTGGCAATGCTGTCAGCTTGAGTTCCTCGGCCTGTGTTCCATCAACTGAGCTGGCCTCAAAGCCGGTTTCGGTATCATCTTCTTCGCCACTATTAGTGGACGGTCCCTCGGTCGTGGAATTTCCTGGGACTGAGTCGACCTCTATGCCGGTCTTGGTAGCAACCCCTCTGCCGCTAATAGTGGATGGTCCACCGGCTAACGAAGTTATAGTTCCTCTTGAACCCTGCACCCCTCTGGTTACGGTACCGAGGCCTCAAAATATTTTCATCTCGAGATTCTCTCCGGAAACTAAGACGGTGTCTATCTGTGAATACTTGAGGAATAAATCTATAGACCCCGGTACAGTTCATTGCAGAAGAGTTAGCAAGGCTTCCAAGCCAGTTGCATCTTTCATTTTGTCTGCACCGCCTGTCACTGCCGAGATTCTCTTAGATCCTCGTTTCTGGCCCGCTGGGGCCCTCACCAAGCATTTCGTCCCACGTACCCGTAATCGAGCTCATCACGTAAAGGCTTCAACTTCAATTTTGGGTGTTTCTCAGTTATCAAAAAACTCGAGACGCTTTCCCTCTACTACCAGAATGTAAGGGGGACCAGGTCAAAAACCAAAGACATTCTTCTGGCGTCCATGGCTAGTGGTTTCAATGTCATAGCGTTTACTGAAACCTGGCTCCATGAGGGCATTCTCAATGCTGAACTCTTTGACTCCTCCTACCAAGTCTTTCGGAGGGACCGTCACACTGACTCGGAAACTCGTGGGGTGGCATACTTCTTGCTTGTTGAAGCCACCTTAATTGTAACCCAATTTCGTTTCCTAGCTTCTCTAACCACCTTGACGTCGAGCTTGTTGCTCTCAAAATTTCTCTTTCTATAACTAATCTCTTCCTGCTGTGCTGCTATATCCCTCCAGATATGTTAAGCGCACTTGACGATAAGGGTAATAACCTCTATGATATTCTCATCTCTTCTGTTGATCATATCCACTGTATGATGAACACCGGCGATGAGCTACTGCTTCTAGGCGATTTCAACTTACCCAATATTCAGTAGGTATATGTCGAAGATGACGACAACTACCTCCCCGAAGGGAACCTTAATCTTAAAGAATCCTGTTTTCTCAATTCCCTATTCTCACTCGCCTTGAATCATATGAGTGGGGTGACTAATGTGTTGGGGAAGCAGTTGGATCTTATATTTTTTACGGACTCAGTCAACATGACTGTTGAACCCAGCCCAATAGTCATGTCGTCTGTTGACAATTATCATCCTCCTCTGTTGCTCAATTATTTCTTCAATTGTGAGAATAATCCTTGTCCGGAGGTGGTATCCCATACCTTTAGCTTCAAAAAGGCTAATTTTAGTGAGCTGTCATCTAAGCTTGCCTCGATTAATTTTAACAGCTTACTTTCTGCTAATGGGTTGGATGACGACGTGGCACGATTTTATGGCGTATTATACGAAGCCCTGGTTTCTTGTGTACCTTATGAGCCTAAAAAATTACCCAGTTCATCTCCACCTTGGTTCAATAATGAGCTCAAGCATTTGAAAAATCAGAAGAATAGACTATGGAAAACCTATTTAAAGAGAAAGGACACTCCGAGTCTCAATTTATTTATAAATTGCTATAACCGATTTCGTTCACTCTCTTCTGCTCTATATCGAGAATATCTTAGCTGTATGAGCGATAAAGTGTTTACTGATTCTAGAAATTTCTTTAAGTTCGTCAACTCTAAGAAAAAGGTTGATAACTACCCTAATGCCATGCAGCACACGGACTTGTCTAGTCGTGAGTCGCCTGCTATTTGCAACATGTTTGCCTCATTCTTTCGTCAATCTTTCTCACCTTCTGACTTTCAACCTAATGCCAATAATTTCCACCACATATTTACTAACCGTGAGGCTAATATTTTACCTCTATCAATTTCCAGTGCTGATATCATCAAACATATAAACGAACTCCCAATTGACTTCACCTCTGGCCCCGATAGTATTCCTCCCGCTGTCCTTAAGTCCTGTGCAGAGGTTCTCCAGTCTCCTCTGAAAATCCTCTTTCAAAAATCCCTTGACAAAGGGTACTTCCCTACTCTTTGGAAGAATTCGTTCATAATACCTATTCACAAGAGTGGTAGCAAGAACGAAATATCGAATTGTAGACCAGTTGCGAAGTTGTCTGTAATTACGAAACTTTTTGAATCGATCATTTATTCTGCAATCGTGCCTATCTGCAGGAGGCTGGTCTCAACGAATCAACATGGCTTTCTTGCAGCTCGTGCCATTACCACCAATTTTCTTGAGTTCACTTCACATACTGTCGAGGGCTTCGTTTCCGGTTGCCAAACTGATTGTGTTTACACTGATTTTAGTGAGGCATTTGATAAGCTCTCCCACTCCATTATAACTCTCAAATTAAGAATGTTAGGCTTTCCACAAACCCTTCTAGTATGGTTCCTGTCTTACTTAGCTGATCGGTAACCATTGAAGCGTCATCCGGTGTCCCTCAAGGAAGTCATCTTGGTCCCCTAGTCTTTATTCTATCAATTGATGAAATTCTTCCCTTGCTAAGACACTGTAGAATCTTGATTTACGCTGATGACATCAAATTGTATCGCCACATAAAGAGCATCGAGGATTGCAAACTTTTGCAGGCTGATCTTGACACCTTTTACTCTTGGTGTGTGAACAACAACCTGGTTCTCAATATTAGTAAGTGTGAAATCATGACTTTTGGGAGAAGTCGTAGTCCTATAATTTTTAACTACACCTTTTCTAACGAGAGTGTCCGTCGTGTTAATTTTGTAAAAGATCTCGGGATTAGATTTGATAGTAAACTCGATTTTTCTACTCACATTAACTATATTGCTTCAAAAGGTAGTTTAGTCCTGGGTTTTATAAAAAGGTGGTCTAAAGAATTCAATAACCCCTTGATTACTAAACACCTTTATATCTCTCTTGTCAGACCATTACTCGAGTATGGGTCCCAGGGTTTGGTCTCCTCACTACTCTTCGCACGTTGGAAGAATTGAGGCAGAACAAGTCAATTGAGGAAGAACTGAATCATCTTCCTTGGGATAACCCATTAGTTCTTCCACCATATGAATCCCGACTTAAGTTACTCAACTTAAGCTCTCTTTCCAGGCGTCGTGAAGTGGCCGATGTTGTATTTGTTCATCAGCTCCTTAATGGAAAGGTTGACTCAGGTTTTCTGAGTCGCCGTGCGTCGTTTAGAGAGAGTGGATACAATTTGAGAGGGCCACCTCTCTTACACACCAACTCCTCTAACACGAATTACGGCAGATTCGAGCCTGTTAATCGCATGTTCATTAATGTGAATAAAAATATTAATGTTTTTAGCGTGAGCATTAGTAAGGACGTCCTTAAAAGGAGTCTTTTCAATCTCACTTGACTGACTTTTCTTGCACGCTTCTTTGTGTATTGCATTTCTTTCTGTTTTAATTGAATGTGCAATCTCTGGGGGGTCGCAATTCGCATATAAAAATGTGCAAGGTGTGACCTCTTCGGGATTGCATAATCAATTTATACGTTGCATGCTTTAGTTGAGCCTATCTCAGTGCTACTTGTGCTGAGTTGGTAAATTTTCTTGGCCCAGCTAAGAAGTGTACCTTCTGAATTAGAAGGGTTAACTCTATTGCATGATTGTATTGCATGAAAAATAAAAGCAAGAGGAATCCAATAGAAGACGTGAAAGAGTTCAATTACCTCGCTAGTATAATTACTAAGGAAGGAGGTGCGAGGAAGGATATTTTGAGTAGCTTTAATCACTAAAGGGACAAGGCAAGGAGGGCCGGAGTGGAATTGGGGAGCCCACGGAGCATACCCGAGCCCGCCAACAGATTATGGAAAGTGTGGAAATCACCACAACTATCTAGAAATGTCAGGTTAAATATTTTCAACTCCTGCGTGAAATCCATATTATGGCAGTGAAACCAGACGGATATAAACAAGTGGATATAAACAAAGAGAGCTCAAAACAGAGTCCGAAGGAGAGGCTTTGTGGAAGCCCTATGCTCCCAAGAGGGGTAAAACAGGATAATAATAGCTATTTTGTAAATATCGGGGCAGAGACTGCGATTCTATTTGAATAAGGATCCAATACCCAATCTGGTACGTTAATGTGAAGAATGTTATGAAATCGTTGTCTGAAGTCAGAATGTTAAGTGTTGACAGTAGGTAAGCAAATCGTCATCACCTTTCTGTAATTTTGCAAGATTTGGAAACTGACATTCTCCTCTCTCCATGGTTTGTATTACAAGAGTTTTGTAACAAATGCAGATATTGTATAACACTTTTAGTTTTGATAAAATTTAATTGATCATCTTGAAAACTATTCATCTATTCATTAAGCTTAGCGAATAAGTCAGTCTAAATAAACTCTTTGCTTTTCGACTTCGTCCGCGTAGTCTCGCGGGAAAGATCGTTTTTAAAATTTTTGTAATTTTTTATATGAAAACTTTCGATTTTTTTCGCGGACTCCCGGTAGATTTTCGTGCACGCCCAAAATAATTTTTAATTACTACGGACCACTGGATCATATCATAGACCCCCAGGGGTCCGTATGCACCACTTTGGGAATCAATGGGCTAGATGTTGTGCCGCTCAAATTCTACACCGAGTTTGAACGTTCCATGAAATTCATACATCGATGTGCTTTTTCGTCGTCGTGGTTGGTTATCGTCGTTTGTTTAAGTATCCGAGACATGTTGCTTGTTCCGTAATATTTTTTTTCCATTTGAGGTTATTATATAGTAATTGCAGTCGATAGAGGACGGGAAAATGCATCTACAGTTGATTTTGGCCGAAGTTTGGACATTGCCAGCATATAAAAAAATTATAAAAATGCATTTTTTTCGTATACACTGTTTGAACGAAATTTACACTTTATATCGATTTCAAATTTTAACATAATCTAGTTTAACTAATTCTCTAAATATAAAACTTTATCCGAAATGTTTACATCACTTAGAAACAAAATGGCGAATGTTTAAAAAATTTCCAACGGATTTGTGAGATCTTTTTTTCTAATCAAAAAGTTGTGTTACAATTTTTTTAATTTCGCTTTTTTGGCTACTCCCTATTGTAGTCGAATACTTGAGGCAGTTTTCTGTAAATTTTCAGATCAAAATATCCAGCGTTTTAAAATTTACAGAGACAGTAGCAAAACCACTTAAATTTTTTATTGTTAAAATAGAACATTGCGTATATTGTATGGAAATATGAACAAATTTTATTAGAAGGGTTAATATATTATTTATCTATTAATCAGTCGAACTCCCAATTTTCATTTTGGTCCTGTATTATCTTCTTCTTGGATGGCGCTACAGTCCTTGCAGGACTCGGGCCTCTCGAAGTCTCCTCTTCCAGTCATCTCTACGTCTTGCTAGCTCTCTCCAATTTATTATACGAAATTTCCGTATATCTGCTAGCACGTCATCTATCCACCTATTTCTTGGTCGTCCTACTTTTCTTCTTCCTGATGGTCTACCATTAAAAATCCTGGCTAGCATTCTATCTTCTGAAGCTCGTACAACGTGTCCGAGCCATCGCAGTCTATTCAGTCTTATGTATGTAGCTATATTAATTTCGTCATTCATTTCTTGAAGTTCTTCGTTTGTCCTAATGCACCATTCGTTCTGGTTAACCCTTACAGGACCAAATATTCTTCTTAAGATCTTCCTTTCGAAGATTTTAAGTTGATTTTCTGTTTGTTGGGTCAATGTCCAAGCCTCAGACCCATAGCATAGAACTGGGCGGATTAATGTTTTATATAGTCTGACCTTGCACTGTCTTGAAATTTCTTTGTTTTTTAGGACCGGGACTAGTGCGAAATAGGTTTTAGGTCCTGTATTATAGGTGGTGAAAAACATTTTCAACAGCATTTACACAATGGGCAACATTTTATTTTTTGAGTGAAGCAAGTGCACGATTCAGCTTGACTGCATGAAGTATATTTTGCACTACAATTGTAAAAATATTTCTGTAGTAACTCTAGACTACTAGGTCCTTCGAACATGACTGGTAAAACGACATTTTCTTCGCACCTCCAACCACAAGTTCTTAAATCAAGAGGTTGAATTATTGTTATTGCATTATACCATACGTATGTTTGCCAATGACACCTTTTTAAATGTTGCAGAAGAGCGGCATATGGCGGCGGAAGGCTCTAGACTGTAACTATTTTTGAGGTCGAAAGCATAACACGGATGGAATTTCTATGGAATTTTAAATATTTTCCGGGTAAATCGTATAGAGTAGTAACATACCGCGTGCATACATAACCTCATCTGAAAATCCTTTCTCGAAATGACTGAGTATCACCAAATCTGCATCGCTTAATTTCTGCACTGCTTTGAACGCTTTAGATTTCCCAATGTTATAAATCGACGAGGTAGTGTCGCATCCTGTAAGTGCATGAATCGAAGGAAGTGCAAAACTCAATTGTTTTCCCAATTCTTGAATAATGTCGTTAATAGGTATATATCGTCTTAAATCTTGCTTTATCGAATATGAAAATATATTCAAACCTTCATCGGATAAAGAGTTATGATGAAAATCAATCAGTTATTAATTTCTTACAAAAAATTCACTAGCAGGAAATGTTTTGAATCTGAACATTTGCCGACGAATTTCACACTGCGAAGTCGAGTGTCAACTAATGTTACTGTAAATTTGAACCGCAGGATATTTTGATCTGAAAATTTACAGAAAACTGCCTCAAGTATTCGACTACAATGTGGAGTAGCCAAAAAAGCGAATTTGAAAAATTTGTAGCACAACTTTTTGATTAGAAAAAAGATCTCACAAATCCGTTGGAAAATTTTTAAACATTAGCCATTTTGTTTCTAAGTGATGTAAACATTTCGGATAAAGTTTTATATTTAGAGAATTAGTTAAACTAGATTATGTTAAAATTTGAAATCGATATCCGCAATATTAACTGAGATATGGCGAGATAAAGTGTAAATTTCGTTCAAACAGTGTATACGAAAAAAATGCATTTTTATAATTTTTTTATTTGCTGGCAATGTCCAAACTTCGGCCAAAATCAACTGTAGATGCATTTTCCCATCCTATATCGATTGCAATTAGTTTCAACCGGTTATCTCATTTCCATCACTTTTTCCATTTCTAGAGCACTTTTTGGCGATGAGCTGCAGGCCTATAGAGTGCGCTATTTAGAACTTTTTTTTAATTTAAATAAAATACTTAAATTAGAATTGGATGTCGGAATCTTTATTATTTCTCGAAAGAGCAATCTCTGACATTTGCTTTTTAAAGTTAATTCCATTTAAATGTTGGCCGCGACTACTCCTTTCGAAAGGTCCAATTTTCCATCACTCTTTCCAGCATTGTTACCGGTTTCTCGCGAATTACGCGAGTAATGTTTGTCTTCCAATTCTTGACTCGTAGCTGACTTTTCGATGAAGACTTTGGACTTCACATAACCCCAAAGAAAAAAATCCAGAGATGGGATATCACACGATCTAGGCGGCCAGTTGACAGGTCCGAAACGCGAAATTAGGTGTTCACCAAAATGATTTGTCAATAAAGCCATTGTTTCGGGCGCTGCGTGTGCCGTAGGTCCGTCTGGCTGAAGCCAAATAACGCCGACTTCACGGGCTTCAATTTCAGGCAACAAAAAGTCCGTTATCATGGTGCGGTAGCGCTCGCCATTGTCGGTTATGTTCTGTCCGGCCTCATCTTTAAAGAAGTACGGACCGATGATTCCACCAGCCCATAAACCACTATTCGGTCACGTATCATCCCATAACGTACACTGAGACTAAAATTTGCTGATGGTATTGGCAATAGTGGGCTCGGAAGGTCGATGATGCGCACTATATGTTGCTCGAAGTGCACGAAAAACATTTTTCACAGAACGCTGATTTTCGTAATACCGCAGAATAATTTGGAGACGTTGTTGCGGTGTTAGTCTTTCCATGATGAATTAATTGTCAAACAATAATGAATTAAAATAAGAAGACAGCATGACACCAGTCACACATGGTCTATCGAAACAAATGAAATGAAAAAAAAGCTCTACATGACTCACCCTTTATTTTCTTCTCTCGTAGCATAGTTTCCAGTGTCCACCACTACCAAGCTATGATCGAACTTCCATCACATGTTATTATTGTAATTAGTAATTACGTGCCTTGCTTGGCAATAAATAAATAAATAATAATTCCTTATTCTCCATATTTCGCTGATGATTGACCTTCGGGCGGCTTAGAACTACCACTTTAAAAATTAAGCTTAAGCATCTCTTTCGTAGATATCACATATCTGCAAACTGTATTCCAAAATTTCCCTTAATCATCAAAAAAAATCTCAAGAGAAAAAATATAGTTAGAAATGTAAAATGATATGAATCCACATTTCAATTATCAATTGTGAAAGCATTGCTGAAGAACCTCGAATATCTGAAACCAAAAAAAAAACATTTTAAATCTAATCAAAACAAAACATCTCAACTTTTATCTGTAATCCATGAATATATTTTCAAATGTTTATCTCAACGTTTTTTTTTATCTACAATCTTTAATTGCCTTGAACACACTATCACAATCTCTTACTGACTTGAAAATCTTAAACAAAAAAATGCCTAATCATTATTTTTATGTAACAAAACATCTTCACCACGTGACTTGATAACTCAACGATAAAACTCAAAATCGGTATCTTTGAAATGAAGCTCGGTGTACTTTTTGAATTCTTCAATCATTGCCGGTGAAAGTTCTTCTTTGTAGCTTCCAACTTGTCCTTTTCTTATGAAACTGAAAAAAAAACAATTACAAATTTGTAATTGTAATTGTAATTTTTATTGAAATTGTAAATTTAAGTCTAACTGCAAATGAATTGTAATTGTTTTTTCTTGTAATTGTAATTGTCAATGTAGTTCTGATTTTTCAATTGCTGCAATTATAATTAAAATAAAATTACCGAAAATCACTCCCGTTTCTGTCGACTGATTGCAGTATGGATTTGATCTCAGATTCATGATTGCAGGATTTGTTATCTGGAAATAAACATGATTATCTCGAATGTTGGCTTGAGTTCGTTTTGATTACTTTTCATGCTATCGAATGAAAGATGATCGCACAGTTTTGCCATTTGTTCTTCTGTAATTGTTTTGCCTAAAAATTTGCAGCATTTTTGAATGACAGTTGGTAAATCCTTCTTCATTTCTTCGTATGTTAGGAAAAGGATATTTGGCTGATCTCTGAGTTTCCAAAACTCCAAAACATGAGACCAATACGGACCAAAAGTAGTGAACCCCTTAAGATATGCGGTTGTAAATTCATCGATTGTTCCTTGATAGCCTGAAAATCCTTTCCAATGGTGGAAGTATGAAATTGCAGCATCTTTGGGATCTCGAGTTATGTATAAAATCTGCAAGTAAAGCAATGCGACATAAAATACTAGTAGAATAATCAACAATGTTTCTATACTTTTGGTTTCTTCGTCCACAACTCCTTCGGAAGTAAAGGAACAGGTAAATGGGATTTGACTAATCGTTGACCTTTCATATTTTGTGCAGCCTCGACAGTGTCATCTTTGTGATCCTTTACAATTCCACTAAATCTGTTAAAATTGACAAATTAAATTACAGTTTACAAATAGACCTTCACCGTGTTACTCCAAAAATGGTGACCGTTCTACGAGACTAATCTTCTTTGCTGTATCAAAATCGTAATCATTAAGTACCAACCATGCCAGCTCCTGCAGCCATGTCGTACCACACTTCGGGTAAGTCACAATCCATACGTCTTCGTCTCTCACCTCGAAGTTATGCACTCTTTCGGCGAAATTTATGTATGTTCCCGGCACAAAGCAGATCCTAGGCTGAAAGATTATATCATCAGCAACTTTCACCGGTTCCTTTGGGCATGCTTGGTATATAGGCAATCGTCTAGCTTGGACCAATGTTTCTACGGCCTTATCACGAACTTCTTCAAACGAAAACATCGTTTCACTAGGGCTGCTCAATACGAACTGAAGCAACCCAATCTTCCCTGAATAAATGGAGCTTTCTGTGATTAGGCCTAGTAAAATTGCTTTGTGAAACTGAAATCTTATTTTATTTACGATTAAAAACTATGGCAAAATTGATAAATAAGTGAAGCCAGAAGAAGTTAAATCGGTTAATTGGTTTATGGTTTTATGACTCAACTCAAAGAAGCTTTGGCTCTTCCAAGCTTTTGAGCTTCCCGATTGTTTATTTTCAGTTTCGAAGTTTGTTTGGGGATTTTTCACAAGAAAACAATAACAGAAGACTGCTCATTTTGCAAAGGCTTTCACCTGTAATTCATTTTTGTATCGTTCGCTGTTTCAAGACGTTTGAGATCTGTCACAGACTGGAGCCATGTTGTCTACATTGTTCGTTTGGCGAGTCATTAGCCATTAGTTGATTTGTTTGTGAAGATATAGTGATTGCGATATGCAACTGGGACGTCACAACATTTGCTTTAAATGGAACATGAAAATCTTCGGAAAACCAAACTTTTCAGATCGTGAATTTTTTTCTTAATTGCAGGTTGAAGAAAATCGCTAGAATGCTAGTGGAGTACAGATTATTTCAATTTGTGACCTGCTGCAGTTCAGTTTCTCTGCTTAGTTAAGCCGCAAAAGTGAAGAGGTCTTATTGAAAAGGTATGTGAAGCCCCTAACAAATTTTGTTTGTTTGTTTGTATGTATGTATAGCCCAGCAACAAAATATGCAAAACAAATAATTATTTTAAAAAAACTAAAAAATAAGCTTTTATTTCAAAATGAACCACAAAGTAAAAAATAATTTTGAATGTAAAGTTTTTATTGCTGCAGCCACTTACTTAAATATAAAAAAGCGTGGGGCTCTCTTTACCTTTCTTATTTTATTAAAACTGGAGCTTTTCGTTAGCGCCCACGCTTTTTCACATTTAAGTAAGTGGCTGCAGCAATAAAAACTTTACATTCAAAATTATTTTTTACTTTGTGGTTCATTTTAAAATTAAAGCTTATTTTTTAGTTTTTACTTTGTGGTTCATTTTAAAATTAAAGCTTATTTTTTAGTTTTTTGAAACTATTTATTTTTATTTTCTACTTTTTAGTCTATTACATGACTGCCGCCATTTTTAGGTGGCGGCCATATTAGATTTACAAAATGGTTAGATTGCATTATCACGCGAACTAGGAATGTGTGCAAAATTTGAAGTTGATCGGTTATATTTTCTACTTTTTATTCTATTATATGTCTTCCGCCTTTTTGTGCTGGCCGCCATTTTGAACCACACCACACAGCTAATTGTATTCTATCTGTCATACCCTTTCATTTGATACCTATGTCGGGTGGCCAGGGAACACAATTGCAAAAATCGGTCGCCTTTTTGGAACCGCTTTCTTGATTTTTTTTTACAAAATGGTCAGATTGCATGGTGCACGCGAACTACGCATGGGCGCAAAATTTGAAGTTCATCGGTTATATGAAAAAGGGTTTTGTGGCAAGATTTGATCTAAATAAATTACAAACATTAAAATCTTAAAAATCATTGCATTGTCACGCGCATTATACATATGTGCAAAATTTGAAGTTCATCGGTTACGTGAAAGTGGGTCAAAATTCAGGTACAAGATTTGATCTAAACTAACAAGCATTGCAAGTTAATAAAAAGCTTATAAAAAAGGTCAAACGTCTAAAAAAACCCAACTTGGGATTTTACAGCGGGATTCTCTTTATTTTTGGGTCACAAATAATTTCCCAAAAGTCCATAAAGCCAACTGACCGGTCACTCAAGTTACCGAGGGTCAAAGGTCACGAAAATCAGTTTTTCTCAAATATCTCGTAAATTATCGATTTTACGTAAATTTTGGCTAAGTAAAATTTGTTCGTGAGATAAATCTATATAAAACTGTCCAATACAAAATTTACGTAGAACCAATAGTTTTCGAGAAATCTGAGTGACAAGCTGTGGAGCAACGCATACCCCATTTCTTATGTGTTTGTTGTGTATGCTTTTAGCACCGTTATGAATAAGATCTCAGACGCATCAGAATACACCCCATGAAGATTTTAACAGGTAAGCCTTTTTTGGTGCATATAAAAGTGGGCCATCTGTTAGTTTCTTTTTGAAATTGTTATTAAAACCACACCATTCAATATTTTGCAATGAATGCTACTTTATTGAAGAGAGTATATCTTCCGATTAGTAAAACAATTTCACCCAAATGGCTGCGACGGCTGGCTTGGCAGTGGCCCATTCTGTTAACCAAATTTTGTTTGTGGCAATATTTCACGAATAGCTCGACTGATGTTTTCCTCAAGTGGGTAAATTTTTAGTAGATCGTTGGAGTAACATTCACCTATAAAAAAAGTCCATCGAATAAATGTTATTAAGCCAAAATTAATCTAAAACAGATAATTTTCGAGATATTTAAAAAAACTGATTTTAGGGACCTTTAGCCCTCCGTAACTTGAGTAGCCGGTTAGTTGGCTTTATGGACTTTTGAGTAATTATTTGTGACCCAAAAATAAAGAGAATTCAACTGGAAAATCTTCAGTTGGATTTTATTAGAGGTGCATGTATAAAGTGACTGGGCTAGTATGTATCTGGTGCGTACGGCAACCGATGCCCTGCGTAAATTTCGAACTGCAATAAATGTTTCATGTATCTTTCTAAACGTTGGCGGAAAAAGTTGTTCCATACTTCCTTATACCGGGGACAGACTAGAAACTTAATCTAGATTATGACGTCAGAATGACGCAGAACCATCTAAAAGATATGGAAATTAAATGGAGTTTACGTCATTCTGACGTCATAATCTAGATTAAGGGTGCTAGTCTGTCGAGGGTATTAGGCGTTAATTGCACTTTCCCTGCGTAACGAAGCCTGCGCCTCTCAGAGGGTGATTTCGGTTTCTACACACAGTCTCATACCGGTTTCATGAGTGCAGTATTGGGACAAACCCTTTTCGCCGTATTCGAAGAGTATCTCTCGTGTGACTACTAGATGCC
The DNA here is from genome assembly GCA_963855945.1 of Thereva nobilitata. Taxonomy (NCBI): domain Eukaryota; kingdom Metazoa; phylum Arthropoda; class Insecta; order Diptera; family Therevidae; genus Thereva; species Thereva nobilitata. The sequence continues at coordinate 68,299,129 of OY979694.1, forward strand.
GCACAGAAATGCTCTGTACCGATAAGCGGAGTGCGTTTTTCGGCTTTTGGCATTTCCGTCGAATTCTTTGCCCGAGTAAAAATGTGCAATGGCCATTGTCGCTATTAGTAGGGGAGCTGACGCTTGAAAAAACCACCTTTACTTGTACTAACTTACTGCAGCCTGGTATATGGGTCATTCCGACAAAATGTACCATTTTTCTCAAAAATTTGAGCAGTTTTACAAAAGTGAAGTGACCGCTACGGAGTTGATTTTTTTAATCTTTAAACCATGCTGAACACGAAAGCACCGTTGAACAAATGAAAATCGTTTGCGTAAACTTTTAATAGCCAATTTTTCCATGTTATGCTGGCTGATTTTTAAGCAATTTTTCCCAATATTTCTACACAATGACAAAAGTTGGGGAACCTGTATTGAATTCTTCTCTGCCCAACATTAACAGCGACACCCCTTCGCTAACTATTCCACACAAACAATGACCAGAATCTTTTCCAGATCTCGCGATGAATATAAGTGCCTCGAAGGGCTCGAAGCCAACCAAGCCACTGGAAACGACCAGTGGCGGACTAAGGGTGGGGCGAAAGGGGTGACCCACCCCGGGCCTTTGGTTCCTGGGCGGCCTCCAAATGTCTACAAGTTCCCTTGATTAAATCCTAAACAAGGCTTTTAAAATATGCTCAGTGCCTACCTAATAGCCTTATGACATTGGGTTTTTCGTAGGCTGAAAATGCTGCCTTGGCTAGGCTGAAAATGACGAAATCTGTTATACTGTGTGACAGAGATAGCATGCGAGAGTAAGAACGATTTTCTGATTATTATAACTGATGATTATTATAAATATTTAAATTTATTGTGATTTAAATTAAATTAATTTAAATTTATTGTATTTAAAATTAAACATCGTCAACATCAGGTACATACATTAAGATTCTTTTTCCCCTTTCTTTCAATTTGCTCTTCCTCAATAAAAAATCTGTTTTTGACCTGAGTCCTTCTTTACCACCGTTGGCGTTGGGTTTCCCTACAATTAAATCCTTTCATAAATCGAGATTTTTTATGGCTCTGTACTCTTCTGCAGGTGAGATCTTTGTATATTACTTTCAATACAAAAACTTATAGGGATCGCAGGTCACTTTTTTAATTCCTGGTCATGCATAATTCTGTCCTGAGTTATAAATTGTGAGTTGTTGCTGTTTTGTCCGTAAGAAATGAAAATAAAAATATAAAAAATGGAAAACTACCTTGGACAGACGTTCAAGTAGAGTTTATAATAGATGAGATAATGTAGTTTATCGTCAAACTGCGGCACCACTACCCCAATTCGCAACAACGCCCGCTGTAATAAGAAAAATATGTCTCCCCCGCCTTGAAGTTACTATTGGGCTATTACAACATCACCGTAAACACCTCAGAATTTTTTTGGTGCGATTTTACAGCGGAGCCCCAATTATAAACATTTACCCTTCAATTATATTTATTGTCACTTCAATTATTATATTTAAAATCACTTAAATAATATTTATAATCACTTCAATTTATTGTTATTCACTCACTGTTATAAAAAGTCTAGAGATGCAGCAAACTGTTATAAAAAGCATAGAAAAAAGGACATGAATTCATTTTTTCCTATGCTTTTTATAACAGTTTCTAAGACTTTTTATAACACTTAAAATCCAGCCAAGAAAAGTTTGAGTATATTCCTCTCACTCTTACATATGGGAAAATCTCCTTTCAATTTTTCCTTTCAGGTTTCAGCCTAGCCAAGGCAACATTTTCAGCCTACGATAAAGCCAGTGTCATAAGGCTATTCCCGTACAATTTTCCCGTAGACACGAATATGTACAGCATGTACCGATGGTTTACAATTTTTAAATTAAAATTACTTTTACTGCTAATCTTTCAATGGACCAGGTTTTCCAAGATATAAAAATGTACTGCAGGCATGTACGTGCCGCCAATACAAGTGCTGCCAGATGGGCAAATCCTTCAATTTATAATAAAATGGGACTTTACTGAATCGTTACACTATACATCGCTTATAGTTAAATACTTCTTGACCATTTGCATCTAGATTGGACCATGCGAGACGAGTTTTCTAAACTTAAACTAATAAAAAATTACCTTCGATCTACAATGAATCAAAAGGGACTCGTCAATCTGTCCATCCTTTCAATTGAAAGAAAAGTTTTAAAAGAAAGTGATGTCACTACTGTTATTGAAGAGTTCAGCAAAATAAAGTCACGAAAACATATGTAGTAATATTACTTACACTTTACATATGTAACTAATGTATATTTAGGCAAGAAAATATATATTTTCTTGCCTTCGTTTTACTTACTTATATTCTTAAGCTGGAAACACACTTTTGTGTTGTGGTGTGTCGTGGCGCTCTGTGTCGTGGATCTAATTCATATATTTTATATGTGGCGCGTCCCGATTTGGCGTTTCTGATTGGGCACAGAGCGCCACGACACACCACAACACAAAGGTGTGTTTTCGGCTTTACATCCTTATATAAAATATACGCCATATTCTATATTTTATATTTACTAATTGTTTTTTTGCTAATTCGTATTTTATTTTCCTCATCCATATCCATATTCTATGTATATTTATGTAAGTCGGATTTAAATTTCACTTGCAAGATTTGAACTAAATAAACATACACCCACACTTGTACATACAAATGGCAACTGAATAAAAGGCTTCTAAAATTATATCAACTTCTTAGACTGAGGGCCTCATTCAGCTTTGCCGCCCCTGGCCTCTGACGGGCTTAGTCTGCCACTGGAACCGACAATATACCGCCTATTGAAAAAAAATGCGCTTCACCTTTATGTAAACCTCCGGGCAAACTCGGTGCCCAATCCTGCTTCTCCAAATTTTATTAAGACTCTTGGAGACTTGCATATCTTCACACATAACGAAAAAAGTTGCATCCAAAAACCCGTCCAACTACCGCCCAAAAGCAATTGCTTTTATTTTATCAAAGCCCTGTAATCTCTAAAAATGAACCAGTGAAAATTTCACTGGTTCATCTAGTAAACAATAATTTCACTAGAAAACCAGTGCATTTGCGCCTGTTTACTGATTAAACCAGTAAAAAGTTCTCTCTAAAACTGAATTAGTAAAAATTTCACTGGTTTAACCAGTGAAAAAATATATGTGACTCATATTCTATTATTTCAATGGCTGTGGAGGGTTCCATTTAGCATACTCAATAAATCGGCTCTCGTTTGATAACGAAGGGCAAGCAGCATTTCAGTGCAGGGAAAACGACACTCGCGTTAGAAAAAGGCTTTTTTCTCTTTTTTTTATGTAAATTTCACTGATTCAACCAGTGAAATTTTACTGTTTCCTATTGGTTAACTAAGCAATGGTTTAAGCAGTAAATTTTCACTGGAAACCAGTGAATAGTCACTGGTTCGTTTTTAGAGAGTAGATGCCAACCATCGAAAAGGTTGTGGTTTATCTAAAATCCAACTTTATCCTACACGACAAACAGTACGGCTCGCAGACAAAAAAGGTGCACTGTCGATTTTTCGAGTTTCGAACCAGCTGTGCACCCAAATGTTTTGTGACCTTTTCCATTTTTCCCTCACTTGGTGGACATTTCTCCTGATATTTTACTTCTGCTGATTCTCTTCCGTCACTTTTTGAGTAAAATCTTCGCGGGTAAATACTGGACAGAAATTATATGAAAATCTCGAAGCAAAAGTCTCGAGAGGAAGTAGAAAAAGTCTCGAGAGTACGAGAGGAAGTAAAATTTCTACGCTTTTTCTTGCATGGAAATGGTGTTGTGTTGTTACATGAGGTATATTTTATTGGGAAAATAAACTGGAAAACTAAATCGTGATAATAAAAATGAAATCCTTTAATATATGAAAAGGATGTCACAGAAACACTTTTTCAATTTTTTTTTTAAAGTTCTAATTTTTTTTTAAAGTCTGAATATCTGAAATGGCGCCCCCGTCCAATGGCGCCCGGTGCAAGTGCACCATTCGCACCTATGAAAGCGCCGCTCTTGCACATAGAACACCGATTGATCCAAAATCAGTTCCGTTCGTGTGTGGACAAAAGTAACATTACGTTTTGATTGCAAATTGGTTATGCGCGTGATTATTGAAACTGAGATTGCAAATCTGTCGACTCATGTGCGGAGGACCATTCAGAGCATCTCAACATCTCAACCAGCATCGATTTTCTGAGTGTGATCTGGTTGCCCTAGATATTTCCGAAGCTTTTGATAAAGTATCGCACTCAGCTCTGTTAGTTAAACTCCAAGCTCTACGATTTTGACTCAGTTCTACAGCACTGGATTGAAAGTTTCTTCTCCGACCGTTAAATGAAGGTTATACTTGTTGATGTCCATTTCAAATCCTATCACAACTATGTTGGGCTTACCCAGTGGTAAATTCTGTCACCTGCCCTATTTTTAATCTTTATAAATGACCTACCCTCAATCCCTTCCAATGCAGTTCACAGCTTTGCTGATGACTGTGCTCTACTTTACTCTTTACTCGATAATGCACGACCAGCATATACCCGAGTCCTTACGATCGTAAACTTATGTCTGGCTCAAACACAGTGACATTGAACTTTTTCTTGATTGGGGCCGCAAGAATCGTATTGAAGTCAAAGCACTCAAAACAAAGTAGGTACAGTATTATTTCCAACAAAACACGAAGGAACACCTCTCCATTTGCCCCAGTAGACAGGGTATAACTAATGGATGACCCATCTCTTAACATCGATGGAATGACCACATATCCCAAATCGCCAAATAAGTATCACAGGTACTTGGGATTGCTAAAGAGATTTAAACTCCTCGACCATGGGATCTGGCTGTGATATACAAAACGTACTCGAATACAACTCTTTTATTTGGGGCGGAGCTCTGGATAGGCAAAATTCAAAAACGAGCCTTCAATAATGCCGTTTCCTTCGCCATCACACCACTAAGCCACCATAGGAATGTATCCGCAAAATCAGATTAGCCTGCTAAGCCCATTTTCACTAACGGTACCAACTAGGAATTTGTTCCTATATAGAGCAACTCGACCGTGGACCAATCTTCCGCAGTTTGTATTTCCAAACCCCTACAACTGAATTTAAACCCAGGGTTCCTTGCCATCTGCTTCAACATCCTCCTGACGATTCATAACCACAATCCTGTTCTATCCCTGGAAGTACGCTTACTACCAAACAGTGCACCATAATGTGACCAACTTCCTGACGGACTGGTAGTAAAAAGGGAAATTCCTAAGCTTATAACTTCTTCTTCTTTAACGGCTCTACAACCGCGATCCGGTCATGGCCTCTCGCAACGGTTCTCTCCACCGGTCCCGATTCTGAGCCGATGTCATCCAATTTGCCATCCCTATGCTCTAAGCGTCCTGGAGCACGTTCAAAAACCTTACTATGGTTAACCATGGTTAACTATGGTAAACTTTTGTCGTTCAAAAGCTCCGTGGTTAACTACAACATAACCACGAGCATAACTTTTTGGCGTTCAAAAACTCCCGTGGTTAACCATGGTGTAGTTAAATTTTAACCCTGCTCGGGAGCATAGTTAGCGATAGTTAAGAAGAAGAATAAAAAAAAACTCTTTGACAGTTGTTTTAATGGTAAACACATGAACAAATCAAAGTGTGATTTGTGGGATTATTACAAATAATAATTAATGAAATAATAAAAACAATTAGCGGGGACTATTTTATGGAAAATCTTTCTTTTACTTTATTTCTTCCTCTTTAACCTGTAGTTAACGACGGTGCGTTCAGAAACCTTCATGATTAAACATAAACTTTCGTGGTTAAGTGAAGTGATGCAGCATAACCACAGCTTACCTCGTGGTTTACCATAGTAAGGTTTTTGAACGCGCTCCTGGTCTACGCCGTCATTCCAGCGGAAGTTGGGTCTCCCTCGCTTTCGCACCCTATAAGTCTTACCGCAGAGAGCTTATAACAGTCACATAAAAAAGCGTCACAAAAAATGTTCAAATCAAAGGAATCAAACTGCCACAGTCACATACAAAAATCTATGACCGACGATGAAAATCTTCCAATTTATTTTCACTCAATGTTTATTTACATTTTTCTCTAAAAATTAGTGATGGAAAATTTTTGATACAATTTTACAATCGAGGGCCGATGATTTATGAAGAATTTTAAATTCCAATATTTGCCTCAGCAATTAGCATCGCATAACTCGTAGTAATCTAGAGCGTGCTCGAGATCTGATTTCTTTTATTATTGGCTCTGTCGATTTCATTAGCACCTGATTAGTTCACTTGGATAAATTTTTGAATGTTAATAGCTGCACCAGAGCCCGAGGCACGCTTGATGTTACAAAATCCCGATTGCACGTCCGCGCAGCGCAGATTAGATTACGACCAAGACGAATCGGGGCCAACCTACTTTTCGTGCCCGAAGATCTTGATGCTCGCGTTATTGATCTATTTGTGTCAATATTGGCGATAGCCGAAAAAATTGCACACAATTCTGCTGTTTTCGTTGAACATGAAATCTTGTACTTTCCTTTCAATTCTCACGTATCTGGGGATGTCTTCGATTCTGTCGTGAGGTGATTTCTCTATTTATTTCGTTATTGACGGACACAACACAAAACACTGCCATCAAAGAGATTTGTGGCTTCCAAATCAGTTTTATCGGTGAAAAGAAATTGTCACATTAAAGTAAGTCCACCTAATCCTGGATTATTGTGGAATAATTCATTCCATGGGAATCCAAGTGAAAACCTTGCGATTAATTTATCTTCAAGGAAGCCATATGTCGGTGATAGAAATTTAATACACTTGGGGAATTATACGTGTTTTTGCTTTGCGACTGATTAATTCGGTGACGTGGAGAGAGAAATTAGATATTGAAAGAAAGAACAAAGAGGGGATTGCAAGAAAGCCGAACGAAAGTGTTGGAAGGAATTTGAGGTAGCAGAGAGCGGGTGTTTTGATATTTTTATGGTTTTAGCAAATATTGGACATTTCAGGAGGCTTTAGCGAATATAGACCAACAATCTGTCCATTGAGGTAGTTTTCAATTTGCATAATTTAGCAACTCTAATCCGTTGTTGCTATACAAACTTCAACAAGTTTTAGTGATCATTGTTCGATATCTTTGGTAAATTAGTAGTAAATTGTGGCGTAGTATACTAGGTAACATCATGATTCACGCACATAATATTTGTTTACGCGGAACAGCACCATTGCACGTTAACTTGGACAACAGGACGGGACTGATGGTTTGTTGATGATAATTAATTTAATTAAAAATACTTCCGGTTCGTGTGATTTTCTAAAATTTTCACGAAATTTTTTCAAATGCTCGATGACGGGACTTTTGATGTCACGGGCTCTCCAATTGAACTTAATATGCATAAATAAGAAAGGTCTTTGGTGGAAAATCGCTGAGAATAGTTAATGACAATTTGTTTAAGCTGGAGACAGATACATGCGTGCGTGCGTTGGGTGCGGTGACATATAGTATTCATGTAAGTATACGTATTCAAATACGACGTAACATATTGTTGCACGCAAAGAAAAAGTTAGACGACGCACTGCGTCAAAGGTACAATCACATGCATTTGTTACTTAGATTTTTTCGTTATGTGTGAACACGAGATGGGGTGAAGTAAAAACTCGTCACATGCTGCGGAAGCGTCGCTCGCACCCATGTATGTATCTGTTTCCAGCTTTACGTTACGAATTGTTGTCTCAATTTCGTTAAAAGTATGCACAGTTGAATAAGCTCTTTTACTGTGAAACGTTTTCATTTGTCATCTGCTGGCTTTTCAGTTCGCTATGCAAATATGGCAAAATTCAAATCCTACCGGTATTTTTGAAACATGAACTACTAACAACCTCCACGTTTAAACTAACATCGTTTTTTACTGTCCTATAAAATTTATAAAACCTTACCAAAACGGTATCAGTTCTTACACGACGTTATGGAAAAATCTTAGTTTTAATATAAGCTAATCGAACATACCCAATATTATCATCATTAATTAAATTTTTTTGACCCTATTTCAACGTTAATTTAATACATATGTCTACACTTCAACGTCATAAGAAAAATATAAAAAGACGTAATTTTACAAAATAAATTCTGTATTCATCGTAATTCTCTGAAATTAAATCTATTTTCAATTGTGACTCATGTAACAGGTAAACCAAATTTAAAAATTATTCTTAATATCTTGAATCCATCAATTATCGACAGGAATATATGCCAACAACCACAAAAGATAGACCAAAAGGAATATTGTCAATTACTGGCGGTTTTGATATTCATGTCACTTACAAAAATAAACAAAATGTCAAAGATTTGTGAATAGAGTACACTCCATATTCTCTTTTTGTGTATTTTTACCAATATTTTTTTTAAAAAAAATTAAACTCACGAATGTCTCTGATTATCACAAAAATTTATTATGAATTCCACGGTGTTAATGGATTCCCGTCAATCATCTGCTTTTGATTGATTAAGTAAGTAACATGGAAATTGTATATCTACCACTTCCTGTCACAAATGAACTTTGAAAATATTTTGCTTGTCAAATTTATTCCACAAGCATGAATCGAATTTTTCCTGACGGGGCATCAGGAAACTTAAAAAAGAAGGAATAAAAAAAATGGAGAAAAAAAAATTAAGAAACACTGAAACACGGCGGCATCAACTCTAAACAGGCGAAAGTCTCATCGACTCATTAATCTAGGCCCCGTTTATGTTGGTCTTAAAGACTATTCTCAGCCTTTAATCATCATCATTCAGGTCGTCTTCCACCTCCTTTATAAGACTGATGTCAATTGTGAGTTATTTTCGTAATCTATGAGTGACATTTGATGATGAACACATGTCGCCTAACTCGGATGATTTTAGTTAATTTTTAATCACTTTTCGAAAGTTTCTTTCTGTGCACAATATTCATACAATTATTGCCCCGTTGTACTAAATATAAAAATTAAAGAGAAAAACAAATTTATATAAAACAATGAACTGCCAAGGTTACCGAGAGGTCAAAATTGAACGTGTCTTTTAAGGCGTAGGTAGTAGCCCCAAGCAGTCCGAAATAAGTAGACGATCAAACGTTGGTCTGCGGCACAAATCGTCATGGGTTGTCAGTATCCTGAAAAACTCCTTCCAATATATCACCATTGATTTCTTCTGTTGATTGAAGGATAGATTCCACATGTTGATCCAAATAGAGGTATGTGATGGACTAATAAACGACAGTTTTTACCCTGTTTTAGTTTTAGTACGACACATTGATAAAGGCAGGAGAACAACTGATGGATTGCCCAATGGATCCAGAAGAGCTTTACTTCTAACTGTCTCCACTGCACAGTTGCACAGTTTGAAGTGAAATATGAATATCAAAACTTTTGGAGTGTTTGTAAACTTCAAGTAAGTACATGGCAGCGTTATGGGAATTCCACAGCCAATCACGGCCCTAGGTAATTTTCTAGGTGGTGCAAGATCTCCTAGTGGCGTTCCACACCATAAGTTAGAGATATAAACGATCAGGCAGGCAGACAATATTACATTTTTGGCAGATCAGTTATCGTGTCTAGCCGTTTGAAGAAATCTGCCCATTTTTCTACAACCAATGGCGTCCCGTCATAGCAACCCTTCGCCCCACTAGCGTCCAAGTGACACATAATGTGTGTAAACTTAAATGGTTGTCATTCCTTTCAGCTAATCCTTGAGACTTCGGTGTGCTGTTGTTAGTGCCGCAAGCCATCTAAGGCCGGGCGCCCATTAAAATAGTGTGGCAGTGGCGTGGTTTTTGCCTGCCATGTGGAGACAAACTAGTGCGGCAGTTGAATGGTGGCGGAGTGGTATTAAAATTAAGTAAGTGGTTCAACATCATCTTATTACTAACGAGAAGTGGTATCCACTGCCACTTACCACTCAAAAATTAAACTTGTCGGAGACTAGTGGCAATCAAGTGATGCCACGCCACTTGCCAAATGCCACTATATCGCCACCAATTTTTCCACTTGCCATTAGACTGCCACGCCACTGCCACGTCAGTGCCACACCACTTTAGTGGGCGCCCGGCCTAAGAGATGCTGAACGACCTTCACCCGCCTAAACGTGAGCACAGAATTTCCCCTTTTATGGTGTTCCTCAGCGACCCATTTCTCAATGCTGTTCTTTGCCAGCGCTGAATCAATGGCAGAGTATGGTTCGGACCCCAGAACCCTTTAGTTCTCGTTTAGCCAGCTTGTCATTCTCTCATTCCCATCAATACCTGTGCGCCAAAGTTAACATTGCATTATTGTCTTTTATACAGCTGTGTAGTTTTTAGGCACAGTCCGATGTGAAGTGATGCATACACGCAATCACTAGCTGTGCTCCAAAATTCGAGCAAAGTACTCGCAAGCAGTTGGCCTGCTCGTTCCTACTTCTCAACAAAGGCATGAGTAGAGAGAGAAAGCCAACTGCTTGCGAGCACTTTGCTCGAATTTTGGAACACCGGTACTGTCTCCCGCTTGACTTTTTCCTGCTTGATTTTCCACTGTTATGAGAATGTACTTTCCTAGCACTGGTTTGGCTCAGAAGCATTCCAATCGCTGGAGTGGGTGCGGTGTGAAATAAGCCATTCTCTCCACCTTGTCCAAGTGGTTCCTAATTTTTTTCTATGTGGCCTTACACTGTAAAAAATTTCTGTGGTAATTTTACAAAAAAAATACTGGAAGTTTTATTCAGAAGCAGTTTTGTATATTTACAATATATATTATTAGGAATATTCCTAATCTACTTTACGTATTTTTACCAACTGTGTAGTAAATATAAATTATTTGTGGGATGTAAAATTACAATCAGTATTGGAGCTTTCTTTCATAGTTTTGTAAATTTCCAAAACTCTTGTTGCAACTTTTTACCAGAGAGAGACGAAAAGGGAAAAACCCAAAGCTGAAGATTACCGCCCTGTGCCAATGTGCTTGGCTCTGCCTGAAATATTTCCAAGCGCCAAAGTTTATTCTTAGTTAATGCCCACTCCCTATATATACATAAAAAAATAGCATTTTGCTCACAATACCTTGTTAAGGATGTACGTGAGGCAATGCCTATCAAAATTTCTTGGCTGTTACAAGAACTGCCCAGGCCCTGACAAAGTCAAAGGTCTGGCCTTAACTTTCATTTTGTGAAGTTACAAAATTTATAGTAAAATTACAATAATTGTGTAGTAAATTAGTATTTCATATCGCGATTTGTAATTTTACTGTACATTTGCACTGTGAATTTACATATTTTTTTTTTACAGTGTAGTACAACAGATCAGGAGGTATATGTTATGATGACCTCACCACCGTGGCGCAAGTCCAACACTAGATATCGTACCATAGCCTCAAAACATTATACTGCACAGGTAAAGCACCAGCCTTCAATATTTTTTTCTCAAAGTGCTCTATCCAGGGCAACGGCCAAGTGTACACATAGATATTGAGTCCTCCCAGCCATGGTGATCGCCAATTCGAAAAGCATCAAGGCTGAATCTTTTTATCTATATAATATTCATATCTGAAGACAAGAGCGTCTATCTTGCTGGAGTTTATGGTGAGGCCTTCTTCTACGCACCACTATTTTACCATTCAAAGGTAGATACTCATAATGTGTGAAGTTTAAAAACCACAGCGTGTCATAATCGTCACATAGTCAGCATACCCATCAATTTATAGGCCCCGTTCCTCTAACCGCCTGAGCAAAGGCTTCACAGTGATGTTACTCAGAAGAGGTAATAGAACAATGCTTGGTGGGCATGCGTTCGGAGACTCCCGCCTGAATTCTTATTGCCTTGCCGCTATGGTTTTCGCTCACCTCACTACCTACCAACATCACTCAGGTTCTGTAATTCTTATATGAAACGTACAGACTGCTATAATGCTTCCGGACAATCTTCTGAGAGTTATATCCAACTTCACCACCAAATGCATATGTCATATTTATAGATGCCTTCTAAGCAGGGGCGTTTCCAGTCAACTGGCTTTGCGGGGGTAATTTAAAAAAAAGAAAAACTTAAATATTTTTTTGATTCCATAAATATCATTTGCACCCTCCCCAAGCCACATCTAGCTGAAGTTGCCATTCCACCCTCCACACTCCAGCAAATAGTCAATAATCATTTCTGCCACTAGTTTTTAACGGTTATTTAGCCCTAATAGAACCTACATACGCAGCGGCAGATTTTTTTGAATTCTGGCCCGCGTTATGGGAAGTTGCTTTAAGGGATATAATAATCTTCTTCTAACTTCGTCTCATTTCGTATTCTTTTAAATTAGAAATAAGAGTTACTCATTTCACTTGTAAATTCATAATTAATGACTAAAAAAATCTCTCCATTATTTCTTTTAAAATATTGACTACTGCTTTTCGTATAAAATCACGAGTCCAGAAACGTCACATAAAACTTGAAGCTGCTTTGGGCTGTTTCACACGAGACGACGCACAGTGGGGCACGTCCATAGAAGGTTCTGCTCAAAACTCAATTTTCAAAATGTGGACTTTTGCAAAAAAAAAATTTATCCGCGTAGTTGTAATAATGTATCAGATCACGTGTACAAATATTGAGTCGCTGACGGTTATAAGTCATCGAGTGCATCAGCTTAAAGTTTACGGTTTAGGCAAAATAAAAATTATCCGATAACGTATGACAGTTTATGCGCGATATTAAAACATTTTATTTCTAACGTTTAACGCTAAAATCTATTGAAATGTATTATGTGGGTGTTCAAGCAAGGTATGTGGATTCTTATACCATTTTTTATTATATTATAAGTTCATCGGTTTCTTATATAGGACTTAAATTTTGTGGTAGTGTGTATTTTTTTGTAGGGGATTTTTTAAATGACATTTTTTCCAAAATGCGCAAAGTTCTATTTTTGACTCTTTTTTTATTATAAACGGAAGACTTTATACATTAGTTAACCGAAAAAATTAGCAATAGAACTTTGCGCACTTTGTCGTTTAAAAAATCCCCTACAAAAAAATACACACTACCACAAAATTTAAGTCCTATATAAGAAACCGATAAACTTATAATATAATAAAAAATGGTATAAGAATCCACATACCTTGCTTGAACACCCACATAATACATTTCAATAGATTTTAGCGTTAAACGTTAGAAATAAAATGTTTTAATATCGCGCATAAACTGTTATACGTTATCGGATAATTTTTATTTTGCCTAAACCGTAAACTTTAAGCTGATGCACTCGATGACTTATTACCGTCAGCGACTCAATATTTGTACACGTGATCTGCTACATTATTACAACTACGCTGATAAAAAATTTTTTTGCAAAAGTCCACATTTAGAAAATTGATTTTTGAGCAGAACCTTCTATGGACGAGCCCCACTGTGCGACGGCCAACCAACAAAATCTGCTGTCCTCGTCCATTCCCTTTTGAAATTTGACCAATTTTTGGGCCAATTTTTCCAACCAACTGTACGTCAGAATGCTTTAGCTTATTGTTGTTGTTTTTAATCTTAATTCTCCCTTCTGCTATTTCTCTCTATTTTCTCCCAGAAAGAAACAACAACAACCACACCGCTCACAAAAAGTCGTATCGAAAATCGTGTGAGAAAGTTGGATGGGAAAATCTTCCCTCCCCATCGTCCTCTCTCACCCTCTTCTCTGAAAATAATGTTTCCGTACGATTTCTGTTGGTTGGCCGTCGTCCCGTGTGAAACAAGCATGTGACGCTGCACTTACATGACTCGAACTGAGTTTCCGAATTCACTGCAAGTTTTTTTGCAGTAGGACCGCATAGCTGCTGCAGTTTTTGACGTTTCCGAACTCACACATTCTCTTTGCGAGCAAAAGGGAATTTCAGAAAAAAACATCAACAATGCAGGAGCTGTCAAAGTGTTCGATCAAAAATTTGCTGAAAATATCGTTGAAATTTGTGTGTCCTCCCCATCGTCTTCTCTCACCCTCTTCTTCATAAACCATTTTGCAGCCGACTCTTGTCGTGTCGTGTGTACGCTCGTGTGAAATCAGCCATAGCCTGCGGCAGTCTCGGGTATCGGTCTCTTCCACAACTCTCCAGCAGTTTTGGAAAAATTCACCGTCATAAATGTCAGACTAAATTCACCATAACTTAACTTGCTTATTTGAAATATTGGTATTTTTTAAGAATAAAAATAAATAAGCGAACGAAAATTCTTAGGGGGGGTAATTACCCAATTACCCCCCTCTGAAACCGCCCCTGCTTCTAAGGTACAAATTCACCAGGCAAACTTCTAATTGCTGCCGATATGTTTTTAGATTAGTAGTAGAAGGGATGACAAGGAGCCTTAATTTATTAAAAAATACATATTGTACATATTTCAGACAAGCCAGCTTAAAAGACTGTAGACTGGATGAATAAGCTGGCCCCTCTATTAAACCCGGGGGGGATTGTACGACAGATCCGAGCTATCATACTAGCCAATACGTCAGTGCACCGTATGAGCCAAATTACACGGCCCATCACTTCTTCCATCAACACTTCCAAGAATTCCAATAAACCGGGTTTACAGGCAAGGGGTCATCCATAAATTACGTGAGGTGTTTTTGGCGATTTTTCGACCCCCCCCCCCTCCGCCCTTGGTGAGATGTCGTGAGATTTGGCTCGACCCCCTCCCCCCCTCCCCTAAATCTCTCGTGAGATTTCAAATTTTAAAAAATTTCTAGTATTTACACTATTATGCGTATTTGTAGTATTAATACGTTAATCTGTGCTTGATTGCGTTGGATTTATTTAAAAAAAGATAATTTGTGTTGAAGAAGAGTACCACAAAATCATCCCAGCATCAACTCGGCATGCACCCAATATAAACTACAATACCTGTGGATTACCATTTAGCAGGTGATTCTGTCTGTCCTTTGGAAATCAACCTCATGGTGCCTTACAGGGATAATGATTTCTTAACAAGATAACAGACAAATTTCAATTCTAGTTTGAGCTCAACTCGTGTATTTGTAGAGCAAGCATATGGAATTTAAAAAAAAATTTAGAATTTTATATTATATTGACATACGAAGGTTAACTTTGGCAAAACATATAATTATGGCATGCATAGTCATTCACAATGTTATTGTAAAGATGGAGATATACATACTTCGGAGCATTCTTCTTGTAGATGTCACCTTAGGGTAAAAAACCTGTCAGACTCCGCCTTTCAGTCACAGCCAGCTTCTCAAATTAGCGTTTGAGCCGGCTGTACACCAGGATATAGATTCAAGAAGTGCGGATCTGTTAGACCTCCATTCTTCACAGCTCCCGATATTCATAAATCTTAACAAAAGGTTTTTAAAATCTATCTTGGCGTCTAGTATGTCAGAGCAGATGGTCGTCGATTCAAAATTCGAATCCTGTAAGATGCTTAGATAATTAATAATTTTTCCCAGGCCAATGTATAAATAATGTATAAAATGATAAGAATTTTTCATCGCGCCATATACTCTTCATTCCCAGATATTTAAGGTATTTGAAACAGTGAACAAATACAGTGTAAACGACAGTGGCCAAATTTTTACACCCAATTGCTATTTGAGTCGAAATATAGCAATAATCTCACGTATACTTTTTATGTAATGGATTCATTATTCCTTCTCTATGTGCAATATGTATAGATAAAACCTTTCATCATGTTTATCTGAGACTGCACCAATATTTTCATGAATGATATCTAAGTGCGGATCCAAAAACAAGATTTTAAAAATTTTCTCATTGACAGATATTGTACGTAAAATTGAAGAAATCAAAAAGATATTAAGAAATATTGCCAAAAGAATTGAAGAAATCGGAAATACCCATTTTGAGGGTTAAAACCCCCTAAAAAGTGGTCTGAAAATCGGTAGGCTTTATAAGAACCCTAAAAGGAAGCTCTCTGCCAATTTTCAGCCTGTACCTAATTATTTCCGCTATATCGCGTTTTTCGGCTTAATTTACCTGTACTATTAATTTAACCCAGTTTCTCGCAATTTTACACTGTTTCTTGCGGAAAAAAAATTACGTGATATTTGCCGGGACCCCCTCCCTCCCCCACGTGAGATTTGGTGAGATTCGGCTCGACCCCTCCCCCCTTAACCTCTCACGTAATTTATGGATGACCCCCAAGGAGTCGCAGGGAAGTCTCTCACTTGTGCATCCCAAAAAATTGTCGACTGCACCGAGCAGCACAATACACAAGCATAACTTCGTTCTCGGGAGTTGCGAAAAGTATGAGATTTTTTGTTGTTTTGTACAGAGCTACATAGACAATAGAATCGGTACACGAAAAAATGCAGAACAGTCAGTTTATCGTGTAATTCGTATAACATGCAGAAACCGGTTAGTTAAGAGGCAAAGTGTTAAACCGTGTAATTTGGCTCTATGAGTCTCCCCTGCAGTATTCTAGGCAGAGCCCAGGATGACATATTTTGTATGTTCACCGTTCACGGAGGGGGTCTACATTTTGAGATCTTCACGAGCATGCAATGCAATAGCATTCTCGCCTCCTGAATCTCTGCTATAATAATGACGAATGTAGAGTGCCCCGCTGAATGTCCGGTACCAAGATAAGTAGAGTTTCCTGCTCAGCGGTCGGTGAGGCACGAATAGCCCCGATGATGGAGAGACAGGCTTTGCTTTGATTCTTGCTTAATTTTATAACAGAGCTATTAATCCTGGTTCTGTGACACCTTTCTAAGGCCCTGTATGCAATCATTGGGCTTTTCATGTTGGTGTGTATGCTGAGGCAAGTTAACAGAGATCTGCATCAGATCAGTTTAGTCTTATGTTGGTTTTAATGGAGTTTAGCATCTAGCATCGCTTGGGAAATGCTTAATATTTTGCTTAGCAGGACAACCTTCGACAATTCCAGCAGTGTTCATTACCAAGGTAATAGAATCGTTTTGTCGTTTTTTAAACTAAGTCGTACCGTAACGCACCAGATGAAAATCAAATAAAGTATGGGCTGGAAGCGCTTTAACGTGGTTCATCTGTTATCACAACTAAAAACTCTTGGGTGAAAAAGTTTTGGCCATGGAGTATCTCTAGGAGCTCAACTACAACAAGTCACCCCAAGAGTGCAATTAATCATACTCCCTCTGGACACATTTACGAGTTCTCAATATAGATCACAGCCAGTTACAAAAAGTGGTGCCTCACCTTTTTAGAGGGCTTGCTACAATGGCAAATGATTTAATTTCGAAGGCTATCTCAATTCCTTTGTATAGTTTGTGTAGCACTGTTTTTTCCAGTTCGAGGACCAGATTGTGAAAGGCCTCCTCCGTAGACGGAGCAGAGTGATTATCGCGGACGATAAGTGCCTCTTATATCCTCGGCCTTATATCCTTTTTACTTGTCTTCAAGGCACAAGACGAGAGGCTGATCGGCTTGAAGGATTTAGGCATGAACAAAATCACAGCGTCATGATTTGGGTGTAAACGTTATGCTCTGATTATTTTGTAGAGTAAGAGAGTGATTAGGTGATTAGGATCTGCCAGCAAACAAAAACATATATGAGGGGGTAATGGTAAAGGTTTATCCAATATGGCCCGATGAAAATTTTGTTGTAGAGTTTTACAGATCACCCTACATTTTTGTTACCGTATATCCTATTTTCATAAATAAGGTACGAATACCCGCAGAATAATCCCACCTATCTAAAATTGTAAAAGTGACGGTTCCATCTAACCAACTTCATGTATAAACAAAAATTCTAAAAATATAATGTGCCAAGCATAAATAATTTTAACATAAGAATAAATCGCATTAAAACAAAGTCCATAATTATATCCCGCAATCGCAGAAAATAAGATGAAGGACGTCATCCTTACACTCATTGTAGCCAGAAATAAAACCTATTTTGCACTAGTTCCGGAAGATTCTAAAGAATGAAGAAAACCCAAAACAATGGAAAGTGAGAATATTATAACTTTAAAACATTAATTCGCCGAGTTCTATGGATGCTAAGATTTGAAGCTTCGACATTGACCAAACAGACAAATAGCTCAAAACTTTTGAAAGAACAATTGTTAGAATAATAAATTCTGGCCTATAAAGATTAACCAAACGTATCAGAACAAACGAAATGCTTGAAGAAATGTTTGACGAAATAAATATAAGGTGCGTTTTTTAACGAACTGGGTAACGAGTTCATTAAAAAAACGACAAGGAAAAATTTTATTAACAGCGAACTGAAGGTATCTTCAGTGGCTTAAAAATTTCAAAATTAATCGCAAGTTGAGTATCAGTTGATATTTTTGATTTTGAGTTTTGATATTTTTTTATTTTTTTCTAGATTACTTTCAATAAATTTAAATCTTTTTAGTTCGGTTAAGCCTTGTTGTCGCATAGAACAGAAACAGAAACAGAAGCAGAAACAGAAACCGATTTTCTGAGTATCAGTTGTTGAGTATCAGTTGATATTTTTGATTTTGAGTTTTGATATTTTTTTATTTTTTTCTAGATTACTTTCAATAAATTTAAATCTTTTTAGTTCGGTTAAGCCTTGTTGTCGCATAGAACAGAAACAGAAACAGAAGCAGAAACAGAAACCGATTTTCTGTTTCTGCTTCTGTCTGTTGCTGTTTTTTGATGGGTTGCAAGAAAGAACAGAAACAGCAAGACATATTATTTGTACAAGCGCAGTTTTGTTTTTTTTTTTTTCTTAAAAATGCAAAATTATTCTGAACGAATTGCAGCATATAATGCTGCAAATTATATTTTTGACGACGATTTCCGAGCTTTGGTCGCTCTTCTTTTTTTGCTCGAAAAAGTCGGCATAAATTGTACTGAAAAAATAGTCGTAGAAGGTGCAGTGAACATTTTGATTGATCGACATTTAATCGACGATGATACGAAGTTCAGGCAGTATTTTCGACTCAGCCCTAAATTGTTGGATGTTTTGAAAGAAGACCTTGAATGTATGCCCACAACTTTGGTACCGAAACCAATAAGTCCGCATCACAACTTGTGTATGACATTGCGATACTTGGCAACTGGTGAAACTTTAAGGTATTTGGCATTTAAATATAGAGTCCATCACAACAATCGGTCGAATTGTCGAGAAATGTCTTGGCCCAATCATAACTCATTTTCTCGAAAGAGCGATACCAACACCAACGGCTAAATCATTCAAACAAGTCATCGATAATTTCTTCCTCAAATGGAACTCTCCTAATTGCTGTGGTGCGATCGATGGCAAACACGTAAGAATCAAATGCCCATCGAAAGCTGGTTCCTTATTTCAATTACAAAGATTTTCATTCGATCGTTTTATTGGCAATTGTTGATGCTCTTGATGCTCGTTCGTATGGAAGAGAAGGCGATGAAGATATTAAATTTGAAAGTAAATTAGTGACTTCGGAATTCTATTCAAATTTTTTTCGACTTTTTTGTTTTTGGTTTTTTCCAAAATAAAAATGATAACAATGGAAAGTAAGTAGGATCACAACAAAAATAATGGCGCTAATGGTACTTCAACCCGGCTTTAATAACCTTTTGTCATTTCTGTCTGTTGACAACAACAGAAACAAGTCAAAAGTACTTGTTTCTGTTTCTGTTGCAATTGTACTGAATTCTGTTTCTGCTGTTGGCAACAGGAAAATTACAGAATTCTATTTCTGTTTCTGTTTCTTTCGCAAATGTATTGAATTCTGTTTCTGTTTCTGTTCTATGCGACAACAAGCCTTTAGTTAAATATAAAATTCCCTCA
This sequence comes from Thereva nobilitata, assembly GCA_963855945.1. Taxonomy (NCBI): domain Eukaryota; kingdom Metazoa; phylum Arthropoda; class Insecta; order Diptera; family Therevidae; genus Thereva; species Thereva nobilitata. The sequence goes on from OY979694.1 coordinate 68,318,848, forward strand.
TTGATGTATAAAATCAGGAAATATAAAAGGTTGCTGTTTTCATTTTTAAATGACGTTTCTGCGACCGGCCGGCGTGAAGTTTGCTCCATGATGAAATGAACGAGATAGTTCTTCCCCATACAAAACTGAAGATCTAGGTTGTATCGGGGTCTCTATCGAGGTTTCGGGAAATTTTAAAATTTCCCTTAAAATCATTCCAGAATTTTATTTACCGTTCTTTTTTTACTGCAAAGATAAAAAAGTTATCGTATTTTGTAGTTTATTGAAAGTAAAGAGTAAAAATACTTAAGAAAATGGAAAAGTGTGCAGTTTTTGACTGTCAAATTTTATTTTCTCAGGTTTGGCACAGTGAATGCACTGAACACGAAATTTAACAAAATTTGAGTTCGGTGACAAAAGGGGCTTATGGAGGAGCGAGAGAACTATACTTTTCTATACTTTTCGGTGCCATGAGTTTGAATGGGAATAATATCTGATGAGCAGTCCATTATTATATGTCAGTGAGTCCACCACATAAGACTTTGCCGCGCAGGCGGAGGCGCATAGATTATACATATATCTATTACTAATGATCATATAAATTGTTACTTCCAAATATATTTTCAACTCGAGCTCTCTCAAACTATCCAAGAAGCTTGAAGTTACCATTTCGGCCAAGTCGAGAGTGTAGAGAGGCAGTTCGATTCACTTTGTGTAATTTTACTTCGCCTTGGGCGACTTCGCATCTTTGGCGGTTTTTGCACTCGAGTCAAAGGGCTCGAGGTGTGCCAAAGTTCGAACACGTGATCAACTTCCAAAAGTAACTTCGCCGAAGCAACTTCGCGAGTAGTGTAGTGCAGGCTCAAAAAACGCGTGGTTTCCTTTTCACATAGTGCACGATACAATCTAATCATAGAATGATGAAAAGTTTGCTATACAACGCTTCTGACGACCGGACTGTAAATTCACCAAGATGTTTTGTAAGAATCAAGGGGAAGAAACCTTGAGCCTCTCCTGTATTCCTGCACCGTAAACATTTTAATTCAGCGCTTCGGTCTGATTACCGATGCCGTATACATATTATTCATCATTTGACCATGATAACATTGTATTGTACTCCTCTCTCCTCCGTCCATATCTCCCATCGAGGCATGCTTTTTCCTAAATTTTTGTGTATGCGCCGTATCAAGGGATGGAAAGAAATCTCGGTGTGTGTGTATGTATACGTACGTGACGCGCGAATTTGTGTTCTAACCGTCATTAGACAGCTTCTACAGCGCAATGATGACGCGAAGTAGTTCAGCTCCCCCGGAGTATAGGTGGTGCGAGTCTCGCTTGTCTAAACAAATCAGAAAGAAAATCTCTTGTTCTCTTGTGGAGCACTATAACATAAAGATACTTTGCCTGGGTACCAGAATCCTTCAATTTTCAATCACATCTTCGTAATCTTGACCAAGGGCCAATCAAAAATTGAAAGGTTCAGAGTTTCTGATCCTTATTTCCTTTTCACCTTGTTTCATTTTTCCTGCTTTACTTTCACGATAGAAAACCACAGAGTGCTCTTGAAATATCCCTAACTTGTTTATCCGATCAGAATGATCTCGGTCGAAGGGAAATTGGCCGGAATTAATAAAAATACAGCCAAACTTAACATAATGCGCTGGGGCAAATGGGAATCGTTCCAATTGTCCAAAATTCGTACTGTCTTGGCTGGTGTGATGCTCTAGGCTAGGTCAATGTAGCGGTTTTTTGTGTATGATAAGTCAGGATGATCCTGGCAATGTCCAGATGCGTGTGTCCGAATTTCCTCTAGAGGACGAATTTGAAACCTGCTCTCTTTGTACTGTCAAGGTTAATGGTTTGAATTTTTTTTGGGGGCTCGCACCACAGTTTCCGCATAGGGGCCTCCTGATCCTTAATCCGGCTCTGTATATGTGCGTTTCATTTTCATTGAAGAACGTATGCCGGCGTAGTTGGGCGCACATGGGCGTAGTTGTTGCTACACCACAGTGTAGCTGCATCTACGCCGATGTGGACCAAACTGTGCTGGCGTACGTACTCCAATGAAAACGAAACGCATATTTTATGTTTTGATTTGCAAACTCTGAAGTTAGCTGCACTCACAAGGAAGGGCGCGTCTTCATAAAAAACACATTAGGGCACGTTTTCGTAGGGCACGTTTGTTTTTAATTCACCAGAATATTCGGTTAGTTTTGTTCGTTTTGTTAATTTTGTTTTTGTTTTTTCAGGAGTAGATATTTTTTTCCCCCACTTTTAATTCCGTGACCCCACCCCCAAAACAAAATTCTAGATCCGCGCCCGGTTCACACGCGCAAGCGCAAGAGTTTGGCTTATGCAAAATATGTCTTGATGGAAAATCGGCTTGAGGTTGGTGTTTTGGCATGAGCGTCTAAACGAAGGCTTGCCAGACAATGATTCGCGAAACTAAACAAGGATGTAGAATTGGAATTTGTATACATAGCCAAGCCAGGCTCAGTAACGAGGCGTATCAAAAATAGACAGGCTCGGTAGAAGGAATAACGGCACTAGATCGAAAGGAGAAAGCCGACTACCTTGCCCGAGCCCTTCTCTGGGGCTTCGAGATTAAGATGATTAGCGGCGTTCAAAAACGCTATTTTTGTTCACCACCAGCTAGTAGCCTGCCAAAAGTGGACGCACTGGAGACCTGTATTATTTCTATAGGACGACTTAACCTATTTACAACAAATGAAGCATAGGGCCTCTTAAACAGACTCCGAAGACGTCAAAATTACGGCAATTATTATGGGACATTGGCCCATAGGTGAACACGTTGCCAAGCTCCGTATCTCACACTAGGTAGCTAAGTTCTGGAAGACCTAAAAGAGGTTTTCAGACTAGGAGTCGGGCCCTGATAAGCTTCCTATACTCCATAGAATGTCTTTAAACATTCCCCACAGTCGGTTAAACAACCACCAAAACGTCGCGCCGAAGCCTATGGACAACCATACTAACTAAGCAATGTTTATCAATCCTTAAAGTGGATTAAAGCTCGATTTGTACAGTAGCATGTCAGGAACTTTTTAATCAAATTTTGCATAATTAGAAGAAAGCTTCACGATTCATATTCGTTGATCCGTCTTTCCTTCTTGTTCATTATATTGATCTCCTAAACCTTCAATTTGCTTTATTCGTTAACCTTCAATTGAAGACTGTGTAATATTACGTAATTGTACAAAAAAAATTGTGAGCTATTAGCATACTACAAGATACAAGCAGAACAAATTTTAAAGGTTACTCCACTGACATATAATAATGGACTGATTATTCTCATATAAACTCAGAGCACCAAAAAGTATAGTCCTCTCGCTCATCCATAAGCCCCTTTTTTCACCGAAGTCAAATTTTGTTAAATTTCGTGTTAAGAGTTCAGTGCATTCACTGGTAGAAATAAAATCAGATAGTGCCAAACTTGAAAAAATAAAATTTGACATTCAGAAACTGCACACTTTTCCATTTTCTTAAATATTTTTACCCTTTACTTTCAATAAACGCACAAAATACGATAAATTATTTATCTTTGCACTAAAATAAGAACGGTAAATAAAATTCTCAGTAGCGTAGCGTGGGGGGTGCAGAGGGGCCATGGCCCCGGGCGGCGCAGATACGGGGGCGGCGCTCAAAGTGAACCAAGCTAGCAATCCAGTTGACAACATCAGGCCATAGCCATGGCAAGGTGTCGGTATTGCCGGTCCAAAAACGACATGTTTACCATTGATTAAGAATTACCACATTGTAGGCAAAAAAGTAACTAACTAACTTAAGTACCTAGTTCCTTATTATACTTTAGGTACCTAGTTAGTTACTTAAAAAAAATATAGTTACTTTTAGTAACTTCTTATTTTGCTAAAACTTTACTAGAAGTACAATTTGTGAATGTTAAATTGCAATTGTTTGGTGAAAAAATTTCTCTCTTGCTCTTGTAGCTGTCCTTCAACTATAAAAATAAGAAGGAGAATTATGCCTAATCTCCAATGGGAGAACCAACCACGTACCAGTTGGCTGAATTAGCTGACAAAATGCGTTCACACACATTTCTATCAATGTAGATGTGAAATGTCAGAAATTTCTGTCTTGTTTTGATCGGGAATGCCGCGCAAAACTATATATGAAATAAATAATTTACAAACATTAGCTAATCTAGTAGCACTCCAATTAAATGTCATTTCACTTTTTGTGTTGACATATTTTTTGGCGCGATATTCAAATTAAACTTAACGTCATTTTTGCCTTCATATTTGACATTTCTCTGTACAAAATTGTTTAGAACCACTGAAAAAAAACCGCTGAATTGCATGTGGCAACTCAAATGGTTTAACTAACACATACGGAAAGTTACACAAGTCGACCAAAACACGAGCGAGACGGGTTAATCAATTTACAATGAGAAGGAGTAGGAAGCAGCATTTTGGTTGGTTGGTTCGTGGTTGGTTCTCCCATTGGAGATTAGGCATTAATGTCCTTTTAAAGATTTCTTCTCTAACGTTTTTGAAAAGCTCGTCAATATACAAGGTATACAGAAACAAGGTAATGCAAAAGACTCTATACCGTAAGACGCTATTTTAGTGCTGACGTCACTTGGTGACCGCTTTCCGGATAAAATCGAAGTTGTTGTTGTTGTTTCTGCATTAGTGCTGACGTCACTTGGTTCCATTTTTCTACAGTATTCGAAGCGTTTATAGTTGGCGAAAAATATGTATTAACGATCTTTTCAAAAAGGTTTGCTATTCAATAGAGAAGAAATCTGACACAGGTACCTGGTAACTAACTAAAGTAACTAGTTACTCATGCCTCCGGTACCGGGTACCTATAGGTATCCCGTAGTAACTAAATTTCCCATCACTACCGCATTGAGCAGATTGTCTGATTGACTGTCGAGCCGGATTGTTCATATATTTTCATACCGTATTCCTATTTTTCCCCATTTGAGGGTTGATTCACCCTCTCTGAGGCGTAGTTTCTAGAAAACAGTTATGTAAGTGCCGGGAGATAAATTTAATAAACCTTTCTAAACTATATTAAGCTCAAATATGCCTTTTTGGCACAATTCTTTGCATTTTTGCTAATGCAGAATATATTTTTGTCAAAAAAACTCAATTTCCACTGCAAATTTTAAATAATTGAAAATATATATGTATGTATGAAAAATCCGGCTCGACAGATCGATAGAGAATTGTACAACGAACATGTTGAAAAAAAGCGAAATTGATTCGATGAAAATTGACGGCTCCACCGATTTTTGAACGGTAATTGTTTTCTGACCACACTGTGCGCCGTGGTGTAAATACAGATGCAGCAGCTATTTATTTGGTCTATCATGTTTTTCGCGTTCAACCCATGACGAATTCATACATCGACCTTCTTCATGTATTATGGACAATACTGGATATGAACAATACCTAGCAAACATCATGAGATAGAGTACAGCTCGCGCTGTAAAAGAAGGGAAATGAGAGCGCATGTGAATTGACATTGAGAACATAAATTACCCGGTTATATGCGTTTTTGAACAAACAGAGTGACATTACTCTCTTTCAGAGACTTGACTCTCAATGCGCATGGGAATAGAGGTTTTGAGATTCCCTTCTTTTATGCTGCGGACTCTAACTGCTAAGTTCGAAAACGGCTCCAGCAGCTTCCAAATTTGTCGTAACAAATCTAGCTATCTTGTCAATCGAAAAAGTGGTACAAATTAACATTAGTTTTAAAGAGTTCGCTTTGCAAAAAAAACACGCAGAATATAGTTTTAATTTAAGAAAGACACTTTATTTTGAATCCATTTAAAATTGTGATTTTTCGACATCGGAGACTTTTTTTGCAATTTTTTCTAAGTTGTGAAAGTAGGGGGCGGCAAATTCGCGCTTAGCCCCGGGTGGCAGAAATCCACGCTACGCCACTGAAAATTCTGGAAGTATTTTAAGCGAAATTTAAAATAAAACCGCCACAACGGTTGCACGATATTGAAGTTGCCATACCTGATTTCATTTTTTCCTTTGAACTAATGTCAGAATATTTACAAAAAATAGATGGGTATAGTGATTTGTCTCGTTTCGCCATAAGACCCGGAATTTAACATAAATATTTGTAATTAATGAAAAAATGCATTATAAAAGGGAAATAGCATCAAAATTGCATTTGTTATTTTTTTTAAGAGCAATTTATTTTGTTTCCATCGTCCAAAAACGAATATAAACAATTTCAATTTACAAAAGTAACTGACGTGTTTACATGTCAGTGAAAAAAGCAATGGAACGAATTGGTGCCATGAAAATTTCCTGATGAGCAGTCCATTCTATATGTCAGTGGGTTACTCTGGTAATAAAAATTTACATAGGAGTTGTTAAATTTCACGACGTTTGTTTTTATTTTTTTTATCTTAACTTTTGTTTCCAAATTATTATTGCTGACTTCTGACATTACTCTCGAACTCAACAAGGTTAAACTTACACCTTTTCATCCAACTTCTGAATCATCGGTCATCGGATTTTCCTGCTTACCCAACACAGGTAAGTCCCGCTTTTCTGAGCACAACGCACTGAACCTGTCGATATTAGATTTTCGTTTGTTTTCCTCATTCAAGCCCCCCCAAAAAAAACCCGTGAATATTTCTTGTTTTATCGGATCTGCTCATAACTAATCTCAATAAGTGTCCATTATTAACCCAACGTAGATTGTGTGATTGGTAAATATTTGCAGTGCGTCGAGTCATTTCCCGGATGGCGGACAATGAAATCGTTAAGCCCCGTAATCAACTCTGCGATTCCATCACCTCCAATGGACGGAGAGTCCCACATTTTCCAATCCCACAAAACGAGCATTTAATTCTGTTTGTCCACATTCAATTCATCAGAAATTTTTTGGAGTCGTGAGAACCTGTAGACGGTATGCTTTTACAGGTGCTTCTCCTCCACCTGTGGATAACAAAAGTACTTTGTACTCTGGCCGAAATGGGTGTGTTCCGGAGATGTATTATGTAGGTCTCAGGCACGCGCACTACCGTCTCCCCTGGTGAAAATCTTTATCGCCTCTGGCTGTATCTGTCTGTATCCAATTCGGGGACGACGAGCAAATAACTCACTTGATACCCCCTATCCGTAATGTGTTTCCAATAAACTCAGCCGGGGGAGAAATTGGCGTTGATTAATGATTGGGGAGATGAATTGCTGCTAATCTTTTTCGTAATTTCACCATATTGCGAAGAGGAAACTAATCGCATTCGAGGAATTTTAATTTCTCGCAATGATCACCTAATGAATTTCTAGTAAACTCCTTTCATCTGACAGGAAAGAGTCCTTTTTTGCTGCTCCTACGATAAGGGTAGCAGCGTTTATTCATTACGTTCAGAGCTCACACCATTAATTATCTCTGCTCAGTATCGTTTCCGAAATTACCATCCTCGGGAGCATTATCCAAGAAGTATTTTGTTATAAACGATGCTTAAACGTAGCTTCCGAACAGACAGTAAATATTATATAATGTTTTGCTGGTTGGTTGCTGGAATAAACATTTGTTGGCAGGATTGTTCCCAGTTGGGGCATGTATTTGAATATGCTAAAAGTCTGGTGGTATGTGGAGACTTCGCCCTTTTCTTTATATAAATGTGGACTATTCTGAAGTTTTTACACGAACGAAATTTATATTTATCGAGTTCTCGTGCTCGTTTTATTTCAATTCATAACAAAAGCGTCTATTTTTAAGGAATCAAGATAAAATAAGTAAATTTATACTTTTTAGCAAGATATAGTTATTTTCTACTTAAGTGGTTAGCGATCAGCAAAATAGAGGATAATCATAGGTGGGCAAAGTTAATCCAAAATTTAGCTTCGTTAATCGTTAATGCGTTTGCTTGTTGAAAATGTAGCGGAAGTTAAAGTTAATCGTTACGTTAATAGCGCAGTTGTCAGAGACTTTGACCTTGTACAAAATGTGATCTCGCTGAAAATTCGGACTTAGGTACTTTTTTGGATGTAGAAAACAATAAAAAAATCTTTGCTGCTCTAAAGTGTATGCTAAGCTCACAATATCGAAAACAAATTCGAAAATTTGGTTTTTGCGTTATATATCGCAAAATAAAAAAAATTTCGAAAAACTAATAGCGCCACGTGAAAGAGCGGAAAATTTTACTACAATTTATTTTATAACTTATTTTAAAAACAATTGTTTTATTATTATAAAAAATTATTAAAAATAAAAAGGAAATTCGAAAAATCTAAGCGCGCCAAAAAGCTGAATTTAAATATTCTAGCGAGGCGTTCGGGGAAAAACTAAAGTATTTTTGCCTAAAATGTGCGCAAAAATAAAAATAAAAAAACATTTTAAAGAGGAGACTCTAAGCTTTCTAAGGAAGCCATTAGTTTTTAATTTTTTGTTTTTCTTCTCATAGAAAATTTTACCGGAAGTTATAATTTGTAAAATTCTCACTGATGCTTATAAAATTGAAGATATGTATTAATAGAGGCGCACGAAAAAAAATCCTTGTACATTTATAATCAACAATGATAAACAATGTCTGTGTTTAATAAATTTTCTGTTTTAAAATATTCATTTTTTCTTACTAGTGGAGTCGGACAAGCATCAAAATTGAGTGAAAAAGGAATTGTTTCCAGTCTCAAATTTTTTTTTTAATATGTTAGTTACATCGAATACTATACGAAATGGAAATTTTCTGCCTCTCGCAACCGCCGCTACGTAAATTATGGGCCATTTTGAGAAAAAACTACCACTTTGGTCGTTCTTTCTAAATATAGATACGAATTTCTCGGAATGTGTAGGTCCAAAGAGAGCGAAAAAAATTGAGGCTATTCGTTATGATATTGGCTCTCAGCGGTTACAAAATGAAATTTTAATCTGCACACATAACCTCAAAAAAAATTAAAAAATGGGGAAACTGCTAAATTTTGGTTTTTTAGTTCTAACTTCGGATGTTTTAATTAAAATTTGATGAAATTTTTAGAACTTATACTTTAGAACGTGAAGAATGCCTGGTTAAATTTTCAAGTCAAAATATGTAATACAAGACTCAAAAATTAACCTCAAATTTTAAAATTGATTGGCCAATAACTTTTGTGCATCACTTCGAATGAGTTTCCTTTTTATTTGAAATGTAGGTTTTTTTAAGCAGTTTATGATGGTGTACAAGAAAAAATTTTAAACTTGAAAAAAAAGTGAAAAAAAAACGAATCGAAAATCGGGAATTTTTGTATTTTTTCGTCAATTTTCTAGAAAAATTCCACTTTTTTTTGATAAGACTCTTTTTTTTTGTATTAGTAATTCATCTTTGATATATGACAAAAAAAATTTAGTTTTATCAAAAAAGTGGAATTTTTCTAGCAAAATTGACGAAAAAATACAAAAATTCACGATTTTCGATTCGATTTTTTCCACTTTTTTCAAGTTTAAAAATTTTTTTTGTTCACCATCATAAAGTGCATAAAGAACCTACACTTGAAATAAAAAGGAATCTCATACGATGCGATGCACAAAAGTTATTGGCCAATCAATTTTCAAATTTGAGGTTAATTTTTGAGACTTCTGTTAGATATTTTGACCTAAAATGTTTACCAGTTATTGTTCACATTATAAAGTATAATTTCTGAAAATTTCATAAAATTTTACTTAAAACATCCGAAGTTATTACTAAAAAACCAAAATTTAGCAGTTTCTCCAGTGTTTATTTTTTTTTTGAGGTTATGTGTGCAGATTAAAATTGAATTTTGTAAGCGCTGATAGGTAATATCATAATGAACACCCTTAATTTTTTTGGCTTTCTTTGGACCTACACATACCGAGAAATTCTCATATATATTTAGAAAGAACGACCAAAATGGTAGTTTTTTTACAAAATGGCCCATAATTTACGTAACGGCGGTTGCGAGAGGCAGAAAATTTCCATTTCGTATAGTATTCGATATCACTAACATATTAAAAAAAAATTTGAGACTGGAAACAATTCCTTACGGTTTGCTTGTCCGACTCCACTATACAGCATTCATTCGATGACATTTTTAACTTCAAAAACAGCCGGCACACAAAATACGATGAAGAAGAAAGACGTGCCCTGGTCGCCGTCAGTCTTTCACTTCTCTCGTCTGGCACCGGCTGTTTTTGAAAATAAAAATTGCGTCGAATGTATGCTGTAAGAAAAAATGAATATTTTAAAACATAAAATTTATTAAGCACAGACAATGATTTTTTTCGTGCGCCTCTGTTAATACATATCTTCAATTTTATAAGCATCAGTGAGAATTTTACAAATTATAACTTCCGGTCAAATTTCCGCTAACGCTATCCTATTCATTTTGGTCGCTTTCTCGCTTCAGAGCATCTTCTACTTTCGCCTCCATATATTTCCTAGTTTTAGGTACTTTGCTGCTGTCATACTTCTCAAGCCATATCAACCGGAACTTCGGGTGAAAGGCCGAAGCAAGTTGCCAACCTTCATCTTCCGAAAGAGGACCCGATTGATAAAGCATTGGCTAAAGCAGTACAGTACCCAAGACCCCAAGACTTAATATCCTTCTATTTGAACACTGTTGCAGCAACTATCGGTAACTCAGAATTAGTGCTCATGGAAACAGGGATTAAATCTTAGAATAGAGAAGATAAGGAACCGAAAATAGCGTACATGTATACGGATTGGAGGGAAGCACTTAAATTAAAGAACCTCTCGCTCTAAAAGAAAAGAAACAACCGTGTGTTCATAGGTTTCATGCAGTTCCCGGACAGAGGCGTACCGAAATTCGTTCGCATTTGCTCCAAACATTTTCAGCCAAGTGATGTGTTCTCATTTGGATGGTTGCTGAGAAACGCAATCCCCTCCCGGTTTTTGACTAAATGTGATACCGCCACTGTCCGGGAACTGCACAACTACTATGGGAGTGCTGTGAATATGTGTTGCCGAAATGCTTCCCCGATTTTAATTAATTGCGCTTCCTTCTCTTCTCTATTCTAAGGATTGAATCGAGTGGGTGGTGCTACACGGAGACTCGAGAAGTCGTCCGAAATCAGATTTGAGTCTCGTTATTTAATGCTACACGAGGCTGTCTTCGGCTTAGAATAATTCTTTACCCTACATGAAAGCTTTGATTGTGTGTGTATACCGCGGTCTCTGTTTACATCTGGGAAGGGAGAAGAGAAAGAAATGTGCGTATGAGTTAGTTTTCACCCCGGAAATTTTTGGGTGAAAATTCTTTCGTTAAAGTTTCGTCATGTGCGTCCTTCTTTCTCTCCACTCCTTCGTTTCTTTCCTATAAAACCGGGTTTTTCGTACGTCTTGAGTCTCCGTGTAGCACCCCACAGTAGACGGAAAAAGGCTTTCTGTAAACTCAACGAAAACTAGCCTGCCTCATGCGAATAGTGCGTGCACCGACATGGCATGACACTCATCGCGACACCTAAGAAACGTTTAACGGACTTATGTTAACGGAAGTTAATAAGACCGTTAGTGGTTTCTGAAATTAACTTAAAAGTTAATTCGATAAACAAAATGTTAACTTCGTAAATTAACGATTAACGGATTAACGATTTTGTGCTCAGCTCTGAGGATAACACCTAGAATATGAAGATATACACGTGGTATAACTATTCCGGACTAATGAAAGTACATACAATCATAACCTCGAAGCTGTGGCCACTATGTTAAAAGAGAGGAGAGACCAATATGATCGAACTAGTCCTTCCAAGTAAGGTTGACGTGAAGTTAATAGCGGCATCCATAAAATAGGCCATTACGGATAAAGTAACATGCTTTGGATACTAGTACGTTTTAGAGGCATCTTTGTTCACCACTTTCTTTTTTACCCAACATTTCACTAATTATAATTTCAAAATGCCCTTTTTAATGTTTTGTTGAGTCTGCAATGTCCGCTCTTTTGCATTTTGTCAGTTCGTTTAACATCTGCAGGATAGGTTGTATTCAAATTCTCTCACAAATACTGACTATTTTATCTTTCCACTAAAATGAAAGATAAGAGCAAATAATTTTGGAGAAAAAATAAGGGACCCCGCACACATCAGTCTACTCTCGTTAGGAATTTCCTTTGTTTTTGACTTTTTTTAGCTTACTGATTCCTGAATACTTTTCTGTATGTGCGCGGGGGTATTTCGGGTTTATCATTTTATCGACATATAAAATTGAAAACACTACCAAGATGCGTGTTCATCGTTTGAAATATAGATCATTTTACGAAAGATTACCCACAGCAACCGACAATCATTTTAAGATAAGTATGGATTGTAAAGAAACTTGGTATTGCCTAAACTACCAGACCAATCTGCTTATTTCACTAGGCAATTATATTTCTACAACTTCACAATTTGTGAAGGAACATCACGATCACATCAAACCAAAGAGAATGTTTTTATATACACATGATTAGAATGTGAATATCCACGTGCATCTGAGCAACTTCCCAGTGGGAAAAATTGGGAGCGCTGTTCAGGGGAGCTTACTTTAAGTGCTGTTAAATGTGCTCCCGAGGGAGCATTACCGGAGCTTTTATAAATTTTATAGAACGAAGAAAATGAGCGATTATTTTGATGACCATGAAGGGTGGCATTAGCATACTCAATGGACCGGCTCTCGTTCGATACGAAGCACAAGCAGCTTTAAAAGTGGTTAGAATTTAGTGGGGGGACTGCTTTGCTAAAACCACACTCGCGCTTGGAAAGGAAAAGGCAATAAACAAAATAAAGGCTTTTAGATACCAGGATCACATATCCACAGGCGTCCATGAAATTATTATTGTTGCTTTATATTTTATATTTTCATCTTTGCAATGCTAATCTCAAGCATTACACAAACATTGAGATTTTCGCTGACGGATATCCTGCGCAAGATAAGAAGGCTGCATTCAAATGCTCCACATTATATAAAATCTTATACCATCTACGGTTCTTAAAAAATGTGCCTCTCCTTTAGCTAAAACTCTTTGCAAACTTTTCGCTCTGCAATACTTCTCAGAAGTTCATTGGCCATTCATACACGAGGGACCATGCTTCTGCAGACAAGAGCTTTGCTGCAAGTTTACTAAATATAGACGGAGCAGCGGCGATCGAATCAGCTTTTGTGTTGCTATGCGATGTTTGTTTGTATATTTGACCTTTGTTTATATTAAAAAAAATTGTATAGTCTTCACATTTTGGTGATGCATCGACCGACAACGTTAACCTTACTATTCTAGAAACACAGAGCAGTTTGAAGGATAGTTTTCCTAGGAGGTGGGTTGGTTGGGCTACTCTCTAAAAATGAACCAGTAAAAGTTTTACTGGTTCATCCAGTAAATAATAATTTGACTGGAAAATCATTTAATTTGTGTTTGTTTACTGATTGAACTAGTAAACAGTACTCTCTAAAAATGAATTAGTAAAAATGTCACTGGTTCAACCAGTGAATTATAATTTCGCTGGGAAAAATATATGTGACTGATATTCTAGGCGATTATCTTCATGATTGTAAAGGGTTCCATTTAGCTAACCGGCTCTCGTTTGATCACGACGGTCAAGCAGCATTTCAGTACTTAGATCGGGGTGTCGCTTGGGAAAACGAGTTTTTTTCTCTTTTGTATGGGAATTTCACTGGTTTAACCAGTGAAATTTCAATGTTTTCCCATTCCCGAGTAAAAATAATTATATAGAAAAATATATAATCATATATATTTATATCAAATTATATAAAATTATATATAAAATATTTAAAAAGTTTTAGACGATTTTATATAATCGTATATAATAATATACAATAATATAGAATTATATATTGTGTCATTTACAATTCAACATGAGATTATATATAACTATATATCTTTATATAAAACTGTATATAAAGTCTACAAATGATTTTGTGCAATTATATCTGATCATATATAGCGATATAAAATAATATATAATGCCTTACAATAATTTTGATGAAATAAATATTATCAATTGGTAGATGGAGTTTTTCGGGAAAATCACATACTAAAATGCACATTCTCCAGTCGCACTCCCAAAGCTCAAGGGTGGAGAAAGACCTCAAAAAAAAGGTGTGTGGCTGAAAAATGATGGGAAAAAAGCTATTATAAGTATGCTGTCAAAAATATGTCATAATATCTGTTTTAGGCCTGGCGCCCACTAAAATAGTGTTGCAGTGGCGTGGTTTTGGTCTGTCATGTAGAAACAAAGTGGTGCGGCAGTTGAATGGTGGCGGAGTGGTATTAGAATTATTAAGCGCGCATCGTAATGGCAACCTGCCATTTACCACTCAAAAATTAAACTTGTAGGAGACTAGTGGCAATCAAGTGATGCCACGCCACTTGCCAGATGCCACACCATCGCCACTCCACTTCAATGTGGGCTACTTCATTTGATTTTACGGGAATACATTTTTCCACTTGCCATTAGACCGCCACGCCACTGACACGTCACTGCCACACCACTTTAGTGGGCGCCCGGCCTTAGAGTTTAGCCAGGATCACCATCTTAAAAATAACTAGCCCTACCACGATGAAAAGTATATAGAACATTCTATGTCTGAGAAAATCGGCGAGATAAAAGATAACACTGCATATATACGATTCTATACAATTGTATATGATTTTCCTTATTATATATAAAAATATACATTTCTATATAATTATGTCGGGCCAAATTTCATATATAATTATATATAATTCATTTATATATAAATATATCCAATTATATATATTTCTATATAGTTATTTTTACTCGGGTTACTTGACTAAGCAATGGAGGAAACCAGTGGATAGTTACTGATTCATTTTTAGAGAGTAGAAGACTGGTATTAGCCATACCCATCCCACAGCGCTGACTAGACCGTCGTCCACATTGCCAAAACGGGAAGAAATTTCGAAGTGGTACCGCATTGGGGGATAAGTAACGAAAACATAGAGGAGGTTGGTGGGTTTTAAAAAACGGTTTGATTGCACTCCTCAAGGACTACTCTTTCCGCGAGTTTCATTACAAAATCGTTTTTCCGATATAAGATATAAGCATTTAAAAAAACGTGATTTTTAGCGGTTTTTTTTGCAATTACTCCTTTATTTGTTTATGTATTGGCATCAAACTGGCCTCATTTTATTAGAATGAAAAAGCTCTACAAACTTTATATAAACATTTTTTTTGTACAAAGTGTAGTTTTTTTTAAAACAAGAAAAACTGTTTTTCGCCTTTTTTGAGGCTATTTTGGAAACTTTCAAACTATTTTTACTCAGGATGTAAGCTACATAATAATCTGTCGCAGTCAAAAATCGAGTAATGCATAGGCTAAGGCCCCTATTGCGATTGTCGATTAACGATCGACTCGACTATAGTCGATTGTGTCGATTAGTTTTCTTTTTAATAGACAAAACAAGCCCCAACTTCGGAAAAATTCCGGGAAAGCTGAATTTTGGTATGGACATTGATATTATTACTCTAAGGAAAATGTCACGAGTCCCCATCGATTTGAGACTCAGGCACGATTTTACGCGGGGTCAAAGGTTACCAAAAGCGATTTTTCGCAAATATCACAGTAACGTTAACTTTTACAGAAAAATTATGTGAATAAAAGGAGATCACCCAGATTGGGCTAATTCTGAAAGTGCCGGCCAACAAAAATAAACTTATTATTTCAATAGAGATTAGCATTATAAACATTTTTTATTACTACACCAAAGTTCTAAGTCAATTCTCTGAGATTATATTTAACCTCAAAGTAACATAAGCTGTATTGAGAACTTATTGATTTAAGTGCCTGTTTGACAACAAAGTGCAAAAAATGGCGCCACTGCCTACGTACCTCTTGCGCAGTGAGTTCGAGCGAGGCAGCATGTGACCCTAGCTAACGCAGGTACCGCACCGCTATCATACCTTTTATATTTTTACAATATAACCCACGTTTTTACTTTGCGTGTATCAAAATCGTAGCAATTATTATTAAAGTAATAACATTTTATTTCACACACTTTTAGGCCCCTTACAATTAGCGCTCGGGGTTGGTGTTTAGCGGACGTTGGTTGGTAGTTGTTGGTAAAAAGCGTACATTTGCATGGTAGACCTAATAGGAACTCTTTGATTCAAACGCTCATTTCAGGCCTAAAGGTTGAATATTACCTTTGAGACTTGACTTAGGACTTTGGAGTGATTATAAAAAATGTTTATTTTGTTATAATCTATTAAAATAATTAGTTTATTTTTTTGGCCGGCACTTTCAGAAATAGCCCAAAAATGCATGGTGGCTGGGTGATCTTCTTTGTAGCTTAGGTAATTTCCTACAAAAAATATTTTATAACGTTTTCTTGTAAGAGTAACCGTTTTGGAGATATTTTGATTTACAGAGTTCTAAATTTTATGTTTCTCATGAATGAGGTAAAGTACAAGGTGCATTTTTTTCACGTGGTGTCCCCAGTAGTCCTAATCCTCATTTGTTTTTTACTTGAACGAAGTTTATTTTTAAAAAATTATTTTGAATTTGCTTATTATTATTTTATTATCTAAAACAGAAGTTGTTAATTTCAATAATTGTTCTTTTCCAGACTCTGTCTGTATTTGTATGCTTTGCTCTTCATTATCCTTATCGGGCGTTACATTTAAGCAAGATTGTCCTTGGCAATTACCACAAACTGGTGAAGAATACTGGCGAAGAAGACCAATTTTCTGCAGCCGTAGTTTAAGCTACAGCCTTTGTTTTACATTGATATTAGCAGATTCAAATTTTTCACAGAACATATAAATGAATCGGTGCTTGTTCGCATTCCCAAGGAATTTTTCTTAATTTGTTGCACTCTACCTCGTAAGTGGCACGATTCATGAGAAACATAACATTTAGAACTCTGTAAATCAAAAAATCTCCAAAACGGTTACTCTTACATGAAAACGTTATAAAATATTTTTTGTAGAAATGACAAAAAATTACTCATCGATTCACAAGGAATCGAGTACTTTTTAACGAGTAAAAAGTACTCATTGAATAATTTTCTTTCGATTCTACTCATGACTATTAATCGAGTACTTTCCACCGATTCCGTATAGTGATGATCCAAATAATCTACTTTTTCAATTGCGGCAAATCCAGGGAGAAGTATCTGTAAGCTTGAAGGGATATCATTAAGAAATTTGTCTGACAAATTCTGAATCAGAGTATCGACCCAAGGAATAGAAATAGCAGAACGAAAGTACGCTTCAACAGAGTCTGTTTGATAATTAAAAGGAGCTGTGTGCTTCAACAGCAGAGCATTCACCTTCTTGATTTTTTGAAAAAACCAACAATACTTTGTTGGCCTTGTGCGCGTTTCATTTCGATTCGATTCATTCGTAAACAATAATAACAAAAAATTGGGTTGGGATTCGCGGGTTTTGGCGATTAAAATGTGAAAAGTATAGATTTTCGGAAATTCCGAAGTTGAAAATTTTGAATTTGGAGTTGTGGGCATATTAGAAATTTTAATTAGGAAAACGGGAAAATTTCGAAAACAAAAATTTAGGAATTTGGAAAATTCTGCGAATTTTCAATTCAAAATTCGAAATTGAAAATTCAAAATTTTCCGAACTCTTTGACATTCAAAATATCTAAAAATTCGAAATTTACAATATTGTTACGTTAATAGGTATGCTGTTCCAGGATGTCAGTTCCAGAATAAATAAAGCAAGAAGCGCATATGCATGCCTGTTTGACATATGGAGATCGACGGAGATCTCAATTAACACCAAATTGCGGCTGTTCAACTCCAACGTTAAGGCAGTTCTTTTGTACGGTTGCGAAACATGGAAAGTCACCCAATTCATCACAGGGCGCCTACAAGTTTTCATCAACAGATGCCTATGTCGTATCCTAAAAATCCGCTGGCAAGATATAATTTCAAATGAAGAACTATGGCGCCGTGCCGGCCAAGAAAGGATAGACGACCAAATCAGGCGAAGGAAATGGAATTGGATTGGCCACACCTTGCGACGCGAAGACGATAATCTAGCCAAACAGGCCCTTGACTGGAATCCGCAAGGATCCCGTCGAGTCGGAAGACCTAGAACAACGTGGAGGAGAACCCTATTATCAGAGGCCGCAACAACCGGGAGATCCTGGTCAGAGCTGAGAGCTGTGGCGCAAAACAGAGTCCGCTGGAGGGCAACTGTTTCCGCCCTATGTCCCATGAGGGATTAAAGGAGCAATTAGTAGTAGTAATAGGTATGCAGTAGTTTTCATGTCGCGATTTGTGATTTTTAGTTTTCATGTCGCGATTTGTGATTTTACTGTACATATGCCCTGTAAGTGCCTTATTCTGAGAGTCATGTGACATTGCAAGTGATCTGACATTCAAGGAATGGTCTTCCCCGAATCGACTCAGAGACATCTCTCATTCAAAATTGCTACCCGGCAATTGCATGGGGCATTCCCAGAGTGGAACGAAGTGAGTTAACTGCGTTTCCTCTCTGGGAATACCTCTCCGAAGTTGAGGTGACAGCCAATCGAGAAATGTCATGTGAGTGATTCGACTCTCAGAATAAGCCCCTAATTTACATATATTTTTTACATTGTAGGATGGCTAGGAATTCTTAAGAGATGCGAATTTCTTCTTCCACAAGCAGCCAGGGCTATAATCTACAAGTCATATATTCGGCCCCGACTCAAGTACAACTCATTTATCTGCGCTGGTGCATCGAAAACCGCCTTAGCGTGGCTGAACAAGATGCAAAACCGCGCCATCCAAATCTTCGGAGATGACAACTGTTGAACCACCGCAGAAATAAAGCAGACTTGTAAAAGTTGTATCGCTATTACCATAGCGACTGTTCCACTAATACTAATGTTATCGCCTTCCTGCTTGCACGGTAATATTTTCCCGCAACACACGTTTCCTCACACGCTTTTCGTACACACTAACGTTAACAAAAACTTACAGTATTTGCGACTCATCTGTTTGTCTCATCATAGACAAGGACAAATGAATCCAGATTGAAAAGGATATGTCTAAACTAGCGTGTATGATTTGTGTTTGTGGTATTTTTTTTCAAATGCTCTCATAAATTTAATTAACTTCGTATTGAGTATGATCTTTTGGACTTATCCAGGTAAGGAAGATGACTACGCACGCCTCCCTTGACCAAAAAAAGCTTTTGCTCCAGAACCGTAGTCTCTTGTGTAGTGGCCTTAAGGTGCAATCACAAACGCTTCATTTGCTTCAACGACGTGAGCTTTTCAGAGCTTTCAAATTTTTATATGTGAAAGCTACTGTTTAGCCGCTTTGGCATTTGGATTTGCCTCATAACAAAGCATTGGTTTATTTGATATATCAAAGCAAAGCAAAGCAATAAAGCGTACTTCTGAGATGCACCTTTAGTACAGCGCAGTTGAATACAATTTCAAACTAGGAAGAATGTTTTTGGTAGTTTTCTTACAAATATTCATAATCTTCGAGGTTTTGAATTTTCCTTATGAATGGTTTAAAATTCAGCTGATTGTTTGCCAACTACGAGTATAATGTATATTCTCCTCTGCCAAGTGTGTCAGAACCACCTGATAAAAAGCCACTTGATACTTTCCGTTTTGTGAAACAACTTCCGCATTTTTATCTACTTCCCTTCTGTTGTTGCCAAAAACATAAGGATCAAAATATGGCACTTTGTGGTATAGTCTCGAACAAAAACAGTGTCATACATATGTATTGTAAGTATAAATTTGTCAAGTTCCATTTGCGTCTTCGATTTGAATGCAAAAGACGACAAGAAGCGAATGGTTAATAATAAAAATTATAAAAAAAAAGATAAAAGAAAGAAATTTTAATTTTAATGTTGTCCTCGGTTGCTCTTAATAAAATTAATTTAAAGAGAAACCAAAGCCGTAAATCAAATTTTTATAATCGTTTATTTTCAGAAATTTTTACAATAAAATTCCTCTTTTACGTATTCCTCAATCCAATAGAAAATGCCAAAGCTACTGCCGCAATTAATTTCGGACCACTTATCAAAGTGTCCAATAAAACACGAAAAGCAATATGCTCGTAAACAAAGCTTATATAACATAAATTTTCTGGGGCAATTAGTATTGTTCTGCAAGTTATCTCCTAAAAATTAAATAATAGAGCTTATAAAAAAATTAACGCAAATAGATTCTTGGTGCCTATCCAATTTATCCGAGGTTGCATCTGCCTTGGCTTGTTGCATGAAGCTAAAATACAAAATAGTCAAAGAAGATCAAAATGTGTCTAGAGGGAAATCAAAATTGATTACATTCGTCTTCATTGTGGGAGTTTTATATATTTGAGAAATATTTATAGAAGATTATTTATATGAGATAAAAAATTAAGGCCTTTGTGTGTCAACCCTGACAACAGAATACCGCCTAGTGGATTAATGTTCTGATTATCAATGCGGCAGTGACATCAAGATTTTTTTCGAATCAGACTGAATTAAATTTCCAAAAATACGCGTTCTGAAATGACAGCAACATATGGTCCTTGATACAAAAGACATTTGAATTGGATCAGCGAATATATAAAAATACCAAATAGCAAACATTTTTGATAATCTGGAATAGAATAGAATTGATGGACTTTTTTTCTTCGTTGTGAAGAAGAATGCAGAATTTTGTGTTTTTAAAAGAATTGTTTCAAGAATTTTTTGTTTTGAAATAAAAATAAATTTTTGTAGCTTTTGCGTGTTACGAATGATGAAATATAAAATAAAATACAAGACACTGCTTCCACTGTTATTAATTTGATTGTCTCAATACAAATATATTAAATATAAAAGAATTTCAAGCTACAAATATCACAAAGATTAGCATGTTCGTGGTAGGTCCGGAAATGGTTATTCTGGCACATTTTTAGCTCCTGTTTGTAGTTAAGAGAATATAACTCTAATTATATTTCGTGGTAAATAAAATTACAATTGACTACATTTTTCTTCTTTTGGAACGTCTTTACCAGTCGTTCTAGGACTCGGCCTCTTGGAGTCTTTTCTTTAAGTCATCTCTACCTTTCGCTTGTTCTCAATTTATACGAAGTTTTTGATTGTCTAACCCGCCATCGATCCACATATATATTTCTTGATCGTCTTCTTTTTCCTGTTGGTCTACCCATAGCCGGCGGATAATGTGGGTATGATGGGTAGCAGTACCCATCCGGGTAAAATACCCACCCGGAATTTGAGAATAACTGAGCGTGTGAAATGAAGAATGCCTATGGTTCCGGCCCATATTCACCGAATCTCACACAATAAAATAAGACGTGCTCCGCGTTATCCTGGATTCCTAGTCATACCAGTTACAGCGCTGAGCCATCGTGCTCGAAACGATAGAGGTATTTTCTATATCTTCCATTTCCACTCAAGAACTGCTTGAGGCCGTAACTGACTTCCCCACACTCCCTCGTACGTAACCCATCTATCCACGTTTGGGGCAAATCTGAGGGTCCTACGACTCTTAACAGACTCGTCTCCCTTGCCTTGTCATTACGTTACAGAATCGCGGTGCGTCATCTACCACCACACTAAATTTGTCTTCCCTCTAACATATTCTGGATCATAGAGACGCATGCCTTCTCTCGCCAGTACGCTTAAGCTGGAGACAGATATGTACATGCGTACGTTGGTGCGTGCGGTGATTGATATAATAGAAGTGCGTACATTCAAAAGCAAACTGACATATAGTTACGTAAACGGAACGCCCGCAACGCAAAAGTTAGTCTACTTCCAAATTTTCCGCATTGCCGCATTCACCATAGTCTCAAATACCCAAGCACAAGCACACACAACAGACAAATGCATTCGTCGCTTAGATTTTTTTGTTATTTGAAAAGACTAGACGGAACCCAAGCACGCAACTGTCTGTCAGCGAAAATACACCGCACGCACTGTACGCGCGCAATGATCTATTTCCAACTTTAGTCTGTATTCTGCCCTCCATTTTCTGCTGTTAGCCCTCTTGTTCGACGGCGTTGCGTAAAGCTAGACCTGACCCAACCACCCTCGCCGTCCCTCCTTGGGCAGCATTCTTGCAAATGCAGTACAATAGCGGAAGCTTTATCCGCCATGCCCTCCAAGTGTGTTTTAAAATTAAGCCTCTGGTCGAGCATCACTCCCAAGAATCTTAAGGCGGGCTATGAGTGAATGATCTGTTCCCATACCTTGATTCTTACGAATACTTGGATACCACATGTTGTGCTGTACACCGTCCGCCCATCTTCCAATTCACAATGAAGTGACTTCCCTTCTTTCCTTTTTGCGAAAGGTTCTTACCAAATAACAGTTTCAGAGGAAGGGGCGTGTTTGACTGACTACCCAGCCGGGCCCAACACGATCCGCGGGCACTGGGCCTACCATTGAAAATACGAGCACTTTCTGCCGAGGCTTTTTCAAATGTTTTATATTTATTCCTTATTTGGACTCTCTATGCTACGAAAATGTTGGATAAACCAGCATTTATCGTCATCGCAGAAAAGATAAATAGTCTTTACGGACATATTTTACCAAATTTTATGTCCGAGGCTATGACGTGGTACGAAATGTGGTCTATTGCCAAACGAATCCTTGGAATTCGCAAATTTGATTTCTAAGACAACACCATTTCATCCAGCTGTAGCTGAGGCAATCAAGATTAGTCTTACTCTTCCAGCAACAACATGCAGTATCGAATATTTAGCACATTACGTCGGGTAAAACTTTGGAATCGATCTACGATGGGAAATGCAAGGCTTAGCGGAGTGTGCAAATATTGCTCAGCCTTCACAGAAAGAGAGTGCAAGAGGATACTGAACTCATCAACAGCGTTATCAACGTATTTGGACAACAACCAAGACGAATGAGGGTTTTGTTCGAAGAATGAAGAAAATAACTTTAACTTTTCATTAAAAAATTATGATTTATTAACTTAGATGGCCGCCATTTTGTTTTTCGAAAAAATGATAACCGATTCGTAATCACCGAACTTGAAAACGCCCGGGCACCAAATTTCAAAGAATTCTCTCAATTCCTTCTAGTTTTGGCCGGGTTTTTTACGTTTTGAACCACTGTGCATTGATTGAGTTATGTGTTTTACTTAAATAAAAAAAAATTAAAAACCGACTTCAGAAAAAACCCAATCCCGTGATGCACAAAAAAGGATGAAATAATTCTTTGTAATTCTTTCCAACATTAATCGAATCAGAATGGATCTAGAAAGAAGAATCACTTTTGAAGACGGTGCCAGCTAGAAATTAACTTTCATTGCACTAAGTCAAAGTCAAAAGTCAAAAAATTTTTTATTCCGATTCAATACATAAGTATGCTACAAACTAGACATTATATTCTTATTACTCATTGCACTAATAGGCTAGTGCAGATACCTTTTAAAAAGGCAAAAATGATAAAAATTATTAACAGCATTAAAAATGTTGGAAAGTGAAGGAAATATAGCGAGCCAACCAGAAAAATAAATTCAAGTCGATCTGAGTTACGAGGGTGAAATAGGGGTAAATTTAAGGGGTGAAAAAGGTTTTTCACGATATTGTAGGATATTCCGGCGGCGTAAAATGAAAAACGGATTTAATGCTCTCAAGTTTATTTCAGACTGACTCAATACAATTGTTTTTATAATAAATTATACTCTAACTTAGTCTTAGTAGGCCGAATGCCAATTCTTAATCAGTACAGTAGTTGTACAGTGTACTTATATGCTTTGCACATATCCAACACAGCGAAACTAGACCTCCAATCAAAAAAAGTTGAATATAAAAGTTGTAGGTAATAAAAAGATCTACAACTTTTGTGCAAACCATTTTTTCACATAACCTCAAATTTCCGAGAAAAATCGAAAAAACTAGTGTTTTTGTTTTTGATTTTTATCTCCTTTAAAAAAAATTTTTTTTCCACGAAATTTTATGGAAACTTACCTTTTTATGTCCCAAATACGCTGTAATTTTTTTGAATTAAAATATTTATTTTTACGTTTTATTTTAAATTTAAACCTGAAAAGAGACCTCATTTCCAGCCGAAAATGCCCATGTTCTAAAAACATTTTTTTCAAAAAATCTAAGGGTTTTTTCTTTGGTTAAAAGGTCTAGTTTCAGATGGTGTAGAAAAAATTAACATGACTATGGACCAATTTGCCAGGAAACGCGAAAAACTTAAAAAACTTGATTTCAAAAAGTTATTTTTCAATCATTGTTTAAAATTTTTTTTGAACTTGTATAACGTCTCCAAAAGCTGCTTAAAAAATTCGTGGAACACTCCAAGACCACAGCTGCCTTGTATTTTTTGCTATTTACGATTAAAAAATAAGTGTCACTCACTGATCTGTTTTTAGTATTTTGAAACACTGAAAACAATAAAAACAGATCAGTTAAGTTGCACTTATTTTTGAATCGTAAATAGCAAAAAAACAAGGCAGCTGGAGTCTTGGACGGTTCCACGAATTTTTTAAGCAGCTTTAGGAGATGTTAAACAAGTTCAGAAAAAAGGACCTTAACCCTTAACGACCTACATTTTGAATTAGAGTGAAAAAAGGGGAAAAACCGTTGAAATAAAGTGTTGATACCTATTTTTTGAAAATCTGTCTGACCATACAGAAATTGACCCCGCGCCCACTCCACTTTGAGGGGCGGGAGAATCAGAATCCGTGAAAAAAAGGGGGGTTATTTTTTTTTCAATCGAGACTTTCCCAGAAAATGTGGTTTTAAACACCCTGTATATACAGTGGCTCTCAAAATTTCAGCTGTGAGCCCATGGGGACTTTTTATCTACTCGCCGAATGCTATAAGTGAGTAAAATTTGGGCCAATTTGACCGGGACCCGTTTCCCATACAGATTCTGCGGGGTCCTTTATTTGAATTGAGCAAAGTAATTTTTTTTCTAGGAAGTATTCAAAGAAAACTAATTATTTTCTATCTTACATTATTCAAGGATTTCAATTGTAAATTTTTATAAATAACTAGCAAAAACCCGCGTGCCTTTTAATAAAAAAACTAATGTATGCACAGTCCGGGATAGGAAATAGGTATAATGAAAAAAATAACAAATTTGCAAAACATAATTTAGGGCACAAAACTCGACTATAGAATAATCTCTCACAGTCAGTATTTCCGACCTCCTACAATATCCAAGAGTTCAAACGCAGGGTTAATCCGCACCTTCTTCAACAACCCCCCCCCCCGAACCACCATAACCCTTAACCTATTCCCCCCTTACTAAGCTCCCTGCTAGACATTGCGCCATGACGTGCAAACGACATAACGGACTGGTAGTACAAAGGGTGATTCCTGAGCTTGGCACTGCCACATAAAACAAATAAAAAAATTTAAAGTTACTTATAAAAAATGTGTTAGAACTTTTTTAAAATACGGTGTTGAGCGCCACCTATCGGAAAAATTGTGTGCTACATGCACAACAATCACATTCAGAACACGTGCCTCACCCTGTGCGGAACTTGCCCAATAGCGTCCCCAACATTTTGTTCCCATTTGTTTATTGAGTTCGATATATTCTCTGTTTTAATTTTCATCAGACCTATGGATCATTTGCGGAGATGGCAAACCATAATCTTCACAGTATTTCCGCAAATTGAAAGAACAATATCTCGCCGTGACAGCATTTCATTCGCGTTCCTTCGATTATCGAGTCATGTTTTCGGTCTAACCCGACAGTCGGATAATAGTGAAAAGTATGCTAAACGCCTAAGAAGATTCTGAATCATCCACTGGCTTTTCTGCGACTATCGGATCAAGTTTTCCGCCTGAATCAATAGTCGGAACCGAGTGAAGCCTAGAACATGCCCAAGAAAATACTGAATCTTCCCGTGAAAATCCCATCGCAATCGGATTAGCCGTTGTTGGTACGTAGGTAGCTAGGTTGTTATTATATACTGGCTGGAGCAATAAAAACTTTACATTCAAAATTATTTTTTACTTTTTAGTTTATTTTAAAATAAAAGCGTATTTTTTAGTTTTTTTAGACTATATTTTTTATTTTCTACTTTTTAGTCTATTATATGTCTTCCACCATTTTGTAGTGGCCGTCATATTATATTTAAAATGACGGCACACCGCTTACTGCACTGTACTCGCTTTCATTTGATGCCCATACCGAAGAATAATCCGCCATTTTGTGCAGGCCACCATTTTGAATTTTGAATGACCCCACATAGCTTATTGTAATCTACTTGTCTTACCCTTTCTTTTGATATCCATGTCGGGGGGTCCGGGAGCACAATTGCAAAATTCGGCCGCCATATTGGAACCGCCATGTTGATTTTTTTCCAAAAATGGTTAAATTGCATTGTCACGCGAACTATACATACGTGCAAAATTTGAAGTTGATCGGTTATATGGAAGTGGGTAAAAATCAAGTTGCAAGGTTCAAGTTTTCGGTCTAATCTGGTAGTCGAACACGGTAATCGTGCCCGATAATCGGATCCGATAGTCGGATCCTAGTAAAAAAATAGCCTAAAACATGCCCAAGAAAATACTGAATCTTCCAGTGAAAGTCCCATCGCAGTCGGATAAGCCGTTTCCGAGATTAGCCCGGACAAACAGACAGACAGACATACAGACATACAGACATACAGCCATACAGACATACAGACATACAGACAGACAAAAATTTTAAAAATACTTGATTTCGTGTTAATATCGTGTAAATAACCATGTGAACTTAGAAAATGACAATTATTTTGAAATCACAGACAGACACTCCAATTATATTTATATAGATGAAAAATTTAAAACAATGATTGAAAAATAACTTTTTGAAATTAAGTTTTTTAAGTTTTTCGCGTTTCCTGGCAAATTTTTCTATAGTCATGTTAATTTTTTCTACACCATCTGAAACTAGACCTTTCAACAAAAGAAAAAAACCTTAGATTTTTTGAAAAAAATGATTTTAGAACATGGGCATTTTCGGCTGAAAATGAGGTCTCTTTTCAGGTTTAAATTTAAAATAAAACGTAAAAATAAATATTTTAATTCAAAAAAATTACAGCGTATTTGGGACATAAAAAGGTAAGTTTCCATAAAATTTCGTGGAAAAAAAATTTTTTTTAAAGGAGATAAAAATCAAAAACAAAAACACTAGTTTTTTCGATTTTTCTCGGAAATTTGAGGTTATGTGAAAAAATGGTTTGCACAAAAGTTGTAGATCTTTTTATTACCTACAACTTTTATATTCAACTTTTTTTGATTGGAGGTCTAGTTTCGCTGGAAATCGTGAAAAACCTTTTTCACCCCTTAAAGTTACCCCTATTTCACCCTCGTAACTCAGATCGACTTGAATTTATTTTTCTGGTTGGCTCGCTATATTTCCTCCACTTTCCAACATTTGTCATGCTGTTAATAATTTTTTTGTTTCCAAAAATTATTTGCACTGGTCTATAACTGTTCCTTCGAAAATTGTTTTCATTTCTTTGTTAGCCTTATGCACTTAAAACATCGCCCCGAAAACAGGGGTTAACACCGTCTTTAAAAGTGATTCTTCTTTCCAGCTCTATTCTGATTGGATTAATGTCGTAAAGAATATTACAAACAATTATTTCAACCTTTTTTGTGCATCACGGGATTGGTTTTTTTCTGAAGTGGGTTTTTAAACATTTATTTTATTTTGTACTTTTAATCCGTTCATTTTTCCTGGGGCATTTTAAAAAAAATTATTTACATATTACAAGAAGTATGGCACGCCGCCGTGCCATCGATAAGAATCGAGGCAGTAGCTAAATAGTCCGGGTTTTGAACCCGCAATGCTTACTTCCTCCTAGACCAACGCGTTTACCGATTCATCTACGTACCTCTTATCAATTTCGCGACAATAAAATAATTTGTTCGCTGCCGTTGAAAATACTTCTATCCGTTCAAGGTGTACTAATTTTACCATTTTTTTTACCTTCGAACTCCTTTATCAGAATTAAAAAAAATGCACGGGACCATCATGGGAAAGTACCCTTTCATGGAAAAAAGAAAAAAGCAAAAAAGTTATTGCGTTACAAAGTTATGAGTGAACAGGACCAAAAAAAATACCTACGCGTCATATTGGTAACCTCCTCCTTTTTTGAAGTCGGTTAAAAAGAAAAACATAATATAATAAAATACATAGTCATTATATTTATTTAAAATATTACCATGTAATAATCTATATATACAGTGAGCGTCAAAAGTGAGTCAACACCTAAAAATTTTATATTTCTACACCTGACGCTGTCATGCACCTCCAAACCATGACCGATGGTAGAGCTCCTCGAAAGAAACCTTTTATTTCAAAAGTAAATAAAACAAAAAAATTGGAATACGCCAAAAAACACAAACATTTTGGTGTTATTTTTTGAAATTTTCATAGGTGTTGACTCAATTTTGACGCTCACTGTATATAGGAGAAAAACACTCACTCACTTGGTCATCACCATATCTCCGGAACTATTAGACCTACAGACTTGAAATCTAGCATGCATGTTTCTTTTGTTAAGTAGAGATCCACTAAGAAAGGGTTTTGCAAAAATCGACTCCGGGGGGGTTTCGGGGCCGTAAAAGACATAAAATAACAGTTTTTCACTTGGTCATCACCATATCTCCAGAACTATTGAACCTACAGACTTAAAATTTGGCGTGCATGTTTCTTTTGTTAAGTAGAGATCCTCTAAGAAAGGGTTTCGCAAAAATCGACTCCTGAGGGGGGCCGTCGTAAAAGATATAAAATAACAGTTTTTCAACTATAACTTTTACAGACTTGAAATTTTACATAATCATCGCACAGCTTTGAATTTTTGCATGAAGGTCCGTGGAGGTCTCTGATGCACCTCGAAGCCCGATTTTCGAAATTAAAAATGGCTGCCGAAATATGACCGAAATTCAAAATTGCCGCAGAGATATGGTTCAATTTGCCAATTTTATTCCGATTCCAATGAGAGCGGGTATCTAGGGGTTTTTAAGGTCGCAAATATCGAATTAGTGGTCAAAACTTATAAATTCAAAATAGCCGACGAATTTGCAAATTGTGTTCCGATTCCAATGAAAATGTGTATCTGAGGTTTTTTAAGGTAGCAAATAACGACTTTATGATCAAAATTTAAATTCAAAATGGTCGCACCAATATGGCCGACGAGTTTGCGAATTGTATTCCGATTCCAATTAAGTTTAAGGTAGTAAATAACGAATTTATGATCAAAACTTATTCAAAATTGTGGGGCCAATATGGCGGAAGAATTTTGCCAAATAAGTGTCATTTCCCGGTTAGCTGTATGTAGGGTGATTAAGAGTTGGAAAAACGGAAAATCTTAACATTCTAGCTACAAATGGAAAAACATTGAATATAGTGTATCCTGAAGCTCTCAAAGCAATCAGTTCAGAATTGATCAACAAGGTTTTTTTTGGAAAGGTGGTAAGGAGAAACGGAAATGTGGGATGATTTATGTATAATGGATAAGAAGGAAACAAAAAAAACCCATAACATAGCATTTTTATGTATAAGTCTAGGATTCTGCAATACGGGAAGAGGCTGGCATCTGGGTAAACAAATAAAACCAGAGTCAGTGACATTGAAGATGAGAACCCAGGGGCCAAGCAATTACAGATTTATTTTAAACGTTTTAACGTTCGTGGTTTTAACAAAACACATAGGTAATTTTGGTCACACTTCATTTTGTGGCACCATTTTACCGAGTTTAAACTCTCCAACAATATTGAAAACTGTTTCACCGTGTATCCCTGAGCTCAAAGAAGTGCATAATCGCAATTTTATTTATACACGACACAAAAGAACGCTAAACATTAGAAAATAATTGTACAATTAATTCCCCTATGAAACGTATGGCATCTTTTACATTTAATTCGAATATATGAACGCAATTTTGCAATATGTGACATTAAGAGATAATAAAAGTTGGTTTTTTGGCATTGCTTTTTCCAACTATAAAAAATTTGTTTCATTTTTCAATTTAGTTTTATTGTTCTCGAAAAATTTTGTTATTGCAGACTTCTAGATTTAAATTAAAGAAAGCTATAGATAATGGCCCTCGAATATCGAGTGCTGGATGCTACTATTTGCATTAATTTTAAATCTTTTAACGTTCATGGTTTTAACAGAATACACCGGTAATTTTGGTCATACATAGTTCAAATAAATGTATTTTGAATCTAATGACTCCAACTTTTACAGGAATAGTTGGTTTTTAGTTAATGGTTAATAAGTGTTGAATTTTGAAGGTTTGGATTGATTTTAAATGTTTAAACGTTGGGTGCAGCGAGGCGCACCGGGTCCCAGCTATCCAAAATACATAAAATAAATCTGTGTATGAAAATTCATATCTCGAAAAATGCCATGCCAATGGATGGTTTTTATTGTCTCGATTAAAATGTCAGATCCCTAATAGTTTCACATTTTGTTATTTGAAATAAAAAATATCAAAAAATTGCATTTTTCAAACTCTCCTACTGTATATTAAAATTCATATCACCTGATTACTACTATTGGCTTATGGGAGCAGCATAGGCGCGCCGGGTCCCAGCTAGTTACATTATAAAGTTACGTTCTGCATCAATTCTTTGATTTATTTATTACTGATTTGTCCTCTTTCATATAATCTTAAGTTTTCTAGTATATTTAAACATTTAGTTTAAAAGCCAGGGAGGTGCAAGTGCACCCCCTTGCACGCTCCTCCCGGTGCCCATGTGTGCGCCTTATTCGATGACCACTTACTGTATGTGTTGTATTTGTTTCCTGTAATCATATTACCTATTCCATAAACAAAATTTTGTTTTTTTGGAAATAAGTCTACTTCCGGTTCATTTTGTAATTTTTAGGTCATAAGACCGAGACCAACAATTTTAAGATGTAACACGTCTTTAGCTGCAGTAGCTTCGAAGATGACAGTTTGTCACCCATGGTAGCTAAAAAGGGCAGACTTTAATGCAACCATCAAATGCACGAATATGAACTTCATTGATTACTACAATATATACAAAGTTCGAGAGCTACATTCTCTCCCGATCATAAAGTAGTAACAAACTATTCCCACGATCGCACAGGAATAAATATAAAAAATTAGAATTGAGTTAATTTTAATGAAAAATATCTTCAAGCATCCACCGGTGCAGCCAGAAATGGTAATAAATTGACGTTTCCAGGTGGATAGAACAAAACATAGTAGACAACGATTCCTGGATATCCATTTGGTGCCCAGCACAGCATACGGCAATAGATCACTCCGAATTACGAGTATTAAATCATTCGAGGGAGATTGATTCGCAAGTGTTAAGACAACTATCTCAGAACGGGGAGGCAATCAGCTCTGTGGCCCTAATTGCATCAACCAATCTGGGATTGGGCGCTGCATTCGCGGGGCTCCTCCAAGTCATTATGTCCGATCATAAAATTTCAAACGAACCACCTCCTCCCGCACAGTATATTTTGTATGGTGGAATTTCTTTAAGGATTCTTGCAGTACGATTCTGTGCTCATTTATTTCGCCTCAAGCATGCTGGAATGGAACCATGCACGATGATTATAAAACAGAGTTTATGGTAGGCGTGTTATATCCGAATCAATCATTGCAATGGAATTCAGCGATATTTGTGCGGAATTAAAAATGGAATTAATGGATTTCTTCTTTGGATACTAAGAAAATGCAGGATGTATTATGGAAGCAGCTGAAGGGATAGAACAATGTTTGTTAAAATGGGTTAGAAGGTAGTTATTATCTACTAAGTAAAATTGTAAACTTGTGTACTTAACTTTAAAAGTCTGCTATTATGTTTTACAAACTAGTTTTCCAAACTAATTCAATGCTAGCAATTTTGCAACAAGGCAATTTTTTTATCGCCAATAGTTACATCCACCGTCAGTAAGCGAGTTTATGAAAATAAAGAAAATATTATTGTAATGTCTTGAAATTTACACAAATTACAAAAAGCCATGTGAGGGTTAGTTTGATATTTAACAGATAAAAAATTTAACTATTATTATTTGTATAGTTAAAAAATATGTCGCAAACATCTTCAGGTAATATATTTCTGATTACTTTAACATTCAAGTTGTTTTTAAAGGATATGTGGCACTTTCTTATCTAGGAAGGAAAATTTTATTTTGGGTTTTATTGAAATCAATAACTTTAATTACTTTTTACGGCGTTATAGAAAACTCCCAAAACTCATTAATCCGGTTATCATTAAACTCGTACTGGATTTAACTATGAAACGTTTGTTTTAGAAAATTTCGAAATGTTGAAAAAGTAATTCATATTTGCACTTATGCCTTTAGAGCTGCAGATTTTGCTGGTAAGGAAAATTAGAAAACAATTAATATCGTGCGGTGATTCAAGACTTCTAATTAAAAGAATTAACACCGAAAAAGATTAAATTCGAGTTGGATGAAGTTCATGGCATATTAGTACAGGATCCGTAGAACAACGACCTTCACCGATCGAGTAACCGAATGAAATTTTTTTTCATGTTAAATAATATGCTAACAAAAGTAACGGTGATGGCTTGCCTAACGAAATATGTTCAAGGCTATTATTTAATAGGCGTTTTTTTGCCATTTTCCGCTTTTTTATCTATTTTGATGAGAAACTATGCATTTTTGTAAAAAGATCAAAAGAGCAAAGTTGTAGAGCATAAAATTCCCTACAAATTTTGTCTTCACTGTTTTTTCAAATTCCGCATAGTTTCGCCGTTTTGCACCTTTTTTTAGATTTTGAGCTAAAATTATGCATTTGTATGAAAAATTAAATGAGATCAAAGTAGTAGTTGCAGGTTTTCAACGGCTTTTCTTCAAGCGCGGATCCACCGTTGTGGGCACGATGGGCATGCCCACAACCCTAATAGACTTGTGACGTCACACTTTCACGGTCTATTGAGATTGATAGGCTGATGATATTATATCCTATGCCTTAATAAAATAAAAAAAAATGAGTGTGCTTAAGACCACACTTTAGAAGTAAAACTTTTTACCCAACAATTATTAAAATATTAACCAGCTAAAAATATGCAATTGATATGGTGGAGGTCTGTCGGATATTTAGTAAGGGAAAGTGGGGAATCGTGGGCCACGTTTTTATTTTGCTCGATATCTTTAACAAATATCAGAAAATTTGCAAATTGTGATATGGTATGGTATTCTACGTGTACAAACGCAACTTTTGACCATTACAGTTTTTTTTTTTTTATCTTAAGTTTTGGTTGTTTGCAAAAAATCGATGATTTCGAGATTTCAAAAAATGATGGGGAATCGTGGGACAGCGTCTTTATTAAGTCAAAACCAAACAATTGTGATGTAAAACTTTATTAAATATCTGGAAATGACAAATGAAGACGATCAATCAGATTCGCAATTTGGGCACGTGAACGTGTTGGCGGAGGTAAGGACACATTTTGCATGTACCTCAATCAATCAATCTTTTTATCTCGTTTTGCATAATAACGTGGCATGGTGGCTGGAAATTACCAAAAAACAGAAAAATTTAATGAGAATATTTATTTATTTAATTATTCACAGCCTCCATTTTGCATAAAAAATCATGAACACACAATAACAATGTGTATGAATGTGAAAACTGTTAAAACACGGTTATTTCACAATTCCCCACCAAAAGTGGCTCATGATTCCCCACAAGCTATTGTTTCCAACATAGCGGCGTGTGAGTGACTTGTTGAAATGTCATGCAAAATTCCTTTTGTATGTTGACAGGCCAAGCTCCAACGATAATAATTAGCATATTTACCTGTGTTGGTTCGTAGCGATACCTTCAAGATTGATGTATATTAAGAACGCAGAAAAACTTTTGCAGAATCTTTTTTTCAGGCTAGTATCGTACAGAGCAAATAGTACGCGTTCACTGGTCATCTACTAATGTGAAAATATGCTTAGGCTAAGAGACGACGTTGCCAGTTGTGTTGAACTGTCTATCTTGACATTCTGCAGAAAGATGGCGGTGTCCCACGATTCCCCATGGCCCACGATTCCCCACTTACCCCTACGCTTTCAGAAAAGTAAGGCCCACGACAGATGCATGAAGTATAGTGACGAGCCTACCGAGGGATTTGATACAAGTACAATTTCAAAATATCAATATTTACATTAAAACCTAAAAAGCAAAGCAAAGGTTTTATGATAACTGGAATATTTTCGATTGAAACTTGTCTAAAAATCGCGTAAAAACTGCATCAAGTGAGGTTCCATATGTCGTAGTACTTTTGTCAATATTAGGTCTGTTTAGACCCTTCACTCCCAAGAACTTTGTGAATGAAAAGAGAAATGGGGTGGTACCTCTCATCATCCCCACCTTCGCCTACATCCACAGTGTTAGGACCTGGTATCTAATGAAAAAATAAGATTGAAACCGCCACTCAAAATCTTGGAGATTTCGTTAAAGTTTTGACCTAGGCGATATATAAATATCTACCATCAAATTCATCTGTCCTTTTTCTGCCATAGATCTGCCCACACACATTTCATGGTGATTTATCGTGACTAAGAGATAGCGCTTTTGTATATCTGTATGAGATGTTAAAACATTAGCGGAGTCCTCATCATATTCTCCATTTTTCATCCAAGTTTTTGATAAAAGTAATACATTAATTTTTTTACAACTTCGTCATCTAAATCTTTTACGTTCGCAAACCCCTAACCTATCCCTAACCTCTAATTCAAATCAAGCTTACTACCAGAAAGTGCACCATGACTTGAACGACATGACGGACTAGTAGTACAAAGGGTGATTTATAAGCTTGATTTTACTACATAAAAAAAATGCGAATGCCAGACGGCTATACACGTTCCCGCTGCAGGCAAGGCATGCATGCTCCCGCTACAGGCATGGCATGCACGCTCCCGCTATATGCATAAACATTATGCATCCGCATCGGCATACACGATTCCAAACGCGGGTGTTGTTTTAGCAAGGAGTCCCCAACTAAGTACTACCGACGTCCAATGCCGCTTGACCTATGCCATCGAACGAGAACCGGTCTACTGAGTATGCTATTGATACCCTTTATAGTCGCAAAGATAATTGTCCGTTTTCTTCGTCCTATACAATTTTTTAAAGCCCCAAAAAAATTCAACTCTGATATAGAGGAAGTTTTACTCCCTCAAGGGTTTTTTCTGTTCTTACAAATTCTGGAAACTCCTCCGGTTAGCGTAGCTACCAAAGAGAGATCGTTTTCTAGTCTTCGCCGAGTAAAATGCTTGCCTCAATGGCACAGGAAAAATTACCCGGGGTAGCTCTCCTAAATATACACAAAGATGTGAACCTGGATATCGACGAAATTATCAACGTTTTCGCGAAAAAGAAACGTAAGCTTGAATTTGTAAGTTAAGTAAGCACCTACATAAAATTATTTAACGTAACATGTATAATAGCGGTTAATTTAATTTGATATCCTTTGAAGTTGTAAAAATTT
This sequence comes from Thereva nobilitata, assembly GCA_963855945.1. NCBI lineage: Eukaryota > Metazoa > Arthropoda > Insecta > Diptera > Therevidae > Thereva > Thereva nobilitata. The sequence goes on from OY979694.1 coordinate 68,354,187, forward strand.
CATTAAAATCGGTTCAGTAGTTTAGAGTCTAAATATCACATTATGATGTGCAAACAAACACACATTTACAAACTAACATTTTACAGGTTAATTAATTTACCTACTAGTGTTTGCTCCACGGCTTTGCCCACGTGGAACTATACACTGTAGAAAATCTTGGTCAGGACGTCATATATTTTCAAAACATCTCCTTTGTAGGAATGTACTATATCGATCATGAGCGAGTTCATACTCCGACTCGCACTTGGCCGATTTTCGGGTCGCTGTGACCACAACCTTTTTTGAGGGCTGGATCCGCCCCTGCTTTTCTTTGGACGCTTTGATTTATCAACAGAATCTGAAAAAAGGCGCAAAACGGCCGCTAGCGGCGAAACTATGCGGAATTCGAAAAAACAGTGAAGACAAAGTTTGCAGGAAATTTTATGCGCTACAACTTTGCTCTTTTGATATTTTCACAAAAATGCATAGTTTCTCATCAAAATAGATAAAAAGGCGGAAGGTGGCGAAAAAACGCCTATTAAATATAGCCTTGAACATATTTCGTTAGGCAACTCGTCACCGTTACTTTTGTTAGCATATTATTTATCATGAAAAAAAATTTCATTCGGTTACTTGATCGGTGAAGATCGCTCTTCTACGTATCTTAGACTACATCTTGTTCTATGATTGCGACTACTACATATGTACATATTTACAAATATGTAAAAGAGTTTAAACCTGGACTTTCATTCACAAATGATGAACATCGTTCGGGATGTTTAGTGAAAATGACTTCCTCCGATTTTGTCAATCAATCCATGATATTGTTATGATTTACACTGCAAATCTCAGCTTTTGGAAGTGTGTTATTTTAACGCGTGTTTTTTTTTAAAGTGTGTAAAAAGTGACAATAATGTTAAGGGAAGGGCTTGAATTTGTATATACTAGCGCAACGATATTTAGAGTCAGTTTTTGGTTAGAAAAGCGATGATACGAGTGATAATTAGTAAACTTTAAGAATTTTGTTTGTAGTCATTAAATTGTTAATGAAGTAGTTTTGTGTGAACATTTAAAAAGTATATTCTTTAATTAATAGTACAGTCCCTTAAGCCGGTAACAATGAAACGAAATTCTCCGACGTTTTGGAACATGTGTATTTCTTTGCGTTGTCGGTCCTTAGTCAAAATATTTTTTTTGCGAATATTATTCAATTTGCTTAATGCCCCGGCTTCACCGGCCTGAGTTCAATAATATTCAATTCAATCCACATAAGTGGCTTCACCGGCTAAAGTCGAGGTCAGTGCTTGAAATTGTTGTTGCTTTTTCGCCAGAGGTCAGAAATGCAAAAGCTCCCTGGAATGGCATTCCACTATTCCAGTTGATTACTCTCTTTCGTTCTGTTGGGCGAAATCAGGCTTTATTTTTCCTGACTTCAAAATGTGAAAATGTATGGGAACTCAGGCAAAAATTGAAGCTCAGTACACTAATTTGCTCGAACTTGCGCAGTTTGGCCGGTGAAGGCGGGGTATAAAGCGTTAAAATTAGTGAAGAAAAAGTCCACTTAAGACATTTTAACTATATGAACCCCAAAAACAATTTCGCGGTGGAAACTTGTATGAAGTGTTTTGAGATGTCCCAGAAACCGTTCGGACTTGCCAAAAACGATCCTCATCTTCATAATTGGTGCTACAGCCCTCTGCAAGCCTTGACCACCTCAAGAATTTTCTTCCATCGTGCTCGGTCTTGCGTCTTACTCTTCCAGTTGGTAATCCCAATTTTGTGTAAGTCCATTTCTATATCGTCTTTATATCTCTTACTAAGTCTTTCTTGTGCCATTCTACCCTCTGACGTTTGCAGGAACAGGATTTTTGGGGGCGCTTCTTCAGGCATTCTTATTACATGTCCTATCCAGCGTAGGCGTAAAATTTGAGGTTTTTGCAACTAGTTCGGATACTTCCGCGAACCTGCTGATCACATCTAGTAAGCGTGGATGCTCCTGATCCATACATAAATACGGATTCATATACGGATATACGGTTACAAAATATAGGGTGATATGTAAAACTGTACAACAAAATTTTCAACGAGCCCTAGCTGCTAACCCGATACGATTCCTCCCTCCCGTCAACTGTTGACTAAGAGGTCGTCTATTAATTACGTGAGGGCAATTTTGGTAATTTTTCGACCGCCCCTGGTGCGATGTCGTGAGAATTGGCCCGCCTCCACCCCCCCCCCCCCTTCGCAACTATAATCACACATGAAATTTTTTAAATTTTTAAAAAAATCTTTAATATTTACACAAAAAATACGCATTTATGGGCGTAAGCCTAGCAAGTCGGGCCTTTCCCGGCGGCATCGACTCGCACGTTTGGTTGGCCGGTGGCGGTCAAACAATCGAGGTTGTGTGCTAGTTTGTGCTTTGTGGCGTTCGCACAGCCGCGATAAATTTTTTGTGTAGGATTAGAATTACATGATATTTTCCGAGACCCCCCACTCGCCAACGTAAGATTAGGTGAGATTCGGCTCGACCCCTCCCCCCTAAACGGCTCACGTAATTAATGGACGCCTCCTAAACTACTACAACTCGTTTCATTCCACCGCCTCTTTCTTCCGGATTATCTGGACTCTAACTAAGCTTACTACTAGACATTCTACTGTGACGAGTTCGACAGGACGGACTGAATCCTGGGCTTGGACTTTCACATAAAAAAAGGTTAAGGCGATTTTCTACACGCCAGCCAATCCCCAGTAAAAATAAAAAATGGCTTTACAACGGGCGAAGACCGGCCGCTTGGCTTCTTTAGGGGTATATGATGGTCGTAGAGTTTTTAACCATTTTTAATGGGAGCACATACGGCCTCACGACGGCCAAACTTGACCAAAAGATTTAAATGGCAATAGGCTCCTACACCGTGTAACCGATCTTAATGAAATTTAAACATAGGCTATTCTATTACTTTCTAAGGCCACTCCTAGATGGCGCTATTAAATTCACTCGATGTTTACAATACGATATATCGAATCGATCCAATGTTTTAAAAAGCTATTTATTTACTCGATGCATCGATGTATTTTCATAAAACATCAAAGCTATTCTAAACTAGAATAAACCTTGTTATTAAAGCTAAACCCCTTAGAATCGAAGATGTTCTTGCCAAAGAAGTTAGACGGTTGTCCTTAAAGAGATTTACAAGATAATGAGTGTTATAGAGAGAGTGACCCTCTCGCTATAGCCACGATATTGGATCCGAGGTTAAAAATAAAAGTATTTTACAGACCCAATCGCTTGCTCTTTGGCTGTCGCAAAATTCAAAGAATTAAGAAAAACTATAGCACAAATTGAGATCGGAGAATCTGATTCTTCAGATCATTCTGACAAACCAGAATAGAACTTTTCTTTGTGGGAAGATCATAACAAATTATACCCTCGACATACGACAGCGCTTTACGACGAAAAATCCTTGTTACGACGAAAGCCCAAAAAGGGGGTGACACACTATAAATTGCTTCGTTACCTACATTTTTAACTGTGAAAACTGCGCAAGTGTCGTGAAAAAGGTCATCAAAAATATATTATGAATAAAAATAAAAAGGAATCTATTTCTTTCGTGATAAAAAAATTTCCGCAATTTATTAAAGAGGTATATTTCACAATTAGGTATATCCTTAAAACCCGTGAAAATAATGTGAAATAAATTTGACATAAGCACAACAAAATGTGTTTTTTTAAATAATCTACCAACCGATAGGTGGCTCTTTCTCAGAGCTTTTTGAGTTATCATTGTTAACAAAGCAAAAATTGCTTTGTTACGTTGCTTCGTTACAAAGCAAATATGCGTGTTAACAACGATTTCTCGTCGAAACAACGACCGTGTGTCGAGGGTATTAGTCAACAAGAGCTGGAAAACGGCGAAGTCTGACGGTGCTAATTCTGACGAACTGTTTCTCAACGATGCATCGGAGAACATCGATGCACACTCTCAATGTATTGCATCGAAATAAAAAATCGATGTATTTTCTAAGTGGACACCCCTAATCTCTTTTTTATGTGGAACCGTCAAGCTTAGGAATAACCCTTTGTACTACTAGTCCGTCATGTCGTTCAAGTCATGGTGCAATGGCTAGTAGTAAGCTTGATGTGAAGAATAAAGGAGAAAGGATAGGTTAGGGGTCTGGAGGGTGCGTGAGTAGGTGTCGATGAACCTTGCGTTTGAACCCTGAGATGTTATAAGAGTTCGGAGACACCGACAGCGGAAGACAGTCCCACAATCGAGTTGTTCTATTTATAAACGAACTTCTAAACAGTAATGTGCGCGAATAGGAGGGCTGTAGTGTGTAGGGGAGGAGCCCAGTTGGCTAGTCCTGTGTTGCGGGAAAAAAGTTGCCGTGTAGGCAATTTCTGATTTCAATGGAGCAGTCACTATGGTAATAGCGGTAAAACTTGCTGAGGGCTGCTACAATCCTACGGTGACTTAAAGGGTGCGGTCAAAAAGTCAGCTAAATGAGCAGTCACTTGATGTTGAATGCCGAAAATGCACAATTGATTTGCAGTCATTGTCAAATTGAACCAAACACCTGCTATTTGTTTACAGTGGCTTTTGCTCATTGAACGACTAAATGCACGGAATGCGCATTTAGCTGACTTTTTGACCGCACCCAAAAAGTCGATGTAGGAGCAAAGGGCGCTATCGCCAATGAGTTTGATGGCTCGGTTTTGCACCTTGTCCAGCGAAGCCAAAGTGGTTTTTGGGGCACCCGCCTAAATGTACGAGTTGTATTCAAGGCGGGGCCGAATGTTCACTAGTATTCCTTCAGCAGCAGCAGAACCGGTTTTACAAGTTTTTCTAGGTCTACACTGGTCTTTCGCGAGTAACTTTCTTGTCTTTACATGGAGATATCTCTGTGCCTGTCGATAATTTTGTTATCCACGGTAAGAGTAAGAGAGTAAGCAGAAGCACATTGTGTATGTGTTAAGTTTTCAAGCCGAAATTTTCTGGTGAACCTGATACTACAGTACCCTCTTGTACAGTACATCTCTCGTAAAAAAAAGTTCTGCTGCTGCTGGAATACTAGTGTAGATTGCGCCAATAGTACAATAAAGCGCCCTTGTCAGATGTCTTTTACGTTTTTTCAAACCTAAGCTTTGTTTACCTCCTGTGCACATCCGACAATGTGTCCTGTATTGTGGAGGCGTTATCGTTTAAAAACGAAATAAATGAACACATTACTGGATCTCGGCTGTAGAGGCAGCGCCCTCGGACCTTCTGATGCCCGGCACATGGCCGAGCACTATGTTTCAATCACGGTCGGTGTTCGCCCGTTGTAAGGCCATCTTTTAGTTTTACTCGGGTAAACGAATGCGATGTAGGACTTGCTCGGGTTTTTGGCCGAACAAGGAAGTTGTATCTCCGAAGGCATTGGGATTCTTGTTTGGCGGTTTGGAATATTGCATCACAAATCTTTGGTTAAAGTTATGTCTAGGATGTTAGAGTCTCCGAACCAAGAGAGATAAGGTTTCTCAAAAGTCACATTTTCCATGCGCAGTGAGAATAACAACAGATTTCGAGGGGGAAATTTGAAAATACATAAGCGAATGTCTTATCCTGATGTGCGCAATGTTTATTTGAGTGTAATTTTGATTTCCCCACATGCGCGAAGAAAACCTAAAATGATTTGGTTCGGACTCGACTTGGTTCGGAAAGACTTAAGTATACATAAACATTAAATAAATAAATGCGTAAATATAAAATGGGGTTCCAATTGCAGCGATGAGAATATTTTAAGAATTTGTGGCCACAATAATTAGTAGTAAGCTTCGCATGTCTTTCTCATTTACTGTCAGAACGATGCATGCAGCAAATCCAGCAGCAAACTTACATTAATTAAATTTTTGGTCCCTAGTTAAGACCATTTCTGTTAATGTTGCAACTTTATGCCGCTTTTATGTGCTGATCGGTACTTTTTTGAATAAATTGCATCTATACTTCTTCCTTGCTTTCACAGATTACCCAGTGCTCACTTTAAGTTACTCAAAGGTATGAATCTACAAATTTATTGTTCTAACAGTAAATTGCAGAAATCATTAAAATTAATTAAGATGCTTCAGAATTACATAATTAAATTTCTATAAACTTAGCCACCTTTTCCATATTCTAGATCCATCAAGCACAAACAAAATGTAATGAAGTCTTCACTCGCTTCTGTGCTTCCATCTTTCAATATTTGCGCTTGAGAGCGGTGTTTGTTCAGTCTACAACTTCTAGACAAGGGAAGTGTCCCTAGCCCCACAAAGTAGTTTTTAATTAAGCATTTTACTCAGCATGAAGTTGCGCCGATCTCGGGGTGCCGGGACACCAGGGCATTCAGATTCAACAAAGTGCATTATGCTGAAGCAATAAACCCTTGATGTATTGGACAATATGAACCTGGACATTGTTGCAACAAAAGACGGACCAAGATGCAATTCACTTGGATTTGTGCGTGCCTCTTTCGGCATTTCAAGTGAAATGGACCCAGACGAATTGTTGGCTGTTGGCTTGACTTATTAATTTTTATAATTTTATAGTTTCCACGAAATACGATGCGAGTGAAGCGCATACCGTCCGACGGTACAAATTGTCAGTTATACGTCTTTTATATATGCATTCATTCTCGTCTCTTCATAATTTATTCCCATATTCTTCATCGCCTTTCCGTCTGTAAACTTAATAATAAAATGAAACAAAAAATTCAAAACAAGTCCGCAAAATCAAGAATTAATGTCGGATTATTTGAAACACGTGTTCTTAACGCCTGCAACAGGGGGAATAAATCTGCTGATGATACCGCCGCGTTCGGTGTATTCATGCCTCTTGTCTTGATATTGATGATGAATAAATTTTATTTTAGCGATTAAGTTGTGGGTTCCATTAATGCCGGCCATGAAATTAACAATTTGTAATCGACTCCTCAGCATTTTTATTGACTAGAAATCATTTATTATCGACTGCTGCTCAAAGCGGCATTCAACTTTTTCGATATTAACGTGGAATATGTAATTATTAAACACACAACAATGGATCGAGTTTAATTAATTTTTGCAATTATCGTTTTTTGTACCAAATCATTTTGGAATGGTATAAAAAACAAGGCAAATCATAAATCAATTAAAAATCATCGTTATTTTTCAAAATAACCAGATAAGACAAGAAGTTGCTATCGACCATATTTATTTAAACTTTTTTAATAGCTCAGAAATAGCTGAGTTTATAACGGAACCAACTTCAAGCTTGAGACCAGTGGACTAACACTTTCAATCAGTTGTAAATGAAAGTTGCTTAATGAATTTTAAACAACAGATCCTTTTCCGGACAGAAATTAGACATGGGTATTTTCACTACCCTATGCTATGTACAAGATAGATTACACTTTGTCCAATATTTATTTCATTCATAAAGGGTGAAGTCGGCAGCGCCGGCCAAGGATCGCGGTCGGGGATGCAATTGTCATGGGACAGGCACCGTTTTAAAACCGCACTCGTGAAAAACTATAACGTAACTATTATGGCAGTATGCTGGAGTGACTTTAGATCTACCCTGTCATTTTCAGAAATCAGAGAACGTGTGATGTCGCCCAGTAGGAATTCTAGGTTGCACTTACCGATGGAGCACTGATATAAGTAGTCATCTGGTAAGGGGTAGTCATATTTTCTTAGGTGTTAGAAGAGCCCTTATATAACGCATTACAAGAGAAGGCAGATGGTAAGGGGTAATCCAGAATTAGACCCAAAGAAGTTAGAAATTTGCCCGATGACTCAAATACCATTACAAAAATACGAAAACAAATGAGTCATCGGGTAAATTTCTAACTTCGTTGGGTCGAATTCTGGATTACCCCTTACCATCTGCCTTCTCTTGCAATGCGTTATATAAGGGCTCATCGATTAGCAGTTCTGTACGTACTCAAAAGTAAGTACTTATGTAACTACCCTAAGAAAAGTAAAAAGTAAGGCCTTACCTCCTATGACATCGTGTGTAAAAATAAGTACTTCTGTAAGGGGTATGGTAAGGCCTACCCCTTACTAGTAAGGGCTTATTTCAGTACTTCTGTAAGCTTACAAGTCCTACTGGGTATATAACGCATTACAAGAGAAGTCAGAAGGTAAGGGGTAAACCAGAATTATACCCAAAGAAGTTAGAAATTTGCCCGATGACTCAAATACCATTAAAAAATACGAAAACAAATGAACATCGGGCAAATTTCTAACTTCTTTGGGTCCAATTCTGGATTACCCCTTACCATCTGCCTTCTTTTGTAATGCGTTATATAATGGCTCTTCGATGAGCAGTTCTGTACGTACTCAAAGGAAAGTACTTATGTAACCACTCTAAGGAAAGTATAAAAGTAAGGCCTTACCTCCTATGACATCGTGTGTAAAAATAAGCACTTCTGCAAGGGGTATTGTAAGGCCTACCCCTTACTAGTAAGGGCTCATTTCAGTACTTCCGTAAGCTTACAAGTCCTACTGGGTATTATAATTCTGTAAAAACACCATTAAATCACACTTCCCCTTAGCTTTATTAAAAAATTAAAAAAAAAATTTTTTTTTTCATTAATAATATTAAAAAAAAAACTTATACTCCAGAAATGTAACAGTTTTGCACCATTACGACTTCTTTCAAAATCTGATAGTGCCGTTACATATCCTTCCACGAAATTAGACAAAATGAGTAGTAGGGGAGCTGGCACTTGAAAAAATCGTGTCGCCCCAACCTTCTGCCGTTTGCTATATAAGCTTTTGAAGTAATTTTAAGCATTTTTTATAATATGACATTTTTGCGGGAAGTGGACCCATTTCGAGTTAGGGGTTTTGGGGGGTAAAAAGGGGGTTAAAATTGAAAAAAATGTCTGCCGCTTCGTATGTAGGTTCTTTTAGGGCTAAATAACCGTTAAATACTAGTGGCAGACATTTTTGACCATTTGGACCCTCCACAAGCCACCCCTAGCTGAAGTTGCCATTTTTCTCCCCACACCCTAGCAAATAGTCAAAAATGTCTGCCACTAGTATTTAACGGTTATTTAGACCTAAAAGAACCTACATACGAAGCGGCAGAAATTTTTTTCAATTTTAATCCCCTTTTTACCCCCAAAACCCCTAACTCGAAATGGGTCCACTTCCCGCAAAAATGTCATATTATAAAAAATGCTTAAAATTACTTCAAAAGCTTATATACCAAAAGGCAGAAGATTGGGACGACACGATTTTTTCAAGTGCCAGCTCCCCTACTAAGTTCAATGGGGCTACGTACACTAGTCATGATTACTATGTAGTAAAACCGATTTTTAAGAAGAGAGAGGTGAAGGGTCAGGGTGAGTATGCCGCTCCTTCACCTCTCTCTTCCAAAAATTCGGTTTTACTACATAGTAATCATGACTAGTGTACGTAGCCCCAATAAGAGCAGCCATTCAGTCTGATTTTAGATTTTGGTGAAAAATATGGTGTTGGTCCTATAGTGAAAACTGATGGCAAAAAGAATAAAGACCAATATTAACCATTTTAAAAAATAATTTGCCCGCAGCTTTAGAAAAATGCAATACGGATCACAAAAATATTATATTCCAACAAGATGGCGATCCGAAGCATACAGCAAAAATAGTGCAAGAATGGCTGCGGCAGCAAAAATTTGGTTTGCTAGAATGGCCACCACAAAACCCGGACTTGAACCCTATCGAAAATTTGTGGAGTTTTTTGAAAAAAAAACTAGCAAATTATTCGGAACCTCCAAAAGGCATGTTTGAGCTATGGGATCGTGTACAAGACGTATGGGCTAGTGTACCTCAGCAAAACATCAGTAATTTGTACGAAAGAATGCCAAGAAGAGTTCACGTTTTAAAAAAATCGAAAGGACTCTGGAAAAATTATTAATTTTTAACAAAAACATTCAAAAATTTTAGTGGTGCAAAACTGTTACAATTCTGGAGTATAGGTTTTTTTTAATATTATTGATGAACAAACAATTTTTTTTTAATTTTTTAATAAAGCTAAGGGGAAGTGTGATTTAATGGTGTTATAATAATGTTTTTTGTTAAACGGTTTTTTCGTTCGTTCCTAGCAAACATTGAAACACTTAGCTCTTCAGTGTAATTTGAAAATATATACACAATTGACGTATGACGGGTGACGTGAAGGTTCTTTTTGGTAGCAAAAATAGCTTATGTCGAACTGAAAGAGACGGCAAAGTAACTAGATGACTACTACTTTCTGAAGCTGGCTTCGCACTGTGCGCGATTTTGCGGATTATCACGCACGGGCGACGTCCACGGACGTGCCCGGATCGCACCGCACAAGCTCGCACCGCACCTTTAGCTGGCTTCCCACGGTGCGCGATTTTGCGGACAGACGCGGACGGCGCATCATGGGAAGAGTGTCGTCCGTGAAGGCAAAGGCTAGTCTGTAGCGGTGCGTAGTATCCGCCGTGAGTCGGTAAATTCAGGTGCGGTGCGAGCTTGTGCGGTGCGGTCCGGGCTCGTCCGTAAATCCACAGGCGAGCATGTAAAAACCAAAGTCTAGAAATAACAAGTCCTTCATCTTCATACTAAATCAGAGGACAGTACCATATACACTTGAACAAAATGAAGTAGCAGTAAGGATGAATCGTACCCTTATGGAAAAAGTGCGATGCATGCTCATAGACAGCGGTTTCAGTCAACATTTTTGGGCAGAGGCAGCAATGACAGCGGTGTATTTGATTAACCGAATCTCATGTCGTGGCATGAAGAACCAGAAGAAAGTTGGTGAAATACAAAGCAGAATATGTCATCCCTTCGTTTGTTTGGTTGCAAGGCCATGGCCTACATACCGAAAGTGCAACGAAATAAATTGGCTGAAAAATTCAACTATACAGAGATGTTGCTTGGCCTTGGCGTATGAAGTTAAACTTCTCCACCTGGAGCTTGCAATTAAAAGCCAGTGCATGGGGACATATCGGCGGTCTGATAGCGGCTTCTATACATTCTCCACTGGGGTTCTACGAGACTTACTGGCTCCATGCCTTGGATTCGCCTTAGGTTGGCTTTAAAGATTGGTGCGAATATTTTTGAAGGTTTAACGCGGGGAAGACAACTCCAGCGAATAAACCCAACTCTGGTTTGAACCCACGGTATACATATACAAGGTAATGTATTCCCGAAATGTCAATTTTATGTGACGTCACTGAAATCGTTCGGGTCTAAACAAATTGAAAAATAATTTTTGTGAGTTTTGTTAAAGTGAAAAGTTGTGATTATTAAATAAAGGAAGTAATAAAATAGGAAAAAACTGGTTAAATGTGTTGTTGTTAATTGTAAGAACTATGAAAACAAAAAATATTGTGTAGTGAAGATGAAAAATTTAACTTTTCCGAAGGATGAAAATTTGTGTGATATGTGGATACGAGCTAGTGGAAATAAAACTGTTTTCAATGTTAATACCGCAAAAATGTGCGTTGACCAGTTTTTAGAGCAGGACTCTAGATTAGAAAACATTTTTTTAAAGACACCAAGAGTGTAAAAAAAACCGAATAGAGGAGCTATTCCTAGTCGAAATTTGCCAGTTTCTCATGCTGAAATTTCCGGACGAGAATAAAGGATTAATAAAACAGAACAAAGGCAAATTTTGCAGGAAGTAATTTCAGAATATGAGCAGTAACATATGTTTCTGTTAAATATCGCATAGCTTTTTTTGTTTGAGTGTTTTCCTTTTAGAAATCAAAGAGATCAGGTGGAGTTGGAAGGTAGCGGCATAGAAAATTTAGTAATAAGCACAGCCTCCTTTTTCAATTGTCTTTTTAGAATAACAATTTCCCTTTCGAGACAACTTTCCAAATTTCTTCTAAAAAATATAATGCATAATAAGTTTACCACAAATTTAATATAGAATTCCATTGTAAATTGACTCTGTCTGAACAGCAACACTAGTAACTGTGCTTATTACTAAATTTTCTATGCCGCTACCTTCCAACTCCACCTGATCTCTTTGATTTCTAAAAAGGAAAACACTCAAACAAAAAAAGTTATGCGATATTTAACAGAAAAATATGTTACTGCTCATATTCTGAAATTACTTCCTGCAAAATTTGCCTTTGTTCTGTTTTATTAATCCTTTATTCTCGTCCGGAAATTTCAGCATGAGAAACTGGCAAATTTATTCGGTTTTTTTTACACTCTTGGTGTCTTTAAAAGAATGTTTTCTAATCTATAGTCCTGCTCTAAAAACTGGTCAACGCACATTTTTGGGGTATTAACATTTAAAACAGTTTTATTTCCACTAGCTCGTATCCACATATCACACAAATTTTCATCCTTCGGAAAAGTTAAATTTTTCATCTTCACTACACAATATAGTTTGTTTTCATCGTTCTTACAATTAACAACAACACATTTAACCAGTTTTTTCCTATTTTATTACTTCCTTTATTTAATAATCACCACTTTTCACTTTTACAAAACTCACAAAAATTATTTTTCAATTTGTTTAGACCCGAACGATTTCAGTGACGTCACGATCGAAATGACAGCTCAATGTTTGCATTCGGATTACATTACCTTATTATATGTATACCGTGGTTTGAACCCATCTGTCTATAGAACTGTTGAATTTATTTCAGTCTACATTTTAATATTTTTACTGTATAATTTAGTGCAAGGGTCGCTCCAAAAAGGTTCAGGTTACCAACAATCAAGAATTATATTTTTGCTATACAATGAAACGGTTATTTGATAACAATGAAGATGATGACAATAATAGTGATGCATCCGTTAGCAAAGTAGTTAATGATAGTTTGTATCGAGTAAAGTCCAGTTGGATTAAATCGATTTTACCATGCGGCCCACCTCACCGATACGTGAAAAGTCCTCAAAGTTTGCGCCATGATCCATACCTGTACATTTTTCTGTAGAGAGAATATGAATACATTTCCGCTATCCCGGAACAAATCTCTTAGGGTACGTTCAGTACGCAGCGTAGATGATAGAGTAGAGCATAAGCAAAGCGATCTACGTTAAGGCCCCCATACACCGTCAAATTGGATGTATATCGAAGGGCCGATGTACAGCCGAAATTATCGATTGTGAGCCGGTCGGTCGATCAAACCTCGTTCGGCGCATGGGTTTGATGAAAATCTGGATGTACATTCAATTTGACCGTGTATGGGGACATTTTTACTGTTAAGACAGATGTTATGTCTACAAAATGTGTAGTGGAGACCCCTTATTTTAAGTGGCAGGACATATGTCTTGCCGTTATGTTTTGCCATCTTTGTCTACCCAGAAGTATGGACATTTTCAAAGTAAAATAGCGGACTTTAAACTACGGAAGGAGGAAGTCGTGAAATTTATAAATAATTTTAAAAGCTATGAGTGTTTGTGGAATTTTAAAAGCCCACATTATAAAAGAATAGCCTCTGTCATTTCTAATGCTGCTAATAATCTCAAAGCATTAATTTTCTTATTGTTAATCATTGAACCTCTTTCTATGTATGCTTTAAAAATGAAATGGCATGACGTTTTTAGCCCACACTAAAAAACCGATCTGGCAGCCAGGCAAAAAGGACATGGACAAAAAATACATTCCATGTACATGTACACATACAAAATTAACATATTGAATAATAAAGATAGAAAAATGAATTAATACGTAATTTTTAACCTCTCTTAACTTGTCAGTTTTATGCAAGATGAATTCAAAGTACTGTTTGTCAACTTCCGCCATATAGTCCAGTCAAAATAGATTTTTACACCCCTTAAAAACATCATTATACATAAAATGTCGAGACTAACACGCGATCGGTCGCGGGGAAATATGTTTATTCAAGGTCAAAGGGTCAAAATAGCAGTTTTTTGCAAATATCTTAACCGGTAAGTCTTATCATAAAATAGTGTTTACAAAGTTTGTAGCTTATGCGATTATCTCCAAAAAAAGATATACATTTTCCCGTACGAATTGCCATTCATGAGATATCTCCGTTTTAAAGATTTAAAATACTCATATGCACTCATAGAGGTCATCAGATGTTGTTGGACTACGTGGTTAATATTTTCAGGGACGATTCCTGGATGTGTTTGGAGAAAAAAATTGTTGTAGAGAGGGCGGCTATCCCCACTATCCACTAAGATACAGGGTGTTTACGAAAAAAAATTTATTTGTTACAATTTACTTAAACTTGAATTACTCCTACACTAATTATCGTTAAGTAACATAATTAGGTTCATCTTTTAGGTAAATGTGTATTCTTTTATTTTATTTAAAGGACAGAAACTTGAATGACTCCATTTAGAAGATACGTAGCCTCAAATCGATGCTTTGCGTCTGGACCTGGCAGATTTCTTTGTTTTTCTCAGAAAAATGCGTTATTAACAGTATATTTTTTTGCTCTTCTGATGCACCAACCTTTTACCTAAAATATTTCTATACACAATAATGGTGTATTTCGGATAGTGTGGTAGTGAGTTTTATCATGAGCAGTTAAAAAGTTAGTCGTCATTCAACTTCGGCATAATTCTGATACAGGTGAAAATTGGTGCAGACGTTAAAAACATCATTATAAATGAAACGACCAAGGTCCCCAAAAATCTGGCTTATCCAAAAAAAATTATTCAATGTCAAAGGTGAAAAGCAGTTTTTTGCAACTACCTCATAAAAGGTGTCTTAACATACAATATTTTTTTTCAAAGTATGCAGTTTAAGCGATTATCTAACAACAAATACCGTACTTTTTTTCGCACTAATTACTATTTATTAACCAGTACAATAAAAAAAATCAATAAAGAAAAAAGTGGTTCATCCACAAAAAGTACGGCATTTAAAATGTTTTCCCCCAAAATAATTAGTCAAGGAACCAAGTAAACTTTAAAAAGATACAAATTGTTTTTCGTAAACACCATGTATCTTAGTGGATAGTGGGGATAGACCCTCTCTCTAGAACAATCTTTTTCTCCAAATACATCTAGGAATCACCCCTGAAAATATTAGCCACGTAGTCCAATAACGGATTTATTGAACATACTATACAAGTCGCGAATGAGTTCATATGAATATTTTAAATCTTTAAAACGGCGATATCTCATAAATGGCGATTCGTACGGGAAAATGTATAATATCTTTTTTTGTAGATAATTGCATAATCTACAAACTTTGTAAACCCTATTTTATAATAAGACTTACCGTTTAATATGTATTTGCTAAAAACTTTATTTTGACCCTAAAACCCCCTAAAAAGTGGGTTTTAAGGGGTAGAGAATCGGTAGACGTTATAACCTCTCTGCCAAATTTCAGCCTGTACCCAATCATTTCCGCTGTTTCGCTTTTTTCGGCTTAATTCACTTGTAATACATATAATGAAGCTGTTTACGTCTAGTCTGTTGTAATGACCTTGAGGTTTTTATTTATAGCAATTTAATGTGCCAATATTCACGAATATAAAATACCAAAAATTATTGGTGTACACTCAATTCGATAACTATGCAAACGCCCGTACAGAAATTGGCCATGTCCTTTGTCAGCTGTCTTTACAGGAAATATGTCCTGTGGAGGCGCAGCCTAATGCCGGGTATTCTTTAGTCGAATTAGTGGTAGAGTATATTGGGCGAGAACTAACTATCCTGTGAACTCGCCTAACCCGGTGTCTATACTAGCCATCATCCATGGCATTGTCAATCAAAATGTCCTGTGTAGACGCCTTATGTCTCATGGCAAGACATCAGATAACTTGAGGATTACGTCACGCTGACATTTGGCATGCCATGGATGATGGCTAGTGTAGATACTGCCTAATGAAAACGTAAGGGGTAGAGTAGAGTACTTGGTTATAGTAGAGTAGAGTGGGATAGCACCGTGATAAAGTTACTCTACCACTTGCCGTCCCCACCACTGCTTTCCACTATTCTCTACCGCCACTATGCTAATGAAAACGGTGTTGAGATAGTCGAATATAGAAAAATCTAGTGTCGTTGCAGTATTTAGCGTGTTTGTGTAAAAATGAAGTGATCTGAGACAGAAACTATTAAATTAGTAGAATTATTCAGTGAATATGAATGCCTATGGAATATACTCGTAACAAGCATTGATTATAAAAATAAAAGTGAACGAACATGTGCGTATGAAGCAATAGTAGCTGAAATGGGCAAAGAAAACTTTGGTGTTGCTGAATTAAAACAAAAAAAAAAAATCTTATATGTAGATACATATAACCAAGCACGTTTACTATTACCTTCTGTACCATACTATTTTCAATTTAAGTGAAAACGAGCACTCTACCAAACTAAGTAGAGTAGAGTTAGCTCGGCTTTAAAGTACGCCAGTTACTCTACCACTAATTATACTAATGAAAACCCGGCATCAAAACCATTCAGAGTTCTATAAGCGAGTATGCGAGCTTATACTCTACTCTACTCTATCATTTACGTACGCTTATATAAACTAGTGGAAAATGTATAGAAGCTCCTGGGTTTGATGAAGAGGGGTAATTCCACCCACTTCTTCGGGTCTGAGAAAATTCTTGTCTGTAAGACCCTTCAGTTACTAAACATTTACACTTCCGTAGCTAGTAGAAATTTGTAAAAATAGACAATGTAAACAGATACTGGAATTTATGGTGTAATACTTTTAACTAAGAAGCCATTAACTGAGAAGAACTAGAAAAGTCATATTCAAGCAATTTTCATATTCATATTTTTCCGATTGTAAATAAGTTTCGATTTTGAGCCGGTTTAGATGGTGCGCTCCAGCGCATGTGCCTCACGAACTTTGTGGATAAAGGGAGAAGTGGGGTGGTACCTCTCTTCATTCCCACTCCTCCCTTCATCTCCAAACGTTCGTGAGGCACATGCGCTGGAGCGCACCGTCTAAAACAGTTCTTTATGTCTCGTAAGGTAAAGTTTAAAACATGAAAATTTAACAGCCTAAATCTCAGCAAATCTCACTTGGGGATTGGGAGGGTATCGGAAAATATCATGTAATTTTTTTCGCAAGAAACACGGTAAAATTGCGAGAAAACTGGGTTAAATTAATAGTACAGGTAATTTAAGCCGAAAAAAGCGATATAGCGGAAATAATTAAGTACAGGCTGAAAATTGGCAGAGAGCTTCCTTTTAGGGTTCTTCATAAGGGGTTAAAGTTTACCGACTTTCTACCCCGAAAAGGCCACTTTTTAGGGGTTCTAGCCCTCAAAATATGTATTTTTCGATTTTTCTGCAATTTTTTTTGCAATATTTCTTAATATCTTTTTGTTTTCTGCAATTTTAAGTACAATATCTGTAAATGAGGAAATCTTTAAAGTCGTCTTTTTGGATCCGCACTTAGATATCATTCACGAAAATCTTGGTGCAGTCTCAGATGAACATGGTGGAAGGTTTTATCGATACATATTGCACATAGAGAAGGAATAATGAAACCATTACATAAAAAGTATACGTGATACTATTTCTATTTTTCGACTCAATAGAAATTGGGTGTAAAAATTTAGCCACTGCCGTTTACACTGTATTTGTTCACTGTTTCAAATATCATCCAACTGGAACACCAAAAAAAGTAATGAAAATATTTGAAACATCTGGGAATGAAGAGTGTATGACGTGATGAAAAATTCTTGTCACTTTATACAATGGCCTGGGAAAAACTGGGAATGTAACGTATACATTGACTTACACGACAATTTTTGGACAGATTGCGACCCTACGCTGAACTAGTGTGGTGGCCTAAGCTGGAAGAAAACAAAAAGGCGCAGAAGCCCAATTGAAAACCCTGCAAAGTAATGCCCTCCTAAGTATCTCAAGTGCATAATGTACCTAATCCTATTGCAAACGTAGAGATTATATTAGGATTCGGCTCTTTTCTCATCAGTCAGAACACATACTTTCTGCGGTGCATTGTTTCTACAAAAAGCTGACATTTACACCAGGCGACATAATTAGTCATCTAAGCATCTTACAGGATTTGAATTTTGAATCGACGACCATCTATTCTGACATACTAGAGGCCAAGATAGATTTTTAAAACCTTTTGTTATGAATAGGTGTGAAGAATGGAAGATCCGCACTTCTTAAATCTATATTCTGGTGTACCTCACGTAATTTATGGATGAGCCCTTATGCAACCACTCTTCGCTTCTTCTATGTGACACCACAAACGAAAATTTCAAATCAAATTTATTAACTCAAACTAAAAAGCGCAAAGTGCATCGACAGTGAATCGATAATAATTCGCTAATAAAACGAATAAAATTGGTACACGTGTAGAAATCAATTGAAAGATTACTTATCTTCAGATCGGCGGTGATGCTGCCTCCCGGGCGGCATTAATTCCAACGCAAATTTGCATCGTAAAGTAACACCTTATTACAGGCCGAATCCAATCTAAGCCATAGCACAATAAATAACGTCGGCTTGTTATATCGCAGATTTATTACTAATTGAAATCAACGTGGACTGGACGAGCAGCTCTGCTGAAACACCATTGCAACCTTGATTCAGTTGGCATAAGACCAGCATTAAGAAGTCCCAGAATGGTGATGACTACTTTATGTGAGCGACGACCACACCTGAATAGCACCGCGATATTGCAAATCGGGCTAAGATCGAATTTATTGATTACGTTTTTATTGGCGATCATGAAAGGAGACCGTCCTATTTCGCGTTATTTATTTGGCAACTGCAATTTCGTTCTCAACACATAAGCGGCGACGGACATGCATTTCTGGCTGCGGTGTCGATGGTGTGCGGTTGGTGCGATGCGGCACCTCCTGGCAAAAAAAAATTTGCGGTTACGAAAACGTATTACGAAAATTGCATTAGAATACGGCGCGGTGTGAATTGGGTTATAAAGCTGAAATTACGAATAAATCAAGGCGATATGTGTGCCGGCATTATTGGACGCTTTCATATGGAAAGTGCTTGTCATATCGTTATTCACCTTTACATGTTTTTATGTCTTTATTTCAAGGCGTCATTGAATGCCCTTAAGACTTCTTTGCGCATGCCGAAGTAAAGGAGGGAGGGGGGGGGGGGGGAGTTTTAATTCAGTATGATTGAGTAATAAGTGAGTGGTCAAGAAGAATTTTATATGGTTTATATCATAGATCTTTGAGAGCCTGGAGCCTCACCTGAGGTTTCATCGGTCCTATAAAATATGTACTATCAATGCTCAAGTTACGGTTAAATAGAGTTATGAGTAAATGGATTTGCGTTGGACGGGCTTAATACACACCAGCCGCAATTTCTCAATTCAGCGCAGAGAAACTATAAAGAAATTAAACACTTAGAAGAGGGCAAACCTGTTAGTAGAAGAATTTTCTTTTATATTGAAGAAAACACTTGTTAATAAATTTGACAATAGAACGTCATAAATAATAAAATGTAAAATCAAGGTATTTACTCTCAGGTGGCTTACTAGGTTGACAACCCCAGACAACTAACAAAATCAGTTTATTATAAAATTTATCAGAACACTTTTAAATGTTTGATCGGTTGAGAGAGAGTTACTCCACGATCTCGACAGACGGACTAAGCTATAGGATATGCCCTCAAGTACTAGTATCTATCAAGGATCAGAGATTTCAGGACCTTAAATTGAAGGCCAAGTGGAAAAAGGAAACCATAGACCACCAGGGATGAGTGGGGCTAGCAGAAAATGGATCAAGTAGCTTCTAGCCCTAGATATAGTTTCCAAAAGGGGTTTGTTAAGGTTATGAAGTCTAGGAGACAAGAGATCGAAAGCAAGTCGATCAAAAAGTTCCAGTTCTCATCACAGAGCGACTCAAAACCTACCGCAAAGCTAGAGGCAGAACTAAAGAAGCCCCCACCTGTCTCTACAGCCAGCCAAAACCAACATTCAAGGAGATTTCCAAGAGGAACGGTATGGGTGTCATACCGACCAATTAATTACCCAGAGGTTATTGTGACTTGAATGGTTTTAAAAGCCTCCTTTTATAGAGTAATAAGATTATTTTCCTCTTTAGAGAGCTAAAATAGTAGTCGGACAGAGAGTATGATAATAGAAACAGATCTTAGCAAAGCTGAAATTTCCAGGATTTGCACTTCACCTGGAATGGCTAGCCATGGAAGGACGAGATCTTAAGGTAGTGGAAGAAAATTCAATTTTCCATGTCCAGATCATAGTCGGTTACTGACCTGACAGTTCCGCCGATAGATAGTAGAAACTAGAGTGAAAGGGCTGCCAACGCAAAAACCCGATTTTATTCCACCGGTCATTTCTAATACTACCGCGACTTCGATGATCTAACCGAAGATGGCTTCCTAGCTTATTATGCTTACAGGCGATGATAGGAGAAAGTACAAGAAATTGCTGTACAGAGCGAAATTACGAGAGGGGGAAAGTTATCTGCATGAAACAAGTGAAAAGACCATGCCAAGTAGTGGAATTGAACCACGGACCTCTAGGATGGTAGCGAAGGCCTTAATCCCTAGGCTACCAACGCGTGCTAGTGTCGTAGTGAACAGTTCTGCGGAAACCATTTAAACTACCATTTAAAACTCTTCTTGACTACAAATCATTGGAAGAAAAAGAGAAAAATTCATGAAGAGGAAAAATATTTAATTTTTTTTACCCTCTTTACGAATTTCATGCTGTTAATATTTATTGGCTGAGACCCGCAGTGAAATGCTTCGATTTTTGCATGACGTATTATTTTTTATACAATTTTGATTTATAAAAATACTATTAACCAGTGATTGGACCCTAAAAATTTTTTTTTCGGTATATCGGTTCCTTTCGGTTTCACTTACGCTAAGAACCGATTTTGCAGATTGTAAAAATTCCGTTTCCAGATCCAAAACCGAATAAAAATTTTATATCGATTCCATACTCATTTCAAATAAGAGTTGGAATTTTGTTCATTTTGGTACTAAGACCGAATTTTTATTTGAAACCAAAATATAAAAATTCATATAAAGTGGTACAAAATATTTATACATAATTTTTACATATTTAATTTTTATTTCTTAATAGTTAATATTCAATGTCATAATCGAATGATTTATTGAAACGTACGAGTAATATATTTTCAAGATTAGTAGGTGTTAGCTTATTTCTGTGATCAGTTATTATAAATTTTAGACCAGAGAAGCACCTCTCCACTCTGACTTGAGTGGCTGGAACGGCGTGTACTATTTCAGAGTACCTACCAAGCTAAGGTATAATTCATTCTTTTTCAAATTCCAGTAAAGCAATAAAGAACTCATATCATCCATATAATGATAACGGTTACTTCTCTCTGTCAAAAGCAATTCTCCGTACTTCTGTAAGCAAGAGTGCCTTTTAGGCTGCATTTAAATAAATAAAAACTGTGAAGTCGGGAATCGGAACCAGAAAAATTTTATTTTTTGGTTTCGTTACCAAACCAGAACCGAAATTTTAAATTGAGACTTTATCATTTACGAATTCCATATTATATTTTGATTCTTAAAAAAAGGCTCTGCGAAAGAACCAAAATAAGAATTTTTAAAAAAAGGTTCCAGAATTGATTTCAAGTTAGTAGAGCCGATTTAAAGGTTCTTTTCGGTTCCCATCACTGCTATTAACATAAACTAGTTCCGTGCAATATGCAAATACTGCCTTATGATTGAAAACCGCTCTCCAAAGATAAATATTCAAAGTCATTAAAATTAAATCCCTCATTAACACAAAAAATTAAAAATTTGAAAAAAATTGAAAAAATCGAGAAGTATGTACGTGATTCGAAAAATCTGGTGTTCGGTTTTTCTTAATTTTAAGCGGTTTAATGAAAATAAACTATCAAAATGTATAGACCATTTGAAACTAGGCATTTCAATGGTCAAACGAGCTCTTATTGAATATCAAAATTCGAAAAAAAACATCAATAAAGTTGTCCATGCAAGATAAGGGTATTTTTTTCGAAAAATAATTTCCCGGAAACTATCCGTTTCCCAAACAAAAAAAAAATCATGCTTATTTAACGCAACACAAGGTATACTCTTACAAATTTTCATGTAAATTGAATTATTTTTACGGGAGAAAAAAATTAAAAACTGAAAAATCGATTTTCCGCCATTTTCTTGGAAAATTTGAGGTTATGTCAAAATATGTTAAATACAAAAGTTTTAGATCTTTTTATTATCTACAACTTTTGTATTAAACATTTTCCACTAGGAGGTCATGTTTCACCGCAAATCGCAAAAAATCGTTTTTAACCCCTAAATAGCATCCCCATTTTACCATTTCCCTTTTTTTTCGAGTTTAAAAAGCTTTTTTCTTTTAGTTATAACCTTAACGACATTTCATTGCTGGTCCCTCCCTGCTATTAATTTATTTTTTTTGCTCATTTAAATCCGCTTTGGCACTAGCCTATTATTGTTTAGTGAAAGATAAACTAGTTTTTAAAATTAAATCGCTAAAAGAAAAGA